>JAQPPZ010001417.1:5539006-6923757 GCA_028583015.1 Wollemia nobilis | reverse complement strand
TATATATTTATTCATAGTTATGTAGGGCTTGGCTCATGAATGAGATGGGATACTCCTCATATTTATAATTATTTTTGGCTGGGATAATGGTGATGCTTTTGTTTATACTAATTCATATAATCTGAATGTTGGGATAAAAAATTAACATAGAGAATTTACATAGAACAAAAGAAAATATTTTTTCATTGCTTATGATAGTATATTTAATACATAAAATATCCATTAAATTTTTGTGTAATAGGTAGAACTATAATTCTTGCATAAATTCCTATCATAATGAGGGGTCTACTAACAAATAAATAATATGCTAACGTAATACAAGTAAATAATGCAATATAAGGTTAACATCCCCCTTATTACATTATTTAGTATAGGCTTTGGAACTAATTTTGGGCTCTGGATTTGGCTTTTGGATCTATGTAATTTATAATTGGCTTACCACCTTGATCTATATTAGGGTTTGTCTCTAGGTTATTATTGCCTTTGGGTCACCTCTCTGGATTATTTCCAATGGGTCATTATTATTGGATCATTGCCTTCTGGATTGCCATTGAATAGGTTGTTGCCTTTGGGTCATCTCTGGGTGTCTACCTTTGGGTCTCTACCTTTGGGTCTCTACCTTTGGGTCATAACTTTTGGTTCACCTTATACTTCACCTTAGGTTTAGCCATTAGATCAACCATTAGGTCATCATATTTGGGAAATCATCCATATCCTTAGATTTTTTCATTAGGCTATTCATTTGCAAGTTTCTCATCATTGGAGGTCTTTAATCATTCTTTTGAAATTAAAATCATTTATTTTTGAGTTTTCCAACAAAATTTTATGATGGGAAAACTTACTAGGATGCCTAAAAGGTCACAACACATTTATTTAGGGTGCTATTCCTAGGAAGGTGTGATTAATTTATTTTTTAGGTAGTCATCCACACTCAATAGAAAGGTGTTGCTGCTAACTCATCATTTTATTTGTGACTATGTTTTGCATGCAATACATGTCTTTGGTGGGGTTTATGGGTTCACCAAGGGATTTAGAGATTCCCTAATCTTTTGAATATGTTTAATTTTGTAAACACCTAAGTTTTGTCCATCTATTTTAAGATCTATTATGAATGAAAATGCAATGCAGTATAGTGTGAAAACAACTATGCAATAATACAGTTCTATCCTACATACAATTTGATTTTCAATGATTTTGATATCTATGCTTAAGGGAAGGAGATTTTATTTTATTTTGTTATGAAAGAAAGGGTCAAATAAGGCTAAAAATATATAAATTAATGTACATGCAAAACTACATGCAATGTCTATTTTGATGCCCTATGAAAGCAAAGTGATAGCTAAGCTAAAAATTATTTTGATTTATCCTTTGTTATATGCCTAGAATATGAAAGGAAAATGAGAAAATAAATAAAAAATCCTATTAATAGAGTATACAAATGGAGGATCAGGGTACTTACATATTTTTATGGCTGGTACAAATACGTCGTTTGAAAGTGAATATGCCTCCTGTGCAAATATGCCAACCAAAATTCCTGTAGCTGGCATATTCGTTAAAACTTACAAAATAGAAAAACAAATATGATTATGATTTGGGAGCCTACCAAATAGCCAGAATATTTATTCTTCTTGGTTGGCATAGTCAGGCCCTCTGTTTATACAAAAATTGAGATGACCTTGCCTTGGAAATGGATGTAGAAATGACTGAAGTGAATATGCTAGCTAGAAATATTTTGCTTGGAAAATTTGAAATAATCTAAAAATTAGAGTGTTTGAGTGTACTAAAAAATATAAGTGTTTTGTTGGTGAGCTAATGTAGATATATTGACTAACTAGATTGGATGTTGGATATGATAGGAGATCTAGGGTTTTTGAAAAACAAGACAAATACACTACCTAAAATAGATTTAGTCGATATATTTGCATCGGGTGTTGGAGGATGGGGAATGAACGATTTTTTCAAAATGATAGTGCAAGTCCTTATATGAATACTCATCATAAAATAAGGTTTCTTAATGAATTCATTTTGGATACTAGTAGATAAGATACAAGTCCTTCCAAGAATACACCATCTAAAATAGGATTTTCTTGCAGATTCACCCTAGGTGCCAAGATAATGTGGAACACTTAATTACATAAAACCAAGGAATGGGGGTCTGAGTGAATAGACCACCTAGAGCAAGTTAGCTTGATATTTTCACTTAATTCATTAGGGTATGACAAATATTATCGATGAATCTAAAAGGGAGGTCCTTGATCAGACAAATAGAGCTTTTGGTGGTGGTTTGGAATATTGTAATCACTTTTTATGGATCCTACAGGTGATAACAAAGGATATGCTTCATTAAATAATCGTTAGATCTTAAAAATATAAAAATAATAAGAAAATACTACCAATGCAAATACAAATAGGAGATTTACTAGTAAAATTAAAAATTAAGAACAATGCTTATTAAAAAAGTATCGTCGAGCTTGAAACACAAAATTCTCCCTTATACTTTTCTTGTGGTGAAGTTGTTCTAGCTTTGAGAAAGGATTTTGGTAGCACTTCGTTGCTTCTTCAATTTAATTGATGAATTTGATAAAACTTCATTATGAAAAAGGTTAATATGGAATGCTCTCCCAAGGGGCTAATTTATAGAATTTAGATCTCTTGGAGTTTTCCAAATAGGAGGGGTGAGTTGGATTGTATGCTTGGATGGTCTGGTTGGTTGGCAAGGCTGATTTTCTATTGGTTGTAGCTTGTAATAAACTACCCTTGATTTGGAGTCCTCTTTTGGGAAAGTAAGAAATGGAAGGGAATTTATCACATTCCTTCCTTACCCATAGATTTCCTATGCTTACAGAAGGGTAGCCAAGAAATATTTACATCCTCCTAGGCCACTATGGGCACAACTTAAGTTTCACATGTCAAACATGAATATGTCATCTATGTGAATATGCCATCGATGTATTTGTGACTTGGTGTATATTGTAACTAGGTGTATTTTCTAGTTACTTGGTGTATTTACAAATTTGACCATTAAATGTTAAGTCTAGTAGAGGATTTTAAAAATTAAAATTTTGCAAATACACCAGGCTAAAAGTAGATTCACTCTAAGTCAGTGGATTTGCATTGGCGAATTTTCCACCTAAATTGGTTGATTTTGTTTTTGAGCTATTTTGACCATTTATATGGGGTTAAATATGATCATGTATATACTCATTAGAAATATTGGTTTGATAGATTTCCAATGGTACCAATTTTTTTAAATTTGGAGTTAATTTAGTTAGGTTTTAAGAAGGACAAAGTTGAGGGGGTCATTTTACCTCAAATTTGGGTACAAAAAGATGATTTGGTTAAACCGATCAAGGGGTGATGGGTGACATGTTGGGTGGTCAAATTGTGGGGAAAAATTGGGTGACTAAATTTACCCCATTTTGAAGTATTCATTATAAAATGAATGCTTCAAAAGTTATGTTCTTGTTATCTTGATTTAATCTGATTTATCTAAGAAAATAAAATTAGATGATCTTTGATTAAAAGTGTAATTTTTTTTTATCTTGATTAAGGATAGGGTGTTAAAGCAATAAAATTTTGGATAAAAACCCAAGTGGTATGGTTCATGTTAGGTTCACCAAATATGTGAGATGCTAAAAAGGTCATGCCACCCTACTTCAAGGTATTGTTCCGAAGGAGGTGTTATTTGTTTTCTTTTTGTGTAGTTGTCCATACTCGATGGGAAGACATTGCTGCTAACCCGTAATTTTATTGATAACTATATTTTGCACATAGTACTTATATTTGGTGGGGATTATGGGTTCACCAAGGGATTTATATATTCTCTAATCTATTGAATGTGTTTAATTTTACAAATACCTAAGTTTTGATAGTCTATTTTAATATCTATTGTGAATGAAAATGCAATGCAATGCAGTGTGAAAATAACTATGCAAGAATACAATTATGTCCTACATGTAATTTTATTTCTAATGATTTTGATATCTATGCTTAAGGGAATAAGATTTTATTTTCTTTTGTTATAAGAGAAAGGGTGCAAGAAGGCTGAAAATATGTAAATTAATGTACATGCAAAACTACATGCAATGTTGATTTTGATGCTTGATGAAAGTAAAGTGAAAATGTAAACTAAGCTAAACATTCTTTTGATTTATCCTTCATTATGTGCCTAGAATGTGAAAGGATAAGAAAAATAAACAAATAAGACTATTAATAGACTATGGAACTAGAGGATCAGGGTACTTACCTATTTCGATGATTGGTGCAAATATGTCATCTAAAAGCGAATATGCCTCCTGTGCGAATACGTCAATTTAAATTCCTACAGTTGGTAGATTCATTGAAACCTCCAAAGAAAACATAAAAAATGGGATTATGATTTGGGGGCCTACCAAACAACTAGAAGATTGCTTCTTTCTAGTTGGTACAATCGAGCCTTCTATTTATACAAAAATCAAGGTGAGCTTACCTTGGAAATAGATGCAGAAATGATTGAAGCAAATATGCTAGCTAGAACTATTTTACCTGGTAGATTTTCTATAATATAAAAATTGGAGTGATAGAGTGTACTAAAAAATAAGTGTTCTATTGGTGAGCTGATGTAGATAGATTGACTGGCTAGATTGGATGCTAGATAGGATAGGGGATCTAGGATTTTTGAGAAATAAGATGAATGCACCATCTAGAATAGATTCAGTCAATAGATTCGGATAAAGTGTTGGAGGATGGAAAATGGAGGATTTTTTCAAAATGATAGCATAGGTCCTTACATGAATACATCGCCTAAAATAAGTTTTCTCGATAGATTCACTCTAGATAGTAGTAAACAATATATAGGTCCTTCCATGAATATATCATAAAGAAAAGGATTTTATCAGTGGATTCACCCTGGGAGCTGAGATAACATGGTATGCTAAATTACATAGAACCAGTGAATGTGGGGCCTAAGAGAATACACCACCTAGAGCAAGTTAGCTTGGTAGTTTCACTCAATCCACTAGGGGATGAAAAATCCTATCAATGAATCTAAAAGGGAGGTCCTTGATTGGATAAACTAAACTTTTGGTGGTGGTTTGGAGTCTTGTAATCACTTCCTATGACTTGTACATGAGAAGAAAAAGAAGATACTTCATAAAACAATTATTATATCTTACAAATGTAAAACCTATAAGAAAATGCTATGGGTGCAAATCAAAATAGAAGGAGATTTGTTAGTAAAATTAAAAATGAAGAATAATGCTTGTTAAGAAAAGTATCACCAATATTGAAACACTGAATGTTACCTTCTCCTTTCCTTGTGGTGAAGTCATCCTATCTTTGAGAAAGGATTTTGGGAACACTTCGTCGCTTCTTTGCTTTTATTGATGAATTTGACAACACTTCATTATGAAAAAATTTATTATAAAATGATCCTCAAAGGGGTCAATTTATAGAATTTGGCCCTCATAGAGTTTTCAAAATGAGAGGGGTGAGATGGCTAGCATGCTTGGTTGGTTGGAAGGGTTTATTTTCTATTTATTGTAGCCTACAATCGATTGCCCTTGATTTGGAGTCCTCTTTTGGGAAAGTAGAGAAGTGGAAGGGAATATATCACCTTCATTTCATATCCATAGATTTCCTTCGCTTGCATAAGGGCAAACACATAAGAATTATGCCTTGAAAAACCACTACAGGCACAATTTAAGTTTTTTCATGTCAGACACAAATACATTGCCTACGCAAATACCCATCAACGTATTCATTACTAGACATATTTACAACTAGGCATATTTCCTAGTTACTTGGCATATTTACAAATTTGACCATTATATGTTAAGTCTGGTAGGGGAGTTTGAAATTTTAAATCTTGCAAATATGCTAGGCTAAAAGTATATTTGCTTTAAGTTGATAGAATCACATTGGAAAATCCACCACCTAAACTAGGTAGATTCATTTTTGAGACATTTTGTCCATCTATATTCGTTGGAAAGTGTAGAGGGGGAAACCACCCTACCGCGTACGATTCTCAAGGTTGGATTCGAAAGAGAGAAAATCTTGAGGTGAACCATGGGGTTGCATTGTTCTCTACACTTAGGTGTAAAATATGGGGGAGAAGGGTTCACCAGGAATGGTTTAAGGACTCGCTCCAAGTCCTCTGGTTTTCAAGAATGTTTGATGTATTCGATTCAAGACAATCACCTATGTTTGGCCTTTCTAGATCTATGCTATGAAAGATAAAGGACAATGCAGAAATATAATATGCAAGAAGACAAGAGCTAACCCTAGAATGATTCTTCCTTTGAATGCTTTCTAACCCTAGGGTTTCAAGATAGAAAACCTTCAAGCAAGGGCTCAAGAGAAGATGCACAAACAATATTAACCCTAAGTGCACACTATATGTTGTTTTCCTTTCAAATGCCTAGAAATCAATTAAATATATTTCCTTTAAATCAGATCTAGGGTTTATAACAGAAATAAAAAACACCCAAAAAACAACCTAAAGACTAACTTAGGGCACTTATCTTATCCGGTGGTTGATCCTAGATTTTATCCTTTGTCCAATGATATCAACAATTCTTGTTCCTGCAAGATAACTTGGAAAACACTTGAAAAATATGATTAGCATTAGGGGGCCTACTTAGGCCACTATATAGAAAATACTTGGAGGTGCAATAGTCAAGCCCCCTAGGTCCTTTTAGCTAACCTTTGAAAATAGAAGTGAAATTTGACCTTTGGAAGATGAACAAGCATAATAGAATATAGTAGAACAAAATAATATAATAAAGTATAAAATGCACTAATATGGCCTATATGCTATCTATAATATAGATCTAGGGTTTGGGGGTAGCAATTTACCCCCAAATATGGTCTATGTAAAATCATGCCCTCAAAGGAGCGATCACAATTTCGTAGATCAATGAAATCATGCCTCGATATGATCGAGCATGATTTCGTAGAAGTGAAGAGAGAACTCAAAAAATGTGAATTGATAGATGCATAATCAAAACCTAACTAATATGCAAAATATAGAAGAGTAAAAATAACCTAGCGGTAGTGAAGAAGCAAGCAAAAGGGATGGAGACCTCCAAGTAGTAGATTCCTCCTTAGGGCTTCAACACTTGTCCACCAAGAGTAGCAACACACAATCCAATGCAGTAGAAAACAAAGCTTCAATAGATCACACTTCACACTTGTGAGTTAGCTTGCTTGTAGAAGAAGAAGAAGACCTCAAGAAAATAGAACTTGAATAAAAATTGTTGTGTTAGAAATGAACTTGCTTGATTGATGGAAAAAGAAGATTTCAAACCCTCCTTTTATAGTGGATTTGAAAGAAGAATGGGTGGGAAAAACTAAGAAAAGCCAACCTCAAAAGAAATCAACTTTGAAAATTAGGGTTTTCTTAAGAGAAAACCCTAAAATTGAAGTTTTGCACCCCATAAAATCTGACTGCGATTTTGAATGCAAAATCATGCCCCATAAAAGTGGACCACGATTTCATAACTACTGGACCCCTATGCGGTTTTAATGCATTTTGGAGGGTCAAATGGAGTCAAAATGGGTCATATCATATACCATTGGAAAGATATTTTCAAGACCTGATCTAATGGTATAGGATTTAGGAGGAATGGAGAAGATTTGGTAGGGGAAAATTTGTCTCAAATATGACCCTTATTTTCCAAGGAGAAAATAAGGGATCTAGGGAAAATTACTCACCTTAGTGGGTCAATTTTTTGTGTCTACATTTTACCCCCTCTTTGATGTATTTAAGGCCAAGTAAATGCATCAAAGAAATATGTAGACTCCTATGGGCAAGAAGACAACAAACATAGATAAGGGGTGGCCAGGTTTGGATAAAGGGGTGGTGCAAAAGGGGTATCATGAGGGACACTCTAGACTTTTGCACACAAGGTGAGATATTACTACCATTAATGCCTCTATGGCTAGGGTGCCCCCTCAAGTTTTGAAAGGAATGAAAATTCCTTAAGAAACTTGAAAAAGGTAAATAAAGAAAAATCAAAACATAGAAACATGGAGAACAAAGCAAGCAAACAAACAATAAAGCAATGATCATTAGGTACAACATGAATCTAATGCAACTAGCATGAAATGAATATAATATGAAATGCATGGATGAATAGAAGAAAGGGAAATAAAGAAGAAGGGAATATAGAGAAGAAGAAGAATAAGAAGAAGAAGAATAAGAACATCTCCCAAGAAGGTCAACAATAGAAAGTGAGAGAAGTTGATCAAGAACCTTGAATGAAGGGTGTTATGCCCAAAAGGATGGTCTAGATGTGGAGTGAAAACCTACTATGGGTGTAGTACTCACTAATATGGATATATGGGAAAAATATGGAGCGTAACCCACTATGGGTGATTGCTCAAATGATCAAATTATGGAGTGTAACCCGCTATGGATGATTGCTCGCTAGTGACTACTATGGGGCGATTACCCACTAGGATGTATGCCGAGACCTACTAAAATGGTCAAGGAGCTTATCCTATAATGGGGTGTAGAGCCCATTGAGTCAAAATAAGCGTAACCCGATAGGGGTGATATGTTATTATTGATGTGTATGATGTATTAGCAAGTACTACCCGATAGGGGTGTGTAAGAATATGTATAGACCAAGTCATATGAGCATAACACAATGTGAGTGTGTGCATGTGCTAGAAGAAATGAGAGGAAGAAAATGAGGAGAAAATAATTGTGTGTGTACCCCCAGCTTGAAGTTTCAGCTATTGAAAAGTCAAGAGGGAGGAAATGTGCAATCAAAGGAGAGAAGAATGTATATCCTTATCTGAACAAAGAAAATAGAGGATAAATAAGAATCATGCAAAGGACAAGGATATACCAAAAGAGGATTGTATTCCTTGACTTTGGAGAGAAATGATGATCATTGTAAAAACTTTCAAAGTCAAGGAATACAAGAAGAAGAGAGAAGAAAGAAGAAAAAAAGAGTAAAGGAATATGAGAAGAGAAGAAGGGATGAAAATGCATGGGCCCTAGGTTGGGGCTTCTCTAGGCATCAGAGCCCTAGTGAGAGTGCAATGCATGTGAGCTATGACCTAACTAGGTATCATCACTTGCCATTGTCATGAATCCCTAAAAAGCTATATGATCAAGTAGTCATGAACAAGCAACAATGCAATTATGACAAGCAGAAGTGCAAGAAAATAGAATGTCAGGCAACCATGCAAAGTATGATAGGCAATCATGCAGTATGAGCAAGCAAATAGGTATGATGGAATGAAAATGCAAATGCATACCTAATTAATGATTGATTTTACTTTATTTTATGTTTTATTAAACAAGCAATCAAAATGATAGTCGACACATATTCTAATTGTGCCTCCTATCTTAACAAAAAGAACAAGCATTCAAGGGACTACTTCATCAAAGAAAAATCTAGAAGGCAAGCCATCTCGATGATTATAATCATGGAGAGGCTCCTTCATAGCTTTTTCTTTGGCAGCCATAACATGATAATCTATACATTCTTGAACAAAACCATCTTTCTTAACATGAGGAGGAGCAATCCCTAACTTTGCAAGATCTCTATGAGAAGCAGAATATTTACCATTAGAACACATAGAATTTATCATATTACAAAACAAGATGTTAGAGGGATAAGGGGGATCCTCATCCTCATTACTCTACTCACAACCTTGATGAGATATATCCAGAAGAGGTTCTTGAAGAAACTGATTGTCTTGATCCCATGATGAAATTTTGATTAGAGGTTCCTCACTCACTTTTAGATTGTTGAATTGCTTAGATTTTTGAGATGAGGAACTTGGAGAAATAGATGATGAAACTAAAGGACAAACATTGAGACCAAACTAAGCTTGTTCAACCATTGAACAATATTTAAATGGATGAGGGTCACCCGAAATGGTGATAACTTGATCCTTAAATTTAAACTTCAAACACTGATGAAAAGTAGAAGGGACGACCTTCATCGCATGGATCCAAGGATGTCCGAGAAGAAGATTAAAATATGTAGGGAAAGGTACCACATAGAACAATGTATCTAAGATCTTGGGTCCAACTTTAAGGGGAGAGATATAATACCGCAAGCTTCTTGGGACTCATTGTTGAATGTTTTGATGATTGCATTGGATTTAGTTAAATCTTCCTCTTTTAATCCAAAATTTTGGATAAATTGATATGTGCATAAATTGAGGGAAGAACCATTATCAATCATAACCCTCTTGATAAAAGTATCCCCAATAAATGCGGTGATGTAAAGAGAAGAATCTTCTTGCAAGTTTGAGGAAGAAATATCATCATCCAAGAATGTGAGATGATGTGTCCCAAGAGAACTTACAACATTGGCCATATCACTAGGGGAAATATCTGGAGGGATAGATTGTTGTTTTAGAATATTTATCAAGGCTTCTCCATGAGTAGGAGAATTTTGTAAAAGTTCTAAGAGAGAAATATTTGTTGAAAAACTCATCTCCTATTGAGATCGTTGGATCTGTCGATTCTGCACCTGTTGTTCTGAAGTAGTTGTTATCATACCAACCATATGGTTATCATAATTATGTGGTACATTTTTATAAGATACTTTATTAGCTTCCTGCTATCCTTTCTTAGGTACATTCTTGTTGGTAGTGGAATTTTATTGATTATTTGAATATTGAGAATTTCTTATATCAAGATGTCCTACATCAATCAAATCTTGAACCACATGTTTCAACTTCTTACAAGAATTTGTCCAATGTCCTTCTACTCTATGATATGCACAATGTTGTCCTACCTTATACCAATTAGTTGTAGTATCTGGTTGCCTTATGGGAGGTAATTCAATCGCATTGGCTTCCAAAAGTTGCTTTAGGACTTCTTCCATAGGTATGCCAAGTCTTGTGAAATTCCTTTGTGGAGGTTTTTGAAGTATTATATTTTGTAGGTTGTTAACAATATTATTAATATGCCTACTATTCATTACACCATCACCTACCACATCCTTATTCTTATATTGTGACTTAATGGTTTTATCTTCTTTCACTTTGAGTTGTCCTCTTCTGATAAGAGCTTGTTCCACTTTCCTTGCTAACTCAATTGCTTGATCAAAAGATGTGATAATAGTAGTTTCTAATGCATAAGATAATTGTTCTTGCAAATTTTTAATAAATATCTCAAGCATATCTCGAGGAGGTAAAGTATATCTCAAGCATCCAACTAGACTTCTCCAATGAGACAAGAATTCTGAAAAACTTTCCTCTTTACCTTGCTTTAAATCATAAACATCCTTTATTGTTACATTCTTTTCAATATAAGCACCAAACTATTGAACAAATAATTCTATTATTTCTTCAAAATTCTTCAAGGAATAATTAGGTAATCGATAGTACCACTCTAATGCCATGCCACCAAGACTCTTAGGAAATATTTTTAGTAATAACATATCATCATATATGAGATCATGGCAAGTTATTCTAAATCTTCTTAGATGCTCAATCGGATCTTCTATTCCCTTATATATAGGTAAAACTGGCATGGGAAAATGCTTAGGATAAGGTCTAGCAGCAACAATAGGGTCTAGGGGTTGATTGCACATCTCTTTATAGCTGTAAGTGAAACTAGAAGGCTGAATCATCTCCACTTTTGAAACCAATTGTTTTACCATATTTTCCAAACTTTGCACCTCTGGATTATTGTTGTGCAATACCCCTAGATTCCCTAAGGGAGGGGTATAGGTAGGTTGTTGAATGGGTACTTGGCACATGTTGGAAGCATTGATACTATTGTGATATGTGATACCTTGTTGGAGAGGATAACTAACAATTGGTGGAACAGAAGCAAGAATATTGAGATTAGTAGATTGAGGAGGAAATTGAAAATAATCTTGAGTGACACTACTAGTTGGAGGAACTTGTAGACTCCTTCCAACATTGGTGGTTATAGTAGTGGCATAGGTTGGTTGATGGGCAAGATTACCATGATTCAAATATTCAATCAAGGAGTTATCATGAACCTGCCTAGGAGAGACTGCTAGAGGAGGAGGAGTCTCACCTCTTTCGAGTTGAGCTTCCTGCTCCATAGCCTTAAGCAAATATTCCTTATGGCATTTCATGAAACCCCAAACATGATCAAATGATTCAAAAATGTAGCGACCATTAGGGTCTTCAAGGGGATCAAGACTATTATCAACCTTTTCTTCTTCAAGATTATGATTTTCTCTATCAATTTGATCATTCTCTAGAAAAATATCATCAAACCTTAGAGGCCTTCACTCACTCCCAAGGTTGGAAGCCATTAGGAGAAGGAGAAAAGGACTAGGGTGGAAAAGGAAGGAACTAAGACCAACAAAAACAAGAAAAATATATTATGTTTTTAATGTTTTCTGATCTAAACACATAAAATTAATGATCTTGATTAAAGTTTTAAAAAAAAAAGGAGGTGTTCACATTGGGTTCACCAAATATGTAGAGGGGGAAACCACCCTACCATGTACGATTCTCAAGGTTGGATCTATAAGAGAGAAAGCCTTGAGGTGAACCATGGGGGCTACGTTGTTCTCTACACTTAGGTGTGAAAAGAGGGGAGAAGGGTTCACCAGGAATGGTTTAAGGACTCGCTCCAAGTCCTCTGGTTTTCAAGAATGTTTGATGTATTCGATTCAAGACAATCACCTATGTTTGGCCTTTCTAGATCTATGCTATGAAAGATAAAGGACAATGCAAAAATACAGTATGCAAGAAGACAAGAGCTAACCCTAGAATGATTCTTTCTTTGAATGCTTTCTAACCCTAGGGTTTCAAGATAGAAAACCTTCAAGCAAGGGCTCAAGAGAAGATGCACAAACAATATTAACCCTAAGTGCACACTATATGTTGTTTTCCTTTCAAATGCCTAGAAATCAATTAAATATATTTCCTTTAAATCAGATCTAGGGTTTATAATAAAAATAATAAACACTCAACAAAAAACCTAAAGACTAACTTAGGGCACTTATCTTATCCGGTGGTTGATCCTAGCTTTTATCCTTTGTCCAATGATATCAACAATTCCTGTTCCTGCAAGATAACTTGGCAAACACTTGAAAAATATGATTAGCATTAGGGGGCCTACTTAGGCCACTATATAGCAAATGCTTGGAGGTGCAATAGTCAAGCCCCCTAGGTCCTTTTAGCTGACCTTTGAAAATAGAAGTAAAAGTTGACCTTTGGAAGATGAACAAGCATAACAGAATATAGTAGAACAAAATAATATAACAAAGCACAGAATGCAATAGTATGTCCTATATGCTATCTAAAATATAGATCTAGGGTTTGGGGGTAGCAATTTACCCCCAAACATGGTCTATGCAAAATCATGCCCTACAAGGAGCGATCACGATTTTGTAGATCAGTGAAATCGCACCTCGGTATGATCGAGCATGATTTCGCAGAAGCAAAGAGAAAACTCAGAAAATGTGAATTGATAGATGCATAATCAAAACCTAACTAATATGCAAAATATAGAAGAGTGAAAACAACCTGGTGGTAGTGAAGAAGCAAGCAAAAGGGATGGAGACCTCCAAGTAGTAGATTCCTCCTTAGGGCTTCAACACTTGTCCACCAAGAGTAGCAACACACAATCCAATGCAACAAAAAACAAAGCTTCAATAGATCACACTTCACACTTGTGAGTTAGCTTGCTTGCAGAAGAAGAAGAAGACCTCAAGGAAATAGAACTTGAATAAAAATTGTTGTGTTAGAAATGAACTTGCTTGATTTATTGATGGGAAAAATGAAGATTTCAAACCCTCCTTTTATAGTGGATTTGAAAGAAGAATGGGTGGGAAAAAACTAAGAAATTAACTTGCTTGATAGGGTTTTCCCCTTTTCAACTCGCCCCCCCTAAGGGGGGCCCGCTTTTTCCCCTTTTTTGACCCCCGTGTGGTTTTAATGCATTTTGGAGGGTCAAACGGAGTCAAAATGGGTCATATCATATACCGTTGGAAAGCTCTTTTTGAGCCCGATCTAATGGTATAGGATTTAGGAGGAATGGAGAAGATTTGGTAGGGGAAAATTTGGCTCAAATATGACCCTTCTTTTCCAAGGAGAAAACAAGGGATCTAGGGAAAATTACTCACCTTAGTGGGTCAATTTTATGTGTTTACAGAAATATTATTTTGAGGGCTTTTCAATGGTACCAATTTTTTTAAATTTTAAGGTCATATGGTCAAGTTTTAATAAGGAAAAAATTGAGGGGGTCATTTTACTCCAAATTTGGGTACAAAAAAATGATTTGGTTAAATCGATCAATGGGCGATGGGTGACATGTTGGGTGGCTAAATTGTGGGGCAAAAAAATATGTCTACATTTGTCCCATTTTGAAGTATTTATTGTAAAATGAATGCTTCAAAAGTTACTATAGACATCCCAATTTTGTAAAAGGGGTACCACTTTTCTAAGGCTAGATTGGATGGATTAAATGGGGTATTAGATGTAATGGGGAAAGATGAAATAAACACATCATGAGTAGACTATTTAAAGATATATCTTGATTGCATTTATATATGGATTGGTCCATCTAAGGACATATTTTAATTTTATTTTGATTCTATTTATGTAAAAATTTAGTCCATTTAAAGACACATAAGTTTGTTTGGTCCATTTAAGGACACATTATCTATTAGTTTTGATTTTGTTGGAGCAAACTTGACGCCCCTAGTCAAGAGGGTATTTCTTCAGGTATGATTACCTTTTATATGTGAAGTATATTTAAGCAAGGTGCTTAAAGGATATTTTTTTTTATTTGATCATCAATTAGACATGATGCCTAAAGGGCATTATTTGATATGTTTAAATTGATAGGCCTATTTAAAGGCACATGATGGATTGCTTGGATTATTTAAAAAAACATAATTGTTTTCTTGGCTTATTTTTTTTTTTATTTAGAAAAAAAACCCTTGCAAGGTCACCTTGGTCTGAGAAACCATGACCAAGGGGTTCTACACCATCAAAATCACCCGGGAGTCATGCTCTGCCCTGATTGCACCAACATTATCAATTGCATTTTTGGGTACTCAATGTACGTTTGGTAGGGTGGAGATTCAAACCAGGGACCTCCCTTGGAGGATTTCCCTACCCTCTCCAAATCACCTACAACACGTGGGTGCTTGGGTTATTCATAAGCACATAATTTCTTGGATTATTTAAAAGAACACAATATATTAGTTGGCTTATTTAAAAGAACATAATTGATTGATTGACCTATTTAAAGTCACACAATTTATTAGTCCATATAAGGACATACATCCTTTGACTGGCCTATTGAAAGATATATGATAGATTGATTGGCCTATTTAAAGGCACATGATAAATTGATTGGCCTATTTAAAGGCAAATGATTGATTGATTGACCTATTTAAAGGTGCACATGCTTTTATTGGTCTATTGAAAGGTACATGATTGATTGATTGACCTATTTAAAGGCACATGATTGATTGATTGGCCTATTTAAATGTGCATATGATTTGATTGACCTTTAAAATACACAAGATTGATTGATTGTCCTATTTAAAGGCACATGATAGATTTATTGGCCTATTTAAAGGTACATGATAGATAGATTGGACTATTTAAAAGCACATGATAAATTGATTAGCCTATTTAAAAGCACACATGCTTTGATTGGCCTTTTAAAATGTGCATGATTGATTGATTGACCTATTTAAATGTACATGATAGATTGATTGGTCTATTGAAAAGCACACATGATTTGATTTACCTATTGAAAGGCACATGATTAATTGATTGACCTATTTAAAGCACATGATAGATTAATTGACATATTTAAATACACATGATAGATAGATTGGCCTATTTAAAGGCACATGATGGATTGATTGGCCTATTTAAAGGTACACATGCTTTGATTAACCTATTGAAAGGCACATTATTGATTTATTGCACTATTAAAAGGTACACATGTTTGATTTATTGGCCTATTTAAAGGCACATGATTAGATTACTTTGATCATTTTACATAATTGCTTTAAAATTCAATACCCCGACAAAAGGGGAATTGTGTCTTATAGGTCGATTGCCCCAATAATTTTCCTACCACCTTGATTTGGAGGTAGGCCATTTTAAATTAGATATAGATATTAATGGTTAGTTGTGATAAGGAAGTAGATCTTGACAAATCCTAAGGACTAAGGCCTAGATTCACTAGAGACAAGTTGAAATATATCTATAAGGTCTTATATCAAGTTCCTAAGGATTTTATATCTATTGGTTCAGTGGCCTTGAACACATTAGAAGGCACAATAATTATTGGGGTGAAAGGAAGAAACTTTCTTCCTTTTAGGATGTACAGGCTTGATCGATGGGAGCTTTATCATTTTAGCTTGAAGGCATTACTTTAAAATGGCAATGGGTGGTTGATCCAATTGAGCAAAGTTGTGCTTGGGATATTTTTGCTTGTCTAAAATAATATTTTGGAGGGATGTGGTAGGATTTACATTGTTGTATGGGCATGAATTGATTATGTCATCACCCATAATATACTCATTCTTGTACTATTCTTTAATGTTAGAAGAAGATGGATTGCATGTTCTTTGTTAGTTTTTAGTTGCCCTCTATTCTTAAGGGTAGCTTCCATTTGTTTTGTGAGATCAATCACATCATTAAAAGATACAACACGTATCATATCTAAGGGATATGATAAATGTTCTTGTAAATTACAGATGAAAATATGGGATAAATCCTTAGATGGTGGAGAAAAATGTAGCTTTTTGACTAGCTTCTACCATTAAGGCAAGAATTCACCCATGGATTCATTATTCCCTTGCTTAAGTTGATATAAATCATCAACTATATATTTTTTTCTAATATAAGAGATAAAATTTTATGTGATCATTTTATATAATTTAAAAAAGTTCTTGATCGAGTGATGACATAGTTGATAGAACCATTCTAGGGCCTCACCACCAAGACTCATGGAAAATAGCTTTAATAGTAGCATTTCATCATACTTGATATCATGGTTTGCTTCCCTAAATATTTGAAGGTACTCTATAAGATCAAAATCTCCTTTTTATAACTAAAACTATGATAACATCGAGGATTTTGGATAAGGCCTATTTGTTAGGCTAGGATCTATTGGTTTATTTTTTTATTTTTGGTAAGTAAAGAGATTATATTAAGTGAGTTTTGACTGGGTCGCGATCCCAGAAGTACAGAATATCTTAGAGGTTTGCAAAATATCAGAACTAGAAAATATTGAACCAAATATAATAGCTAGATGAGAATAAAAAAATCCCACACAGGGGATAAGCTAGAGATCTACAAGGGGGACCATGCCCATGCAGGGGCAAGTAGCAGAGAAGACTATTTTCCAAAAATAAACTAAAAAGCACACGCAGGGGTAACCTAATACAAAAAATAAATAAAGAAACCCACATAGGGGTTGACTAAGAACCAAAGCAAAAACCCATAAAATACCAACATCCCATGCAGGGGAAAGACTAAAAACCACATCAAAATAGAGGAAACTAGAAAGCAAAACCAAACCAGATAAGGAGCCAATGAAGCTAGGATCTATTGGTTTATTATAACTGTATTTGTAAGAGTATTTCTTAGGCATACCTCCATGAATAGAGGCTAACTATTGTTTGAATTCTAAGTTTTCTTTTGCTAATTTTTCTAACATAGCATTGACATATTGAAATCTAGGATAATGTATTGAAGGTACTATAGCCTGAGATTGAGGGTTAACTAGAGGGTAACATTGAGTATTTGGATGGGATGATCTATAAGGGATCATTGGGGTATTGATTTTGAGATTACATTAAAAAGGTATTCTAATAAAAGAAGTGTTAGCTAGTGTGGGTATGCTATGGGATAAGTTAGAGGTAACCACATTCAAATCATAAGGTATGCTAGGTAAAACATCCACATGTTGGACTTGTGGATAGCTTAGGTGTGGAGAAACTAGAGGGTTTAACTTGAGTGGTTCTATATTGGGAGGTATAGATCCTAAATTTCCTAAGGAGGATGGAATGCTTGGTGATCTCCTTCCTAAGGTTGTGGTAACAATCGAGTCTCATTATTGAGAACTCATGAGTTTTGATCTAGGTTGATGTGGAAGTTCTTGGAGAGATTATTCCATGGTCAAGTGAAGCCTTTCCTCTTCTCTATAGGTGGATTATTGTTATAATCACAATGACACTGAGAGGGGGGGTGAATCAGTGTGTTATTTAAAAACTTAAAAGCAATTTAGACTTTTAAATAAACAGCAACAGATTAAAACAGAAATAATAAAAGTACTAAGAGCATCACACATAACACGGAATTTTAACGAGGTTCACTAATGTGGCTACTCCTCAAAAGAATTGCTTGGACTACCATCTAAATCCGAGTCAAATGCAAAGCTCCAACTTTACATAATCATTCACCAGCACCAACTGGTAAGAGGCACCAACCCCTAAGTTTTATCTGCTACAACAGAATGGAGCACCAACTCCAATTTTTCCAGCACCAACTGGAAAGAGGCACCAACCCCTTTTTCAAGCTACAACTTGAAGATAATAATAAAAATTGTAGAATGTAAACTTTCACCTCAATTATCACGATCTGCTATTTTTTTGCGATCTGCTGCTTGTCGGCATTCGACTGCTGCTATGAAAAATGATTCACACTTTTTCAACCACTCTATATCTCTCCATGTTCTCTGTTGCAACTTCACAAAAATATCACTTCTACAGCCAGCACACTGTCATTTCACACTCGGAACACGACTTCTGCATACCACGTTCTTATCTTCTCTTCGCACCACTCACACTGCTGCACCCGAACTTCATACACATATATCACATCACACTGCCCTTTTAAACTTGAATAACCCTTGCTTTTATAGAAGAAATTTTAGAGGCAAACCCTAGAAGAACGTTGACTGAGAAACCCTAGAATTTGTCAGCTGCCAAACCCTAAAATCTGTCGGCCCAGATTTAACTTTGTCGGCCTCAAACTCTTCTCCACCTTCGTTACATTCCTGTAGCTTATTGCCACAAAATAGTAACACGTTGGCCCTTTTTAATTTAATTTAATATTCTAATTTAAATTTTTAATAAAATAAAAATTTAAACTAAATATTTAAAATTAAATATCTTCAACACCAGGGCATCTTTTTCAACAAAACGAAGAGCCAACTTGGGTTTTAAGAAAAACACATTTCAAGTCTGTTATCCACTGCATCCTTGGATTTGACTGCTTGTGTTGACAACAATGACAATCCTTCTTGCTCAACAATCTCCCCCTTTGGAATTGTTGGCAACACCTGTATACATTTTTGTAACTCTTCTCCCCCTTTGTCAATAATACCAAAGGGCTGCTGCAGACTCTCCCTGTGTCCATCCTCAATCTTCTCGAGCACGGTTTGACTCCCCCTGAGTCCATACTCACACTTCTCAAGCACAATTTGACTCCCCCGAGTCCATCCTCAAACACTCAAGTGCTCCCCCTGAGAAGGTGATCCTTGTAGCTAGTCACTTCTTAGGAAGTGTGACTACTCCTAATTTGCTTCGAAGATACTCAAATACTTCCTTGGGCAAAGGTTTTGTAAAAATGTCTGCTACTGTTACGTAGTTGGGACATAGTCCAATCGACTTCTCCTTCCGCAACTTTGTCTTTCAAGAAATGATACCTTATAGCAATATGCTTTGTCCATGAGTGCATTACTCTGGATTCTTAGAAATGTTGATTGCACTGGTGTTGTCACACTTTACTGATATTGGTTCACTAAAATTAATACCAAGATCTTTCAAGGTCTGTTTCATCCACAAAACTTGTGTGCAACATGTTGCTGCTGCAATATACTCTGCCTCGGCTGTAGATAAAGACACTGACTCTTGCTTCTTACTGTGCCATGCAACCAATCTGTCCCCCAAATAGAATGCTCCTCCATTGGTACTCTTCCTATCATCAACACATCCAGCCCAATCTGCATCTGAATATGATATAAGAGTGAAATCTTTGCCTCTTGGATACCACAATCCATACTCCATGGTGCCTTTGAGATACCGAAAAATCCTTTTAACTGCTGTTACATGAGTCTCTTTGGGACTGGCCTGAAATCTGGCTACGATGCACACTGCCTGCAAAATATCAGGTTTGGTTGCAGTTAAATATAGTAAGCTTCCTATCATTGATCTATACATGGTTTAATCTACAGGTGGATATTTGTCTTCTTTACTTAAATTACAGCCTGTTGTCATGGGAGTACTGACTGGCTTACTATCCTCCATAGTGAACTTCTTTAACATCTCTTTCACATATTTGATTTGGGAAATGAATATACCTTTCTCATTCTGATTAACCTATAGTCCCAAAAAATAAGACAGTTCACCAATCATTGACATTTCAAATTCATTCTGCATCTTGTTTGCTAGGTCTTTACAAGATTCATCTTTGTTGCTACCAAATATGATGTCATCCACATAGACAAAAAGAACAATGAGATGCCCATCTTCTATTTTCACATACAGATTGCTATCCACTAAACCTTTCTTGAATCCCTGTTGAGAGAGATAATTATCTAGCCTAGCATACCATGCCCGTGGTGCTTGTTTTAATCCATACAGTGCCTTCTTTAATCTGTAGACAAGGTTAGGATCTTCACTGATTTGAAAGCCAACTGGTTGTTCAATATAGACTTCTTCTTCAAGTTTCCCATTTAAAAATGCAGATTTAACATCCATCTGATAAACTCTGAAGTTCTTGTAAACTGCTAGTGCCAAAAACATCCTAATAGCTTCTAATCTAGCTACTGGTGCGAAAGTCTCTTCAAAGTCAATCCCTTCGACCTGTGCATAGCCTTTGCAAACCAGTCTTGCTTTATTTCTAATGACCTGACCGTTTTCATTTAACTTGTTGCGAAATATCCATTTAGTGCCGATTACATTCTTGTTTGCAGGTCTAGGTACTAACTCCCAAGTTCTATTCTTTTCAATCTGATCTAACTCTTCATTTATTGCCTTCATCCAATTGTCATATTTGCTTGCTTCATCTATGTTTTTGGGCTCAATCTTTGGATAAAAGAGAGTAATTACTTATTACTTTCTTTCTTGTCTGAATGCCAGCTGTGGGATATCCAATTATTTGGTTTCTAGGATGATTTTTCTGCCAATTGCCCATTTTGAATTTTTTGTTTTCTTGTACCTCTGTGCCATCTAATAAGTTATCTGCATCAGTCATATCTATATTTTCTGTATCATGTACTTCATCTCCTTCAATGACTTCTTCGTAGATTGGATAGTTTTCTTGAAAATTAACTATTTGTTTCCTCCCTTCATCGAATTTAACATCTGCACTGTCCACAATTTTCTTGAGTCTCTTATTGTAGCATTTGTAAGCTTTGTTGTGTGGAGAATAACCAACAAACACACCTTCATCTGCTCTATCTTCAAACTTTCCAAGATTGTCATCTGTTTTTCCGATGTAGCACTTGCGACCAAATACTTTGAGATGTTTTTCTGTTGCTTTCCTACCAAACCACGAGCTCATACGAAGTTTTGCATTCATGAGTTCTTAACATATACCATTACGAATGTATCTTCTTTGTGTGAGCTGCTTCTTTCGAGAATCTATCTGCTATTTTGCTTTCTGCCGGCATGGTGCGTGGCATTTCTTGAATTGTTCTGTTTTTCCTCTCTCGCTACACCATTACGCTGAGGAGTTCTGGTTGCTGAATATTGTCTCCTAATGCCATATTTTTCACAGTATTCTAAAAATTCATTCGAAATAAATTCTCCTCCTCTGTCTGACCACAAGCATTTAATCCTTTTCTCTGTTTCATTCTCTACCAGCTGTCTGAAAGTTCTGAACATTTCAAAGGCTTCTGATTTATCTTTTCAAAAGAATATCCAAGTCATTCTGGAAAAATCATCAATGCACAGCATAAAGTACTTGTCGCCGTTTATGCTTTGAGT
The DNA here is from genome assembly GCA_028583015.1 of Wollemia nobilis. Lineage (NCBI taxonomy): Eukaryota > Viridiplantae > Streptophyta > Pinopsida > Araucariales > Araucariaceae > Wollemia > Wollemia nobilis. The sequence goes on along the minus strand of JAQPPZ010001417.1, from coordinate 6,901,849 downwards.
CCTCATGGGTCCACATAAGTCTGTGTGAATAAGTTCCAAAGGCCTGCTAGTGTGATGTTATTTTGTTTTAAATGAAACTCTGGTCTGTTTACCCTTCTGACATGAAGCACACATACTATTTGCAGGTTTTTTAATGATTGGAATATCTCTCACTGCTTTTTTAGCGCTAACTCTTACCAGATTATCAAAACTTATGTGTCCAAGCCTCTTATGCCACAACTAGTTCTCTTCTTCTTGTCCCATGAAACACATACCTTCTAAAATTTTTGATAGTGTGTACAGATTGCCAGACGTCCTTGAGTCGGTTGCTATTAATTTCCCGTTCTTTGTTTTTCTGACTTCACAACCCTGCTTCTTGAACACCACTTCATGTCCTTTGTCACAGATCTAACTCACACTTAACAGGTTATGTTTCAGACCATCCACATATAGAACTTCTTCTGACTTGATTTTCCCTTCACTTATTTTGACCGATCCTTTACCTATTATTTTGGCTCCATCATTATTGCCGAAATTCATAGAACCACCCTCATATTTATGAAGATTTTCAAATTTTTGTCTATCACCTGTCATATGACTTGAGCAGCCACTATCAAGAATCCACGGTACATATTTATTCTGAGCTCTAAAAGCAGTCTGCACTATTAAGGATTCATGTTCTTTCCTGAGCTATTTATTTTGTTTCCATTATGTCTTAACTATGTTGTTGGGTTCTAGCTGAGATTTTCCCTTTTCAAAATTTTGCATATATCCTTCAGAAGAACTACTATTGTGTTTTGCCTTATATGGTTGAGTTCTTCTTTTCTGAGGTTGAAATGAAACAGACATACTATGGCAATTTCTGGAAATATGCCCAAAGTTGTGACACTTAAAGCACTCTACTGCATAATTCATTAAAGGAGCAAACACATTTCTACTAGTGAAACTTCTTGGACCTATATTGTATTTGCAGTCGAGCAATTTTATGCCCATAATTATTACATTTAAAACAAAAACCATAGAAATAATGAGTAAACCTGAAAGATGGTCTTGGCCAGGTTGTTGCTGGAGCCTTGGATCTTCTATTCTTTTGATGTGTGACCTTAGTAAAGCCATCATTGTCAGCTGTCATTTCAGGTCTGGAATTATATATTTCTTTTGCCTGATTCGTTTTACTTTCCACAACCTGTTTCTTGTCTTTGTTCTTTTCACTTTCAACATTGCTTGTTTTTGGTTCAGTTGATGATTCTCCTTTAGTAAAGTCGAGACCAAATTTGATGCTGTGGATCTTTGATCGCTCGAAATTTTGTCCGATTTCATCGAGCTTTCTTCATGTTTTAGATGACAGTTGATTTTTTGATCCAGCTCTTGTATTTGTATTCGGAGACTCACATTTTCTTCTTCCAATTTGCAGCAGTGGTCTATCTTCATAGAAACCTGTATTTCCGGATCTTTAGACATTTTCTTGTATTCTTCGATCTATGTTTTTAAACTGGCAATAATGTCGTTTGCATCATTAAGTTTCCTTGTCCGTTTTTCATTCTTCTTTTTCTCCGATTCCCATTCCATAAGAGCAGACACTAGCTCACCCTCTAAATCAACTTCAGCCTCAACTTCTTCAACTTCATAGTTCATCCCCTCTATGTTCTCTGATTCGTCTATTTCAAACGCCATAAAAAGAGCCTCACCTGTTCCTTCTTCAGAGTCTTCACTGGAACTGTCCTTTGAAGATTCTACATTTTGGGAGATAAAGCTTTTCTTATTAAACTTACCTTTTCTGAAATTTGATTTCTTCCTCCATTCTCCTCTTTCTTGATGTTGAGTTTCTTCACCTTTGTTTTTGTCATTGAAAGGACATTTGGTAGCAAAGTGTCCAATGCCTCCACATATGAAACATTTAAGAGGTAGCATTCCTTTGTATTTTCCTTTTCCTTTCTTCAGCTTTCTTACAAAATTTGCTTCCATTATATCTGAATCATTTTCTTCTTCAGATTCATGTTTTGTGCTTTTGCATTTTTGAGCTTTGAAGGCTGCTTCTCTATCTGTGGGATTAGACTTTCCTATTCTCATTTCAAAAGCAGTCAAGGATCCATGCATCTCATCCATACTAAAATGATTTAAGTCTTTGGCTTCTTCTATGGCAGAGACTTTAGAATCAAATCTAGGAGGAAGTGATCTCAATACCTTTTTCACAATAGCAGCATCGGTTAATTCTTCGCCAAGACCTCTGATTGAATTTGTGATCCCATTGACTCTTTGCATGAAAGTCTCTATGTTATCATCATTGTCCATCTTTAAAGATTCATATTGAGCTCGGTGTTCTTGAAGTTTAGACTCCTTGATCCTGTCATCTCCTTCATGAATTTTCTCTAGTTTATCCCAGATCTCTTTTGTTGATTCACAACTTATGACTTTGACTAGCTCACTGTCAATTAGTCCACACATAATAGCATTTCTTGCTTTTGAATCATATTCAAATGCCTTTTTACCTGCAGTGTCTATTGGAGCGATGGCAGGAGCTTTGTAACCATTGACTACCGCACCCCAGATGTCAAAGCCCAACGCACTGAGATAATTCTGCATTCTAATTTTCTAGAACGCATAGTTTGTCCCATCAAACATTGGCGTTTTGTTCGAAGAGAATCCTTCACCACTTGCCATTGTGTAAATTCCAAGATCACCTTAGCTGTTTAAGCCTCTTCAGGTACTTGGCTCTAATACCAATTTTTATAATCACAATGACACTGAGAGGGGGGGTGAATCAATGTGTTCTTTAAAAACTTAAAAGCAATTTAGACTTTTAAATAAACAACAGTAGATTAAAACATAAATAATAAAAGTACTAAGAGCATCACACATAACACGACATTTTAACGAGGTTCACCGATGTGGCTACTCCTTAAAAAGGACTGCTTGGACTACCATCCAAATCCAGTCAAATGCAAAGCTCCAACTTTACATAATCATTCACCAACACCAAGCTGGTAAGAGGCACCAACCCCTAAGTTTTATCTGCTACAACAAAATGGAGCACCAACTCCAATTTTTCCAGCACCAACTGGAAAGAGGCACCAACCCCTTTTTCAAGCTACAACTTGAAGATAATAATAAAAATTGCAGAATGTAAACTTTCACCTCAATTATCACGATCTGCTATTTTTTTGCGATCTGCTGCTTGTCGGCATTCGACTGCTGCTGTGAAAAATGATTCGCACTTTTTCAACCACTCCTCTATATCTCTCCGCGTTCTCTGTTGCAACTTCACAGAAATATCACTTCTACAGCTAGCACACTGTCATTTCACACTCGAAACATGACTTCTGCATACCACGTTCTTATCTTCTCTTCGCACCACTCACACTACTACACCCGAACTTCATACACATATATCACATCACACTGCCCTTTTAAACTCGAAGAACCCTTGCTTTTATAGAAGAAATTTTAGAGGCAAACCCTAGAAGAACGTTGATTGAGAAACCCTAGAATTTGTCAGCTGCCAAACCCTAAAATCCGTCGGCCCAGATTTAACTTTGTCGGCCTCAAACTCTTCTCCACCTTCGTTACCTTCCTGTAGCTTATTACCGCGAAATAGTAACACGTCGACCATTTTTAATTTAATTTAATATTCTAATTTAAATTTTTAATAAAATAAAAATTTAAACTAAATATTTAAAATTAAATATCTTCAACACCGGGGCATATTTTTCAACAAAACGAAGAGCCAACTTGGGTTTTAAGAAAAACCCATTTCAAGTCTGTTATCCACTGCATCCTTGGATCTGACTGCCTGTGTTGACAACAATGACAATCCTTCTTGCTCAATAATTCTATGGTTTCCTTATTTCCTTACAAGAAAGCAACAAGATAGTACATGGATTTGAAAACTACCTCTCCTTGTTCACTATGAATAGGAAAAGGGGTTCCAAGAGGAGGAACTTCTTCCTCTTCTTTCTCATAGGTAGGGTTTTCAATCAAAGGTTACTTCTCTAGAAGTTCAAAAGAAGCACTTGGATTTTGCACCATTTGTCATGTAAATTTCTCAGTGATATAGGGAGGTTTGAGCATGATAAAAGGAGTTCAATTTATTAAGTTTTGTTTTGAGAGTACTTATAGCAAAGAAGAAGAAGATGTTTGATATCCTTATGTCACCTTAAAAAACAACCCTCCTTGTGACTACCGCTAGTCCACTATGATATACTAGCCAAGAAGGATTTCTCCCCAAGGTTTGTATGTTATTAAGGGGTCATTAACCTTCCTCCAGTAGGACTAAAAATTTGTTATGTTCTTGTTATCTTGATTTATTCTGATTTATCTAAGAAAATAGAATTAGGTGGTCTTTATTAAAAGTGTAATAACTTTTTATCTTGATTAAGGATAAGATGTTAAAACAATAAATTTTTGGATAAAATATCCAAATGGTATGGTTCACATTGGGTTCACTAAATATGTGGGATGCCAAAAAGTTCATACCACCTTGCTTCAGGGTATTGGCCTTGGGGAGGTATAATTTATTTCCTTTTTGGGTGGTTGTCCATGCTCAGTGGGAATATCTTGCTGCTAACTTGTTATTTTATTGATATCATGTTTTGCATGTAGTACTTATATTTGGTGGGTGTTTATGAGTTCACCAAGGGATTTAGAGATTCCCTAATCTATTGAATGTGTTCAATTTTTCAAACACTTAAGTTTTGACCATCTATTTTAGGATCTATTGTCAATGGAAATGAAATGCAATGTAGTATGAAAATAGCTATGCAAGAATACAAATTTTTCCTATATGTAATTTGATTTCCAATTATTTTGATATCTATGCTTAAGGTAAGGAAATTTTCTTTTCTTTTGTTATGAGAGCAAGGGTGCAATAAGGCTAAAAGTATGTAAATTAACCTACATGTAGAACTACATGCAATGTCAGTTTTGATGCCTGATGAAAACAAAGTAAAATGTTAACTAAGATAAATATTCTTTTGATTTATCCTCTATTATGTGCCTAGAATGTAAAATAAAAAGGAAAAATAAAAAACAAGCCTATTAACAAACTATGAAACTAGAGGATTAGGGTACTTACCTATTTTGGTCGTTGGTACAAATATATCGTCTAAAAGTGAATATGTTGACTGGAATTCCTATAGCTGGAAAATTCAAATATGGGATTATGATTTGGGGGCTTTCCAAATAGCCAAAATATTTCTTCTTCATGGTTGACATCGTCAAACGCTCTATTTATACAAAAATATAGGTGATATTGCCTTGGAAATGAATGTAGAAATGACTGAAGCGAATATGCTAGCTAGAATTATTTTTACTAGAATATTTGTTATAATCTAAAAGCTAGAGTAATAGAGTTTACTATAAAATAGAAGAGTTATATTGGTGAGCTAATGTAGATAGATTGACTAGATAGACTGGATGCTGGATATGATAGGGGATCTAAGGTTTTTAGGAAATAAGATGAATATACCATCTAAAACAAATATAGTTGGTGGATTCATATTAGGTGTTGGAGGAAGTGAAATGGAGGATTCTATAAAAATGATAACATAGGTCCTTACATGAATACACAACCTAAAATAAGGTTCCTAGGTGGATTCGCTATGGATACTAGAAAATAAGATACATGTCCTTCCTTGAATACGCCACATGAAACAAGTTTTTCTCAATGGATTCACCCTAGGATCTGAGATAATGTGGAGCATTAAATTACATAGAACTAGTTATTAGCTTTTGATGAAGTATGCTATGGGAGATGGCAATCTCTAGATGCAAAAAATATGAAGGAAAGTAATTATGCAATATGATTGAAGTATACTATAAATAGAAATGATAAAAATAATACAATGCAACTATGGAGGAAATGAACACTCCATGAATATATGCTAAAGGACTACATTGTACTCCATCACCAATGGAGTTTACCTTCTACACTACTACTACCTACTGTGATGTTCTATCACTTACTATGAGGCCCTTTTTATATAGGAAGATGGGTTCCTTGGCCAACACTCTACTTAGTTGTACAAGGGGACACCTTGCACATTTACAACTTGCACATTGACACTTGTGCATTTATTCATTACATGAAGTAACTAGCTAACTTCCCCCTAAAGTAATCTCCTACTCTAACTATGTACCAAAGGTGGTACATTTACATGATCCAAATGATGTAATATACTCTAACACCCCCTGTATTACATTATTTGGGTATTGAAGACTTTAGTCTTCAATATGGATCTTCTTCTTGATCTTGGAGTTTGTATTCTTCTTCTCTGTTCTTTGTAACCTGTTCAAGCAAGTAGTTAGTGTCTCCATAACATATTATCCTTGTTGAAAGAGCTTTAACTTCATAATCATTTGTAGGTTCTTCTAGTTCTTCAATTTCTTCTATCCTTTGGGCTAGGTGTCCTTTCTGATTCCCTTTTCAATACTCCAATTGGGGATAATTGGTTGGATGCTGAAATTTCTACTGACGAGGATTATTTTGATATTTTCGTGGTTGAAATTGACTCCCATTGTTCATATAATTCCTTTGATTCTAGTTTTTAGGATTGTATCTGCAATAGTTAGTACTATGACCTTTTTTCTTGCATATCTAACAATATATGTTATTCCATGGTCTTCATCCTTTTGATGATGAAGCAATATTTCCCTATGGATTATCTTTTGATGCCAATGCAATGTTAGTCATTTCATCTTTAATTGTGTTTTCCACCTCATATTCTTGAAGAATATTGACTAAGTCATCAAAAGAAGTATCTTTACTTAGGACTTGTAAAGATGTAACCAAATGCTTATAGCTATCTGGAAGTGCTCTCATGGTTACTTGAGTAAGAAATTCATCTTTAGTCTCTTCTCCTAAGGTTAATAATTTCCCTTTAATATCTACTACCTTCCTTAGGAATAGTTCTATGCTTTCACCACTGTTCATTTTCAATGAATGTAGTTGGGTTTGAAGATGAAGGATAGTGGCTTTATTCTTCCCTTCAAATATTTTCTCTAAGCTTGTCCAAGCATCTGTAGATGTTTTTGCTGAACTGATATAGGGTTGTATTTCATCAGTGATAGCAAAGGTTATTATCATTAGGGCTTTTGCATCATTTTCTTCAAACTTTAGAATCTCAGTATCACCTGTGCTAGGTTTTTTTGTTGTTCCTTTGACTATATCCCAAAGTTTTTCATATACCAAGATTGCTCTTACTTTATTTTTCCAAGAGAAATAGTTTGGACCTTTTAGTAGTTGAGATTCTGCAAGAAAGAATTTGTTTGATGCCATGATGATTCTTGTGACCCCTTTTTATATTCCCTAGTATTGATTTGATAAAACCTTTATAGAGCTTAGGTTTAGTGGACTTCCTTATGTCTCCCTAGTGGTTAGAGCATGCAATATGATTGATAAAGTGCTTTTTGGAATAGTAGTTCAATTTTGGGTTGATTTTGTAAAGTTTTGTAAATACCAAAAATCAACTTTTATTACTCCTTATTTCTCCTATTGAACTAAGCACTTTCTAATTTGAAGAAGTTCTCAAAGTTGGATTTCTTTTGCCCCTTTAATGTGTTTATGAGACAAGTATATCAATTGATTCCAACCCCTGATAATATTTAATGAACCTCTTTCTATATCCCTTGATATTTAATAGTTTAATGTTTCTAAATTCCAATAATTTATTTTGGTGTAGTATTCCTTATAACTCCCTAATTTGGAATATTAGAAAACAATAATATTTGCAATAATAGGGTTTTAATTTCCCAAGTAGAAACCCTTATATCTCCTACTTTATTGTTTGCAAATATGTAAATGTTCTTGAAATGGGCTTGCTTAATATGTTACTAATGCTTGATGAATGCTTGCAATAGTAAATGAATTATATCCTTATAACTCCAATGTCACTTAGACTTAAAGCAAGTAGATTTAATATGAACTTTACCTTAGTAATCCTTGTGGTTCAATGTATCCGTTGGTGGTTGGTGTGGATGAGAATTTAATGTTCTCTCTGGATGGCGCTGGTGCTGGTTTCCTCCTCCAAGTTGAGCACTTTAAATAGCATAGATTCCTCTTTGAATTTTGGACAAGTGGCAGTTAGGAGTTACAATAAATATGGACATTGAGATTCTTCCAATGCTCATTCCCTTATGTAATGATAGCAAAGATATGTAACCTCCTAATGATTTTGTAACCGCTTGAAGGAAGGCATTCAATTATTCTTTGAGAATTGAGGAATGAAATGGTGCTTAGTATGTTCTTTCCAAGTGGCACTTAGGTTTCCTACATGCACAATTTCCCTTCAACATTTTATAGCTCATATATTCCTTGCTAGCAAGTGCTCTTGATGCTTCTTTTGGTATACATCTTCTCCAAGCTACATCTTGGGTATAACATCTTTTAGCTTTGTTCTTCTATGCTATAATTGCTCCTTGTTCCTTTCTTAATAGTGATATCCTATAAATGTTTATAGCTATACTATAGAAACATAGGTGATAAATACCCTTAATACTATCCCCTTTTCTTGTAGATACTGATCGATTATATCCTCCTTATATTGGAATTTATGTTGTAGGTGGATGCTTGCTCTAGGGACTTGATGTGGAGAAATAGTGTCTTTAGGCACCTCAAATATTGAGAAATGTGAGCCCTTTGGTGGCTATTTTATTTTGCTCAAACTCTACCCTTATACCTACTAAGATGATGACCATGCTTGTAAACCCTGAACCGACTTCTCTTCTACCTCTATTGATGTGCAAGCAAATGTAGAACACCTACTATTTTTGGTGTCTTTGAGACACTCAATACTCTAACCTATTTTAGAGGTATATGGTGCTCTAATGTATTATGAATAAGAGACCTTATTTTGCACCAAAGTTTAGTGTATTTCTTGTCTCTTTTAGATGCTATTTCCTTCTCTATTATGAAGACTCCTTGCTGTATAGCTTGAGGACTTATGTAGAATGATTTGATGCTTTCTTCTTGCTTCTTGGATATGGCCTCTACTTGCTCTTATTCTTTTGAGAGTAGTGTATTGTTGCCTTTCTTATTAGACAACACTAATATCTAACTATTTTACTTGGATAGTATAATAAGAATAGATCCAAGCTAATATACCTTTTTGGAAGTAGAAATTTCTGCACTTACACTTTTAATGAAACCCTAAGTGCACCTTGAATCTGAGACTCACCAAGTCTCGATTTGTAGCTTCCTTCAAGGATTTTAATGGTGGATTTCTTCTCCACTCTTTGATTTGTATCGGTGGCTTCTTTTGGCCATGAAATGCTGCAGGTTTTGTGCACCAAATAGTGTCTCTAGACACTTTGATAGTATGCTGGTTTTTGTGCCCTTGATCTTAACAATAAAAAAACACAAAATAACCCTTTGAGAGTAACTAGTTTAATGAACAACTAGTATAGTGCAATGAATCAATAATACCTCTAATTTAATGCACTTTAATTATCACCTTATTTCTCCTATAAATAAGCTCTCAAAGTAGTTTCAAATGCACTTAATAATCTTTGCAACTTTTAAGAGTAATTATAAAGAACCCTTAAATAATATGCAATTCTTCACTACAATTAGTTTGTAGGATGTAGTCTTCTTGCTTTCTAGATAGATAATAGGTAGATGATATATTTATTTCTTTTGAAATACATCCAACTCCTATTTTAATGTGCAAATAAATCTCTTAAAAGAACTATCTTTTGCACCTTCTTGAAGATTGTAATATGAGCCCTTATTTTTGCAACTTTAATCCAAATATGGTGCTTAATGAGACTTGATAATGAACCCTAATTTAAAGTTCAACTAATTGCACCCAAGTTGCTTACCTTTAATGGCTTCTATAGATGATGTAGATCTTGGTGTTTAGATTCACCAAGTTGTTGCCTTGTGATGAATGAATTCTGCAGCTTCTTGTTGGCTGTCCAAAATAACTTCTTGCTTCACCAAAACATGGTCTCGAACCTTCTATCTTGAGCCTAGGGTTTGGTGGCTTGATCCTTCAAGTGATCTTCTATTTTCTATTATAGATTCAAAAAAATATTATCTCTAAAATGTGCCTTCTTGCTGTGAGAGGTAATCTCCAAATATCTTGGATTTGGTAGACTTCTTTTGTCTGAATCCTCCTTCAATATTCTTGTTGAATTCTGACTTCAAAGAGGATCTTCTTCTCAAGATTTTAAATATCTTGAGGTCTTCACTGGATTCTTCCTTCTCTCTTGGGCTTGTTGTCGGATGGTGATAATTGTCCCAAGTCCTTCACTATCAGGAGCTTCTCCTTGGTAGTGGATTTCTCCAATGAGTTCTTCTAGGAACTCCTTTGATGATGCTTCTATAAGTTCTGCAACAAGGCTCTCCAAGACTTTTCCTTGTTTCTCCTAGAGACCTCTCCAAGGTCTTCAATCTTGTAGCTTCTCTGGTCTTCTAAATGAGACCTTTTCTTCAATCTTCTCCTTGTGGAAGTGTTGGTGATGAGATCTTCTTATGATATCTGAATTTTGCTACTTCTTTGATCAAGAACAGGATTTTTCTAGTCCCTCTTTATCTCTTCCAAGATTGGAAGTTTTCCAATGAGATATTCTATGGATCTCTTTAGCTTCTTTTGGAATATATCTTCAATCTACTGTTTCCAATGGGGTCTTTTATTAGACCTTTTCAACTTCACTAGTTATTCTTGAAACTAGTGGTATGAGTTTTGTGTTGAGTCCTAGTCTTCATAGTCTTGTGGAAAGACTCTAGCTAATCTACAATTCATAGTATTCAATGGAGATCACCAATCTCCTATCTTCTATTTCTCATGGAGTCTTCTTCTGGATCAAATACTCTTCTCTGGAGTCTTCTTCAGGATTAAGGCTTCTGTGGCCTCTTCTTCTGGATCAAGGCTTTTGTGGCCTTTTCTTCTGGATCAAGGCTTTTGTGGCCTTTTCTTCTATAATGTGAAGTTTTCAATCTAGCAATGGAGATCTCCAATCTCCAAACTTCACCAAGACTCTTCTCCTAGAGTCTTTTCTGCAATGTCTATTTTTTTGCAACAAAGAACTAATCTCTACATGAGGAAAGCACATAGACTTTTAGGAAACGAAGGTGAAATCCTTCTCTATCTATTGTAGGAAGTGTCCCAACTTCTGAGAGTTAATTTTTTGCAACAAAAAACTTTAGACAATAGTTAACATGAAAAATTCCAGATCTATAAATAGTCTTCACTAGTTGATTCATCAATCTAGTGGAATGAATGTTGAGTCTTGGTCTTCATGAGTTTTTCTACAACTCTGTGGAAAGACTCTAGCCATATGTGATCTCAGTATTTTTGGAACTGAGATTTACTTTAGTACTTGTGACTCTCCCTATTCCTATTTGTATTCATCATGGCTCTAATACCACTGTTAGCTTTTGATGAAGTATGCTATGGGAGATGGCAATCTCTAGATGCAAAAAATATGAAGGAAAGTAATTCTACAATATGACTGAAGTATACTATAAATAGAAATGACAAAAATAATACAATGCAGCTATGGAGGAAATGAACACTCCATGAATATATGCTAAAGGACTACATTGTACTCCATCACCAATGGAGTTTACCTTCTACACTACTACTACCTACTGTGATGTTCTATCACTTACTATGAGGCCCTTTTTATATAGGAAGATGGGTTCCTTGGCCAACACTCTACTTAGTTGTACAAGGGGACACCTTGCACATTTACAACTTGCACATTGACACTTGTGCATTTATTCATTACTTGAAGTAACTAGCTAACTTCCCCCTAAAGTAATCTCCTACTCTAACTATGTACCAAAGGTGGTACATTTACATGACCCAAATGATGTAATATACTCTAACACTAGTGAGTGGGGGCCTGAATAGATATGCCACCTAGAGTAAGTTAGATCGATGATTTTGCTAAATCCATCAAAAGATAAAAATCTTGTTGGTGAATCTAAAAGGGTGGTTCTTGATCAATCAAACAAAAATTTTGCTGGTGGTTTGGAGTCCTGTAATCACTTTCTATGGCTCCTATAGATGAGGACAAAGGAGATTCTTTTTAGAACAATGTTTAGATCTTACAAATGTAAAAATTATAAGAAAATGCCAAATGTGCAAATTGAAATAGAAGCATATCTTTTCATAAAATTGAAAATAAAGAACAATGCTTGTTAACAAAAGTATAACATATATTGAAACACCAAACGCTTCCTTCTCCTTACCTCATGATGAAGTTGTTCTAGCTTCAATAAAGGATTTTTGCAACACTTCATTACTTCTTTGCTTATTTTCTTTAATTGATGGATTTGATAACACTTCGTTATGAAATTTTTTACTATGGAATGCTCCCATAAGGGGTAAATTTATAGAATTTATCCTTCTTAAAGTTTCCCAAATGTGAGGGGGGAGGTGGCTGGCATGATTGGCTAGTATAGATAGTTGGTAGGGTTCATTTGCTATTGATTTCAACCTGCAATCAACTACCCTTGATTTGGAATCCTCTTTTGGGTAAGTAGAGAAGTGGAAGAGAATATAACATCTTCCTTCACTATTTGTAGATTGCCTGTGCTTGTAGAAGGGAATATAGGAAATATTTATGCCCTAGAAAACCGTTATAGGTACAATTTAAGTTTTCTCATGTCATATGTGAATAAGCTGCCTGTGAGAATACACCACTGACTTATTCATAACTAGGCATATTTTATTGTTACTTGACATATTCAAAAAATGTGACTGTTATATATTAAGTCTAGTAGGGGAGTTTAAAATTTAAAATTTTGCAAATATGCAAAGGTTGAAAGTGAATTCACTTTAAGGAAAATTCACTCTAAGTAAATAGATTTGCACTGGCGAATTCACCACCTAAATTAAGCAAATTTGTTTTTGATCCAGTTTAGCAATCTATATGGGGTCAAATGTGGTCATGTCTATACTTGTTGAAAATATTATTTCTAGGGATTTCTAATTGTACCAATTTTTTTAAATTTGGAGGATATTTAGTCAAGTTTTAAGAAGGACAAAGTTGAGGGATTCATATTTCCCTATATTTGGGTACAAAAAGGTGATCTGATTAAATCGATCAAGGGGAAATGGGTGACATGTTGGATGGCCAAATTGTGGGGCAAAATTGGGTGTCTGCACTTACATTCATATCATTCAATGAACTGGGTCTCCTTCTATAGAAACCACACAATATTTATTTTATCTTATACCATTCACACACATTCATCCAACCATAATTCATTTGTATTTTATTATTTCGTTTTTCTTCTTTATATTGACAATATCTATGAAAATGATTATTTTCTCCACAAATCACACAAGGATAGAGGTTCCAATATTTTTTTGATATATGTCCATATCTTCCATAAAGTTTAAAAACATTCGTATGAAATTTATTCCCTTTGCTGATTTTGTTTTTTCTAGTTCTTCCTTATTACAATATTTCATATATTTGATATCACTTATTCGTTTTTTATTTTTATAAGTTTCTCTTTTTGCAAATTATCTCATTTGTTTGACCTATACATCTTGTATATAGAAGGCCTTTATTTTGTGGCCTTATACCTAGTATTATGGGCTCTTTCATACCTTTCCCATTTCTTCCTAACCTATACAATTGTATCTCATTCGTATCAAAATTTTTAAACCAAAGCCTTTGATATGCTTTTCAAACTACCCAAATTCATCATCACAATCACATTGCCCTTCAACATGTTAAATTTTTTTATGACCAATACAATGTTTATTTGCATAATTTCTATCTTCATGAACAATGTTTAAATTACTGGTGTCACATTCTATATCTATCCCATGTGCAAGATTCCTTGTTTCATAATGAAAACTTTATATTGTGGGTCTTAAATCACAAATATCACAAGCTATATCTTCCTTTTTGATAAAATTATTTGTATCACATTTGCCATAGTAAGATTTATATTATCAGTATTACAAAAACTATCTATTATTACAGGTCTCAAATCATTTGTATCATAAGATATATCTACTCTTTATAGAAGATCACTTGTATCAAAACATGTATCTTTCATTATGGGCTTGTTCTTCATCCTTTCAATTATTTTTCAATATTTTTACAAAACTCCTTAAAATTTTTAAGAGTGAATAATACTATGTACATAATTACCATATCACCAATAGATATTGTAACACTATTTTCAAAGTAATCTTCATAGGCATCAACTTTTTTGAGAATTGATTGTAAAGTATGACTAAGTATTAAAAATTTTCCTTCGCCATTGTCTTGAAAAACAACCTTTGGACCTTGATGTACTTCACTTGTATTAACATCCAATGATACCTAATGTTGAATGTTAGTAGTTTTTTTATCTCCTTCTTTACATGTTGATAAGATATACTTGGGAATTTCTTCTTGCTTTCTCTTTGCCTTTCCTATATTATGTTGCTTTTCAAACCTTTTGGTAAAATTTGGGGTGCATGTGAACGAGTTCAGTAAAAATGCATTACAAGGAACATTGCCATTACATAAAAATAAAATTATACACTTCTCCTATTGCAAATAATACTAGAGTGATATTTTTACAAAATAAATGATAATTTATACACCTTATCACTCCTAATTTATTTTTATAGTTCAAAAAGGAAAGATAGGTAATATTTATTGTATATGCTTTATATATCCTATGAAAAAACATTCTTGTACTATGATTTACTTTCAATTTATAAAAATATAAAATTTTCTTTCATTATATGTTAACACAAACTATAGAAAACATAATTATTCTCATTCTTTCATCATTTTCACCCTTTTTAAAAAAGTAATGTCTTTTGTTCACAAAATATTAACTTCAAGTGAATTAGTTAATTCTTACACTATATATTTTAGGAATTAAAAAAGAAGGTTGTAATTATGAATGATACCTTGGAGTTAGGCTAGTGTGCATGAGAATACTCTTGTTTCACGTAGTGATGTAGATTGATTCAATCCTTGCAAATATGGCATGTTGATCACATGATAAATTGCTCTTTACTATTATATTTTTAAAATACATTTGCTTTGATCATGTGAAAATTTATCCAATGAATTCATCAATGAATACTGATTCAATTTGCAAATGAGTTCATGGTACGTGTTTGGAAAGGATTTGGTATTTACCCATATTAAGGTAAATTTAACATTTTGTAAATATAACACTTTACTTACCTTTTGCAAGCTAGTTCTAAAAGACAAAGACAACCTTCTACAAGTTAATTTTATTGGCTAGAAAGGATGGAGATGTTTCTAATGAGTAAATGCTGAAGAATTTTATAGGTATCAATTGTTTTAGAGAGAGCTCGAGATGTTGAAGACTAGGAATTAAATGGGTTCAATTATATCCACTATGGTAGAGAAGTTTTAGTTCATCCAATTCATTCTATACATGTCCATGGGATACAAGACCATTTGTTTCTTTCAAAAATTCACACGATATTATGGATTTAGATCAATATACTTCTTGTTAAAGCAAATCACACTTTAACATTGGGTTATTGGGATTTTAGAACTTTAAATACCGTAATTTCATATTAATCTATCAGGAACATGTAGTAGAAGTGAAAAAAAAATTAGGGAGGTCAAAAAAAGTGAAAAAGAGGAATGATGAGGAAAAAATATGGTGGACATGGCTTCGATAAAGAAATGGATCATGGACAACAAACTCAGTGTAGTGAGAACACTCTAGGTTTCAATTTTGGTAGATTATTTTGCTTACAAGTGCATGATAAAATGTATGAAATCTAGTTTCCAACTTATACATGCTAGGATACATGTAAAAGCCACAAGAGAGAGTTATTTAAAATAAAAATATTGTATGCATTTTAAAAGCAAAAGAAGATATTGTAAGTAGAAAGGAAATTATGGATAAAATAGACAAGTGACTTGTGTCATGTGAGGAAGAAAATTGGATGAGGACTACAATAGGGATACTTTTTTATACAATTCTAGTACAAACACTCACATAAACCTCAAATTAGTAGAGTGTACCTAAGTAACTATAACATAAAATTCCTACTCACTAGCTTGGGAAAATAAAAAATACACCTTTCTTATACTTTTAGGAAGTTTTGATATTACTGAATGGGTGATATTGATCTACTTAGGCTATGACACATGCATTCAAAAGGACAAGGCCCTCACTTCAAATCTTTAATAGCAAAAGCTAGCACACAGATCAAAATTTAATAAAATAACTTTGCTGGTAGGTGGATTTTAAGGATGATAAACTCTTACATTTCAAGGAGAGCTCTACCCTTTCAATTTCAATAACTCCTAGCCATCAAAGTTGGTTCCCACAAGATATATGTTTTGAGACCTATTATCCAACATGCAACAATATTTGGATCAATTGTTATGATACCACATGTTGGCATTGAACATTAACACAAAGTATTTGTAAATAATAAAAGCTAATATTTTTTTATTGCTTATGATAGCATATCTAATACATCAAATATCTATTACATTCTAGTGTAACAAGTAGAACTGTAATTCTCATATAAATTCCTATTAAAAAAGTGGATCCATTAACAAATAAATAATATGCTAACATAATATAATAAAATAATGTAATATAAGGCTAATACTAAAATCTTTGGAAAATTCTAGGTTGATAAAGACTAGGGCTATAATGATGGTATATTTATCATCTTGAAAATCTGCCTTACCTTTGTTGGTCCATTCTAGGGTGGCATTATTTTTTAATGTTTTAGTAATAGATCTAACCATATGGAAAAAACTCGTGGTGAAGGTAGCACTAGATTTGACCTAGGAATAAGTTGATTCCCTTAATGGAAGAGGGTAATGGGAGGTCTTGGATGAATTTTATCTGGTCATAATATATGGATTAACCTTCTTTTGATACCACATGGCCTACCAGTTCACATTCCTTGAATATAAATATATATTTTAGGATTAAGTGAGATACCAAACTCTTTCCACCTCTAGAAGACTATCTTTAGATGTTCAATGTGCTTACTCTGATCTTTGGATTATATAGTTAGGCCATTAAGGTTTATGAGAATTGACTCACCTATGAGTCCAGAAAATGGTGTATTTATAGTTTTTTGGAAGGTCACCATTGCTTTTGATAGACAAAACAACATTCTTTGAAATGTGAAGATCTACCATTTGGTGGTGAAGGTTATTTTATATTTGTCATCATCTTTGACCTAGATTTGATTATACCCTAAGAAACTATCAAGGAGAGACGATATTTATGACATAGCTACATTTTGTAGAATATGATCTATGGTAAGCAAATAAGAGTGATCCTTTAATGAAGCTCAACTCAAGTTATAAATGTTAATACATATTCTTATGTCACCATTTTTATTACATACAAGAACCAAATTGGTAGTCCAAGTGTAGTGTTTGATTGGAAATACTATCTAGGCTTATAGAAGCTTTAAAATTACCTTCTTTTTTACTACCTCTATTTTAGGGTTAACTAGTCACTACTTCTATATTAAAAGCCTAGTACTAGGCTCCAACTTGATGGTTTGCTCTATGATCTATTGATAATAGACCTTGAGATATTTATATGACCATGCAATAATGTTCTGATATTTTTCATAAATATCTTTGAAAATGCCTACTTCTTGAACGTATTATTTTCCAAGTAGTAGGTTTTAATTCTTCAACCACTTCAATGGGATGATATGAGGAGGATTTCACTTTGAGTATCATTTTCCTTGTGTTATCATTTGGGATAAACATGATATCTAAAGTAATTAATCCCTTGGACAACTAATTTAACTTTAGTTGATGACCCTATACTTGATATCATATTCATAATAATTCTTCTATTCAGTGTATTACGATTCTCTAATAAGGATTTATATGATTTATTCATTATTGTTAAAGACCTACCAATGATTAAAATAATTAGGAATGGTTGGTCTAAAGAATTTCCCCAAATCCATAGGTCTATCCCATATATTTTTGGTGGGGTTGAGTTTGGTTACTATACCTACCAACTCATCTATATTGTGTTAAATTCCTAAGGAATTACACGAATCTCATGCATCAAAACTTTCCAACAAATCCTAGACTTAATGTTTATATGATTTTAGATGCTTGTTCTTTGTGGTACATTAAGAATAAACCTAATTAATAATTAGTTGAGTCACCATATTTTCTTAGGTATTTAATTCTCAAGTTATTATCCTTCCTCAAGCAGGTACAAAGTATCTCATACTCTACTACATTGTTGATATAATTGAACAACAAACTACATGTAAAATGAGTCTGTGCACTTTGCAAATTAATGAATTAAATACCATAACCTACCCTATTTTTGGTTCTATATCCATCAAAGTACATTGTCCAACTTTTATCCACTACTTGACTTGTTAATCTCAAGAGGTTAGATGGTACTTTTGTTATGAGATAGTTTCCTAGTGCAATCTCTTATAGTCAACCCCTAAATATTTGTCATCTTGTATTATGCCAATCATCATATCAAATTCCAAGCTTTGGTTATTTTTGAGATACTTGTCATATTCCATGAAATCTAAGAGTTTATTCCAATTTATAATGCCCTCTTCATCCAAATTATATAGCAAGTAGTTGCAAGGTGACTCATTTTCAATCTTGACCACTTTTCCATCTTTAGGCAAGTTCATATGGGTATACTCTGTTGTTACATAACTATATTTTGATAAGTTGCATGTCCATTTTCTAGATAGTAACATACCAATGTTTATAGGGAGGTTAACCACTATTATTTCTTGTAACACTATTATTTCTTGGTGTCATCCATTAGTTTGATTGTCTGGTTGTTTTGGTGTAAGGAAAACCTAACTCTTCCCAAATAAATTTAGACATCACTATTATTATTTCCCTCAAATCAACTATATTTTTTAATATTGAGGGTCACATAAAATGGGGGTGGATTCAACATATCATTCTTTGGAGCATTCAATGTATCAATCATGTTGACTTGAATATCCATTGGATATTTTACCATTAATTCTATTGATCGACTATATTGGCCTAAGTGGGTTTCAAATATTTATACCTATCATAACTTCTTTATTTATCTTTTAGATAATCCTAGAATATATTCCATTATATAGGTAGAGCTATTTCCTCTAGCATGCTTATTTTAGTAGATGTATTTTTCATCTTCTCTACAATGTTGAACTTGAATTTCATAGAGTGCTCTTGTTTTGTCCTATAAATTTTTGATATTACCTTGTGGATATCACATGAATTTTATTGGTGGGAGAGGGGTATTTTAGTTTTCAATCAACATATTTCTAAAGTAGACCCATTTTATTATAATTGTCCTTTTCTATAGGATTGTTTATTCCTCCTTCATTATCCTCATTTGTTTGGGTTCCTTTCCTTTGTCTAGTCATCTATCCCTATTGGTTTATGTTTTCTCTCTTTCTTTATAAGGTGAATTTATGATATCATTTTTTACCCTCTTTTTCTTTATGCTTATCCTATTGTGTTACCATAAACACTTTATATTTTAAAGGTAATGGTGGCCTCCATCTCCTAAGCACCTTTATACATTTGCCTGCTTTAGTCTAATTTTTAGCTAGTTACTCTTTGGAAGATTTCTTCTTACCCCTAGTCTCAATCCATTTTTGATTAGTGCATATGGCATCATATTAAAATGTTGAGTTTTTATCCATATCTATAGCACTAAAATTGGATAGGATGACGTTTTTGGGTTTGGGTAAAGCAAGAGTTGATAACTAAAGTTGGGGTTAGCACATACACTGATTCACTGTAGAGATCATCTGACCTAAGATAAAAATCTATTGAGCCTAGAATTGTTGATTATATTAGATAGGTTGAGAATTCCTAATGGCTCCAACACATTATATAGGATCATGTCTATCTACCCAGAAGATATCATGTCAACTCTATCTCTAAATTAGTGCTCATCATATTGTTATGAGCTTGATTTTCTTCTTGGCTAGTGCTTTGTCAAGGTACCTAATATTTCATAAAATATGGGATCTTTTAAGTTTGTGAGTTTTATAGTTGTTACCACTAATTCTTCTTAGTATTGATTTGATTTATCAAAATTTTGATCACATCTACCATCACAAAGTTATTATTCAATTTACTGTTTATATAGGATGGAGTAGAAAGTGAAACTAAAAGGCTATAAATGATGATGTGATCTGGCTAGGATGAGTGATGATGTATAGTTATGGAGACTATAATGACCCACAAACTTGACCCAAGGGAGAGAGAGCTATTTTTTTTTAACAAGGATTAACTCACCAATAAGACCCAATATTTTCATCAGTATAAGGTATAACCATCTTGAGTTTATTGTCATTGTAGATGATACTCAAGTGGACAAGAGAGGTCAACCTACCATAATTCCTATGGTTCACTTTTCTAATCTCACCATTAGAAAATATGCCATTAGTTACCCCCCTATTTTCCATAAACTACCTTATATGAGACAACTTGACCATGATGTAGGGATTACCCTTTAAGGTCCATATCACTTAAAGGTGATGCCCATTCCCTAATCATACATACTACCATCTATGTAGGATTACTATGGTATGATGCCTTAGTGATTAGTTAATTCCATATACCCATGAAACTAACTAAGACCATTACCACTCACCTAGTAATGATCATGGTCACACTTGCCTACCTGCAAGGTACCACCACTATACTACCCTATGAATTATTTGGTGGATTTTCCCATATCAATCCACCATTAATATTTCCCAAGCCTTACCATTGGGAATCATGCAAGTCTCACCTCTAGGATCACCCAAGCCTCATCGCTAGGGCATTTCATTAATAATTATCCAATTGAATTATCTACCCACAAATCAACTAGGATTTGGTACATCTCAACTCTAAGGATTGCTAATAAGGATTTAATAATTAAACCCAAATTAACCACCCCCCCCACCCTTTAATCCTAAGGGTATTATACAGTCAATTTTGTCTATCACTCACACACACACACACACACACACACACACACACACACACACATATATATATATATATATATAAAATGCTATAATACCAAAACATGTTATATTGACTAAAACTAGAGAATTTAACCATTTATATATTTCATTTATTTTCATGAAAATAAGTAAAGCAATATCTAGAATTCATAACCAAATCCATTAATTACTTTTCCTATTGTTCCTTCATCTTCTTTAATAAACATAATTTATCCATCTTGCTAACTATAAATCCTTTCCCAAGGAACTTAACATAGAAAAGAAATCATTAATTCATCTCTATCTATTGAATTAAAATTTAAGAAATACCACTCTTTATCTCCTACCTAGGGTGAAAAAGAGTGATTCCACGTGCCATCGTGGCATGTGGACCCTGCCTCTTTTTATTCTATGGTCATTGTTTCTTTTCATCTGGTTCCAAGATTACCCTATTTTTGTTGGAGACCCCCTCTATTCCTTGCCTTGGACTTGGTTTTGTTGTTGTTCATCTATCATCTTTGTGAGAGACTATATTTTTTGTGGATACCTTTGATGTCCTTTGGTCTCTCTTGTTTTATTTTATTTTTGCTTTGTAAAAGGTTTGGGTTCCCTTTCAAAAACCCTTCCACAAATTTATCAATTTTTTTTTATGACAATACATCAAGGATGTTTAGAAATATATCCATTCCTTCTTCAATAATCATAACATAGTTTCTACACATGATATTTCTTAAGTATTTCACTTTTCCAAGAAATAACATTACATTTCAACCATCAAAACCCAAGGTCTTTAGTCACATCTTCTTTTTCAGAGTCTTCTACTTGATAGGTCTCTTCATTAAACTTTTGAACATAAAAAAGGGATCAAGATAGCCCTTTAAATGAATATGCAATATGCAAGAATAACATTAAACAAAAAGCGATATATCAATCCTCAAAATAATAAAAATTAAAATATTTTCCCAAATTTTATTAGTCATGGGTGAGAGAATCCCATACTTCTCTCACTCAACTATAACTCTTTTGTTTATACAATCCAAGCTATCCCCTTGGCTAAATTTACTACTCAATCCTTCGAGAGTAAATAACAATTTCCTCATTCCTTAGATATAGGTTAAATTTTAATACATTATCTTCATTCATAAGTCTTACAATGTTATATTGGTTACTACTCTCTATTAAACCAACTATAATATTTTTATATAATTAAATAATTATTTCTTTCTTCCATTTAATGTTTATATTTAAATACAATATTATGTCAATATTCCAAATGACTAAAGTCTTTAATTAGTTTCAACTTCTACCAATATTAAAACAAATTACCTTTATTAAACTGTATTAATAATTTAATATAGATTAATGAACAACCCTAATGTTAAACAAAAATTAATAAGAAAATAGGCTTGAGTCAAAAATTCCAATATAAAGGTGCACATAGCCAAAAATAATCGAAAACAAAAAATAAACATCCCTAACATATTTAAATTCAATTCTAATGGAAATATACGCCCATCACTCAAGCTTATGAAAACACCACTTCCACTAAGCTGGACTTGATCAACTTAGGAAATGATGGGCTCCCAAGTCTAATCAATTTAGTTTTAATCTCTAAGAAAATATGACCTCCAACACACACCAACCAAATTATATAAGCATACAAACTAAACATATAACCATTGCCTTTTGAATCTTGGATAAGGAATCACTAAAGAAACTACAAAGACATCCCTATCTATAGAGAAATGAAATCTAAATTTGGAAATCAAAACAAGAATTCCAAACCGAAGGAAAACTCCTACTACTGGCCATTGAAACTCACACCTCAAGAGTATGCAATAACCAAGTAATAGCTACTTAACAACTAGATTTATGGAAGATATTTGCAATAAGAAAATATTTTCATAAATATAAACAAAGTATCAATGAAATATTGGAAGAACGTCCCCAGGCTTGGAACACAACAATCTCTAGCATTCTCTTTAAAACATATGACTTGAATAGACTGGATTGGATCAAAAACCTTTTTGGAAGCAATACATTGAAGAAAAACACAAAGCCAACAATTTCATAATAAGCATAATAATTTTTTATAATCAAAACAGAGTGAAGTATTTTAGAGACTTACTATTTAGACTATTCTCTTCAATACATCACACCTTAACTTCCTCCTCGCTAGCCCAATATTTTCCTCCTTCCTTTCTCCTTTTCCAAAACCTCTCATAGCCACATAATTCAAATAACATATGTAGAGGGAAAGAGATCAAGGAAAATGAAACTAAAGCATTATGAAATTCCCTCTTGATTTCCTTTTTTGTCTATTTCACAATGCTTAATCTCCTAACCCTTCTAAAAGCTACGTTCCATTAATATTAATATTCCTATATTCTTCTCATTAATTATAATATGAACTCTTTATTTATAATAATATTTATAAAGTGTACCCCCACTTTATAAAATATTACTCAATAAGGTTAATTATTTAATTAATTAATATTTTCAAACAATAGTAATTAAATTAATTACTCACTTCATATAATTAAATTAATACTATTACTATTTTCTAATGTTAATATTAATTATTAACATTAATATTTAATGTTATTAAGTATCAATAATGTAAATATCATTATTAATACCTTATTCAACAATAATTAACCAAAGCACTAATGCATCCTATTGATAAAATAAGAGCCTAGGAAACACAAGGGCTCTTGCTAAAAGTTTTTCTCACCCAAACTAGGATGTAATCAACCATAAGCAATAATATGCACAACCATTACTATTCCCTAGGTAGGAGGTATTATGATAGCTTCAAGGTTATCAACCATAGAGGTAAAGGGCTCTTTTACGTATATATCAACCTCCTTGCCTGATGATGCATTTAATCACACATACACACATGCCAATGATTCTATATGATAGTTTTACCCCTATGGGAGGTCAATTGAAATCATCCATCATTTCCCATTCCTCTCAACTCTAGTGGTTGTACCATACCAATCCACCAATAAGAGTACATGGTCTTGCAACCACAAAATTCATCAATAGTACCATATTTTAAAATAACATAATCCAACTTTAGATAGCATAAAATTTAACCATAAACTCATCTTGATAGAAATAAAATAGAATCATGCATTAACTATCAACATATCAGTATATCAATCAAACAACAAGGGAAAGTATTACCAAGATGGGCCATTATAGAGACTAATTAGTAGCAACATTTAGATGAGGATTTGAATGGATGAAATGATGGGCATAGAATCACGTGTGGATGTGTTTTGGATAATATTGGTTGTAGAGGCTATTGTAGTTTTTTTCTTGAATAATAACATCTTCTTCTCAGGCTCCATTTTCAAAAGTTGTAGCTAGTGTACAATGGTTAGCATTAAATACCATTAAAGATTAGATTAATCTATAAAACCTTGATGTAGTATCATAATGCTTGTTCTTCGTTAGAACTAACATTTTATGGGATTAAATTCAAGGTTCTCAAGAACCTAGTATTGAAATAATGTATATTTTCTTGAGGTTTCCTTTGAAATGTGTTCAATTGAAATAAAATAGAGAAACCATTTCTCGTGCTACTAAATATATGCATAAAATATTATGCAATTGATGCCAAAATTTTAACTAAATTATCTAGTAATTATCTATACCATAATCCAAACTTATCATGAATAGAGTAAATTAGCAAACATACAATTATATCCTCTTATTAGATGTGGTAAAATTGATTTGAGTGTTGACAACTTACTGAATTGATCGAGTGCCATTTTGTTCCTATTCCTATAAAATGTAGGCAATGCTTTCATATCTATTGGAGGAATGGGAGAATAAACCACTAAATTTAATCATCCTTAGTAGGTCCAATCACAATGTTGATTTTGTTCCTAGGAGATTTTCCTTAGTTATTTTGTTGATGAAGAGGTTGATGATATTGCTATCATAGATGTGCATGAGGATATATTGCATAACCATGAAGTGGGTATAGAGGGTATGAAGGATAATAAGGTGGGGGATAATGAGTTGTCATATTTTGATAATCCCACTTTGATATAAAGGAGATTGTATGTTTGGATACGGAGGAGCATAATGCATAACTTGTTGTGGACCTTATTTATTTATAGGAGGTGGTCCCTGCATATTTTTCTATGCCTTACTAGCTGGATGTAGTGTTGGTCCCTAGGTGTTTCATGAAACAGTTATGAACTAATTTTTCCAAACAATACTTGTGCAATATGGTAAGGCATTAGTTTTAATTTTTCCCTAAAGACCCTCCATTTGGATCCATAGGCCAACCTAGTGGAATATTAAATATATTTGATAAAATAGATCTAGATGGTCTCTATGTCAAATAAGTATTTGTAAGAGGAATGTTTTGGGTATGAGATATAGGGGATGGATATGTGCTACTAGCATAGTATTGGCTTCCAAAAAATGAGTTATTCATGAGGTTATTTATTTTTATAGGCATGCCTTAAAAATAATTTTTATGTGTAAGGTCATATTTGTATTGGACCAAGTTTGGTTTGCTAAAGTAGATGAGTAACTTATTTATTGGCCTAAAAAAATAAATTTCTAGTGGTGTAAAGCTTGTTTTGATAGGGCTAGTCATGGGGCCTTTTTCTTTTAAGGAAATGGGATTAGACAATAGAATATCCTCCAAATTTTCATCTGTATGCAACCACATGGTGGTTTATTCCTTTATTTTCCTCTTCATGTTTCTTCAATGGTACACAACAATATCCACAAAAAATGTTTTTCCTTATATTTGAGTTTTTGAGAATGTAGTCACAAGCTTGAATATATGGACCTTCTTAGGAGGGATGGAGGAAGAATCTTATTTTTCCTAGAAAATCAATTCTCAAATTTGGAATGAATTACTGTTAGATCTAATTTGGTAAAATTTTACTTTCTTAAAGTGAATCGATCACTAAATTAAGTGAATCCTTGTAGATTTATCTTTTTGCAAAAAAACTCAAAATCTACCTTAAATGCTTTTTGCCCATGAAAAACGCATATACAAGGTTAGATATGAGGTTTGATGATATGATGTTTTTTACATTTGTAACATCTCCATTTTTCAATTATCTTTATTAGAAGAATGTGATACTGTTGCAAGTATTGTGTATATAGGTGCAGGATTTTCAGCTGTAGCGAACATGTCGAAAAAGAAGAATACCCACCTCTGGGAATAGATAGAGGTTTTTGGCATCAGGTAAGGTGGGATATGATGCCGTGCCTCATGCACCTTAGCTTGTGGGTACATTGGAGCCCACTAAAAAGTTTCATATAGATCATACTATCTGCTGCTACATTTTGTGCATATGTTTGTTTGCATAATTTTTCTTTGTTAAAAGAAATTGATTTTTAATGATGTCTATTTTGTTTTTGATAATAATGATTAATTAAAAAAATATATAAAAATAATCATAATAACGAAAATAAAAATATGTATAAAAAAATTATTATTAGTATTAATATTAACTTATAAAATAGAAATTAACAATCAAAATATTATATAAGAGATAGAATACAAGTAAAATGTAAGATATATAAATATTTATTTTAATACAAGAAATTATTCAAAACAAATATGAAATGAGAATGTTCAAAGTTATACCTATGTCATCGGATTATTGGAGACATCACACTTGGCTACCGTTCACGCGATCTTTTGCATGTCTAGTTCATAGTTGTCATCAAGAAAACAACTTATAATTTATTTAAAAATGTGGAGAGAATAACATTTTGGCCATGGATTGTCGAGTGGTCGAATGAAGGAGGAGAATATGGAAATTTTAGTCCTGGTAATAGTTCTACTTGAGTCATGTTGTTATTTAAGATTTAGCCATTAGTGGACGACAGATTCCTCATTATCAACAAATTGAGTAAGCACAAGAGTAACATTCCGTAGTATGCTATCGAATTATGTTATTATGTTGATGTACTGGTTTATGTTTCTATAAGTAAAATTGGTAGTGTAGCCATAAAACTGGTAGTGAATGTTAGAGCTACAATGTGGAAAATAACGACTTTAAAGTCTAGTTTTACTAGCCTGAGTGTTTTGTATGGAATTTTGTTTTGTGTATATATCTATATATTTATATATATATATAAGTTGTTGGTGTATGAATTGAGTTGTCTCTAAAGTGATTTTGTGGAAGATTTTATTTTAAGAAAAAAAATGTGCATTGCATTCATTTAGATATGCATTAGATCCAAGCTGACCCAAAAGACCCACAACTATATATCTCTGCCATGTTGTGAGGTAAATTGGAGGATGAAAACTGAATGTTTTCCAAGCATGTGAGTTGCTTCGGATGATATTAAAGCAGTGGTTGTTAGAAAAGGAAGCCGGTGGATGTGGCTATAAAGATACAAATATTGGACGTAATATATTTCATGAGTACTGTGATATAAACCTAATTGAAGCTCGTCAGTTTAACAAATTTTTAAACAAAATTTATGCCTAATTAAATTAAATTATGTTTTTAGATAGGGATAAACTGTGCATGTTTGCTTATTGAATGAAGATTTTTAATTTTTGTCGAAGACAAATTTGTTATTTTAAGTTTGGGGAAACTCTTTGATTGTAATTAAGACTAGAATTAATTATTTTAAAGTAATCACCTGAAGGATATGGTTTTAAAACTAAAGTGTTATCTATACACAGCCTTATAGGTTTAGTTTTTCTTGAAGTCCTTTTCTTGCTATCAGCCAGATGGAAATTTTATACTTTAGAATTTAAATTTGAAAGAAGTGAATGATATGCAATGCATGTTTGAATTTAAAGAGAGTTCAGTCAAATGTTGTAAAAATATGTTGCTTGTTCATAGACTCCCTATGAAAAAGTCGTAAATCAGTATATTTGAAGTCTTTAAGAATTAACATCATCAATGTTTTAGAATGGCATTTGAATTCTTTCTTTTCTTGCTTTTTATTAAAATGTTGTGTCGAGAGTGGTTGACATACATTTGAGACCATGTTTTACATAAAACATGAGAAATAAATATAGAAGAAAACATATGGTGAATTTCAAGCCTAGTCTTTAAACATTTTATTAATAGGATAGGCCTCGAAAGCCCTAGGGTTATAGCGAAGCATTGTAAATATTTAAAATCCAAACATTTCCAAATACAAGGTAAAGTGTTTTGTGATTATAATAAAATTATTTATGAATACCAAACTATAATTATTCAAATTCCATGATAGCCAAACATTGTTAACATAGATGTCAAAATTTGAAGAGCAAATCCGATTGGGCTTGTCATTTGAGTAGCAAGCATCCTTGATGTCCACCCTGACGAGAGTGAATTGCTTTAGTTATTGGTATTTAAATCTATTTAGATTTGGCATTAGTTATTGAAGATGCAAACTGTACGATTGTGTGTAGTGTCGTTAAAAGCTTTTTGGCTGTAGGTAATATTGTATTTATTAGTTTGTAATGCGAATGTTTTGGTGATAAAATATTTAGTCCAAACTTGAAAAAATAAGTTATCATATGGTCATAAATGAAAACTCTTCATTCGCATGGTTTTTACTAACCGATATTAAAGATAATTTGATGTCATATAATCTTAGGTTTAAGAACAAATTCTTAATCAAAGGAACAATGGAAAAATTGATAGTAAAGCATGTTCTTTTTTTTATATATAAAGCTTAAGTATTTCTTTACAATTAAGGTTGTTATAGAAGAGGTTTATTATATTTTAATGCATTTGTTTTATCATGCGTGTGATAGCATGTTTTATATGTACTCGAATCAATAGATTTCCACATCTTAAGTATATCATGTAGTTTTTTTAAATATTAACCAAATCTTAGTGAATCAAAAGTCAAGCATTTGTAAACTTAGAATTGCTTAACCTTTAAAGAATATATTATAATAATGACTTAATTAGCTTTCGTATTTTATGATGAAAATAATGAATCTAATCATTAATTTTCTTATTTATAAAATATAGAGATTTGATATGAGGAAGGAAAACTATTCTTTATGTTTTAAATAATGCTTAGAAGATTGTTTATGTTTAAGCATTGTATGGAAAGGAAGGAACTTTTTATTATTTCTCTCTCTCTCTCTCTCTCTCTATATATATATATATATATATATATATATATATATATATATATATATATATTGGAGTAGCTTTTAAAATAATTAGATTAATACTTGTATAATATGTATCTTACTTACAAGCTTGTGGATGGAATATTTACATTAAGAGTAATACTTTTAAAACTTAATGGAGAAAATCAATTCACAACTATATAGCCTTGAAACATGACAAAACATCAAAGGGTGTAGAAGGAAAAACTATGCTTCTAAACAGTGCATATCGAGAAGGATAGCACACACCCAACTTCGATAGTTCATAGTGGTAACTATTGTGACTCACGGGTAACTTTTCTCCGACAAGCTATGATGGGACATGTTGGAAATATGAGCAGGATTTTTTGTCATTGATGTTAAATAAATACTGAGCATATTTCAAAGGAATGTTTCATGATTGATTTTCTAAGAGGAAAGGATATAATATTTAATTCAAATATTATATGGCCAAAGCAGTAAAAAGAGAAGCAAGAAGGATAAAAATATTATAATATTTGGGCAAAAGAAAAAGGTTGAAAGGATATCTCCGTTCCATGGTGGTTGAAAGAAAATAATAAGGTTATTTTGCTAAGGTGAAAATGACAAAAGGTTTTTCTAAAAACCTAAGGAAGATTATATTTAAAAAGGCCCAAAGGACATTTAAATATTTAATTATAATATTTAAATTCATTCTGAATTTAAAATAATTATAATTAAATTTTTATTTTCGAAGTGCAAAGCATTCTCCTTGAAAAGAGCAAGTGAGCAAGTTTTAAAAATATTAAAGGAAGCAAAGGTTAAATAATTTTAATTAAAATATTTTAACCTTTTGGTTAAAATTTTAATTCAAATTATTCTTGGCACCAAAGTTTGTTTTGATAGATGGTGGAAAATTGAATAAGGGTCGACGTATCCACATTTACCATATTGCATATAAAGAGGGGTAAATTATTTCCCCAAATGCAAAGTATTCATCGATTAAAAATTGAGCACAAGACATATTTTGTGCGAGCGCTTTGAGGGAGGAATATTCATGCTATTCAAAAAAGACAAAGGAGTGTGTGTTGAAATAAAAGTGGGCACAAAAACCTTACACCACACGCTGGGTAGCGTAGACGGTAGGCAAGGCAGAGTTAAGGCATTTGTTGAGGACAGGTCATGGGTTCAATTCACGATCGTGTTTTTGCAAGGGAGAATGAAAGGTCGTTTGCATTCGACGTATTTGGCACAAAAGACAAGGAATAAAGGGACATCGCGTGCCCTTGGTCCCAAGTGGGCTTGTAGCCCATGAGACTAGCCTAGTGTTCGCTAGGGCATAACATTGATAGTGAGGTTTCATGTTCGAGTTTGTGTGAAGGCAGTTTGTGTGTTGCGCAAACATTTTTGGTGCATGTTCTAAGGTATGAAAATTAATTTAATTTTTGCAAGGCCTATGTTATAATAAAGGGTGTTTTGAGGCATACATATTATTAAGTGGGTAGTGTTTGAAGTAGGGAGATATAAGGATTAAAATAGTTTATTTTAATTCTTTGTTGCATTGGAAATAAATTAGAGAGTGGAGTTAAAAGGTGAAAAAGGAATTTATTTTGATCTTGCTTTATAAAAAGAAGAGAAAAATAATTTGTCAATGCTTTGGAATATTTTGAAGTGGTGATTATTTTTTTTAAATGCATTAAGATCTAGAGGGAGTGATAAGGTGTATTTGTGACATCTAACCTTTGTGCTTGGCAAAGAAAGTGGTTATAATTGAGACCGAATTTTAAGGACAATTCTTCATCAAACAAAAGGTATGGGCACATCTTCCTTGTGAGTGATTTTTGGATGTTGTGAATACTAAGTTGGAGTGAAAAGGGTTGTTTGATAAGCATTGTTGAGTTTTATTTTTTTTGAATGGAAGTTGATTCTAGAAACCTTGTTTGATAAGCATTGTTGGAAATATTGAGTAAAATTTCATATTCTTGAACTAGGGTTTGTAAGAGAACATGAGTATCATTGTTATGTGAAGTTGTGAACTATCTTGAACTAGGGTTTGTGAAATATCATGAGTATCATTGTTATGTGAGATTGTTTGATAAGCATTATTGGAAATAATTGAGTGAGTGATTCATATGCTTGGACTAGGGTTTGTAAGCAAGGAAGTATTTTATTGAGTGATTGATTGAGTGGAGTTGATTGAGCCTAGTCAAGTGGAAGTGTTGAAGTGGTAGTTCTAATTCTATGAAACAAATTGTTCTACATTATAAATTTATTTGAGAAAGATGCTGGAAGTGATTGAGCATTGTTGTGAGTGTGAAACATATTGAGTCTCTAACAATTCTATATATGTTTATGTGGTAAAAAGAGAGATTGAAAGTGATTGAGCATTGTTGTGAGTGTGAAGCATATTGAGTATCTAACAATTCTCTATATGTTTCTATGAGATTGAACAAGTTCTAGTGAGGACTTGTTGAGAATATTCAAGGTAAGTCTTAATGAGGAATTGTTGAGCAAATTGGACAAGTTCTAGTGAGGACTTGTTGAGAAGATTTGAGGTAAGTCTTGGTGAAGACTTTTTGAGTAGATTGGACAAGTTCTAGTGAGGAATTGTTGAGCAGATTTGAGGTAAGTCTTGGAGAAGACTTGTTGAGTAGATTGGACAAGTTCTAGTGAGGACTTGTTGAGCATATTTGAGGTAAGTCTTGGTGAATATTTGTTGAGCATATTGGACAAGTTCTAGAGAGGACTTATGGATAGATTAGTGTGAGCTTTTGTAGAATCTTACAAGGAATATTTGAGATAAGTCTTTGAGAAGACTTGAGAGCAGAGTTGATTAAATTTGTTTAAACCTTGGATTAAGGTTTGGGGTAGATTTAGAAGATTTTATTTGTGATTAAATCAAGCTTTGTGTTAAGGCTTGAGGATAGATTTGAGGATAGAGTTTGGTGTAGATTTTAGGATAGGTTTATGCCATACCAGAGATAGATATTGAGTAGATTTGTTCTATATTGAAGGACTATGTTTAGTGCATATAAAAAGATAGAGATTGAACAGATTTGTGCTAGATCGAAGGACTATGTTTAGTACAAATTTGAGACAGAGATGAGAGCTAGCTTTGGAGGTGACAGAGTATAGAGGATGACAATCTCTAGTGGATAGAGATCCATTAGCCAGGGGTGAAGACAAGTCTTATGATTGAGGATATGAGTCTTTAGTGGATAGAGATCCATAAGTTAGTGTAGTGGAGGCAATAGCTTTTCTAGAAGTTTACCACCTAGAGCAGAGGAGGAGTTCTACTATTGATAGAGATCCACAAACTTGATTAGGGGATTGATGTCTCCTTTAGAAAGAGGTCCATAAACATTGTAATAGGGAAAGGATTCCGAAGAGATTTGTTGAGAAAATTTTAGTGAAATATTTTCTCTATGGAGTAGCCCACATTGGGTGAACCACGTTAATTTGGTGTCTCTATTGTGTATGGTGATTTGTATATTTCTTTGATAAATACTATTGATATTTCTATTGATATATTGCATAATATTGATTGGGAAATAAAATTAAAAAGTGGTATTATACTATTCACCCCCCCTCTCAATGTAAGCTTGTGTTCTTCAGGACAAAGGTCATGTGTTGTAGAGAATAATTATCGATGGTATGGGATGTCGATCTAGGTTACCGAATGATGTAGTACATGAGGATGATCAAAAAATAGTTTCATTTGTGGAATTGTCAATAAAACTCAATCTAGGGAGAAGATTTGGGGTTGGAAGGTCCAACAGTAGATGGTATGGGTAGCATTACCATCAACTGGAGCTTGGTATGAGGCATATGGTCCAAAATACCAAAGTGTTGGTGGATCTTGATTAAACATTAGATGAAGGTCAATGATCAGGAACTGGCATAGCTACGCTAACTCAAAGCATGAATCTTCAAGAAATAATGGATCAATGGATTAAAAAGGACAAGAGAGGGATTGTGAATCCAAGTCCTTCATGATTTAAAATGGGTAAATAGTGCATCCATTCATCCATCCAGAGGTTATGGGCCCTAGAAGGGTAACCCCATGCCAATATCTAAGAAACGCGAGAAAGGAATAAGGATCTCTTAAATGCAACCTATTGCGAGAAGTTGGCTAGTCCCAAGCACTTAATATTCCTTCTACAATGGTAAAAGATATTTAAGTGTGATCCTCTATGACAAAGTACTAATACAATGTTGGGTGTGATATCGACAAATGCATGCTTTTTATGTTTTATTTTAATGAAATTTTGATTTTGTTTTTTGAACAACCGGGTGAGTAGACTCAGATTGTTATAGTTGGTATCAGAGCCTAGGTTGTGAAACCTTAGGTTATAAAACATAGCTAAAGTTTGACATAACTCTTTTGTCATCAAGTATGGCAGGGACCTCAAGAAGAAGAAATGTTAATCTATAAGAGGAAGTTGCAAGAGTCTCGAGGAAGTGCTAAAATGACTCGTGAGGGAGTCAGAGAGAGTAAAGCAGTCGAAGTGCCTTGATGTGTAGTCAGAAAAGAGAAATAGCCAATAGCTACAAGAGCTACACAAAATGATGAAAATATGGCAAAGATAATTTAGTTGATGTAGGAACAATTGAATCAACAGTGAGAACAAATGAAGATCCAGAGGGCTCAAATGAGTGAGTACATGGATCAACAAAGGGAAAAAATGACTCAAAAATAGGAGATCATTAGACAACAGCAAAATATTATTGAAAATTTAACTAAGAGAAACGAAACTAAAAAATTAAGTGAGTTTCCAAAAGGGTCTTCAAGGAGAAAAGTTGGTGTTGAGTTGCAAAAAGAAATTAAGAAATTAGATATTTCCAAATTTTATGGAAAGGGTGATGGTGAAGCAATCGTCAATTGGTTGAGTGAAGCCAAAGGATATTTCTCAATCCAAACCCTTTGTTGTAAGTCTAAAACAACTTGGGTGGTGGCACATTTAGTGGGTCCAGCCAGGGATTGGTGGACAACCTATAAGAAAGTAACTCAAAAAGAGGCTACTAATATACCTTGGGAATAATTTGAAAGGGAATTTAAGGATCGTTTCCTTGCGCCTCCATTTTATATTGCAAAATATGATGAATTTACCAATTTACGCCAAGAAAACATGACTGTGATTGAATATTATCAAATATTTTCTCAAATTTTGAAGTACATGCCAGAAGATGACAAGCATGAGGAATTCAAGGCTCAAAAATTCTTAATGGGACTACATCCCAAGTATGGAACACCTATTGAAATAAATGTACCTAAAACCTTGACAGTTGCCTATGATGCTGCTCTTTATGAGGAGATAATCCAAAAGAATGCAAAGGTTTATTATCAAAAATTTGAAAAGGAGGATCTTAAGAAGAGAAGATATCCAAAGCTAGATAAGGACAAGGATCAACATAAGAAATTCAGAGATGGTGGTCGTTATAGAAGTGATAACAAAAATAAGGGAAAGTTCCAAGGAAATAAGGGGTAGGCCGATAGAATAAATTATCAAGAAAAGAGTAATAATAATCAGGACAAAGGTAATAATTGTAATCAAAATAGATAAGGAGATAAACAAAAGAACAAAGGACCAATGTATATTTTGTGTGTGGAGCCCTATATCATTATGCAAACCAATATCTGCAATGAGCTGATAAGAGGACTCCAACAGAAGAATCCCCACATTTGATCTATGCTACTACAGGTAAATCTAACCTCTTAGGGCAAGCTACTCCATTTTCATTAAAGGAAAACTGGGCAAGAAATATGTTCAAATTTTGATAGATAGTGGTTCTACTGATAGTTTAATTTCAACTAGTATTTTAAGGGACATACTGGTTAAACTTGGGATCATGGCAAATGGGTGGCAATTCGAGTATGGCTTAGGAGAGACTTATATGGTTAACCGATGTTTATTTGATCCTAAAATATATATACCTTAGGGAAATATTAATTTGCACCTATATGTGGCTCCCTTACATACCTTTGATATAGTCCTAGGAGTAGACTGGTTAAAAGTCCACAAAGCCTTTTGAAGAAAGGTGGTTGGACTTCACAAATGATTCTAATCAATGAATTTTTGTCCATTGTAATATAACATCTTTTGAAACCCACTTAATGACTGTTATGCAAGTCAAAATATCCTTAAGGAAAGGATGTAGACATTTTATGGTCAAATTAAACAAAAATGAAGAAACTGAGTCAAGCTCCACTCTGTCTCAATAATATCCTATTTTGAATGATTTTAGGGATGTTTTTCCTAAATATTTACCTGGACTTCCTCCCAAAAGAGAATTTGACTTCTCCATTGAGCTTTTATTGAGAGCATATCCTGTAGTCAGAACCCCTTATCGTATGACATCCATTTAACTACAGGAACTTAAGACCCAGTTGCAAGATCTGTTAGAAAAATGGTATACTAAGCCTACCATTTCACCATGGGGAGCATCAGTTCTATTTGTGAAAAAGAATGATGGTTCTTTGAGACTTTGTATTGACTATAGGATGCTCAAAAAAATTATAGTAAAGAACAAGTATCCTTTACCTAGGATTGATGATCTGTTTGATTAATTAAGAGGAGCAACTATCTTTTCGAAGATTGATCTTAGGTCAGGATATCATCAACTAAGAATATATGAAGAAGATACTTATAAAACTGCTTTTTCAACTTGTTATGGGCATTATGAGTTCAAAGTGCTACCTTTTGGGTTAACAAATGCACCAAATGCTTTTATGAACCTATTGAATAGTGTCTTTAGGGAATAGTTAGATCAGTTTGTGCTAATATTTTTGGATGATATTCTGATCTACTCTCAAAACAAAGAATAACATGACCATCACATGAGAATAGTCTTTGAAATCCTTAGGAAAAATGAATTATATGGAAAATTTTTTAAGTATGAGTTTTATACTCCACAAGTTCAGTATTTAGGGCATATTATCTCAACTGAAGGAATAGCTATTTTTTTAATTGAAAAACCCCTTGCAGGGCTGTCTTGGTCTGAGAGACCATGAACAGGGAGGTTCTACACCATCAAAGTCACCCGGGAGTCACACCCGACCCTGCACACACCAACATTATCAATTGAATTTTGGATACCCAATTCAACTTTTTGGTAGGTGGATATTTGAACCTAGGACCTCCATTAGAGGATTGCCCTCTCCTCTCCAACTTACCTACAACACCTTGGTCTGAAGGAATAGATATTGACCCTAAAAATATTGAAGCCATAATATACTGGCCAACTCCTACCAATGTTATTGAGGTAAGAAGTTTTATTGGGATGGATGAATATTATCGATGATTTGTTAGGGGATTTTGAAAAATAACTTTTCCTATTAACAATCTATAAATAAAGGGAAAAGCATTCAAGTGGACAACCTAGTGTGAGGATGCTTTCAGAATTCTTAAATAAAATTTATCAACTACACCTATACTTCAAATACCAGATCCCAAAAAACCCTTTAAAGTTGTACCAATACCTCTCTAGAAGGACTAGGTGGTGTCTTATTGCAAGATGAGGCAGTTATAGCATACGAATCCATGAATCTCAAGAAACATAAAATAAATTATGCTACTCAAGATTTAGAGTTGTAGTCCATGCTCTTAAAATTTGGAGACACTACTTGTTGGGAAAGCCATTTGATTTAAATATTGATCACCAAAGTTTGAGTTATATTTTCACCTAGCCTCTACTAAATTCTAGACAATGAAGATGGACGAAGTTCCTAGCCGAATATGATTTTGGAATTGAATACATCAAAGGAAAGGAAAATAAACTGGTAAATTCCTTGAGTCGAAGAAGACAAATAGTTGATCTTACAAAATGTCAATATGGACTAAAGGAGTAAATTAAGAAAATGAAAAAAATTGATGAATTTTGAAATCAGTGCCGAATTAAGGTTGATCAGGAACCAGATCGACATACAAATTTTAGTATCAAATAGGATCTAGTGTATTTTTGAAACTAGATAATAGTACCTGATGACGAAGGGATAAAAGGAACTATATTACAAGAAGCCCATTGTGCTCCATATTTTGCTCTCCCAGGTATGATAAAAATGAGAGAAGCATTGAAAAAGGTATTTTTTTGACCCAAAATGAAGAAGGATGTAGTCCAATTTGTTGCAATGTGTCTAGAATGTTAGAAATTCAAAGATAAACATCAACATACTGAAGGACAATTATACCTGTTTGATGTACCAAAATAGAAATGGCAAGTGATTTCCATGGATTTTATAATTGGTCTTCCCAAGACTCGATTTCAGCATGAAGCATTTTTTGTAGTTAATGATAATTTGACTAAGGTGGCGCATTTTATACTGGGCAATGTTCATAATGATACCCCTATAATAGCACAAAATTTTGCTCAGGATATCATGAGGTTGCATGGTTTCCCCGAAATAATTATCTTGGATAGAGATTCAAAATTCACGTCTAAATTTTTGCAAGCTTTGCACCGAGCATGGGGCACAAGGCTAAACATAAAACACAACCTATCATCCTGAGATTGATGGCCAAACCGAGAAGGTCAATCAAGTGCTGGAGGATATGTTATGCATGTATTGTATGGATCACTAGAGTAAGTGGGCAGATTACCTCTTCCTAGTGGAATTTACGTATAACAATAACTATCATACCACATTGGGCATGGCCCCTTTTGAGGCCCTATATGGGCATAGGTGTAGGAAACCATTAACGTGGGATAATTTAGATGATCGAGAAGTGATCAGTCCTGATGATATCAAGATAATAGAGGCCCAATTGAAAGAAATATGCTAGCAACTCCGAGAAGCCACAGACTGTCAGAAGAGTTATGTAGATCTTAAAAGAACCCCTCGAAAGTTTACCATTGGAGATAAAGTATTCATTAGGTTCTAACCAAATAAAAGCTCCATTAAATCTACCAAATTGAGTCCCAGATTTATCGATTCATTTAAGATCATAGCCAAATTAAGCCTTGTTGCCTATAAACTCGCTCTACCACCAAATTTGTCTAAGATCCACAATGTTTTCCATGTGTATCTCCTCCGCAAATATATCACTGACCCAACTCACGTGTTGGATGTTTCTCACTTGTAGATGTCAGACCCGTAGCTCATTGAGATTCAACTAATCAAAATCTTGGGATATAGGTCTAAACAATTAAGAAAAAGAATAGTTGATCAGTGTAGGATCTAGTGGGATCACTACTCATAAAGGAATGCTACCTGGGAGGATGTAGCAGAGATAACAATGAAAATTTCCTTTCTTGTTTGAAAACTGTTAATCACAAGAAAAATTTGAATATTATGATAGTATTGTATATTTTGGTATTTTGATACATATCCGAGATATTAATATTGTAATGTTGAATGTGATTTCTGCTTAATCCATGACTATTTTCATATGAGTGTATGTTTAATTAATTTGAAACCTACAAAGTTATATTGACTAACACAGGGTTTGTGTTGAATTTTGGTGGGGGAGAATGTAACATCCCCATTATTTGATTATATTTATTGGAAGAATGTGATACTGCTTCAAGTGTTGTGTATGTAGGTGCAGGGTTTTTAGTTGTAGCGAACATGCCGAATGAGTAGAATACCCACCTCCGGGTAGAGACAGAGGTTGTTGGTATTAGGTAAGGTGGGATATGATGTCCTACCTCATGCACCTTGGCTTGTGGGTACATGGAATCCCACTAAAAAGTTTTATATAGATCATACTACCTGCTACTGCATTTTGTGCATACGTCTGTTTGCATAATTTTTCTTTTTTAAAAGAAATTGATTTTTAATGATGTCTATGTTGTTTTTAATAATAATGATTAACTATTTTTTTTTATAAAAATAATAATAATAACTAAAATAAAAATATGTATAAAAAAATTATTATTAGTATTAATATTAACTTATAAAATAGAAAATAACAATCAAAATATTATATAAGTGAGAATAAAAATAAAATGTAAGATATATAAATATTTATTTTAATACAAGATATTATTAAAAACAAATATGAAATTTGAATGTTAGAAGTTATACCTATGTCATCGGATTATGGGAGACATCACACTTGACTACCAATCACGCGATATTTTGCATGTCCATTTCATAGTTGTCATCAATAAAACCACTTATATTTTATTTAAAAAAGTGGATACCATAGCATTTTGGCCATGGATTGTTGGGTGGTCAAATGAAGGAGGAGAATACGAAAATTCTGTTCCCGATAGTAATGTTTCCTAAGTTGTGTTGTTCTTTAAGATTTAGTCATCAGTGGACGAGGAATTCCTCATCATCAACAAATTGAGTAAGCATAAGAGTAACTTTTTCCTGGTATGATACCGAATTATGTTATTTTGTTGATGTACTGGTTTATGTTTCTATAAGTAAAAATGGCAGTGTGGCCATAAAATTGGTAGTGAATGTCAGTAGAACTACAATGTGGTAAATAACGACTTTAAAGTCTAGTTTTACTAGCCTGAGTGTTTTGTATAGATTTTTGTTTTGTGATATATATATATATATATATATATATATATAAAGTTCTGGTGTGTGAATTGAGCTATATCTGAAGTTATTTTATGAAAGATTTTATTTTAAGAAAAAAAATGTGCATTGCATTCATTTAGATATGCATTAGAGCCAAGATGAACCAAAAGAACCATAAATATATATCTCTTCCATGTCATGAGGTAAATTGGAGGATGAATACTGAATGTTGTCCAAACATGTGAGCTGCTTCAAACGATATTAAAGCAGTGGTTGTCAGGAAAGGAAGTCGGTGGGCGTGGCTATAAAGCTACGAATATTGGACGTAATATATTTCATGAATACTATGATATAAACCTAATTGAACCTCATTAGTTTAACATATTTCTAAACAAAATTTATGCCTAATTGAATTAAAATATGTTTTTGGATAGGGATAAACTAAGCATTTCTGCTTATTGAATGAAAATTTTCAATTTTTGTCAAAGATAAATTTGTTATTTTATGTTTGGGGAAACTCTTTAATTTTAATTAAGACTAGAATTAATTATTTAAAAGTAATAACCTGAAGGATATGGTTTTAAAACCAAAGTGTTATCTATACACAACCTTATAGGTTCAATTTTTCTTGAAATCCTTTTCTTGTTCTCAGCCAGATGGAAATTTTATATTTTAGAATTTAAATTTGAAATAATGTTTGGATGTGAATGATATGTAATGTGTTTTTGAATTTAAAGAGAGTTCAGTCAAATGTTGTCAAAAAAAGTTGCTTATTTGTAGACTCCTTATGAAAAAGTCGTAAATCGGTATATTTGAAGTCTTTAAGAATTAACATCATCAATGTTTTAGAATGGCATTTTAATTCTTTCTTTTCTTGCTTGTTATTAAAATTTTGTGTCAAGAGTGGTTGACATACATTTGAGACCATGTTCTACGTAAAACCTAAGAAATAAATATAGAAGAAAACATATGGTGAATTTCAAGCCTAGTCTTTAAACATTTTATTAATAGGATAGGCCTCAAAAGCCCTACGGTTATAGCGAAGCACTGTAAATATTTAAAAGCCAAATATTTCCAAAGATAAGGTAAAGTGTTTTGTAATTATAATAAATGATTTACGAAGACCAAACCATATTTTTTGAATTCCATGATA
This sequence comes from Wollemia nobilis, assembly GCA_028583015.1. Classification (NCBI taxonomy): domain Eukaryota; kingdom Viridiplantae; phylum Streptophyta; class Pinopsida; order Araucariales; family Araucariaceae; genus Wollemia; species Wollemia nobilis. Next base: position 6,861,233 of record JAQPPZ010001417.1, on the reverse strand, counting down.
GCCAAATGTCGTTAACATAGATGTCAGAATTTGAAGAGCAAATCCAGTTGGGTTGGTCGTATGAGTAGAAAGCATCCTTGCTATCCGCCATAACAAGAGTTAATCGTTTTAGTTATTGGTAATTAATTATTTTTAAATTTACCATAAGTTATTGAAGATACAAACTGTTCGGCTGTGTGTAGCATCGTTAAAAGATTTTTGGTTGTAGGTAATATTGTATTTATTAGTTTGTATTCTAAATGTTTTGGTGATAATAGTTTTAGTCCAAACTTGAACAGATAAGTTATCATATGGTCATAAATGAAAAATCTTCATTCACGTGGTTTTTACTAACCGATATTAAAGATAGTTCGATGTCATATAATATTAGGTTTAAGAACAAATTCTCAATCAAAGGAACGGTGGAAGAATTGATAGTAAAACATATTCTTTTTTTTATTTATATAGTTTAAGTATTTCTTTACAATTAAGGTTGTTATAGAAGAGGTTTACTATATTTTAATGCATTTGATAGAATGTTTTATATGTACTCGAATCAATATATTTCCACATCTTAAGAATATCATGTAGTTTTTCTAACTATTAACCAAATCTTAGTGAATCGAAAGTCAAGTATTTGTAAACTTAGAATTGCTTAACCTGTAAAAAATATATTATAATAGTGACTTAATTAAATTTTATATTTTATGATGAAAATAATGAATCTAATCATTAATTTTCTTATTTATAAATTATAGAGATTTGATATGAGGAAGGAACACTATTCTTTATGTTTTAGAAGATTTTTTATGTTTAAGCATTGTATGGAAAGGAGAGAACTTTTTATTATTTCTCTCTCTCTCTCTATATATATATATTGGAGCAACTTTTAAAATAATTAGATTAATACTTGTACAATATGTATCTTACTTACAAGCTTGTGAATGGAATATTTACATTAAGAGTAATACCTTTAAAAATTAATGGAGAAAAGCAATTCACAACTATATAGCCTTGAAACATGACAAAACATCAAGAAGGGTGTAGAAGGAAAAACTATGCTTCTAAACAGTGCATATTGAGAAGGATAGCACACACTCAACTCCGATAGTTCACAATGGAAACTATTGTGACTCGGGGGTAAATTTTCTCTAGAAAGCTATGATGGGACAAAGGTCTTGTGCTGTAGAGAATAACGATTGATGGTATGGTACGTCAATATAGATTACCAAATGATGTAGTATGTGAAGATGATTAGAAAATAGCTTCAATTGTGGAATTGCCAACAAAACTCAATCTAGGAAGCAGATTTAGGGTTGGAAGGTCCAGCGGTAGATGGTATGGGTAGCATTAACATCAACTAGAGCTTGGTCTAAGGCATCTGGTATGAAATTCCAAAGTGTTTGTGGACCCTAATTAAACCTTAGATTAAGGTCAATGATCAGGTACTAGCATAGCTACGCTAACTCAAAGAATGAATCTTCAAGAAATAATGGATTAGTGGATCAAAAAGGACAAGAGAGGGATTGTGAATCCAAGTCCTTAAAGATTTAAAATGGGGAAATATTGTGTCTATCCTTCCAGGTGTTATGGGCCCTAGAATGGCAACCCAATGCATATAATAAACTCAATAAAGGAGTAAGGATCTCTTAAAGGTAACCTATTGTAGGAAGTTGGATAGTCCCAAGAACTTAAGATTTTGTTTGCAGTGGTAAAAGATCTTGATGTGTGATCCTATATGCCAAAGTACTAATACAATGTTGGGTGTGATATTGATAAATGTGTGCTTTTTATGTTTGATTTTAACAAAAAAATTATTTTGTGTTTTGAACAACTGGGTGAGTAGACTCAGATTGTTACAATTGATATCAGAGCCTAGGTTGCAAAACCCTATGTTATAAAAACATAGCTAAAGTTTGACATAACTCTTTTGTCATCAGGTATGGTGGGGACCTCAAGAATAATAAATGTTAATCTACAAGAGGAAGTTTTAGAAGTCCTGAGGAAGGGGATAAGATGACTCATGAGGGAGTCAAAGAGAGTACAAGCATTCAAAGTGCCTCGGTGTGTAGTCAAAAAAGAGAAAGAGATAGTAGCTACAAGAGCTACACAAAATGATGAAAATATGACAAATATTATTTAGTTGATGTATTAACAATTGAATCAACAACAAGAACAAATGGATATCCAAAGGGCTCAAATGTGTGAGCACATGGATAAACAAAGGGTACAAATGGCTCAACAAGAGGAGATCATTAGTTAGCAATAGAAGGTTATTAAAAATCTAACTAAGAGTAAGAAAACTAAAAAAGTGAGTTTCTAGAGTGGTTTTCAAGGAGAAAATTTAGAGTTGAGTTGCAAAAAGAAATTAAGAAATTAGATATATCTCCAAATTTTATGGAAAGGATAATAGCGAAGCATCCATCAAATGTTTGAGTGAAGTCGAAGGATATTTCTCAATCCATCCCCTTTGTGTTGAGTCTAAAACAACTTAGACAATGGCACATTTAGTGGGTCCAGCCAGGGATTGATGGACCACCTATAAGAAAGTAACTTAGAAAGAGGCTGTTGATATACCTTGGGAAGAAATTGAAATGGAATTTAAGGATCGTTTCCTTATACCTCAGTTTTATATTATAAAATAGGATGAATTTACCAATTTCCACCAAGAAAACATGATTGTGATTGAATATTATCAAATATTTTTTCAACTTTTGAAGTACGCACAAGAATATGATTTTTGCTTAATCCATGACTATTTTTGTATGAGTGTATGTTCAATTAATTTGAAACCTACAATGTTATATTGACTAACATAGGGATTTTTTTGAATTCTTGTGGGGGAGAATGTAACATCCCCATTATTCGATTATCTTTATTGGAAGAATGTGATACTGCTGCAAGTGTTGTGTATGTAGGTGCAAGGTTTTCAGCTATAGCGAACATAGCAGATGAGAAGAATACACATATTTGGGTATAAATAGAGGTTATTGGTGTTAGGTAATGTGGGATATGATATCGTGCCTCATGCACCTTGGCTCGTGGATATATGGAAGCCCACTAAAAAATTTCATATAGATCATACTACCTTTAAAGAATATATTATAATTTCTTAACCTTCAAAGAATATATTATAATAGTGACTTAATTAGCTTTCATATTTTATGATGAAAATAATGAATCTAATCATTAATTTTCTTATTTATAAATTATAGAGATTTGATATGAGTAAGGAACACTATTCTTTATGTTTTAAATAATGCTTAGAAGATTGTTTATGTTAAACATTGTATGGAGAGGAGGGAACTTTTTATTATTTTTCTATAAAATATATATATATATATATATATATATATATATATATATATATATATATATATATATATTGGAGTAGCTTTTAAAATAATTATATTAATACTTGTACAATATGTATCTTACTTACAAGCTTGTGAATGGAATATTTACATTAAGAGTAATACTTTTAAAACTTAATGAAGAAAAGCAATTCACAACTATATAGCCTTGAAACATGATAAAACATCGAGAAGGGTGTAGAAGGTAAAAGTATGCTTCTAAACAGTGCATATCGAGAAGGATAGCACACACTCAACACCGATAGTTCACAGTGGCAACTATTGTGACTCGAGGGTAACTTTTATCCAACAAACTATGATGGGAAAGAGGTCTCGTGTTGTAGAGAATAAGGATCGATGGTATGGGATGTCAAACTAGATTACCAAATGATGTAGTACATGAGGATGATCAGAAAATAGCTTCAGTTGTGGAATTGCCAATAAAACTCAATCTGGGGAGTATAGTTAGGGTTGGAAGATCCAAAAGTAGATGGTATGGGCAACATTACCATCAACTGGAGATTGGTCTGAGGCATCTGGTCTGAAATACCAAAGTCTTCGTGGACCCTAATTAAACCTTAGATGAAGGTCAATGATGAGGCACTGGCATAGCTACACTAAATCAAAGCATGATTCTTTAGAAAATAATAAATCAATGGATTAAAAAGGACAAGAGAGGGATTGTGAATCCAAGTCCTTCATGCTTTGAAATAGAGAAATAGTGCATCCATACTTCCAGGTTTTATGGGCCCTATAAGAGCAACTCCATGCCAAGATATAAGAAAATTGAGAAAGGAGTAAGTATCTCTTAAAGGCAACCTATTGCAGGAAGTTGGAAAATCCCAAGCACTTAAGATTCCATATGCAGTGGTAAAATATCTTGAAGTGTGATCCTCTATGCCAAAGTACTAATACAATGTTGGGTATGATATCAACAAATGCGTGCTTTTTATGTTTGATTTTAACAAAATTTTGATTTTGTGTTTTGAACAATTGGGTGAGTAGACTCTGATTGTTACAGTTGATATCAAAGCCTAGGTTGTAAAACCCTAGGTTATAAAAACATAGCTAAAGTTTGACATAACTCTTTTATCATCATGTATGGTGGGGATCTCGAGAAGAACAAATATTAATCTATAAGAGGAAGTTGCAGAAGTCCTGAGGAAGGGGTTAAGATGACTCATCAGGGAGTCGAAGAGAGTACAAGCAGTCGAAGTGCCTCGATGTGTAGTCAAAAAAGAGAAAGAGCCAATAGCTGCAAGAGCTACACAAAATAATGAAAATATGGCAAATATTATTCAGTTGATGTAGGAACAATTGAATCAACAATGAGAATAAATGGATATCCAGAGGGCTCAAATGAGTGAGCACGTGGATAAAAAAAGGGCACAAATGGCTAAATATTAGGAGATCATTAGTCATCAACAAAAGGTTATTGAAAATCTGACAAAGAGTAAGGAAACACAAAAAGTGAGTTTCTAGAATGGTCTTCAAGGAGAAAAGTTGGAGTTGAGTTGCAAAAAGAAATTAAGAAATTATATATCTCCAAATTTTATGGAAATGGTGATGGCAAAGCAACCGTCAAATGGTTGAGAGAATCCAAAGGATATTTCTCAATCTAGCCCCTTTGTGTTGAGTCTAAAACAACTTGGATAGTGGCACATTTAGTGGGTCCAACTAGGGATTGATGGACCACCTATAAGAAAGTAACTCAGAAAGAGGCTTCTAATATACCTTGGGAAGAATTTGAAAGGGAATTTAAGTATTTTTTCCTTACGCCTCAGTTTTATATTATGAAATACGATGAACTTACAAATTTACGCTAAGAAAATATGACTATGATTGAATATTATGAAAGATTTATTCAAATTTTGAAGTACGTGCCAGAATATGACAAGCATGAGGATTTCAAGGATCAAAAATTTGTAATGGGACTACATCACAAGTATGGAACACCTATTGGAAGAAAGGTACCTAAAAAATTGATAGTTGCCTATGATGATGCTCGTTATGAGGATATAAGCCAAAATAATGCAAAGGTTTATTATCAAAATTTTTAAAAGGAGGATCCTATGAAGAGAAGATATCCAGAGCCAGATAAGGGCAAGGATCAGCATAAGAAATTCAAGGATGGTGGTCATTATCGAAGTGATAATAGAAATAAGGTAAAGTTGCAGGGAAACAAGGGGTAGGAAGATAGAAGAAATTATGAAGAAAAGAGGAAGAATAATTAGGAGAATGGTAACCAAAATAGAGAAGGAGACAAACAAAAGAACAAAGGACCCAATGTATGTTTTGTGTGTGGATCCCTAGATCATTATGCAAACCAATGTCCATAGCGAGCTGATAAGAGGACTCCAACAGAAGAAGCCCCACATAGGATCTATGCTGCTATAGGTAAATCTAACCTCTTAGGGCAAGCTACTCCATTTCTCATTAAAGGAAAACTGGGAAAGAAATATGTTCAAATTTTTATAGATAGTGGTTCTACTGATAGTTTCATTTCAACTAGTATTTTAAAAGACATACTGGTTAAACCTGGGATCATGGCAAATGGGTGGCAATTCGAGTATGGATTAGGAGAGACTTATATGGTTAATCGATGTATATTTGATCCTAAAATATATATACCTTAGGGAAATATTAATTTGCACCTATATGTGGCTCCCTTACATACCTTTGATATAGTCCTAGGAGTAGACTGGTTAAAAGTCCACAAAGCCTTTTGAAGAAAGGTGGTTGGACTTCACAAATGATTCTAATCAATGAATTCATGTCCATTGTAATCTAGCATCTTTTGAAACCCACTTAATGACTATTATGCAAGTCAAAATATCCTTAAGAAAAGGATGTAGACATTTTGTGGTCAAATTAAACAAAAAGGAAGAAACTGAGTCAAGCTCCACTTTGTCTCAACAATATCCTATTTTGAATGAGTTTAGGGATGTTTTTCCTAAATATTTACCTGGACTTCCTCCTTAAAGAGAATTTGACTTCTCCATTGAGCTTTTATTGGGAGAATCTCCTATAGTCAGAACCCCTTACCGTATGATACCCATTTAACTACAAGAACTTAAGACCTAGTTGCAAGATCTGTTAGAAAAAGGGTATATTAAGCCTAGAATTTCACCATGGGGAGCATAAGTTCTATTTGTGAAAAAGAATGATGGTTCTTTGAGACTTTGTATTGACTATAGGATGCTCAAAAAAATTATAGTAAAGAACAAGTATCCTTTACCTAGGATTGATGATATGTTTGATTAATTAAAAGGAGCAACTATCTTTTCAAAGATTGATCTTAGGCCAGGATATCATCAAGTAAGAATCTAGGAAGAAGATACTTATAAAACTACTTTTTGAACTTGTTATGGGCATTATGAGTTCAAAGTGCTACCTTTTGGGTTAATAAATGCACCAAATGCTTTTATGAACCTATTGAATAGTGTCTTTAGGGAATAGTTAGATCATTTTGTGTTAATATTTCTGGATGATATTTTGATCTACTCTCGAAACAAATAAGAACATGACCATCACTCAAAATAGTCTTTGAAATCCTTAGGAAAAATGAATTATATGGAAAATTGTCCAAGTGTGAGTTTTATACTCCACAAGTTCAGTATTTAGGGCATATTATCTCAACTGAAGGAATAACTATTTTTTTCAATCGAAAAACCCCTTGTAGGGCCGCCTTGGTCTGAGAGACCATGAACAAGAGGTTCTACACCATCAAAGTCACCCAAGAGTCGCACTCGACCCTACCCACACCAACATTATCAATTGGATTTTGGATACCTAGTTTAACTTTTTGTTAGGGTGGATATTTGAACCTGGGACATCCCTTGGAGGATTGCCCTCTCCTCTCCAACTCACCTACAACACTTGGGTCTGAAGGAATAGCTATTGACCCTAAAAATATTGAAGCCATAATATACTGGCCAACTCCTACCAATGTTATTGAGGTAAGAAGTTTTATGGGGATGGATGGATATTATCGGTGATTTGTTAGGGGATTTTGAAAAATAGCTTTTCCTATTACCAATCTATAAATAAAGGGAAAAGAATTCAAGTGGAAAACCTAGTGTAAGGAGGCTTTCAGAATTCTTAAAGAAAATTTATAAACTACACCTATACTTCAAATACTAGATACCAAAAAACCCTTTAAAGTTGTACTGATGCCTCTCTAGAAGTACTAGGTGGTGTCTTATTGCAAGATGAGGCGGTTATAGCATACGAATCCATGAATCTCAAGAAACATAAAATCAATTATGCTACTCAAGATTTAGAGTTGTAGTCCATGCTCTTAAAATTTGGAGACACTACTTGTTGGGAAATCCATTTGAGTTAAATATCGATCACCAAAGTTTGAATTATATTTTCACATAGCCTCTACTAAATTCTAGACAATGAAGATGGACGAAGTTCCTAGCCGAATATGATTTTGGAATTGAATACATCAAAGGAAAGAAAAATAAACTGGTAGATGCCCTGAGTCGAAGAAGATAAATAGTTGATCTTATAAAATGTCAATATGGACTAAAGGAGTAAATTAAGGAAATGCAAAAAATTGATTAATTTTGCAATCAGTGCCGAATTAAGGTCGATCAGGAACTAGATCGACATACAAATTTTAGTATCAAATAGGATCTAGTGTATTTTTGAAACTAGATAATAGTACCTGATGATGAAGGGATAAAAGGAACTATATTACAAGAAGCCCATTGTGTTCCATATTCTGCTCACCCAGGTGTGATAAAAATGAGAGAAACATTGAAAAAGGTCTTTGTCTAACCCATAATGAAGAAGGATGTAGTCCAATTTGTTGCAAGGTGTCTAGAATGTTAGAAAGTCAAAGCTGAACATCAACATCCTAAAGGACAATTATACCTGTTTGATGTACCAAAATAGAAATGGCAAGTGATTTCCATGGATTTTATAATTGGTCTTCCCAAGACTCGATTTCCACATGATGCATTTTTTGTAGTTAATGATAAGTTGACTAAGGTGGCGCATTTTATACCAGGCAATGTTCATGATGATACCCCTAAAATAGCACAAAATTTTTCTCAGGATATCATAAGGTTGCATGGTTTCCCTGAAATAATTATCTTGGATAGAGATTCAAAATTCACTTCTAAATTTTGGCAAGCTTTGCAACGAGCATGGGGCACAAAGCTAAACATCAACACAACCTATCATCCTGAGATTGATGGCCAAACCGAGAAGGTCAATCAAGTGCTAGAGGATATGTTACACATGTATTGTATGGATCACTAGAGTAAGTGGGCAGATTACCTCTTCCTAGTGGAATTTACATATAACAATAACTATCATACCACATTGGGCATGGCCCCTTTTGAGGCCCTATATGGGTATAGGTGTAGGAAACCATTAACATGGGATAATTTGGATGATCGAGAAGTGATCAGTCCTGATGATATCAAGATAATAGAGGCCCAATTGAAAGAAATCCGCTAGCAACTCTGAGAAGCTACAGACTATCAAAAGAGTTATGTAGATCTTAAAAAAACCCCTCGAGAGTTTACCATTGGAGATAAAGTCTTCATTAGATTCTAACCAAATAAAAGCTCCATTAAATCTACCAAAATGAGCCCCTAATTTATCGATGCATTTGAGATCATAGCCAAAATAAGCCTTGTTTCCTATAAGCTCGCTCTACCACCAAATTTTTCTAAGATCCATAGTGTTTTCCATGTGTCTCTCCTCTATAAATATATCACCAACCCAACTCATGTGTTGGATGTTTCTCACTTGCAGGTGTCAGATCCGTAGCTCATTGAGATTCAACCGATCAAAATCTTAGGATACAAGTCTAAACAATTAAGAAAAATAATAGTTGATCAGTGTAGGATCTAGTGGGATCACTACTCATAAAGGAATGCTACCTGGGAGGATGTAGCAGAGATAACAATGACAATTTCCTTTCTTGTTTGAAAACTGTTAATCACAAGAAAAATTTGAATATTATGATAGTATTGTATATTTTGGTATTTTGATACATATCTGAGATATTAATATTGTATTGTTGAATGTGATTTCTGCTTAATCCATGACTATTTTCGTATGAGTGTATGTTTAATTAATTTGAAACCTACAAAGTTATATTAACTAACATAGGGATTGTGTTGAATTTTGGTGGGGGAGAATGTAACATCCCAATTATTTGATTATATTATTGGAAGAATGTGATACTGTTGCAAGTGTTGTGTATGTAGGTGCAAGATTTTCAGTTGTAGCGAACATGCCAAATGAGAAGAATACCCACCTTCGGGTAGATACAGAGGTTGTTGGCATTAGGTAAGGTGGGATATGATGTTGTGCCTCATGGACCTTGGCTTGTGGGTACATGGAATCCCACTAAAAAGTTTTATATAGATCATACTACTTGCTACTGCATTTTGTGCATATGTCTGTTTGCATAATTTTTCTTTTTTAAAAGGAATTGATTTTTAATGATGTCTATTTTGTTTTTAATAATAATGATTAACTATTTTTTTTTATAAAAATAATAATAATAACGAAAATAAAAATATGTATAAAAAAATTATTATTAGTATTAATATTAACTTATAAAATAGAAAATAACAATCAAAATATTATATAAGAGATAGAATAAAAATAAAATGTAAGATATATAAATATTTATTTTAATACAAGATATTATTAAAAACAAATATGAAATGAGAATGTTAGAAGTTATACCTATGTCATCGGATTATGGGAGACATCACACTTGACTACCAATCACACAATCTTTTGCATGTCCAATTCATAGTTGTCATCAATAAAACCACTTATATTTTATTTAAAAAGGTGGAGAGAATAGCATTTTGGCCATTGATTGTTGGGTGGTCAAATGAAGGAGGAGAATATGAAAATTTTGTTCCTGATAGTAGTGTTTCCTAAGTTGTGTTGTTCTTTAAGATTTAGTCATCAGTGGATGAGGAATTCCTCATCATCAACAAATTGAGTAAGCATAAGAGTAACTTTTTCCTGGTATGATACCGAATTATGTTATTTTGTTGATGTACTGGTTTATGTTTCTATAAGTAAAAATGGCAGTGTAGCCATAAAACTGGTAGTGAATGTCAGTAGAGCTACAATGTGGTAAATAACGAATTTAAATTCTAGTTTTACTAGCCTGAGTATTTTTTATAGAATGTTGTTTTGTGATATATATATATATATATATATATATATATATATATATATATATATATATATATATATATATATATATATATAAAAGTTCTCGGTGTGTGAATTGAGCTATCTGTGAAGTGATTTTATGAAAGATTTTATTTTAAGAAAAAAAATGTGCATTGCATTCATTTAGATATGCATTAGAGCCAAGATGAACCAAAAGACCCATAAATATATATCTTTGCCATGTCGTGAGGTAAATTAGAGGATGGAGACTGAATGTTGTCCAAGCATGTGAGCTACTTCAGACGATATTAAAGCAGTGGTTGTCAGGAAAGGAAGTCGATGGGCGTGGCTATAAAGCTACGAATATTGGATGTAATATATTTCATGAGTACTATGATATAAACCTAATTTAAGCTCATTAGTTTAAAATATTTCTAAACAGAATTTATGCCTAATTGAATTAAATTATGTTTTTGGATAGGGATAAGCTACGCATTTCTACTTATTGAATGAAAATTTTCAATTTTTGTCAAATATAAATTTGTTATTTTAAGTTTAGGGAAACTCTTTAATTTTAATTAAGACTAGAATTAATTATTTAAAAGTAATCACCTGAAGGATATGGTTTTAAAACCAAAGTATTATCTATACACAACCTTATAGGTTCAATTTTTCTTGAAATCCTTTTCTTGTTCTCAAGCAGATGGAAATTTTATATTTTAGAATTTAAATTTGAAAGAATGTTTGGATGTGAATGATATGTAATGTGTGTTTGAATTTAAAGAGAGTTCAGTCAATTGTTGTCAAACAAAGTTGCTTTTTTGTAGACTCCTTATGAAAAAGTCGTAAATCGGTATATTTGAAGTCTTTAAGAATTAACATCATCAATGTTTTAGAATGGCATTTTAATTCTTTCTTTTCTTTCTTGTTATTAAAATTTTGTTTCGAGAGTGGTTGACATACATTTGAGACCATGTTCTACGTAAAACCTGAGAAATAAATATAGAAGAAAACATATGGTGAATTTCAAGCCTAGTCTTTAAACATTTTATTAATAGGATAGTCCTCGAAAGCCCTAGAGTTATAGCGAAGCACTGTAAATATTTAAAAGCCAAATATTTCCAAAGATAAGGTAAAGTGTTTTGCAATTATAATAAAATGATTTACGAAGACCAAACCATATTTTTTTGAATTCCATGATAGCCAAATGTCGTTGACATAGATGTCAGAATTTGAAGAGCAAATCCGATTGGGCTGGTCGTATGAGTAGCAAGCATCCTTGCTATCCGCCCTGACGAGAGTGAATCTCTTTAGTTATTGGTAATTAAATATTTTTAAATTTACCATAATTTATTGAAGATACAAACTGTTCGGTTGTGTGTAGCATCGTCAAAAGCTTTTTGGTTGTAGGTAATATTGTATTTATTAGTTTGTATTCTAAATGTTTTGGTGATAATAGTTTTAGTCCAAACTTGAACAAATAATTTATCATATGGTCATAAATGAAAAATCTTCATTCATGTGGTTTTTACTAACCGATATTAAAGATAGTTCGATGTCATATAATCTTAGGTTTAAGAACAAATTCTTAATCAAAGGAAAAATGGGAGAATTGATAGTAAAGCATATTCTTTTTTTAGAATTTAAATTTGAAAGAATGTTTAGATGTGAATGATATGTAATGCATGTTTGAATTTAAAGAGAGTTCGGTAAAATGTTGTAAAACAATGTTTCTTGTTCATAGACTCCCTATGAAAAAGTCGTAAATTGGTATATTTGAAGTCTTTAAGAATTAACATCATCAATGTTTTAGATGGCATTTTAATTCTTTCTTTTCTTGCTTGTTATTAAAATGTTGTTTCGAGAGTGGTTGACATACATTTAATACCATGTCCTACGTAAAACCTGAGAAATAAATATAGAAGAAAACATATGGTAAATTTCAAGCCTAGTATTTAAAATTTTTATTAATAGGATAGGCCTCGAAAGTCCTAGGGTTATAGCGAAGCACTATAAACATTTAAAATATAAACATTTCCAAAGACGAGGTAAAGTGTTTTGCGATTATAATAAAATGATTTATGAAGACCAAACTATAATTATTCGGATTCCATGATAGCCAAACATCGTTAACGTAGATGTCAGAATTTGAAGAGCAAATTCGGTTGGGCTAGTCATTTGAGTATCAAGCGTCCTTGCTGTCTGCCCTGATGAGAGTGAATTGCTTTAGTTATTGGTATTTAAATCTATTTAAATTTAGCATAAGTTATTGAAGATGCAAACTATCCGGCTATGTGTAGTGTCGTAAAAAGCTTTTTGGTTGTAGGTAATATTGTCTTTATTAGTTTGCATTTCGAATATTTTGGTGATAATAGATTAAGTCCAAACTTGAATAGATAAGTTATCATATGGTCATAAATGAAAACTCTTCATTCACGTGGTTTTTACTAACCGATATTAAAGATAGTTTGATGTCATATAATATTAGGTTTAAGAACAAATTCTTAATCAAAGGAGCAGTGGAAGAATTGATAGTAAAGCATGTTTTTTTTTATATATAAAGTTTAAGTATTTATTTACAATTAAGCTTGTTATAGAAGAGGTTTATTATATTTTAATACATTTGTTTTATCATGCATTTGATAACATGTTTTATATGTACTCGAATCAATAGATTTCTACATCTTAAGAATATCATGTAGTTTTTCTAAATATTAACCAAATCATAGTGAATCGAAAGTCAAGTATTTATAAAATTATAATTGCTTAACCTTTAAAGAATATATTATAATAGTGACTTAATTAGCTTCCGTCTTTTATGATGAAAATAATTAATCTAATCATTAATTTTCTTATTTATAAATTATAGAGATTTGATATGAGGAAGAAACACTATTCTTATTATTTTAAATAATGCTTAGAAGATTGTTTATGTTAAACATTGTATGGAGAGGAGGGAACTTTTTATTATTTTTCTATAAATAAATAAATATATATATATATATATATATATATATATATATATATATATATATATATTGGAGTAGCTTTTAAAATAATTAGATTAATACTTGTACAATATGTATCTTACTTACAAGCTTGTGAATGGAATATTTACATTAATAGTAATACTTTTAAAACTTAATGAAGAAAAGCAATTCACAACTATATAGCCTTGAAACATGACAAAACACCGAGAAGGGTGTGAAGGAAAAAATATGCTTCTAAACAGTGCATATCGAGAAGGATAGCACACACTCAACTCCGATAGTTCATAGTGGCAACTATTGTGACTCGAGGGTAACTTTTCTCCAGCAAACTATGATGGGACAAAGGTCTCGTGCTGTAGAGAATAATGATCGATGGTATGGGATGTCAAACTAGATTACCAAATGATGCAGTACATGAGGATGATTAGAAAATAGCTTCAGTTGTGGAATTGCCAATAAAACTCAATCTGGGGAGTATATTTAGGTTTGGAAGATTCAACGGTAGATGGTATGGGCAACATTACCATCAACTAGACCTTGGTCTGAGGCATTTGGTCTGAAATACCAAAGTCTTGGTGGACCCTAATTAAACCTTAGATAAAGGTCAATGATGAGGCACTGACATAGCTACACTAAATCAAAGCATGATTCTTTAGAAAATAACAAATCAATGGATTAAAAAGGACAAGAGAGGGATTATGAATCCAAGTCCTTCATGCTTTGAAATAGAGAAATAGTGCATCCATCCTTCCAGGTTTTATGGGCCCTGTAAGAGCAACCCCATGCCAATATCTAAGAAAATTGAGAAAGGAGTAAGTATCTCTTAAAGGCAACCTATTGCGAGAAGTTGGAAAATCCCAAGCACTTAAGATTCCATATGCAGTGGTAAAATATCTTGAAGTGTGATCCTCTATGCCAAAGTACTAATACAATGTTGGGTATGATATCGACAAATGCATGCTTTTTATGTTTGATTTTAACAAAATTTTGATTTTATGTTTTGAACAACTGGGTGAGTAGACTCAGATTGTTATAGTTGATATCAAAGTCTAGGTTGCAAAACCCTAGGTTATAAAAACATAGCTAAAGTTTGACATAACTCTTTTATCATCACGTATGGTGGGGATCTCGAGAAGAACAAATGTTAATCTATAAGAGGAAGTTGTAGAAGTCTTGAGCAAGGGGCTAAGATGACTCGTTAGGGAGTCGAAGAGAGTACAAGCAGTCGAAGTGCCTCGATGTGTAGTCAAAAAATAGAAAGAGCCAATAGCTGCAAGAGCTACACAAAATAATGAAAATATGGCAAATATTATTCAGTTGATGTAGGAAAAATTGAATCAACAATGATAACAAATGGATATCCAGAGGGCTCAAATGAGTGGGCACATGGATCAAAAAATGGTACAAATGATTCAATAATAGGAGATCATTAGTCATCAACAAAAGGTTATTGAAAATCTGACAAAGAGTAAGGAAACAAAAAAAGTTGGAGTTGAGTTGCAAAAAGAAATTAAGAAATTATATATCTCCAAATTTGATGGAAAGGGTGATGGCAAAGCAGCTGTAAAATGGTTGAGTGAAGCCGAAGGATATTTCTAAATCTAGCCCCTTTGTGTTGAGTCTAAAACAACATGTATAGTGGCACATTTAGTGGGTCCAACCAGGGATTTATGGACCACCTATAATAAAGTAACTCAGAAAGAGGCTTCTAATATACCTTGGGAAGAATTTGAAAGGGAATTTAAGGATCGTTTCATTATGCCTCAGTTTTATATTATGAAATACGATGAACTTACAAATTTACACTAAGAAAATATGACTATGATTGAATATTATCAAATATTTATTCAAATTTTGAAGTACGCACCAGAATATGACAAGCATGAGGATTTCAATGATAAAAAATTTGTAATGGGACTACATCACAAGTATGGAACACCTATTGGAAGATAGGTACCTAAAAAATTGATAGTTGCCTATGATGTTGCTCGTTATGAGGAGATAAGCCAAAAGAATGCAAAGGTTTATTATCAAAAATTTGAAAAGGAGGATCCTAAGAAGAGAAGATATCTAGAGCCAGATAAGGGCAAGGATCAACATAAGAAATTCAAGGATGGTGGTCATTATAGAAGTGATAATAGAAATAACAGAAAGTTGTAGGGAAACAAGGGGTAGGCAGATAGAAGAAATTATGAAGAAAAGAGGAAGAATAATTAGGACAAGGATAAGAATGGTAACCAAAACAGATAAGGAGACAAACAGAAGAACAAAGGACCCAACGTATGTTTTGTGTGTGGAGCCCTAGATCATTATGCAAACCAATGTCCATAGCAAGCTGATAAGAGGACTCCAAGAGAAGAAGACCCACATAGGATCTATGCTGCTATAGGTAAATCTAACCTCTTAGGGCAAGCTACTCCATTTCTCATTAAAGGAAAACTGGGAAAGAAATATGTTCAAATTTTGATAGATAGTGGTGCTACTGATAGTTTCATTTCAACTAGTATTTTAAGGGACATACTGGTTAAACCTGGGATCATGGAAAATGGGTGGCAATTCGAGTATGGCTTAGGAGAGACTTATATGGTTAACCGATGTTTATTTGATCCTAAAATAGATATACCTTAGGGAAATATTAATTTTCACCTATATGTGGCTCCCTTACATACCTTTGATATAGTCCTAGGAATAGACTAGTTAAAAGTCCACAAAGCCTTACTAAATTTTGAAGAAAGGTGGTTGGAATCACAAATTATGCTAATCAACGAATCCATGTCCATTGTAATCGAGCATATTTTGAAACCCACTTAATGACTACTATGCAAGTCAAAAGAGCCTTAAGGAAAGGATGTAGACATTTTGTGGTTAAATTAAACAAAAAGGAAGAAACTAAGTCAAGCTCCACTCTATTTCAACAATATCCTATTTTGAATGAGTTTAGGGATGTTTTTCCTAAAGATTTACCTAGAATTCCTCCCAAAAGATAATTTGACTTCTCCATTGAGCTTTTACAAGGAGCATCTCCTATAGTCAGAACCCCTTACTATATGATACCCTTTGAACTGCAAGAACATATGACCCAGTTGCAAGATCTATTTGAAAAAGGGTATGTTAAGCCTAGTGTTTCACCATGGGGAGCATCAGTTCTATTTGTGAAAAATAACGATGGTTCTTTGAGACTTTGTATTGACTATAGGATGCTCAACAAAATGACAGTAAAGAACAAGTATCCATTACCTAGGATTGATGATCTGTTTGATCAATTAAGAGGAGCAACTATCTTTTCCAAGATCGATCTTAGGGTAGGATATCATAAACTAAGAATTTGGGAAGAAGATACTTATAAAATTGCTTTTCGAACTCATTATGGGTATTATAAGTTCATAGTGCTACCTTTTGGGTTAACAAATATACCAACTGCTTTTATGAACCTGATGAATAGTGTCTTTAGGGAATAGTTAGATCAATTTGTGCTAATATTTTTGGATAATATTCTGATCCACTCTCAAAACAAAGAAGAACATGACCATCACATGAGAATAGTCCTTGAAATCCTCAAAAAAATGAGTTATATGGAAAATTGTCCAAGTGTGAGTTTTATACTTCATAAGTTCAGTATTTAGGGCATATTATCTCAACTAAAGGAATATCCATTGACCCTAAAAATATTGAAGCCATAATAGACTGGTCAACTCCTACCAATGATTCTGAGGTAAGAAGTTTTATGGGGATGGCCAGATATTATCGACAATTTGTTAAGGGATTTTTAAAAATTGATTTTCCTATTACCAATCTACAAAGAAAGGGAAAAGAATTCAAGTGGACAATCCAGTGTGAGGATGCTTTTAGAATCCTTAAAGAAAATTTGACAACTGCACCTGTACTTTATATACCAGATCCCAGAAAACCCTTTACGATATGTGTTGATTCCTCTCTAGAAGGACTAGGTGGTGTCTTATTGCAAGATGAGGCGGTTATAGCATACAAATATAGGAAGCTCCAAAAACATGAAATCAATTATGTTACTTATGATTTAGATTTGGCTATTGTAGTCCATGCTCTTAAATTTTTGAGATACTACTTTTTGGGAAATCCATTTGAGTTAAATAACAATCACCAGAGTTTGAGGTATATTTTCACCCAACCTCTACTAAATGTCAGACAACGAAGATGGATGGAGATCCTAGATGAATATGATTTTGGAATTGAATACATCAAAGGAAAGTAAAATAAATTTGTAGATGCCCTCAATCAAAGAAGACACATAGCTACTCTTACAAAAATTCAGTATGGACTAAAGGAGCAAATTAAGAAAATGCAAAAAATTGATGAATTTTGTAATTAGTACCAAATTAAGGTCGAGAAGGAACCATATCGACATACATTTTTTTTTTGATAAGTAGCAATATATTTACAGTAGGTTTTTTAAAGAAGGATCCCAAAATATTAGTTACATAGAAAGCCAAGGCTGAAATTAAGATTGAAAACCTTAGGCAATGGTCCGGGGCCCAAGGCCCTGGTGCCTACAAAAATCGGGCCAACTAAGAAACAAAACAACAAAATTTGGCCTGTGGCCACCAAAACAAGAAAAATCCATAAAACGACAAATGCCAAGATCATAAAAACTGAATGCCATCACTCCGACATGTCTTGCAACTGGGTTTGGCCTAGACAGGGCCCACCCTGTCAGATCATCTCCACTCCTCATGAGCAATAAAAGGATGGGGGCCAATTGACGTGGTGCATCGAGGTTGGCCTAAGGGCTCGATCCCAAGATGTTGTCCACACCCTAGCCACCATTATACTTGGTCTCTGAGCCCTCCTTAGGGCCCGTAGAGGGCCCTGCAGGCCTGGGTCCGGGCCCTGACGTGCTCGACCCTGATCTCGATCTCTCTTCCACTCTCACCCAAAAACTTGCATCAGTATCTAAACCAATTCCAAGTCCTACTTCTGCTCCTACTCCCACTCCTGCTCCCACTCCTGCTATCACTTCTGCTCCCACTTTCACTCCTACCATCGCCATCGTCCTTCTTGCATCACGAGTAAGAAAAGGACGGGAGCCAGTCGATGTAGTGGAATAGACAAGAAAATCCCTTGGCCACTGAGGGGCACTACAGTGAGACTTCGAGGTCCCTACTTGGGGTGGGCTAAGCACCAGGGCATTCATCGATGCTAGTATAGTCTTGTGAAGCTATTTGGACCAGAGCTTCAGGGAAGTTCGTGATCTAGGAGATGGAGTCTTCAGCTGAGATGGCTTGATTTGCCATGAAGTCGGTGGCCCTATTGCCTTCTTTTTACACATGCTAAAAAGCATAGTTGGGGAGTCCTTGGAGAATGGTGAGGCTTTCCTAGATGGAGTTGTGAATGCGCTAAGAGCAGTTTCCTGGGCTATAGGCTGCTTTGATAATAACTTGGGAATCACCCTCGATGATGACTTTTGAGATGGACTCCCTGAGGGCAATCAACCCATTGATGAGAGTTGCTGCTTCAGTGAAGTTTTTAGTATGGATGCCAAGCGGTGCAGCGTACACCACGATCAGGGCCCCATGACAATCCCTGATGACCCCGCCCACTCCAAAGAGCCTGATATTTCCTTTAGAAGCTCCATAAAAATTAAGCTTGACCCATATAGGGGGGCAATCCACCTCGTCATAGAACGCTAGGAGGGGGCAGGGGGGACTGTGGGGGAAAGCTAAAATCCAAGGGATGATAGGAGGGTGACCTCGCCTAGCCTTCGAGGCACCTCGGTCAAGGGGATGGAATAGGAATTCTTGAGGGCGAAGGACACCGCCTTGGTCGCTATCCACTAGGGGGAATGGGTCGGGGAGGAGAAGGCTCTGCTGTTGCGCTCAAGCCAGAGTTGCCAAAGTAGATGAGGAAGGTAGGAGCCCTAGAGGAAGCAGATGAAAGGATGGGCAATGGGGTTGGGCCACTGAGACAGGAGGTCAGAGATGGAGTTGGGGGCCACCCACTGAATAGAGAATTGGGAAAGGATGAGGCCCAGGACTTTAGAAGAGAAGGGACATCTGATAAAGAGGTGATTAGTGGACTCCCAGGTAGCACAGCAGAGGAAGCATCTGTTCAGGATTTGGAAGCCCATCTTGATCAGGTTCTCGATAGTCAGGATCTTGGTTTGGACGGCCGCCCAGACAAAGTGGTTGATTTTGGGGATCAGCTTCTTGGCCCACACCTATCGGGCTAGAAAGGGAGCCTCGTCAGGGACTCTTTGAAGGTTGTAGGTAGATTTAACAGAAAAGACACCACTGGGAGTGCCATGCCAGACACATCTGTCATCACATCTAGAGGACAAAATAATAGTCACCTTGAGGAGAATTCCAGACAAATAGTTGATCTTACAAAATGTCAATATGGACTAAAGGAGTAAATTAATGAAATGAAAAAAATTGATGAATTTTGAAATCAGTGCCAAATTAAGTTCGAGCAGGAACCAGATCGACATACAGATTTTAGTATCAAATAGTATCTAGTTTATTTTCAAAACTGGATAATAGTACCTGATGATGAAGGGATAAAAATAACTATTTTACAAGAAGCCCATTGTGCTCCATATTCTGCTCACCAGGTGTGATAAAAATTAGAGAGACATTGAAAAAGGAATTCTTTTGGCCTGAAATGAAGAAGGATGTAGTCCAATTTGTTGAAAGGTGTCTGGAATGTAAGAAATTCAAAGTTGAACATCAACATCCTGAAGGACAATTATACTTGTTTGATGTACCAGAACAAAAATGGCAAGTGATTTCCATAGATTTTATAATTGGTCTTCCCAAGATTCGATTTCAGCATGATGCAATTTTTTTAGTCAAGGATAAGTTGACTAAGGTGGTGCATTTTATACTTGGTAATGTTCATGATGATACCCCTACAATAGCACAAAATTTTTCTCAACATATTGTAAGGTTGCATGGTTTCCCTGAAATAATTATCTTGGATTCAAGATTCACTTCTGAAATTTGGTAAGCTTTGCACCGAGCATGGGGTACAAAGCTAAACATCAGCACAACCTATCATCTTGATATGGATGGCCAAACTAAGAAGGTCAATCAAGTGCTAGAGTATATGTTACACATGTATTGTATGTATCACCAGAGTAAGTGGGAATATTACCTCTTCCTAGTGGAATTTACGTATAATAATAGCTATCATACCACATTGGGCATGGCCCCTTTTGAGGCCCTATATGGGCATAGGTGCAGGACACCATTAACATGGGATAATTTGGATGATCGAGAAATGATCAGTCCTAATGTTATCAAGAAAATGGAGGTCCAATTGAAAGAAATCCTCTAGCAACTCTAATAAACCTTAGACTATAAGAATAGTTATGTAAATTTTAAAAGAACCCCTTGAGATTTTACCATTGGAGATAAAGTATTCCTTAGGGTCAAACCAACCAAAATCTCCTTTAAATCTACCAAAATGATCCCCATATTTGTTGGTGCATTTGAGATCATAGCAAAAGTAAGCTTTGTTACCTATAAGCTCGCTTTGCCACCAAATTTGTCTAAGATCCATAGTGTTTTCCATGTGTCTCTCCTCTGCAAATATATCACTAACCCAACTCATGTATTGGATGGTTCTCACTTGCATATGTCAGACCTACAGCTCATTGAGGTTCAACTGATCAAAATCTTGGGATACAGGTCTAAACAGTTAAGAAAAATAACAGTTGATCAATGTAGGGTCCAGTGGGATCACTACTTAGAAAGGAATGCTACTTGGGAGGATGTAGCGAGATAAAAATGATAATTTCCCTTCCCTGTTTTAAAATTCTTAATCACAAGAATAATTTGATTATTATGATAGTATTTTATATTTTGAAACATATCCAAGATATTAATGTTATAATGTTGAATGTGATTTATGCTTAATCCATGACTATTTTCGTATGAGTGTATGTTCAATTAATTTGAAATATACAATGTTATATATATATATATATATATATATATATATATATATATATATTTAAGTGAAAAACCCCTTGCAGAGCTGCCTTGGTCTGAGAGACCACAAACAGGGGGTTCTACACCGTCAAAGTCACCCGAAAGTCGCACCCGACCCTACCCGCACCAACATTATCAATTGTATTTTGGATACCCAATTCAGCTTTTTGGTAGGGTGGAGATTTGAACCTGGGACCTCCCTTGGAGGATTGCCCTCTCCTCTCCAACTCACCTACAACACCTAGGTATATACAATGTTATATTGACTAACACAGGGACTATGTTGAATTCTGGTGGGGGAGAATGTAACATCCCCATTATTTTATTATCTTTATTGGAATAATGTGATACTGCTACAAATGTTGTGTATGTAGGTGCAGGATTTTCAGCTGTAGCGAACATGCCAGATGAGAAGAATACCCACCTCCAGGCAGAGATAGAGGTTGTTGGCATTAGGTAAGGTGGGATATGATGTCATGCCTCATGCACCTTGGCTCGTGGGTACATGGAAGCCCACTAAAAAGTTTCATATAGATCATATTACATACTACTGCATTTTGTGCATATGTCTATTTGCATAATTTTTATTTTTTGAAAGAAATAGATTTTTAATGATGTCTATTTTGTTTTTAATAATAATGATTAACTATTTTTTTTTTATAAAAATAATAATAATAACGAAAATAAAAATATGTATAAAAAAAAAATTATTATTATTAATATTAACTTATAAAAATAAAATAATAATCAAATATTATATAAGAAATAGAATAAAAGTAAAATGTAAGATATATATATATATATATATATATATATATATATATATATATATATATATATATATATATATTTTATTGAGTAAATATTTCTTATACATATACATATCCACCGTGGGGATTGAACCCGGGTCACATCACCGATAATGCAAGTGGCATCCTTGTCGATAGACCACATCACCAATAAATATTTATTTTAATACAAATATTAAATGAGAATGTTTGAAGTTATACCTATGCCATCGGATTGTGGAAGACATCACACTTGGCTACTGATCACGCGATATTTTGCATGTCCAGTTCATAGTTGTCATCAAGAAAACCACTTATATTTTATTAAAAAAGGTGGAGAGAATAGCATTTTGGCCATGGATTATTGGGTGGTCGAATGAAGGAGGAGAATACAGAAATTTTGTTCTTGATAATAGTGTTGCCTGAGTCATGTTGTTATTTAAGATTTAGTCGTCAGTGGACGACGGATTCCTCATCATCAAAAAATTGAGTAAGCACAAGAGTAACTTTTCCCTGGTATGCTACCAAATTATGTTACTATGTTGATGTACTAGTGTATGTTTCTATAAGTAAAATTGGTAGTGTGGCCATAAAAATGGTAGTGAATGTCAGTAGTCTAGTTTTACTAGCTTGAGTGTTTTGTATGGAATGTTGTTTTGTGATATATATATATATATATATATATATATATATATATATAGATTTTGTGGAAGATTTTATTTTAAGAAAAAAAATGTGCATTGTATTCATTTAGATATGCATTAGAGCCAAGTTAACCCAAAAGACTTACAACTATATATCTCTGCCATACCATGAGGTAAATTGGAGGATGAATACTGAATGTTATCCAAGCATGTGAGCTACTTTGAACAATATTAAAGCAGTGGTTTTTAGAAAAGGAAACCAGTGGGCGTGGCTATAAAGCTATGAATATTGGATGTAATATATTTTATGAGTATTATGATATAAACCTAATTGAAGCTCATCAGTTTAACATATTTCTAAATAGAATTTATGCCTAATTGAATTAAATTATGTTTTCGGATAGGGATAAACTACGCATGTCTGCTTATTGAATGAAGATTTTCAAATTTTGCGGGAGACAAATTTGTTATTTTAAGTTTGGGAAAACTCTTTGATTTTAATTAAGACTAGAATTAATTATTTTAAAGTAATTGCCTGAAGGATATGGTTTTAAAACCAAAGTGTTATCTATAAACAAACTTATAGGGTCAATTTTTCTTGAAATCATTTTCTTACTGTCTGCCAAATGAAAATTTTATATTTTAGAATTTAAATTTGAAAGAATGTTTGGATGTGAATGATATGTAATGCGTGTTTGAATTTAAAGAGAGTTCAATAAAATATTGTAAAATGATGTTTCTTGTTTGTAGACTCCCTATGAAAAAGTTGTAAATCAGTATATTTGAAGTCTTTAAGAATTAACATCATCAATGTTTTAGAATGGCATTTGAATTATTTCTTTTCTTGCTTGTTATTAAAATGTTGTGTTGAGAGTGGTTGACATAAATTTGAGACCATGTTCAGCGTAAAACCTGAGAAATAAATATAAAAGAAAACATATGGTGAATTTCAAGCCTAGTCTTTAAACATTTTATTAATAGGATATGACTCGAAAGACCTAGGGTTATAGCAAAGTACTGTAAAAAAATTAAAGACTAAACATTTGCAAAGACAAGATGAAGTGTATTGTGATTATAATAAAATGATTTATGAAGACCAAACTATAATTATTCGAATTCCATGATAGCCAAACACCATTAACATAGATGTTAGAATTTGAAGAGCAAATCTGGTTGGGTTGGTCATTTGAGTAGCAAGCATCCTTGCTGTCTGCCCTGACGAGAGTGAATTGCCTTAGTTATTGGTCTTTAAATCTATTTAAATTTAGCATAAGTTATTGAAGATGCAAAATGTCTAGCTGTGTGTAGCATCATCAAAAGCTTTTTGGCTGTAGGTAATATTGTATTTATTAGTTTGTATTCCAAATTTTTTGGTGATAATAGATTTAGTCCAAACTCGAACAAGTAAGTTATCATATGGTCATAAATGAAAAATATTCATTCGCATGGTTTTTACTAACCGATATTAAAGATAGTTCGATGTCATATAATATTAGATTTAAGAACCAATTCTTAATCAAAGGAGTAGTGGAAGAATTGATAGTAAATCATGTTATTTTTTTTATATATAAAGCTTAAGTATTTCTTTACAATTAAGGTTGTTATAGAAGATGTTCCCTATATTTTAATGCATTTGTTTTATCATGTGTTTGATAGCATGTTTTATATGTACTCGAATCAATAGATTTACACATCTTAAGAATATCATGTAGTTTTTCTAAATATTAACCAAATCATAGTGAATCGAAAGTCAAGTATTTGTAAACTTAGAATTGCCTAACCTTTAAATAATATATTATAATAGTGACTTAATTAGCTTTCATCTTTTATGATGAAAATAATGAATCTAATCATTAATTTTCTTATTTAAAAATTATAGATATTTGATATGAGGAAGGAACACTATTATTTATGTTTTAAATAATGCTTAGAAGATTGTTTATGTTTAAGCATTGTATGGAAAGGAGGGAACTTTTTATTATTTTTTCCTATATATATATATATATATTGGAGTAGCTTTTAAAATAATTAGATTAATACTTGTACAATATGTATCTTACTTACAAGATTGTGAATGGAATATTTACATTAAGAGTAATACTTTTAAAACTTAATGGAGAAAAGCAATTCACAACTATATAGCCTTGAAACATGACAAAACATCGATTAGGTGTAGAAGGAAAAACTATGCTTCTAAAAAGTGCATATCGAGAAGAATAGCACACACTCAACTCCGATTGTTTACAGTGGCAAGTATTGTGACTCAGGGGTAACTTTTCTCCAACAAGCTATGATGGGACAGAGGTCCTGTTCTGTAGAGAATAATGATTGATGGTATGAGACGTCGATCTAGGTTATTGAATGATGCAGTACATGAGGATGATTAGAAAATAGCTTCAATTATGGAATTGCTAACAAAACTCATTATGGGGAGCAAATTTGGGGTTGGAAGGTCTAGAGGTAGATGGTATGGGTAACATTATCGTCAACTAGAGCTTGGTCTGAGGCATATGGTCTAAAATATCAAAGTGTTAGTAGACCTTGATTAAACCTTTAGATAAAGGTCAATTATCAGGCACTGGCATAGCTATGCTAACTCAAAGAATGAATATTTAGGAAATAATAGATTAGTAGACAAAAAAAGACAAGAGAGGGATTGTGAATCCAAGTCCTTCATGCTTTAAAATGGGGAAATAGTGTGTCCATCCTTCCAGGTGTTATGGGACCTGGAAGGGCAACCCCATACCAAGATCTAAGAAACTCAAGAAAGAAGTAAGGATCTCTTAAATGTAACCTATTACAAGAAGTTGGCCAGTCCCACGCACTTAAGATTCCATCTGCAATGATAAAATATATTGAAGTGTGATCCTATATGCTAAAGTACTAATACAATATTGGGTGTGATATCAACAAATACGTGCTTTTTAAATTTTATTTTAATAAAATATTTATTTTTTGTTTTGAACAACCAGGTGAGTAAACTCAGATTGTTACAGTTGGTATCAGAGCCTAGGTTGCAAAACCCTAGGTTATAATAACATAGCTAAAGTTTGACATAACTCTTTTGTCATCAGGCATGGTGGGGACATCGAGAAGAACACATGTTAATCTGTAAGAGGAAGTTGCAAAAGTCCCAAGGAAGGGACTAATATGACTCATGAGGGATTCAAAGAGAGTACAAGTAGTCGAAAGGCCTTGGCATGTAGTCAAAAAAGAGAAATAGCCAATAGCTGCAAGAGCTACACAAAATTATGAAAATATGACAAAGATTATTCAGTTGATGCATGAACAATTGAATCAACAATGAGAACACATGGAGATCTAGAGGGCTCAAATGAGTGATCACATGGATAAAAAAAGGGCATAAATGGCTTAGCAATAGGATATCATTAGTCAACAACAGAAGGTTATTGAAAATATGACTAAGAGTAAGGAAACTAAAAAAGTGAGTTTCTAGAAGGGTCTTCAAGAAGAAAAGTTGGAGTTGAATTTTAAAAATAAATTAATAAATTATATATCCCTAAATTTTATGGAAAGGGTTATGGTGAAGCAACCTTCAAATGGTTGAGTGAAGCTGAAGGATATTTCTCAATCCAACCCCTTTGTGTTGAGTCTAAAATAACTTGGGCAGCGGCACATTTAGTGCATCCAGCCAGGGATTGATGGACCATTTATAAGAAAGTAACTAAAAAAGAAGCTGTTGATATACCTTGGGAAGAATTTGAAAGGGAATTTAAGTATCATTTCCTTATGTGCTAGTTTTATATTACGAAATATGATGAATTGACCAATTTATGCTAAGAAAACATGACTGCGATTGAATATTATCAAATATTTGTTCAACTTTTGAAGTACGTGCCAGAATATGACAATCATGAGGAATTCAAGGCTCAAAAATTTGTAATGTGACTACACCCATGTATGGAACACCTATTGGAAGAAAGGTATTGTTGGAGCCAAAATTGACTCAACATCTGAAACCCCCAATTTTAAAATTTTTGGTTTCAACAAAATTAGCAAAAGTTGCTAGCCTCTGTTGCATTTTTATCTAAGAAGTTGACTTCCATATGTTTTATTTATGAACTTAACCTTAGCCATTTTTGGATTGCTTTTATAGCCGTTGTTTTATCCTAAAAGAATCTATAAAGGTCAAATTAAATAAGTATCCACTACAAAGGTCAAACCATTAAAATACCCAACTTTTTAAAAGTAAGGTTTTGATCCATGAATTTAATGTGAGCCTTCCCTTTAAAAATAATAATCATAACTTGTGGGCCTAAGTCAAATGGATAAACCCCTAAATCCCAAGGTATCTAAAAGTATTATTAAAACATTTGGACCCGAGGTCACCTCTAGCCTAAGTAAAATTTTGATGAAATCATTTCAAGGGCAAGGTAAGTGCCATGGTCAAAAGTCTGAGAACCTAAGGTCTTAAGCGGAATATTAATTGTTCAAAGGTATGCGCCCCCTTTCATTAAATATCAAATACCTTGAGAAGATCTAGAGGTAGCACCCAATTCCTCCTTAATTCGAATGGATGCGCTTTAATAAGCTAACCAATGGTTAAATCGACCAGGATAAAAATAATGTTTAAATCAAATGTCATAACCTAAAGTCTCAAGCATATGGTTGAATTTAAAGGCATGCACCCCCTCAATTAAAAATACATGCAGATCATGCAAATCTAAGGGCAGCGCTTCATCAAGGTTAAATCGAATGGATGCACTTGACTTTGATAAATCAGTATTTAAAGCACCATGGTCTAAAGTTTGAAAGCCTAAGTATAGTGGTAATTGCTTTAATTAAGCATTGAGCTATTTCAGAAGATCCAAGGGTAGCGCTCGATTATAGTTTAATCGAACGGTCATGCTCTTTTGAAAATTCATAAAGTACCCCTTGGTAACTAACCCCGTAGGTTGGAAAAGATCAATGGTTGCGCCAATCCTCACCAAGATCTGATGATAGCGCTCGAGTCAAAATCCAAGCAATAGAACGGTAAAAGTATCGGGTAACATGGAGGTAAATATTGAATTAATCATGCATTAGCAAGGGTCTTAATACATTATTAATTACCCCATTTCGACTTAATCAAATATTATCAAAATAAATTAATGCACCCTTCTTCGATTATCAAACTTGTAGGTTACAAAAGATCCATGATTGCGCTCGATCGAGAGTTGATCTAACGGATGCGCTTTTACCATGAATCACCAAGGTTAGCCTAAAATAATTATTTGCACTCATGATTAAAGCATGTGCAGGACCAAGGAATATCAATGGTGGTGCTCGATCGCAAGTTAATCCAATGGCAATGTGCATCTCAAGATGATCGACCATTAAAAATATTTCATCCAAGTCAAAGTAAAATACCCCCGTATTAAAGTAGATCTGACAGTTGCACTTAAGCCTGGTTGATCTAATGGTCGTGCTCCAAGAAAGTTGCTCAAATATTAAATGAGGGCTCCTTTGAAAAATAATCAATGAAGATCTATGATCGCGTACAATCTAGAAAGATCCAACGATGACGCTTCGCTTAAAAGAGAAACCAAAGCAAATGAAATCAATGGACATGCTTGATCCCACCTGGATCAATGGCTGCGATCTCATGAAGCCATAAAAGGTTGACAAGTCAAAGAGATAAAGTAAATTGATGGCTGCACTCGAACTTAGCCCAGATCCAATGGTGGTGCTTAATCGAGAAAGATCCAATGGTGGCACTATTCATACAATTATGACCCAATCTAATGACAATGCTTGAACCTGTCAAGATCTAACGACTACAGATGGTAGATATTATTAAAAAGAAATCAATAGCCACATTACGACCTACCAAGATCTAATGACCATGATCTAATCAAGGTCCCATAAAAGACATGAGCGCACATCGTAGGTCGATCCAACGATCGTGCTCATTCCAAGTAAAGATTCGATGATGGTGCTTTATCAAAGTAATCATCCATTAAGAAGGATGCGATCTTATCAAATCGGATGGCCGCGCTCTTACCTACTGGATCTGATGGTGGCATTTGAATTAAAGAAGATGAAATATGACAAAATGGTCGATTGACTAAGTAATATTTGACCTAGATCGGACGGCCATGCTTATCCTCAATTTGATCCAATGGCTATGCTTATTCATGACTATCAAAGGAAAATAAAGTCCAATAAATAGAGTATAGCTCTACTAAATCTAATGACAATGGTGAACCCCGACCAGATCCGATGGTCGTGCATGATCAAGTCACCTGAAGGTTAAGAGACATGGTTTATTTCACCAATGGAAAATCAATTAAGGTTAATAAAGGGTCTAAACATATTGATAATGACCCCCTCTCTTCAGTAAATGATGGTACAAGTCTGGATAATCGGACGAACGTGCAAGATCATGTGTTTGATCGGATGGTGAGCCACTAGCAAGGTAAGCAAGTCATTAAGGGGTGAGCATTAACCAAAGGTTAGTAATTTCCTAATCACTGTGATTATCCTTTAATAAATTAATATTCGATGAAGGATGAAAGCCCTAATTCAATGATTATTATTAGAATATGAAATTGACTAACCAATAAAATGTTAGAATATCTTCTATACTGTGCATGACCACCATTGACATATATCCTCCATATTATAGAGCTAACATTCTTGCAGGTCCAAAAGTATCAAACATAGGCATACAATGTGAATCCCATCCAACGGTCATCATGAGTTGATGGATCCGATGGGCACACACCTCAATAACCAAATCTGATGACAAATCCCCAAAATGATCACCACCTTGTTAATGGTGTAACTATTTTTGAAGCTAGATCTCTTTCAAGACCAAAAAGGTAGAACATTTTCTCATGAAAAGCCACCATCACCACGTTTGTATTTCCACGTCAAAGGGAGGATCAGTTTGGTAACCAATAGGGAAGCTATGAATGATTACAAGTACATAGATCAAAGTCCCTATGGACATGCAAGATGAGGAAAGCCACCTACCATAACTGTCGACATTAGAAAGTGACACTTTGGCAAATCTCCATTGGTAAATTTGAAAAGGTAGTTAGTGATGCTATATTAATGACAAGTTATGCGATGACAGTGAACCCACTTCACCATCAAGTATTTAAAATCACAATATTGAATGACCTTACCACCCTGGTAATCTTGAGCAAAGAACTGGTTCGAAAGAGCAAAAAGTGAGCAGAGACTTGAGAGTTTCATTTCAGTGAGCTAGAACAGTTACCAAGAGTAAGATGGAGGCTTGGGGAACTGATTTCGTACCCAAAGACACAGAAGAAGTGGTAAAGTTCATCACAAACCAATTGCCATATGTCGAGCTCCCCAGACCAGTTGTGCCTAGGAGTACGATGTATGATTTCACCCAAAAAAGTGGGCCCGATAAAAAGCTCACTCTCGCATAGTAGTATGAAATTGAAAATACTTGCATCCAAAGTTTTTCTCGCACAATGGAGAATGATCATAGAGCCCCTTGGTTGCTAGCAGATCTATTTCACAAAGCGAGGAGACTACAACATAAGGGTTTTCCCAGGAGTACTAGGTGGACTAGTAATCTGGGAAAGTTGATATGTCCAAGGGTATACTACTCCTCTGACTTACTAGCCTGGTTAGCCATGGCGTACGATGAGAAAACCAGGACATTTCGAGATAATAGAGATAGACCAGTGTTCAGTATCATGGCTAGACACATCACGCAAGTCTTCAAACTGGCGCCCTCTAATACTCGGTTGGTTAAATAGGTAATTGAAAGGCAGTCTCGAATGTTAACAAATTTAGATATTTTTAAATCATTTTTTGAAGAGCATGAGAAAATAGTTGATAAGTTTCCCATCAGAAAAACTGCTTTCAAACCATGGGTCCGAGATTTTTGTGATATGGCTAACATTATTTTAGGAGTACAAGACCTCAGTGTAGTGGGTAGGAAAGTGTTGCATTTAGTAGCATAGAGTAATCGAGCAATAGGCACCCCAATTTATGCCTGGGAGCAAGAATTGAGTGATCAAATGCACTCACAATTGTCAGAATTAAAGGAAGCTATTTTGAAACAAAGATAGGAGATGCCTGATTTTTCTCACTACTCCATCCTCATACACCTGCTAGCGGGGCAATTAGGAGAGGAAAGCCAAAAGAGGGTTGGGGTCGTTGAGAGTCCTTATGTCTAGACTAGTTTTTGGAGGATACATGAAGGTCGTACTCACATGGGTTGGTTTTGTGATATTTTCATGATTGAAATTCACTGGATTCTAACTGGTTTCCTCCCTGAGAGACTAGGGCCTGGGGTAAGAGCTTTCATAAAGGAAAAAGACATAGGAGATTATTTCTTCTCTAAGGGGTTCACATACATTCGGCTCTATGGAGCTAAGATTCCCCCTAAAATGTTACCTATGTATTGTCCCTTATCTCTCGCTGCCCTAGAGCTGTGTAGACAGGTGGCCGAAGAGGCTAAAATGAGACTGGTGAAGAAGCACGGCAGAGTTCCATGGCTCAGTGTCCCTTGTAGATTTGGAAGTTATATATTTATAGGATATCCAACTTTACTCAAGGGGATGTATGATTTGGATCTCATGGATTTTGAAGAGATAACTTGGAGACCTTACGATCCAGATAAGAAGTATGAGAGGTTAATGAAAAATCATGATTACGCCTGGGTCGAGCACAGGAGAGATGCTTACGAAGAAGAATTATTAGATGCTATAGAAAAGGGGAAATATTTGAAGACGGTATGGGATAAGTTCCCCTTTGAAAAAAGAGGCAATTCGCAAGTTCAGAAAGCCTATGATTACCCCCTAGAATTGATTTCAGTCAGAAGAGTTTCAGTGGAATCTACGGCCCCTCTCTTACCAGAAGCCACCCAGGCAATCAGAGAAGACCCCCTATTAGAATTGATAGAAGATCAGGGCATTGATCAGATGGAAGTCACTATGAGCTCTGTAGATGTTGTAGAACAACAAGTCCAAGCCCTTGATGATACTCGCCTCAGAATAGAGGCAACACCCAACACTTCCCAAGAAGTCTCTGAAAGCTTGAGTACAACAAAAGGAAAGGAAGTTATTGTTGCACCTGCTCAGGAGCTGACTTCTCCCCAGCAGGCTATAGTTCCCATTTCTAGCCAACTATTAGCAGTAACCAGTGTGATGAAGTTAGCTCCCAGAGCCATTCCCAACTCTTTGAAGATAAAAGACAAGGAGATAAAAATTCCATCAGTAATATAGATGAACATGAGAAGAGCAGGTGGATTTGGAGGTATCTTCAGAGATCTCAAAGTTAAGAAGCAAATAATTTTATCTACTCCAAAAACAAAGAAACCTAGGCTGTCACTACCCTCCATGAAAGTTGTGTTGGAGAGATCTGAAGAACAAACAATTTTTAGTGCTACCGAGGAGCATGAGCTACAAGTAGTAGCAGGAATGGGAGGTAGGGAAGATGATTCTACAGCTGGAGTAGAAATAGAGACTCCCAAATCGGATATGGTAGAAGTACACATACCTACCCTACAAGAGCCTGTTGTTCTCAAAGTTGATGAGAAAATAGGAGGAATTTTAGTACATGGAAAAGAAGGTGATATGGTCAGAGTAGCTAAAGTAGTACAAGAGCAAACTTTGGACCAACTTCATCAAAGCAATACAGAATTGAGAAGCCAACTAGAAATAAGTGATAAAGAAAAAGTAGAGATGCAAGCTTTAATAAATAAACTGAAGGAAGAGTTGGCACAGAAGAACACCACAGTAGCTCAACCCCCCTTGGTGGTAAAAATCCTCAATTATACTTACTATTTGAATACAATAAAAAGGGAGATGTCTCTTAAAATTTGAGACAATATCAATGGGATCACTAAGATGTTCAGGAAGATTAGGGTGATTCGAGTTACTACTCAAGAAATGGAAAGCTTGATTTGTTAGAGGGAAGAAGACTTTGAAATCATTCACCCTACCCTCGACTTAATGTCAGAATATTTTGAGGAGATGCAGAACCAAGAAGTGTTGTTAAATGATGGGATTGAGATCAAGTGTAATATTGAATTCATGAAGGCAGCTATGTTTGGATCAAACATGGGAAGATGGCTCAATAATGTTGCAGAAATTTTTAGTCTGTTGGATGACATAACAGAGAAATTGGTAGATATTGGGTTATCATTGGAGGAATTCTTAGAAACTGCCAATATAGAGGATCTCCTTAAAGATAAAATAGAAGACTTTGATTATGAGCCCGATGATGAGCCAGAAATGACCAGACAAACCACCTTCTTAGTAAATACTATGGAGATGTTGATCACCTAGTATGAAAAAAGTAAAAATTATATTAGCATACAGAAAAATAGGATTCTATAGGAGATGAATATGTTAAGATTTTTTGTAACTTTTAACATTGATGCCTGGAGGATGATTGGAAAATAGATCAGATGGTTGCAACAGGGCAAAAAGGGAAAAGAGATTAAAATATGCAGCCTACAACTAGAAATGAGCTCACCCCCTAGAGATGAAGAAAAAGTTATTTAGAAAGGGGAAACATCCAAAGAGAAGTCAATCAGATAATCAAGAAGAAATAGAAAAAGGAGGAACCAAGGATGGAAAAATAGATGAGGGAGACCCTCAATGCACTGATATCATCGGTTGAACAAGTTAAAACAAAAAGGTCAAAGAAGGGTGTACAGTATGAAGAAAAGAGATAATGGGAGCCAGTTGTACCAGTTTTGAAGATAAAATCAGATGGTGACAAGTGTAAGGCCAAGATCAGGCCAAAAATAATAGATTCAAGAACTAGAAGCTATAAAAGGAAGCATCCATGGTCAGAATCTGCATCAAGCATTTAGAGATAGCAATTTTTCTAAGAGGTATACTTGAGTGCCCATTTGAGTTGTGTTGTTGTATTCCCCTTGTGTCTATTTTTCTCTGTCATCCCTCATTCTTCCCTTTGTTGTGCAGGTTTTGATAATGCTACGTTCGAAGAGCTGAGAATATTTCTAGTTTTTTTGAGCCTGAAGTCTAGAGATTCTCCTTGCTAACATTTTAGAAGGAAGATTGATGAAGTCTTGTTACATCATTTGAACAAGGCTTTCTCATTGTATTAAATCTTTGAAAATAGAGTTTAATGGCATTCTGCCAACTCTACATGTAATCATTATTGTAGAAATTAATACAATTTTGGGTTTCAGTTTTATCATTTCTTTGTCTTCAATTATGTGTGTTTCCTCATAATAGGTTACGATATTCGAACATATTGTGAGTATTTCTTTCATCGGTTAACCCTTAGACTGATTACGATATTCGAATGAGTTTAATGGCATCGATTCTTCTTTTCCCCATTCTTTCTGTTCATGTTATGAATGTTGTTAAATTGCTATAACAACCCAATTGGATAGGCATCGGTCTACATAAGGTATAATAATTAAGTTGTCTTTGCTTGGTCAATTTTATATAGATAATGTATAACTAAAATCTGGAGTGTGTAATACTTGTAAAATCATAAGTTTACCATTGGGGTTTCCTTACCCATTCTGTTAAGCTTTTCTTTAGCAATACTTCTTTAATCAAAATAAAGAGGTAGGTTGACCAGAGCCTGTAATAGCTCATTGGTTTCAAATGATTTCTTGTAGCATGACAATCGTATCCTATGGATGCAAGAAATGGTTCCAATAATTTTTTGGCACCATTGTTAGGGATAGATTCTTCATGAGTTTAGACCTGGATTTTATGACATATTTTAAACTGACCCATCAAGCTGACACCAACCATTTTTGGTGCTAGGAAAGAGTTTATAAATTCTTAGCCATGGTTTAACAATGATTATATTT
The DNA here is from genome assembly GCA_028583015.1 of Wollemia nobilis. Lineage (NCBI taxonomy): Eukaryota > Viridiplantae > Streptophyta > Pinopsida > Araucariales > Araucariaceae > Wollemia > Wollemia nobilis. The sequence goes on along the minus strand of JAQPPZ010001417.1, from coordinate 6,826,557 downwards.
TAATCAATGAGTGACCAATAGGAATAAAGAACCTACGTCTTGATTTTTATGACTCTTTATGTTCTTTATTTTATTTTACCCATAGTTTTCAATTGTATTTTGAAGTGTTTTTACGTTTCTTGATTTTCTTGAATTTCCTCCAAGAACCATCCCTTGAGAGACTGAGAGTTAAGAATCAAGTAATCTTGATTATACATTTTGTTCTTTCTGCACTACCTGTGTTGGCGACTCTGTCTGGATGAACCTAGAAATCAAAAATCAAGGAAGAAAGAGCAGAACGTGCTGGCGCACACTAGGAGAAGCGGTAAGGAGCTATTCCTAGAATTTGAGAACCCTGAGGTACTTACCTATAATCAGAGAATTCCACTTCTTAAGAATATTGTGCATGAAAGTAAATCTTGTCCTACAATTAGGAGATACGTAAGAAAAAATAAATATCAAAATACTATTGTTATTGATATCTTTGTAGATGAAAATTTGAATTCTACTGTAGAAGATACATGTGATTATTCTCATTGCCCTATTAATAGTAATACTATGGTAGATAATCCATTAGATTATATTCAGGCTACCCAGACCCAAATCCCTATAGGCATTGCTACTATAAATTTAAATCCCATTACACCTACAGTAACAATGGCTCAGGCAAATCAACAAAATCAAAACAATGTTCATTTGTGGAGAACTAATAGATACAGGCCATTTGTCTTACCTACAAATTTGAATGCCTTACCTAATAAAGCCCACAAATACCTTCCCAAGTTTGTAGGAAATAATGCAATAACTAGAGAAGATCATATCAAAAGTTTTATGTATGCAATGGATAGCCTAGAGGTTGAGCATGAAGATGTAGTCCTAAGACTATTCTTACAAACTTTAGAAAAATATGCTAGAGAGTGGTTCAATTCTCTCCCTGACAATGATATCCTAGATTTCACTAAAATGGAAGTTATTTTTCTAAAGAAATATGGTGAAAGAAAAAATGAACAATCTTTGTTAACTGAGTTAGCCACTATGAAGAAAAAGGAAAATGAGGTTGTTAGTGACTTTAATAGAAGGTTCTCAAAAACCAGAAACAAAATCCCTGCCAACCTTAGGCCTAGTGATATTCAGTCCATTTGTTTCTATAAAAATGCTTTTCAAGGAGAGTTTAACTATGAGTTAAGGCAAGAACAAGCCACTACCATTGATAGTTGTATGGAAAAAGCAATGGATATCGAAAGAAACATGCTTGATAGTGGTAAGATGAAGCCTTACTCTCTGGAAGTCAATCTACTTGAGAGAAAGCCCAAAAGGGTAGCATTTGATATACAAAGAAGAACTGAAATAGATCCAATGGAAAAATTGACTAATCAAATGGTTGAGATGTTCAATACCATGAACAACAGGTTAGCAAGAATTGAAAGAAATAATGGTAATAATGGTGAGACATCACAAACAGAGTGACCACATGTTGATAATCACCCTCCCTTTAAGAAAAATTTCAATAGAAATTGGGGAAACAACAATGGCCCTGAAGAAGGAAATAGGAGTAGGAATAATGGAAACAATAACTAGAAAAATAGAGAATCTGACAGAGATCAGAATAATGTTCCTAACCCTATACCATCTGCCAATGTAGCAGAAGGTTTTCCCTATTTTTTCTCTACTTGTGATGCACCTCATAACCCTGATGCATGTGGAATTCACCTAAGTGATCAGCGCAATGTAGATTTACATGATGATTCAGAGGAGGATATAAGAATTAATGCCTATTGGTCTCTAGAAGATGAGTCCAGAGAAAGGTTGGTTCGGAAGAAAATATGGATAAGTATTCTTCAAATCATCATCCTCAAATTTTTGTAGTTGAAGGTACTAAAATCTTGCAAAAACCACATGAGTCAAGATATGACAAAATGAAGCAAGGGAAACTAATCCCTACTGCTAAGGAAGTGGAAGAATTAGAAGCTACCAATACTCTGAGTTTAAGAAACATAACTGTCCCTGACAGAACAGAAAAAGCTTCTACAAGTGAAATAAGAAAACAAAATTTCACAAATAAAAATATCAGTAAAGATAAAGTGGAGAAAAAATATTATTCCTGAGATAGTAGAATTAGAAGAGGAAACATCCAAAGAAGAAAGCAACAGACCATTGGATATAAAAAATATAGAATTTGATGTTGGGTCAGAACTCAGTAAATAGAAAGTTAACATCACATTTGGAGAGCTTATGAAAGTTCAACAATACAGAGAACAAGTCTGCAGAGCATTTGGACTAGTTGAACAAAAAGAAGATCCAACTTGCCATGTTTCTAGACAAAATCAACATGATACAAGATCACCATCCTCTGTCAGACCCTTCTATGTATCATTAAGGTATAATTCAGATGAAGGAGAAAGGTATGTGATTCATAATTGTATGCTAGACAGTGGAGCTTCACATAATATCATGCCCAAATTAATAGCTGACCAAATGGGGTTAATCTGTACAAGAGATTCTACCCCTGTTTCTGTAATGGATAGAAGACAAATTCCTTGTGTAGGGGTGATAACTGGATTATTAGTTTTCTTAGATCAATATCCCAAGAAAGGAATAGTAATGGACATTGCAGTAGTTGATGTTGACCCTTTCTTCTCACTATTACTCAACAGACATTGGGCAGAACAACTGGGAGGTTCAATCCAATTGGATTGGTCCTATGCTACTATCCCAATGACAGATAAGGAAAATGTAATCTTACGAAGGGAACCATTTAACAAACACTCCGTAGAGTTAATTCAAATAGATGAAACCATGATAAACTTAGTGAACTCTATGGAAGAAAAAGGGATGGGAGTTTATTCCATATGGCACAACCCATTCCTGGTGGAAGTGCTAGAAGCAAAGAACATGGATCCAAAAGTTATGAAAATGGTTGATGCTGAATCAGATAGAGTGTTAACTCAAGAAATGTGGACCATGTCTTTTGATGGAGCTAAGTCCCAATCTGGAGTAGGTGCAGGAATTAATCTGACTGACATAAAAGGAAACTACCTTGGTATCCCTTATAGACTAGAATTCCCTTGCACCAATAATGTAGTTGAATACGAAGCTTTATTGCTAGGGTTAAGAAAAGCAAAAGAATTAGGTATTAACTACTTGACTATAATAGGGGATGCTGAACTAATTATACAACTAAGAAATCAAAGGTAAATATCAAACCTAACAAACATCCTAGGCTTAAGCAATATAAAAATGCAGTATTGGAAGAAATTGAAATTTTTTTAGCTTTTAATATCTCATTTATTCCAAGGGAACAAAATCATGTTGCAGACCTTTTAGCTATAAATGCCTCAGGCCTAGACCATCCAGAAATAACTACCGAATATATGGATAGGTTCCCAACTATTTCAGTTTATAAACCCTCTGTGCCAGATAACATAGTTTACCTACAGGTCTTTCAAGATGATGTGGATATAAAAGATTTCATGACTTTGCAAAATCAGTATGCAGATATAATCTATGATGAAAAAGATGAAGACAAGCTAAAAGATCAAATAGGTGAACCAGTAGAAGTAATCCAACTAAAAACAAATAGAATACCCAAAGGATTGGTTTCTTTAGAGAGTCTATTTGATGATTTTGACAAAGCTTACAAGCCTTTACACAGAGAAGTAATATCTGAAGACATTAACATTGGTACAATGAGAGAGCCCAGAATAGTGAAGGTAGATATGGCCTTGCCAGCAAAAGAAAAGGTTGGATACATCAGTTTCTTAAAGAAGAATAAGGAACATTTTGCTTGGACTTATGAAGACCTTAAAACCTTCAAAATAGATGTAATGACACACATAATACCCCTGAAGGAAGATTCCAAGCCATTTAGATAGAAATAGAGGAAATATAACCCTACTCTTCACCCAATAATGCAAAAGGAGGTACAAAAATTACTGGATTCCAAAATAATCATAAAGGTAAGATTTTCTTCTTGGATATCCAATTTAGTACTAGTAAAAAAAAGAATGGTGATATTAGACTCTATGTAGATTTCAAAAATTTAAATAAGAGTTCATTAAAAGACAATTACCCATTGCCCAATATGGAACAACTGTTGCAAGCAGTAGTTGGTTCATCCAGATTGTCCCTGTTGGATGGTTTTTCTGGATACAATCAAATTCAGATAAATCCAGAAGATAGACATAAAACAACATTCACTACACCTTGGGGCACATTTGAATATTTAAGAATACCTTTTGGCCTGATGAATGCAGGTGCTACTTTTCAGAGAGCAATGGACTTTGCCTTCAAAGGATTAATGTTCAAAATAGTAGTTGTATACTTGGATGATATCACAATATTTTCTAAGAATCCAGAAGATCACTTAGAACATTTAGCTACAGTTTTTGCTCGATGCAAAGAATTTGGAATTTCTCTAAATCCCAAGAAGTGCATATTCGGGACTACACAAGGAAAATTATTAGGTCATATAGTTTCAGAAAAGGGAATAAGCATTGACCTAGAAAGAATAGAAGTTATTTCCAAAATTCCTCCTCCCAGGAACTTAAAAGGAGTCAGGTCATTCTTTGGCAAAATAAATTTTGTCAGAAGATTTGTCCCAAATTTTGCAGAGATGACCAAACCCATAAATGACATGGTTAAGAAAATTGGAGAAATAAAATGGATAGTAGAAAACATGGAAGCATTCAATAGGATAAAAGAAGCCATTTCTACTACTCCAACCCTAAGCTGCCCTGATTATTCTAAAGACTTTAACATTTATTCATATGCATCTGAACACTCAATTTTTGCAGTTCTTTCACAAAAATATGATGAAAATAATGAAAGGCCAATAGCCTTCATGAGTTCAGGTCTGAAAGGAGCACATCTTAAATATACCCTACTGGAAAAGTATGCTTATGCAGTTATTCAATCTTTAGAACATTTCAAAGGTATATTCGGTTCAAACAAAGTTTACTATTGCATCCCTTTCATAACAATAAAAGATATTTTTACCCAATCTGAGCCATTAGGAAGGCCAACAAGATGGATGGTGAAACTTTTGCAATATGATGTTGAATTCAAAATAGTCAAAACTGTAAGAGGATAGGGCCTAGCAAAGTACATGGCATATAAAGGAGAGGACTCTAATAATGTCATCACAATAGATGAAATACATGATAACAGGAGAATCAATAATGTAGAATGCAAATGGTATGATGAAATTCTGGCATACTTACAAACTCTATATTTTCCCAGAGATATGTCAACAAATAGAATGAGGTCAGTAAAACTTCAGGCTCAGAAATACCATGTGCAGGATGGTGTGCTTTATTGGAAGCACCCTGATGGAGTGTTATTAGTCTGTTTATATGAAAATGAAGTCCCAAAAATAATTAATGAATTCCATGATGGTTTCTATGGAGGACATTTTTCTCCAAAAGCCACAACTAATAAAATCATGAGAGCAGGATATTATTGGCCTTCCCTTTATAAGGATGTATATAAATATGTTAGAAACTATCATAACTTCCAGGTTTTTGTAGGAAAGAAGCAGTTAGTAGCCATGCCCCTCAAACCAGTGATCATTGAAGCACCATTCACCCAATGGGGCATTGACCTAATTGGAGAGATCAAGCCTAACTCATCAGGCCAACACAAGTGGATCATAACTGCAATGGATTACTTCACAAAGTGGGTAGAGGCTGCTCCTCTAAGAACCTCCACAACCACCACCATTATCAAATTCTTGGAAGAAAATATTCTAACCAGGTTTGGAGTTCCTCAAAAATTGGTAACAGATAATGGGTAGTATTTTGTTTCATATGAAATGGTAGAATTTTGTGCTAAGTATGGAATAGAACTTTCACATTCTGCTAATTATTACCCCCAAGGGAATGGTCTTGCTGAGTCATCAAATAAAAATGTAATAACTAGAATAAAAATATCATTGGGTAAGAACAAAAGAGGATGGGACAATGAACTAAAATTTGCTCTTTGGGCTGATAGGTTGTTTGTCAAAAGAAACACAGGAAAGACTCCCTATGAAATGGTATATGGAGAGAAAGCCTTATTACCCTCAAGAATAGAAAAATTAGTACTTTCCCTCTTATTACAATATCATGAAGACCCCAACCCTTTACAAAGAAGGCTAGACCAAATTGTCCTATTAGAAGAGCAAAGAAGAGAAACCCTTAATAGAATGATGGAACAAACTCAGAAAACTATGAAATTGTTTAATAAGAAATCCAAAGATATGTTAGAATTAAAGTGCACTATGCCTTCACCTTGACACTTGTCAGTTTCTCTTGACAAGTGTCAAGGTGAAGGCATAGTGCACTTTAATTCTAACATTCCCCCTTAATGTGCACTATCCTAACTAAAGAAAAAAACAAGTCAACATTAGGTAACATTCCCCCTTAATTTTGACTTCTCTAAAAGCAACCTATCATCCTCTTTTATTGCTGATTTGGTCTAGGCTCGTGCTCTTTGCACTTGGCTCTCCAACTATGAATAATGCTAGATTCACTATGTATACATCTCGGTCTATTGCCTCAGGGTCAGCCACTTCCATGGGTCTGTTGCCACTGGGTCAGCCATCTAAGTGCCTCAGGGTCAGCCACTTCTGGGTCTGTTGCCTCTATAGGTCATCCTCAGAGGATGTTGCCTCTCGTAGGTCACTGACTAGATTCACCATGAATATCAAATCCCTCCTTATGGTGAACTCAATCTAGAAGGTGTCGGTCTCTGCCAAAAATGCACCTTAATACATAAGATCAAATGAGCCATGAAATACAATAAAATGAGCCATAGAAGCCAAATACGAAGGAGAAGAAGGAAGAAGAATATAAGAGAATATTCTAAAGTGTCTTCGTTTGTAGTCTTCAGAAGTAGATCTGAAAAAACCTCAAATAGAGTCTAAGGTGTCTATGTCTGTAGTCCCTAGAATAAGTGTCCTTATGGTAGTCACCTCATATTACTAGAATGCATGGGTAACCAGCCGCTGCATCCGCCAAGTAGAAAGAGGAGAATACTAGATACTAGGTTCACTTACAATTGCCTTGGGAGTGTCGGGTTCAACCGAGAGTGCACTCCAAGGTAGAAAACTTTGAGGCTTAAAAAAAATCAAATGAAACAGCCTCAGAATTACAAATGGACACTACCAATGTGTCTATCATGGAAAAACATTTCCAACGACTATAAATACCCCTATATTCCACCATCAAAGGGGCCTTCATCATGTGGAAAAACCATCATGCCTATCTAAGGCATTAAATAATCATCGCACTGAGGCAAAATAAAAAATAGACAGTTTTCAATTTTCCCATGTAGGGGAATTACATGGGCCATCTAGGCCTTTCACTTCCACTTCAATATAAAAAATGACCAAAATATAGTTTCACTTACAATTTGAAAAAAAATGGCCCTCCACTTCGAAAATATCAATTCCCCATACATATAAATTTATTGGTCCTCCCCACTTTAATAAAATATGCCCCCTTGTAAATATATGAAGGGGCCTCCCCTCCATGTGGAAATATCAAGAAAATTTCAATAAAAAATCATTCGGCCATGCTTTCCCTCCCAGTGCATTGTGGGAGAAAAATTCAATATTTAATTTTAAAGTTCCTATCGGTGGGAGTGGGCACCGCGACACATGTGAATGGAGCACCAATTAACTAGTGCATCAAACCAGTGGGGCCATCAATCAACTATGGGTGATGGTGGAGTCAATATAATGGTGCACGACAGGTGTCGATGCACTGTCTCACGGGGCCTGCACAGAGAAGATGCTCTAGTTGGCCCAGTATATTTGACTGCCAGTTTGGTCTAGCTGTGCACATTGGAGAAATCAATCACCGCCACCATGTCTAACAACATTTTTTGGCAATGTCCCGATATGCTATGTGTCATCATAGGTGGAAAATTTGTATAAAAATAGTCATCAGAAGCATACAAAAAAAATAGATGACTCTAACATATAGCAACAATTTCCAACATCGCATTGTAGCCCCGATCTACGAGCGACGATGACCCCTCATCATCCTAACTGGACCCATTGCTACTGGTGCTGAAGCACTTCCCCTTTGTGGTCCTACAGTTGCCATGCATGCGACTGAAGCTACCGTCATTGTCGCTGTCATCACCTCTTGTGCTGGCCACCTACTTCCTCGTCATCTCGGGCTTCATTTATGACGTCATCATGTAGTTTTTGTGCGAGTAACTTACAGGAAGCATGGATTGGAGTAGAAGGGAGTGAGTAAAATAATTTAATGAGACCTTCTACAAATTGGATAAAAAATTGAACAAGAACGACATCCTCCAAATCTGCTATTGCTCGATATCGTCAAAAAGAGGCATCGCAAAGTAGGAACCAGCATTTTTCTGGCAGGCCAAGAACGTATCATCACGGTGACACTTGAAGCCAGTCAATATGACGTTCTTATTGCAGGAACAACATCGATTCGCCAGAGTTGTTGTTGGTGTTAACTTCATCGATGAATTTTGTCTTCTCTGGTTTAAATGGTCGTCGCTAGTAGATCCGAGGAGTCTACAATGTTGTATATGGACGACTGTGACATGGAACGACAACAATCAAATCATCTTGTGAATCTAGAAAAAGTGGAGGATCCCTGATATATGAATCCTATGATGTGTGCCTCTGTCAACAGCGATATCCATTTGCACTTGCTTTCATTGGTATATCTTTTAAATACCTCTGCAATATGTCGGGCTTCTTCTCCATCAGCATGTCTTGGGTTGTCATTGATGGCGTCCGCCTTCAGTGAATCATAACTGATATACTGTCGCATCGCTAAAATATTTTTGTTAGAATCTGAATCCATCATCATCTCCTCCTTAGGAAAACATTTTCCAATCAATCCATCACACTTTTTATTTCCAAAACCCTTGTTGAAGGCCAACAGATCGCCGTCTCCCCAGATCTTCCCCGTCGTGACCCAAAACTCTAGCCATGACAACGGGAACAATTGATTTCATGATGAGCTCAGGCCTCATCACACCCATCGATGCTACACCCACGTTGCTCTTTGCTATTCCATATGAGTCTCTCTAACATCAGAATACGAGTGTTGTGACCGCCCCTAGGAAGCCAAAGAAGGGAGCTGTCTCATCACCGCTAAATGCCACCATTTTCCTCATGCTCCACGAACTCCACAAGGCAAATGGGTACACTTGATAAATCCCAAGGACCACTACAAATTTCCTCTAGCATTGTGGATAATGCTTGGGCATCATAGCAACCTGCCATCAATGTTATTCTCCGTCTCCATCTCCTTGATGGCCTCGAGTGCCACAAGCGAGACAAATTCTAAGAATTCAATGAGGCCATTGTTGTTAGTGTTCACCTTCTCAATTAGGGTTTCCAGCTGCTCTGAGCTCGATTTTAGGCCTACAGATCACAATAGCGACTTTAATTGCAGCGGCTATAGGATTCTGCAGGCCCTTTCCAAATGATCCTTTTCTTCCTGCAAACAACATAAGGCCAAATCGCCCCTAAATCCTTCTAGCAAATTTTGCAGTATTTCCACACTTGAGCATACATCCATCTAGATCTAAGTGGAAAATCCAGGTTAAAAAATATATATTACAACCCTTAAAGCAGCTAATTATCTTCACTGTCTGTGCTTGAGAAACGAATTCGCTTTCATCTCCCCCAAAAAGCATGCGATATCAATAGATGTGCGGAAGTCACATCAAACAGTCCCTCCTTCTCCAGCAAGCTGGTGGCGATGGAAACATCACATAGTTTACACCATAATTGTTCAGAGTATTTTTATACACTCCAGTCAATCACCGAAGCTCTACATTCTTGTTCACAACCACGAAGTACACACGTCCTGCCGACACTGCCAAAAATCATCAGAGGCAATGGTGGCGAAATGCATCTCATAGACTGCAACTCTAGCACCAAAATTGGCCGCAAATCTAGAGACCTTGACATCGCCACTTCGGATGAGGGGGAGTCGCTGCAGTCGCCATCGAGGAAGTGAAGTAACAGGTGCTATTCATGCAATAAAATAGCAACATCAGTAGCAGCAGTCATTGCAGTGATCAGGACACGACTTCCATCCCCTTTGTTGTCACATGGGGAAATCGTAGAACTAGAAGTTAAAAAACATTAATGGCCGTCGACGACAATAATTAATATCAAAAAATGCACTAAAAACCTAGTCACGACAACATTAAGGGGGAATGTTACCTAATGTTGACTTGTTTTTTTCTTTAGTTAGGATAGTGCACTTTAAGGGGGAATGTTAGAATTAAAGTGCACTATGCCTTCACCTTGACACTTGTCAGTTTCTCTTGACAAGTGTCATGTGTTTCATATAGGCTTATGCCTATATATTGTAACCCATTTGTATCAATAAAATTATCCCATAAGTTTTACTCCCAACAAGATACACCTCTCTCTCAAGGAGATATAGTCATCTATTGGGACCCTAAAAATTATAAGCATGGTGAAAAGGGAAAACTTGAGATCTTAAATGGATTGTTCCATACCAGATAGCCCATGTTCTTGGTTAGAATACTTACAAATTGTAGAATTTGTAAGGAGAACCAATAGCTATCCCTATTAATGGCCAACACCTCAAGATGTATAATCCTTGTGGAGGGGCCCGCTAAATATATATATATATATATATATATATATATATATAAAATATATATAAAATTAAAAAAAATAATAATAAAAAAATCAAAAATCAAAAAACCCCAAAATAGAGTGATGTGTTTTATTGTTGTTTTGTTTACCAGTTAAGCAGTTTTCTTTTGCCTGTATTGATTCTAAGTTTTGTTGTTTCACATAGTATTCTTAGTATGATGAGTATTCCTTACTGATGGTTCCTCCAAAAACAAATAATAAGAAAGGATATTTATTTTAGACTTTGATGATGTTTACAATTTTTCAAATATGAATTTTTATGCAATGCTCATGTGATAAGAGATAAAACAGAATGAAATTGGAGTTGATTGAAACACCATGTTAAGGCCTCACATTACAAATGATACTTAAGGTGATTTCAAGGTTCAAGGAACAAAATTATCTTTGAGAAGGTGGTTGAACTAAAAATCATTACACTCATCATTTTTAGCCATAAACTAATCCTCAACTCAGGCATACTCATTGCACACTTTGCTTATATCAAAATACTTCTCAAACAAAAAATCATTACACTCATCATTTTTAGCCATAAACTAATCCTCAACTCAGGCATACTCATTGCACACTTTGCTTATATCAAAATACTTCTCAAACAAGAAAGAAAATAAAAATAACGCAAGTTGAGTCACTGCTTGAGATATATTGGAAAACCTCTACTAAGGCTATAGATGCTTTACTGGTAGTAGAGTAAAACCGAATGGGATTAGAAGCAACTACACCGAAGCTATAGATGCTTGAATGGCAGTGGAGCCTTGAAGAATGGTGAAAATGTTTAAGAGTGAAATAATACACTAAGATTAACTATTTTTCTAAGATATGTCAAAATTTTCAGAAGACTTGGGAATCAAAATGAATTCACTTAGACACACATTGGCCAAAGCATGATGGAACAAATAGTTTTGAAAAATTATGTGTAATCATATCCTATGATCTTGCTAAAACAAACGCAACAATATATCTAAAAAACTCATATGTTTCTAAAATTCTGACCCTAGTTTCCAAATTGAATAAAAGGAATTATAGTTTTCAATGCTCTATTACTTTGATATTATGTTGTTATTACAATTTTTCAGTTTAAAAGTTGTTATATTTTATTTTTCAAGCTTTACTTATCAATCTTGATGACTTGAAATTTTGTCCAATATTGCAGTAAAACCAGGAGATTTTTAAATTCTCAAGTGCCTCATGTTTCTAGCACATTATCCCAATCAGAGCCTATGTTGGAGCCAAAATTGAATCAACATCTGAAACCCCCAATTTTAAAATTTTTGGTTTCAACAAAATTAGAAAAAGTTGATAGCCTCTGTTACATTTTTATTTGAGAAGTTGACTTCCATATGTTTGATTTATGAACTTAACCTTAGCCATTTTTGGATTGCTTTTATAGTCGTTGTTTTATCCTAAAAGAATCTATAAAGGTCAAATTAAATAAGTATCCACTACAAAGGTCAAACCATTAAAATACCCGACTTTTTAAAGTAAGGTTTTGATCCATGAATTTAATGTGAGTCTTCCCTTTAAAAATAATAATCATAACTTGTGGGCCTAATTCAAATGGATAAAACCTTAAATCCCAAGGTATCTAAAAGTATTATTAAAAATGTTTGGACCCAAGGTCACCTCTAGCCTAAGTAAAGTTTTGATGAAATCATTTCAGGGGCAAGGTAAGTGCATGGTCAAAATTTTGATGACCTAAGGTCTTAAGTGGAATATTAATTGTTCAAACGTATGCGCCCCCATTTCATTAAATATCAAACACCTTGAGAAGATCTAGAGGTAGTGGCATGTTCTTCCTTAATATGATGGTTGCGCTTTAATAAGCTAACCAATGGTTAAATCGACCAAGATAAAAATAATGTTTAAATCAAACATCATAACCTAAAGTCTCAAGCATATGGTTGAATTTAAAGGCATGCACCCCTTCCATTAAAAATAAATGTAGATCATGCAAATCTAAGGGCAACGCTTTTTCAAGGTTAAATTTTATGGATGCATTGACTTTGATAAATTAGTATTTAAAGAACCATGGTCTAAAGATCGAAAGCATAAGTATAGTGGTAATTACTTTAAATAAGCATGAAGCTATTTCAGAAGATCCAAGGGCAGTGCTCGATTATAGTTTAATCAAACAGTTGTGCTCTTTTGAAAAATCATAAAGTGCCCATTGGTAACTAACCCTGCAGGTTGGAAAAGATCAATGACTACACCAATCCTCACCAATATCTGACGACAACGCTCGAGTCAAAATCTAAGCAATAAAATGTTAAAAGTATCAGGTAACATGGAGGTAGATATTGGATTAATCATGCATTAGTGAGGGTATTAATACATTATTAATTACCCTCCTTTTGAATTAATCAAATATTATCAGAATAAATTAATGCACCCTTCTTCGGTTATCAAACTTGCAGGTTACAGAAGATTCACGGTTGCGCTCGATCGAGAGTTGATCTAACGGATAAACTTTTACCATGAATCACCAAGGTTAGCCTAAAATCATTGTTTGCACTCATGATTAAAGCATGTGTAGGACCAAGGAATATTAATGGCAGTGCTTGATCACAAGTTAATCCAACGACAATGTGCATCTCAAGATGTTCGACCATTAAAAAGCTTTCATCCAAGTCAAACTAAAATACCCTCGTATTAAAGTAGATCTAATAGTTGCGCTTAAGCCTGGTTATCTAACAATCATGCTCCAAGAAAGTTGCTCAAATATTAATTGGGTGCTCCTTTGAAAAATAATCAATGAAGATCTACTATCACGTACAATCTAGAAAGATCCAATGGCGACGCTTTGCTTAAAAGAGAAACCAAAGCAAATGAAATCAATGGACGTGCTTGATCCCGCTTGGATCCGATGGTTGCGATCTCACAAAGCCATCAAAGGTTGACAAGTCAAAGAGAAAGTAAACTAATGTTTGCGCTCAAACTTAGCCCAGATCCAATGGTGGTGCTTAATCGAGAAATATCCAATAGTGGCATTATTCGTACAATTATGATCCAATATGACGACAATGCTCAAACTTGTCAAGATCTAATGACTATAGATGGTTGGTATTATTAAAAAGAAATAAATGGCCACATTACGACCTACCAATATCTAACGACCATGATCTAATCAAGGTCCCATAAAAGACATGAGCGCACATCATAGGTCGATCCAGCGACCACACTCATTCCAAGTAAAGATTCGATGGCGACACTTTATAAGAACAATCATCTGTTAAGAAGGATGTAATCTTATCATATTGGATGACCACACTCTTAACTATCATATCTAACAATGGCATTTGAATTAAAGAAGATGAAAGGCGACAATATGGTTGATTCACTAAGTAACATTTGACCCAGATCTGAAGACTATGCTTTTCTCTGATTTGATCCAACGATTGTGCCTATTCATGACTGTCAACTAAAAATAAGGTCCAATAAACAGAGTATAGCTCTACTAAATCTAATGACAGTGGTGAACCCCGACCATATCTGATGGTAGCACACGATCAAGTCACCTAAATGTTAAGAGACATGGTTTATTTCACCAACAAAAAATCAATTGAGGTTAATAAAGGGTCTAGACACGTTGATAATGATCCCCTCTCTTCAGTAAACGATGGTACAAGTCTAGAAAATCAAAAAAATGCATAATATCATGTGTTTTATTGGACGATGAGCCACTAGAAAGGTAAGCAAGTCATTAAGGGGTGAGCATTAGCCAAAGGTTAGTAATTTCCTAATCGATGTGATTATCCTTTAATAAATTAATATTCAATGAAGGATGAAATCCCTAATTCAATGATTATTATTAGAATATGAAATTGAATAACCAAAAAAATGTTAGAATATCTTCTATACTATGCATAACCACCATTGACATATATCCTCCATATTATAGATATAACATTCTTGCACATCCAAAAGCATCAAACGTATGCATACAGTGTGAATCCCATCCAATGGGCATCATGATTTTATGGATCTTATGGGCACACACCTCAATAACCAAATCTGATGATAGATCCTAAAAATGATCACCACCTTATTAATGGTGTAACTATTTTTGAAGCTAGATCTCTTTCAAGACCAAAAAGGTAGAACATATTCTCACGAAAAGCCACCATTGCCACGTTTGTATTTCCACATCATAGGGAGGATCACTTCGATAACCAATAGGGAAGCTAGGAATGATTGTGAGTACATAGATCAAAGTCCCTACAGATGTGCAAGACAAGGAAATCCACCTACCATAACTTTCCAACATTAGAAAGTGACACTTTGGCAAATCTCCATTGGTGAATTTGAAAAGGCATTCGATGATGCTATATTAATGACAAGTTATGCAATGACAATGAACCCACTTCGCCATCAAATATTTAAAATTATAATTTCGAATGACCTTACCACCTTGGTAATATTAAGCAAAGAATAGGTTTGAAAGAGCAGAAAGTGAGCAAAGACTCGAGATTTTTGTTTTAGTGAGCTAGAACAATTACCAAGAGTGAGATGGCAGCTTGGGGAAATTATTTCATACCCAAAGACACAAAAGAAGTGGTAAATTTCATCATAGACCAATTTCCATATGATGAGCTCCTTGAACTAGCTATTCTTGGGAGTACGATGTATGATTTTTCCCAAAAAAGTGGGTCCAATAAAAATCTCACTCCTGTGCAGCAGTATGAAATTGAAAATACTTGCATCCAAATTTTTGCTCACATAATGGAGAATTATCATAGAGCCCCTTGGTTGCTAGTAGATCTATTTCACAAATCAAGGAGACTATAACATAAGGGTTTTCCTAGGAGTACTAGGTGGACCAGTAATCTAGGAAAGTTAATATGTCCAAGGGTATACTACTCCTCTGACTTACTAGCCTAGTTAGTCATGGCGTACGATGAGAAAACTAGGACATTTCAAGACAATAGAGATAGACCAGTGTTCAGTATCATGGCTAGACACATCACGCAAGTCTTCAAATTGGTGCCTTCCAATACTCAACTGGTTCAAAAGGTAATTGAAAGGTAGTCTCGAATGTTAAAAAATTTAGATATTTTTAAATCATTTTTTGAAGAGCATGAGAAAATAGTTGATAATTTTCCCATTATAAAAATTGCTTTCAAACCAAAAGTCTAAGGATTTTGTGATATGGCTAACATTGTTTTAGGAGTACAATACCTCAGTGTAGTCAGTAGGAAAGTGTTGTATTTAGTAGCATAGAGTAACCGGGCAATAGGCACCCCAATTTATGTCTGGGAGCAAGAATTGAGTGATAAAATGCACTCACAGTTGTCAGAATTAAAGGAGGCTATTTTGAAATAAAGATAGGAGATGCCTGATTTTTATCAATAATCCATCCTCTTACACTTGCTAGCGGGGCAATTAGGAGAGGAAAGCCAAAAGAGGGTTGGTTCCATTGAGAGTCCCTACGTCCAAACTAGTTTTTGGAGGATACACAAAGGTCATACTCACATGGGTTGGTTTTGTGATATTTTCATGATTGAAATTCATTGGATTCTAACTGGTTTCCTCCCTGAGAGACTGGGGCCTAGGGTAAGAGCTTTCACAAAGTAAAAATACATAGGATATTATTTCTTCTCTGAGGGGTTCACATACATTCAGCTCTATGGAGCTAAGATTCCCCCTAAAATGTTACCTATGTATTGTCCCTTATCTCTTGCTACCCTAGAGATGTGCAGACAGGTGGTCGAAGAGGCTAAAATGATACTAGTAAAGAAGCATGGTAAAGTTTTGTGGCTTAGAGTCCCTTGTAGATTTAGAAGTTATGTATTTATAGGATATCCAGCTTTACTCAAGGGGATGTATGATTTGGACCTCATGGATTTTGAAGAGATAACTTGGAGACCTTATGACACAAATGAAAAATACGAGATGTTAATGAAAAATCGTGATTATGCTTGGGTTGAGCACAAGATATATGCTTACGAAGAAGAATTATTAGATGCTATAGAAAATGGGAAATATTTGAAGACTATATGGTATAAGTTCCATTTTGAAAATAGGGGCAATTCACAAGTTCAGAAAGCCTATGATTACCCCCAGAATTCATTTCAATCAGAAGAGTTTCAGTGGAATCTATGGCCCCTCTCTTACCAGAAGACACCCAGGCAATCAGAGAAGACCCCCTATTAGAATTAATAGAATATCAAGGTATTTATTATGTGGAAGTCACTATGAGCTCTATAGATGTTGTAGAACAACAAGTACGAGCCCCTGATGATACTCGCCTCAGAATAGAGGTAGCATCCAGAACTTCCCAAGAAGTCTCTAAAAGTGAGTACAACAAAGGGAAAGAAGTTGTTATTGCACCTTCTTAGGAGATGAATTCTTCCCAATAGGTTATAGTTCCCATTTCTAGCTAGCTATTAGTAGTAACCAGTGTGATGAAGTTAGATCCCAGAGCCATTCCCAACTCTTTGAAGATAAAAGACAAGGAGATAAAAATTCTATCAATAATACAGATGAACATGATAAGAGTAGGTGGATTCAGAGGTATCTTTAGGTATCACAGAGTTAAGAAGAAAATAGTTTTATCTACCCCAGAAACAAAGAAACCCAGGTTGTCACTACCTTCCACAAAAGTTGTGTTGTAGAGATCTAAAGAACAAACAATTTTTAGTGCTATCGAGGAGCATGAGCTACAAGTGGTAGCAAGAATGGGAGGCAGTGAAGATGATTCTATATTTGGAATAGAAATAGAGACTCCCAAATTGGATATGTTAGAAGTACACATACCTAACCTACAAGAGCCTGTTTTTCTCAAAGTTGATGAAAAAATAGGAGGAATCTCTATACATAGAAAAGAGGGTGATATGGTCAGAGTAGCTAAAGTAGTATAAGAGCAAACTATGGACTAGCTTCATCAAAGTAATACATAATCAAGGAGCCAAATCAAAATAAGTGATAAAGAAAAAGCAGAGATGCAAGCTTTAATAAATTAATTGAAAGAAGAGTTGGCGCAGAAGAACATTCTAGTAACACAACTCCCCTTGGTGGTAAAAATCCTCAATTATATGTACTATTTGAATACAATAAAAAGAGAGATATCAATTAAAATTTGAGATAATATCAAGGGGATCACGAAGATGTTTAGGCAGATTAGGATTATTTGAGTTACTGCTCAAGAAATGGAAAGCCTGATTTTCTAGAGGGAAGAATTTGAAATCATTTGCTCTACCCTAAATTTAATGTCAAAATATTTTGAGGAGATGCAGAACCAATAAGTTCTCTTAAATGATGGTATTGAGATCAAGTGTAATATTGAATTCATAAAGGTAGCTATGTTTAGATTAAACAGAGAAAGATGGCTCAATGATATTGTAGAAATGTTCATTCTGCTAGATGACATAATAGGGAAATTGGCAGATATTGGGTTATCATTGGAGGAATTCTTAGAAACTACCAATATAGAGGATCTCCTTAAAGATAAAATAGAAGACTTTGATTGTGATCCCAATGACGAGCCAAAAAATTACCAAAAAAACCACCTTATTAATAAATTATGTGGAGATGTTGATCACCTAGTATGAAAAAAGTAAAAATTATATTAGCATACAAAAAAATAGGATTCTACAGGAGATGAATATGTTAAGATTTTTTGTAACTTTTAACACTGATGCTTGGAGGATGATCAAAAAATAGATCAGATGGTTGCAACAGGGAAAAAAAGGAAAAGAGATTCAAATATGTAGCCTACATATAGAAATGAGCTCACCCCCTAGAGATGAAGGTCAATCAGATAATCAGGAAGAAACAAAAAAAGGAGGAATTGAGGATGGAAAAATAGATGAGGGAGACCCTCAATGCACTAATATCATCGGTTGAACAAGTTAGAACAAAAAGGGCCAAAGAAAAGTGTACAACATGAATAAAAGAGATAGTGGAAGCCATGTGTACCAATTTTTAAGGACAAATAATATTGTGACAAGTGTAAGGCCAAGATCAGGCTAAAAAATAATAGATTCAAGAACCAGAAGCTATAAAAGGAAGTGTCCAAGGTTAGAATCTGCATCAAGCATCTAAAGATAGCAATTTTTCTAATAGGTATACTTGAGTGCCCATTTGAGTTGTGTTGTTTTATTCCCATTGTGTCTATTTTCTCTACCATCCCTCAATATTCCCTTTTCTATGCAAGTTTTGGTAATGCTACGTTCGGAGAGCTGAGAATATTTCCAGTATTTTTGAGCCTAAATTCCAGATATTCTCCTTGCTAAAATTTTATAAGGAATATTAACGAAGTCTTGTTACATCATTTGAAAAAGGCTTTCTCATTGTATTAAATATTTAAAAATAGAGTTTAATGGCATTCTACCAACTTTTCATGTAATCATTATTGTTGAAATTAATCCAATTTTGGGTTTCAATTTTATCATTTCCTTGTCTTCATTTTTGTGTTTTTTCTCATAATAGGTATGATATTTGAACATATTGTGAGTGTTTCTTTCATTGGTTAAGCCTTAGACTGATTACGATATTCAAATGAGTTTAATGGCATCGATTCTTCTTTTCCCCATTCTTTTTGTTCATATTTTGAATGTTGTTAAATTTCTATAACAACCCAATTAAATAGGCACCAGTCTACATAAGGCATAGTAATTAGGTTCTCTACTTGATCAATTTTATATAGATAATTAGAATCTAGAGTGTGTAATACTTGTAAAATTGTAAGATTACCACTAGGGTTTCCTTACCCGTTTTGTTAAGCTTTTATATAGCAATTCTTATTTTATCAAAATAAAGAGGCAGGTTGACCATAGTCTATAATAGCTCGTTGGTTTCAAATTATTTCTTATAGCATGACAATTGTATCCTATGGATGCAAGAAACGGTTCCAAAAAAATTTTGGTGCCATTGTCATGGATAGATTCTTCACGAGTTTAGACTTCGATTTTACGACATATTTTAAACTGACCCATCAAGCTGACACTAACAGTTTTTTGGCACTAGGAAAGAGTTTATAAATTTTTAGTCATGGTTTAACAATGATTCTATTTTAATCAATGAGCGACCAATAGGAATAAAGAACCTACGTCTTGATTTTTATGACTCTTTACATTTTTTATTTTACCCGTAGTTTTCAATTGTATTTTGAAGTGTTTTTATGGTTCTTGATTTTCTTGAATTTTCTCCAAGAACCATCTCCTAAGAGGCTAATATTTAAGAATCTGGAAGAACCCAAAAATAAAAAATCAAAGAAGAAAGAGCAGAACGTGCTGGTGCACACTAGGATAAGTGGTAAGGAGCTATTCCTAGAATTTGAGAACCCTAAGGTAATTACCTATAATCATATAATTCCACTTCTTAAGAATACTATGCATGAAAGTAAATCTTGTCCTACAATTAGGAGACACGTAAGAAAAAATAAAGATCAAAATATTATTGTTGTTGATATCTCTGTAGATGAAAATTTAAATTCTACTATAGAAGATACATGTAATTATTCTAATTGCCCTACTAACAGTTTTACTATGGTAGATAATCCATTAGATTATATTTAGGCTACCCATATCCAAATCCCTATAGGCATTGCTACTATAAATTTAAATCCCATTACACCTATAGTAACAATGGCTCAGGAAAATCAACAAAATCAAAACAATGTTCATTTGTGTAGAACCAATAGATACATGCCATTTTTTTTACCTGTAAATTAGAATGCCTTACCTAATAAAGCCCAAAAATACCTTCCCAAGTTTATAGGAAATGATGCAGTAACTAGAGAAGATCATATCAAATGTTTTATATATGTAATGGATAGCCTAGAGGTTGAGCATGAAGATGTAGTCCTAAAACTATTTTTGCAAACTTTAGAAAAAGATGGTAGAGAGTGGTTCAATTCTCTCCTTGATAATGATATTCTAGATTTCACTAAAATAGAAGTTTTTTTTCTAAAAAAATATGGTAAAAGAAAAAATGAATAGTCTTTGTTAACTGAGTTAGCCACTATGAAAAAAAAAAGAAAATGAGGCTATCAGTGACTTCAATAGAAGGTTCTCAAAAACTAGAAACAAAATCCCTGCAAACCTTAGGCCTAGTGATATTCAGTCCATTTGTTACTATAAAAATGCTTTTCAAGGAAAGTTTAACTATGGGCTAAGGCAAGAACAAGCCACTACCATTGATAGTTGTATGGAAAAAGCAATGGATATTAAAATAAACATGCTTGACAGTGGTAAGATGAAGCCTTACTCTCTGGAAGTCAATCTACGTAAGAGAAATCCCAAAAGAGTAGCATTTGATATACAAAGAAGAACTAAAATAGATCCAATGGAAAAAATGACTAATCAAATGGTTGAGATGTTCAATACCATGAACAACGGGTTACCAAGAATTGAAAAAAATAATAGTAATAATGGTGACATATCACAAATAGAATGACCATATGTTGATAATCGCCCTCCCTTTAAAACAAATTCAACAAAAATTGAGGAAACATAAATGGCCTTGAAGAAGGAAATAGAAGTAGGAATAATAGAAACAATAACTGGAAAAATAGAGAATCTGACAGAGATCAGAACAATGTTCCTAACCCTATTTCATTTTCCAACGTAGAAGAAGGTTTTCCCTATTTTTGCTCTACTTGTGATGCACCTCATAACCCTGATGCATGTAGAATTCACCTAAGTGATCAACGCAATGTAGATTTACATGATGATCCAGAGGAGGATATAAGAATTAATGCCTGCTGGTCTCTAGAAGATGAGTCCAGAGAAAGGTTGTTTGAAGAAAATATGGACAAGTATTATTCAAATCATCATCCTCAAATTTTTGTAGCTGAAGGTACTAAAATCTTCCAAAAACCACATGAGTCAAGATATGACAAAATGAAGCAAGGGAAACTAATCCCTACCACTAAGGAAGTGGAAGAATTAGAAGCTACCAATACTTTGATTTTAAGAAACAGAACTGTCCCTGACAGAACAGAAAAAGCTTCAACAAGTGAAATAAGAAAACAAAATTTCACAAATAAAAATATCATTAAAGAAAAGTGGATAAAACATTCAAAAATATTATTCCTGAGATAGTAGAATTAGAAGAGGAAACATCCAAAGAAGAAAGCAACAAACCACTGGATATAGAAAAGATAGAGTTTGGTGCTGGGTCAGATAGAGTATTAACTCATGAAATGTGGACCATATCTTTTGATGGAGCTAAGTCCCAATCTGTTAGGACACTCCTAACGTAACTATTAATAATTTTATATATTATATTGTATTATAAAGGGACACATCCCTTCACCATTCACACCTTTTAGATAGATGTAAATAGGACAAGGAGGATGCTCCAAAGATCATCCAAGAACATTAATTTATTATATTGTGGGTTTCTGCCTTTCAATACAAACTGTGATTCTATTCAAATAGTGATTATTTTCTGCATTCAATTCATATTTCAAGTTGCAGGTTCATAACAACTAGATCAGAGCTAAAAAGACCTAATTTTTTTCCCCACCCCTCTGTAGTTACTTACAGGCCATTACTCAACAACGTTTTCTTTTCAGCACACATTCTAACCATTACTGACAGAACTATTACATAGTAGGCCATACTCACCAAAAAAGGTAGCATACAAAATTTTTTGGACAACATCACGTATTATCGAGTTAGAAAACCCCAAAAACGAGTACAGGCGAGGAAAATATCATTCGGTGTGAACAAAGAGCAACAAGTATGTAAAATTAAACGCGACAGAGACAGACAATTTTTTTTGACAAAACTAATTTCTGCATATTCAACTCACTTATAAACCAACCACACCCTAAATGGCCGAGGGAAGACGATCTCAAGACACAACGAAGGAGATTGCGAAGGAGGTTTCAAAATAAATTACGAAAGAACTCTCGTAGTTTTCCAAGGAAATGAGAGACATGATGCAAGGAATGGCATTTTGGAAGGACAATTTAGAAGATAAAATCGCTACCAAAATAGCATATCTAACCATAAACATCACCAACTTGAATACAGATATATCCACTAAATTGGATGCTACAACCCATTCCATGGACTTAGTACAAAAAAATTTGTTGCTCATGCAAAATGGACAACAGAACACTACGCCACCACAACAAAAATTAATAGGGGGACCACATACATCAATCCTTCCCCGTACCAAACAACTAGATTTTCCAAAATTTGATGGAGGCGACCCCACAAATTGGATATATAGGGCAGATCAATATTTTACCTTATATCAAATTCCAAAGATTCAAAAAGTCCGTATCACATCATTTCACTTGGAACAAATTGCTACCCAGTGGTATCAATGGTATGAGAAAAAAAAGGTCCGCCCACATGGATTGAATTCAAAAAAAACTTAATGTTGCGATTTGGCCCCACTAAATTTGAAGACTTCACAGGAGCCCTCACTAAACTGCGGCAAACCTCCACCGTAAAGGAATACCAAGCACAATTTGAGAAATTGGTGAACCTTACAACAGGACTAGATGCATCATTCTTCCAAAGTTGTTTCATTAGTGGCCTAAAAGAAGACATTAGAATGGAGGTACAAATACAAAATCCTATTGATATGATGCATGCAATGGCATTAGCACAAATTATAGAAGAGAAGAACAATAACCAAAGGTGAATAGGAAGAGTTTTTTTAGGAAAAACACCAAATACCTACACCAGCTAAAAATTGAATAAGGTCATGCCAATTAAATGAATTAGCCAAGAAGAGCTAAAATAAAGATAAGAAAATGGCCTATGTTTCTGCTGCAACAAAAAGTTTACCCCCAACCACAAATGCATCTCATCAAAATTATATATTTTGGACATAGTTGATTGCACTCCCAAAGAGGAGGATGATATAGAAGTGGAAGTAATAACTGGGGTTGCAGAAGAAAACCAAGATAAAATAGAAATATCCTTTAACGCATTAGCAGGATACTTGATTTTACAAACAATGAAGGTAAAAGGGTATTTTAAGAAAAAAAACCCTATTGTGCTCTTAGACTCTGGTAGCACTCACAATTTTATAGACCCTTGTTTGGCCAAACAAGCTAATTTCTTTATATATCCCTGCAATAACTTCGAAGTCATGATTGTCAATGGAGGAAAAATTACATGTAAAGGCAAATGTAGGAATATCAAACTCACGATGGGGGAATATAACATGAAAGCAAATATGTATGTACTACCATTAGGAGGATGTGATATTGTTTTAGGAGTATAATGGCTACAAACACTTGACAAAATTCAATGGGACTTTGAAGAGTTATGGATGCAATTTATACAAAACAACCAAACATAGACAATTCAATTTTTAAAAATAGGTCCCACACAAATCATAAGTTCCCATAGAATGGAAAATATTCTTCAAAAAGGAGGAAGAGGCATGGTTGCCCAACTATTTTCCTTGCAAAACACCATCGAAGAGCAACCAGAGGCACCCAAATTAATAGAACTCCTAGAGAAACATGATAAAATATTCAAATAACTAGAGGGATTACCTCCACAACGAAGCCATGATCATTCTATTCAATTACTTTCAGAACACCAACCTCTAAATATTAGACCTTATCGATATCCATACTTACAAAAGACGAAAATAGAAAAATTAGTACAAGACCTACTAAGGGCAGGGGTCATTTGACCTAGTAGAAGTCCCTACTCTTCGTCAATCATACTAGTAAGAAAAAAGGATGGATCATGGCACCTATGCATGGATTTTCAAGCTCTCAACAAAATAATGATTAAATAAAAATTTCCTATTCTAATCATTGATGAACTAATCGATGAACTAAATGGAGCCACATATTTTTCTAAACTTGATTTACAATCAGGTTACCACCAAATTTGAGTTAAGGAAAGTAATATACCCAAAACTGCTTTTCACACCCACGAGGGATATTATGAATTCTTGGTGATGCCTTTTGGCCTCACCAACACTCCATCCACATTTCAAAGTCTTATGAATAAGGTATTTTCTCCCTTCCTTCGAAAATTTATTTTAGTTTTCTTTGGCGATATTTTTATCAAGACATGGAAAGAGCACTTAACACATATAGCACAAGCACTCAAAATCTTGGAATAAAATCAATTATACGCAGAGCGATCAAATTTTTCCTTTGGGAAGCAAGAAATTGAATATCTTGGACATATTGTCTCCAAGGAAGGAGTTAAAGCAGACCCCCAAAAAATTGAAGATGTGGAAAATTGGCAAATTCCAAAAACTCTAAAAGGGTTGTGTGGGTTCTTAGGATTAATGGGCTATTATCACAAATTTGTTAAAGATTATGGGAAAATAACATCACCCTTAACAACCCTACTTAAAAATAATGCCTTCATATGGTCTCCAAAAGCGAATGAAGCTTTCATGACTTTGAAAAATGCCATGTGTACCACCCCCATCCTAGCTATGCCAAATTTTTCCCAACCATTCATTATTGAAAGCGACGCTTTCAAATTGGGAATGGGAGTGGTGCTCATGCAAAATGAGAAGCCCTTAGCCTTTACTAGTAAAGCATTTTCCAAAAAGAATTTAGCACGTTCCACTTATGAAAAATAAATGTTAGCTATGGTCTATGCTATCTAACATTGGAGACCATACCTTATTGGAAAACATTTCATTATCTGCACCGACCACCATAGCCTAAAATACCTTCTCAAAAAATGGATAACCACTCCAGAATAGCAAAAGTGGGTAACAAAACTATTAGGCTATGATTATGAAATCATCTATAAAAAAGGGAAAGATAACATGGTTGCGGATGCACTTTTCGTAAAGTTCGAAGAAACTTCACAATTACATGCTTTTTCCTACCCCATCCCTACATGGATTGAACAAGTCAATGATGAATGGTATGCAAACCCTACTATACACACCATAATTCAATAGCTACAAAAATATCCCATGAGTAAACCCTACTACTCTTGGCAAGGTAACATGCTCTGTTACGAAGAATGTCTGGTCCTCTCACCTGCATGGGTTTATCGTCCAAAGATTCTACATGAGCTACATGCTACACCTACTGCAGGCCACTCTGGATTCCTAAAAACCTACAAAAGAGTGACTAAATCATTTTATTGGCGAGGGATGAAAAATGATATCAAGAAGTTCGTCAATGAATGTGAAACATGCCAAAGAAATAAAGGTGAAATAGTGGCAACACCGGGCCTTCTTCAACCTCTACCCATACCAACCAGGACATGGGAGGATATTTAAATGGATTTCATTGGAGGTCTTCCAAAATCCGTAGGAAAAATGATGATCCTAGTGGTGGTAGATCGTTTATCTAAATACGCCCATTTTTTTCCAGTAGCTCACCCCTATACCGCTAGTACTATTGCTCAAATCTTCCTTGAAAATATTTTTAAATTACATGGCATGCCTTCTACTATCATTAGTGATCGTGATCCCACTTTCACTAGTAATTTTTGGAAGGAATTATTTAAACTCCAAGGTACGCAACTTCGGATGAGCTCCGCTTACCACCCACAAACAGATTGTCAAACTAAAATTGTCAATAAGTGCTTATAAATCTATCTCTGATGCTTTATTTCCACCAAACCCCTTCACTGGGTTAAATGGCTTCCACTAGCTAAATGGTGGTATAGTACCATATATCACACAACCATAAAAATGACCCCTTTCGAAGCATTATATGGTCGATCACCCCCATCTCTAACCTCTTATCTTCCAGGAAGTACAAAAGTACTAGTTGTAGAGATAGAGCTGGTCACTCGAGATAATATCATTCATGCTCTGAAGGAAAATCTACATATCGCTCAAAACCGCATGAAGCAACAAGCATACCAACATCAGACTGAAAAGTTTTTTCAAGAAGGGGATATGGTATTTCTTCGCCTCCAACCATATCGTCAAACTTCATTGAAAATAAAAGAGTCACAAAAATTAACACCAAAATTTTATGGCCCTTATAAAATTCTATAGTGTATTGGACCTGTTGCATATAAACTTGAATTACCAGAATTTTCCAAAATCCATACAATATTTCATGTTTCTTGTCTTAAAGTCGTAATAGGCACTAACATCGTTACGCAAACTCAACTTCCAAAATTTTTAGATAATGGAGCTCTTGTGGTTGAACCAAAAGCTATCCTAGACCGACGTATGCACCGCCTCTGTAACCGCACCATCATCGAGGTATTGATTCAATGGAAAGGTCTACCTCCAAAGGATTCTATGTGGAAGATGCTCCACTAGATTCAACAACAATTTTTACAATTCCAGCTTTGAGGACAAAGATTTTTCAAAGGAGGGTGGCATGTTAGGACCCTCCTAACGTAACTCTTAATCATATTATATATTATATTATATTATAAAGGGACACATCCCTTCACCATTCACACATTTTAGATAGATGTAAATAGGAAAAGGAGGATGCTCCAAAGATCATCCAAGAACATTGATTTATTATATTATGGGTTTCTTCCTTTCAATACAAACTACGATTCTATTCAAACAACAATTCTTTTCTGCATTCAATTCATATTTCAAGTTGTAGGTTCATAACACAATCTGGAGTAGGTGCAAGAATTAATTTGAATGGCATAAAAGGAAACTACCTTGGTACCCCTTATAGACTAGAATTCCCTTGCACCAATAATGTAGCTGAATATGAAGCTTTATTGCTAGGGTTAAGAAAATAAAAAGAGTTAGGCATTAACTACTTGATTGTAACAGGGGATACTGAACTAATTATACAACAAATCAAAGGTAAATATCAGACCAAGCATCCTAGGCTTAAGCAATATAAAAATGTAGTATTGGAAGAAATTGAAATTTTTTTAGATTTTAATCTAATTTATTCCAAGGGAACAAAATCATGTTGCAAAAATTTTAGCTATATATGCCTCAAGCCTAGATCATCTAGAAATAACTATAGAATATATGGATAGGTTCCCAACTATTTCAGTTTATAAACCCTCTATGCTAGATAACATAGTTTACTTACATGTATTTCAAGATGATGTGGATATAAAATATTTCATGACTTTGCAAAATCAAATATGCAGATATAATCTATGATGAAAAGGATGAAGATAAGCTAAAAGATAAAATAGGTGAACCAGTAGAAGTAATCCAGTTGAAAACAAATAGAATACCCAAAGGATTGGTTTCTTTAGAGAGTCTATTTGATGATTTTGATAAAACTTACAAGCCTTTACACAAAGAAGTAATATCTGAAGACATTAACATTGGTACAATGAGAGAACCCAAAATAGTGAAGGTATATATGGCCTTGCTAGCAAAATAAAAGGCTGGATACATCAGTTTCTTAAAGAAGAATAAGGAATATTTTTATTGGACTTATGAAGACCTTAAAACCTTCAAAACATATGTAATGACACACATAATACCCCTAAAGGAAGATTCCAAGCTGTTTCAACAGAAACAAAGGAACTATTACCCTACTCTGCACCCAATAATGCAAAAGGAGGTACAAAAATTATTGGATTCTAAAATAATCAGAAAGGTAAGATTTTCTTCTTGGATATCCAATTTAGTACCAGTTAGAAAAAAGAATGGCGATATTAGACTCTGTGTAGATTTCAAAAATTTAAATAAGAGTTCATTAAAAAATAATTACCCACTACCCAATAAGGAACAACTATTGCAAGCAGTATTTGGTTCATCCAGATTGTCCCTATTGGATGGTATTTTTGAATCCAATCAAATTCAGATAAATCCAGAAGGTAGACATAAAACAACATTCACTACACCTTGGGGCACATTTGAATATTTAAGAATACCTTTTGGCCTGATGAATGTAGGTGCTACTTTTTAGAGAACCATGGACTTTACCTTCAAAGGACTAATGTTCAAAATAGTAGTTGTATACCTGGATGATATCATAGTATTTTCTAAGAATCCAAAAGATCACTTAGAACATTTAGCTACAGTTTTTTCTCGGTATAAAGAATTTGGAATTTCTCTTAATCCCAAGAAGTGCATATTTGGGACTACAAAAGGAAACTTATTAGGTCATATAGTTTCAGAAAAGGGAATAAGCATTGACCAATAAATAATAGTATCTATTTCCAAAATTCCTCCTCCCAAGAACTTAAAAGGAGTCAGGTCATTCTTTTGCAAAATAAATTTTGTTAGAAGATTTATCCCAAATTTTGCAAAGATGACCAAACCCATAAATGACATGGTTAAGAAAACTAGAGAAATAAAATGGACAGTAGAAAATATGGAAGCATTCAATAGGATAAAAGAAGCCATTTCTACTACTCCAGCCCTAAGTTGCCCTAATTATTCTAAAGACTTTAACATTTATTCATTTACATATGAACACTCAATTGTTGTAGTTATTTCACAAAAAGATGATGAAAATAATGAAATGCCAATATCCTTCATGAGTTCAGGTCTGAAAATAGCACATATTAAATATACGCTATTGGAAAAGCATGCTTATGTAGTTGTTCAATATTTATAACATTTCAAAGGTATATTCGGTTCAAAAAAAGTTTACTATTGCATCCATTTCATAACAATAAAATATATTTTTACCCAATATAAGCCATTAGAAAGGCTAGCAAGATGGATGGTGAAACTTTTCAGTATGATGTCGAATTAAAAATAGCCAAAAATGGAAGAGGACAGGGCCTAGAGAAGTACCTGGCATATAAATGAGAGGACTCTAATAATGTCATCACAATAGATGAAATACATGATAACAGGAGAATCAATAATGTAGAATGCAAATGGTATGATAAAATTTTAGAATATATACAGACTTTGTCTTTTCCTAGAGATATGTCAACAAATAAAATAAGGTTAGTAATGTTTCAGGATCAGAAGTACCATGTGTAGGATGGTGTGCTTTATTAGAAGCACCCTAATGGATTGTTATTAGTCTATTTATATGAAAATGAAGTTCCAAAAATAATTAATGAGGTCCATGATGGTTTTTTTGGAGGACATTTTGCTCCAAAGGCCACAACTAATAAAATCATGAGAGCAGGATATTATTGGCCTTCCCTTTATAAATATGTATATAAATATGTTAGGAACTATCATAAATACCAAGTTTTTGTAGGAAATAAGTAGTTAGCAGCCATGCCCCTCAAATTAGTGATAATTGAAGCACCATACATCCAATGGGGCATTGACGTAATTGGACAGATCATGCCTAACTCATTAGGTCAACACAAGTGGATCATAACTACAATGGATTACTTCACAAAGTGGGTAGAGGCTGCTCCTCTAAGAACCTCTACAACCACGACCATTATCAAATTCTTGGAAGAAAACATTATAACCAGTTTTGAAGTTCCTCAAAAATTGGTAACAGATAATGGGCAATATTTTGTTTCATATAAAATGGTAGAATTTTGTGCTACGTATGTTATAGAACTTTCACATTCTGATAATTATTACCCCCAAGGGAATGATCTTGCTGATTCATTAACTTAAATTTTATAACTAGAATAAAAATATCATTGGGTAAGAACAAAAGAGGATGGGATAGTGAGCTAAAATTTTCTCTTTAGGCTGATAGGTTATCTATTAAAAGAAACATATGAAAGACTCCCTATGAAATGGTATATTGAGAGAAAGCCTTATTACCCTTAAGAATAGAAAAATTAGTGTTTTCCCTCTTGTTGTAAGATCATGAAGACCCCAATCCTTTACAAAGAAGGCTAGACCAATTTGTCCCGTTAGAAGAACAAAGAAGAGAAAACCTTAATAGAATGATGGAACAAACTCAAAAAACTACGAAATTGTTTAATAAGAAAGCCAAAGGTACTCCTTTCTCTCAAGGAGATATAATCATCTATTGGGACCCTAAAAATGATAAGCATGGTGAAAAGGGAAAATTCAAGCCTAAATGGATTGGTCCATACTAGATAGCCCATGTTGTTGGTCAGAATACATACAAATTACAGACTTTGCAGGGAGAACCAATGGCTATCCCTATTAATGGCCAACACCTCAAGATGTACAATACCTATGGAGGGGCCTGCTAAAAAAATATATAAATAATAATAATAATAATAAAATAGAAAATAAAAAAACCCCAAAATAGAGTGATATGTTTTATTGTTGTTTTGTTTACCGGTTAAGCAAATTTCTTTTATCTGTATTGATTCTGAGTTTTGTTGTTTGACATAGTATTCTTAGTATGATGAGTATTCCTTACTGATGGTTCCTCCAAAAATAAATAAGAATAAAGGAGATTTATTTTAGACTTTGATGATGTTTACAATTTTTCAAATATGAATGTTTATGCAATGCTCATGTGATAAGAGATAAAACAGAATGAAATCAGAGTTGATTGAAACACCATGTTAAGGCCTCACATTACAAATGATACTTAAGGTTATTTTGAGGTCCAAGGAACAAAATTATCTTTGAGAAGGTGGTTTAGCTAAAAAACATTACACTCATCCTTTTTAGCCAGAAAGGAATCCTCAACTCAGACATACTCATTGCACTTTTTGCTTATTTCAAAATACTTCTCAAACGAGAAAGAAAATAAAAATAACGCAAGTTGGTTCACTGCCTGAGATATCTTGGAAAACCTCTACCAGGGCTATAGATGCTTTACTGGCGGTAGAGTAAAACCGGATGGGATTAGAAGCAACTCCACCGAGGCTATAGATGCTTGACTGGCAGTGGAGCCTTGTAGAATGATGAACACATTTAAGAATGAAATCATACACTAAGCTTAACTATTTTTTCTCAGATATGGCAAAGTTCTAGAAGACTTGGGAATCAAAATGAATGCACTAACACACACATGGACCAAAGCATGATGGAACAAATAGCTTTGAAAAATTATGTGTAATCATATCCTATGACCTTGCTAAAACAAACATAACAATATATCTAAAAAACTCATCTATTTCTAAAATTATGATCCTAGTTTCCAAATTGAATAAAAGGAATTACAATTTTCAATGCTCTATTACTTTGATATTATGTTGTTATTATAGTTTTTCAATTTAAAAGTTATGTTTTATTTTTCAAGCTTTACTTATCAATATTGATGATTTGAAATTTTGTCTAATATTGTAGTAAAACTAGGAGATTCTATAATTCTCAAGTGCCTCATGTCTCTAGCACATTGTCCCAGTCAGAGCCTATGTTGGAGACAAAATTGACTCAACATCTGAAACCCCCAATTTTAAAATTTTTGGTTTCAACAAAATTAGAAAAAGTTGCTAGCCTCTGTTGCATTTTTATCTAAGAATTTGAATTCCATATGTTTGATTTATGAACTAATCCTTAGCTCTTTTTGGATTGCTTTTATAGTTTTTGTTTTATCCTAAAAGAATCTATAAAGGTCAAGTTAAATAATTATCCACTACAAAGGTCAAACCATTAAAATACCCAACTTTTTAAAGTAAGGTTTTGATCCATGAATTTAATGTGAGCCTTCCATTTAAAAATAATAATCATAACTTGTGGGTCTAATTCAAATGGATAAACCCCTAAATCCCAAGGTATCTAAAAGTATTATTAAAAAATTTTGGACCCGAGGTCACCTCTAGCCTAAGTAAAGTTTTGATGAAATCATTTCAGGGGTAAGGTAAGTGTCATGGTCAAAAGTATGAGAACCTAAGGTCTTAAGAGAAATATTAATTGTTCAAAGGTATATGCCCTCTTTCATTAACTATCAAATACCTTGAGTAGATCTAGAGGTAGTGCCTAGTTCCTCCTTAATCTGACGGATGCGCTTTAAGCTAACCGATGGTTAAATCTACCAGGATAAAAATAATGTTTAAATTAAATGTCATAACCTAAATTCTCAAGAATATGGTTGAATTTAAAGGCATACATCCCCTAAATTAAAAATACAATCAAATCTAAGGGCAATGCTTCATCAAGGTTAAATCTGATGGATGCGTTGACTTCGATAAATCAGTCTTTAAAGCACCATGGTCTAAAGTTCAAAAGCCTAAGTATAGTGGTAATTGCTATTTTAGAAGATCCAAGGGCAATGCTCAATTATAGTTTAATCAGATGGTCACACTCTTTTGAAAAATCATAAAGTGCCCCTTGGTAACTAACCCCACAAGTTGGAAAATATCAACAACTGTGCCAATCCTCACCAAGATCTGACGATAGCGCTCGAGTCAAAATCCAAGCAATAGAATGGTAAAAGTATCGAGTAACATGGAGGTAAATCTTGAATTAATCATGCATTAGCAAGAGTCTTAATACATTATTAATTACCCATATTTCGACTTAATCAAATATTATCAGAATAAATTAATGCACCCTTCTTCGGTTATCAAACTTGCAGGTTACAAAAGATCCACGACTGTGCTCGATCGAGAGTTGATCTAATAGATGCAATTTTACCATGAATCACCAAGGTTAGCCCAAAATAATTATTCACACTCATGATTAAAGCATGTGCATGACCAAGGAATATCAATAGCGGTGCTCAATCACAAGTTAATCCAATGGCAATGTGCATCTTAAGATGATCGACCGTTAAAAAGGTTTCATCCAAGTAAAATTAAAAGACCCTTGTATTAAAGCATATTTGATAGTTGTGCTTAAGCCTAGTTGATCTAATGGTCATGCTCAAAGAAATTTTCTCAAATATTAAATGGGGGCTCCTTTAAAAAATAATCAATGAAGATCTACTATCGCGTACAATCTAGAAAGACCCGACAGTGGCACTTTGCTTAAAAGAGAAACCAAAGCAAATGAAATCAATGGATGCACTTGATACCACCTGAATTCAATGGTTGCGATCTCACGAAACCATCAAATGTTGATAAGTCAAAGAGATAAAGTAAATTAATGATTGCGCTTGAACTTAGCCTAGATCCAATGGTGGTGCTTAATCGAGAAAGATTCAACAGTGGTGTTATTCATACAATTATGACCCAATCTAACGACAATGCTCAAGCTTGTCAAGATCTAACAACTACGAATGGTTCGTATTATTAAAAAGAAATAAACAACCACATTACAACCTACCAAGATCTAACGACCACAATCTAATCAAGGTCCCATAAAAGACATGAGCACACATCATGGGTCGATCCAACGATCATGCTCATTCCAAGTAAAGATTCGATGGCAACGCTTTATCAGAATGATCATCCATTAAGAAGGATGTAATCTTATCAAAATGAACGGTCGTGCTCTTACCTACCAAATTTTACTGTGGCATTTGAATTAAATAAGATGAAAGGTGACAAAATGGTCGATTTACTAAGTAACATTTGACCCAGATCGGACAGTTGTGCTTTCCTTGATTTGATTCAATGGTTGTGCTTATTCATGATTATCAAAGGAAAATAAGGTCCAATAAATAGAGTATAGATCTACTAAATCTAACGACAACAGTGAACCTCGACTAGATATGACAGTCACACATGATCAAGTCACCTGAAGGTTAAGAGACATGGTTTATTTCGCTAGTGAAAAAATAATTGAGGTTAACAAAGGGTCTAGACACATTGATAATGATTCCCTCTCTTCTGTAAATGATGGTACAAGTCTAGACAATCAGACGAACATGCAAGATCATGTGTTTTATCAGACGATGAGCCTTTAGCAAGGTAAGCAAGTCTTTAAGGGGTGAGCATTAACCAAAGGTTAGTA
The DNA here is from genome assembly GCA_028583015.1 of Wollemia nobilis. Classification (NCBI taxonomy): domain Eukaryota; kingdom Viridiplantae; phylum Streptophyta; class Pinopsida; order Araucariales; family Araucariaceae; genus Wollemia; species Wollemia nobilis. Next base: position 6,792,356 of record JAQPPZ010001417.1, on the reverse strand, counting down.
ATTTTCTAATCATTGTTATTATCCTTTGATAAATTAATATTGAATGAAGGATGAAAGCCCTAATTTAATGATTATTATTAGAATATAAAATTGACTAACCAATAAAATGTTAGAATATTTTTACTTTGCATGACCACCATTGACATATATCCTCCATATTATAGAGCTAACATTATTACAAGTCCAAAAGCATCAAACGTAGGCATACAATATGAATCCCATCCAACAGTCATCATGAGTTGATGGATCCAATGGGCACACACCTCAATAACCAAATCTAAAGACAGATTCCTAAAATTATTGCCATCTTGTTAACAGTGTAACTATTTTTGAAGCTAGATATTTTTCAAGACCAAAAAGGCAGAATATTTTCTCATGAAAAGCCACCATCACCACGTTTGTATTTCCACATCAAAGGGAGGATCAGTTTGGTAACCAATAGTGAAGCTACGAATGATTAGGAGTACACATATCAAAGTCCCTATAGACGTGCAAGATGAGGAAATCCACCTACCATAACTATCTGACATTAGAAAGTGACACTTTGGCGGCAAATATCCATTAGCAAATTTGAAAAGGCAGTCGATGATTCTATATTAATGACAAGTTATGCGATGACAGTGAACCCATCAAATATTTAAAATTGAAATTTTAAATGACCTTACCACCCTGGAAATATTAATAAAATAACTAGTTCAAAAGAGCAGAAAATGAGCAGAGACTTGAGAGTTTCATTTCATTGAGCTAGAAAAGTTACCGAGAGTGAGATGGTGGCTTGGGGAAATTCTTTCATACCCAAAGACACAAAAGAAGTAAAATTCATCACAAACCAATTTCCATATGCTGAGCTCATCAGACCTGTTGTGCCTAGGAGTACGATGTATGTTTTCACCCAAAAAAGTGGGACCAATAAAAAGCTCACTCCCGCACAACAATATGAAATTAAAAATACTTGCATCTAAAGTTTTTCTTGCACAATGGACAATGATCACAGAGCCCCTTGGTTTTTAGTACATCTATTTCACAAAGTGAGGAGACTACAACATAAGGATTTTCCCAGGAGTACTAGGTGGACCAATAATCTGGGACAGTTCATATGTCCAAGGGTATACTACTCCTCTGACTTACTAGCTTGGTTAGTCGTGGCGTACAATGAGAAAACTAGGACATTTCAAGACAATAGAGATAGACCAGTGTTCAGTATCATGTGATGGGGAGCCAAGTTTACCATAAATAAAATGACACAATTTTATTTAAAAGTCGCAGTCTATTAATTTCGAAACAGGGAGCTATTACAGTCAAATGCCGTGAAAAACAATACACAGTGCTTTCAACGTAAAATACAGCCGCCGTCCTCTCTGTTCTCCCCCTGCCCCTCTCAATCCACCAAAGAAAATCCTTTTTAATCCTCCATGTCTCGAGATGCATCGCCGTTCATAACCGCCTTAACGGCTTTTGAAACGGACATATGGAACGGCCTTAACGGCCTTTGAAACCGCCACCTGGAACGCCATCTGGAACGCCACTCGAAACTCCACTCAGAACTGCCACTTGGAACGCCACCTGGAACTGCCACGTGGAATGCCACCTGGAACTGCCACTTTGACTTTGACTGCAAGGTGTCGCGATATCGCGACACTTCTTTGCGTTTTGGCTCTGTCGGCCAAGGTGTCGCGATATCGCGACACTTCTTGGCGTTTTGACTCTGCCGGCCAAGGTGTCGCGATATCGCGACACCTCTTCGAATTTTGGCTGTGTCGGCCAAGGTTGTCGCGATATCGCGACAACTTTGGTGTCGCGATATCGCGACACCTCTCTGTGCTTTGCTTTGTCGGCCAAAGTTGTCGCGATATCGCGACCAAATTTTCACTTAGTCGATTTTGCCAATTTTAACTTTCGCCCGTGAGTTGCATTGCCATGGTGCTTCGGAATACGTCGCGATATCGCGACGACATTTTCGTCGCGATATCGCGACCATTTGTCGCTTCGGTCACGTAGCTCGAAATACGTCGCGATATCGCGACAACTTTGGTGTCGCGATATCGCGACCAATTTTACACTTGGTCATTTTTTCAAATTTTGAACTTTTTTTTTTTTTTAACTTTGAACTTTTTTTTTTTGGTGATGCAAGATTTCTGCACTGCCCGAGATGCTCCTGCATCAGACACCCGGGGTAGATGTTTAGAAGTGATCCTCACTTCTGGATGGTCAGAGGAAAACCCAAACGATCAACCTCTGATTTGGACAACCATGTGGCATCTTCGACAGGTCTGTTCTTCCACTTGACCAAATACTTCGAATATTGCTTGTTTCGGGTACTTCTGTCGGCACGAGTGTCGAGTATGTCTTCAATTGCTTCTTTGTCTAGAGTGGATGCAGGAATGTTCCACAGATCCGGACTGGGTGGTTCACTACAACTTCCTGCATGATATTCAACCAAGTCTGAAATATTGAAGATAGGTGAAATATTCAGCTCACTTGGGAGATCAACTTCATAGGCATTGCCCTGAATCTCGTTTGCCTATGATCCGGCATGGTCCAAACTTCTTCATCTTCAACTTATTGTAAGTTTTCTTAGGAAAACGTTCCTTACGTAAGTGAACCATGACTTCATCCCCTACTTGGAATTCTTTGAAACGCCGCTTATGATCTGCTCTGGCCTTGTAAGTAGCATTCATTTGACTGATATGTTGTTGTACCTCTTCATGTAAAGTCTTCATATGTGCTGCAAAGTCTTCAACTTCAGCACTGCACTTGTCTGTTTTATCCATCGGTCTTAACTCAGAAGCGTTTCTAGGACTGTACCCATGCACAATCTGGAATGGTGATTTACCAGTACTGCGATTGACAGAATTGTTGTAAGCAAACTCTGCCTGGGGTAAAATCAGATCCCATCCCTTCGGTTTATCTCCTACCAAACACCGTAGAAGATTACCCAAACTTCTGTTGACTACCTCGGTCTGTCCATCAGTCTGCGGATGGTACGCAGAACTGAATTTCAAGTCTGTTTTCAGCTTCTTCCATAGAGTTCTCCAGAAATAACCCACAAATTTGGTATCTCTGTCCGAAACAATGCTTTGGGGTAGACCATGAAGTCGGACTACCTCCTTGAAGAACAAGCCGGCAATGTGAACCGCATCACTTGTCTTCTGACATGGAATAAAATGGGCCATTTTTGAAAACCTGTCAACAACAACAAAAATGGCATCATTTCCACGTTGTGTTCTTGGCAGACCAAGAACAAAATCCATGCTAATATCTTCCCAAGGTCTTCCTGGTACAGGCAATGGCTGGTACATTCCTATATTTTGACTGACTCCTTTGGCCATCTGGCACACTCTGCAACCCTGCACAAATCTGGTCACATCTGGCTGCAACTGTGGCCAATGGTAATTCTCACTAACAAGAGCAATGGTCTTATCACGGCCAAAATGCCCTGCTAGTCCTCCACTATGCTTCTCTTTGATCAAATTCTCCCTCATGGAACTTCTGGGAATGCACAACTGATTCTGCCGAAACAACATCCCATCTTGGATCATGAAATCTAACCACTTAGTGCGATCCACGGTAGTAGGAGACACACATGCGGTCCATGCCTCTGCAAAATCTGGATCTGTTGGGTATAAACTCTTGAGTTCCTCAAACCCAACAACCTGCACTCTCATTTCCATCAACAAATTATGCCTTCTACTCAAGGCATCTGCAACTCTATTAGATTTGCCACTTCTATGCTTTAGTACAAAGGTATAACTCTGCAAGAATTCAACCCACTTCAAATGCCGTTGGTTAAGTTTACCTTGACTATTGATATACTGCAAAGCTTGATGGTCAGTATATAAAACAAACTCTTTGGTTAGCAAATAATGTCTCCATTTCTTAAGAGCCTGAATTATAGCATAGAATTCTTGATCATAAACAGAGTATTTCTTTCTAGCATCATTCAATTTTTCACTAAAATATGCAACGGGTTTACCTTCTTGACTCAACACAGCTCCAATGGCATCGCCACTTGGCATCACGATCAACTCTGAAACACTTTACTAAAATCCGGAAGTGCCGAGAATGGGCTGTTCTGTCACTTTCTTCTTCAATATATGCATCTTGGTATACTGCTTTGGCAGTCCACTTAAACTCTCTCTTATCCCCTCTCATAGTTTACGTTAGGGGTGCACAAATACTGCTAAAGTCTCTAATAAACTTTCTATAGAAACTTGCAAGACCATGAAATGATCTTACCTCTGTCACATTCCTTGGAGCAGGCCATTCAAGGATAGCCTTCACTTTCTCAGGATCCATTTTCAGACCCTCCTCTGAGATAACAAATCCCAGGTATATCAACTCTTTCTGTACAAAACTGCACTTACGTATATTGATCAATAACTGCTCCTCACGCAGTTTTTCAAAAACTGTCCGAACATGCAACAAATGTTCATCCAATGTGGTACTAAAAATCAGAATATCATCTAGATACACTATCACGAACTTTTCCAGGAAGTCACGCAATACTTCATTCATCAACCTCATAAATGTACTGGGTGCATTAGTCAATCCAAATGGCATAACTAACCACTCATACAAACCCTCTCTGGTTTTAAAGGTTGTCTTCCATTCATCACCCTCTCGAACACGTATCTGATGATATCCGCTCTTCAAATCAATCTTAGTGAAGTATTTAGCTCCACTCAAGCAATCCATGATATCGTCCATTATGGGTAATGGAAAGCGATATTTAATAGTAATTTTATTAATGGCTCGGGAATCAGTGCACATTCGCCATTCGCCATTCTTCTTTGGTGCAAGTACTGCTGGCACTGCACAAGGACTCAAACTTGCCCGAATCAAACCCTTCCTCAACAATTCTTGAACTTGTCGGTTCAATTCTTCATTCTCACCAGGAGACATTCTATGAGCTGCTTTGTTGGGTAAGCTAGATCCTGGTATTAAGTCAATCTGATGACTAATCTTCCTCATAGGCGGCAAACCCTCAGGCACATTGTCTGATATTATATCGGAAATTCTGCTAACAGATGTTCAACTTCTGCTTGGAATGTTAGTAGTATCTTCTCTTTTTACATTAGGAATTAATGCATAACACATTGAATCCCTCTTCATACCATCCAAAATTTTTTTGCCATCTACTAAACAAATTCTAGCATTATTGCATACCTTTTCCTCAACCTCCTTTAATGGCTTCAGTTTGTGGCGTACTCCATCTTTTGTCAGGGAATAGGTATTTGCATGTCCATCATGCGTTGCACGTCTATCAAATTGCCATGGTCTTCCAAGCAACAAATGGCAAGCATCCATCGACAAAATATCACACAGGACCTCATCCTGGTACCTTCCAATTTTGAACTTGACCAAGCATTGTTCACTGACCAATGCTCTATGATCCTTCTGCAACCATGCAATCCGGTATGGATGCGGGTGTTGTTTTCTTTCTAGCTTTAATTTAGCTACCATTTCCTCAGAAACCAAATTATCTGTACTACCATTATCAATAATAATATTACAGATTTTACCTGAACATTTACACCTTGTGCGGAACAGGCTTTTTCGTTGATCTGGTTCCTTCTCTTCATTCAACAAAGTTCTTCTGGTGATCATCACTTCTCCGTGCTCTGCTTCTTCAGAGTGCTCGGATTCAACACCATCCTCAGCAACTGCAGCTCTGGCATTTCCTTCAGGCCTTCTGTTTGGTGCTTCTTGGTGTTTGGGACACTCATACGATCGATGCCCTTCTTCTCCGCAATTAAAACAGGTTCCACGGAATCGGCCTCTGCCATATCCGCGTCCACCTCTACCTCTGCCCCTTTGATAATCATTGTTCTGATTACGGGGTCTGTAAGCATTCTCCTCCTTCTGTTCCTGGCGGTTGCTGGTTTCACCATTCTATTTCTGATCATCATATTTAATTCCACTGGTTCTTCCACCACGACCTCTTCCTCTTTGCTTGTTGTCAAATCTGCGATTCAGTTTCTCTTCTACTTTCAGAGCAAACTGATAAGCATCTTCAATGTTGTTCATTCTAACCAGACTCAATTCCTCTTGCACGTTGGTTCGCAACCCATTTATGTAACGGGCTACTCTTTCCTTAGTTGCTTCCGTATGACCGGTTCTAATAGAAATTTTAAAAAATTCCTCGGTATACTCTTTGACAGTTTTGCTGGACTGTCGTAAACTCTGCATTTTTCGCAGCAGATCTAATTCGTAATCTGCTGGAATAAATTGCCGTTTCAATTTTTCCACCATGCGATCCCATCTGGAAATCTTCTCTTTGCCTCTACGGTTTCTTTCTAATTGCACTCCTTTCCACCAAATGCCAGCATGTCCTTTTAATTTTGTTTTGGAAAATTTTATTCGATGAGGGTCTTCAACGTCCTCATAATCGAAATATTCTTCCATGTCATTAATCCAGTCGATTAATTCTTTTGGATTTAAATTTCCAGCATACGTAGACACGTCAATTTTTGGTCTTTTTCCAATCTGCGAAATGGCTTTTATCATTCGCGATTCTGCGGCACTCATTTCCTCTTCTTCCGCTTCGGACGGATCTTCAACGCCGTCATCATCGCTGCGATCTTCTCCTCTCGGCTCTATTCCCCTGCGCAACTCTTCCTGCAATGCTAACACTTGTCGCTGCAATGCACGAAAATCACCTTCAGGAACCACGTTCCTTCCAGTGCCACGATTTCTACGCGGCGGCATTCTGTCTCACGTTTCTCAGAAAAACCCGTAACCCCGATCCTGGTGTGAGCTGCCTCCCGTTCGGCGCTTCTGCTCGACACGCTCAGAATCTTACGGCTCTGATACCACTTGATGGGGAGCCAAGTTTACCATAAATAAAATGACACAATTTTATTTAAAAGTCATAGTCTATTAATTTCGAAACAGGGAGCTATTACAGTCAAATGCCGTGAAAAACAATACACAGTGCTTTCAACGTAAAATACAGTCACCGTCCTCTCTGTTCTCCCCTTGCCCCTCTCAATCCGCCAAAGAAAATCCTTTTTAATCCTCCATGTCTCGAGATGCATCGCCGTTCATAACCGCCTTAACGGCTTTTGAAACGGACATATGGAACGGCCTTAACGGCCTTTGAAACCGCCACCTGGAACGCCATCTGGAACGCCACTCGGAACTCCACTCAGAACTGCCACTTGGAACGCCACCTAGAACGCCACCTGGAATGCCACCGGAGCGCCACTTTGCCTTTGACTGCAAGGTGTCGCGATATCGCGACACTTCTTTGCGTTTTGGCTCTGTCGGCCAAGGTGTCGCGATATCGCGACACTTCTTGGCGTTTTGACTCTGCCGGCCAAGGTGTCGCGATATCGCGACACCTCTTCGAATTTTGGCTGTGCCGGCCAAGGTTGTCGCGATATCGCGACAACTTTGGTGTCGCGATATCGCGACACCTCTCTGTGCTTTGCTTTGCCGGCCAAAGTTGTCGCGATATCGCGACAACTTTGGTGTCGCGATATCGCGACCAAATTTTCACTTAGTCGATTTTGCCAATTTTAACTTTCGCCCGTGAGTTGCATTGCCATGGTGCTTCGAAATACGTCGCGATATCGCGACGACATTTTCGTCGCGATATCGCGACCATTTGTCGCTTCGGTCACGTAGCTCGAAATACGTCGCGATATCGCGACAACTTTGGTGTCGCGATATCGCGACCAATTTTACACTTGGTCATTTTTTCAAATTTTGAACTTTTTTTTTTTTTTTAACTTTGAACTTTTTTTTTTTTGGTGATGCAAGATTTATGCACTGCCCGAGATGCTCCTGCATCATCATGGCTAGACACATCATGCAAGTCTTCAAATTGGTGCCTTCCAATACTTGGCTGGTTCAACAGGTAATTGAAAGGTAGTCTCGAATGTTAACAAATTTAGATATTTTTAAATCATTTTTTGAAGAGCATGAGAAAATAGTTGATAAGTTTCCCATCAAAAAAATTGCTTTTAAACCATGGGTTTGATATTTCTGTGATATGGCTAACATTGTTTTAGGAGTACAAGACCTCAGTGTAGTGGGTAGGAAAGTGTTGTATTTAGTAGCACAGAGTAATCGGGCAATAGGCACCCCAATTTATGCTTGGGAGCAAGAATTGAGTGATCAAATGCACTCACAGTTATCAGAGTTAAAGGAGGTTATTTTGAAATAAATATAGGAGATGCCTAATTTTATCACTACTTCATCCTCATACACCTGTTAGTGAGGCAATTAGGAGAGGAAAGCCAAAATAGGGTTGGGGTCATTGAGAGTCCTTACGTCCAAACCAATTTTTGGAGGATACACGAAGGTCGCACTCACATGAGTTGCTTTTGTGATATTTTTATGATTGAAATTCACTGGATTCTAACTGGTTTCCTCCCTAAGAGACTGAGGCCTAGGGTAAGAACTTTCATAAATGAAAAAGACATAGGAGATTATTTCTTCTTTGAGGGGTTCACATACATTCGGCTCTATGGAGCTAACATTCCCCCTAAAATGTTTCCTATGTATTGTCCCTTATCTCTTTTTGCACTAGAGCTATGTAGATAGGTGGCCAAAGAGGCTAAAATGAGACTGGTAAAGAAGCACGATAAAGTTTCATGGCTCAGCATCCCTTGTAGATTTGGAAGTTATGTATTTATAGGATATCCAACTTTAATCAAGGGGATGTATGATTTGGACCTCATGGATTTTGAAGAGATAACTTAGAGACCCTATGATCCAGATAAAAAATACAAGAGGTTAATGAAAAATTGTGATTATGTCTGGGTCGAGCACAAAAGAGATTCTTATGAAGAAGAATTATTAGATGCTATAGAAAAGGGAAAATATTTGAAGACTATATGGGATAAGTCCCCCTTTGAAAACAAAGGCAATTCACAAGTTTAGAAATCCAATGATTACCCCTCGAAATTGATTTCAGTCAGAAGAGTTTTAGTGGAATCTGTGGCCTCTCTCTTACTAAAAGCCACCCAAGTAATCAAAGAAGACCCCCTATTAGAATTAATAGAAGATTAGGGCATTTATCATATGGAAGAAACTGTGAGCTCTGCAGATGTTATAGAAAAACAAGTCCGAGATCCTGATGATACTTGCCTCAGAATAGAGGTAGCACCCAACACTTCCCAAGAAGTCTCTTAAATCCTAAGTACAACAAAGTGAAAGGAAGTTGTTGTTGTACCTGCTCAGGAGCTAACTTCTCCCCAGTAAGCTATAGTTCCTATTTCTAGCCAGATTTTAGCAGTAACTAGTGTGATGAAGTTAGCTCCTAGAGCCATTACCAGCTCTTTGAAGATAAAATACAAGGAGATAAAAATTCCATACGTAATATAGATGAACATGAGAAGAGCAGGTGGATTCAGAGGTATCTTCAAGGATCATAGATTTAAGAAGCAAACAATTTTATCTACCCCCAAAAAAAAAAAACCCAGGATGTCACTGCCCTCCATGAAAGTTGTGTTGGAGAGATCTGAAGAACAAATAATTTTTAGTGCTACTGAGGAGCATGAGCTACCAGTGGTAGATATAATGGGAGGCAAGGAATATGATTCTATAGCTAGAGTAGAAATAGAGACTCCCAAATTGGATATGGAAAAATTACACATACCTACCCTACAAGAGCTTGTTGTTCTCAAAGTCGATGAGAAAATAGGAGGAATCTTAGTACATGGAAAAGAGGGTGATATGGTCAGAGTAGCTAAAGTAGTACAAGAGAAAACTATGGACCAACTTCATCAAAGTAATATAGAATTGAGGAGCCAACTCGAAACAAGTGATAAAGAAAAAGTAGAGATGCAAGCTTTAATAAATAAACTAAAGGAAGAGTTCGCGCAAAAGAACATCTCAGTAACATAACCTCCCTTGGTGGTAAAAATCCTTAATTATACATACTATTTGAATACAATAAAAATAAATATGTCAATTAAAATTTGAGACAACATCAAGGGGATCATGAAGATGTTCAGGCAGATTAGGGTGATTCAAGTTACTACTCAAGAAATGGAAAGCTTGATTTTCTAGAGGGAAGAAGACTATGAAATCATTCGCCCTACCCTCGATTTAATGTTAGAATATTTTAAGGAGATGCAAAAACAAGAAGTGTTGTTAAATGATGGTATTGAGATCAAGTGTAATATTGAATTCATGAAGGCAACTACGTTTGGATCAAATAGAGAAAGATGGCTCAATAATATTGTAGAAATGTTAAATCTGTTAGATGACATATAGGGAAATTGGTAGATATTGGGTTATCATTGGAGGAATTCTTAAAAACTACCAATATAGAGGATCTCCTTAAAGATAAAATATAAGACTTTTATTGTGAGCCCAATGACAAGCTAGAAATGACCAGACAAATCACCTTCTTAGTAAATACTGTGGAGATGTTGATCACCTAGTATGAAAAAAGTAAAAATTATATTAGCGTATAGGAAAACAGGATTCTATAGGAGATGAATATGTTAAGATTTTTTGTAACTTTTAACACTGATTCTTGAAGGATGATCAAAAAATAGATTAGATGGTTGCAACAGGGAAAAAATGGAAAAGATATTCAAAGCCAAACATGGGGTACAAAGCTAAACATCGGCACAACCTATCATCTTGAGATGGATGGCCAGATTGAGAAGGTCAATCAAGTTTTGGAGGATATGTTACACATGTATTGTATGGATCACTAGAGTAAGTGGGAAGATTACCTCTTCCTAGTGGAATTTGTGTATAACAACAACTATCATACCACATTAGGCATGGCCCCTTTTGAGGCCCTATATGCATGTAGGTGTAGGACACCATTAACATGGGATAATTTAGATGATCGAGAAGTGATCAGTCTTGATGCTATCAATAAAATGGAGGTCCAATTGAAAGAAATATGCTAGCAACTCCAAGAAGTCATAGACCATTAGAAGAGTTATGCAGATCTTAAAAGAACCCCTCAAGAGTTTACCATTGGATATAAAGTCTTCCTTAGGATCAAACCAACCAAAAGCTCCATTAAATCTACCAAACTGAGCCCCAAATTTGTCGATCCATTTGAGATCATAGCAAAAATAAGTCTTGTTCCCTATAAGCTCACTTTTCCACCAAATTTGTGTAATATCCACATTTTTTTCCATGTGTTTCTCCTCCGCAAATATATCACTGACCCAACTCATGTATTGGACGTTTCTCACTTGTAGACGTTGGACCCACAACTCATTGAGGTTTGACTGATCAAAATATTGGGATACAGGTCTAAACAATTAAGAAAAATAATAGTTGATCAGTGTAGGGTCTAGTGGGATCACTACTCAGAAAGGAATGCTACCTAGGAGGATGTAGCAGAGATGAAATGATACTTTATTTTTTTTTTTGAAAACTGTTAATCACAAGAACAATTTGAATATTATGATAGTATTGTATATTTTGGTATTTTGATACATATCCAAGATATTAATGTTGTAATGTTGAATGTGATTTATACTTAATCCATGACTATTTTTGTATGAGTGTATGTTAAATTAATTTGAAACCTACAATGTTATATTGACTAACATAGGGACTGTGTTGAATTTTGGTGGGGGAGAATGTAACATCCCTATTATTCGATTATATTTATTGGAAGAATGTGATACTTTTGTAAGTTTTGTGTATGTAGGTGTAGGGTTTTCAACTATAGCGAACATATCAGATGAGAATAATACCCACCTCCGGGCAGAGATAGAGGTTGTTGGCATCATGTAAGGTGGGATATGATGTCGTGCCTCATTCACCTTGGCTTGTGGGTACATGGAAGCCCGCTAAAAAGTTTCATATAGATCATACTACCTGCTGCTGCATTTTGTACATATGTATGTTTGCATATTTTTTTTTGTTAAAAGAAATTGATTTTTAATGATGTCTATTTTGTTTTTAATAATAATTATTACTTAAAAAAAATTATATAAAAATAATAATAATAACGAAAATAAAAATATGTATAAAAAAACTATTATTAGTATTAATATTAACTTATAAAATAGAAAACAACAATCAAAATATTATATAAGAGACAGAATAAAAGTAAAATGTAATATATATACATATTTATTTTAATACAAGACATTAATAAAAACAAATATGAAATGATAAGGTCCGAAGTTATACCTATGTCATCGAATTATGGGAGACATCACACTTGGCTACCGATCACACGATATTTTGCATGTCCAGTTCATAGTTGTCATCAAGAAAACCACTTATATTTTATTTAAAAAGGTGGATAGAATAGAATTTTGGCCATGGATTGTTGGGTGGTCGAATGAAGGAGGAGAATACATAAATTATATTCCTGATAACAGTGTTGCTTGAGTCGTGTTGTTCATTAATATTTAGTCGTCAGTGGACGACAGATTTCTCATCATCAACAAATTGAGTAAGCACAAGAGTAACTTTTCCCTGGTATGCTACCAAATTATATTACTATGTTGATGTACTAGTTTATGTTTCTATAAGTAAAATTGGTAGTGAATGCTAGTAGAGCTATAATATGGCAAATAATGGCTTTAAGGTCTAGTTTTATTAGCCTAAGTGTTTTGTATGGAATGTTGTTTTGTATATATATATATATATATATATATATATATATATATATATATATACATATATATATATATATATACATATATATACATATATATACATACATATATATGTATATATAGATATATATATACACACACACACACACACACACACACACACACACACATATATATATATATATATATATATATATATATATATATATATATATATATATATATATATATATAAGTTGTTGGTGTATGAATTGAACTATCTTGAAGTGATTTTGTGGAAGATTTTATTTTAAGAAAAAAAATGTGCATTGCATTCATTTAGATATGCATTAGATCCAAGCTGACCTAAAAGACCCACAACTATATATCTTTGTCATGTCATGAGGTAAATTGAAGGATGAAGACTAAATGTTGTCCAAGCATGTGAGCTACTTCGAACGATATTAAAGTAGTGGTTGTTAGAAAACAAAGTTGATGGGTGTGGCTATAAAGCTACAAATATTGGACTTAATATATTTCATGAGTAGTGTGATATAAACTTAATTGAAGCTCATCAGTTTAACACATTTCTAAACAGAATTTATGCCTAATTAAATTAAATTATATTTTTGGATACGGATAAATTGCACATGTCTGCTAATTGAATGAATATTTTCAATTTTTTTCAGAGATAAATTTGTTAGTCTAATTTTGGGGAAACTCTTTGATTGTAATTAATACTAGAATTAATTATTTTAAAGTAATCGCCTGAAGGATATGGTTTCAAAACTGAAGTGTTATCTATACACAACCTTATAGGTTCAATTTTTATTGAAATCCTTTTCTTTCTATCAGCCAAATGGAAATTTTATATTTTAGAATTTAAATTTGAAATAATGTTTGGATGTGAATGATATGTAATGTGTGTTTGAATTTAAAGAGAGTTCAATCAAATGTTGTAAAATGATGTTGCTTGTTCATAGACTCCCTATGAAAAAGTCATAAATCGTTATATTTGAAGTCTTTAAGAATTAACTTCATCAATGTTTTAGAATGGCATTTAAATTCTTTCTTTTATTTCTTGTTATTAAAATGTTGTGTCGAGAGTGGTTGAAATACATTTGAGACCATGTTCTGCATAAAACCTAAGAAATAAATATAGAAGAAAACATATGGTGAATTTCAAGCCTAGTCTTTAAATATTTTTTTAATAGGATAGGCCTTGAAATCCCTAGGGTTATAGCGAAGCACTATAAACATTTAAAATCCAAACATTTCCAAATACAAGGTAAAGTGTTTTGCAATTATAATAAAATGTTTACAAAGACCAAACTATAATTATTCGAATTCCATGATATCCAAATGCTGTTAATGTAGATTTCAAAATTTGAAGAGCAAATATGGTTGGGTTGGTCGTTTGAGTAGAAAACGTCCTTGGTGTTCGTCCTGACGAGAGTGAATTGCTTTAGTTATTGGTCTTTAAATCTATTTAAATTTAGCATAAATTATTGAAGATACAAACTATTCGGTTGTGTGTAGCATCGTCAAAATATTTTTGGCTGTAGGTAATATTGTATTTATTAGTTTGTATTCTGAATGTTTTTGTGATAATAGTTTCAGTCCAAAATCGAACAAATAAGTTATCATATGGTCATAAATGAAAAATCTTCATTCGCATGGTTTTTACTAACCGATATTAAAGATATTTCGATGTCATATAATATTAGGTTTAAGAACAAATTCTTAATCAAAGGAACAGTGGAAGAATTGATAGTAAAGCATAATATTTTTTTTATATATAAAGCTTAAGTATTTCTTTACAATTAAGGTTGTTATAGAAGAGGTTTACTATATTTTAATGCATTTGTTTTATCATGTGTGTGATAGCATGTTTTATATGTACTCGAATCAATAGATTTCCACATCTTAAGAATATCATGTAGTTTTTCTAAATATTAACCAAATCTTAGTGAATCAAAAGTCAAGTATTTGTAAAATTAGAATTGCTTAACCTTTAAAGAATATATTATAATAGTTACTTAATTAGCTTTTGTCTTTTATGATGAAAATAATGAATCTAATCATTAATTTTCTTATTTATAAATTATAGAGATTTTATATGAGGAAGGAACACTATTCTTTATATTTTAAATAAAGCTTAGAAGATTGTTTATGTTTAAGCATTGTATGGAAAGGAGGGAACTTTATATTAGTTTTCTCTCTATATATATATATTGGAGTAGCTTTTAAAATAATTAGATTAATACTCATACAATATGTATATTACTTACAAGTTTGTGAATGGAACATTTACATTAAGAGCAATACTTTTAAAACTTAATTGAGAAAAGAAATTCACCACTATATAGCCTTGAAACATGACAAAACATCGAGAAGGGTGTAGAAGGAAAAATTATGCTTCTAATCAGTGCATATCGAGAAGGATAGCACACACTCAACTCCAATAGTTTGTAGTGGTAACTATTGTGACTCGGGGGTAGCTTTTCTCTAGCAAGCTATGATGGGACAGAGGTCATGTTTTGTAGATAATAACGATTGATGGTATGGTAGGTTATCGAATACTGTAGTACATGAGGATGATTATAAAACAACTTCAGTTGTAGAATTGCTAGTAAAACTCAATCTGGGGAGCATATTTGGGATTGGAAGGTCCAACGATCGATGGTATAGGTAGCATTACCATCAACTGGAGCTTGGTCTAAGGCATTTGGTCCAAAATACCAAAGTGTTTTTGGACCCTGATTAAACCTTAGATGAAGGTCAATTATCAGAAACTGGAATAGCTATGCTAACTCAAAGCATGAATCTTTAGGAAATAATGAATCAGTGGACCAAAAAGGATAAGAGAGGGATTGTGAATCCAAGTCCTTCATGCTTTGAAATAGGGAAATAATGCGTCCACCCTTCCAGGTGTTATGGGCCCTAAAAGGGCAACCCCATGCTAAGATATAAGAATCTCGAGAAATGAGTAAGGATATCTTAAAGGTAACCTATTGTAGGAAGTTGGCCAATCCCGAGCACTTAAGATTCCATATACAATGGTAAAATATCTTGAAGTGTGATCCTCTATGCCAAAGTACTAATACAATGTTGGGTGTGATATCGACAAATACGTGTTTTTTATGTTTGATTTTAATAAATTTTGATTTTGTGTTTTGAACAACCAGGTGAGTAGACTCGGATTGTTACTACATTGTTATCTTTGTAAACAATTCAAAAATCTAGAGTTCATATCAAAGTTGTCATTCACAAAGTATCCATAAAAATCAAGCATAAATAATAAACATGATAAAGTTTTAAAGTCAATTTGAGATTGATATTGATAAATCAAGTTCTTGTCCTTGACGAATCACTCTAGATTGAACTATAGAAGTGCACAAATTTTGGATGTAATTGCTCACAAATAGAAGCACATTTCTTGCAAAACTTGACTTAGAGTTACTTAAGAGTTACTTGGGGTGAGAAACAATTACTCTTAGTAAAAGTAAATATTTGAGGGTATCTTTAGCAAAATGATGCATCACCAAATATTACATGCCTCTAAAAATATTATAAGTCTTATAAAATGACTTAGGGTACCACTATATGTCAAATTATCACTCTCAAAATATTTACCTTAGGATCTATACCTTCAATTTTACCTCATGACATGTTGAGTGATTTTATTGAGTTCGTAAGCCAACCACACTTTTTCAAGCTAATCACTTTCTTTTACAAGTTAATCACTAGTTTTCTTTAATGTTTCACTCCCTAGGTCCAGTAATTCCATTTTATAGGTGAACCACTCCTTAGAGCCAGTCAACATCTTTTACAAGTGATTCATTCCCTAGAGCCAATTGATACTTTTTGCAAGTAACATCACCTATTCTAGACTTGGAAAGTTTTTAGAGGTTTTATAAGGAGTATATCATTTGCTTTCCCTATTTCATGCTATTTCAAAATTATGATTCCCAAGGTAGTGATGAGGTACTACACATGGAATAAAAAATTGATAGACTAAACCAATCTTCATTCTAGCTCAAACTTTTTAAGAATGAAAAACACATAAAACTTACACAATCCCATAAAATTAAGACAATGCAAATATAATACTAAAATGATTAGAAATAAACATATACAACAATAAATAATATAGTGATTTAGCATGAAAAATAATTCATATATGAGTCATTCAAGCTTTTAATTCCATACATAATAGATAGATTACAAAATTTATCACCATCAACTTGGACCTCATTGAAATATACACTTACCCTTACCTTATTTTTAATTTTACATAGCCTCTCAATGATATGCTTTCTCTCCCATTGGTGGAAATGGATTGTCATTATTCCTTGATCTTTAAAACCCTCTTCTTCTTGTTAATGTTAACCAAAATAAGTGTCATCTAGCCTCCTCTTTCAAATATGAAAGTTCAATTGATGTATATTAGTTTATGAGTTCTTACAAGTGTATAAATTCATATAGGTTACATGTCATGATTCTTCTACATATATTTCTCATAATAATTACCTAGTTTCGTTTTAGGGCATCTTACACATTGTAACTAAACCCATTCCTAGCTAGAATTTTGATTGGATTATTTTTTCTTTCAAATTTTCAAATAGATCAATATTATACTATTTTTTTTGAAACATGTTCGACAATGTTAAGAACCCTTACTATAAATTTTATCTCATCTAGGAGAGATAAAAAGCTATACAATCAATTTATTTTTGCCTTATAAAGGTTCAAACATAAGTGTTTTTAGGTAGAATTTATATCAACTATAGTATTTTAAAGTCTCTTTCATATGGAAAAATTATAACTTATTTTTTATTTAATTTATGTCTAAAATATTACTCAGTTGTCTATATCATTATTTTCTATATTTTAGGGGTCAAATGATGAGCTTTTGAGAGTTAATCTTGATGCCAAAAATATCAACTTGAGATCAAGTGGCATTAGCTCAACCAATTAGATTCCCCAATATTTAAAGAGAAGATCAAGGTTCAAATATTGCCAAGCAATATATGGATAATATTCTAGCTTTGTTGTAATACCACTATGTGGTGATGATGTAATAAGGTTGGGGCCTATTTCATTCCCATATAACCAATTGAAAAAAGAATATCAACTTGAAGTTTTATTAAAATTCAACTTCATTTGAAGGATTTATGACCAAAATATAATGTTTCCCTCTTCTAGATGCTTTTTGGGTCATTGTCATTTGACCATTATTCTTTGACATTATCTTTTCATGCTCCCAAGTAACCCACTATGGATCCATATGGATAATGATTCAACCAATTATTATACCAAAAATTTGTAGAATCCCCCTCATTAACTAGTTAATATATTTATTAAAACTACACATTCTCTTATATGAAGTTCCATGTTGTGGAACCTATAGAGAAGGTTTATTTCCTTAATAATTTTACATCCATAAAAAGGTTTATTCAATTTTGAAGAAATATTTTCCATATTTTTAATTGATATTTGAGTAATAATAAATCAAGTTTTAATGCCAAACTCATAAGTTTACAATTTTGCAAGCCTATCCCTCCAATATTCTTTTCTCTATAAATCCTATCCTATTTGCAAAGAGGAAACCTAAATATCACATCCTTTTGAAAGAAAATATCTTTAAATTTTGTCAAATTTAAAAGTTATAACTAGGTGTGTGTATGGATGTGCATACGTGTGTATACAATACATAAACATATGCATATATATACATGTACAACATGAGTAAACTAATGATGGAGACTTTGAAAATATAAATAGATGTCCAAGGTTCCAATATTACAAGGAGTAGGGTTGTACACAATGCTTCCGTTTCTAGAGTATTGGTTAGATAACCATACATTGGGTTAACAACATCTTGCATGAGGATCATCTCATATGGACTATGGCCTCATGAACGTAAAAATAAAATTTACCCTTTTCTCTCTCTCTCTCTCTCTCTATATATATATATATATATATATATATATTCATTCTAGACATGGTTAAAATATTACCTTTCCAACCAAATAAATAAGGTTTTTATTATATTCAAAATTGAGTTCCAAAGCTCCTTATTATTTGTTTTATCATATAAGGAAATACCAAGTTATTATGATAGTAAAGTTTTAAATTTAAATATAAAATATTTGTAATAATCCATTGTAAATCGTATGCACCATTGATAAAAAATGATCTTGGATTTTGTTTTATTAACCAAATATACAACAAGATTATCATAACATGATAGTATTGATTTAAATTCTTTGGCATAAGTAACCAAGGGATGAACTCAAAAAAGAGTTTCATCAACTAATTGGAGAATAGATTAGAAGGGACTATTTTCTACACTTGAATACCTTTGATTTTTCCTTCCACTTTTGCCTTTGAGAGAGTTATTCCTAATGCCTCAAGAAGAAGAATAAGAGATAAGGGGATAATGGGTCCTTTAGTAAAGTTAGAAGTATGATTCAAAGTATACAATGGAGGATTAATTGATCAAAATAAAATATTTTAGAGTGTATTAACAACATCTAACCCATTCATAGCAACCTTGATCAAAAACCAAAAATTTCAAAATATCATTTAGAAACTCCATCAAACCCTATCTTTTGCTTTGTTCATCCAATTTTAAAAATAAGCCTAAATTTTGCCATGGTTTAAAAATTATAATAGGCTTCTTGTGTGGTGATTATACCATCAATAATATCCTTACATTAAAAAAACCACCTTGTTCCTTAGAGATAACACAATCTAAAAGGTTTTTAAAATCTATTTGTAATATTTTATTTATTTTTATAAATCATGCTAAAAGGTATTATTCAATGGAAATGATATAAATAGCTTGTATCATATTTTCTGGGAATGATTATAAGAAAGGTGGCACTGATATTAATTATTATATCTTTCTCTTCCCTATCCTCTCTAATTTTTAAAAATAATAATAATATAAAATTTATAGTGTCCCATGAGACTATCAATTAACATTATAGCTAATCAATCTAAATAACATAAATTTTTTAATAATAAAAACAACACAAATTAAAAAAAACATAAAATATCTCACTTAGTGGATGACTAACCACCTATTCCTTCTCCTATGTATAGCTTAGCATGAGCTGACTAATCCACCATCTACATGCAAATGAGTTAGTAGTTTTAGGTGTATCCAAGGTTCTTAGCCTCATCCCTACAAGGTGATGTCATCCATCATGATATCATATATCATAACATCCACATATCCATAACCATGGGATGTATATAAGCAACATAATAAATATCAATCAAACCATATCCATATTAAAACCATCACAGCATCTCCACTTTATACATCCTCTCTTAAGGACATCCTTTACCTAACCTCCTATCTCTAATATGCAATAGAATCCATGTTTGTTTTAGGAGGCATCAAAACTATGTATCGATGATAGACTCAAAGGATATCCCTTCCACTATCCTTTATCCATAAGCTAACATTTTTGTTAGATCTATATGGTGGAATACCCAAATTATTATCTCCTTGGTGTGTGGGAGAAACCATTTTTCTTTGCCCTAATGGTATTTATATTTTCCCAATACTTTATGGATATACCCAAGCCAAGTATATATAATAACATATATAATCATGTACAACAAAATTTAGAGATGAAGAAAAGGGTTACCTCAATTACACAACCAATTTTGATAGCTAAGAACAGTTAAATTCCTTGTTCTTTGTCCTTCAAACCTTCAACTCTCTAGTCTCCAAAGATAAGTAATACGAGCAACATACAAAGTTCCAAATAATTTGGTAGAGTTAGTGATAGAATGGTTTGTCACAATATGATAGAGAAAACATAGAAAATCCATCTCTTTCTTATATAATTTTATAATGTTTTTTATTAGAAAAAGCATGCATATTTGTATTTAGATTTTTTCTTGCATGTGCACCAATTTTATATTAAAAAAGTGTTTATTATTTATTATTATTTAAAAAAATATATTATGCATGTTCAAAAGTATAAATACTATGATGAGGCAAATGGTTGTACCACTCTATGGCATCTTCCCCCAATGTTTGTGGAAATGTTCTGAGCATTACAACATCTTGATTTTGAATTCTGTAACATGAGTGAATGAATGTGCTCACATGCTCTTTAAGGTCTTCAGTCCCCTTGAATCTATCAAATTTTAGTACTATAAAATCTATCGGATATGGCAGTGATGGTACCAAAAAATGGATTGGTTGATTGATAAGTTGTCTTAAAGTTATCTTCTGGTTCATTATACCAGGTGTATTTTACATCAATATCTCCATCTGTTGATGCATTGCTTGAATTATAGGGTCTTCCCTAGGTATGTGTAAGCCCTGAATAACTTGATGATTGTATGGAGATGAAGTGGTGAAATGCTGAGGTGTGATGAGATTTTTATGATTTGATGGACTGGATTGAATTTTGTGATGTTGGGCTTGATGATGGAATGATTGCAAATGATGGAATGGAGATGATGTTTGAGGACTATGAATGGGTTGACTTGTTGGAATGGAATGGGTGTGGATTGATGGAGGTGTGGGAATGAAAATCATAGAAGGTTGCAATATCCATGATGGGTTTGATGAAAATAAGGTAGGCTAAGTGGAAGTGGACTAAGGCTTAAGATTTACCACCTGTACTTATTGTTGGGGACAAGACTGAGCATTTTGTTGATCCTTGAGAAATTTATTAAGGTGTTTCCATGCTTCTTGTATGGCCATATCTGAAGTAGATGGTGTGGATGTGGTTGGAATGGATGAAGTGGGTGGAGGATAAGTTGCAATAGGGATTACAACTAAATGGGAGGTAGTGGATGCAGTGGAAGCTGGCATTTGTGAAGCAACATTGACATGTACTTCATATAATGGATTTCCATATGTAGTGGTATATGAATATGGAATGGAAGTGCTTTGGACACATGATAGTTGTGTAAGGGAGCAATTCTAGGAAGGTGTAGATGATGCCTCAAAAAGAGGGTTAGTATACACCTAGGTGAAACTGGAAGGATATGAATGGGTAAGTTCCTACTGAGAAGAAGGATCATGCATAGGTGGACTATTGATTTTCTCTACAACATTGTTAGCAGATATTCGAAAAGCTTCCACTTTAGCCATGTCTATGTGGATGATGTTATGATCTATGGGAGATGATGGCTCAGATTCTAGAATGGGTATGTTGGTGGCTCTATGCAATACATCAGTGTTTGAGATATACACAGTGTGTGATGGTCCCATAGATAAACCATAATATCTTATCTGTATCATACCAATAGGGTTAACCATAGAAGTGGCAGGGGTAGATGTGGAACACTCCATGGATGAAGTGATTTGGCTGGAAAGGGCTTGAATCATAATATTTTCTTGGATTTTGGTTGAAACCATAATCTAATGAGTCAGATGAAGGTGGTGAAGTGTATGGAATTTGCAAAAAGAAAATACAAATGGAGAACACACATAATCAAACAAGCAATTTAACCTTATGGTTTGTAATAATTTTTTTTATGGGTTTAATGTGTTGTATATGTGCTAAACTAAACTATTATGCAAGGTGGAATCTAAGGCTGGATGGCTAATGAGATTCTTCCTAGTGACAAAATCCAAAAGTTTGCTCATGGGTGACTATGGCTTCTATGGGTGAGATATGACGGATGGAGATGAAGCCCACCATCGCCAATCTTGAACAATGGTTGGTGATGAAATCCAAATCACTATTGTTTATTGTGAAATGTGCAAAGTGTGTGATTCATTTTAATATTTGTGTTATCTATTGTACCCACTCAATGTTGAAAATACACCTATTTCACTCGTCTAAGCTAGAAGTCAAGAACACCAGCACTACGCTCCTCAAAATAACCTAGGGGTACACCACTTAAGACCCACCCTGAATCATCAAGTGATTCCAACAATAGGAGTATACTTAGGTATTGCAGTCTTATTCCAAATTAGAAAAGTAAAAATGGAATATTTCAACCCTATTATGCAGCTATTTTATGCTTTTGTAATTTCAAATGCAAACATCATACATAAATAGTAAATGAATACATCATGAAGGAAAAAATATAAAATAAATATGATCTATAGTGAATGCATGAATGCAATTCTACTCTATGTGCAATTTATATGATGGATGTAAATGCCTAAAATGCAAATAAAAATGTAACTACTTTAAAAATAAAATGAATGATTTTATTTTTGTTGATTTTACTGTTAAAAGCATGAAAATGAAAATAGAAATGAGTTAGGGTTTAAACCAAGCTTACCATGAAGCCTACGTATTTCTTTCCCACTCTATTAAATGCCATCCAAAGTCTTTAGAATGTTATAGGGCATTCCCTAAACGTTGTAAGGCATCCCTCAAAAATTGTAGGGTGTCTGCACAACCTCCAATCAAATTCTACAACTTCCAAAAACCCTCATTTTCATGATTTTTACATGATTGAACTTCTAGAACCTACAATATAGAAACAAAAATAGAAATCAGCAACAATATAAATTAACATGAAGAACCCTTTTGGGATCCCACTATGATCACCAATTTGTAAAACAAAAACAAACAACACCAAAGCAATAGATAAAAACCAATACACAATATGTTGCACAATGAATAGAGATAATATTTTATTGATATAAATGGAGCCTTAATCTCCAATGTTACAACATGATTTGGTATTGATACAAATGTTACAAATCTAGGGTTTAAAAACCCTAGTTCAAATAATAACTAGTGTATTCTCACTCATCATCGATCCAAACAAGAGTATGGGTGGGCTTGTGTATCCCTATAGGACCACCCCAACTGCAACAACCTTTAGAAAGATGATTCATGCACCTAAAAATAGAAAACAACAAAAAGGGATTAGAAGCACCTGCGAGGGCTCCACTATGTGAGACCCTTTGAAAGATAAAAACCCTAGATGCTATAAAATATAATTATAAATAGAAATTCAAGAATGTAAATAAAGTGCATCAAATATATTTACCTTGTCAAATTATTTATGCTTTTGTATCTATCATCGATGGTCGTACAAACGCTTGTAAGGCACCCGAGGGTTGGGGGACTATATATCTACTATAAGAAATGCCCAGAGGTGTTCTGTGATGGTTTTGGTACACAAAGGCATTCCAGAAACACCTAGAAGAGTTCTACAAAATTTGGAGGGTGTTCGAGGGTTGAGGAAAAGGTTGCATAACTAGATCTATTTTGTGAGGGTTTGGCGATGGAAAAACTAAGTGATGTGATGGCGATGGTGAAATGACGAAGATGATAACAAATTGGATAGGGTAGAAGGGCTTAAGATTTTCTCTCAAAATTCAAAAAAGAGCTTCTGGGATTAAAGTATTAAGCATTTGATTCATCAAAATGACTCATATTTTATAATCTTCCCTTGAACATGTTAGTGTTTCATCGACACAAAATGGATGGCTAATATTAAAACATGAGGAATGGTGAAGATTAAGCTTGGGTAAGTGACATAGATTGAGATGGATAGATGGATAAGATTAAAAAAGTTACGGATGACTAGGATTAATTTATATAAATACATATATATATATATATATATATATATTAAATATATATAAATATTAATATAAAATATTAATATTTATGCATATATTAAATTAATACATATATATAATGTATGGTTGTGATTGGAGGACATGAATGGATGACAAGTGGACAGATTTTGGTGTCTACAAATTGTTCACCTGGTCAGGTTCCCACTTATCCCACCACTTAAAATGAAACCACTTCAAGCAAGGGAGCTTCACACGTAGAGCATAGGGCACCGACTTAGATGACTGAGGAACTATGGTAGGGTGGGTATTAATGGCCACCCGGGGAGGTAAACCAAAATATTTCCAATCACACATGCCATTGACAGAGGATGGTCATTGATCCTAGGATATGATTCTAATGAGCATAGAAATGATCACATCAATAATGCTAATCATAAGATGGCCAATGGGATTCAAATATCGTTCATAGAAATATCACGAATTGAAAGTAGGACTACAACGAGAAGATATGTTCTACCTTGGAAAGTGATTTACCTCAAGAATGAAAATTGGTAAAATATCTTTCCCATGAGCTCATATAACAAAGGATGCACCGCACCACATGGTGGTTTGATGACCAATGTAGGTGCTACTACAAATAGATTTTCTATGCCACCTATGAAAATGGTTCACATAGAGGATGCCAATGGAGAAGGTGCTCAGTCTAGATGACCACAACACAAGGAGCTCAGTAGGCCACGTGAAGGCCTATCCAAAGAGGATGCAACACTAGATGTAGATGAAAAATTAGGCAAGCAGATAAGTTAAATTCCACTGAGGATTACAATGAAAGCCCTTCAATTGGTAGCAGTAATTATTATAATTATGAGGATTTGCCATCGTGAGAGAGAGATGAGTTAGGTTTCTATGCCACCTGAGAATGTATTGAGCTTTGCCAGTCTAGGAATGACACCTAGCTAAAGCCACCTACTCAGGCTACATAGAGGAAGGTTGATTCATTCTCATTACGATCAATAAAAATACTCCAGGGAAAGTTGTCAAAAAAAATCCAAATATTATCCTCGAAAATCACTAAATTTTCCATGGCATCTGCTACTTTGTTGCCTTCCTGATAGGTATGTTGAATAACCACATTCTTATAATTTTCTAACAACCTCTTGAAATCCTCAACCATGTTGAGAAAGTTCCCAGTGCAAGGACTTGAGGCTGATTTGATGGCATTGATGATGTTGAGGGAATCACCCTCAATGATGATATTGCTAAAGTGGAGATCGTTGAGGATGGAGAGACCTAATGTGTAAAATTTGATTGTCCTAAAAATGAGGGTTTTATTTTTTATAATTTTATTTATTTGATTTGATTTTTGTTTTTGTTTTTTGTTTTTTTTTCTTTTATGATTTTTTTTTTTGGGATTTTTATATTTATTTATTATTATTATTAATTTTATTAATTTTATTATTATTGTATAAAATTTATTATTTTATTTATAATGGAGAGGAAGGTGAATTAGGGTCCACAAACTTACGTGCATTGACCTATCATTGACACGTGCAAACCTGCGCATATCAGGTATGTCTTGTCATGTAGACTCGCATGTGGAAGGCATACAATAGGTATCTACAAGTCTATGTCAAGTTTATATAGACCTGCAACAGGCATACATGGACTTGTATTTCCTTAGGTACACTTTCAGTGGGGGGAAGCATGGGGGCATGGTGTGGTGTAGTGAAGGGTCACACACGGCCATAGGGGTAAAAGAAGGGGCTATGGAAGAGGGGTCTATGGAGGAAGGGGCTTAGAGGAAGACCATGGGGGAGTAGAATTTAGGATGTGGGGAGGAGGAAGTGTTGAGGGGTAGATCCATGATGAGGCCACAATGGAGGGGCTAAGGGAGTCACACAAAGGTATGTCAGGGGAGGGGTCTCTAAGGGGCCACACAGTCCATAGGGGATTGGGGTAGGGTTAGGTCGTATGATGGTACATGACCTATGGGAAGTATCAAGGAGGCTATGTAGACTATGTGGCATAAGGGAAGGGTACAAATATATAGGGAGAGGGATCATAGTATAGAGGAAATGGATCAAAGGGAGGATGTTTAGGGAGATGAGATAATATAGAGGGGGAAAGAAGGACATAAGAAGATGAGACAAGATAGATATGGGAAGGAGGGTGCAAGGAGAGGCTATGTGGGAGGGCATGGTAGGGGGGTAGAGGTTCAGGGTGCTTTAGGGAGGCTAAGAGGTATGCTCAAGGTTGGGGGTCGATGAAGAGAGGTAGGCTTAGCATAGCTCATGAAGGGTCATAGACATAAGGTAGTCCATAGGGGAGTGTGGGATCAGGGTGGCATAAAAAGTATCATGGGCTCAGGGTAACTCACAGGGGATCATGGGCTCAGGGTGGCCCATAAAGGGTCATTAGCTCAGGGTGACCCACAAGGGAGCATAGGTTATAAAGGGTTACCAACAAGAGGCAGTGGACTCAAGGTGACCCACAAGGGAGGGGGATTTTAGGGATCCACATGAAGGTATGGTGATGGAGGGGTTTTTGGGGGGTCACGTAGTGGCATGTATATAGTGAAAGCCATAGATGCTAGGGATAGCAAGGGGGATATAGGTATGGGGGTTCACATGGTGGCACACGATCCAAAGGGGATAGACAGGGAGGTTTGTGCAGTAGCGTGTGGTCCACAGGGGTTTATTTTATTTTTATTTATCAATGGAAATAAAATAAAAGCAAATATTTTTTTTTTAAATAGGAATAAATAAAACCAAAGCACTTTTTTTCAATAGACATAAATAAAATTAAAAAAAAATCAATAGAAATGAATAAAAGCAAATAATTTGTTTCTCAATAGAAATAAATAAAAGCAAAGAACTTTTTTTCAATAGAAATAAATAAAATCAAAGAACTACTTGTGTTTTCCATTGATGAGGGGGCTACCAATCAAAAACATAATTGTAACCACAAAAAGAGAGAAAGTTAGTTTTCTTATAATAAAAAAATAACAAGTTAAAAAGTAGTTAATAGAAACATAAAAAGGAATTTGGGTAGGAAAAACCATGATCATCATTTTGTATTAAGGAAAATGCACCATATTCAATGAAAATAAAATATTATGTAATATTATAAAATGAGTGTTTTATAGTACAATAGACCCCTTTTGGGGTGTTTTTACAACAATGTGATCCAATAAACAGATGACCTCTTTTACAAATGACTGTGGTGCCATATTCTTTTCCATGCTACAATCAAAATGTAGTGAGTTTTTAGTGACCACCATATTGAATGGAGACCTTCAATAACCTACACACATGCAAACACAAAAATAGTTAGTATCACCTGCCAATAAACTAAAAATAACAATAACAAATTGAAATTTGAAGTGTGCATACTTGAGCCTAAAGAAAATTTGGTAGCATCTAGGTATGTTTCTATGTGTCTTCTTGAAATAAGAAAAATGGAGGGGTATTTATAAAATTATGGTGAAGAAATAGGTATGACATGGAGCTAAGTGGCATGTGGGAAATCTAAGGGAAATCTTAGGGAGGACACATGGAGGAATGTGCACCCTATATATTTAATAGCCTTGGGTGGGGTGAATCCTCACCCACCCAAGTGCCATAAATTGGCCTAGGAGGATGTGAGATGTGCATAGGGGAATGTGTGCCTTGGAGGGTGTGGGTGTAATTTAAAATTGATCAAATGTGCCAAGGTGGATGGGAGAACCAATCATTTAATTGAAAAAATTAAATTTGTTTTGACTTGGGACTTTTTATAAAAAAAATTAATTCATCCAAAATGGAGGGAAAAGGGGTGGAGGACAAGCTGAATTGAATGAGACAAATCCCAATGGGATTTAGGTGGGGATTTGGGGAGGATTTAGGGACGTCTAGGGATTTTTTTAGGATTTTAAATTAGAGTGCAAATATCCTAGGGATTTGGATGGGGGCTTAGGATGGGATTACAGATTTATTAGGGAGAAATTAGGGGAATTAGATGGATAATATGGATTATGGGACTTTTGAGGGGATTGAGAGGAATAAAAGAAATATTAGATGGGAATTAGAGGATTAGGTAAGGGATATAAAATTATTGGAAGAATTAAATAGGAGTAGGAGAAAATTAAGGAGATTAGGGGAAATTAGAGGGAATTTAGAGAATTAGAGAAAATTAAA
Source organism: Wollemia nobilis (assembly GCA_028583015.1). Classification (NCBI taxonomy): domain Eukaryota; kingdom Viridiplantae; phylum Streptophyta; class Pinopsida; order Araucariales; family Araucariaceae; genus Wollemia; species Wollemia nobilis. The sequence goes on along the minus strand of JAQPPZ010001417.1, from coordinate 6,764,106 downwards.
GAAATTAAAGGGAAATTAGAAGACTTAGGGAGGCTTTAGAATAAATTAGAGAAATTAGAATGAATTAGAGGGAAATTGAGTTGATTAAAGGGTAAATAAAATAAATTAGAATAATTTAGGAGGAATTAGAAGGAATTGGAAGGTTTAAAGAGAAAATTAGAAGAAATTTCTATAAATTATAGGAATTTAGCGACATTAGAGAAATTAGAAGTAGAATAGGGAAATTAGAGGAAATTGGATGAATGGGACAAGAAATTGGAAGTTTGGAGGGATTTGGGGAATTGATGAGGGTTTGAAGGGTGTATTGGTAAATGGGTGATAATGGCTACAAAATTGGCTAATTTTGGGTGTTTACACTACCACCTCCCTATCTTGAATGCCTATAGCTACTAGTTCTTAGTCTAGCAAGGTGTCTAATTTTACTTGACACACTCTAGCTTTGACTAACCTTGAGGAATTTGCTTTCAAAATTTGTTCAACTTCCTATATTATTATTGAGCTTTGAGAGGTATTTTTATGAATGAAATTAAGTGCATGAGAGAGTGTTGATATGGCCTTGAAAATGTCCTCCCAGTATGCTTATAATACTCCCTTTATGATCTCTACAACCCCTAATCACTACTCAAGCTCTACATTCTTCTTCTCCTCCTCCTCGAAGTTTCATTGTAAAATAGCTATCTTCTTGTTGAGTTGATCCTATTGGATGGCAAGCTTATGGTTTTGAACTATGTTCTTTTATGTATCCAAAAAAAAACTAATAGTTATAAATATAAATAGCTAGTGAGTTGGTCTCCTTGTTCTTGTAGTGATTTAGCTTCTAGTTGGGAGTTCTTGAGGGTAATCGTTACATTTTAAAGCTCATTCTCCCTCTTTGTTAGCTTACTTTTGAGGGATAGGTAGTCATAGCTTACAACCTTATTGGCTTGATCCATCAACTCTACATTTTACCTGACTTAGGCATCTCTAAGACTAAACCCTATTACCATGACCTGATAGTATTGATCTTTCATTTTTTATTTTAGCTTAGAGATAGTTGGGGTTAATCAGGAAAAATATAGTGTTGCCCTGATGATAAATATGACTCCTTATTCTTTTATTTGTGAGTTGAATAGCTCTTTTGGATTTGTAATTTTAGGTGTACTACATCTAATTTTTATTTTTTTTGTAATAATTATAGTACACTAGAAGTGGGGGAAGGTATCTGGGAGCTTATAAATTACCCTTACATCGACAAAATCATAAGTAATTATTCAAATAATAGGATGGATATGGTGGTGGGAGTGGAATAAATGAGAGTGAGGATAGTAGGGATAAAATAAGGCAATACCTAAATGTAAGTAATTGTTGAAACAATGGAGGGAGTTATGGCCATTATGGCTATGCCACTAGGAATGGAGTCCAATGGGGTAAAAATAATTGTTGAAATGGGAGACCATTGGCTAGTAGTTGGAGCAAAAATTAAATAAATGGGAGGTAAAGTAATAGGGACCAAAGTGGCTCATTTTTGTGTCCTTGGGGCATCCTCCCTTTTGTTTTTCTATGGTGGAGGACTCACCCCAGGACCACTTTTTGCTTCTCTTTTTGTGATGTCATTTATTGGGGTGCTTGCTATGATGGCACTGTCATGGCTAGAGGAGCTTGAGGAGAGGTGGTGGTTGGGGCTTCCTAGAGTTTTTTCAAGGATTATTATACATGCATAACTTATTTCTCTACCCATTTTATTATCTAAGATAATCCAACAACCATCTCTTCTCCACTACTTTCTTATTTGGATGCACTCTTGGCATATGGATGCCCTTGATTGTAAAGCTCAGTGAATTTATCATCATTATCTAGATTTTTTTAAGCTATCACAATATCCTTGATATTTTATTAAAACCTCCACCATGCCTTAATCTTCACCTTAATCCAATGTTATTCTCTCAAGACCCCCTTTTCTTGGTGTTTATGTGTGTTTAGGGGTTTACCTTGTGATTATTTTGATAAAAGGTCTTGTAATATGTTGGCTTTTGTAGTTGTTTCATAAGTGTTTTTATTGGTCGCACACCTACCTCCTCCATAGGGTTCTTGAGAGCTTCTATGTATAGCTTGGGCTCATACACAAACTTTGTTGAGCTCTTGATGCTTGTTAACCAAGTGAAAAATACCCCCTCTATTTCATAGATCAAATTATTATTAAGGACCTACAACCCTAATTCCTTTAGCTTATTACCAAAAATATGGGTGGCTTTTCTTTTCATAAATGTTATACCACCCATGCTAATAGGAGGCTTGTAAAAGCTTATTTTATCTTTTCCACTCTCAAATTCCATATCAATAATGTACATCTATCTAAGCAACTCCAAGGAAAAAACCCTTCTTGATGCATACTTTGGTAGCTAATATATGGATTTATTAAATTTATAGAGGCAAAAAATATAGAATTTTCCAAAAAATGCCGATCTCCATAAATCCTTGTCTATAAGGTATGGAGGTCACCCACAAAAAAACACTTTGGATTGAATCACCTTAGAGATATCAAGGTCAGTACCAAAAAATCCTCATCAAAATTATAATAGTAGGAGGCTTTGCTTGTGATCTATGTCCTAAAATAAATGGATATATCAAGGCTAGCGTCATCCACCTACTTCAAATTTAGCCCTAGGTAAATCCTAGGGTTTTGGTACAAAATTAAATGAACCAAAAATAAAGAATACTTGAAAACTTAGGTGTCCCCAAATTTGAACAACCCTTCATGAATTTGTGCAACGATAAAATTATTGAAGTCAAAAATCACCCTCTCATTCCTAGGTGTGTACCTTACCAAATACAAAATTAATATCTAGGCTATGCTTATTTCTTTGTTGTCCTCTAGGCCAAAAGTGAATGGTAACATGCTTTAAGTATCCCTTGCACTATCATTTAAAGCTTTGAAGCTAAGGGGTAACTATGGTAGCATGGTGTCTACGATACCATGTTTAGTATTTAGGAATACCAACTTGTCCTACTCTAAAATTTCATAAAAATACTTGGTGGTACTCTCCATTATTATCTTGCACCCTCTGACTTCCACCAACAATATTTTTTGGATGATTTGCGAGGTGACGATGACCTTGAAACTTCTATCTTACAACCTAATTTCATAGGCCTAGTTTTAATATGACCCTATGCATGGAACCACCACCTCATAGCTATTGTGCACTTTGAGCACTAGGTATTATGCTAGGAAGCTACTCCATATCCTCACCCCAAAGATGCTTGGTAGGTTAGCTTTGAATCTTTGGAAGGCTCCCTCCATTAGATTCATAGTTCTCTTTGATACTCTAGGATCCATGACCCTCTCAATTAGGGCATTTACCAGCTTTATAGCTATATTTTGGAAATATTGATTGGTGCTTCTTGACCCAAGATGGAAAGTGAGATTGTAGTTGTAATGGCGAGAGAATCTATGGAAGGGATAGCTTCAAATGCTAATTGATAGGTGGTGGTTTTCTTCTTATCCATGGTTGGTGGTATCCACTTCAAATACCTCTAGGCACATGTTCTTCACCACTCAAATTTGTAACTATTCTCTTCATACTCTATAGGCTCTTGTGTGCTTGAGTGCTTTAGAACTAAACAAGGAAAGATGAAGGCAAGGCACCCTTTTATGGATTCTATTTCTTTAAGATCAAAGTACCCACCTACATTGAATTCATGTTATGTGAATTCATTTCCTCCCTTTGAAAAGTGAGTGAGAAGTGTCTATCATCTTTTGGTATTAAATACAATGGATTTGAATTTATTTTGCTTCTTGTGCAAATCCTATGGGAAGAGATCACCACCTTTTCTAAGAAATAAATTTCTATCTTTTGAACTTATTCTTAGTCTCACAATGACACTGAGAGGGGGGGTGAATCAGTGTAGCTCTTTAAAACTTAAATCTTCAACACTCAAAGCCAAAACAATGAAAACATAAAACCAAATAAAGCAAGTATAACAAGAGAACATCACACAACACAAGATGTACCGAGGTTCACCGATTTGGCTACATCCCCAAAAATTACTGTTTGGACTCCCATCCAAATCCAGCCTTTGCAAAGCACCAACTTTACAATCAATTTACTAGCACCCACTGGAAGGAGCACCAACCCCTGATTTATCTGCACCAACAGAAAGGAGCACCAACCCCTGATTTATCTGCACCAACAGAAAGGAGCACCAACCCCTCTACCAAGCACCCACTTGATTTTGATATTGATAATAAAATGACATATATGAATGTCTTCACTGAAACCAGAACCCTCTATGGTCTGTAAGCTCAAAATCTAAAACTTTCTATTTCACCCAGTATAACATCCCTCTCTCTGCATTACTCAAAATTTGAATCTTCTCTTCTCACAAAAAAAATTGATTGTTCTCTTAGCTCGTTTTTCCAATTGCTAAACGCTTTATGGGTATTGTGCAACACTTTGTCTGCGAACTCCTCTCAAAATTTCAGCCAAAATGGATATCATATGAGAAAGTTATGCCCAAAATACTGAAGTGACATTTTTCACCACTCTCCAAAAATCACGGATTTTCACTCTTTATTTTTCTCCACACACACTTCTCTCTTCACAAAATAAAGTCCCCACTTTTCAATAAAATCCCTTGTCACTTAAAAAGCACACACTTGCATTCTTTTTCCCTTTTCAATTTTAAAAATATTTTCTTTAATGAAGCTTCTTAAAACAATATAACTTCCTTTTTTTATTTTGAGAAGGCATTTCGTCAAACACGTCACATGCAAAGAATTGACACCTTACTCGTTCTCTTACTTCGGAGCCATGTGACACCTCAAACAAAAAATGAAAGATGCTCTATTTGATGCCTTGAAGGTGTAACAACACTGAAACCAAAACTTTGGCGACTCTGCAAGGTCGAAACGGCCAACTAAAGGATTTTGCACAAGTGGAACAAATTGACATAAAAGTGACCTGTACCATTTTTGCAACAATCATAACTCTCACCTCGTAACTCTGTTTTCTCTGAAATTTGAAACATAGAATCTCTGCAATACTAACTACATCCAGTCTGAATATCACTGCATAAATCCTTATGGTTCACCTGTACCACCTCCACGAAAACTGCTGCTGACACACTTTTTCCAAAAAGAGCGTTTTTGTGATAGTCTTGCAACGCTTGTAACATTCGCCTCGTTTCTCCGTTTTTGTGGAAATTTGGAACACATGTTCTTGAAGATAACGACCACCTCCAATTCAAATTTTTCTATCAAATTCTTCTCGGTTTGCTCGCAGTGCTTCTGACAAAACTGCCCTTTTTTGGCCTGTACAACCACTTGCCAAATCATCCGCCAAGATACCGAAAATGTCACCGATCAATCCAAACACTGTGTTGACACCTCCAATGCTATTATGGACTATTTCCTGACATGTTGGCATGTTCCAAACTGATCCATCCTATCCAACTATGCCCGTGATGACTTTTGCAATTTTTTGACAACTTCTTGACGATTTTTTCAACTTTTGCAAATTTGCACGAACAACTTGTAACAACTTCACCCGAACATCAAAAACATCCTCATAAGCATTGAACATCACTGTACATACTCCAAAAAACCTCCAAAAAACTGTCCACTGCATCAACCTGTCCATCTGAGTGTGTTGACAACAATGACAATACTGTCATTGCACCTTGCTCAACAATCTCCCCCTTTGGAATTGTTGGCAACACACACACAATTTCTTGTAACTCTTCTCCCCCTTTGACAACAAGACCAAAGGGCTGCTAAAAACTCCCCCTGAGTCCATGCACAACATTCTCAGGCAAAAATTATTACACTTAGCAAAAATCACAAACATGAGCAAAAAGATAAACAAATACACAAATGCTCCCCCTGAGAATGTGGCCCCAATAGCTAGTCAATTCTTGGGAAGTGTGACCACTCCCAATTTCTTGTGAAGGTACTCAAAGACTTCCTTGGGCAATGGTTTGGTGAAGATATCCGCTACTTGCTCTATTGTTGGAACAAAATCCAACTTAACCTCACCTTCCGCAACTTTCTCCTTCAAAAAATGATACCGGATAGCAATATGTTTTGTGCGAGAATGCATAACCGGATTCTTTGAGATGTTAATGGCACTGGTGTTATCGCACTTAACTAAAATTGGCTCACTAAAATTAATGCCAAGATCCTTCAAAGTTTATTTCATCCATAACACCTGCGTACAACACGTTGTCGCTGTAATGTATTCTGCCTCTGTTGTGGATAAGGAGACTGACTCCTGTTTCTTACTGTGCCACGCGACCAACCTATCTCCAAGATAGAATGCACCTCCACTGGTACTCTTCCTGTCATCTACACATCCTGCCCAATATGCATCTGAATACGCAATAAGGGTGAAGTCCTTACCTTTCGGATACCATAACCCATACTCCATAGTACCCTTGAGGTACCGAAGAATCCTCTTCACTGCTGTCACATGAGTCTCCTTGGGACTAGCCTAAAATCATGCTACCATGCATACTGCCTACAAAATATCTGGTCTAGTAGCTGTCAAGTACAATAAGCTCCCAATCATAGATCTATACATAGTTTGATCAACATGTGGAGATTTGTCATCCTTGCTCAACTTGCAACCTGTCGTCATGGGAGTGCTAACTGGCTTACAATCCTCCATTGTGAACTTTTTCAGCATCTCTTTCACATATTTAATTTGAGAAATAAATATGCCCTTCTCCTTTTGATTAACTTGCAATCCGAGGAAATACGAAAGTTCACCAATCATTGACATTTCAAATTCTTTCTGCATCTTATTTGCTAAATCTTTACACAACTCATCTTTTTTACTACCAAATATGATATCATCTACGTATACAACAAGAACAATATGATGACCATTTTTGTTTTGACATACAAATTACTATCCACCATACCTTTCTTGAACCCTTGTTGAGTAAGATAATTGTCTAGCCTTGCATACCATGCTCGGGTGCCTGTTTTAAGCCATATAATGCTTTCTTCAACTTGCAAACCAAGTTGGGATCATCACCAAGGTGGAAACCATTTGGTTGCTCAATATAAACCTCTTCTTCAATTTTCCATTCAAAAATCTGATTTCACATCATTTGATAAACTTTGAAATTTTAATTTTCTACTTTGCTCTCGTCAATATGTCGTGCCATTTCCTACACTGTCCTGTTCTTTCTTTCTACCACACCATTTCGTTGAGGTGTCTTGGTTGCTGAAAACTGTCTCCTAATGCCATATTTTTCACAATACTCTGTGAAATCCTCTGAAATGAACTCTCCTCCTCTGTCTGACCTTAAACATTTAATCATTTTTCCTATTTTATTCTCAACTTGGTTTTTGAAAACCTTGAACATCTCAAAAGCTTCTGATTTATGCTTCAAAAATAGTACCCATGTCATCCTAGAATAGTCATCTATACACAACATGAAATATTTGTCACCGTTTATGCTTTGCGTTCTCATGGGTCCACATAAATCAGTATGTACTAGTTCCAAAGGTTTGCTTGTGTAGTACTCTTTTGTTTTAAATGAGACTCTAGTTTGCTTCCCCTTTTGACATGAAGCACAAATGCTATTTGATGGTTTGCCAATGGTGGGAATATCTCTCACTGCTTTCTTTGAGCTGATTTTTACTAGATTGTCAAAACTGATATGACCGAGCCTCTTGTGCCACAACCAATTCTCTTCTTCCTGTCCAATCAAGCAAGCTCCTTCTGAAGTCTCTGAGAGAGTGTATAGGTTGCCAGATGTCCTTGATCCAGTTGCTATCAACTTCCCATTGTTTACCTTTCTGACTTCACAACCTTGCTTCTTAAAGATCACTTCATGACCTCTATCACAAATCTGACTTACGCTCAACAAGTTATGCTTCAGACCAACCACAAACAAGACTTCTTTTGACCTAATTTTTCCGTCACTAATCTTAACTGAACCTCTACCAACTATCTTAGCTCCATCATTGTTTCCAAACTTTACTGAACCACCTTCATATTGTTGCAACTTCTCAAATTTTTGTTTGTCACCTGTCATATGACTGGAGCATCCACTATCAAGTATCCATGGTGCGGATTTATTCTGCGCTTTAAATGTCATCTGTATGATCAAGGATTCCTTTTCTTCCTTAGGTCGCTCTTTTTATTTCCACTCAGGTTTGATTACAATTTTGGGCTCTTGTTTTGGCTTTTCTTTTTTAGTAGCTTGTGCATGTTTTTCAAGAAATTTTCTATTTTGTCTTATTCCATTTGGCTGAAATTTTCTTCCCTGAAATTGATTTGATGCAAATGTACTTCGACAATTTCTTGCAATATGCCCAAAATTATGATAGTTATAACATTCTACTGCATAATCCATCAAAGGTGAAAAAACATTTCTATTGGTAAAATTCCTTGGTCCTACATTATACTTGCAATCTGAGATCTTATGTCCATAACCATTGCATTTAAAATAGTAACTAGAAAAGAGATGATTGAACTTGGGTGGTGGTCTTTGCCATGTTGTCGTAGGAGCCATAAATCTTCTTCTTCTTTGATGTGTGACATTGGTGAAGCCATCATTGTCAATTCTCCTTTCGTGCCTTGCATTATTGCTTTCCTTTGCATGATTCATTTTTGCTTGATCAACTTGTTTCTTCTCTTCATTCTTTGTGGATTCTTCATTTATGGCCTTTGATCCATTTGACGATTCTCCTTCATCAAAACCCAAACCAAATTTGATGCCTGTAGTCTTTTGGTTATTTATGATCTTATCCAACTTCATAGAACTTTCTTCACGTTTGTGATAACAACTAATTTTCTGATTCATCTCTTCTAGCTACATTCTTAAACCAACAATCTCTTCTTCTAGCTTGTTGCAATAATCTATTTTCATGGTTATTTGCACTTCGAGATCTTCGGAGATTTTCTTGGATTCTTCTATCTATACTTTCAAATTTGTTATGATTTCATTTGCATCCTCAAGCTTTCTTGAAATTTTCTTATTCTTTTTTCTTTCTATCTTCAATTCATCTAGAGTTGCAATTAGTTCCTCTTCCAAATTCACTTCTGCGTCAATTTCTTCTTCATCACATTCCTGTTCTTTTTCTGGTTTTTCTTCTTTGAGTGCCATGAAAAGAGCTTCACCTGTTTCCTTTTCAGAATCCTCACTGGAGCTATCTTCTGATGAACTGACATTCTTGGAGATGAAACTTTTCTTCTTGAAGTTGCCTTTTCTAAAATTTGTTTTTTTCTTCCAGTCACTTCTTTCTTCGTGCGATCCTTCATCACTTCTATTCTTCTCATTAAGTGGACATTTAGCTACAAAATGCCCAATGCCTCCATAGTTGAAACATTTAAACGATAACTTTCCTCTGTATTTTCTTTTTCCCCTTTTTAGTTTTCGAACAAAGTTTGCTTCCATTTCATCTGATGTCTCTTCTTCCTCGGATTCTTGTTTTGCTTTCATATTTTTATGGGCTTTAAAAGTAGCTTCTCTGTATGTGGGTTTAGATTTTCCTATTCTCATCTCATATGCAATCAAAGAACCATGCATCTCATCCATACTAAAAGAATTTAGATCTTTAGCTTCTTCTATAGCTGAAACTTTAGAATCAAATCTTTGGGGAAGGGATCTTAATACCTTTTTCACGATGATAGAATCTTTGATTTCCTCACCGAGTCCTCTAATCGCATTAATGACTTCATTAACTCTCAGCATATATGCCTCTATATTCTCATCGTCATTCATCTTTAATACTTCGAACTGAGCTCGATGTGTTTGTAACTTGGCCTCCTTGATCTTAACGTCTCCTTCATGAATGCTCTTCAGTTTGTCCCATATTTCCTTTGTCGTTTTACAACCCATAATCTTTACCAGTTCGTTGTCCACTAATCCACACATGATAGCATTCTTTGCTTTTGAGTCATTCTCAAACAGTTTCTTACCGGCAACATCGGTTGGAGAAGTGGTGGGTATTGTGTATCCACTATCTACTTGAATCCCAAATGTCGTATCCCAAAGCACAAAGATATGTCTGCATCCTGAGTCTCCAAAATGCGTAATTAGTTCCGTCAAACAATGGTGCTTTGTTTGATGAGAAGCCTTCACCACCTGCCATTGTGTCACTTCCAAGATCACCCTAGCCGGTTAAGCCTGTTTAGGAACCTCGCTCTGATACCAATTGTTAGTCTCACAATGACACTGAGAGGGGGGGTGAATCAGTGTAGCTCTTTAAAACTTAAATCTTCAACACTCAAAGCCAAAACAATGAAAACATAAAACCAAATAAAGCAAGTATAACAAGAGAACATCACACAACACAAGATGTACCGAGGTTCACCGATTTGGCTACATCCTCAAAAATGATTGTTTGGACTCCCATCCAAATCTAGCCTTTGCAAAGCACCAACTTTACAATCAATTTACCAGCACCCACTGGAAGGAGCACCAACCCCTGATTTATCTGCACCAACAGAAAGGAGCACCAACCCCTGATTTATCTGCACCAACAGAAAGGAGCACCAACCCCTCTACCAAGCACCCACTTGATTTTGATATTGATAATAAAATGACATATATGAATGTCTTCACTGAAACCAGAACCCTCTATGGTCTGTAAGCTCAAAATCTAAAACTTTCTATTTCACCCAGTATAACATCCCTCTCTCTGCATTACTCAGAATTTGAATCTTCTCTTCTCACAAAAAAAACTGATTGTTCTCTTAGCTCGTTCTGCCAATTGCTAAACGCTTTATGGGTATTGTGCAACACTTTGTCTGCGAACTCCTCTCAAAATTTCAGCCAAAATGGATATCATATGAGAAAGTTATGCCCAAAATACTGAAGTGACATTTTTCACCACTCTCCAAAAATCATGGATTTTCACTCTTTATTTTTCTCCACACACACTTCTCTCTTCACAAAATAAAGTCCCCACTTTTCAATAAAATCCCTTGTCACTTAAAAAGCACACACTTGCATTCTTTTTCCCTTTTCAATTTTTAAAAATATTTTCTTTAATGAAGCTTCTTAAAACAATATAACTTCCTTTTTTTTATTTTGAGAAGGCATTTCGTCAAACACGTCACATGCAAAGAATTGACACCTTACTCGTTCTCTTACTTCGGAGCCACGTGACACCTCAAACCAAAAATGAAATATGCTCTATTTGATGCCTTGAAGGTGTAACAACACTGAAACCGAAACTTTGGCGACTCTGCAAGGTCGAAACGACCAACTGAAGGATTTTGCACAAGTGGAACAAATTGACATAAAAGTGACCTGTACCATTTTTGCAACAATCATAACTCTCACCTCGTAACTCTGTTTTCTCTAAAATTTGAAACATAGAATATCTACAATTCTGACTACATCCAGTCTGAATCTCACTGCATAACTCCTTACGGTTCACCTGTACCACCTCCACGAAAACTACTGCTAACACACTTTTTCCAAAAAGAGCATTTTTGTGACAGTCTTGCAACGCTTGTAACATTCGCCTCGTTTCTCCGTTTTGGTGGAAATTTGGAACACATGTTCTTGAAGATAACGACCACCTCCAGTTCAAATTTTACTATCAAATTCTTCTCGGTTTGCTCGCAGTGCTTCTGACAAAACTGCCCTTTTTTGGCCTGTACAACCACTTGCCAAATCATCCGCCAAGATACCAAAAATGTCACCGATCAATCCAAACACTATGCTGACACCTCCAACACTGTTCTGGACTATTTCTTGACATGCTGGCATGTTCCAAACTGATCCATCCTGTCCAACTGCGCCCGTGATGACTTTTGCAATTTTTTGACAACTTCTTGACGATTTTTTCAACTTTTGCAAATTTGCATGAACAACTTGTAACAACTTCACCCGAACATCAAAAACATCCTCATAAGCATTGAACATCACTGTACATACTCTGAACAACCTTCGAACAACTATCCACTACATCAACCTGTCCATATGAGTGTGTTGACAACAATGACAATATTGTCGCTGCACCTTGCTCAACAATCTCCCCCTTTGGAATTGTTGGCAACACACGCACAATTTCTTGTAACTCTTCTCCCCCTTTTGACAACAAGACCAAAGGGCTGATGAAAACTGCCGCTGAGTCCATGCACAAAATTCTAAGGAAAAAATTATTACACTTAGCAAAAATCACAAACATGAGCAAAAAGATAAACAAATACACAAATGCTCCCCTTGAGAATATGGCCCCAATAGCTAGTCAATTCTTGGGAAGTGTGACCACTCCCAATTTCTTGCGAAGGTACTCAAAGACTTCCTTGGTCAATTTTTTGGTGAAGATATCTGCTACTTGCTCTATTGTTGGAACAAAATCCAACTTAACCTCACCTTCCAAAACTTTCTCCTTTAAAAAATGATATCAGATAACGATATGTTTTGTGCAAGAAAGCATAACCGGATTCTTTGATATGTTAATGGCACTGGTGTTATCGCACTTAACTAAAATCAGCTCACTAAAATTAATGCCAAGATCCTTCATAGTTTATTTCATCCATAACACCTACGTACAACACGTTGTCGCTGTAATGTATACTGCCTCTCTTATGGATAAGGAGACTGACTCCTATTTCTTACTGTGCCACGCGACCAACCTATCTCCAAGATAGAATGCACCTCCACTGGTACTCTTTCTATCATCTACACATCCTACCCAATCTGCATATAAATATGTAATAAGGGTGAAGTCCTTACCTTTTAGATACCATAACCCATACTCCATAGTACCCTTGAGGTACCGAAGAATCCTCTTCATTGCTATCACATGAGTCTCCTTGGGACTAGCCTAAAATCGTACTACCATGCATACTACCTATAAAATATCTGGTTTGGTAGCTATCAAGTACAGTAAGCTCCCAATCATAGATCTATACATAGTTTGATCAACATGTGGAGATTTGTCATCCTTGCTCAACTTGCAACTTGTCATCATGGGAGTTCTAACTGGCTTACAATCCTCCTATTGTGGCTGCTCCACAACGTACCCCAAAATTGGGGACCCACCTTTTTGCATATTTTCCAAGAAGACCGAAGTGGCCCATATGCTAAAGATCAAAGAAAAAACAAAACACCACAAGGAGAAAAAGTGTCGCGATATCGCGACATGTTGCATTTTCGTGGTCCAAAGCAAAGAGAAAAAGCAAGGAAGAAAAAGTGTCACGATATCGCGACATGTTGCATTTTCGCGGCCAAAAGAGAAGAGAAAGAACAAGAAAGAAAAAGTGTCGCGATATCGTGACATGTTGCATTTTCATGGCCAAAAGAGAAGAGAAAGAACAAGAAAGAAAAAGTGTCGCGATATCGTGACATGTTGCATTTTCACGACCAAAAGAGAAGAGAAAGAACAAGAAAGAAAAAGTGTCACGATATCGCGACATGTTGCATTTTCGCGGCCAAAAGAGAAGAGAAAGAACAAGAAAGAAAAAGTGTCGCGATATCGCGACATGTTGCATTTTCACGGTCCAAAGCAAAGGAAAAAGTGTCGCGATATCGCGACATGTTGCATTTTCGCAGTCCAAAGCAAAGAGAAAAAGTGTCGCGATATCGCGACATGTTGCATTTTTGTGGTCCAAAGCAAAGAGAAAAAGCAAGGAGGAAAAAGTGTCACGATATCGCGACATGTTGCATTTTCGCAACTCAAAAAGGGCAGGAAGGCAGAGAAACAAAAGTGTCACGATATCGCGACATGTTGCATTTTCGCGACTCAAAAAGGGCAGTGCGAGAGAAACAAAAGTGTCACGATATCGCGACATGTTGCATTTTCATGACTCAAAAGGGGCAGGCAGGAAGAGAGACAAAAGTGTCACGATATCGCGACATGTCCAATTTTTGCCAAGGGAACAGAGTAGTGGATAGTGCGTCTGATATTAGTGATGAACACCAGGATAGTGAAACTGAAGACTACATAATGACGTGGACCTATAAGGAATGAATCGAAGATTGAATAAGGTAATTTGTCACATAAGGACAAAATCTAATGAATAAGACAAAACGTTACATAAGGAATATTTAATGATTTGAAATCATTTAAGATGGTCGTTACACATGGAAGGAAGCGGACGCATGCCCATGTGGAGAAAAGGAAACATTTTTTTTAAATCAAACGAAAAGTGAAGAAAACCAAACAGAGGAAGCCAAACCATGGGAATGAAACGAAGGGCCACAAAATAGAAATGAAAATCCTTTTTGGAAACCAAAACACATGCATGCACAAGGGAAGGTGAAACGAACAACCATTGGAAAATGAAACAAAAAGCTTCCTGAAAATTTTAAATACGCCAGGCAAGGATGTTTTGAGGGGTTGGAAATTGCTGCAAGCAAAGTTGCAGATTTGAAGGCAAGAGGGCTATTCTGGACTTGTTTGGGGCTGTTTTTCTTCCATGGACTGGTTTGGGAAAACCAGAAATTCTGCTATTGTAAAATGACACATTTTTAATGCAAGAGTTTTCAGAAATTTGCATCTTGTGGGCAAGAAAGAAGGAGATTCTCTTTGCATGCTATGGATTTAATGTCTATTTCTTTCTCTTTTTTAGATTTCGAGTTTGTAGATGGAGTTAATGCAAGTTTGCTTGGTTGCTTCATATGAATGCTTGAACCTGAAATTTATTTTAAACCCTAGGAGCCAACACTTAGTCTATGGGGATTGTGCTTGTTTTGCAAGTCCAATAGGTTAGGTTGCATGCATGGAAACCTCACATCTTCGGTTTTGTTGAAATAGGATAGCATCACACTGAATGCATTTTATTTTCAGTTTTCTGCATTTTCTTTCAACTTTTTCTGCATTTTATTTTCCAGAAATTTTAACTTTTTTTAATTTTTAGGCATTAAAATAAACATTTAAAAAATTTTCAAAATCCAAAAATAATTTCACCATTGCGTAGGTTATACTTCATACTTCCAATACGCATTTTGAAATTTCATTTTCGGAGTTGTTTAGTATTTTTAAAAATTCATCGAAGTTGTTTTATTACAGATTTTAAAAAATCCGAAAATAGAAAATTTCCATTTTTGGGCCGAATTTCATTTTTTCAGTTTCATGTTTCATTCATGAGCCTATGATGACATTCCCTTCATGAAAATTCCAATTTCAATGAAGGAGTCGTGTTTTATGGCACTTTGCAAATTACCATTTTGGGAGCCTAATTGCCTATTTAGGGATTATAAGGTCAAAGCACTAAATTATTCATCTTTGTGAAAATCTGATTTCATTTAAGAAGGATAATTAAAGTGACATTTTGAAGCTACATTTGAAGACCCTATTTTTGGGTGTTTTTTTTTCATCATCTGACATTTGGATTTAATGCAAGATAAAATCTATTTTAAAACCCTCAAGATAAAAGGAATTAAGGCACTACATCGTGGTCATATGAGGGCCAACTCACATTTGCTTTATTTTGGTTCAATGAACAATCACTAAAGTTTCATGGTAAAATAAACCAACATTGCCCCTTGTTTACAGTTACTTGCAATCACTAAGGTGTTCCAAGCATTTAAATTGAATATCTTTATTTGAGATTACTAATACACATATGCAAAATGCTAATATAGCGGAGACCTTGGAGAAGTTGTTTGTTTAACTTCTTTGCAAGAGGGGATTTGGAACCCAAATCCTAAGGAAGAGTGTACTTTCACAATTGGGTGAAAATACCACTCAACAAGATTGGCGCTAGAAGGAGGGCCTGAATTGGTTTATTTCAGAGTGATTTAAATGCTATAGGGTTTAAATTTTTGAATATTTCATGCCCTATTGATTATTATCTTTAGCCCTCTTTAACAACACAACCTTGTAGTGTTAAAAGGAGGACATGAATCGCTATGCATTGTTCTAACGCTTTTGATTGTTCATACAAGAATAATGTGTTTTGATTTGATTTTGAAAAATTTTGGTCTTGACTAACGAGGTTGTCTCCATGCAATTACTTTCATTTGATTTTAATGGATACATCTCTTGGTTGATGCTAACATGATTATTAATCGTTACATGTTTGATATTTGCTAGTCATTTCATGCTTATTTGTAAGGAATTATTTTTTGTCTAAAAATGTATTTGTTGTCGGTATTATGCTCTTCACTTGCGTGTAATGCGATCTTGTGAATCAGAAAGCCTACAACACTAGGAGTATGCTCTTCACTTGCGCATATGCGATCTGGTGAATCATAAACTTACATTTTTAGAATACTGCTTTGTCATGGTTCCTTCTTTCATTCATGACTAACAAATTGATTTTGAAGTTATTCTTTGAATCTCATTAATGGCTATAACTGCAGGATTTTCTTTGTGTCACAGGTTTTCTTTGAGGTATTGAGAGTTTTGTCAGGTTTTGTAGGGTAGTTTCATTTACAAGCTGGACCCACCGCATCGCATCGCAACTAGGTCCAAAACAACCGAGGAAACCATATTCCAAAGCCTCTCACCCACTCATAGGAATCCAAGGAATAAAACCAAGCAAATTGTGATCCCACCAGATACCCTTGTTACAGAAGATCCTTCTGTTTCAGGTGCATCTAGCGGACTTGCACCGGTGGTGTCAATTGCCACTAGTGTACCAATTATCAGTACCATTTCCATGGTTCTTGTAGGGTTATCCTCATCGATTTTGAATCAAATGGCCCAACCTCCACCAGCTCCTTGGTACGGAGCCCATAACATTCCTTTGAATATTGCAGGGGATATTCATGAGATCCCTAAGAATATAGAGAGATTTTTGCCCAAATACAAACCGGATGGCCCAAGGACCGCAGAAGAACATATTCAGGCCTATAGGGATGTTTTGATAAGATTGCAAGTTCAACATGAAGATGTGGCTTGTAGACTCTTCCCCATGAGCCTAGACCAAGTGGCCTACGAATGGTATATTTGCTTACCTACTGGTTCCATTACGTCATGGATGCAAATGGAGAATGCTTTTGTCAACCAATTCAGGTCACCATTAGATCCCACAATCATCTACAATCAGTTCATTACATGCAAAAGAGGCCAGGGTGAGCCAATTCAAACTTTTAATCAGAGATTTCAGAAGTGCTATAATAGAGCAATTTGGCATTTTGCCATTGATCCCGCAGTAGCTTTGCAAATATATTTTGGGGCATTGGATCCTATGACGACAATGTTTGCAAGGCGAAATCCTCAAGTTACCATGCTTGCTCTAGCCTACAATGAAGCTATGACCATTGAACAACAAATGACACCACAGGGTTATGGGTTTCCCCAGATGCCTATGGTAGGACAATATGGTCCATATGGTCAAGCTCCTATGATGAATCAGATCATGGCACCACAAATGCCAGGCATGAATGCTTTGCCTTATCAACAACCATATTCATCAACACCCGCTTACACACCCATTCCAATTCAACCAATCACATCCATTCCCCCCATTCCTTCATTTTTGCAAAATAGTCAACAGACTATGCAAGGAGCTAGTCCGGTTAATTCTCAGGCTATAGTTCCTTTCCCCAATCCAATTCCGATTCAAAGTGTGAATCCCTACGCAAATCAAGTTGCTCAAAATCCAACTCAAATGTTAAGTCAAGATCTCACCAATTATGCAAACCCTACTGGAACTAGCAATAACATAGCTCAACCAAAAGAGATTTATTCAGAGGTTGAAGAGCTCAAAAAGATGGTTCACAAATTGAGTAATGATTTGGTTCAAAAATAGAAGTATGAATCCCATGCCCCTCACCCAAATCGAAATTTCAACAATAGAGGGAGACATTGGAATACGAAGCCAAACAATGGGGGTGTGCCTTCCCCTATTGCTAATCGGATAGATACTTCGTAGGACCAAGTCACTCTAGTTCCATTCTTAATATTTCTGATTTTGCATGGGAAAAGGGGTGTAGATTGCATAATACAAAGGAGCATAATGAAAGGAATTGTCCCAAAATCGCTAGGTATACCCATTGTCTCCAAGCTCAAGTGGATGATTTGGAACTTGTGCCAAATGAGGGTCCACCCCAACATCAACAAGGAGATGACAACATTTTGGTGGTGGAAACTCTATATCGTCAAGAAAGTGAGAATGAGGAAGAAGAAGAGGATGAAATATTGGAACAGGAAGTGCAAGATTTTAGAGAATTTAGAAAGGGGAACCATGGATACCATTTGAGGAGTAAGTTCAAAACCCCTAAAACATCCTCAACTCCACCAAACAACTCTATCCTTCCTCCTGATACCAAGGCTGATAATAATCCCCCTCCTCCATCTGGAAGAGAAACGTCTAAGGACATGCAAAAAACATTGAAGCTTGAGAAGTCAACTTATGACATAGTGGAGGATTTAAGGAAGTCCAAGTCTAGCCTTTCATTTTTAGAGGCGGCTAGGTTTCCTGGCCAAAAGGAAGCATTGATAAAGGCTTTGGACTCACCTAGTCAAATACAGGAAGGAAAGGAAGTTGAATCTCACATGGTTTTACGAAAGGAAAGACGAGATGTCCCTCCTTTTTTATTGACTGTGAGGATTGTTGGCAAAAATTTGCACAATTGTTTGGTGGACACAGGTGCCACAAGTAACCTCATGCCTTCAAAAATTTGTCAAATGCTAGGCCTAGAGCCTGTTTCTTCTAAATGCAAGGTTTTGCAATTGGATCGATCCGAGGTAAATGTGGTAGGGACCCTCTACGATGTTAAGATCCAACTCAATTCTGAACCTAGGGTCCAACAGGTGGTTGATATTTTGGTTGTCAATATCCCAAGTCGATATGGAATGCTACTTGCTAGGGATTGGATGAAAATTTTGAATGGTTATTTCTCCACTGATTGCTCACACATGTGGCTACCCTGGAAAGGGATTGCTAATCAAATTAGAGTGGAAAATGAGCCAAGGCTTAAGGAAATCATCACAGAATTCAACAAGCCAAATGAAGTTCAATTTTTTGAACCCGAGTTAGGAGTCTATGCTTTTGATGTTGAAAGAGCTACCGAAGAACCTCAAAAAGAAACATTTTCTTGTAGCTCTTTTGAAGAAGATAATCTCGTGTGGTTACTCAAGTTTGATGGATCTAAGTCAAAACAAGGGGCAGGAGCTGGAGTTGAACTCACTTGTCCAGGAAGTAAACCATTGTTTGCTTGCCTATAGATTGCAATTTCCTTGCACTAACAACGTGGCTGAATATGAAGCTCTTATCTTTGGATTACAATTGGCTTTGAGCAAGAAGGTTAAGTGTTTGAAAGTATTGGGAGATTCGGAGTTGGTTGTCAAACAAGTTAAAGGACAATATACCTGTCGCGATAAGAGATTGAGCCTTTATAGAACTAGGGTGAGGGACCTCATTGAGGAATTTGATGCTTTTAATATATCCCTTATTTCTAGGAAAGGAAATCCTATAGTTGATTCTCTTGCAGTCACTGCAGGCATGCTAAATCCGGTTGACATAAAAAAATGCAAGAAGTTTTCCATTGAGTTGGTCCCTTGCCCATCGATACCTGATAACGTCAAAAACTTCCAAGTTTTTGAGAATGATAGACACATTTTCAAATTTGTCACCAATTCAGGTATTTTTGAGAACCAAGTGATTGATGAAGATCAAAGGTGGCAAGAAGAAACAGAAGGAGAAAGCGAAGCTACATTTCAATCCAACAAGATACCTAAGAACATTGTTTCATTGGAGAAGATGTTTGATATGGGATATAAAGCTAGAAAAGGAAAAAGGGTTCCACTTCCTAAAGATGCTTGTGACCTAATCAATATAGGGAGTGTGGATAATCCACGTGAAGTGTACATTGCAAAGGCATGTACAACTGATGAGAGGGAAAATATAATACGTGCACTAAAGTATTACATGGATTGCATTGCTTGGAATTACAATGAGTTGAAAACGTATGATCAAAATGTTATTATGCACACCATCCCTCTAAAACCGGATTCCAAACCCTTCAGACAAAGACAACGACCTGTTAACCCATTACTTGAGCCCTTGATAGAGAAAGAGGTCAAGCGATTGTTGGACGCAAAGATAATATTTCCCGTTAGGCACTCAACTTGGGTCGCTAATCTTGTTTCGGTGAGAAAGAAGAATGGAGAGATAAGGCTATGCATAGATTTTAGAAATCTCAACAAAGCCTCACAAAAGGATAATTACCCATTGCCATCAATTGATGAAATCTTGCAAACGGTGAATGGGTCTGAAATGATGTCTTTTCTCGATGGGTATTCTGGATACAATCAGATTCTTATTCATCCCAATGATAGGATGAAGACGGCCTTCACAACCAAATGGGGAACATTTGCCTATAGAAGAATGCCTTTCGGATTATTAAATGCAGGCGCAACATTTCAACGTGCCATGGATTATGCGTTTAAAGGGCTCATAGGTAAATGTATCATTGTGTATGTGGATGACATTCCTGTGTTTTCAAAGGAAAGAGAAGACCATGTGAAAGATTTGAGGAAAGTTCTCCAAAGGTGTAGAGAGCACGAAATTTCTTTAAATCCCAAAAAATGCATCTTTGGAGTGACAGAAGGAAGATTGCTTGGCCATATCATTTCAAAAGAAGGTATCTCCATTGATCCGAAAAGGATAGAAGCTATCCAAAACTTGCCTCTCCCAGGTAGCAAAAAGGAATTGAGATCTTTCTTTGGGAAAATCAATTTTGTGAGGAAGTTTATTTCTGGCTTCGCTGAGATAGCTAAACCACTGAATGAGATGCTCAAAAAGGATGTGAATGTCAGATGGAATGAAGAAAGTAGGGTTGCCTTTCAAAGCATCAAGGATGCTATTTCTAGAGCCCCTGTCCTTATAAGTCCAGATTATTCTAAGCCTTTCTTTATTTATGCTTTTACATCCGAACACTCTTTTGCGAGTGTCTTGACTCAGAAAGGTGAAGATAACACAGAAAATCCCATAGCTTTTCTAAGTGCTCCTTTGAAGGATGCTCAATTGAGGTATTCCATTCTCGATAAGCAAATGTATGCACTTTTCAAAATAGTAAAAAAATTCAGACATTACATTGTGCATAGTAGGGTCTTTGCCATTGTGCCTGACCCTGTTGTCAAAACCATGTTTGTGCAAAATGAGCTAGGTGAGAGAAGAGGTAAATGGATTTCTACCATTCAAGAATTTGATCTTGAAATTCAACCCATGAAACTAGTTCGTGGACAAGGACTTGTGAAAACAATTGCTGAGAACAATCCCCAAGTCACATGCCAATATTCAAATGTAGAGCACATCTCCAAAGATGATTGGTATGTTGATATTGTGTATTTTTTGCTAAATGGTAAGTGTCCATCATATCTTAATTCTACTCAAAGAAGAGCCTTGAGACTTAAATCTGCCAATTATCTTATTAGGTCTGGTGCTCTTTACAGGAAAAATCACGAGGGAATTTACCTACGATGCTTAAATCAAGAAGAAGCTACCAATGTTTTGCAAGAGTTTCATGGTAAATACAAAACTGGCCATGGTTCGGAAAATTCAACAGCACATCAAATCTTAAGAGCGGGATATTATTGGCCCCACATTTTTAAAGATGCACATGCACACGTGCGATCTTGCCATATTTGTCAAGTGGCTGCCAATAGAGAAAGGAATGCAGCTATGCCATTGCAACCTGTAGTTGAGATGAGACCATTTGCACAATGGGGATTAGACTTCATTGGGGTTATTAACCCAAATTCTTTAGATTCCCATAAATTCATACTCACAGCTACAGATTATTGCACTAGGTGGGCAGAAGCAATTCCTACGAAGCATTCCACTACGGATGTGGTAATAAAGTTCCTCAAAGATCACATCGTAACAAGGTTTGGAATGCCCGATTCTATTGTAAGTGATAATGGTAAGGCTTTTGCTTCCACTCAATTTGCAAATTGGGCATATGATAATAAGGTGAGTTTAAAGTTTTCATCTAACTATTACCCTCAAGGCAATGGTTTGGCAGAATCTTCAAATAAAAATTTGTTAACCATCATTAAGAAGTTATTGGAAAAGAATTCTCGGGATTGGCACAACCAATTAAAATTTGCTCTTTGGGCAGATAGGACTAGAGAAAAAGAATCAATAGGGAATACACCTTATCATCTAGTTTATGGGCAAGATCCAATTTTTCCTGCAAATTTGAAGCTTCAAACCCTTCGTTTCACACAAGAATACCTTGGAACCGATAATCACATTGAGGCTAGATTAAGTCATCTAATGCACCTTGATGAAAAAAGAGAAGAAGCCATGCTCCACATGAGCAAACATCAAGATGTGGTCAAAATATGGTTTGATAAAAGAGCCAAAATTAAGTCTTTTAGGATCTCGGACTTGGTTTTATTGTGGGATAAAAAACATGAGGAGAAAGGGGATCACAAAAAGTTTGATTGTCTTTGGTTAGGCCCTTATCAAATTTTTGAAATCCTAGGGGAGAATACTTTCAGACTAAGAACTTTGGATGGGAAATATTTGATGTTACCGGTTAATGGGCAAGTTCTAAAGCATTATTTTAGCCCTTAAGTCATGTGAGATTTGTATCATATTGTACATTTGTATATAATTTTTGGTTTTGATGTTGGTTTTGCATTTCAGTTTTGGTTTCAAGTTGTGTGTTGGTCCTTTGGACACTTTTGGTTTGTCTAAAAAAAAGAAAAAAAAAAAAAAGCGAGATGTCAACTTATGTCCTTATGAATGTTGACTAAGACTAAGAGAATATGAAACATGGGAATTGTATTGCTGAAAGCTCCACGAGTATCGCAAACACATTAAAGAATATCGTTTGGAACTTGTGATGCATGAAGTTGTCAGTTTTTGCAAATTATGGCAAAGTAGGTGGTATACTCCATCCGCATTTCAAAAAGAGCAATGCATTCATCCATATCTCATGTTACATTCCACATTGCATATACATTTCATCTCAGTTGCATCTACATTTCAAATACAATCATTGAAAAGGTGTCGAATCCTCTTAGGGTTATTACATAACATATATTAAAAGGATCCTAAGGTTGGGAACCGATGCCCGAACTATCTTGAACCAAGCACGTTCTACACATATTAAAGAGGATCTTGAGCAAAATGGTCAAAACCATACTTGGAAGAAAAGGTGAGGCGAAAGGAGTATTTCGTGTCTGTCCTATCATGCAACATAATCCTTAAATAGTGGTTTTTACCACTCCCATAGAGCTTAAAGCCTAAAATCAGAGTAGTAAGGATAGGGTTAAATCCCCATCGAACTTAGGTTGAGGATCCAACTCCCCAAAGCTCTGATTTGACCTTCATGGAGTAGTAAGGATAGGGTCTAATTCTCATCTCGCTTAGGTTGAGAATCTGATTCCCCAAAGCTTCTATTTTGCCCACTCAAGAACTTGAAATTCCAAAGCAATTTTTTTTCATTTCATCATTAATATTGGATTGGAAGGATCGTACTACATGTCCCTTGCAAGGATGGGTAGTCATCCCCAAGGTTCAAGAAATCAAAAGTAAAGCCAAATCATGGATTATGGGGTTAATCTCCATCGGGGCTATAGACGCCTGACTGGCAATGGAGTATGCTCATGCGTGGCAACATGTCTTGTCTAAAAGCAAGACCACTGACTGCTCAAACGGACAGGCTAGCCTGACAGTTTCATCCATAACAGGTTAAATCATTTTGTTCAAGATGAGGTAATGAACTCCAGATCCGAGTAGTAAGGATAGGGTTAAATTCCCATCTCGCTTAGGTTGGGAATCCTATTCCCCAAAGCTCTGATTTCACTTACACTTGCACATGGGTTCAAGATGGTAGTGACACATAACCAACTTTGGGATCTAGTAAATTAATTCAGTATACACATATTTGGTCCTAAGAGGGTTTGACAGCTTTAATATGTTTGTTCATGGTACTAGAAAGTTTGAGCCTTTGCAAAGCTTGTTATATCTCTAGCATATTCACCATACATTAAATCCTACAGGAATCATTCATAACCTCTCATATGTATAATCATAAGTGAAAATGACAATGGAAAGTTGAACGAGTTTCAAATGATAGGGAATGAAGCACATTGCACACATCGAGCTGATGCTTAATAATTCTAATGCTTCATGTATTTCTTGTCTAGTTTCATTCTTTGGATATTTGCTGACGCTTGTGTTTGAGTTTTGAAGGTTTTCAGGTTGGGTTCTCACCGAAATGCTCAGGAGCATTTCCCGAAGAAGTCGCCATTTGTTGTGGCTGCTCCACAACGTACCCCAAAATTGGGGACCCACCTTTTTGCATACTTTCCAAGAAGACCGAAGTGGCCCATATGCTAAAGATCAAAGAAAAAGCAAGACAAAGGAGGAAAAAGTGTCGCGATATCACGACATGTTGCATTTTCGCGGTCCAAAGCAAAGAGAAAGAGCAAGAGAGAAAAAGTGTCGCGATATCGCGACATGTTGCATTTTCGCAGCAAAAAGAGAAGAGAAAGAGCAAGAAAGAAAAAGTGTCACGATATCGCGACATGTTGCATTTTCACGCCCAAAAGAGAAGAGAAAGAGCAAGAAAGAAAAAGTGTCACGATATCGCGACATGTTGCATTTTTGCGGCCAAAAGAGAAGAGAAAGAGCAAGAAAGAAAAAGTGTCGCGATATCGCGACATGTTGCATTTTCGCGGCCAAAAGAGAAGAGAAAGAAAAAGAAAGAAAAAGTGTCGCGATATCGCGACATGTTGCATTTTCGTGGCCAAAGCAAAGGAAAAAGTGTCGCGATATCGCGACATGTTGCATTTTCACGGCCAAAAGAGAGAAAGAAGAAAGAAAAAGTGTCGCGATATCGCGACATGTTGCATTTTCGTGGTCCAAAGCAAAGGAAAAAGTGTCGCGATATCGTGACATGTTGCATTTTCACGATCCAAAGCAAAGAGAAAAAGCAAGGAGGAAAAAGTGTCACGATATCGCGACATGTTGCATTTTCGCGACTCAAAAAGGGTAGGTAGGCAGAGAAACAAAAGTGTCGCGATATCGTGACATGTTGCATTTTCGTGACTCAAAAGGGCAGGCAGGCAGAGAAACAATGAAGAACACAAGCTTATATTGAGAGGGGGGGTGAACAGTATAAGACCACTTTTTACTTTTGCTTTAATTCAACTTTCAAAAAAGTATTATGAAGTGTAGAGATAGTAGAAATAAAAGCAGCAATTAAAGCAATGCACAACACACCATCCACAAAGAGACACAACAATTTACATGGTTCACCCAATGCGGCCTACTCCACGGATAAAATTCTTAATAAATTTTATCACCTCAAATTCTGGGAAACCTTTCTCGATTACAAATTTTATGGGCACCAACCCAAAGGAGACAACTTCCCCTAGCTCTGCTCTTTAAAGGTGAACCTCTAGAAGACCTCTGCCTCTACTACCCTTAGCAAGTGGAAATCTATCCACAGAAGACACATGTCTTCCCTACTCTGGCTAGAGACCTCTGTCCTCAACTCTTTCACCTTCTAAGCTGGTCCTCTTATCTGCACCAAACACAATCCTTCGGTCTGGCACAATTCTGTCCTCTTCCTCTGTTCTTTTCTGCACTTGGTCGAAACCAACTTTTCACTGTCTGCACAAATACTTTAGCACTCGATCAACTAATTTACTTCTACGAAAACACAGTAGCACAGACTTTGCGTATTCTGTGCAAACACAATAGCACAGTCTTCACAAATACAGCAACACAACCTTCACAAATACAGTAGCACAGTCTTCGCAAATACAGCAGTCAATCAGACTTCCACTTATGCACCTCTACGATCAAACTTCTCCCCGCACTCTATCTGTGCAAATCGCACTTCAAACACACACTTGATCGATACCAAACTCTTCAAGCAACCCTCCTTTTATACTCACAATCTCAAGATTTAAATCTTGGTCTTAGTCGGCTGTTTACCTTTTAATTACGTCGCCTACAAAACCCTACGTACCGTCGGCCCAAATTTAACTCAGTTGACTTCACTGCCTCCCTGTAGCTTCTGGAAAAACTTCAACATGTCATGATATCATGACACCTTTTCCTATCGTACAACTTCTATTGCTTATTGTCACAAAATTATGACACTACTACCTGCCATGCCCCTTCTTTAGCCTGTTGTCATGAAATCGCGACACTACAGCCTGCTGTACACCTTCTTTAGCCTGTTGTCACGAAATCATGACACTACTGCCTACCGTGCACCTTCTTTGGCCTGTTGTCACAAAATCATGACACTACTACCTGTCGTGCACCTTCTTTGGCCTGTTGTCACAAAATCATGACACTACTGCCTTTGACGACCTCCTTTTTGCTTATGTCACGAAATCGCGACACTTCCTATCTTTGTTGATGTCATCTGCAACTCTGTCATGAAATCATGACCCTTTTGCCTTCATGGCCTTCTTCTCTACTTGCACTAGCGAAAATGGAACATGTCACGAAATCGCGATGCTTTTGTCTACAAAGCCTTCCTCTCTGCTTCTGTCATGAAATCGTGACACTTTTCCTATAGAAGACTTGCTTACTGTTTTTGTCATGAAATCATGACACTTTCTCCAACTAAATGCTCCCAACTCAACCTGTCGTGAAATCATGACACTTTCTACATCCGTACAACTTCTTTGTAGCCTGTCATGAAATCATGACGCTTTCAGCTTCTGAAAGCTTTCCCTGCAACCTGTCATGAAATCGTGATGCTTCTGGCTTTCGAACACTTTATCCACTGCCTATCATGAAATCATGATGCTTCTCCTTTTAGGATATTCTCTTTGCTACATGTCATGAAATCATTACAGTCTTCAACTCGACCTTTGCAGCATGTCACGAAAATGCGACAGCCCTTACTTGGTACTTTGCATCATGTCGCGAAATCACGACAGTTCCTGAATCACTTTCTCTCTCTTCAATATTATCGTGAAATCATGACAGATCACACTGCGGAATTTCTCTTCTACAACATGTCATGAAATCGCGACACTTTCTTTGTCCGTACAACCTCCTTTGCAGAATGTCGCAAAATCACAACACTTTTCTTTCTCTGCCTTCATGCACTGTCTGAGTCGTGAAAATGCGACATGTCATGAAATCGTGACAGTTTTGCCTGCTTCGACTTTGCCTTCTCGCATGTCGTGAAATCGTGACACATTTTCCTAAACTTTCTCTCTCCTCAAACATGTCACGAAATCATGACAATTTTGCCAGCGCTTTCTCTCTCCTAAAACATGTCGCAAAATTGTGACAGTTTTTCTAGTTGCCTGCATACTTTTTCTTACTTGTCTTTTTCTTGATCTTTTGCAACTGGGCTACCCTGATCTTCTTGGAAACTCACTGTCCATGCTGAAACCTTCATCAAAACACATTATTTGACATAAAAACAAATTGCTTCAAGAACTCCTTGACATCAATGACAACAACTACACTTGAGCAAAGGCAATGTACTCAAGGTACCCAAAATTGCCAACAAACAAAAGTGTCGCGATATCGCGACATGTATTTTCACAACTCAAAAGGGGTAGGCAAATAGAGAAACAAAAGTGTCGCGATATCGCGACATGTCTGATTTCACCAAGGGAACAGAGTAGTGGACAGTGCGTCTGATATTAGTGATGAACACCAGGATAGTGAAACTGAAGACTGCATAATGACGTGGACACATAAGGACAAAATCCAATGAATAAGACAAAATGTTACATAAGGAATCTTTAATTATTTGAAATCATTTAAGATGGTCGTTACACATGGAAGGAAGCGGACGCGTGCCCATGTGGAGAAAAGGAAACATTTTTTTTGAAATCAAATGAAAAGTGAAGAAAACCAAACAGAGGAAGCCAAACCATGGGAATGAAATGAAGGGCCACAAAATAGAAATGAAAAGCCTTTTTGGAAACCAAAACACATGCATGCACAAGGGAAGGTGAAACGAACAACCATTGGAAAATGAAATGAAAAGCTTCCTAAAAATTTTAAAAATGCTAGGTAAGGATGTTTTGAGAGGTTGGAAACTACTGCAAGAAAAGTTGCATATTTGAAGGCAAGAGGGCTATTCTGGACTTGTTTGGGGCTATTTTTCTTCCAGGGAATGGTTTGGGAAAAACATAAATTCTGCTATTGTAAAATGACACATTTTTAATGCAGGAGTTTTCAGAAATTTGCATCTTGTGGGAAAGAAAGAAGGAGATTCTCTTTGCATGCTATGGATTTAATGTCTATTTCTTTCTCTTTTTCAGATTTCGAGTTTGTAGATGGAGTTAATGCAAGTCTGCTTGGTTGCTTCATATGAATGCTTGAACCTGAAATTTATTTTAAACCCTAGGAGCCAACACTTAGTCTATGGGGATTGTGCTTGTTTTGCAAGTCCAATAGGTTAGGTTGCATGCATGGAAACCTCACATCTTCGGTTTTTTTAAAATATGATAGCATCACACTAAATGCATTTTATTTTTAGTTTTCTGCATTTTCTTTCAACTTTTTCTACATTTCATTTTTCAAAAATTTTAACTTTTTTAATTTTTAGGCATTAAAATAAACATTTAAAAAAATGTCAAAATCCAAAAATAATTTCACCATTGTGTAGGTTATACTTCAGAATTCCAATACGCATTTTGAAATTTCATTTTCGGAGTTGTTTAGTATTTTTAAAAAATCATCAAAGTTGCTGTTTTATTACAGATTTTGAAAAATCTAAAAATAGAAAATTTCCATTTTTGGGCCGAAATTTATTTTTTTAGTTTCATGTTTCATTCAATGAGCCTATGATGACATTCCATTCATGAAAATTCTAATTTCAACGAAGGAGTCGTGTTTTATGGCACTTTGCAAATTACCATTTTGGGAGCAATCAAAGCACTAAATTATTCATCTTGATGAAAATCTGATTTCATTTAAGGATAATTAAAGTAACATTTTGAAGCTACATTTGAAGACCCTATTCATCATTGAGGATTTAATTCAAGATAAAATCTATTTTAAAACCCTCAAGATAAAAGGAATTAAGGCACTACATCATGGTCATATGAGGGCCAACTCATATTTGTTTTATTTTGGTTCAATGAACAATCACTGAAGTTTCATGGTAAAATAAATCAACATTGCCCCTTGTTTACAGTTACTTGCAATCACTAAGGTGTTCCAAGCATTTAAATTGAATATCTTTATTTGAGATTAATAATACACATGCAAATGCTAATATAGCAGATACCTTGGAGAAGTTGGTTGTTTATCTTCTTTGCAAGAGGGGATTTGGAGCTCAAATCCTAAGGAAGAGTGTACTTTCACAATTGGGTGAAAATACCACTCAACACCTCCATTGTGAACTTTTTCAGCATCTCTTTCACATATTTAATTTGAGAAATAAATATGCCCTTCTCCTTTTGATTAATTTTCAATCGGAGGAAATATGAAAGTTCACCAATCATTGACATTTCAAATTATTTTTGCATCTTATTTGCTAAATATTTACACAACTCATCTTTGTTGTTGCCAAATATGATATCATCTAAGTATACAACAAGAACAATATGATGACCATTTTCTATTTTGACATACAAATTATTATCCACCATACCTTTCTTGAACCCTTGCTGAGTAAGATAATTGTCTAGCCTTGCATACCATGCTCGGGGTGCCTTTTTTAAGCCATATAACGCTTTCTTCAACTTGCAAACCAATTTGGGATCATCACCAAGCTGGAAACCATATGGCTGCTCAATATAAACCTCTTCTTCAAGTTTTCCATTCAAAAATGTTGATTTCACATCCATTTGATAAACTTTAAAATTCTTGTAAACTGCTAAAGCCAAAAATATTCTAATTGCCTCTAGTCTGGCCATAGGTGCAAAGGTTTCCTCAAAGTAAATACCTTCAACTTGTGCATAGCCTTTGCATACCAATATTGCTTTGTTCCTAACTACCTAACCACAACTCATAAGGATTTTTGATTTCATGCATCCTCAACATGCACCTATTATATATATATACTGCAGTATGGACTGCCTCTTTCCAAAAAAAATTTGCTACTTTACTCTTAGTCAACATAGTTCATGCCATTTCTTGCACTATCATGTTCTTTCTTTCTACCACACCATTATGTTGAGGTGTCATGGCTGTTGAAAACTGTCTCCTAATGCCATATTTTTCACAATACTCTGTGAAATCCTCTGAAATGAACTCTCCTCCTCTATCCGACCTTAAACATTTAATCCTTTTTTCTGTTTTATTCTCAACTTGGTTTTTGAAACCTTGAAAATCTCAAAATCTTCTGATTTATGCTTAAAAAATAGTACCCATGTCATCCTAAAATAGTCATCTATACACAACATGAAATATTTGTCACCATTTATGCTTTACATTCTCATGGGTCCACATAAATCAGTATGTACTAGTTCCAAAGGTTTGCTTGTGTAGTGCTATTTTGTTTTAAATGAGACTCTAGTTTTCTTCCCATTTTGACATGAAGCACAAATTCTATTTGATGGTTTGCTAGTGGTGGGAATATCTCTCACTGCTTTCTTTGAGCTGATTTTTACTAGATTGTCAAAACTGATATGACTGAGCCTCTTGTGCCATAACCAATTCTCTTCTTCCTGTCTAATCAAGCAAGCACCTTCTAAAGTTTCTGAGAGAGTGTAGAGGTTGCCAGATGTCCTTGATCTAGTTGTTATCAACTTCCCATTGTTTACCTTTCTAACTTCATAACCTTGCTTCTTAAAGATCACTTCATGACCTCTATCACAAACCTGACTTATGCTCAACAAGTTATGTTTCAGACCAACCACAAACAAGACTTATTTTGACCTAATTTTTTTGTCACTAATCTTAACTGAACCTCTTCCAACTATCTTAGCTCCATCATTGTTTCCAAACTTTACTGAACCACCTTCATATTGCTGCAACTTCTCAAATTTTTGTTTGTCACCTGTCATATGACTGGAGCATCCACTATCAAGTATCCATGGTGCGTATTTATTCTATGCTTTAAATGCTGTATGTATGATCAAGGATTCCTTTTCTTCCTTAGGTCACTCTTTTTCTTTCTACTCAGGTTTGATTACAATTTTGGGCTCTTATTTTAGCTTTATTTTTTAGTAGCTTGTGCATGTTTTTCAAGAAATTGTCTATTTTGTCTTATTCCATTTGGCTGAAATTTTCTTCCCTAAAATTTATTTGATGCAAATGTACTTCGATAATTTCTTACAATATACCCAAAATTATGATAGTTATAACATTCTACTACATAATCCATAAAATGTTAAAAGACATTTCTATTGGTAAAATTACTTGGTCCTACATTATACTTGCAATCTGAGATCTTATGTCCATAACCATTGCATTTAGAACAGTAACCAGAAAAGAGATGATTGAACCTGGGTGGTGGTATTTTCCATGTTGTTGTAGGAGCCATAAATCTTCTTCTTCTTTGATGTGTGACATTGGTGAAGCCATCATTGTCAATTCTCCTTTCGTGCCTTGCATTATTGTTTTCCTTTGCATGATTCATTTTTGCTTGATCAACTTGTTTCTTCTCTTCATTCTTTGTGGATTCTTCATTTATG
This sequence comes from Wollemia nobilis, assembly GCA_028583015.1. Lineage (NCBI taxonomy): Eukaryota > Viridiplantae > Streptophyta > Pinopsida > Araucariales > Araucariaceae > Wollemia > Wollemia nobilis. Next base: position 6,732,668 of record JAQPPZ010001417.1, on the reverse strand, counting down.
GCCTTTGATCCATTTGATGATTCTCCTTCATCAAAAACCAAACCAAATTTTATGCCTATAGTCTTTTGGTTATTTACGATCTTATCCAGCTTCATAGAACTTTCTTCATGTTTTTGATAACAACTAATTTTTGGATTCATCTCTTCTAGCTGTGTTCTTAAACCAATAATCTCTTCTTCTAGCTTACTGCAATAATCTATTTTTATGGTTATTTGCACTTCGAGATATTTAGAGATTTTCTTGGATTTTTCTATCTATACTTTCAAATTTGTTATGATTTCATTTGCATCCTCAAGCTTTCTTAAAATTTTCTTATTATTTTTTTCTTTATATCTTCAATTCATCTAGAGCTCCAATTAGTTCCTCTTCCAAATTTACTTCTGCATCAATTTCTTCTTCATCACATTCCTGTTCTTTTTCTGGTTTTTCTTCTTTGAGTGCTACGAAAAGAGCTTCACCTGTTTCATTTTCAGAATCCTCACTGGAGCTATCCTCTAATGAATTAATATTCTTGGAGATGAAACTTTTCTTCTTGAAGTTACCTTTTCTAAAATTTGTTTTTTTCTTCCAATCACTTCTTTCTTCATGTGATACTTCATCACTTCTGTTCTTCTCATTAAGTGGACATTTAGCTGCAAAATGCCCAATGTGTCCATAGTTGAAACATTTAAATGGTAAATTTCCTCTGTATTTTCCTTTTCCTATTTTTAGTTTTTGAACAAAGTTTGCTTCCATTTCATCTGATGTCTCTTCTTCCTCGGATTCTTGTTTTGCTTTCATATTTTTATGGGCTTTAAAAGCATCTTCTCTATCTATGGGTTTATATTTTCCTATTATCATCTCATATGCAGTCAAAGAACCATGCATCTCATCCATACTAAAAGAATTTAGATCTTTAGCTTCTTCTATAGCTAAAAATTTAGAATCAAATCTTTGGGGAAGGGATCTTAATACCTTTTTCATGATGATAGAATCTTTGATTTCCTCGTTGAGTCCTCTAATCACATTAATGACTTCAATAACTCTTAGCATATATACCTCTATATTCTCATTGTCATTTATATTTATAACTTAGAACTAAGCTCGATGTGTTTGTAACTTGGCCTCCTTGATCTTAATGTCTCCTTCATGAATGCTCTTTATTTTGTCCCATATTTCCTTTGCCATTTTACAATCCATAATATTTACCAATTTTTTGTCCACTAATCCACACATGATAATATTCTTTGCTTTTGAGTCATTCTCAAACAGTTTTTTACTGACAACATCAGTTGGATAAGTGGTGGGTATTGTGTATCCACTATCTAATGAATCCCAAATGTCGTATCCTAAAGAACAAAGATATGTCTGCATCCTGAGTCTCCAAAATGTGTAATTAGTTCCATCAAACAATGGTGCTTTGTTTGATGAGAAGCCTTCACCACCTGCCATTATGTCACTTCCAAGATCACCCTAGCTAGTTAAGCTTGTTAAGGAACCTCACTATGATACCAATTGTTAGTCTCACAATGACACTCAGAGGGAGGGGGTGAATCAGTGTAGCTCTTTCTAACTTAAATCTTCAACACTCAGCCAAAATAATGAAAATATAAAACCAAATAAAGCAAGTATAACAAGAGAACATCACACAACACAAGATGTACTAAGGTTCACCGATTTGGCTACATCCTCAAAAATGACTATTTGGACTCCCATCAAAATCCAGCCTTTGCAAAGCACCAACTTTACAATAAATTTACTAGCACCCACTGGAAGGAGCACCAACCCCTGATTTATATGCACCAACAGAAAGGAGCACCAACCCCTGATTTATTTGCACCAACAAAAAGGAGCACCAACCCCTCTACCAAGCACCCACTTGATTTTGATATTGATAATAAAATGACATATATGAATGTATTCACTGAAAATAGAACCCTCTATGGTTTGTAATATCAAAATCTAAAACTTTCTATTTCACCCAATATAACATCCCTCTCTGCATTACTCGGAATTTGAATCTTCTCTTCTCAAAAAAATAAATGGATTTTTCTCTTAGATAATTTTTCCAATTGTTAAACTATTTTTGGGTATTGTGCATTACTTTTTCTATGAACTCATATCAAAATTTCAAAAAAAATGAATATCATATGAGAAAGTTATGCCCAAAATACTGAAGTGATGTTTTTCACCACTCTCCAAAAATCATAGATTTTCACTCTTTATTTTTCTCCACACACACTTCTCTCTTCACAAAATAAAGCCCCACTTTTTAATAAAATCCCTTGTCACTTAAAAATCACACACTTGCATTATTTTTCCATTTTCAATTTTAAAAATATTTTCTTTAATGAAGCTTCTTAAAATAATATAACTTCCTTTTTTTATTTTGAGAAGGCATTTCGTCAAACACGTCACATGCAAAGAATTGACACCTTACTCGTTCTCTTACTTCGGAGCCACGTGACACCTCAAAAAAAAAATGAAAGATGATCTATTTGATGCATTGAAGGTGTAAAAAGACTGAAACCGAAACTCTGGTGACTCTGCAAGGTCGAAACAACCAACTAAAGGATTTTGCACAAGTGGAACAAATTGACATAAAAGTGACTTGTACCATTTTTGTAACAATCATAACTCTCACCTCGTAACTATGTTTTCATTGAAATTTGAAAAATAGAATATTTGTAATTCAAAATACATCCATTATGAATCTCACTACATAAATCCTCATGGTTCACCTATACCACCTCCACGAAAACTGCTGCTGACACACTTTTTCCAAAAAGAGCATTTTTGTGACAGTATTGCAACACTTGTAACATTCACCTCGTTTCTCTATTTTGGTAGAAATTTGGAAAACATGTTCTTGAATATAATGACCACTTCTAGTTCAAATTTTACTATCAACTTCTTCTCAGTTTGCTCGCAATGCTTCTGACAAAACTGCCATTTTTGGCCTATACAACCACTTGTCAAATCATCCGCCAAGATATCGAAAACGTCACCGATCAATCCAAACACTATGATGACACCTCCAACACTATTATGGAATTTTTCCTAACATAATGGTATGTTGCAAACCGATCCATCCTATCCAATTGCTCCCATGATGACTTTTGCAATTTTTGACAACTTCCTGATGATTTTTTCAACTTTTGCAAATTTGCACAAACAACCCATAACAACTTCACCCGAACATCAAAAATACCCTTATAAGCATTGAACATAACTGTACATACTCTAAAAAACCTCTGAAAAACTGTCCACTACATCAACCTATCCATCTGAGTGTGTTGACAACAATGACAATATTGTCGTTGCACCTTGCTCAACAATTATGGGTCAATGTTTTGACCACATTTGAATAGCAAAGATAAAAGTATTTTGATCTTCCAAAAATTCTATAAATGTGTTGAATATTGAAGGCTTACTATAAACTATTATACCCAAGGTTGATATTAGATCAATAGTGACATCAATGCAAATCTTGATCTCCATGAGAATGCATAAAAAATATATGTTCAAGGTTGTGATGCTTGAAATTGGGCTAAAATTTGCCATAATGTTAGCAATTCAAAGGAGAAGCATGGGATTGAGAAGAGGCACACAAAATCCAAAGTCACGATGTCACAAAACTAGATCACTCAAGACAATTATGTCATCCAAGGAGATGGAGAGCTCAATATCACATTAGCCAAACTCTAAAGACCACTTGATACCACAATGCTCAATATTGCATGACCTTTAGCGATGATGTAAGCAAGCTCAAAGTTAAGCCTAAATCCATACAAAGTGGTCAAAATTACCCAAAACTAGGATGTGATAAAATGAAATTTAAAATTACTTGAAACCATGCTGCTCAAGTTGATGATATCACCATTATTAAGCTGAAGCCCAGGATTGTGCATATGAAGAAAATAACACAAAATAAGAAGATGCACAAGGTTGAAATTAACCAAAACCCTGATTTCACTCTAGAAGAGCTTTGCAAGAAAAATAAAGAGCTCAGTTTCAAGCAACTTTCCAGTTAAACATCATATTTAAATCTAGAACTACCATGGTGCTCATCAGCTAGTTCCATACAAAGACATCAAAGCATGAAAGTGACAGCCCCAATAATGTATCCACATGTAAGAGGCAGTTTTAGATCAATGGGCCAAATTCAAATCTATGCCCTAGATGAAACTTAAGACTGCCACATCAACATTTTTAGTTTCTTGCCAAAATATTCTCTTAATGGCCATATAGTTGCATTCCCATTGAAAAATTATAATTTTAAACTATTAATATGAAGAGAGACCTCATTATAGGGGTCATCTTTGTAGTCCTTGCCTGGTATTACTTTGTAATTTTGTTGTTGATCAATGAAGTGATAGTTGTTTGGCCTCCATTACTATGCAATTATAGGTTTTTATGTGTATTTTGCTTTAATTCATTTCTATTACACTTAGTTGTTAGTGTATTCTATTAAATTAATTCTACAATTTGGATTACCTATTGGATTGCTAACAATTGAAGTCCTTGGAATGATTAAAGCCTTTATACATTTATTTAAGTCATTTTTGTTACATTCAACACTTAGTCTATTCTATTAAAGCAAGTCTACATCACCTATTAGATTGATAATTGTTTGAATCCTTGAAATGATTAAAGTGAATGTTTTAAGTTGAATGAACCTATAATTATATGCAACAAATCCACCTCCCAAAAGAAGTGAAAAATGGATTTGCATAAATTTTTCAATTTTGCTATTTTTTTCATTTGTATAGTTTGGTAAAAACGTACAAGCATAGGGTTTATCTAGTTATATAATGTAGGGTTATAAATGTACAATTAGAATTAAAATAAAATTGAGTTGAAATGTGCATTTCAGTTAATTTGATAATAATCAAATTAGACTTAGGGGAACCTTAATGCAAGTTAATTATTTTACAGGGATGGTAGTTGTGAGTAATGGTTGTCTTAGGAACCACTTTAGAATAGCCTAGGAAAGCATTATATAGCCCTCCATTCAAATTTTATGGATGTTCAATGATGTTGTATGTTCAAAGAGAATGTTCACATGATTGATAAGCTACGTTAATGATATTTATTACAGTAATCATACATGATTGATCTCATTATTACCATCATGAATATGAAAGCAAGCATCTTTGGTTATGTGTCATTATGAATTCCATTGTACCTATTGTTGGTAATTTTAAGTTGTGGATTTTGTGCAAATATGGCTAGAATAGTGTGTTAAACAAGTAAAGAATACAATGGAATTGTCTTTTTGATGATATTATAACTTGGTGTGATGGTGGATAATGGGTTTACATATTATCACTACTGTATAGTGATTTTTTCAGAGTGTTGTATGATTTCTAGGAATGGCAACTAATAATATTAATTTCAATCTAGTGAATTTGGATTTGCATGTTAGAAAACTATGTTGGTAATTGCACTATAAAGACATCCAAATATTTCCTTGAAGAGAAAATGTGTACAAGTTGGAAAATTTGTAAGTGGAGAATTCATCAAGGGTTTGTGCAACCATATAGTTGGCCAAACCAAACCGTACAACTAACTATTTACCCTATTTGGAAGTGCAATTGCATAGTCGAAACTTGCCAAATAAGGAAAACTAGGGTTTATAAGAAAATGGTTACAAAATTGTTCAAGTTGAGTTACAAAACAACTTTTGTTAGATTGTACAAGTGGTAAATCATACCTACCAAATTTTTGCATGATTTGGATCATACAACTATATGATTTGGAAATCGCACAAGCAAATTTGTGGAAGTTATAAATTGTTCAATAGCAAATCGTACACTTGTACGGTTTGATTCAAAGTTATCATAGAGCATGAGGATTAAATTAAAAATATTCCACTTCACCTCCTTCTTTGGTAATAATCCCCTCTATGCTACATTTGGAATCGTTTCCTAATCGAACTTTGATAATTGGATCAAAATTGTTGCAATTGAAAAGAAACTATGAGTGACACTTTTTGAGTAGAAACTAATTGGAGGTGAATGATACATACAAGTTTGTAAGTGCATAGGATATGAGAATAAGGAGAATATAAAATCCCATTAATAAGGAGTACATTAATTTCTCAAAGAGGGAACGTGAACAATTTTGAAGAAGATACCAATGAACTAGTGATAGAGCAAGTATGGACTTTGGACAAAGGTAATATTGAGAGGCTGGATACATTGCTGATTGAAATAGAAGGAGAGGTACAAGAACCACCAAGAGTTAAATATAATTTTGGTGTAAGTAAATATATTAACAACAAAACCATGCAAGGTTAGGTTAGTATGAGTGGATGGTAACACTTGTACAAGTGATAGGAAGGTTATAAAGGGGTGTAGAGGATGAGAGTAAAATGCTAGAGTAAGAACATATGAGGTATTAGGAAGAAATACCAAGGCCACAACCTACACACCAGTGAAGAATGTCATACAGTGAAGATGCATGGGAGATTGGTAGATGAATATTCAATGAAAATAAGATACCACAGATAGAAACATCCAATGAGGATCAGTAAAGTAAATCACCTGCAAGGAGGAATTAGTCAAGGATTCCTAAGGATACTTTATCAATTTATGAGGAAGGAACCTCATCAATGGCTAACTTAGCAAATTTATCAGGGAAGTAGAGGTTTCCACCCTTCATGGGAGAAGGAAAGGATGATCCCACACAACACATCAATACATGTATAACCATTTAGAAAGCAAATGATGTAGACTAACCAAATGAATGGTTGTGGTTATTTTCTATCACATTATGAGGACTCACAATATATTGGTATATGAAGCATGAAAATACACCCACTTTTCAAGCTTGGAACTCGATGAAGGATGCATTCATCGAGGAGTTTCATCCTTTGAAGGATGATGGTGATATTGTAACAGAACTCTATACTACCAAACAAGTCATTGATGAGGATGTTAAAATATACAATCATTGATTAAAGAAATTGGTACACAAGATACAAATGTTGTTAGTATATGTATTAGTGAAATGATGGTTTCTCGATGGGTTGTTACCCAGGTTTAAAAATATATGAAGGAATCCTTAGAAATAACAAATAATTTTGAAAGTGAGGCAAAGAAGACAGTCATAGGGATATAGTGATACATTCTAGGCATGACAATTCAGATAGTGGTAAATATGACACAATACATCAAAGTATTCAATCATTCCAAAAGGAATTTGATAAGATAATAAAATAGTTCAAAGGAGATGTCAAGCAAGATTGAAAGGATATCTAGTGTACAGAATATAAGGCTAAGGGGCATACAAATGTGAATTGCCCTAGGATGAAAATTGTCATATATGTAATATGTTGGGATATGAAGTGGTAAACATTCCATTCAACTCAAAGGGCCAACATTAAACTTTGGCCATTGAGCAAGAGGAAAAACCAAAACCTTAAGGGAGTGGATAGGTCGTAACTAGTGGGGGTTACAAAAATAACCAAAGAGGTGGAATGTTGTATTAAGGCAATCGACAAGGAGTACATAATCATTTGTAGTATGACTCATATGGAATATCAATCATATAGTGTCATAATTTCCAAGAGTGAGGGCCTTTTACAAAGAATTGTCCATCTTCCTAGACACATGAGAAAAACCAGAACAATGCTGCACATATGTGTAGATGGTGTGGTCTAGATACCACAAAGAAGTCAATTGTTCTAAGTAGGCAAGCACAAGTGGCCCACTGAATGTGAACTTTTTAGATATTGACGTACCTCTAGTTAAGGAGGAAACTAAAAAAGAAGTGTTATATGTGACACAAATTCAAGCTAAGAAAGATACTTACCCAGAATGTATAAAATAAAAGAAGAGGTGGCAGGTGGCAAAGAAGGTAATTGAAGAAGAGATGCAAAAAACTAAGTAGTTAAGGCTTTCAAAATATATAGTTAAAGAAGCCATGTGTATCAGAAGCCCAAGAAGTTGTACAAGAGTTGTCAGCACAAGTTTTGAATACGATAATAGAAATCAAGATGGCTAGTTTTGTAACGATCCAAAAACACACAAATAGAAAAATAAAAAAATAGAAAAATTTTTTACTAAATAGAGGGATACATGAACCCTTCATGAACCCGTAACCCAACTAGTATTAACCTAAATTTTCAATCACCTAAGTTTTCTTGGAAGTTACATCTCACGAAGTACCCTATCATAAGTTTGTCTATGTAGGCGTAATGTGTGTTACTACAGATAAGTCCATCTGTCCCATAATTCTTGATGATCTAGACCTATCACCCTTAGTACATCAAATATATACATGCATCTCCATACCATACACAAATCATTATGTGTAGGTATGCTATGAGTATTGCTAGCTAAGCTATCTATCTCATATCCACGATGAGCTAACTTAACTCATATGTAATCTCTTCACAACTTAGTCCTTTATCTCTGTAATGGGGTATCAATTCCCTTAGGTCTCATATGTTCACCCTAAGGGGTTATAAATTCCCTTAGGTTACCTATGTTCACTCTAAGGGGTTCTTAATTCCCTTAGGTCACCTCAGAGTTTACCCTAAAACTTTACACTTAGATTTCTATCATCAAGCAACCAAACAATAATACATATAGTTACTATAACATCAGAAAGCAATCAAACAATGATAGGGAAAATAAAGCAAGCTTAACACTAAAGGAGAATCAACTACATAATATAACCAGATATAGAAATAAAGTAAAAGAACCTTCACTAAACCAATAAAAAACTATCTCATTAAATCTTACATGATAAATCCTTCTTACTTTAAAGAGTATCACATTATCTACATTGGGGATATCTCCCCACAATTTTATTCTATTAAATCATAAGCAACTCAACGTAAGATAAAATTACCTATACTTTGTTTCCATTGAATTCCTTGCTTCTCCTTGCTTCCCATTGGATCTTTGAGGGTAGTAGGGATCAAGATACTCATGGTTCAGGATAGGCATGCCTTCTAAATGCATCTATTCATTTACTTTTCCAAATTGCAACTATACAAAATTCAATTAAGTTTCTAACCATCTAATGCATAATGGATATTATAAAAGAACCTTTACTTTTATTTTCACCTCTCAAGTTCCCTTAGAGAGTCATCCAACATGTATGACTTAGATCAAGGTCTAAATTTAATCAAATTCATTCATGTATTAAAGCATTAAAGTCTCATGCCCTTAACCTTTAAAACAATCCCTTTCTTTTCATTCCCTAAATCAAAGCCCCATAACTTCAATTTAAAGAATAAATCTAAATCCTTTTTAATTCACAATTTCCAATCAATCAATTACCTTTTAAATCATTAAAGTCCCATACATTTAACCTTTAAAACAATCATTTATTCATTCCCTAAATTGGATCCCCATAACTTCAATTCACGAATAAATCCACCTCCCTTTTAATTAAAAACTCCTAAGATAATCAATATTAATCAAAGGGGTTCTCTTTTAAATTAAATTAAAAACCTTCAATACTTTTCATAAAAATCAAAGGTTCTTTCTAATTAAAAACCTTAAATAAATATCATATAAATCAAAGGTTCTTTCTAATTAAAAACCTTAAAGAAATCTCATATAAATCAAAGGTTATCTTTAATTAAAATCCCTCAATAATCCCATATGAAACAAAGGTTCTTTTTATTTAAAATCCTTCATTATATTTTATATAAAACTAAGGTTATTTCTAATTAAAAGCCTTAAATAAATTTCATAAAAATCAAAGGTTCTTTCTAATTAAAAACCTTAAATAAATCAAAGGTTCTCTTTAATTAAAATCCCTCAATAATCCCATATGAAACAAAGGTTCTTTTTAATTAAAATCCTTCATTATATTTTATATAAAACTAAGGTTCTTTCTAATTAAAAGCCTTCAATAAATTTCATAAAAATCAAAGGTTATTTATAATTAAAAGCCTTCATTATATTTTTCATAAAACAAGGGTTTCTTCAATTAAACTCCTTCATTATTTCCCATAAAATGAAGGTTTACTTTTATTTAAAACAAGTTACATAGCACCTTACCTAATGCAAGATCTACAACTAGAGGCCAACGTCTTCCAATGCGGATGCTAAGAAACCATGATAAAACCTAATGTCTAAGCAACTAGAACCAGAAAATGCTCTCACTTCAATCTTAATAGAGTTCCCACTCTTGGAACACGATGCTCACAATTACTCGGCGTTTTCAACTCCACAACACTCTTTGGACACATAGCCCTTGAACCCTCATAGTACTCCCTTCAACATGACATGGCCTTCAAACATGCACAACGCTCACTGTTAACGCTCACTGGCTTCCTCTAAAGCTAACACTCACTAAAATGCTCACTGGTTTCCTCTAGAGCCTGCGCTTACAAAAATGCTCACTAGCTTCCTCTAAATCCTACGCTCACAAAAATGCTCACTGGCTTCCTCTAAAGCCTACACTCACAAAAATGCTCATTGGATTCCTCTAAAGCCTGCACTCACAAAAATGCTTACTAGATTCCTCTAAATCCTACGCTCACAAAAATACTCATTGGCTTCCTCTAAAGCCCGTGCTCACAAAAATGCTCACAAAAATGCTCACTGGATTCCTCTAAAGCCTGCACTCACAAAAATGCTCACTGGTTTCCTCTAAGGCACACTCACTAAAATGCTCACTGGTTTCCTCTAAAACCTACACTCACTAAAATGCTCACTAGTTTCCTCTAAAACTCACGCTCACTAAAATGCTCACTCTGGTTCATGGCACACATCACTTATCCAAACATGAGGTGGTTTTTATTAAACATAGCGCACAACACTCCACAAAGTATATGGTGGTTTCATTTAAAAACACAATGCTCAACAAGTATATGGTGGTTTCATTTAAAAACATAGCACTCAACAAGCATATGGTGGTTTCTTTTAAAAACATAGCGCTCAACAAACATATGGTGGTTTCATTTAAAAACATAGCACTCAATAAGCATATGGTGGTTTCATTTAAAAACACAATGCTCAACAAGCATATGGTGATTTATTTTAAAACCAGATTAAAGGTTTGAAGCAACCCAACCTTCAAATTTTGTGGATATGGAAAGCTGGGAATGTCTAGCTACCTCTCCTCTTTGCTTTTGGTGTGTTCTTCCCTTTCTCCATGCCTCCCTTGTGTCTGCTCTACTCCCATATTCCCTTCCTTTCATTCCCCTCCCTCTCTCTTTTCCTTTCCTTCCTCCTTACGTGCCTATCCACCCAGGTGGCCCATCCACCATCTTCTCGAACCCCGAGCCCCCATATTGAGCCTCCTTTCTTCAATGCACCGTCCCCTATCCTTTATGCGTTCTTCCCATAATTTCCACATTTGGAAATTTAGTAGCCTCATAGGCTATTTCATAGGTTTCACTATATAGGAAAGGGATCATTATGTTTTATTTTTTGAAGAATGGCTCTTTTAATTAAGATAACATTCTCAAGATATTTATAAACCATAAAATATATTTATTTTATTTACACAATTTCATTATTGCTTTTTAATAAAAGATATCTATTATTATATATATACTTTAAAAAAAAAATGAATTATCTTTCATTTATTTCAATTAATTAAAGTCTTTTAATGAATTCTCTATTATCATTAAAATGAACACTTTTAATTAATTTAAATTAAAAATCATTTATTATTAATTGCAATGAAGTTTACTAATGAGCTCCAATGAGCCAAACATTATTTACTTGAACTTCATTAATTAATTTAAAGGAATATTCATTCAGCATATAAATTTAATTTGCTTTTTTTTCATAAGGATGATGCTCTACTTTCACTTTGACATGACAGTTTACCTTATGCATCTATATACATTTTGCAGTTGTTATCATTTAGAAAAAACAAAATTAAACTACTCAATCCATGATGCAGTAGAGAGCAAACACATTTATACAACAACAAAGAGGGAATCTTTCCATCAACCCAATCACCTATCTTAGCCAGAGATTTTACGATAACTACTAGGCTATCAACTAAAGCTCAAGGTGATCAACCATAGATGATTATCCCTTTTGTCAATGCATACCTATATGAAGGTATCTATCCATGTTACCTTCGAGTACCTTAATCATCATTTTCCATGATCTTTGATACCCTCATTACTGATGGGTGACTCTACCTATTCCACCTATGAGTGTACTTGATCCTGCACACTTAGAAATATGTTAGCAATAATACACCCTTATAATCAACTAAACATCATATAGTTGGTTCAATTATTCAAACTAGGTATCACCACATCATAGGTTAATACATTGTTTTCTTGTTCCATAAAGTCAGCTAGGGAGGGTCATGACAAGTTTATTGGAAGCCATCCCATCATTACATAAGATGATGGAGGAAGGGATGCAATCCTAAAAATTGATGGAGGTTTAGATTCAACCAATAAAGAAAAAAGAACAAAAGGATTATTTTATGGATCCAACCATATTGATGATTGATGTTGGAAAGAAGCCAACATTAGTCCATATGGAGATTTTGGGGCATAAGTTGATACAAGTTATTATGGATGGAGGATCTAGTGTTAACGTGCTACCAGAGAAAACTTGGTGGGATATTGGCACTCCATCATTATGGGCACTAAGTTTTAGGTTGTACGATGCTAACCAATATGGCATTGAGATGAAAGGTGCATTGATAGCACAATAGGTAATAATAGTTGACCAGAAATTCATCTTGGATTTTGTTGTGATTACTATGCAATAGCCTGCATATGATGCTCTATTAGTAATAGGTTGGCTGAGAGTAGACAAATTCAATCACAACTGGGGAAAAGACCATATCACATTCAAGAAAGGATAGCATAAGTATATGATCAATTTGAAAAACCAAAGAATTAGTGAAGATGTTGCCACGATAGATGAATCAAGCGCTTCATATGGTGATGAAGAATATGAACCCAATGAGGAGGGGGTATTGTACCTTGAATAATGTAGTGAGGATGAATCTCGATATGATAGTGGAATTATCCACTAGAAAATAGAGGAGTACAAGGTGTTTCAACCCAATTACCTCTATATTGATACATAAGAGACCACAAAAAATAAGATGAAAATATATTCAGTAAGAAGCCAAAGGAGGAGGAACATGAAAAATGGACACCTAAAAGATTTATGAAATATACCATTGGATATGTGGATATAGATGCAATACCAGTGCATCCAACAATTATGGAAAAGGCTAAGGTAAAAACTTAAAAACACCATGTATGAAGGACCATGAATCATATATGTGAATCTAGGAATAGAGAAGGAACCTACGATGATCCATTGTGGCAATGACTAGAATCCAGTATTGAAAGCAATAGCTTTCAAGATATTTTTGGAATACAAGGATTTTTTCACATGAACGTACAACTATTTGAAAGGGATACCACCAAAATTATGTATCCACAAGATCACATTGATTCTTAGGGCACAATCAATGAGGATAATACCATATAGTATGAACCCTAAGTATGCAACATTGGTGAATGCAAAAAATAAAAATATGCTAGATGCTAGCATTATTTTTTTAGTTACCATAAGCGAATGGGTCTCACCTATACAGGTCACCCTAAAAAAAAAATTGGATAAGATCTGAATTTGCATAGATTTCTTAAGCTTGAACATAGTAACGATTAAGGATCACTTTTCGATTCCTTTTATTGATTCCATCCTAGAAGAGGTTGTAGGACATGAAATCTATTCATTCTTGGATGGTTTTTCTGGCTACAATCATATTAGTATAGCCATGGAAGAAAAGCTAAATATCATATTTATTGTGGAAAATAACATTTTTGCATATAATATAATGTCGTTTGGGCTATGTAATGCCCCAACAACATTCCAACATATTATTTTGTATATTTTTGACTAGTTGGTGACAGGGAAGTTTAAGGTATTCTTGGATTATTGGTCAATCTATGGAAAGATCAAGGACCACCTACTGGATTTAAGTGAATGTATAAGTTGATCTAGGAATGCGTAGATCTCCCTAAATTTAGGAAAATATTTTTTGATGGCACCTTATGGGAAACTACTAGGACATACAGTATGTAGTGCAGGATTGAAGACTAATCCTGATAAGATTTGTGTCATATTATATATGGGGGAACCATATGATGCAAGTTAATTAAAAACCTTCTTAGGATCCATAGGATATTATCTAAGGTTTATCAAGAATGATGCACACATGTCCTACCCAATAGACTCATTGACAAAGAAGAATATTCCTTTTAGCTGGATAAAGGAGCACCAAGGATATTTTAAAGAAATAAAAGCAAAACTTGTGAGCAGTTCCATATTGGTAATTTCTAATTAGGATAAGGAATTTCATGTCCACATTTATGCTTCTAATTTCACCATAGGATGTTCATTGGCTCAAGAAGGGCAATTTAGGTTGGATTGACCTATTTACTTTATAAGCTATCTTTTATCTAGGGCGGAGAGAAATTATAGTACAACAAAGAGAGAAGCCTTGAGGATGGTGTATTTTATGTAAAAATTTAGGCATTACCTATTGGCAAATCCACCTACCTTCTACGTAGATCATCAAGACCTATTGTACTTAATTAATAAACCAGTGATACAAGGGTGAGTGAGTAGGTGGCTCATAACCTTGCAAGAATTTGTATTCTAAATAGTAGTGAGACCTGGTAAGAAGCATGTGATTGCAGACCAGCTATCTTAAATACGATCAGAACAAATAGGGATGGGAATTCTAGATGAATTCCTCAATGCACAATTGTTTGTGATTAATGTTGTACCTGCATGGTACAAGCTAATTGAGCAATATCTATCCACCAAAGAGTTACTATAGGATTTGAAATCAATGAAGGAAAATAAGGTTATTAGGAAGTCAGCTACATTCCAGTTGATAACTAGATTATTGTAAATAGTGGGTGTTGATGATATCCTTTGATGATGTGTGATGGAGGATGAAGTTAAAGTAGCATTAAAATAAGCTCATGAAGGTTTGGCAAGAGGAAAAATGGGATCATATTCCACTTCTAGGAAGGTACTCTTGTTAGGATTATGGTGGCCTACGCTATACAACAATGCAAAAGAATATGTGCAAGTATGTGATGCTTGCCAAAGAGTAGGGAAACTGCTACATTGAGACATTATGTCCTTGCATCCATTGCAACCACAAGAGTTATTTGAAATATGGAAATTGGACTTTTTTGGAACACTAAAAACCACTTGAAGGAAAAAATATTGGTACATCGCGATAGCAACAAAATACCTAAAAAATAGGTAGATACAAGAATGCTACCAAATAATACGATAAAAAACACAACCCAATTTTTATATGAGAAAGTGATCACAAGGTTTGGGATTCCACTACACATAACAAGCGACAGGGGAGGTCACTTTGTTAATGATATTATAAAGAATTTGACAACTAATTTTAGGATTTTGCATTCATTGTCAAGTCTATATTATCCCAGAGAAAATGGGTAGGCAGAGGCAACTAACAAAGTCCTAGTTTCAACATTGTATAAGACCTATGGGATAGAAGGAGAAGATTGGGAGGAAAGGTTACCATTTATTCTTTGGGCTTATAGAACAACCTTCAAACCAAAAATAGACCATATGCCATTTTATTTAATGTATGGTCATGAGGCAGTGGTGCCAGTAGAATTCTTGGTACGAAGTTTGTGAACTGTTATAGAGAATCACTTAGGCAACCAAGAAATTTTGGAAGAAATATTGGTCACACTCATCAAACTAGATGAGAGAAGAGTCATCACATAGTGGAAAATTGAAGTGGCCCATAATAGAAGGAAGGTATTGCATGACAAGCACCTCCACAAGTTAGTGTAGACATGAAAAATTGATCCACTTTTAGTGGGTAATCTTCCTAGAGCCCTCCAAGAGCTCCCTAACCCCTACCTAATGCAAGGAATGGGAATATTTCCCCTTGCCTTACCCTTTTTCTCTTCTAAGAAAGATCACACCCAAAAAAGATAGGGCACCATTTCACGAAAGCAAAATCATGACCCGTTGGGTGGGGTACAATTTCATGTTTTTAGGGTTTCTTCCTTAAAAACCCTAATTTTTCTCTCTAGCATGTTTGGTGTTAGCTTTCTCGAGGTTTTTCCACTCTTTTTTCCTTTAATATCACCTATAAAAGGAGGGATGATCTCACATTTACACACACACACAATCAATCTTACGCTCTTATGATTTCTAAGACATGCTTGGTTATTCTAACACGCTTGCAAGTTATTTTTTCTCTGCTTACTTTTCTGTTTTGTAAGCTAACCTTGAAGTGCAAATTTTGGATTTGGTCTTCTACTGCATTGATCTGATTGATGTTTGATCTAATGGATCTGTGTTGTAGTCTGAGAGGAGAGATTGACTACCTGGAGATCTGACCCTTTATATCTGCATCTGCATCACCCATTAGGTTTTTTATTTTAAGTTTTACATTTTTGCACTTCATTTGACATTCACTTTTATTTTGCTTGTATCATAGGCAAAATCATGCTGGTATCATCGAGGTGCGACTTCACATATCCAAAGTTAGGGTCTTCTGCATGCAAGAGCGAGATCACACTCAATCTCTATGGGGAACGAATTTTCTTACTACATCATCATGTTCACTCTCTACGAGATGTGATTTCATTAAAATATAAACTAGGGGTAACTTGCTAAAGATACTTGCATGATTAGGTCTTAACCTGCATCTAGGTCATATTGGCGTATTCTATTTTATGTTTCTACTCTACTGTATTATTATTTTATGATTAAATATTCGAAGGTCAATTTTCACTTATATTTTAAAAGGTCATCTAAAGTACCTAGGGGGATTTATTGTTGTACCTCCAAGTATTATTATACAGTGGCCTAAGTAGACCCCCTAATGCTAATTCCATTTTCAAGTGTTTTTGAGTTATCTTGCAGGATCAGGTATTATTGATATCATTGAACAAGAGGTAGCAAAAGCAAGGATCAACCACCAGATAAGCTAAGTGTTCTGATTAGTCTTTAGGTTGTTTGTTGAGTGCTTTATATTTCTATTGTAAACCCTAGATCTGATTTTATAGAAATATATTTAAGTTCTAGGTATTAAAAGATAATAGCATATAGTGTGCATCTAGGGTTAATTTTGTTTGTGAATTCTTTCATGAGACCTTGGTTAAATAATTCAAAGAAATAATTGTACTAGGGTTAGCTCTTATGTTTCTACATTCTATATTTTTGCATTGTCCTTTATATTTCATAGCATATATATAGAAAGGCCAAACTTAGGTGATTGCTTGAAACTGAATACATCAAATATTCTTGAATATCTTGAGGACTTGGAGCGAGTTCTTAAATCATTCCTGGTTAACCCTTCCTCCCCTAGCATCGAGTGTAGATAACAAAACATCCCTTGTGGTTCATCTCATAAGGCTTTATCTCCTATGGATCCAGCCTTTTAGGAATTGTACACGATAGGGAATTTTTCTCTCTCTACAGTTAGAACTTAATCAAGGTGATTTAGTTCTAAAGTTTAATGGTAAATGGGAAATCAATCCTATAAAGTTGAAGACTTTATGGCTTGGTCCCTTTTGAGTTGTAGAAATTATGGACAATGGGATAGTAAAGCTACAAAAGTTAGATGAGATAGAGGTGCTTGAAATAGCAAATGGTTTGAAGTTGAAACCATATAAGGTGCAGTGCCTATTCATTGCGTAGCAAGAACTTGAATGGAGATTAAAAGAATAAGCTAAGTTCAGTGAACCACAATGAGAAACCTAGAATGATCTAGGTCTACCACAAGTGGACAATGATATGGGAATCTCATATCTATTTGTATAATGGGAGGAGGCATGATCTATTATAGAACAACAAGAATTAGTACCTCGACTCGATGAAAGAAAACAAATGCAAGTACATGTAAGGTTCACTTATGGGATAGAATAGATCGAAGAATATGAGGATGAAGGTATTCTTCTAAATGAAAAAAGGAACCAAGAACTAGTATTATTAGCAATAAATTAGGAAAGGTATGAAGAATCCAACCAATTAGAAGAATTAGTGTATCCACAACTAGAAAAAATAGAGTTGCCTTGCATAGTAGAAGGACAAGGCAAGATACAACTAATGGTACAGTATGAGGATAAAAAAAATACCTTCAAAATGGAAATCCAAAATTCAAACAAAGGTGGAACTACATAAGAAGAGTTAGAAGGACTCACTCTATTAGCTTAGATAGCTATCATGCAACAAATAATATGATATCAAATAGTTGTAGGAGGAGTATGAGGTATTGCAAGCACATAATGCAAGTATTTATGGATATATCATTTAGTATATGGATTACACTATGCAATAACCTAAGGAGAAATAGGTTGCACAATAAAGAGAACTAGGTGCAAGCAGTGAGAGTAGCGAGGAAGTACCTCAAGCAATAGGAATCCAATAAGAAGATACAAGTTCTCATGGAGATGAACTATCGTAAGTGGAAATAAGACATTCAACACATGAGCCACTACTCATGGGAGAAGTAGTTGAGGTAGTATGGTGGGATATCAATAAATACCTCACATCTCTTGAAACCCAAGTAGACTTACATGAAGAATCAAGTGATTCCAGTGATTGGGGAATGCCCTATATATTAAGAGATATTGACTAGGAGAGTGGCAGTGATGACCTCTTAGCACAAATATAAAAATCCTATTCTCAACCCGATACAGATGCCTATAAGATAACCTATCAGTAATTGATAAGGTAGAGAAGGGAAGTAAGAAGAATTTAGTTAATAAGGAATTTTCCAATGAAGTGGTTAGCACAAATAAATGATAGTCGTAATGACTCGAGTACAGAGTAATTTTTCAAAATATTATAGGGAGACTTTGGTAAATTATTCCCAACAACATCACTTTGAAGAAAGATGATGGATATGATGGTTGAGATGTGTAGATCATCATATAAGAGCATTATAATAGTTGGTTTCATGACCCCAAAGAAATGGAAACCTAGCCAATATAGAGTTGGTGGAGATAACTTTGAGCACTTGGGAAAGAGGGGAACCTAGTCAACAATAGGATCGACCACAAAGGATTCCAAGTACCATGGGATAGCAGATAGGTCATAGAGGAGGAATGCAATCATCTAGAGGTAGGAGTAAAAGGGTTTAACCTTCTAATCTAATATGGCCTGGAGATACACCACTCTCATATTTGAATTGGATTAGGAATGCACACGGTCTCTACATGTGAGGGGGACAAGTATCCAATCTCATGTGATGATACCCACTTAGATGACCACCAATGCATCAACAAGGACCTTGGAGGATAGAAGTAGGAAGAGGTTTACCTAAACAAGAGGGTAACCCATTTAATATAATAAGAGGTCCTATGGCAATAGGACAAGGTCATTAAATATAAGTGCAAGGAAGAGGACTTGCTAGTAGAGGGAGAGTACGTTTGCAAATGAGGAAATTCAAGGAAGGTAAAGGACTCATTCACCAAGTTTGGAGGTACACTTAATCCAAGGAGATAGGATTAGGAGCTACCCAAATGAAAATGGAGTGGCAAGGACATCCCTAACTTGAGATTAGTTAATTGAATGAGAAAATGTAGCTTTGCAAGGAGGAAATGGTGCACTTGCAAATTGTACAACCTACAATTATACAATTCCAAATTGTACAAGTGATAATGACTCAATTACAAAATGTACACATGGTGCTAATACAATTAAAAATCGCACAAGTGACCACCAGGATGGAATAAATTGTACAAATAATCTATTGGAGCTTGAAGGTACAATTACTCAAAATGAGGTGGCAAAATCACCAAATGACACATCAACATATAGGATCCTACAAGTGAATGTCACTGTTCGATTTCCTAGAAGGTAAATTCAAAATTTGACAATTAATAAAATCTTAATTGTGAAAATACCTTGGGATGCAATTAAAATAGAAGGTGGTTGAAAACTAGAAATGGTAGCTCCTTCTAAGAAAAATAAAAATAAAAATAAATGAAAAAGAAAAGAAAATAAAACTAATAAAATATTCATAAAGTAAGAAAGGATAAAAATTGCATGCAAGAAGGGATGAGTTGGCAATCATCCATTAAAAATGTCAAAAGTGCATGCAAAGGAGGCTTAGGTGGTGAATTTTCATGCAAGGGATATTTTAAATATAAAAAGAGGGTGTCATGCATGTTATTTTACTAGATTTGAAAATTGCATGAATGCAATAGTGAATTTCAGAGCATCTCAGAGCAAGAAGTATGCAATTGCATGAATTTTTCCTCACATGGGTATGCCAACATCACATGATAATTGAAATTTATGATCCCTAATGAATTTGTATAATGAAATATTCTTGTTTTTGATAAAGCAAGCCAGATTGGGAGAAGCAGCTAAAGTTGGGGTTTTACACTAAAAAAGCTAGGTTTTTTTTATAAAATATAGTGGAGGGCAAATTTTAGACTGGTGGAGTTGGGGTTTTAAGCAAAAAAATTATATAGAAAACCCCCAATAGTGAAAAATATGGCTAGGGTTTGAATTAATTCTAAAAAAGCAAGTAGAGTAGGAAAATTGCAAACCCTAGTGCAGGAAATATAGTTAGTGAAAAAGCAAAGATTTCTTAGTTGTTGCAAGTGGAAAAATATAAATGAGAGGATATAATATTAGCTTACACTTAGGAAAAATTAAAATTTACAGTCAGAGGGTTGCACAAGTAGATAAGAAAAAAATTACCAAGCGAGCCGAAAACACATCGAAAAGAGAGATTTACACAAATAGAGATAAAGAGTGCAAAGTTAATTATAGAAATAATGAAAGGTTGAAGAATTTATGATAAGTGATGGTCTAAAATGTGGCTTGTATGATTTGAAGGGAGATAGTATGATTTTAGAAAAATATTATGCAAATCAAAGCTCAAATTAAGCAATTTAAGTGCAATTATACAAATTTTACTGCAATAATATGGAAGTGAGGCACCCTTGTACGATTTGGAGCTATTGGTATAAATTTTGGGAAGAGTTGTATGATCTAGAGCTCAAATCATATGCTATTGAAGGATTGTATATAATTCCAGTGTCGTACAGTTTTAGCTACAACTATATGATTGGGAGAGAATTGTATGATTCCAGAGCATGCCTGTACGATTTGGAGTAGTGTATAATGTTTTGGGGGTTGCTATACATTTTTGGTGTTGTTGTATATAGTTTTGAGCTATTTTTGGTGCAATTTCCCTGAAATTTCAAATTAAGAATAGTAAGTGCCGAAGTGGTTCTCAAGTAAGGATGGGTGAAGAATGATCACTGAGAGGGAATATCAAGCTCATCTATGGTAGAGTGAAGCAAGGAGGGTTGACCATTCACCTGGACAACTACACCAAAGATATTCATACCATAGATGAATAAATGTGACCTACCTCATGCAAGCAAGTATGAGGGTTTTAGCCACACAAAGGATGTGGATACTACCTTTGAAGGGGGAGAGGTTACAAATTGTGGAGAGGTCCTAGACATTGGATTGGTGGTAGAGGTAGAGCCCCACTATAGTTTTGTAAAGAGGAGATGGAACCACCTAGGGCCCACCAATGGGAGCTTCTTAGTGAAGTACATAAAGAAGATATCCCAAATAAATAAACAAGTGAGGATGAAGACAAACAGGTGGATATTAGGGATATTTCCTTTGTCCAATCGATGGGAAAATTCTATAAAAAGTGGTGGAACTAGAATGAGGACAAGTATCCATTGAAAATTGTGTTGACTCGAGGAGTGAGCACAATAGCACAAGTCCCACCAAAAAACAAGGTATTCTTTAGTGAGTACTTATTATAGATCGTGTAATTCTATGATATTAATTAGAACTGCACATATGTGCGAGTTGATAACTGGAATATTAAGGTGGAATTCTTGGCTATCACCTTTCAACATACATTTGGGTTACCAAATGGGGAGCAACTCATCAAGAAATTGATTGTGGATCCCATTGAGGCTCATAGTTTTATTACCATGCTTGCTAATTTTACATCTCCATTAGCTACAAAGGCTTTTGGTCTTGGTAGAAGAGCAATCAAACAAAGCATGTTGAAGATGGATGAGTTGGCATGTGTAATAAACATTGTTATGTCTTGGATATTAGGAGAAATACGTGCACCTGAGATGCCCATTTGGATGGCATGATATGTATATGATATTTCTTAGGGGGTATAGTACAACTAGATAACCTACTTAGAACAACGAATCCAAAAGTTATTAACAAGGAGAAAGAAGACCTTTGCCATGATCTTCCACATTATTGATGTTCTACTAGATGTAGTTTTCCAATTTGGCATTCATTTTCTAGGGCTAACACCACCCCATGATTTTCCACCAGGCTAGTCTTCTATACTACGGTGGTCAAAGATTATACCTATCCATAAGGTGATACCATAGAATTTGAATCAAAATAAGTACATGTAGAAACTTGAACCTCTCTTGATTGAAGAGAAGGAGACATCATCGGATGAAGAAGTTCACCATTGATAAAATTGGTGAAAGAATATACAATAGGAACTTGATGCAAAGAGAAAGGCCCTCACACAATAGCCAAAAGATCAGTCTTTATCTCTGGAGGAGGAGGAGGTAGTAGCACCAACTTCCAGTTCAATTATTATTATGACATGAAGATAATGGGAGAAACAAAGGAAGGAAAAGCCTCTGGTGCATAAGGAGCAATCACATAAATTTCTTAATGTCTTAGTAGAGGTGCACTTGGGATTGAAGGACTTAGAACGAATAGATATTAATATGTCTATTGGAATGGGCAAGTTAGGAGAAGTAATGGGATCTCCTTCATTTATGTAGTATTATGAATTTAAAATTTTAGCCATCCAAACATTGGTTGAAGAGAGTAATAACATTACCTAGGATAAAAGCTAAAGAAGTAGTGGTAGCTCCACTAGATGAATCAAAGGATAAGGTGAAGCCATGAATACATGTTGTGATGGAAGGTGGCATAGGTAGCCAGAGAAGGAGAATCCAAGACCATAATAAGAATGGACTAACATTTTTAAAAGAGTGATGGCGGTGGTAGAAAATATAGTTGTGACAAGCATTGTGGAAATAGCTACAAAATTGGAGTAAGTGTATCTAAATACATAGGGAAAATAATTACCAAACCCACAATAGGAGTTTTGGTAGCCACAAGAAGTCCAAGTACCTATGGAAGAATAGTAGATAGTGAAGGAAATCATTGAAGAGATGAAATCACCAGAAAAATAAATGGAGTACAATTTAGCCAACATTTCACTACATGAGGAGGTTGTAGGAAGATTGATAACAGAGGTGGGATGAAGTTCATATATGAAGGAAGAATAAAAAGAATGAAGTCCAACAAAAGAAATAAATGAAAGACTTCATACAATATTTTTTATCGAAGTTCCATAATTTGATGTTTTGAATGGATATGGAGAAGACACCAATGATAAAATAGACTATTTATTGAAACAAGTTGGTGACATGTTTGCCAGTTTCAAACTAAAATTTTGCATTGGTTGAGTTGGAAAACTAGAATAATGGAGGGAGAAGACCTTCATTGAATTGGAGAAAATCATGGAGTGGATGTGTAGTGAAGAGTGCACAAGATAGTATCCCAGATTCATGTAGAACACCTATGGAAGTTACCAAAGGAATAGGTAACAAGCATGTTAGGAACGATTGATTTATTAGAAGGGGTGAAGATGAATTATCAATATTTTTGTGTGTATTTGAACAAGATTCAACGATGTCCTTTGACCACTTTGGATACTGAATACCGAAGTGTACCTATAGAGTTGGTCCTTGCCCTTCAAAAATTGAATTTCCTAACACATTGGATCGAGTGGTTGATCTTGGGTCTTGAGAAAATTTACTAGGCCAAGGAAGTGCAAAAGGAGGAAGTAGACGTGATGCAAAAATAAAATGTTGCAATTGAGAAAGAACTAGAACCTAGGAAGACTAAGGTTGAGGAGAAGTTGAAGAATGTTGAAGTTGAGATGAGTGAGATAAATCTTGCTCATGAAGAGAAGCTATGTTCACAAGAATAGGAGAAGTAGCATTTGATCTAGAAATATGAAGCATGAATTAAAAAATATGAGGAGAAGTTGAGTTTGCAAAACCAATAACTCAAGCAACAAGAGGAACAAGTGGTAGTTCAAAAAGAACAATTAGCCAAACAGGAGGACCAGTTGAAGGTTTTGAAGGAATAATTGTAGTTGAAATACCGTAATATTGAAGAGCTGATGAAAATACCATATGATATAATGATATGATCATGGATTAGAAAGCACAATAGCAGGTGAAGGAAGAGCAGATATGGGCTTATGAATTTGATTTGTAGTAGCATCTAAGGCTCATCAAGGCATTGGCTATCGTAGCTAGGATAGAGATAGCATTGACCACAAAGATACACAAAGGTACATTTGAGCATGAAAAAAAGTTAGTACAACTCTTGACTACTGTAGAATATAAGTCCATTAAGTATGGCTTGAAGGCTATGGAACTCAATAATTACATGGATAAGTTGTAGAATGAACATTCTATCCTTCATGTTTAGCTGGATGATCTTAAAAAAGCACAATCGGCCAAGACCTAGACAACTGAGTTGGTGAGGACACTACCTAATGTAAAGGGGAGGAAAAATGTAGGCAGCAAATCCACCTCCCAAAAGAAGAAAAAGTGAAAATTGGATTTACAAAATTTTATTAATTTTGTCATTTGTACAGTTTGATCAAAACATACAAGCATAGGTTTTATCTAATTGTATGATGTAGAGTTATAAATGTACAATTAGAATTAAAAGGAAATTGAGTTGAAATGTGCCTTTTGGTTAATTTGATAATAATCAAATTAGACTTAGGTTGTTTTATGGGGATGGCAATTGTGAGTAATGGTTGTCTCAGGAACCACTTTGGAATGACTTGGGTAAGCATTATATAGCCCCCATTCAAATTTTATGGATGTTCGATGATGTTGTATGTTCAAAGAGATTGTTCATGTGATTGATAAGCTATGTTAATGATGTTTATTGCAACAATTGTACATAATTGATCTTATTATTACCATCATGAATATGACATCAAGCATCTTTGGTTATGTTTCATTATGAATTTTGTTGTACATATTGTTGGTAATTGCAAGTTGTGGATTCTGTGTAGAAATGGCTAGAATAGTGTGCTAAACAAGTTAAGAATACAATGGAATTGCATTGTTGATGATCTTATAACTTGGTATGATGGTGGAGAATGGATTTACATATTATAATTATTGTACAAGGATTTTTGCATAGTGTTTTACGATTTCTAGGAATGAAAATTGATGATATTAATTCCAATCTAGTGAATTTGGGTTTGCATGTTAGGAAACTATGTTGGTAATTGCACTATAAAGACATCCAAATATTTCCTTGAAAAGAACTTGTGTACAAGTTGGAAAATATGTAAGTGGAGAATTCAGCAAGGGTTTTTGCAACCATATAGTTGGCCAAACCAAACCGTACAACTAACTATTTTCCTGATTTGGAAGTGCAATTGCATAATTGAAACTTTCCAAATAAGGAAAACTAGGGTTTATAAAAAATGAGTACAAAATTGTTCAAGTTGAGTTACAAAATAAATTATGTTAGATTGTACAAGTGAAAAATTATACCTTCCAAAGTTTTGTATGATTTGAATCATACAATTGCACAATTTGGATACTGTACAAGCAATTTTGTGGAAGTTATAAATTGTTCAATAACAAATCGCACACTTGTACGATTCGGATGAAAGTCATCATAGAGCATGAGGATTCATTCCAAAATGTTCTACTTCACCTCCCCCTCTAGGAATACTCCCCCCTATGCTACAATACTTATAGATAATAATGGATAGTTTGTTAAGTATCACATAGTTGATTTGATAGTATATTGCTTAGTAAGATCAAATGTTGTTACACTATATCCTGTACACTTTTTCATATCTTTCTCTAAACCTTACTACTTTATAACTCATACTTTTTTCCTATCCCTTCTATCAAATTTAAATCATCCTAAAGGAGCTGTCCTTCCTTGGAGGTTGAAACAAGAAGCAATATTTATTTATAAAATTCTATACTTTAGTTAAAATCTGGTATGAAACTAAATAGTGCGGAAGGAGGAATCGTTTTTATATTGAATCGCTTTTTGATTGTAAGGTAGAAAAACCAACAATAGACTTAATTAATATATTTGTTCAATGATGCCTTATTATCATATTTGGATTGCATTTAAATAGCTAATCTAATAGTTGTAAGAGTGAAGGGTTGTGACCCTAGAATATAATTAATAAATAATATAAGTATTAGGACATGTTAGGAGGGTCCTAACATGCCACCCCCCTTAAAGGAGCTTTGTCCTCAAAGTTGGAAATTTGGAAATTGCTGCTAGATATCTTGAAAATTTTCCCACGTTGCGTCTTCTAAAGGTAGACCTTTCCAATGGATTAAAACTTCCATGATATCGTGAGTACAAAGGTGACGTGAGCGGCAATCCAAGATAGCTTTTGGCTCGACTACAAGTACTCCATTATCGAAGAATTCAGGGAGAGTGTTTTGTGTCATGATATGGGCTCCAACTGTGATCTTAAGGGCAAGATACATGAAATACGGGGTGAAGTTTGGAAGAGGGAGGAAGCTCTAGTTTGTAAGCAATGGTCCCAATACGTTGGAGAACTTTATACGGCCCGTAAAATTTGGGTGCTAACTTCTGAGAACATTTTTGTTTAAGAGAGGACTGATGGTAAGGTTGGAGACATAATAAAACCATATCATCATCATGGAAACTACGTTCGCTTCTATGTTGATCGGCCTGTTGCTTCATGCGATGTTGGGCAGTGTGTAGGTTCTCTTTTAGGATCCATAGTATGTCATCTCTATTAGCAAGTTCCATTTCCACTGCTTCATAAGGAGTCATTTTGATGGACGTATGGTATGAAGTGTTATACCACCATTCCGCTAGTGAAAGCCACTTTACCCAATGGAGTGGTTGAGTAGAAACAAAACATTGAAGGTATGTTTCCAAGCATTTATTTACAACTTCTGTTTGGCCATCGGTTTGAGGATGGTAAGCGGAGCTCATACGAAGTTGAGTACCTTGTAATTTGAACAATTCCTTCCAAAAGGTGCTAGTGAAATTTGGGTCGTGGTCACTAACAATTGTGGAGGGCATACCATGTAATTTAAAGATGTTATCTAGGAAGAGGTGGGCTATAGTGCTAGTGGTATAAGGATGAGCCACGGAGCAAAAATGGGTATATTTAGATAAACGATCAACGACTACGAAAATGGTTGTTTTTCCTCCTGATTTTGGTAATCCTTCAATAAAATCCATAGAAATATCTGCCCATGTTTTGGTGGGTATATGAAGAGGTTGAAGTAATCCTAGAATAGCGAGGGTCTCCCCATTTTGTCTTTGGCACACTTCATATTCTTTTACAAAGTTTTTGATGTAATTTTTCATTCCTACCCAATAGAAGGAGGTAGTGGCTCTTTTATAGGTTTTTAAGAACCCTGAATGGCCTGCAGTGGGTGAGGTATGTAACTCGTGAAGAAGTTTTTCACGATAATTTGAATTGGGGGTGAGGACCATCCTCCCTTTGTATCTTAATATATTGTCCTTCCAAGTGTATGGAGGTTTGCTACTAGGATTATGTTGAAGTTGTTGAATTAAGGCGTGGATAGTAGGATCATTTATCCATTCTTCATGCACCTCATCTACCCATTTAGGAATAAGGGAGGAAAGAGCATGGACTTGAGGCATATCTTCAAATTTTCTAGAAAGTGCATCGGCTGCCATGTTGTCCTTTCCCTTTTTATATGTAATTTCATAATCATAGCCAAGAATTTTAGTAACCCATTTTTGTTGTTTCGGGGTATTAGTCCTTTGTTCCAAAAAATACTTCAAGCTATGATGGTCAGTGCGTATAATGAAATTTTGGCCAATAAGGTAAGGCCTCCAATGTTGAATAGCATGGACAATCGACAACATCTCTTTTTCATACGTAGAGCGAGCTAAATTCTTAGGATAAAATGTTTTGCTTATAAAATCTAGAGGCCTTTCATCCTGCATGAGTACGGCTCCCATTCCTATTCTTGAAGCATCACTTTAAATGATGAACGGTTTAGAAAATTTGGGCATGGCTAGAACAAGGGTGGTACACATTGCAGTTTTCAATGATAAAGGCCTCATCCACTTTAGACGACCATTTGAAAGCGTTTTTCTTAAGTAATGTTGTTAGAGGAGCAATTATTTTCCCATAATTTTGGACAAATTTTCTATAATATCCCGTTAGTCCAAGAAACCCACGTAGAGCTTTTAAGGTTTTTGGAATAGGCCAATTTTTCACCTCCTCAATTTTGGAAGGATCTACCATAACTCCTTCCTTTGAGACAATATGTCCTAAGTATTCAATTTCTTGTTTTCCAAAGGAACACTTTGATATTTTTGCATAAAGTTGATTTTCCTTCAAGATTTGGAATGCTTGTCTAACATGGTCCAAATGTTCTTCCCATGTTTTGCTATAAATCAAAATGTCATCAAAGAAAACTAATATAAATTTATGAAGAAAAGGGTGAAATACCTTATTCATTAGACTTTGAAAGGTAGGAGTATTGGTCAGGCCAAATGGCATCACCAAGAATTCATAGTGCCCTTCGTGAGTGTGAAAGGTTGTCTTAGGAATATCCTTTTCATTGACTCGTATTTGGTGGTAGCCTAATCGTAAGTCTAACTTGGAAAAATAAGCTGCCCCGTGGAGTTCATCTAATAGCTCATCTATGACCGAAATAGGAAATTTATCTTTGATGGTCATTTTATTAAGCGCTCAAAAATTGACACAAACTCCATGAGCCATCCTTTTTTCTAACTAAAATAATTGGAGAGGAGTAAGGGATTTTTCTAGGTCTAATGACTCATGCCTTAAGAAGCTCTTGTACTAATTTCTCTATTTTGGTCTTTTGGAGGTATGGATAACGATAAGGACTAATATTAGGAGGTTGATACCCTGGAAATAGTGGAATAATGTGATCATGACTTCATTGTGGAGGTAGTCCTTTTGGGTCATTGAATACCGCCTTATGGTGGTCTAAAATATTTTGTAACTCTGGTGTCTCATCTTCTTTGTGACTAGGTTGAATTGAAAATAATTGGGTGACCATTCCTTTGTTTCCTTTTTGGATAATTTTCTCCATTCTATGCGAGCTGATGATTTGGGAAGGTCCTAATTTCAGGCCTTGGATAATATAGGTTTGGTTCTTTGTTGTGAATTTCATCCATAGTTCATCAAATTCCCATTGGACTATGCCCAAGGTTCGTAACCATTGTACGCCTAGTACAATGTTGCACCCACCTAGGTGTAGGACGTACATGTCGCCTTTCATGTTATAAACCCCCATAGTTAGTTTTATATTTCTACATTTTCCTTTGCATGTAATTTTTTTGCCGTTTCCAATCATCACTTCAAAGTTATTATAAGGGTATATAAAACAATTTGCTTGTTTAGCCACCTTTGGATCGATAAAATGGTGCGTGCTACCAGAATCTAGGAGCATGGTAAGGTTTTGTTTCTTAAAATACCCTTTTACTCGCATTGTTTGAGGGGCAAAAAATTCGGCAAGGGCATTGAAGGAAACCTTTGGTGCATTTTCTTCGTCACTTTCAAGTGTGTTGGATAATACCTCTTCTTCGAGTTTAGGTTCCTCTTCAGTAGAATTCCCTTCCTCTATGGCATCTAGAATATATAATTTTCGTGAGGCACATTTATTATTTCTATCAAATTTCTCATCGTAATGGTAGCAAAGACCCTTAGCTTGTCTTTCCTTCATTTCCTCGAAACTCAGATGCTTAATTGGTAGAACGGGGTTAATTTTGGGGGTTGTGTAGGAGTTTTGGGTTCGTCCATTTTGCATTGGTTTGGGGTTGGTATAAGTGTTTTATGGTTTCCCCCAAGTTGGTTTTGTGAACCGATTCCGTGCCTTGATTTTGTCCTTCGCTAATTTCGCCAAGCCGATGGTCTCTAACATGTTTGTAGGGTTATACATTTTCACCTCTATTCAAATTTCTTCTTTTAATCCACTGATAAAACATTCATGAAAGAAGGCAACATCTAATCCGGATGTTCGATTAGCTAGTCTTTCAAATTCTACTTGGTATTCGCTTACCGAAGTGGTTTGGTATAATTTAGTGAGGGCCCCTGTAAAGCTTTGAAACTTGCTAGGGCCGAATCGCACTAATAGATTATGTGTAAAGGTTGACCATGTTGGAGTGTCGTTAGTTTTCTTGAGCCATTGATACCATTGGATGGTGTTGTTTTCCAAGTGGAAGGAGGCGATATGCACTTTTTGCATTTTTGAAATTTGATTTAGTGAGAAATATTGCTCTACTCGGTAGATCCAGTTTGTATGGTCTCCTACTTCAAATTTTGGGAAGTCTAATTTGGTCTTCCATGGTAGAATGGAAGTTTGTGGACCTCCTAACATTGCTCGGTTTGATGACCCGTTGTCGGTTGAATTTTCATGTGTTGTTGCCTGATTTTGACTGATGGCATCAAGTTTAACATCCATTGCAAATATGTTCTCGAAGAGTTCTCTTGTGTTATGGGTATTCTCCTCTCTTTCCTGTTAAACTTCTTCAGTGAGCCTTTCATGTTTCTCATGAATGGAATCCAATGATCATCGTCCTTCATCCATTGTGGTTGGTGCAGGTAACGATCAATATGACTTGGTACAGGTGAGCACAAAATATTTTTTGTTTTACAACTTTATAAGTTGTTTTAGCAATTTTTTTTTTTTTTCAAAATTTGTCAAAAATTTTGTGGGCAATGCCCTATCAACTTTTTGAATTTTTTGCTCTCTATTATTTAATAGGTAGCTTGTAGAGGCGTCAGGGTAGAGAGCGTGCGACGGTCGGCAGGGTAGCAGGCGGAAGGTAGACTGACAGGGCGGTAGGCGGGAAGGCAGACTAGAAGGGCGACAGACGGGAGAAATTTTTAATGGTGAATTTGCTCCTTGATCTAGCTCTAATCCAGATGGTATGAAACTAAATATTACGAAAGGAGGAATCATTTTTATATTGAATCGCTTTTTTATTGTAAGGTAGAAAAACCCACAATAGACTTAATTAATATATTTGTTTGATGATGCCTTATTATCATATTTGGATTGCATTTAAATACCTAGTCTAATAGTTGTAAGAGTGAAGGGTTGTGACCCTAGAATATAATTAATAAATAATATAAGTATTAGGACATGTTAGGAGGGTCCTAACAAAATCATTAGGTGCAATACCTTTCCATAATAATGGTAGAGTTTAGTCCAATAGTATAGAAGTTTTTGGCATGGTCGATGCGATGAAATGATAAAATTCATCTCACCTTCCTAGAGATCTCAAGATTACATGAACATTTTTGATCTCATTTGCAAAGATTATATGTTCATCAAATCATAGCTAAATGGGATTTCAATAAATATGAACTATTAGACAAAAGTGGCCAAATTTTATTGATATTTGTGAATGGACACCATCTAAAGCACTTCATATCAAGTGTTGTCAACTTCTTGTATATTATGCACATAGAAAAATGTGATAATAAAACAATCCAAGGCAATTTTATATTCACGAATCTGATCGGTCGAGATTGACACTAACCTTCTTTGATTTTGTAATGTCATTTAATCATTAGTCAAAGCTTATGACAATTCAAAAAATCAAATGACATGCAAAATATTTGTGCACAATCCATGACAATAAGAAAATCATATTTCAAGAAAGGTAACTCAAGGTTCAACAACTGCAATAACTGCATAATGGCCAATACAATGCTACAACAACACAAACACAACTCAACTTCACAAAGGAAAAATACAAAGCAAAAGAAAAATTGCATTTGAAATTATCCTAAGTCGTAAGCCACAAACAGATTTTAGAAAGTTCATAGAATCTTGTTCAAAGCCTAAAATTATGAAGTAATGGCCAAAAATGCAATATCATCAAGTAGTGTGCAAAAAACACAAAAGAAGAAATGCTTCAAGATCAAACGTTTCAAATCACAAACACGGAGCTAATAGTGAAAAGTCTAGAGTAGCTATGAGAAGATGCCAAGCAACGAATAGACCAATGGATTTACCTAGTAGCTCAGGTTCTTTCACATATCACTCTTTTCTATCTCTTTATATTTGCAAATCTACACACCCTTACCCTAAACTTGCTCAAGAAATTTCAAAATACTATAATGTATATATAAGAATAGTTCAAGACTCTCAGGCGAAAAATACTTTACCCCAAAAAACTTTAGAGATGTCTTTTCTATAGTAATCAAGTCTAGAGCTCCCCCCAAGCCAATTGACATTGAATTACAAAGCAAACCATATGATTCTAAGGAGCATGTTTAAGGAGGTAAACACTTTAGAAAGTGGCTTCACTCACAACTTAATAATCCTACAGTTGAGGATAAGCTCCCAAAAGCGCCTCTAAAAATTTTAGAGTTAAAAAATCTAGAGCAATTTTCTATGGTAGTCATCCTTTTTGGCCTACCTACCAACCAAGTAGTGTATGACTATCAAATGACCATGGCATATGCTATTTCTAACCCGTCCTACTATGACCAGTCTCATTTTGACTAGTCAAACACCCTCCTATTTTTTGACTGGGCTAAGTACCTATGTGAAAAATGCTTGAATAACTTACTCAGTTGTAAATGTTACCACATGATATATTTTCTATTACTCGCATCTCACATGGCTATTTATATATTATACTATTGACAGTATGCCTTGGATATGCTTAAACAAATTTTACAAGGGGAAGATTTTAGTAATAGTAGACTGGACCAACTTACTAAGGAAAATTGAGTCATACTATGACTTCAACAAGGAATTTTTTGAACCATCTCTGAAATATATTTTTGGATAATTGCCTTGTTTGTCCACTCAAGCAAGAACACTCTTCCAAACTCATCATGCAATGGAAGGATATTGATATTTCTTAATATAAGGTATAATCATAAATCTATATGGTTTCAAATCAAAACCTTTTTTATTTCCCTATTATGTCATAAATAGACTCTTTACCCTAGAGTTTTGAAGATAAACTAGTGCTATTAACATCACTTTCAGAACTAGGATTAATAAGAAAGGAACATGTGAATATCCTTTTACTTACGGGTCAATTATAGTAAATAAAAAAATGGGAAGAAGAAGAATTGTTTCACAAAATGTAAATATAGGACTGCAACTGCTACCTCAAATATGGAAGTATGATCCCATGGATAAACTTAAGGAAATATTGAGTATCTTAAAAACAACTAATTTTCCTATGTTCAAGAAAACCAATAGGCCCAAAATAGAGCGACTATGAAATAATCATGAGAATAATGGGCTCAATTGGTATTTCAGTAAGATGCAATATTTTTCTCCATGGAGAGACTGATATGAGCAAGAAGATGACTACAATTTTAAATAAAATCTAGATCATGCATTGATTGTAAAGAAATTAGATGCTTTTATAAAGAAAACTAAATTAGACAAACCTAAGGTTGTAGAATGGTGGAATTTCAAAATTGAGCAAAATACTATTAAGTCCAAATACCGTATCTCAATGGACAATGAATTTTCATGGAGATATGACAAAAATTTAAATACATGGAACTCCAAAAATGGATGAATAAAAGCTAGTCTCTCATGAATAAGGCAAAAAAATGTAGGAGAGGGAGCTAAATACAGAGGTAGTAACTATTACAAAGCAATTTTCCTCCAAATAAGGTCTGATCAAAGAAGTTCAAGTATTTTAGGAAAAGTCAACCATTGACAATGCTACAAATATCCTAGAAAATAAATTTGCAAGAGAAACTTCCCAGCCCAAGACATAGGCTAAAAATTTCATCCCAACATAATTGTAGCAAAATATGTATCCCAAAGGGTCTCAAATAATAGGAAAAATGGGATACACTAGAGGGAGTTTAGGGACGATATTTATTGACCCTCAAGAGATCATAATGGGTACATCAAAGACCTAAAATTTTGGCTTTGGATGCACCTTTCCCTAATTCCCCTACCCCAAAAGTAAAGAATAAAAAGAGTCAAAGATCTACCTTAGAAATCCCTCTTAGACTAACACTCAAATTTTTTTTAGGGCAAATAGAGCATCAAAATCCTCTAGAGCAAGAAACGTTGACTAAAAATATAGACATCAAGTAAACTCATCAACAATGATGACGCATTTGATACTAATGTATAGTTAGATGTGCAATGACCGAGGTAGTCTCTTCCACTCCTCAAAAAGTGATTGGGAAAAATAAAGTTGACCCATCCTAGAAATAAAGGAAAGGAATAGTTAAAGACAAGCAACCCAAAAGCCACTCCCAATGATGGATCTAGCAACTAAAGTAACAACTAAATAAATGATGGGGTAACCTCTAGTAGCTAAAATAGGTATTGATTCTTCAAACCCAACTATAACTCTTCCTTCTTCTTCTATCCCTAATACTATTCCTTCCATTTATACACCACCTCCAGTCTCTACATAAGATTTGAATATTTAGAACACTCTGACATTAGAAACTATTTTAATTACCACATCCACTCCATTAATCCAAACCCCTCCAATAATTTCCACAAATCCCATACATAAAACTCCATATCCATTTCCTCTTTTATAATTATTTCTCACCACTCTACCACCTCTCAACCACCCAACCACAACCCTTGTCAATAAGAGATGAGTTCTAACACTTAGGAATGGTGGAGAATAAATATACAAAGGCAAGTAGAAGAAGTTTTCATTGCTAGGGAGATGACCATAGTAGATCCTACTATAGACACCAAAATCTAGCCACTTGTTATCCATCCATAGTTTCCTGCCACCTTTATCCATGATTTATATATATTTTTTGATATATAATTAAATAATAATATTTATATATTATATTTATATATTTAATAAATATATGTATATATGTATGAATTAATCCTAGCCATCCATCATGTTTTAATCCTATCCATTCATCCACCTTAATCCATACCATTTACCCCACTTTAATCTCCACCCTATGTCATGTTCTAATCTTGACCAAACATATCATGTCGTTGAAACCCTAACATGCCCTAGGGAAGATTATAAAGAAGAGTCATTTTGATAACTCAACCCCTAAGAAGTTTTCTAAATATCCTAATTTTTTCCATTTTCTTGAGGTTTTGAGTTCCCTGAGCCCTTATGCCCTAAGTCCTCAAGCGTCAAAGCATCCTCACTACTTCCATCCTCCATCGCTTCTCCTCGCATTTGCCACATCTGTTTCCATCTATCTCATGAACCAAATTTGGTTTCACAACCTTTCCCTTAGCTATTGAATGTCCCTTGGAGCTTCCCAAGCATCCACCAAAGTTTGCATAGTGCCCACCAGAGCCTACTAGGCACCTCTAGGTGTTTATGGTTAGCAGCAAGCACCTGCGAGTATTTCCCATCCTATTTCTACAACCCTAAAACCCTCATATGCCACTAGGGTGCATCTTTATAACCACCATATACAACAACATTGAAGACAAAAATGGCAAGTCAACGAATACAAGGTAAATCGTTCATTGCATTCATTTTTAGTATTATTAGCTCTGCTTATAGTTTTATTTATGCAACTAAGGTTAGTGATTTCTTTATCTAAGGGTCTCATGCAATATATCCCCCATAGATATTATTAATCTTATTTTATTTATTGTGTGCAGGTCTGAGGATCACATTCATTGGCAGTTGTTGAAGCTCAGGTGGCCCTATCAAGGATATCAAAATCCCATCCACAATCTATTGGGATCAGATTAGGCATGAAGACACCACAATAATTTTTTAACTAGGGTTTTAGAAACCCTAGTGTATTGTAATAAATTATATCAATAAAAATCTTTGTAACCCTACATTTGGGTTATTCTTGATTATAATGTTGGAGATCCATAGGCATTAATAAAAGAATCTATTTCATTGTGTAATCATTGGTGTATTTGCATTGCTTGCCTATTTCAATATTTCATATTTTTGGTGTTGCTTGATGGCGATCATGGTGGGACCCACAAAAGGTTCTACATTTTAAATTATCTTGTTACTGACTTGTGGTTTTCTATTTTCGTGTTGTAGGTTTTCAAAAAAATAGATCACACAAATTTCACATAATCAGGGTTTTTGAAGAATTTTAGAAGTTGCAAAAGTTACACAGATGCCCTCCAGCACACCCCCCATAGTTCAGAAGGTGCCCTAGTGCATTTGAGAAGAACCCAAGAGTGTTTCATGGAGAGGAATAAAAATACATAGGCTTATCTGTAAGTCTACCTAAAAACCCTAACCCCTCTATTTTATGTATTTTTATGTTTTTACAGATTTAGTACTAAAAATAACATCATTAAATATTTGTTAAAACAAGCATGTTTAATCTAGATCATAGGAATTAGAATAGTTTTTGCATCCATTTTCATTCACACATTTCACATTTCCAATTCAAAATTTCATTGTTTTCTATTTTTTTGCACTTAAAACCCTGCATTTTCTTTTTCATATGAATTTTTAATCACATGAAATAGGTTGCATTTTAGGGTTAGGAATTTCTCCTTTTGTTGGTGTAAGTAGGAACAACATTATTATATTGAAAGTACCCCCACATTTGGTGATTCAAGGTGGAAGAGTAGATGAAACCTCCTTCGTTTAGAGAGCGGTCTTAAGCGGTGTACTCTACTTCTTTTGGGAAATTTAATAGTTTTGGTGTTGGCTTCTAAATTAGACTTGTGAAATTAGTCATTTTTGACATTGTATGTACACCATAAAAAAATTGGAAAATTAAAAGGAATCACACACAACACATATCACTTTAAATAGTAATGTGTTGAACTTCATCATCAACCATTACTTGAGATCTGGTGATGGTGGGCTTCATCTCCATCCACCAATCTCTACCCTTAGACACCTTAGGCCACCCCTGAGCAAACTTACTAGACTTCATCACTAGTAAGAATCTCATTGCCCATCCAAGCCATAGTTTTTACCCGTTTTAATTCATATTGGTGCATAAAAAGACACATAAAAAAAAGGAAAAACATTAAAACAAGATTAAAAAAAAAGGTAATACACATTTGTTGTATAAACATAGGATTGGATTGCCTGTTTAATTTTGTGATTTTTTCATCCTGCATTTTATTTTCTAGCAAATTTTATATTTGGTTCATTAGTTTATGGTATTAACAAAAAATAAAGCTAAAATAATTAATCAAATATCCCCAATCAAACCACTTCAATAATGGAATTTTCATCATCACCTTCCACCACCATTTCCATGATCAATCCCCCTAGTGTGATACAAGTAAGTCATTCAGATTTGTCTATGGGTCCCTCACACACTATGTCACCCACACGGTCATTTCATATGGTCATTCCACAAATAGAATTATATTCACCTAACTTTGACCCCACATCATCGATATAGACATGGCACAAGTGAAATCTCTTTTAAAATCTACTGACTATGTCTTAGAACCAGCCAATAGTCAACCTAGGCATGATCCTTATTTCCAATAGGAACTTATTTTCTCCTAGCATTCAAGCCTTACCCAGGTGTACACTAACCCTCTTTTTGAGTCATTTGATGCACCTTCCCAATATTTTTCCATACCATAACCATCATATGCTCAAAGTACAATCCCATCCTCATACACCTTAGTCTATGGTAACCCCTTGTATGAAGCACATGTTAATGCTACTTCACAAGTGCTCGTGTCCCTACCATCTAGTGTATCCCATCAAGTTGTAATTCCTATTGTAACTTATTCCCCATCTACCTCATCAATACCATCCACATCCATTCCACCAACCTCTAATATGGAAATACATGAAGCATGGGAAGATATCAAAAAATTACTTAAGAAGTGATAGAAAAATCAACAATAAGTACAGGTATCCAACCCTAACCCTCAACCTATTTCCACTCAGCCAAACTTTGTCAGTCAAATTCCATCTTGGGTACCACAATATTCTACAGTTTGCATTCCCATACTGCCACCAACCCATACTCATTATATTACCATTAGCCAACCCACCCAAATCCCTCATACATAATCTCTATATCTTCATTTGTAATCATTCCTTCATCAACCCAATTATCATTAACATCAATCCACTCTACCAAGTCATCATCGTCTCATCACACCTCAACATCTTTCCACCTAGCCATCACAAAATTATCAAGTAATTTAGGGTTTCTACATTCTTGTGGAGGACCCTAGGATCCAGTCTATACAACAGTAGATTGATAGTTTGATGCAACATACTCTTGGCATGATAAACCAGAAGCCTACCCTATGTCAACTGATCAATCAACCAATTCATCCTTCGGTACCATCACCAAAATACCTGGTAGAATTCACAATACTAAAGTTTGATAAATTTAAAGGGACTGAGGACCCTAAAGAGCATGTGAGCTCATTTATTCATTCATGCTTTAGAATTCAAATCAATGACACTCTAATGCTTAGAAAATTCCCTCAAACATTAAGGGTATATGTTTTAGAATGGTACAATATTTTTCCCAACCATAGTATTTATACTTTTGAGTAATTGGTTGACCAATTTCTTCAAATATTCTCCCTCAATATAAGAAATAAAGTCTCATTATCTGATATTTATGGTCTAAAACAATATGATGATGAGTCTGTATATGAATTTGGTAACCATTTGAGGGCCATTATAACCAAATTGCCATTTGCCCTACCAATGGAGGAGCTGATCTGATTGTTCACTAAGAGTTTCTTAAAATCCATCTCTTGGTTATTGCAATTACAACAATATAGATTATTTGATGAAGCTCTTACCCAGGCCAACATAATTGAGGAGATAAAAATCCAATAAGGAGTTCTCAAGACTAAGAAGAAAGAATTGCAAAACAAGGGCCAATATAAAGGAAATTATTTTGGCCAAACCAAATCCAACCAGGCCAATCCATCCAATTCATCCAATCAAGTAAATCAAGTGGTCATGAGCCAACCAGTAATGTCTCAACAACAACCCATGTAACAACAAACATGACAAATTGAATATCATGTGGTTCCCTCAACAACTCAATCAAGTCAATGCACAATTACAACTATGGAAAACCAACCTTGTCGACAATGTGTTCAAAAAATTCATCAATATACCCCATTGGATGAATCTTATGCCTCCATTTTTTGCAAGTTAATGATACAAATCAACTTTCCTTGCTTGAGGTCAAACCTGATGATCCCGCTAAATGTGGTAAATACTACAAGAAATATTTGTTTTGTCCTTATCATAGATAGAATGGGCATGATATCAATAGCTACTATCAATTCAAAGATAGAGTGTAAGATCTTATTGAGTTAGGGGCTATCAAGCTTGACAGACCTCTAGATCAAAAAATCAAAATACTGGGACTTTTCAAACACTACTTCCTCATCATGAGGAAGCACCAAAAACAGGAGGGTCAAATACCAAGACTCCTCCTAATTAGGTTAATCATATTCAATAGTAAAAAGGTTTTGTGGGTGTTATTCATGTAGTAACCTGAGGTCAACAACAACATACTAATCAGCAAAATGCTCAGTAGTAAACTGTTCAACTGCCCATACCTCCACAGGCAAGTGTGTATCTACCTACCACATTATCATTTTTGTAGCACCCTAAAATTGGCATGGTTAAAACCTTAGTAAAATATAAAAGATAAAAATTTAAATTTTAACCCCAAAATTGCCTGTTACCCGCTTTCCCCATTTTTCGTGCCATTTTTAGGATTTGTTTTGACCGTTGGATGATATCGTCGCAGATCAGATGAAATCGTCCCCGATCTGACGAATTCATCTGGAACAGAATGTCCAGATGATTTCGTCCCAAAACCGAATGTTCATAATTAGCTTCTATTTCAACAGCCTCTCCAACTTGGGCAGAAGCGCGTTTGCACAGTTGGAGATTTCCCTGTTGGAGATCTCCCAGATTGGGATGATCCCCAACCTCCTAGCCTCCCCCTAATCCTATATAAACTAGGATTTTTCTAGTTTATCCCCCTGATTCTGATTCCCCTGAACCCCTTAGCTGATGGATTTAGATCCTTATTCACTAGAGCATCCTCGTACTACTGTCTGTATTCTGCATTTTGCATTTTCTTGCAGGAACCCTACTATTTTTTAGCCGAAGCTAGTTCGGATCGTCGCAAACGATTCTAGACTATCTCGGACGATCTTGTCAAGGAGCGTAGATGATTTCGTACAATTGGAGGCGATCCTGACTGTAATCTAGATTGGGGGCAATCCGAGCCCAGAGTTTGCATCTTCTTAACTTTCCTACATTTTTCCATTATAATTCTGCATTATCTTGGGTTATTATGTTTATGCATCTTGGAGTTCACCTCATCTAGTGTAAATGCACGATAAAATCAAAATACATTGTTAAGTTGATGCATTTCTTCTTTGATTTCTATTTGGATTTATCATTTAGGTAAATTTACCATTACTTCTATCATTTCCCCTGTGTTTTGGTACTCGTATTTTGGTATTTTGTATCTGTTTCTATGATTGCAAGTTTCTAATGAATTCGTCTGACGAATTTGTCAGATCCATGATGATCTCGTCTGATCTCAGATGATCGACTGTGATCTGAGATGATTCTATCTCCTTTCAGACGATTAAGTGCAGTTTGAGACGATTCGGACTGCTACAAGACTCAGAACCTTCATCAAACATCCGAAATCAGGTATGATCTATCCTAATCTGCATATTCTCTATGTTTAGCACCCATTTCTATTTTTTGTATCCATTTAAATCATTATTGGCATATAGAATAGTTTAGATTCATTTTGGCCAAACCTAGGAATTGAATGATTGAGTATAAAACGAACACATCAAACCCATTCCCAACCTAGGCATGGAAACTGCCACTCAAAATTTTCCTGGTGAACCCACCATCCGTCGAAAATTCACCTTTATACTCCTCCCTCAAGAGGCGGGACCTTCAAAGGGCCTCTCAGTCCGAGGTATTGTCCCATCCTTCTCGCATCCCCCTTCTGGGTGTGGATCCTATAGCCTGAGGGTAAGGATGCAAAAATTTTGGAGCGATACATTTTGGTGAACCCGACATGAAAACTAAAAACCTTTTGAAAAAAATCCAAAAAAAAAAACAAAAAAATAAATGCATTTAGAATCAAAGATTGCATGTCATATTTAGATGGTAGATTATAACAAAAGACGAGCCGTCACCATTAATGTTGAGAATCAATTAGCAGCTATAGAGATTAATTATTTGCTTAGAGTAGCTCCAACATATAGAGTCCCACCTTTATGGGATGAGCTTAATAGGAGATTGAATCTCATTTCATCTAGAGCAACCGAACTTAGGCA
The DNA here is from genome assembly GCA_028583015.1 of Wollemia nobilis. Classification (NCBI taxonomy): domain Eukaryota; kingdom Viridiplantae; phylum Streptophyta; class Pinopsida; order Araucariales; family Araucariaceae; genus Wollemia; species Wollemia nobilis. Next base: position 6,691,345 of record JAQPPZ010001417.1, on the reverse strand, counting down.
AATAAAGAGGTTTGTCCTAGATAGAATCCTAGATCCCGATCAAGTGACTTTGTATCATGAGCTTCAGAGAGCTTGCCATAGGTGGTTAGCAGATAAAAGAGCCCTTGTGTCTTCTGAGTTGTATACCTTTGAGGAATACCTCGATAATGCAGCTGTAGTACATAAATTTCTGTCTCGTATAGAGGACCAAGAGGTCATTCTTACGGATAGACAAATATGGAATAGAGTCCCCAGGGCTATGTTATATCGAGAGTATTGCCATGAGATTTATTTTTACAAGACAGAATCTGAAACAGATAATATCACTATAGCACACTTTATCAAATTCCTAAAAAACCATTTCCAATTTGAAGAAGAGCATTTTATGACTCTTGATGAACTTGATCCTATCAATGACATTCATAAACTCTTTTTAGAAAACTAAGCTATTATTTTATTATTGTTATTTCTTGTATTTAGTGTGCTGTTTGTTGTCTTTATAAGCATAAAATAAAAATAAAACAAAACAAAAAAAAAACAAAATCATAACAAAAAAATCAAAACATTTTATTTTTAAAGCATTATAGTAGGTATATAATTAAAATATATACCTCCCAGATCTGTTGCAAATATATCAATATATATTTGTTAAAATCTAAGATTTAGACATAATGACTAGACTCAGGAATGGAAAACAAATCGAGGTAGAAGAATATTGGTTAAGGAAAACAAAAAACAACCCAGATGTCCTTCCTGAAGACCCAATTCAGGAAGAAGGAACTCTAGACCAAAAAGAAGAAGAGTATGTTGATGCAAATGAACAAAGAGAAAATGTTAGGGAGGAAGAATCCTCATCTCCTAAAATATCTCCAGAAGGAGCTATTACTTTTGAGAACATGGAACATTTCTGGAAGTTCCTCCATGATAATATGGGCACCCTTAATAGAGCAGTTCATATGGACAAAGATCAAATTAGTGACACTCAAGCAACCCTAGAAGACATATATCACACACGCACTAATCCTTTGTCCTTCGTTGATCAAGAGAGTGATCAAGCTGGACCGTCCAATTTGGACATGGCTACTATAATCCAAAACATGCGACAACAATAGGTTACCCAACTACCTAGAGTGCCTATTATTAAACCTAGGGTTATTCCCACACAAAAGAAACCTTCATTCACTGCTCTATTTCGCCAAGCTATTGATCAATATACCTCAAATCAACAAAAGCCTAAAACAAAACCAAATGTTAATTTCCAACAATATGGGATACAACATAATGCTACCACAAATCTTCTTCATAATACTCTTCCTACCAACCATTTGCATAACAGCAATATAGCATCTAATCCTTATGTCCCGCCTTCCTACGCTCACAAATCCCATGCTCATGTACCACCGAACCAACATGGTGGGCAAACTGGTAATCTGGAAGCCATGGTGAAATAGTTAGCCTCCCGTATGGACCAAATAGATCCCTACCATCCCTCATACAATTATCGAGAGATGTGTAGTCAACCTCTAGATCCTATAGTTGTAGCACAACCATATCCTAAACACTTTCCCATGCCTATCCTACCTATATACAAAGGAACCAAAGATCCCATAGAGCATCTTCGTATGTTTAGGATAGCATGTCATGATATATCACATGATGACTTGTTATTACTAAAAATGTTCCCAAAAAGTTTAGGAGGGATGGCATTGGAGTGGTATTATCAATTGCCCACTCATTCTTTGAGAAATTTCGAAGAGACTATCGAGTCTTTTGTGCATCAATTTAGTGCCTATATTGAGAGGCATGTAACCATTAAAGATTTGTACAACCTAAAACAAGACAAAGATGAGTGTTTTGCTGACTTCTTAGCTCGATGGAGGCAGTTGATAGGAAAATTACACTTTGTGTTACCTTATCGGGAAATGTTGGATATTTTTATCAATAATTTACAAGAACAACTATCCTATGAATTATCAACTACTACCTTGACCACCTTCGATCAAGCTATAGATTTAGCTCGAAGAGTGGAAGATGCTCTCATTAGAAGAGGGCAGCTCAAAAAGAAAGATGATGAGAAAACATCCAGAAATCAATATAAAAATAAACAAGTTGTGGGTGATGGAGTCATTGATAGCAGAAACATTGCCAATGTTAATATTATGAAAACAACAGAGAAGTTCATATTGAAACCTCTTGATAAACCACCCCGAGAATTTACTAGGTTAAATCAACCTTTATCAACCATTCTCCCGCAACTATTAGCCCGAGGTTTGATTCAATTACCCAATATCCAGGAACCTGATCCAACTATACCCGGATATAGAGCTGATTTACATTGTGATTTCCATAGAGGACCTGGACATGCTACCAACTCTTGTAAATGGTTAAAACATAAAATACAAGATTTAATTGATAACAATGAGATGGAGGTGCAAGCCTTTCAACCTAAACAAAATCCTACTAATAATGCTCAAAAGAACACCCCTCAAAGTTAGAATCAGAATGCCAATCAATCATTGGACATATTCCAACATCCTTTACCAAAGCATGGTAAAGAGGTGGCTAATCAAATTGAACATCATAATGTTCCCCCTCCTACCCAATATGTAGGAGCCATTAGTGGGCATTTACCTATTCACGATCTAGAAATATTTGACACAAATTTATCCATGGTTACGTCCAGACCCCTATATAATATTCAAACACCTGATCTTAGTGATGTAGAATCTGATACTGAAAGTGACATGGAAATCACCTCAAATCAATCGAATAGTTCTGAAAATGAATCAGATCCTATTCAACCCATCACAAATTCCATGGTTTCGGAAGAACCATTTCCTAGAAGAGTTACTACTCGACCCTCTTCTCATCAATTCCTTTCTAATGAACAAGCCATAAATGCTAGACCAAGACCCATTCATCATCCTCAAAATAATATTGTAGGTACCATTAGAGTCGTTACTCGACAACAGGCTCAAAACTCTCAACAGGATCAAACTCAGAACAATGGATCAGCTCCATTTGTTTTGAAAAATCCCAATAAAGGGAATCATATGCCTAATGTTCAACCTAAGCCTCCGTATAATATTAATGAACAATTATCCAATACTATAGCTAGAATTTCCCTTTTGGACCTTTTAAGATCTTCTCCTACCCATAGGGATGAATTAATGCTCACATTAAGCCAAATGATGGTACCACAAAATATTCAGCCTGAAGCCATGACCAATACTATCATAACTCGAGAAGTCGACTGTATTGACTTTCGAGATAGAGATATACCACAACATAGTTTACATAAGGATAACCCCTTATATATTACTGCCCTAATTGGGGATGTAGCCGTTAAACACGTCTTGATTGATAATGGTTCATCTTTAAACATATGCACTTTTGACTTCTACCAAATATTTGGCTTTAGAAGTGATGAAATGAAAAGAACGGATATGATCATAAAAGCCTTTAATGACGAAACACAAGAAACATGTGGAGTTATTACTATCCCCTTGCAAGTTGGTCCTAGGACCTTAGACACGACCGTGTTTATTGTCCATTTCCCTGCATCATACAATATACTTTTGGGTCACCCTTGGATTAATGCAATGCGAGTTGTCCCCTCAACTTTACATCAGTGTGTTAAATTCAAATTTAAAAACCAGTTGGTTACCATTCATGGTGACCCTAGACCCTTTGATATGTGTGCTTTGGCAGAACCGGTTGGAGTTCAATTTTTCCCTGCTCTATCATCCACACATCCTAATTCTCATCAACCATCTAAGCGTGTGAAACACTCACCCATAACATCACCTAAATTTTCCCCATCAACTACACCTCTACATATAGCTCAACCATCTTCTGAACAAACCATAGTAGGACCTCGAAAATATCCCAGAACTACAACCAATGCTTCTTGTTTTACCCCTATAACTTCCATATCAATAGACTCATCCATCGATATCCCTATAACATCCCCATCCACTACAGGCATCCTTTCCACATCAGACGATCTAGGAAATGTTCCTTCTACCTCTTATGCTCTTACTAATGAACTCTTACCCGATTTATCTAAAATTCTTATATTAGAAGAAATCAACACTGCCATGCAAGCTTCCCTTATTTTAAATAAACTCCCACCCTCTCCTCGTACCTTGGGCCTCCCACAACCTATGGGAAGTATTTACCAAGTCGAGAGTTGTGCTTTTATTTATAAGGGATATGATTAGGGAAGAATACCCAAAAACATCAAGACACATTGTGATGGATATGCTTGATGCTATTTTGCTAATGAGTATATTAAAGATAAACCCATAATGCTTAAATTGGGCTATAAATGGAAAGGTTTGGGACCTTCCCAAAATGATATGAAGGAACCTATTGAGGTAGAACCGTGGCCTGCCCGATGCGGTGTGGGCCTATTTCCTAGTAAAGGTCAACCCTTCCCATTTGAGGAGGATGACCATCTTACATGTTATCAAGATTATCTACATAAACAAGATTATTTGCGTTCAAAGAATAATCCCTTTACCTGTCATATGTTATCTCTCACCTACCTTGAGATGATTGCCGAATTCGATGATGAGTTGGAAGGGGATATCTTCCATGATGTCTCTGTTGATGACTTGTTACATAACAAATTTTATTTTGATGGCTCTATACCTAGTATAGCCTAGCTTGAGGCCTCGACTCCTCAAGACGAATTATCCAAGCTAACCTTGGAAGAATTACAAGAATTGGGTGTTTCACCCGCCCCACCTAATTTTGAGAGAGATTTACATATGGAAGTTGAAAACGGTATAAAAATTAACATTGGAACCGAACATAACCCTCACATAATCAATATTGGATCAAAATTAAGTCAAGAAAAACAAGATAAATACATTTCATTTCTTAAAGACTATGAAGATGTCTTTGCTTGGAAATATGACGACATGCCAGGTCTAGACCCTTCTGTAGTTATACATCATCTAGTAGTCCATCTAGATGCTAAACCTGTTAAACAGAAACTTAGAAAAATGCATCCTAAAGTGGCCTTACTAGTCAAAGCAGAACTAGAAAAACTGTTGAAGGTCATTTTTATACAAGCCATTGATTATGTTGAATGGATCTCAAATGTAGTTCCAATAACTAAGAAAGAAGCCACTAAAGTTAGGGTTTGTATAGACTTCAGAGATATTAATGTTTCCTGCCCTAAATATGATTTTACTCTTCCCAACATGGATCAAATCATTGATTTTACTGCTAGGAGCAGAATGATATCCCTAATGGATGGATTTTCCGATTATAATCAGATTAGGATAGCTCCTGAAGATCAGGCTAAAACAACCTTTATTACCCCTTGGGGAACCTTTTGTTGGAAAGTAATGCCATTTGGTTTAAAGAACGTAGGTGCAACCTATCAACGAGCCATGACTTATATCTTTCACGATATGATGCATGATATTCTACATGATTATGTAGATGATATTATAGCTCGTTCCATAAAAGAAGATGATCATTTAAATGACTTGAGAAAAGTATTTGATCGGTTAAGGGAGTATCTTATCCGATTGAATCCAACCAAATGTATATTCGGAGTTAAGTCCGGTAAATTATTGGGGGTTATCATTTCTTTATGTGGCATTGAAATTGACCCTCTCAAGATCATGACTATCACTGATATGCCCGCACCCACAAATATATCATAATTACGAAGTTTACAAGGTAAGCTTCAAGCTATTCGTCGCTTCATTGATAAGTTGGCAGATAAAACCGGACCCTTTCTTAAATTTCTTAAGAAATATGTCTCTTTTCATTGGGATGACAAATGTCAAGAAACATTTGAACTCCTCAAGCAATATCTTCTTAAACCATCGATGCTTTCCCCACCTAGATCTGATCGTCCATTTATTTTGTACATTTTTGCTTTTGATTTTGCCTTAGGAGCTATGTTAGCTCAACTTGACGATGAGAAGAAAGAACATGCTAATTATTACATCAGCAAAACCTTGATCAGTTATGAAACTCGCTATACCATATTAGAGAACTTATGTCTTGTAGTCGTATTTTCTACATAGAAACTACGACATTATATGCTTAGTCAAAAAATGTATGTTATTGCCAAATTTGACCCTTTGCGATATCTCATGAGTCGATCGTACTTATCTGGTCGCACAACCAAGTGGGTTCTTGTGCTAAGCGAGTTTGAACTCATGTTTATAGGACAAAAGTCTGTTAAAGGTCAAATCATAGCAGATCAATTAGCTGCTACACCCTTAGAGTCTACCTATCCCCTCATTATTGAGTTTCCTGATGAATGCCTTAAATTAGAGGCAGACCATCCTAAACAATGGTCCCTATACTTTGACGAAGCTCGATGCATGAGTGGGGCTGGTGCAGGTATTATTTTAATATCTTTGTAGAAACATCTTATACCTCTGTCCTTTAAATTAATGTTTGCTTGCACTAATAATACTACTGAATATGAGGCTCTAATCCTTGGATTACGAGCAACTTTGGCCCTAAAAATTAAAAATTTGTTAGTTTTTGGTGATTCCCAACTTGTCATAAATCAAATCAATGATGTTTATCAGACCAGAGATGATAAATTATGCCCATATAAAACATATGTTTTGCAATTATTATCCTTATTTGATCAAGTTACTTTGGAAGTTATTCCTCGACTAGCATTTTGATTTACTTCCTTAGTTAGATGATGAAATCTACCATAATTATTCGTGACTCCAAGAACCTACTCAACAAATCAGTTAGAACCTTGGATGTGTTTCTAATCAAAACTACTCGAACCATGGTACATTATAATAATTTTCTACAAAATGGGACCTTCATGGTTATACTAGCAACGAATTACGTAGACGAACAAGTCGCTAAATTATTGGTAATACCTTGTATAGGAGATCTTTTGAAGGCATATTATTAAGATGTTTGAATCTAGAAGAATCTAGATCAGATTTGAGTGAAGCCCAATGGACTTGTGGAGGACACTTAGTGGTAAGCCATTCTAAGAAGCTCCTTGATAGGATATTTTTGGCCTACCATGGAGAATGATGCACATGATTATGTGTCCAACGACAAGTGCTAGAAACATTGACCTTGTCCATGCTAAAGAGTCTATTTCATCTCCTTGGCCCTTTTCAAAATGGGGTTTAGATATCATTAGGAATGCTACAGACCAAACCTAGCAGTCGGCTAGGTTATCTACTTGTATAAAATTTCATATATATTTTAGACTAGTTTTCATCAATTGAAGGAGATATCATCTTTATTTTTATATTATTTTCACATTTGCCTCAACGTGGGATCGCCCTAGTGGCAAACGTTTGTTATTAATTATTTTTACACTATCTGCTTCCGCATTTGTTTTACATTCTGTTCCAGTTATAGAAATCCATATTAAATTTGTTGAATTCGGTTCACAGTAGAAGGAATACCCTTCCAAGTGGTATCAGATTCGACGATTCATGGGATTCGGCTACACAATAAACATATTTAGTTCACGTCATAGTTTTACGTGCAAGCATGCATTAGGTGAAGGCGTTGTTCTACTTTGGGTTGGTCCCAAAGCTTTCGCCATAGTAACCGGAAGCACAAATCCTCTCTTCGCGCTAACAAACCCAAACGCCAGGTCGTAAACGTCGCCAGTTCGTCACAGAAGACGTCGTCCAATCAAAAATTCGAGAAATTTTTCATTAAACGGGCAAGACTAAGGTTGTTGGTGATTTTATTTCGCTGACGTCAGAGGGAGAAAAATATTTTGAGCGGGGTCTCAATTTATTATCCCACATTCGGCGTACTGCGTGGGGTTAACTGTTTATAGGGCACAAGCCACCCTTTCTAAGGTGTGACTTCGGTCACACGGGTGTTCTTCCGCGCCTAGCCCTGCAACGTGTCTTGGTCGCGCATCATTGGGTCTGTCCCTCGTTTGCATTGTGTCGTGTCGTGTCATTGAGTCGGTCTGCGTCCTTCGTTCGCGTTGAGTCTTAGTTTTCGTTCGCGTCGTGTCGTTATGTCGTGCTTCGCATCGCATCATGTCGTGTCGTGTCGTTCGGTCGCATCGTGGCATGTCGTTTCCTCATCGATCGTGCCATTAGTCTGGTCTTCGTCCCCCGTTCGCGTCGTGTCGTGTCGTTCGATCGCATCGTGTCATGGCGTTTCCTCATCGGTCGTGCCATTAGTCTGGTCTTAGCTGTCTTAAACGTCTTGGGTCGTAGCTCGTGGGTGCTGTCAAGTTATTGATATTGTCAAAAAAAAAAAACTGTTTCTGGTTGCGGGCAAGGAAGCCATCCCAACTCACATCCGCGTCACAGTTGGGTGACAGTTGAAGCGGATCCCAAATTTTTTGCTAAATTCAACCAAAAAAATTGGCGACAGTTGAAGCGGAATCCTAAGCTGGCTATGTTAACAAGTGCATGAGCAAAAAGTGGAGCAAAGGTGTTGACGGTCGATTATCAAGCTCGGAGACGACCAATAACAACGCAAGAAGACCAAATCGAAGCCCAGGTACAAAAAATTCTCCTTCTCCTTTTAAAATTGGTAGTTATAATCCACACCATCCACTAGTAGATCCTATGGCTAATAATACCTCCCCAACTCACGAAAACATCACTCAAGGCAACTCAAGTAACTCAGCCATGTCTGATAGGGAGTCTCTTCGATGCTTACTAGAGGGTATGAACGAAATGGGTATCCTCCTAAAAGACCTTGTGAAAGCACAAAAACAACCTAATCCTAATACTAATCCCCAAAATCACTCCCATTCCCAACGAAATGAAGAAACTATCGATCCTAATGATGATTGGGAACAAAAACAGGGTGATAATTACAAGGATCCCTATCAAAGACAACGGTATAACCAAAATCAAGAAAGGGACACGAGTTATCACCAACCAAGAGGCCCTAATATTAATTTTCCATGAATTGATATGCCCACTTTTGAAGGTCATGATCCTCGTGGTTGGTTAGCCAAAATGGAAGGCATCCTTGACTTATATCAAATTAAGGAAATTGATAGAGTTCCTTTTGCATCAAAATTAGGCAGAGGCCTACCAATGGTTTGTATGGCTTAAACGAGAGAATGAAGCTATTATTACTTGGATAAAATTCACTACCTCTTTTTAGAAAGATTTGACGATGGAGCTACATCATCCTACACAAGATTGTTATCTCTAAACAAAAAGGGTCGGTTAGTGAATCGTGTGAGTTTATTACTACCATACACTTAGACCTAGTCCCGACAGGTAGGTGCCTTCGCAATGGTTTGAAATAAAATCGAGTGGAGGTAGACATGAACGATCCAACCTTGTTGAAAAATGTATAAGAATAGCCAAGTTGGCGAGAAGAGACATCTTTAGGGAAACATAAGTCGTCCCTCATATCGCAACAATTCCTTTCGTAGAAATGATCAACCACCAAGATATTTTTGCTATAAATGTCCACTCATCACCCAGGGAACAAGCTTGTGCCCAAAAACAAAACTTAATGAAGGTGATCATGTGAAGGAGAAGAAGATGAACCTTACCAATCGAATAACCTATGCAAGACCTACTGACTATAGACAAAAGAAGAGGATACAATGGCAATTTTAGTGCATGCTATCATGGGTTTAACTACCCACCATACCATTAAGGTACCAGGATTTCTCTGCAAGAAAAAGGTGAATGTGCTAATTGATTCTGGTAGCACCCATAATTTTATCGATTTCAAAACAGCAAAAGCTTTGAATTTATTCATTAACTCTTCCAACAAAGACAAATTCCAGGTTCTAGTGGCCAACGGGGTGAACGCACAATGTGTTGGTCGCACATATCAAGTTTCCATAAATATGGGAACTTATACCTGGTTAGGATCCCTTTTCATGAATTTAGGGAACTCGATGTCTTTTGGGAGTTGAATGGTTGGAAACATTAGACACGTTAGCTTCAACTTCAAAAAATTATTTGTGGAATGGAAGGAAAATGGATGAGTCATTCACTTACAAGGCATTACTACTCCTCCATCACAAATGGTGAGCTCTCATAGTATGGAGAAGATATTAAAAAAGGGTGGATATGGGTTTATAGCTCAAATTAATTGTTTGGAAAAACAATCTTCAGCAACTTCGGATATTATTGCACCTGAGTTACAAGATATCATAACACATTATGAAGAGGTTTTCCAAGAACCTCAAGGATTACCACCTAAACGATCTCATGATCATGCCATCCATTTGATACCAGGGAGTGTCCCACCTAACAGTTGTCCTTATCGCTACCATCAACCACAAAAGACAGATCGAACGGATCATTCCCAGATTTGTTGGATCATGGAGTCATTCGTCACATCACTAGTCCTTATTCCTCACCCGTAGTCCTGGATAGATGAAAAGATAACTCTTGCGCGTATGTGTCCTGACTTTTGTTCTCTCAATAAACTCACTATCAAAGACAAATTTCCTATCCCCGTCATAGATGACCTATTAGATGAGTTGCATGGTGCAAATTTTTTTACAAAATTAGATCTTCGCTCTGGCTATCACCAGATCCGTGTTAGAGAAGGAGATATTCCCAAAACGGCCTTTCATACTCATGAAGGTCATTATGAATTTTTGGTCATGCCTTTTGGTCTCACTAATGCACCATCCACATTCCAAAGTCTCATGAACCAAGTATTTCGTCCACTCCTCCGTAAGTTTGTGTTAGTTTTTTTTTTATGATATTCTCATTTACAGCAAAACATGGACGGACCATTTACATCATGTGGATAAAGCCCTTCACATTTTACACAAAGAAAAATTATTTGTTAAACGTTCCAAATGTTCATTTGGTGTTCAATAAGTCGAGAATCTTTGTCATATAGTTTCACATGAGGGTGTCAAAGTCAATCCCAATAAGATTAAGGCAATTCAAGAGTGGCCTTTACCTAAAACCATCAAGAAACTTCATGGTTTTTTGGGTCTCACCGGCTACTATCGCAAGTTTGAACAAAATTATGGTAATATTGCAGCACCTCTCACCGCACTTACAAAGAAGGATGCTTTTCATTGGTCAAAAGAGGCCACTCAAGCATTTGAAGCCCTTAAGAAAGCCATGTGTATAACTCCAGTATTAGCGACTCCCAACTTTCACAAACCATTTATTATCGAATGTGATGCATCAGGAACAGGAATTGGGGCTATATTAATGCAAGAAGGTCATCCGTTGGCATTTGAAAGTAAACCCTCTGTGATCCGAAAATTTGGGAAGATCGACATATGAAAAAGAAATGTTGGCTATTCTTCATGCAATAGAAAAATGGAGACACTACCTAATCAGTAGCCGCTTCATTATCAAAACTGATCATAGTAGTCTCAAACATTTTCTTGAATAGAGGTTTTCCTATCCAAAACAAAATAAGTGGTTAAACAAACTATTGGGTTATGATTTTGTTATAGAATACAAGAAGGGAAAGGAAAATTTAGCCCCCGATGCGCTGTCTAGGAAATATGAAGATGAAGTAGTCATTAACGCTATTTCAGGTCCTTGCTTCCAATGGGTGAATCAATTACAAGACGAATGGTTGACCAATAATGAAACTGCTCAGATAATTCAAGAATTATCTATAGGATCCTCTAACCACCCTTTGTTCTCTTATGAAGATAAAATCCTCCGAAAGAAGAACCGCATTTACATTCCACACAATTCAGCACTCAAATCAAAGATCCTCGACGAATCACACGCTTCCCCATCAGCAGGACATTTAGGATTTTTAAAGACATATTTAAGGGTCAAACAATCATTTTATTGGAAAGGATTAAAAGCAAAAGTCAAACAATGGGTAGCAGAATGTGAAGTTTGCCAACGCAATAAAGGAGAAACAGTCAAATCACCAGGATTGTTACAACCATTACCCATCCCTGAACGACAATGGGAACATATATCCATGGATTTTATTGAGGGTCTTCCAAAGTCAGAAGGCAGGACAGTAATCTTCATTGTCATAGACCGGTTATCCAAATACGCTCACTTTCAGGCTTTACAACATCCATTTTCCGCAAGCAAGGTGGCAAAGGTATTTATGGATTCAATTTTCAAATTACATGGTATGCCAAAAAATATTGTAAGTGATAGAGATCCCATCTTCACTAGTAACTTTTGGCGAGAAGTATTTCGACTTAGTGGTACCAAATTGAGCATGTCCTCAGCTTACCATCCCTAGACATATGGTCAAACAGAAGTGGTTAACAAATGTTTGGGTACATACTTAAGATGTTTCGCTCAAGATAAACCGGAATCAATGGAGCCCAGGTGGTTAGCATTAGCATAATGGTGGTACAACACTTCTTACCATTACTCAATTAATATGTCTCCATTTGAAGCATTGTATGGCACCAAGCCTCCTACCGTCGTAGATTACGTGCAAGGATCATCCAAAGTAGCCAAAGTGGATGATTGGTTCGAACAAAGGCAGTCTACTCTCACCATCCTCAAAGAAAATTTAGTCCAAGCACAAAATCGTATGAAACAACAGCAAGACTTGCACCGATCAGAAAGAACTTTTAATATAGGTGATTGGGTTTTTCTAAGGTTGCAACCTTACAAACAATCATCATTAAAGATAAAATCCAGCCAAAAGTTGGCTCCACGATTCTATGGTCCCTACAAAATTGTGCGCCGCATCGGAGAAGTCGCCTATCAGTTAGAGAATACACCCGGTATTTCATGTTTCCTATCTCAAAAAGGTAATTGGTCAGAAAGTGCAAGGTCAATCAGAATTACCAGTGCTCGATGAGGAAGGCCACATACATCTCCAACCTGAAGATATATTACAACACAGAATATGAATATTAGGATCACGCCAGATTCAAGAATTTCTCATCAAATGGCAAGACCTACCAGAGGAAGATGCCACATGGGAAAACGAAAGTATTCTCCAGACATTTCTAGCTTTGAGGACAAAGCTTTCTGAGGAGGGGAGTCATGCTACAGACCAAACCTAGCAGTCGGCTATAGGTTATCCACTTGTATAAAATTTCATATATATATTAGACTAGTTTTCATCAATTGAAGGGATATCATCTTTATTTTTATATCTGCATTTTTCACATTTGCCTCAACGGCGGGATCTGCCCTCCTAGTGGCAAACGTTTGTTATTAATTATTTTTACACTCTCCGCTTCCGCATTCGTTTTACATTCTATTCCAGTTATAGAAATCCATATTAAATTTGTTGAATTCGGTTCACAGTAGAAGGAATACCCTTCCAGGGAAAATCAACCCTGTGTCATCTGATGGACACAAATTTATCATAACCGCTATGGAGTATTTTACAAAATGGGTTGAAGCTATGCCTTTATCTTCTTGTACTGGAATCCAAGTTTCTAAGTTTATCTTAAATCAAATTATTTGTAGGTTCAGAATTCCTACAAATCTCATCTCAGATAATGAAACTTGTTTCAAAAATAAAGATGTCAAAAAATTGTGTCAAAAATATAAAATTCAACATCGTTGGTCCACTCCCTATTATCCTTAGGGTAATGGCCACGTAGAAGCATCTAATAAAACATTAATCAAAATTCTCAAAAGACTGGTCAATAACGACGGCCGAGATTGGCACATCCAATTATACCTTTGGGGCCTATTTCACTACCCCCCCCCCGAACTTCACCTTCTCGTTGGTTTACTGGCCTAAAGCTATATTTTCCCTTTGAATTAGAAGTTCCTTCTTTGGCTCTACTACTTCAAGATACCCGAAGTAGGGGATGAATATCATGCTAGCAGATTTAGTCAGCTGGAACTTTTAGATGAAAAGTGCATCAATGCTTTGGAGCATCTTTGTGCCTACCAAAACAAGCTTAAGAGAGCATATCTCAAGAAAGTTCATCATCGATCCTTAGCGATCGGCGACCTTGTTTTAAAAGAAAATAAAAAAAAACACTAAGGCTACTAAAGACCTTAAAGGTAAATTCGAGCCCCACTGGCTTGGACCGTATATTATTACTGCTGAATTTGGATCGGGAGCATACAAATAATCTACCTTAGATGGTAAAGAACTTAAAGAACCTATGAATATTATGCATCTCAAACGCTACTATGCATAAAATTTGGCCATTTCATCATTGTATATATTTGTTTTGCACATTATTTCTTTTAGTCACTTATATATATAAAAAAAAACAATCACATTGTATTTCTTTCAATTCATCAATTAAAATCAAATACAAAAACATCAAAATTGTCAAAATCTTCAAAAACATATTTTTCATACCTGTCAATTCTTGGAGTTTGCAGTTATATTTTCAATTATTTTGGATAAATGAGCATTTATTTGGAATCCCGCACTATCACACTCACATGAATAAATATCTTGATTTTATTTAGTATGATTATTAATCTCTCTTATATCAAAGTCCACATTGGCATTAAATAAATTTTTGAGCATAGAGAATTGATCTTGTTATTTACTTGAACCAAGTATATCTTTTCACATTAAAATGATTTCATTGCAAATTCAATATGATGCTACATAGTAGACGTGGTTTCTTGAGCGAAAAGTTTCCCCTGCTATCCTATCATGCACATGGTCTAGAATCTTTAAGAATTGACAAAAGGACAAGCTCACCCCTACCCAGAATAAAAATCCCTTGCTCTACAGCCAATCCGAGCAAGTATCCCTAGCATAGGAAGAAAAATAAAAGTCAAAGAAAAATGAGAAAAATAAAAATATCATTTTGTACCATCGCAACAATATTCCAAGCAAAAATACAAAAAGAGAAAAAAAAAGAAAAAAAAGAAAAGCAAAAGTGAAACGAAAAAGCAAAATGCAATAAAATCCCTTTCCCTACCCCTTGAAAAGAAAATAAGGGTGAATGAGCTTGAATCCCTAGAATTCTCAATTATTCAAAAACTGTGAGGTAAGCCCCATAACAGGTGGTTTGTGCCCAACCCGCTTGGCCTTGGGTAATTCCTAGCGTGGTGATATGTCTATCACATTAGCGACCTTCTTTTGTACAGACCTATGTCAGCTTATGGATCAGCTAGCTCTTGATAACCTAACTTATATAGTAGTCTGGTGCGGTTATATGCATATATATCATGGTTAAGGAACACTCATTTGGTTAAGGCAAATTGCTTGTATCAAATTATCTTGCTCAAAATTGGTGAATGAACAATACAATCGCACACACATTTGTATTTGAGAGATTTTGTATCATTATGATAAATCAAGATCGATAATGAACTCACATTTGCACATGAGGATCCCTTATAAACCTACATTTGTTTTTGAGATAATTTAAAATATTTCTGTAATTCTTTTTGGAATAATTTTATCCTCTTATTTCAGAATTTTGTTTTGTATAAAAACAATTATATACATTGTTTCACAAAATCGCAAAATGATTTCAAACAACATGTTCATCATATTATTATTTTTTGTTTATCAAAAATCAAAAATAAAAAATCAATCATGCAATAAAACTAAAAATATCAATTTCTTCTTTGGATTTCGCGATGATGGTATAAGTCTATACCTATAAATTCTATGCCTAGCGCAAACCATTGTTCTAATTTTATTTTCCCATCCATTTTAAAAACACATATGGCTTACATCATTATGTTACACAATTGTGCTTCAAAACGAACGAACACTTATTCTATTTCATGTCATTATGTCAAACATTCCATTTTGCAACCATGGTATAATTTCTAAGGAATTATTCAAAAATTTATCACACTTAGGAATTTATGCCTAGCAAAAATCACTTTTTAAATATATTTCATGCATAATTTTGTGAAAAATCTGAAAACAAATCATCACCATCATCATTTTCATCATCACAACACCAAGTCTTAAGACAGTCTCTTAAGCACTCTTTTACTTTTAGCAATATTTCTATACTAGGATTAGCTTGACGACCTAGCGAGCGACGACTCCATGAAACGGTCTATAACAGTGACAATGTCCTTTGAAATTATTGTTAGAAGTCCCTTTTATTTTTCATCAAATCACACCAAAACAACCAATTTATGCACATCAGATTATTTCATTTACAATTTTATGGCATGACATAACATTATAATTTATTTCCAATGACATAATTACATGAATCAACAATTCAAGCATCATACAACAGATACACAAGTCATATCATCAAAAATACAATCTATATATATCATCAATCAATTATGTACATCATCTGGATTGGTATGCCACAATCAAAACCCTGGCATACTCAATCCCCTCAAAAACAAATATATATATACATATATAATAATGCAATCTGCACTCTGCAGTAGCTAGCCTCGAGAAGCCCTCGAGCTCTCAGCCTCATCTCCTCCCCCGCCCTGACATGGAGGAGGTGGTCCCATAGAGGTCTAGGTCGTGTCTCGGGTCCTCGTCGTCGATCGTGAGGATGTCCTCGATGATCCCATCATGATCGGCTCTGCAATGGGGGTTGGCAATGGTATCCTCTATCCCTCTAGGACCGCTTGATAGTACAACCCCTGGTAGAATGCGGTCTGATCAAATAGACCATGCTAGATCCTAAGTGCTCGCTCCTCCGACCCGAGCTCTGAGCCATGTAGCCTCATCTTGTAGTGTCTGCACCTGAGCCCGAAGGCGGGAAACCTTAGCCTGGAGAGTCATCATTTCACTGCTCTCCCTTACCTCAACACCCTTGCCCTTATCAGGCGATGCTGGTCTCTCCCCCTACTGTGAAGGGAATCTCTCCTCCATCTACCTTATCTCTTATGGCCTCTATGGAGCCTGACCCATATGCTAGTGTCTCTCCTATGGGGATCACCGCTACTCTCTCCCGTCGTGACCCTGCACTACCTCAATGGCAGCCTGGCGCCACCTCCCCATCTGTCGCACAACCACGTGCATCGGACCCTGTGCCCTTGTCATCCGAGGAGGGCGGATGCCTACGTACCAGGCATCATAGCCATCTGCAACCCCAACATTGTCACCATCCATTGGCTAGATGGCGACATCGTTCACGTCTTGACTCCAAAATCATTGCATGTTTGGAGCCCTGCTCAGCGTAGTACTATCCTAAACAGTCCAAGAGTACTTGTAATCCTTAAGAGAAGGGATCCCCTACTGTAGACCGAACTATCGTAGTACCCGATCGTAGCGATGGAGCTCTACCTCTCCCCACTCCATCCTTAGCCAACAAACTCACCTGATGCGAGCCAGCTCCTGCCCATCCTATGCCCACCCGAGGTGCTCTCTCCATGGCCTCTAGGTGATCTGGTCTAGGATGAGGTCATCCAACAACCTCCGAGACATCGACAGATCTATCCGCCACTGTGACCCTCTCTGTAGCCACCAATAGTAAACCCGGGGCCTCTCCCGATCAACCCCTATCAGTGGGAGCCCTATCGGCCTTCGCACCATGATGTGCTCCCAGCACCAAATCTGTAGCAGCGATGTCAAGACCAGACATCGACCTCCCTTGTATATGACCCCATGTAGGATCCTATACAAGTGACATAGTACAAATCTACCCCATGTAAACCTGTACTCGTGGTCTCTCATGTCGTAAATTATGTCTAAGAGCACCCACGGTAGTCTGCACCCACTTTGGTGGCACAATAGTAAGCCACCGACCACCCCTGCCAAAACTCGAGTCAGCCTGGATGCCCTAGGCATCTGCCTTAGAGACTCGATGTTCACTCCGCCCTTCTCCAGGGTGAAGCTCGGGTCTCCGGTCAGTCTCATCATCGCCTAGCCTTGATTGGCCATAGGCGTCATGAGCCGTCCCTATATGGGGATCCTCATGATCCTCCATATGTCCTCTAGTGTGGGAGCCATCTCCCCTATCGATAGCCGAAAACAGGATGACCCCGGATACCATCTCTTTGCTAGGGTTGTCAGAAGCCCTATGTCAGTCGGTACTTATGGCATCTCTGCCACATGTTGTAGCCTGACCTATGCTAGTTGGTCACGCTTTGCCTGGTCGAGAGCGGCCAAGTCATCTCTCAGCCCGTCGTATTTCCATTCCTGGCTCTTTAGTAATCCCCTCTGCAAAACAAACAATAAACAACAAAATTTATTAATAACCAATCATTAAAATAAAATTAAAAACATTTTAATCAAGCTTAATTTCTTAACAAGATGATATCGTCCACCATTGGATTATATCGTCCCAAATTGGGCAGAATCATCCTTTGTTAGGATGAAATCATCTCTGATTTCACAACTCGTGGATCGCCTCTTATTGGACGAGATCGCCCCTAGTTCGCCGATTTCACCCTCACATGAAATCGACGATCTAGAGACAATTTCGATGAAAAACGGTTGCGATGCCCCAAAAAATCAAAATTTAAATCCAAAAATTGCACAAAGAAAAATCAAACCTAATCTATTAGGATTAGATCCTTACCCGTAGCCCGCGTCGGACCTCTGTCGCTCTGTGCGCTGTCTCCACCATTTTTTTGTCTGTAGAGCTCTAAAAACCAGTAAAAATGAATAGTAAAAAATGAATTAGGGTTTTCCCTATTTTTCTTAATTTTATTCAAAACCAACAACATTTTAAAATTTTGCTTTTTCGTGTTTTTACCTCAAATGTTCGATTTGGGTAAAAACATGGAGGGGGCACCATAGTCAGCATTCGTACGATTCGACGAAGAATCGTCGTCTAAAAAATTGAGTACATTTTTGCTTTCTCATAAAAACGAGAAAAACTCGTCTTTAACGCATTTTCTTTGAAAAATTCGCTAAAGAGGGGGCAAAATGTAGCACCCTAAAATTGGCACGGTTAAAACCTTAGTAAAATATAAAAGATAAAAATTTAAATTTTAACCCCAAAACCGCCCCAAAATCGCTTATTACCCATTTTTCCATTTTTCGTGCCATTTTTAGGATTTGTTTTGACCGTTGGAGGATATCGTCTCAGATCATACAAAATCATCCCCGATCTGAGGAATTCATCTAGAATAGAATGTCCAGACGATTTCGTCTCAAAATCAAATGTTCATAATTAGCTTATGTTTCAACAGCCTCTCCAACTTGGGCAGAAGCGCGTCTGCGCAATTGGAGATTTCCCTATTGGAGATCTCCCAGATTGGGATGATCCCCAACCTCCTAGCCTCCCCCTAATCCTATATAAACTAGGATTTTTCTAGTTTATCCCTCGAATTTTGATTCCCCTGAACCCCTTAGCTGATGGATTTAGATCCTTATTCACTAGAGCATCCTCGTACTACTATCTATATTCTAAATTTTGCATTTTCTTGCAGGAACCCTATTGTTTTTCAGTTGAAGCTAGTTCGGATTGTCGCAAATGATTCCAGACTATCTCGAACGATCCTATCGAGGAGCGCAGATGATTTAGTACAATTGGAGGCGATCCTGACAGCAATCTAGATTGGGGGCAATCCGAGCCCAGAGTTTGCATCTTCTTAACTTTCCTACATTTTTCCATTATAATTCTGCATTATCTTGGGTTATTATGTTTATGCATCTTGGAGTTCACCTCATCTAGTGTAAATGCATGATAAAATCAAAATACATTGTTAAGTTGATGCATTTCTTCTTTGATTTCTATTTGGATTTATCATTTAGGTAAATTTACCATTACTTCTATCATTTCCCCTGTGTTTTGGTACTCGTATTTTGGTATTTTGTATCTGTTTCTGTGATTGCAGGTTTCTAACAAATTTGTCTGATGAATTCATCAGATCCATGATGATCTCGTTTGATCTCAAATGACCGACTGTGATCTGAGATGATTTTATCTCCTTTCAGACGATTAAGTGCAGTTTGAGACAATTCGAACTTCTACAAGACTCAGAACCTTCATCAGACATTCGAAATCAGGTATGATCTATCCTAATCTACATATTCTCTGTGTTTAGCACCCATTTCTATTTTCTGTATCCATTTAAATCATTATTGGCATATAGAATAGTTTAGATTCATTTTGGCCAAACCTAGGAATTGAATGATTGAGTATAAAACGAACACATCAAACCCATTCCCAACCTAGGCATGGAAATTGCCACTCAAAAGTTTCCTGGTGAACCCACCATCCATCGAAAATTCACCTTTATACTCCTCCCCCGAGAGGTGGGACCTTCAAAGGGCCTCTCAGTCCGAGGTATTGTCCCATCCTTCTTGCATCCCCCTTTTAGGCGCGGATCCTATAGCCTGAGGGTAAGGATGCAAAAATTTTGGAGCGATACAATTTCACATTCAAATTTTTACCAATCCATCTCAACCCATACATATTCCAATTCATCCCATAAATTTCCCATCTAGGCTAATCATCTCATTAAGCAGTCGGTTAACCACAAGCTTAAAAATGGCTTTAGACAAACTATCTATATATGAGCTAATTCAACAATCTCCTCTACATTGTGAAGCATTAATGGATATTCTAAAATTAATTGAACTAAAATCTCAAGATGATAATGCCTTCAATAATTTTATGGGGAATATTCAAACATGTATGGGTTCGTCCATTACATTCTATGATTTTGGGATTAAACCAATATCATCGAAATTAGTGGACCCTCCATTACATATTATGACTCAAATTGATAGAAAGTATTTCAAAAGAGTTTTAATTGAAACTGACTCCTCCATTAACATAATCACCACATATACTCTTCATCATCTCAATCTTCCTCCAGATCACATCACCAAATTCTCTTTCACCTTGAAAGCATTTAACGATGCTCTCTGCTCCATAGTTGGCACTATTGTTTTGCCCATCGAAGTAGGGGTCAAAATGTTGCATACTATGTTCCAAATCTTAGAAGGATCCATGGCATATAATATACTCCTTGGATGACCTTGTATGAGGGAAATGAGATGTGTGCCTTCAATATTACATCAATTCTTGAAATATGTACATGAAGGACAAGTACATTGCATACCAATAGATGTTTAACTATTCAAGTATTGCAATTTTATCTCAAACTCCTATGAGTCCATGTTACCTTCCACTCATCTATTCCTCACTTCATCAACCACTTCATAAATAACCTCATAAACCACCCCATCCATATCTTAATCTAAATATCCTATTCCAGAGGAGCTTCCCATAACCACTTCACATAAAAAATCCACTTCCATACCTCCATATTCATCACCATTGACTACATGCACATGTGGTCAAACTCAATCTACATTAGCCACATCATCAAAATCATAATATTCCATAATCACTCCTTCCAAATCATAATTATCCACTCAACCAAATCCATATCCACCCCCATCAACCAATGTCTCACAAGTCAAAATGATGGATTGTGAGACACCATCAGCTAACCATGAGTTAGTTCCATCTACATCCAATCCATCCAATCCATCCACATAATCCCAAGTTGAGGTCCACCTCACTAATCCTAGTATTGGTAAATATGTGTTCCAAGACATCATAGTTACACCACTCAACATTCAAACTACTAAGTATTACGGTTGCCCACATGACCCACCTTTATCTATAGGAGCGGTATATAACATGGTTTCATGGGGGGCTTGATTCATCATCCAATCTAGTTACCCTAGATGACCCAAATCATCAAAACCAATCAATATACAACATATGTCGAGTTTTTCATACTGATATTTTCACATTGTTAATTGGCAAGGACATACATGGCCTAGGACGACATGAACAAGAAATGCACAAAATTATCGATGTTTCATATCGAGAAATGCATCATCATCCAATTTAATCCACTTCTTATTTTGAACAAACTTTCCAAAGCTTAAATTTAAATTTAGAAGAAGATATCCATTACATCAATGACTTCAAATATGAAATCTATGAAGAATTTTACCTTACATCGATAGCTTCTCATGAATCTGAAGAGGAATTAAACCCCATCATTCTACACACTAAATAGGATGAGTTTTACCTTAGAACGTTCCCCATCCATCAACCCATCATTCACTTGATTCTTCCACAAGAGTGAGCTAACCCAATAGATGAACCACCACCTTCATTCCATTACTCCACATCACCGACCATTTTGCTTGTAATATATGTACAAACAAAAAAAAATTAAAAAAAAAACATAAACAAAAACATTTTGTATTATGTGTACATTGCATTTATTTGTATTGTTTGCTGCTATTTAGGTTTAACATAATTCTAGCATTGGTTCTACCAAATAGGATCCACCCATTCATTTTCTCCTTAAGTCAACATGAATCCTTCTAACTTATTCACCCCACTCTGTAATCCATACGATTTGTCAAATTTAATTCCTATTGACATGATTCTTATTGATATGGACTGAATTTCCTCGCCACTATCCTTTTTTGATTTTGTCTAATCCAAGGAATTTTTAAGGGCTTCAGTCAATTACATTCCTCCATCACCCCATATTCACCTTCACCTCCAAATCCTAAGGTGTTCCAAGCATACATGGACAAGGTTGAGTCATAAGAGTTTTATGACATCATAGATGAAATTCATCTAATCCCAAATCTCCATAAAATTGAGGAAGGTTCTCACATGTCTATTGAAGATACCATTGATGTGAATCTTAGTTCAGATGCAGAAAATCCTTAAATTTTCAAACTTAGAAAAATCTTATCCATAGATGGACAAGAGCAATTAATTGCCCTTCTAAAGAGGAAGAAGGGAATTTTTGCATGGTCCTATAAAGACATGCTTGGTCTTGACTCTAATTTGGTTGTCCATAATCTCACCTTAAACTCTGATGCTAAGCCAGTAAAACAAAAACTTATAAGGATGCATCCTACCATTACCCTCATGGTCAAATAAGAGCTTCAAAAGCTTTTAGATGTGAACTTCATAGTTCCTATTGATTATCCTGAGTGGCTCTCAAACATGGTACCCATTTGCAAGCCTAACAGGGCAATACATGTTTACACTGATTTTCAAGATATTAACAAAGTGTGTCCTAAGGATTATTTTTCTCTTTCAAACATTGATACTCTTGTCAACACCTACACTAGCCATGAAATGCTTTCTCTCATCAAATAATTTTTTAGGATACAACCAAATTTGAATAAATCTTGATGACCAACACAAACAACATTCACTACACCTTGGGGGACTTTTTGTTATAAGGTGATGTCCTTTGGCCTCAAAAATGCATGTGCCACTTATCAACATGCCATGACATACTTTTTCATGATTACATGCAAAACATTATCAAAGATTATGTGGATGATCTCTTGGAAAAATCTAAAACTCGACAAGAACACATTAATGTATTGGAAAAAGTCTTTGATTGACTTCTAGAGCATAATGTAAGGTTGAACCCCAAGAAATGTGTCTTTGGTGTTACCTCTAGAAAACTACTAGGGTTCATTATCTCCAAAATAGGCATTGAGGTGGACCCAAACAAAGTCAAGGCCATAATGGAGCTGCCTCCCCCAATAAAATTAAAGGAATTGCATAGTTTACAAGAAAAGAGTCAATCAATTTGTCATTTCATTGCATAAATTTTTGGTAAATGCAGGCCATTCAATCACCTGTTACAAAATGGGGTGCCATTATCATGGACAAATGAATGCCAAAAAGCCTTTGATGATATTAAGCAATACCTGAATTCTCCACCAGTCTTAACTCCTCCTCATTCGGGGGTCCCATTCCATATTTATGTTTTAGCAATGGACTTTGCATTAGGGACAATGCTTGCACAAAAGAATGAAAATAATCGAGAGTAAGTTGTCTATTACATTAGTCAAACATTGGTAAGCTATGAAACCATATATGTTTACATGGAAAAATTGTGCTTAGCATTGGTTTTTTCCACTAAGAAACTCTGACATTACATGCTTAGTCACACCTTATATATCAAAGCTAGAGATAATTCTTCTACGTTATATGATGTCTCACACTTATAATAACACCCGTATCACTAAATGGATAATGCTTCTTACTAAATTAGATCTTGAGTTTATTAGCCAAAAATCCAAGCCGATCAATTTACGGAAGCTCCACTACCTAGTGATCATCCTTTGATTATTGAACTCCCAGAGGATTTGGTATTCACTATCACTAAACAAGAATAATATATTATTTTGAAGGAATACTTTGATATCACACTATTCTTTTATGGTTCTAAGTACAAAAAATATCAAGGTGTTGGAGTCATTTTTCATACACCACAGGGGGTACCTATCCCCTTATAATTCAAATGAAAATTCCAATGCACAAACAACAATGCAGAGTATGAAGCCTTAATATTATGTCTTCAAGTAGATATAGCTATGGGTATTAAGTGTATTTGAATATTTGGTGATTCTCAACTTGTTGTTAAACAAGTAACAGGAGAATACCAATGCAAAGAATTTACCATAAAACTTTACCATGAAGTAGCAATGAAATTGCTCTCTAAGTTTTATTGGTATGAAATTTATAGTTTTCCATGTTCAAATAATATATTTGTAGATGTGATGGCCTCTCTTGGATCATTGATTCCAAAGGATACCTTAGGAGAGGTAAAACCACTCATTATTACAATGATCTCTAAATTTACAATTATCCATGCTGAATCTAAGGATGAAAAGGATTTTTAATTTATCCATTTGGAGCCATATGCACCTTCGTCAAACCAAATAATAGCCTTTCTCAAGTTTGGAACACTCCCATCAGATATGTCATGAACTACTAAATGCACTTTCAAGCAAAAGGTAGCTCGCTTTACTCTCTTGGGGGATGTGTTGTATAGACGTGGTTATGATGAAGTTCTCCTTTGTTGTCTCAAATCTACTAAGGCACAAAGAGTGATAGCTGAAGCTCATGATGGTACTTGTGGTGGTCATTTTAGTGGAATGGCCATTGCAAAGCATATTCTATGCATGTTTTATTATTGGCCCACAATGGAATGAGATTGTTTCACATATGTCAAACATTATAAGAAATATCAAGAACATGTTAATTCAACTCATGTGCCATCACAAGAATTACAACCTATTCAAAGCCTTTTTCCCTTTTCACAATGGGGTCTAGATTTAATTGGCAAAATCTCACCTTCCTCCTCGGGATAACATACATTCATCATCACAACCACTGAATACTTCACAAAGTGGGTTGAGGAAATTCCTTTAACTAGTATAACAGGACCTAGGATTGTGGAGTTTATCCTTCACCATATCATTTGTAATTTTGGTATTCCCTAAAAAACCATCTCTAACAATGGCAAGTCTTTCAAGAATAAGGATTTTCAAGCACTTCACAAGAAATATAATATCCAACCCAGTTTATCGACTCCTTACTACCCATAAGCAAATGGACAAGCTAAGGCTACCAATAAGACCTTAATTGCTATTCTCAAGAAACTTGTTAAAGAAAATTATAGATATTGGCATACACAAAATATCTTGGCATTATGGTCTTATCGAACAATCATCCACACACCTACTAAGGTAATGCTATTTTTATTGGGCTATGGAGCTGAAGAAATCATGCCTCTTGAGCTTGAGATCCCCTCCTTGCAAATTTCACTACATGAATTCATAGATGACGAAACTACTAGATAAGCACATCTTGACAAACTCACATTCCTTTATGAGAGGTGATTCAATTATTTAGATTATTTACGAGTATATCAAGACCACCTAAAGCATTCTTATAATGCCAAAGTTCATCTACGTGAATTCCAAGTAGGAGATCTTATTCTTAAATATGCATTACCCCATCTACATGATAAATTCATGGCTAATGGTTTAGGTCCATACATTGTTACTCAAAAAGTAGGTAAAGGAACTTATAGGCTTGCCATTATAGAGGGAGTTGAAGAGCCTGAACCACTTAATGTTATACACTTGAGATCATTCTATGCATAATGTAATTTATATATGTGTGCATATATACATGGCTATTACACAAAAACAACATTGCATTTCATATATTTCATTTCATACATTGCATTGCATAAATTGCATTACACAAATTTCATTTGCATACATGTCATTGACACAAATTTCATTTCAAAAACTCACATTTCATTCATCGCATTTGCACCATCATTTTCACACATTTCATATTAGGGATCATTTATTCAATTTAGATAATAATTGGTCCAACAAAATCATGTTGCCTTAATTAGGGGCACCTTCAAGCATCATCCATTTTTCATTGCATCAAGTCAAATTACCATTAGAAAAGCCACATGTCCATAATTCCTAGGTGTTTTTGATCACTCAGCCACTCCTAGTGTTTTAAGCAACCTCCAAATACATGTCAAGTTTTCTATAGTACCATAATTCCTACCTTAAAATTGAGAATAATATCATGTTTTATGAAAACCAAAATTGATTTGGATTCATAATTTTTTCTTGCAACCAAAAGTCATAAATTAACATAGGTAAAAATAGTCTAAATTTTCATAAAACAACCATTTTTCATCATTTTCATCATCAATTCCATCATTGCATTCAATTTCATGATAATATAAATTGATCTAGATGACTAGATTTTATTTGTGCTCACAAGACACAAACTTGTCCAATATTGCCTCAAAAATGCTCCAAATACAAAATTTCACAAAATCACTCAATTCTCCTAGCATAAAATTTCACAAAAGCTTCTAGATTTTCTAAAGAAACTCTCAAGTAGTTGAGAAGAGATAGTTGGGGAAAGGTTCTTGAACATACTCTCAAAGCCTACACCATCATGGACTATCTTGACTTCTGTGGACAAGCCATATGAGAAGCAAAGGCAGATTTTGAGCAAGCTCAAACTAGAACTGGGATCATGGTTAGACAAGCTAGGATATTAATGAGAATATCTAAAATAATATTTGAGCCTATAGCTAGGGCCATTTCAAGTGACCAATGGAACGTAACAAGGAATATATCCTAGACTATGATTGAAAGACACCAAAGAATCCAAGAAAGGAGAGAGATGATAGGAAGGTTGTAAAACAAGGTTTATAGAATCATGGAATCTATGTGGGAAGCCCAAGTACAAGAATTCCTTGGTTTTTGGTATCAAAAAATGCAACTTCTAACCAATGAAAACTTTTAAGCTTAGATAGAACTAGTTTTCAATGATGAGTAAGAGATATATCAATTGCAAGAGCCTATCGAGGAAGCTCAAGTGCTTGAATTTCTAAATAAAATGACCTTGTTACAATAAAAAATATCATAAATAGCCAAGAGATATGAATATCCATCCTAAAAAAAGGTATATCAACTAAATAAAATGTAAAAGCAAGTCTATCAACTCAAGAGTCCCCCACAAGAAGTATGGGTAGGAGTCTTGTAGTGCTTGAGAAAGCAAAGCAAACATTTTATGAAAAAGAAGAAGAAGATCAAGAAATATAAGGGACCCATGAGGTGGAGATCCCCTTAGAAGACATGAATATAAGACCACTAGATGACCAGGAGATACTTGGCGAGCATGTGGAGATACAAGAAAAAGCAGCTGCCAATGAGGTGACACCTACATCACTGTAGGAGTAAAAAGATAAACTTTGAGCGTTTGAAAAAAAACAAGCCATCTAAAAGGTCTAACAAGTTAAAATATCCTTTGCTTCTATCCATTTCCATCTCATTTACCATTTCATTAACATATAATTTATATTTTTCACTTTTTTGCTCATTCACCACATTTCATTTTTCATAAAAAGTTCATTTTCATTCATTGATAAAATTCCACTCACATTCTATTTTGTCATCACATTGACTCCACACCCAATGGAAGCAAGCCTTCTAATTTATCAATTCTTGAGAGCTAAAATTCCCTAGGAGGTGTTAAACATGTGGGTCAAATTTTTGACCGCATTTGCATAGCAAAGAGAAAAGTCTTTTGATCCCCCCAAAATTCATAGTGTATTGAATATTGAAGGCTTACCCAAAATCATGATGCCTAAGGCTAGGATTACATCAGTGCAAAGCTTAGTCTCCATGGGAATGTGTAAAAAATAAATCTTCAATGCTATAATGCCCAAAATCAAGCTAAAATTAGCCATAAAATCAACAATTCAAAGGAGAATCATGGCATCGAGAAGAGGTGCACAAAATCCAAAGCCATGATGTCCCAAAATTGGACCGCTCAAGACAATTATTTCATCCAAGGAGACAAAGAGCCCAGTATCACACAGGTAAAATTTTGAAGACCATTTGAAACTGTGATGCTCAGGACCACACAATATTTGGTGATGTTGTAAGAAAGTTTAAATTTAATCTTGAAACCATGCAAAGTGGTCAAAAGTGCCCAAAACCACGATTTGAACAAATGAAGATTAAAAGTGCTCAAAACCATGCTACTCAAGTTGTGATGTCACCATTATTAAGTTAGAGCCCAAGATTATGTATATGATGAAAATAACACAAAAGAAGAAGATGCATGAGGCAAAAATGAACCAAAATTGTGACTTCATTTCAAAATATCTCTACAAGTAAAATAAAGAGCTTGGTTTCGAGAAAATTTCTAGTTAAATATCATTTTTAGATCTATAACTACCTTGGTGCTTGCCAGCTAGTTCTATCCAAAGACATTAAAACATTAAAGTGATAGCCCCAATAATATATCCACTTGAAAGAGGTAGTTGTAGATTAATGTGTAAAATTAAAATCTATGCCCTAGATGAAACTTAAAGTTGCCACATTATTATTTTTGGTTTCTTGCTAGAATGTCCTCTCAACGGCCATATAGTTGTATTCCTACTAAAAAAAATTAAATTGTAAATTATAAATATTAAGAGGAGACCTCATTACAGGAGTCAAATCTATAGTCCTTTCCTAGTATTACTTTATAATTTTATTTTTGATCAATGGAGTGGTAGTTGTTTAGCCTCCATTACTATGAAATTGTAGGTTTCTATGTGTATTTTTCTTTCAATAATTTATGTTAACTTAGTTTTTAGTATATTCTATTTAATTAATTCTATAATTTGGATCACCTATTGGATTGCTAACAATTTAAATCCTTGGAATGATTAGAGCCTTTAAATTTTATTTAAGTCATTAATGTTGCATTCAAAACTTAGTATATTCTATTAAAGTGAGTATGAATCACCTATTGGATTTCTAATTGTTTGAATCCTTAGAATGATTAAAGTTGAATGAACCTAAAATTGTAGATGATAATGGTTGGTCTATTAAGTGTCATGTAGTTTATTTGATAGTATATTGCTCAGTGAGATCCAATGTTATTACACTATATCCCATCCACTTTTTCATATCTTTCTCTAACCCTTACTCCTTTCTAACCCTTACTCTTTTCCTATCCCTTTTTCCAAATTTGAATCATCATAAAGGATTTGAATTTTTCCAAATGTTGAAATAGAAATACATATCTATTCATCCATTCTATACTTTTGTTAAAATCATTGAGTGCAAAACCTTTCCATAATAATGGTAGATTTTATTCCAATAAAACCACTCTGCCACCTTTTAAGTAATGAATTCACATCACATGTATTTACTTCTATTTTCATTAGACTTGGCATAGAGATATCATAATCCCTCTCAATGCATTGATTTCACACCATGAAAAGTTATTATTTTCCATGCAAGATTGGAAAAAGGACACTACCTCGATAAATTGGTATTATATAGATTCACGTTACCACATTTTTTCCAATCATCTAGTTTGAGGAGATTTCTATTTTTGCCAATTATATGGCTTATGTTATCCCAAGGATCAATTTGATTTTTTCATTGGCAAAAATCATTGTCCATCGATGAGTAGATTAGATGGTTTGTGCTACTTAAATCTCAGGCTTTCCTTTGATGGTCCTTAGTTGAGCATAAGCTTACCATGTTTCTTCAATGATTTGATTAGATGATCAATGCTAACCTAGCCTTGGAGCTTCTCTTTATATACTCTAAATTGAGTGCAATCCCACCATGTTTCCTTCATGATCAAATGGATCATGCTACTTTGTCTTAGGATTTATTTTTTTGGCCCTTGATTGAGCTAGAGCCTATCATCTATCATTATCAATGACATGTGATATCATCCAAAAATATCCTTGTGAGATAGGGGTAAAATTTTCCTAAGTGTGAAACATTTATGCAAGAGGAGACTCCATAGATCAAACAACTCATGGACTCTCTTCTATTATGATTTGAAAAAACTTGGGAAGCTTGTTTGTATCAAGGAGTGCCACTTGTTGATGGTCTTAATTGGATGGCTCATACTAAGCCAAACTTGTATTTTCCTTCAATGGATCTTGATTGAGCATGCATCCTGATGAGGCCCAAAAATGCCTCATTATTGCACAATGTTTGACTCATTATTGCACAATGTTTGACTACCATATGATAAGTTAATTGCCAAATAGTTGACTAGAATATACTATTTGTTAAGTGTTTGCATGATTTTATGTTAGGAATACTATATCTCTATTTTTGACTATTTTCAGCATTTTATGACTGATTTTGCGTGATTAAGTAGCAAGTAATAACATGCATTTCAATTAACCAAATGTGGTATGCTGATATCCATTAACTTCTCAATGGTTTTTGAATGTTTTCCTGCCCTTCAACTTGTTTCAAATCCACATTTAAGCCAAAAGTTTAGGACTGTCATAAATCTGAAAATCTGAGAAAAACAGCCATATAAAAATCAGCAAGCTGTCACTTTATAGGAACACCTTGAAGTTGTCAAGCAAAGCATGAGGATATGGATGGAATGAGTTTAGAAGGACTACAGAAGACATCTGACCTATTTAGAAGCATTCCCACATGATCTAAATAGGCAGCAATAGGGTATAACAGAGCAGGGACAATTGTGCAACATTGTTGCACTATTTCAGCATGGTTACTTGGTGAATGAAGTGTATAAATTCAGTAGCAACTTGATGTACTCCTTCATGTTGATACTTGAATAATTTTTCCATGTTCTAATTTGTTTGAATTTGCAAGAAATGCCAATATTTTACAACTATGCAGCAGAATTGGAAAATGCAGTAATTTACCATGTAAATTCCAGCAAGCTACAAATAAACAAGTAAGGCATGGAATTCACATATGAAAAGAGATGAAGACCATTGGAATATGATCCTAGGAGATAACCCACCTGAGAGATGCAGAAGAAATCACTTGAAAAGTACACATTTGTTCATTCCGAAGTATCTTCGGAATGAACAGATATCTTCGAAATGAGAAAACATAGTGTCTTCGGAATGAGCAGACATCTTCGGAATGAGAAATGCAGTATCTTCGGAATGAGCGGATCTTCAGAATGAGAATTGCAGTATCTTCGGAATGAGAATTGCAGTATCTTCGAAATGAGCGATCTTCGGAATGAGAATTGCATTGTCTTCAGAATGAAGCCACTTATCTTTGGAATGAAAACAGAATGTGCTTTTTGACTTATTGACCGATTTTTGAAGCTGGAAAAAGGGAAATAAAGGTTGGAAAAGGTAAAGGAAAATATCTCCCATATGATTTTGCCGTCCTTGCCGTCCAAAGCCACCATTTATGGAAAAGATCAACTTTGATCCTCTTCTAGGATTAACACAGAAATAATTGCAGCATAATAGGAAGTTGTTTGCAAAGATAGAAATGGAATATTATGAAGTGGAGAAATATGTGTGAGATATTTCTGGACTCCTCCCACGTACTCCCACCATTGAAGATGCTTTCTAAGGGCCAATGACTACTATCGCAACACAAACCGTCCATATTTGCATTTATTTCAGATCCAAAATTATTGGCAAATGACTGTAAAATAGCACATAGGCTGATTTGAGCATGGGATATATTGTAAATATTTATATAAATAACACAGCTCCCTCCTTGGTTGAGCCAGTTAGGAATTAGAATAGAGGAGAGTTTTCAATAGCAAGCAATTAGGACTGTACAGTGATTTTTTGTAACAGTTTTCAGCATGTTTTGTCATCAATAAAAGTGCAGTATTTTATCATTTTATGTTCTGAGTGTTAATTAGTTAAGGAGTGTTTTTCACCTCCTTCTAGATCAGGAAGTATGGGCCCACTTTCAGATCTAGAAGGAGGGATTTTATGGCAGGTTTTAATCTGTAATTTTGCTACAGCAAAATTAATAGATTGCTTGCCAGATTTCATTTTCTTGTTTTTATTTTGTATTATGTGATTTATGTTTTCTATTATGTTTGTGTACAACATTTGTGTGTATGTCAGCTGACAAATTATATTAAGCATTTTTCCTTTGCTTTCCATGTTTTCCCCGCTTTCTATTTTAACAACTTTCCATTTTTTAGCATATTTCATTTTGTTGTCAATTCCTATAGCATAAGCTTGACGACCTTCTATGGCAGGGCATTGACAGATGTTTTTAGAATAAGTTTCATTTACAAGCATCATTTCAATTTTGCAAGAGTAATTAGATTTCAATTCTGCAAAAGTAGATTAGATTTCAATTTAGCAATTTCAATTATGCAAGAGTAACTAGATTTCAATTCTGCAAAAGTAGATTAGATTTCAATTCATGCAATTGTAGTTAGATTTCAATTCTTGCAACTTAGATTTAGTTTTCAATTCTTGTAATTTATTTCAGTTTCCATTCTTCGGACTAGGTTTAGTGTGACACCAAAAGGCTAAACCAAAATCTGCTTCACCAATAAATGCTTGAAATCTGAATGCCTGAATTGTACTCTGCCCTAGCCTTCTATCGTAGACAGCCTTGGACACCACCCCGGATTGATAAATCATTGAGATTAAATGATGAGACTCAATGACACTCATCATTTTGGCATCGTTGTCGGGGAACATGGTGTTGTTAGAGGGTAAAAGCAGTCAAATAATTATTATTGTGCTAAGTTATGAAGTTCAACATTAAATCTGAATGTAATAGCTGGTATAAATAATAATTATTGATAGTTGCATTTCAGTCCATTTAGAAAACAAGCAACCACCACCTTCAGCCCAACCTGGACAGGCAACCCCTGTCTATGTAAGCTGAATCTATTAAAAAAAAAAATCACAAAAACTTTTGCACAATAAAAATAGGAGTTTACAACTTAATGATGATCCTAGAGTTTTCCATTATTACTTAAAGATTGTTAGGATTTTACCGTGCTAAACCGCAACCTAGCAATTCTTAGCCTACACAAACAATAGTTGATCTCATTAGAGGTGATCCTACCTGACAAGTAGTTGATCTGCTAAAGTTGTACACTTCTTGTCTTATTGTGCAAACCAAAAATATTTTTTTAGCCCAACCTATGATCAGTCTGAATAATACAGGATAGGCAACCCCTGTCTATGTAGCTGAATCTGGTATAAAAAAAAAACTGCAGGAAATGTTATTGACTGCAGCAACATCCAACTGTGCTCAAACAAGAACTTACCTGAGCTTGAAGAGATAAAAATCAATGGAGATACATAGAAAACCTTTAGTCCAAACACATAGAAATTAGCCTTGGATAAAGGAGAAAAACTAGAAAAATTGCACATAGAAAATTTACTTCCATTGAACTCCTTAGTAAGAAATTACAAAGGGGTAAATTATGTCCTCCTAGGAATGAAACAAATTGAAGTGCAGCCAAGAAAATACTTGAACATTATTAGCTGGCTGACTTATAAACAAAAAGCAAAATTGTTGCTATTTTGAAACAATATTTCAATCCCTTTACATAGAATTACAAGGGTATATCAAGATTTTATCTTGATGTAAGCACTTAACATCTTTTGGGAATTGGTATTTAATTGTTTCAAGAATAGATTGACAAGATTTTGCAGACTAGGAGGCATGGACAACACTTGATTGAAGAAGTTTTCAGATATGGAGCAGTGCTTCTTTCTCCCATTGGTAATTCATGGAGGATGTTAGTGGTGAATGGACATTGCCTTTGGGTATACCATGCACCATTAACTAAGGAGGAGTTCTTGAAGGAGATTCCATTGGATGTACACATAATGGAAGAGAATTTCTCTTCAATATCAGATTCAGAGTGATGATAAAAAGTCTGAAAAAAAGAGAAAAAAATACAAGAAAAGCAAAAAAAAGAATAGTCTTGTTTGTGAACTTCCTTCTTGGGTACAAGCAAGACAAGAAAAATTGAAAAAAAAAAAGAGAGAGAGAGAAAGAAAAAAATTGCAGCAAAGGCATGTCCCACAAAATGGGGATACATGAGGACAAGCATCAATTTCAGCAAGAAAGAGGAACAATGGAGCCAATACTTCATTTCCAAGCAATAAGGAGGCAATGATGATGTAAGAAGATTCTTACTCGCTCATCTAGTAAGGAAGGTTGCATCAATGTTGCAGGTTTCAACAGAAAGAGATGGTGTTTTCATACAACAATTGACATGTTTTTGCAGAATAAGGATTGGTCTTATCCAAATAAGAGTGAGAGATGTTCTCTCTGATTGAAGCACTTGAAAAAAAAAGAGGACAGAAGTTGGTTGAAAACCAGAAATGGCAGCCTCTTCTGATGAAAAAAATGAAAAAAAAAAAAGAGATGAAAAAAAATGATGAAAATAAAAATAAAAAAATGAATAATTCAGTAGTGAAAACCTTCTTGGAGGCGCTACTGAGTTGGCTTGCATGAAAACCAATTTTTCGGCATGCATTGCCTTGTTGATCTACCCATCATTGTTCCACCATTGTACAAATCTCACACTGCACATGTGTTATGTTTGTTTATGTTTTCGGATAGCCTGCTAACAATCATCAAAAGCAGCTTGTAAGGTGCATGACCAATTTTCAGGACAGTAAGGTATGTGTTTCTTGCATATAATTCATAGTAAACATTTAGCATTTAGTGTATGATAGTCGGTATTTGGCATAAACTATTCATACAATAGTGACAAGTTGAAAAAGGAACATGTTCAAGATGTCAAGAAACACCCCTTATGCCATTAATTGCATGGAAATTCCAAAACTATGCAAAAACCTGATTTTGGGACAGACATGGCAGCAATTCTATTTCAATTTGTAGGGCAAATTTTAGAAGGAGAACTGCAAGTTTATATCTCACAATTGTCTGATAAATTGAAGGAGGATAATCAACAAAATGCACCTGAAGGTTCTATTTTAGTACTACTGGAATAAAATAACAACATACAAAACAAAGAATAACATCTAAACAAAAGGATGAAGAAGGGATTTTTGATGTTATGGAAGGCTTATACACTCTAGAGATGGACCCACAATAGAATCTATAGCTAACTTTTTCATAGGAGGTCATTTCTACATTTTTTTGAAGATCTTCGAAATGAGAAATGCGCCTCTTGAATGAATAGACATTGGAATGAGAAATGCAGTCTCTTCGGAATGAACAAACATCTTCGAAATGAGAAATGCAGTCTCTTCGGAATGAGCAGACATCTTCGGAATGAGAAATGCAGTATCTTCGAAATGAGCAGGATATCTTCGAAATGAGCAGAAACTGTACCAAAATTGCTGGAAATGCTACAGAATAGCAAAAAGAGTAGGGTACATCAAATATTGAGGTTTATAAGGCTCTACCACAAGTAAGTACATCCCTCAAGCATTTCAAATCAAATATTTTATCAATTTTGTTCAAAAGGTGCAAACAACAAAAATAAGCATTCAGGCTGAAATGTTGTTAAGAACAGAAAATTCCATCAGTAGTAGTGCATCTGCCAAATACGGTTCCACAATAAGACTATTGCAAGATGAATCATATGATATCAAGCCTTTAAGAGGTACCTTGCAGCACTAAAACTTGTAGAAAAATAGAAAAAAGTCATACATGTGCTTAATTGCAAAATACTTGATATAGTGCAGCAAGGAGGAATTTCTCAGTTAGCATGTAGCAAAGGATGTTGTTCACAAGAATAAAACCTACATATTACTATGGCCTACTAAGATGCATGAGGGCATGCATCAGTTCAAGTTGGGGGGGATGATGAGGCCCAAAAATGCCTCATTATTGCACAATGTTTGACTACCATATGATAAGTTAATTGCCAAATAGTTGACTAGAATATACTATTTGTTAAGTGTTTGCATGATTTTATGTTAGGAATACTATATCTCTATTTTTGACTATTTTCAGCATTTTATGACTGATTTTGCTTGATTAAGTAGCAAGTAAGAACATGCATTTCAATTAACCAAATGTGGTATGCTGATATCCATTAACTTCTCAATGGTTTTTGAATGTTTTCCTGCCCTTCAACTTGTTTCAAATCCACATTGAAGCCAAAAGTTTAGGACTGTCATAAATCTAAAAATCTGAGAAAAACAACCATATAAAAATCAGCAAGCTGTCACTTTATAGGAACACCTTGAAGTTGTCAAGCAAAGCATGAGGATATGGATGGAATGAGTTTAGAAGGACTACAGAAGACATCTGACCTATTTAGAAGCATTCCCACATGATCTAAATAGGCAAGCAACAGGGTATAACAGAGCAAGGACAATTGTGCAAAGATCTGTTGCACTATTTCAGCATGGTTACTTGGTGAATGAAGTGTATAAATTCAGTAGCAACTTGATGTACTCCTTCATGTTGATACTTGAATAATTTTTCCATGTTCTAATTTGTTTGAATTTGCAAGAAATGCCAATATTTTACAACTATGCAACAGAATTGGAAAATGCAGTAATTTACCATGTAAATTCCAGCAAGCTACAAATAAACAACAAGGCATGGAATTCACATATGAAAAGAGATGAAGACCATTGGAATCTGATCCTAGGAGATAACCCACCTGAGAGATGCAGAAGAAATCACTTGAAAAGTACACATTTGTTCATTCCGAAGTATCTTCGAAATGAACAAATATCTTCGGAATGAGAAAACATAGTGTCTTCGGAATGAGCAGACATCTTCGGAATGAGAAATGCAGTATCTTCGAAATGAGCGGATCTTCAGAATGAGAATTGCAGTATCTTTGGAATGAGAATTGCAGTATCTTTGGAATGAGAATTGCAGTATCTTCGGAATGAGCGATCTTCGGAATGAGAATTGCATTGTCTTCGAAATGAAGCCACTTATCTTCGAAATGAAAACAGAATGTGCTTTTTGACTTATTGACCGATTTTTGAAGCTGGAAAAAGGGAAATAAAGGTTGGAAAAGGTAAAGGAAAATATCTCCCATATGATTTTGCCGTCCTTGCCGTCCAAAGCCACCATTTATGGAAAAGATCAACTTTGATCCTCTTCTAGGATTAACACAGAAATAACTGCAGCATAATAGGAAGTTGTTTGCAAAGATAGAAATGGAATATTATGAAGTGGAGAAATATGTGTGAGATATTTCTTGGACTCCTCCCACGTACTCCCACCACTCGAAGATGCTTTCTAAGGGCCAATGACTACTGTCGCAACACAAACTGTCCAGATTTGCATTTATTTCAGATCCAGAATTATTGGCAAATGACTGTAAAATAGCACATAGGCTGATTTGAGCATGGGATATATTGTAAATATTTATATAAATAACACAACTCCCTCCTTGGTTGAGCCAGTTAGGAATTAGAATAGAGGAGAGTTTTCAGTAGCAGCAATTAGGACTGTACAGTGATTTTCTGTAACAGTTTTCAGCATGTTTTGTCATCAATAAAAGTGCAGTATTTTATCATTTTATGTTCTGAGTGTTAATTAGTTAAGGAGTGCTTTTCACCTCCTTCTAGATCAGGAAGTATGGGCCCACTTTCAGATCTAGAAGGAGGGATTTTATGGCAGGTTTTAATCTGTAATTTTGCTGCAGCAGAATTAATAGATTGCTTGCCAGATTTCATTTTCTTGTTTTTATTTTGTATTATGTGATTTATGTTTCCTATTATGTTTGTGTACAGCATTTGTGTGTATGTCAGCTGACAAATTATATTAAGCATTTTTCCTTTGCTTTCCATGTTTTCCCTGCTTTCTATTTTAGCAACTTTCCATTTTTCAGCATATTTCATTTTGTTGTCAATTCTTGTAGCAGAAGCTTGACGACCTTCTGTGGCAGGGCATTGACAAGTGTTTTTAGAATAAGTTTCATTTACAAGCATCATTTCAATTCTGCAAAAGTAGATTAGATTTCAATTCTGCAAAAGTAGATTAGATTTCAATTTAGCAATTTCAATTATGCAAGAGTAACTAGATTTCAATTCTACAAAAGTAGATTAGATTTCAATTTAGCAATTTCAATTCATGCAATTGTAGTTAGATTTCAATTCTTGCAACTTAGATTTAGTTTTCAATTCTTGTAATTTATTTCAGTTTCCATTCTTCAGACTAGGTTTAGTGTGACACCAAAAGGCTAAACCAAAATCTGCTTCACCAATAAATGCTTGAAATCTGAATGCCTGAATTGTACTCTGCCCTAGCCTTCTATCGTAGACAACCTTGGACACCACCCCGGATTGATAAATCATTGAGATTAAATGATGAGACTCAACGACACTCATCACATCCACCATGTTCTCTTATAGGATATCTAAAACTTATCATTGTTAGAGAATAAAATTTTCCTCTTTGCTTCCTTGGAGTAGAGTGGGTTGTTGATTTCACTAAACCTATAGTTTCCAATGGTATATATTACTCTATAGCTTCATCACTTAATAAAACTTGTTACAAAATAAACATGAAAAATATGCATTAAGAATAATATATATGTACAAAAAAGTTAACAAAGTATGTTATAGAGTGACCCAATATATATTTTCATACCATTTTTGTTTTCTCAAAAACTCCATATGGATTTGAATCCCACATCTTGGTTACCCATTGGGTCATTTGATCATAAAGAATAGATTATTAAACTTCATTGATAGATAGGGTCAATCCAAAATTCCCTTCCTCTACCACATAGGTCTACTCAATGTCTAGCCTAATTGAAGGCACATACTCCATATGATGGATATGGAGAGGTTTTGTTGGAATCTTAATTTTGATTCCATATCTAGTCCTAAGCAACATGTGCATCCAATATAAATACATATAGCCTCATATATTAGTAATAAAATCCCTTGATAAATAGATATTGAAAGTATCTAGGAGCTCAATCACTGCTATGTGTTGATGGACTATGAGGTTCAAACAAGTCTATAATGTGAGAGGGAGGATCTACACCAATTCAAAGATCTAAACTAGAGTTCAATATAGTTAGACTAATTTGTTAGAATGGTTATATGCCAATCCCAATGCACCTACTACTCTTTGGAGCATGACTAAAGTACTTAACCCAGAATCTACCTTGCAATTATGAATCAACTTATCTCTATGAATCAAAGTGAGGTAAAATTCCATTAGTTTGGATCAATTTATATTAGGGTCAGATATCTACATAATTGTAGGAGGCTTATGTTTGTTGAGTGCCTTTTTTCTCTCTAGTACTTCTTCCAAGTGTCTCATCTACTCATGCATGGACAAGACATCCCAAATATCCATGACCATAGTATACTTATTCACATGGTCTACCACATTAAATAATCTAATGAAATGGACCCTTTGAACTAGGTTTGGTACCCATTTAGGTCTAGGTCTCTCCATATCAAGTTGGGGATCTTGAGTTGGTTTTGGAATGAGTGCACATTGCCTTAGGGATTTAGGGATATTCCTCTTGGTGGCCACTAGTAGGTTTTACACATTTTGACTAGATGTGACTAAAGGGGAAACACCTTTTTTGGTATTATCTAGCCTGCTTTGGGTATTTAGTCCCATTTTATTAGCCTTCCCTTGCACCTCTATCACCTTTATTTTGGCCCTTTTCATGTATTTAAATTAGATTTATGGCCTTCCAAGTGCTAAAGCATTTGATCTATCTGATACGACATATACCTCTTTCTCATCCCAAGTTATCAAAGTTTGCTCAAGAATGGTAGAACTTGTTCCTAGGATAAAGCTTAGTGTTTGGACATGAGAGGGTTATCTCTATGCTTCTAAATTCCATCCTAAATAAGTATATGGACGTACAACTTCATTTGGAAATGTTATTATCTATTAATTCTCTTCTTTGGGATAAGCATAGGGAGGATAGGCATAGGGACAGGGGCAATACCATGTGTTAGGATCCTCCATGCAATTATTTTGTATAGTGACTATTTCCCTAATAGGGTTAGGGGGTATCTACTCTAATGAGATTTGTACAAGCACTATCTATTGATTAGAATTATAGTATTGGCTTGCATTCCTATTAGACTAGAAGTTATGGCTCTTAGCATTGGTTGTTCTACTAGAAGGGAGGTCTTGTATGAATCTAATATTGAAAACTTTTTTTATTCTATTATATTCTAAGTGTTATGACCTTTTTAGATATTTTCCTTAGTAATTTATTTATCCCATCTATCTTGGTGGAGGAGTAAGGACTAGTAGAGGGATATTTTGGAGTAAGGAGAGAAGTTTGAGCTGTTATTGGGTTCATTGTAGGAATGGGCTAGTAGGTTAAATTATTGAAAGGGGTTGTTAGGTTGGTTTAATTATTAGGAAAAAGGCTTATGGGTCCTAGGGGATAGCCTTAATAATTATATTAAGTCATTTTTATTTTAAATGGCTATTCCATAGGCTGCTGGTAGAGATTTTTCTCCTCTAGACTTTATCATCATAGCTATATTAGAGTTAATAGTGTTTATATAATAAATAAATTCTATACCTAGAAGATGTATGATATAATCCAAGATGCTATACTAGGATTTATGAAATTGGATATTGAAATCATCTATTATATCCATGGGTGCTCTCTTGATGGTCATAATATGGTCTAAGAGAGACATGACATACATTTTATCTCTGAATATATCAACCATTAGGTCCACAAGTTATTCCTAGTATTTCATTGAATGTGGGATAAGAAAAATATACCATTCTCATGCTCTACCTCTAAAATAAATTTTCAATAGTATAAATACTATATTTATCTCTTCAATATTATACACCATGCACAGGCTCATTATGTGATGTAGATACTTTGTCAACATGGTTGCATATTTGCCAATGAAGTAAGGTAGTAAATTAACAATTAAGGCTATAATTAGATCCCATGTTATAGGAGGTATAGGTGGTTGTAGGGGGCCTCTATTGTTCCAATATAGGTACATTATTAGATTTTGGTTCTAATTCGTAGCCATGTTTTGATGTTAGATTCTTATTTTGGGTCTTTGGTTCAAGGGCAACACTAGTGCTTGTTTATTTGTTATTTTAAACAAACTAGTAATAAGTATTGTGCACATAAATTTATAGGTCCTTTGTTCTTATTGGATTCTCTAGGTGAACTTTCTTGTGCTTCAATATGCAAGTAGACTAAAATATTCACCTAAACCTTAATCAAATGGAGTGCTAGTGAAATTGTTGTGCATATGTGGCTGTTAGTTCTCTTGTATTTTTTTGTGCATAAATATATGTGGGATGAATTAGTAGTATTTATCCCATATGATGTGCCAAGAAAATTATTATCTACTTATAATATCGTGATCATATTTTATAGTGGTCATATGCACATGACACTCATGCATCGCATTAAGAAACATAGTCAAGAAGCTCTATGAATGAGGGATACACTCATAGGAAAACCTCTAGGATTTTTCTAAGGATACTCCTCATTTGATATGATCTCTAACCCTCACCTTCCTAAACTACTCACTTTCATCAAAGGAAAAGAGAGAGACATGTAGAAAATAAAACCTAATCTAACAAAGGTGATGCACCAAGATCAAAAGATTCTTCTATGCACTACTATAATAACATGAATACATTCATAATATATTAATGACTAGATAAATGGACATGGTTTCAATCTAATATAAAGCATTCAAACATGATATGTATATAATAAATAAGATAAAGTGAAATTAGTCATAGATTCTTATATACATATCATAAACCCTTTTGTACAGAGATGCTCGATTAAAAGAAGCTCGAGTGTCATTATTAAAATGACTCAATATTCGAGTCTAGATTAATACATAAAAAAATTGAAAGGAAATATACACATAATACTATATATGGGGAACGAGTAGGCAAATTCCAATGGCTTACAATAAAAATAAAACAATTATTTATATGCAAAATTACGGTTTCTTTGACAAGAAATCTAAAATTTCCTCCCCAAATCGAGTGAAATATTGGTCTACATTCACTACTAATGGTCTTGAGGTCTCTATATTGACACTAATTGGTACCTCTAGGACTACAACCTTCCACCGCTACTATCTTTTAAATTGCAACCACTTTTCTATGAATATCGTACCCAAATGATATACATAGGTGCACTTGGGATTTTTTATCTATTGTTGCCTTTATGAATTCAACCACTTTCCTTGATACATTACATGTAGATGTTACCTCTAATAATAGAACCTACTTATCATGGAGGTTCCTTGATATAGGGTGCAAAAGGTTGGTGACAAAATATGACTAGTTACTATCACCACTATTTTAAAATGGTGGCTTGCCCAACTGAACTATTATTTATTGATAGAAAGGTTGGAAAACTTCCTCCTAATATTCCCCCTATTCATGTATTCCTTCCTATGCTATAAATTATTGAGATTGGATGGTTGGCGTTATTTATTGATGCTTCGTCATCTATGTAGTCTTTTTTTCTTGAGCCATTAGATCATTCTTATTTTGATCTTTGACCATTGGTTTATTTGAAATGTAGGGGTAAAATATTATGTGGTTTCCATTTGTATAGTCATTGTGAGCTTAATTAAATGGAAAAATTAGTCTAAGGTATAAAAAATATATGGAAGACATGTCTTGTAGTTGCTCACTTTGTTGCATTTTGATCAATGATGGGAGCTACCCTTTAGTTATTTTCAAAAAGGCTATAGGAGATGATATAGGTTGTCGATCGCTAATATTGGATGACTCATGAAACTTCATGATATAAATATCTTAATATTTACTTCAAGTATTTGTGGACCACTGGATATTTTTCTTCCCAAGATTGATGGTGGGCCCTCTTTGTATGTGAACTTTGATGTAATAGTTATTTACTTCTTTTGTAGGTTTCCAATGTATCCACCAAATGTTCAAGACTTAACCAATTGTAAGGTTATTCTCTAACAATTACTTTGGTATATTCATGAAATAACATGGGTTTTTGGATGAGAAATCAAAGGATAGCATGACTTGAAAAACTCCTTTTTGACTTCTTATTTATATAACAAGCGGCTATCATAGATTTTTGGAATGTAGCTTTTGGGGACTTTTTAGCCTTCAACCTTTCAAATTAGTGCTTTCCATTAATGAATGAGATTAGATAGCTTGCATGGATTCAATACCCTTGATGGTATTATTTCCTTATGGAATAAATGTGTGTCATAGTTTTTTAAAATCAATGGTGCACATTACTTCACTACCTCTATAAATCATTTTTCTCTAGAAAATAGCATCATTGATCTAAAAAATTGACTATGTGTGTGGATTTTCCCCTACTACAAGTTGTTTCACTTTTGGGAGTTAGCACCCACCATTAGATTAACTTAATAAATGAGACACATGGTTTTGGGAACTTTTATATTTTTTTTAGCTCCTTGAATTAGTGCCCATCGTTTATCAATGATCAGATGGTCTACAAGGAATCAAAACATTTTTGGATCTTCTTTGCATAAGATCAATGCTTACTATTAATTTTAAAACTAATGGTGCACGTAGCCTCTGCCTCCCTGCTATTTATTTATCTTCATCAAGGTTGACTTGAAAATTTGGCTAAGGCAAAGTTCCTCTAGCTGTAGTGAATTATCACTACACATTCAATTTGAGGTCAAAGGTGAATATTAGTATGAAACTATCTTTACAACTAAGTCAGATACATTTACTTACCAAACAATGTTATATGGACTATCTAACTTAAGTTCCATATTATATAAATCCATAATAATAGCCTTTAAAGTATTGATAAATAAAATCATCTTGTTTTACTCAAGAGATATTAATATATTTTCCAAGGATAAAAAAACATTTGAACCATTTAAGGACTTTTTTGAAAGATGCATAAAGTTTGGTATTTCTTGGAATGCCTCCATTAATAATCATAAATAACAACTAATATTTATATGAGTTGAAGTAAATCAAATCACATTGGAATATGAAATTAATAAATATATTCAAATTATTACCCCTATAAATATGGTCTTCTAGACAACATAAGATAAGAACATGATAAGAATCACAAAAAAATCATTTATGACTCTCAAAGGAATTGATATACTAATTTTAACAAAGCATTGTCAATAGGTAGGATCACTTCAACATGAGTTTCCTCCCTAAACATGTCAATGCAATTAGAATTAAAAAGCATTCAAATAAAATAACATGAGTTAGAGCTAACAAATTACTTATTTTACAAGAGGTATGGAATCAAGCTTACCACAAATCCATTGATCATCAAAAATAATAAAAAAGTGGTTTAATAAGAAATCCTCATTAGTTGATTTTCAATTTTGTAAGAGTTCTCAATTGGGATGAATACCATGCAAATCTTGGTAAAAATATAAAATTTGCTTTCTTATGGTCTTTTTTATATATTATTATTGCAAATAATGTCTTAAATACATTCAATTTATGAATTTACAAGGATCATAGTTTCTCATAATTATTAATCAAAAACATTTAAAGTACTTGTAAAATTTAATCTCTTAAATATACATATCTAAATATTTTTTCTTTTTTTTATTATTGTGATTCAACATTTTTTCTAAGATTTTGGGTTCATCCCAAATTTCTAGTTTGTGTCAAACGATGACACTTAGCTCATTTTGTATTGTTTAAGGATATTTTTATATTCTACTCTGATAGATATTTTTCTAGTAGCTAAGAGCATGACCCATGCATTGACTTAGTGATTGATATAATTGGAAAGAAATTATTGCTCATAAGTCCTAATTTAAAAGAAATTAATTATTTTGAAATAGAATTAATTGCTTCATTATGAAGGATTTAAATCATTCTTCTCTAGTTTAAATTTAGAATTAGTTACATCAATAAGAGGACAAAGCAAAAATTTGGAAGCT
Organism: Wollemia nobilis; assembly: GCA_028583015.1. Lineage (NCBI taxonomy): Eukaryota > Viridiplantae > Streptophyta > Pinopsida > Araucariales > Araucariaceae > Wollemia > Wollemia nobilis. The sequence continues at coordinate 6,646,631 of JAQPPZ010001417.1, read as the reverse complement.
AATTCAAGTTGATAAGTATTTCAACCAATGAAACACCCTTCATATACAAATAAATATTGATTAAGGACTTTAATTCAGGCATCCCATAATGGATCTCAATCCTAAAGACACATATCTATAAGAGGGAACCACTCACCATTTAGTTAATCAATAGGAATAAATTGACACAATAAAAGTAGTGTGAATTCTAAGGTTTCCTAAGCAATGTCTTTCCCTTTGATTGGTCAATAATGGGCTAGCCAACTAGTTATCCAATCATGTAATTTAATCAACAATATGTAATCAAACTTTAAAAGAGTTTGTATAGCCCAAGATCTAATAAATATTGTATATTATCACAATCACACCAAATATGTCTAATAGAATATTAGTTAGGGAATTATTTCCTTAGATATATTTTAGACAATTAATTGAAACAAATAATGCATCGATTGTAAGTCATACCAAATACCATTGGGTAAATCAAATTTCTACATAAATTTTAGGAAGCATATAATGATTCTAAATATATGCTACAATGTTAGCACTTATGGCTTGTAGACATGGAAAATTGACCCACCCAAATGATTCATTTTTCCTTAGGTTCTTTTGGGAGACTCTAAAACTTGCTAGGAGTAAGTTTGACCCATTTTTCTTGTGTCTTGCCTTACTTTTTTAACCTTGACCGAATTTGCACCCGATAAGTTATGGAGGATAGATTTGGCCAATTTAGAATTTTTTGTGAAAAAAACTAAATTTTAATATGACCCTTTTTGGGCATCGAATTAATCAAGGTTAAATTTTATTTTCCTTCCTTTTAGCCCTCCAAACCCTCTATAAATAAATGGATTGGATCCCCTTTTTTATACCAATTACTCTCAGCTATTTGAATAATTCTTAAGTGATCTAGCTAGAAATATTATGCAATATTCTAGTCCTCCTGGTGCTTTTGTGTTTTGTTGTTGGTGTGTTCCTATGATATACAAGTGGAGAAAGTCTTTATGATAACTTATCTTCTTGAGGTAGGAGAGGTCTTCCACATTTGCTCTTGCTTCTTCCATGAGATCACCAGGTTATTCCTTTGCATTCATTTATCCATCTACTTTCTTCATCCTATGTTGTTGTCATATTTGAGTCTCTATTTTGGGGTTTAAACCCTCTTGTGCAAATCTAAATCTCATTTGCTACAAGGTATAAATTTGGTGAAATTTATGCTTTCACTCATCGAGCATTCTAAATCCACTTCTTATCTATTACTGAGTCCATGCTTGATAATTTATAGGGCACAAATTTAGTCCAAGTAGACTTTGGAGTGATTGTTCCTACCAAAATCCTAGAAATTTGATTTGCATACCTCTAGTGAACTATTTCATATTTGTTTGCATTTGTTTTTGTATGTTATCATTCTATTCGCTTGTATTTCATATTGTATTAGCCTAGGGACAATCACTTATTCCCAAATCCTAGGTTTCAAAGTTGCATTCTTGTTCATTTCATTGTGTCCATTATGTTTGCATTTTATTTATTGTTTCATGCTATCATATTTTGACATTTTTGTTCCAAAGACAAAAGCTCATTATATATTGAATGATCAACTAAAAGGACCTAGGGGGATTGACTATTGTGCCTTCAAGTTCAGTATTACAATGGCCTAAGTAGACCCCCAAATGCTAACCATATTTTCTAGAGTTTTTGTGAAGCTATTTTATAGATTTGAAGCTATGGGATATTATAGATGTAAGATAAATATTGGATCAAATATTAGATCAGATAAGCAACCTAAGTAAATTTGTTAGGGTGTGTGTTGTTTTTCTTTGTTATTTTTATTTATAACCTATGTTATAAATAAAAGGAAAAAATATTTGATTGCTTTCTAGGCATTGAAAGGGAAGAAGGCATACAGTTTTGCATCTAGGTTTTATTCTTCTTTGTGCATTCCCTTGGTCCCTTGCTCAAAGAAAAATATTTCATTTCTTGCAACCTAGGATTAGATATCATTGAATCAAAGAATCATATTAGGGTTAGTCATTGTCTTCTTGCATCTTGTGTGTTTTACATTGTTCTTTCATTTCCATAGTTTAGTTTAGAAAGGTCAAACATAGGTGTTTGCTTAAATCACACATTAAACATTTCCACCCTAGACTTGGAGTGAGTCCTAAAACCATTTTTGGTGAACCCTTTTCTATGTCCCTAAGTGTAGAGTTATAACACACCCCTACGATCACCTCATCTCCTAGTGGATCCATTCGAGAATTATATGCGATAGGGTAGTTTTGCCCCTCTACATATTTAATAAACTCGACGTGAACACATGTGTTAGTGGACAAGATAGGAAGCCTCTTCCTTTACCTTTCTCTTGAAAATTTAATAATATCACTAATTTTATTTTTTTAGAATAGAGAAAATTTAGAAATATCTTAAGAATTTTCTTGTGTGTATTTCCTTGGTTTTCTCATCTATCATTTTTTTTCTCCTAATGGATTTGTTCCTTAGGAGTCATCAAAGGCACTTTGAATATGATCAAATTCCTCAATAAGATGATCATATTGATAGTGAGAATACTAATATTTATGTAGAAGAGCAAGAACATGTGGAAACTAATACTAACTATGATCTCCATGAGGGACCTAATGATGGCTTTTTTACATCATTTGATCATCTATGAGGTTTTGTGAAACTCCACAAGGAGGCTTTGGTTAAGGCTATGGTAGAGGAAGTCCAACTTGAAATATATAGGATACCTCCTCCTCCTACCATCTCTCCTAGGAAGGTTCATAACAACCTCTTGTTTGAAACTTTACATCATGCTAATCCTTCTCATCAACCAACATATGATACTACTATGACCACCAATGTTGGAAGAATTTCACAAGTTCTTCCAACTAGTAGTGCCACTCAATATTATGTTCAATTACCTCCTTATTTTTCTCATCTCAATATTCATTCTTCTGTTCCACCAAATGTCAATTATCCTCTATATCAAGATACCACATATCAAAATCTATATCATAACAATTTTAATATCTCCAACATTGTCCAAGTTCCCTTTCAACAACCTATGTATACCCCTCTCCTAGGGAACCTAAGGTAGAGTTATGAATAAGGGTTGGCTCCAAAATCTATTTATAAAATCTTGGTGAATCAGTATCAAAATCCTAGGGAATTGTGTCCAAGGAGAAATGGCGAATTGCATTCATATTTCACCAAAAAAATTCAAATTGTGGTAAATTTTTTTATGTTGGTGGCTATACCTATTAGTTGCCAAATTCTTGACCTGTACAAAAAAATCAAAGGCTTTATGCCAATTAGAATATGACTATGGAAGAATACCAATAGAACAAAGCCATGCTGATTAGAATTCACAGATCGAATGAAGACATATAGTTAAATAAAGTTGATCTATCTATGTCGATCGGTTGTAGAAAAGATAATGTGTTGTAGCAATACCGATGTGCTACAACAATGTCAATGTATTGCAAAAAAATTTATGTGATGTAGCAATGCCAATGCATTGTAGTAATGTCAATGGGTTGCAACAATGTCAATGTATTGCAATAATATCGATCAATTGTAACAATGTCGATCGAGTGAAGTAATGTTGATCAGATGTAGTAATGCCAATCAAATGCAATAATGTTAATGGGATGTAGTAATACCAATTGGATGTAGCAATTCCAATAAAGTGCAACAATACTAAATAGGTGCAATAATATCAATCGGTTGCAACAATATCGATGCTTTGCAATAATACCAATGCATTATAGTGATGTCGATTAGTTGTAGCAATGTTGATAGGGTGCAGTAATATCGATTAGATGTAGAAATGCCAATAGGATGCAAAAATATTGATTGAATGAAATAATATTGATCAAATGTTGCAAATACAATTGGATGTAGTGATGACAATAAATTGCAACAATGTCGATCAAATGTAGCAATGTTGATTTGATGCAACAATGTTGATCAGATGCAGCAATATCGATCAGATGTAGTAATTATGATCTAATGTTGATTAGTTGCATTGATGATGTGTTGCATCTATACCACATGTCAACCATACATTAATTATTGCATGCAGATACCACATGCTGATTATTTATTCAATGGTTTCATTTATAAAGTCTATATAAAGGCATAACATGTCATTTTTTTGACTTTTCTAATGTTGTTTTCATCACATGCCTTCCATTTTAACCCTTTTATAATGTTTTCCATCACGGTTCCAATATCTTCCACCCTACCTCCTAATCCACAATACCTTGTACCCTACGAAATAAACCAATGACATCCCCTTCCACCCCTACAATATCAAAAATGAATTTCAAAAACCTTTTTTGCCCCCAAATTTTTGAAATTTTAATAAAATTGGGTTACGACATGTCATGGGTCCAAGACTCTGGCCTTCACGGTCTAGTTTCAATGTCACAGTTTGACATAGACACAAAACTGCTCGAGAGGATAATTATAGGTTACAATATTGCTTTGACCACAATAAATGTTATCATTGACAATAAAAATATTGGATTTTATTTCACACCCTCAGACATCTTCAGCTTGATAGGATTGCATCATACTGGTTGTGATCCTATCACATCAAAATTAACTTTAACTGATGATGACAAAATCTACTTGGAGATCACCTTCAATGTCCATTTAGAATCCTTTTCATGTATAAGTGCATAATTTTTTATTTAATTGAATTTAAAATCTAGGGTTTTACAATTACTATTTTTTTTTCTATAGTTACCACTATGAATTCCATAATGGGTTTGATTGTACCAAGTATTCAAAACAATTTTCTTTGAGCATGTTGTAAATTCTTCCTAGCTAGACTTTTTTTGCAAGGAAGACCGACATAAATTCTAATGTGGATGTTGGCATATTTGATTCGTTGTATTGCACACCAACAATTCGACTAGTACACCTATGTCTTGCATAAAATTATAATGGATATCTAGAATGTGAAAACCCATGCTTCTCTGACTCCAAAAATCAACACATGCAACTACATTTGTTTTTTTATGAATCATATTATAATTTGAAAAATATTGTAGTACTAACTTCTTGGCACCCAGACCTAGCCACTACATCCATGGCAATACAATAGGTGCAGGTGATTTTTAATTAATATGAAACTAATAATTTTTTATATTCAATATGTTTGTCATTTTTATAATTTTAACAATTTATACAAAATACAGAAAAGGGCATCTTCTTCCTCTTCAAAGCAGGATGTTGTTGTCAAAGGTTATAATCTAGAGGAATTCGAAGACTCCACAACACCTACAAAGGAAACAATGCCACCACTAAGAAGAATATATAGGAAATGTGTAAGATCTAATTCTCCTAATCATTGACAACCTCCACCTGCAAGTCCACGGCCAACTAGCATAGTTGCACAAGAGGTCTCATCTTTGGCAAGTATGTTTTATAGTCCGTCTTCACAAAATTTGTTACCAAATTTTACTATGTTTTTTATTAATTTTTATAAGGTGTTTTCAGATGTACAATGCACCAACATTCTATTTGTAGATGTGGCTATGTAAGAGATATCATATTTTATCAGTAAGTGTTATAAGTTAATAGTAAATTTTATAGTCTACCTTCACAAATTTTGTAAATAAATTTTATTATGATTTTTCAAGCTGCTCAACAATAATTTCATCAAGGAAGATAACAATCGATGCCGCCCCCTCCACCACACCAAACTCTAATGTGAGGTCGACAATGGTTCTAGAGTGGAAAACATTTTCTTCCATCTAGGCCATAGGGAACATCATCCAAGAAATTTTTAGGATTTGGAAATATATCTTTTGGTAATTTTAGAGGTGTACAGGAAGCTTCTAGTGTTGGGTTAGATAATCCTCCACACAATCAAGATTTATTTTTACAATGTAACATACCCACTATTTTTCAAGCAACATATCTGCTTTGAGATCCTCAAAATGGAGCAAGAGCAAAATGTTCAAGTCCATATCCTCCTTTGGAAACTGGAACCCCTCAAGGTCATCCTCTATTAGAGGATGAAAAAGTAATTTTTTTCTGGAAATGAATTAGTTTCAGACAATTTTTAAGCAACCATTAAAGATTCTTTAATTCCAGATGTAAAATAAATGAAACAATGGGAGTATCAAGCCAAAGTTTTGATAAAGGAAATAAATGCCCAATTCAAAAAAAATTCAAAAAGAGAAAACTATTTTTCTTTAGTTGAAAATGAACTGGAAAAGCTTGATGCTCTACTACATCAAGCTAAATTTGGCATGGTGAAGGTTACAACATCTTACAATGATGAAATTTTAGGCATTATGTTGAATAGATTGGATAACTTATTTGTTTAAGCCCAAGCTTATTTTAATGAATGGGTATTTGATAAGAAAATGGTTGTTGTTGTAGCTACAAGGAATGTTGTGAAGTTAGACTAATGTGTTCTAAAGTTTTTTTTCTCTTTTTTAAAATGTAAATGTTTACTGACTACTTTTTATTTTTCCTTTTGCAAGTAATTTTAATAATCTGAGGAAGTAGGTTCAAAACCTGTAAGACTATCTCCAGATGGCAAAGAATTTCTTAATGGATTCTATGGCAATAAAAAAAATATCTTAGGAAGCAGTTCAAAAAAACAATGCTTTTAGGAAGATCATTATCTGAAATGGATTAGATCTTGATGTTCTACTTAAGGATAAGGGTAAAGAAGTTCTTGCACTAATATCCAAAGATATTGGGAAAGAGGAAAACACCCTACTCGAAGGCTTGAAAAGTGTAGATAACATCTTTGTTAGTTCTAAATCAATGGAGAGGATTGATAACCATCCTGAAGAAGGATCGCTTGAACTGTAGAATGTGGAAGTAGTGGAAAAGGGAAAAGAAGCTAAAATTACCTCTAGCCCCCTATCTAAGGAATGAAAAGGATAGTTTGGTTGTGTTATTGCTTTTAAAATTTTGATTTTATCAAAAAGATAATTTTATGATATGTTTTCATTTGAAAACAAGACATTTACTGCTATTACTTGAGTATTATACTATTTACATTTATATTTGTGTGTTATTTTCATCACTTGAGTATTATGCTATTTCAATTATGCTTGATTTTACGAAGGATATATCTATGCATGGTTTAAATTTTTATTTTATTCAAGTCCAATCTTGTTATGATATAAAAATGAGTATTGTCTTGTGTATTATGCTATATTGTTTTTATATTTGCATATCTAGAGTAATATGTTATTTGCATTTTTCCTTCTAGAGTACATACAACACCTTTTAAAAGAAATATCTACTAATGATACATAAATGCATGGTTTGAAAATTTTTAGTTTATTCAAAGTCAAAAAATAAATCATAATATTTTATCAACTTAAATATTTAATTCAATAACAACACTATGATATAATAATGAGAGTTATCTTGTGTTATTTCCATAGTTTGGATTTCATTATATTTCCATTTATATTGTATTGTTGTTTCCGTAACTTAAGATTTATGTTATTTGCATTGTGCTTTCTACTATAATACTATTCTAGACTGCATAAAACACTTTCTAAAAGAAATATTTACTAATTATATGTGCATGCATGATTTTAAAATTTAAATTTTACTCAAAGCTAAAGCATAAATCATTAAATTTTATCAACATAGACAATCAATAACATTAAAAAGAAAATACGGAAAATCATTGATTATAGAAAGTTTTTAAATCATTGTAATTTTACAAATGATATCAAATACATAAAATCATTCATTATATGAATTTTTTTAAATCATTGAAATTTTACAAATGACATCAAATCTAGAAAATAATTTATTATATGAATTTGTTTAACTCATTCACATTTTATATTGTTGGAAGTTGAAATAGAGTTTTGTCGACTTCTCCAAAAAAACCAAAAATCCTTTGTGAATTTTGCATTTCCATACTATCATCACTACAAGCTGACTCATTATCCTCATTATCAACAGTATTAGTGAGACCTCGTATGTCCACTAGGGATTTCCAATATGTCAAAGCTCTGTCATAGGGAAACTTATCCAACTCATACAATGACACATACATTCTCAAACAATTTTCCAAATTTTTGTCCAACCTATTATGAAATTTAGATTTAACAAAATATAGTGCATTGAAAACCCTTTCATATTCAATAGATCCCAAAATCATTGTTTGACATAATTCATATAAAATAAAGTATTCACTCATAGTTTCTTGTAAGACACTACTTGGATATAATTTTTGCCACAAACGCATGATGTAACCAATCTCATGTGGGTTTTTAAAATGTGCAATTTGATTAACCATTGTTATTCCAAAATTGGTTGATTGTTGTCTTAGAAGTTCTTTGTTTAGAATACCATTGATTTGAATACCATTAATTCAACACATTTAGAGAAATATGTCATAAGAGTGCCCTTATATTTTATAAACAACTCATTTTTACTATTGTGGTCAAGACAAGTATTCTAGAACATGGGATTAACAATAGCCATGGCCTCAAGAAGCTCATCTCAGTGAAAACAATCTCTTATTTTACTTGTTAATGTTTGTGCAATTCTTTTCAATTTATTCTTAGTACTATCCAAAACCTCATCGAATCCATAACATGTTATGGGCACTTGTTAAACATCATCCATAAGTGTATCTAACTACTTTTCATAACAATATAAAGAAATCATCTTCCCATGGATAACAATACAAATATTATCATTGATGTTGAAATTTAAAAAATCTATTAGGATTATTGACTTGAACTAATGTATTCCAACTATCAAACAAAGGATCCTTAAAAAAAATTTTAGACAAGTAAATCTTATCAATAAGCATACATATTTGTTTTCTCATCCTGATGAAATTGATAATATAAATTGCTCTTTCCTGTGTGAGTTTAATCAAAGAATACATTTCTTGCAACAATGGAAAAATACCACATAATATGAGAAGAGTTTCCAAATCAGTCATACAAAATAGAAAATATTTTGCGTTGTCAACATCCCTATGATGTGCATACATAAACCTCATTAAGGATTGATATTCTAAAAAAACCCTTATTGCAAGAAGAAACAGTAAAATCCATTTGGTGTCCACATATTTTAACAATTTTTTGCCTTCAGATACACCTATAGAAAACTATTTAAGCTTTGCAAACCTTTTTGGACTGCATGAAAAGTAATATTTTATTTCATGGATGAGATCTTCCACTCTGGCTACATTTTCAAATGTGCTCATAATTTTGTATGCAATATTCATTCGATTATCCATGCAATGAATATGAATCAAATATAGGCCAATTGATATCTAAATTCTAACACAAAGAATGTCCCTTTGTCTGTGCATTGTAGCTGCACCATCAAAACAACATGAATTAACTTTCTGGTGATTTATTTTTCATCCATTATCTCAAGGCTTTATCTCTTTGTGGATCTAGCACAAATCCACCAAAGTGAGCAACATCAACAAATAATCCAATGCAACATAAAATAAATCACACTTCACAATTTTTAGTTAGCTTGCTTGCGAGAGAAGGAGGATTCAGATCACTTAGCGAGCACTTAAAAATCACTTGAAGAAGAAAACTTGCATGAGATTAGTATTTCAAAATTACTTGATGTTTTAATGCTTATCATCATTATGATATAAAAATGATTTCAAACCCTCCTTATATAGTGGATTTGAAAGCAAAATGGATGGGAAAATCAAGGAGAGCCAATGCCAAAAACACCAATTTTGAGAAATTAGGGTTTCCTTAGAAGAAAATCCTAAAATGCAAAATCGTGCCCCATCAAGGGTGAGTGCAGTTTCACATAAAGAGGAAAAAAATAAGGAGAAAGGTGGGAGAGGCCTAGCCCTTTCCCTAGGAAAATTTATGGGGTCTCCCAGAAGGACTCAAGGAATATTGCCCACTAAATTCGGTCAATTTTTTGTGTCTACATTTTGCCCCCTCTTTGAAGCATTTATGGCCTAATAAACGTGTCAAAGAAATATTTAAACACAAAAATAAAATGCAAAAATAAAAAATAGGGTGGTTGGTTTAAAATAAATGAGTGATGCAAAAATGGTTTTATTTCAAAAACTTTCTTATTTTGCATGCAAATCGAGGCATTAGGGACATTAATACCTCTTAGGCCAGGGTGCCCCCTTGAGTTTCATGAGGTAGGACACATCCCTCATGAAAAATTGAAAATATAGATGCAAAAGAAGAAAAGAGACACAAGGAGGTGAAAAAGAAAAAGAGACAAGAAAAAAATAGGGATAAAAGTGAAAAAGGAGTAAAACCCTAATTCATTTTACCATGCAAAAAAGGAGAAAAAGAGCTCTAGAGAAAAACTAAATATGGAATTACCATTGCACCATTCAATGATCACGAGGGTTGAGGCTAGCACAAGAGTAGAATGGGTAGAGGTAAGATAAAAAAACCTCCCAATATTTGTCAAATTTTTTTATTTTTAAGAAGTTTTGGGTGGTTTTCTGTCAAAATCAATCATTTTGCAATGTACGACCCAAGCATGATTTTGCAATAGCTGCAAAATCATGTCTGAAAAAAAATATCAAGCATGATTTCATGAAATCATACCTCATGAGGATGGGGTATTATTTTTCTTCAATAAAATTGTGGTCCTAAAAAACCAGGCGCAATTTCACCAAGGAAGGAAAAAAAGGAGAAAAACAAGAAAAGAACAAAGAGAAAATAGAAAATAAAGAAGAGAGGAAGCAAGCAAGCTACAACTCATAATTGTGAATGTTTTACTTAGTAATTTTAAATTTAAATTTTGAATTTTAAAAACTTTAATTTTCTTTTTTAATTAATGAAATTAATGAAAATTTTGTTATTTTTGTGAATGCAACTTACAGTACTTGAGAGCCATGAGTGGCAATTAGGATCCTTGGAGGTAGAGCTAGATGCGCTCAAGTAGGCATATAGGGATACATTGGGAGAGGTGGGGCTAGACCACCTGGTGAGGATGCCTTGGGTTGAGGTAGACAAGGCACTACTAATGGCTCTAGAAGAGAGGTGGTATCTAGAGTCTTCAACCTTTCGGTTACCTACATGAGAGATGTGTGGCATATCTTGTGCATCCCCATCAGGGGGAGAGTATTTTATATATTTTGAGGGTGGCTTGCAACCTTGTAATGATTATCAAGAGGCTAGATACATTGAGTGTGAGAGAACACCATAGTTATAGATGACATGGTGGGACAATATGGGGTAGACCCATTGATGACTATGCTCTGCAGGGTGTGGAAGGATTATTGATATGCCACACCAGTAGATGCCATCTACCATGGATGATGGTAGGTGTATTAGTATACATGCAGCACTAGAGATTTTTGTTTACATGGGGTCCATATGTGTTGTCCCACTTGTACAAGATGTTGTACAACATCGTGTACAAGTGGTATATAGGGATAGTGTGTACAATATTGCTCTAGGTATGGAACTAGGAGCACATAGTAGTGCAGAGATCAGATGCACTACTAGGACCATTGCCCAACCTAGATAAACTAGCTACATACATATGGTCCAAATCCCTAGAGTGAGTCATGAGGACATATATTGGGAATCTAACACTAGCAATACGGGTAGTAGATGAGCTGAGAGAGGCTAATATTGTATGGAGACCTTGGTGTGTACACCTAGAATGGGTTGAGGATAGGGAGGAGTTGGCTTGGTTTAGGTGGATTAGATGGTTGATAATAGAGAGAGGGAAGCTAGAGGTCTTTTGATTTGATAAAGTCCTATGGTATTTTGGAATCTTGTACAAAATCCTAGACCTAGGGGATTACTAGTATCAGAGATTATATCAAGATCCATTAGGGATCAGATATGAGCTAGACTTGGCTAGGTGGGTAGAGGAGGACTTGAATGATACTCCCTACATGGATTCAAGGGTAGACAATGCAGGAGTGGCCTTCGAATATCGATGGTGGTATAAAGAATTTGAGCCTTAGAGGGTCTCCCCACTAGTATTGATACATAGGATCTAGGTTATGGACCCAATCATGTAGTAATATTTTTGAGGGATGGATCATAGGTCCATAGAGAGGGAGTATCAAGACCAAGAATCTCTGAGATAAATATATACAAGGTTCCAAACTAAGTTGGTGATGGAGATCATCAATGTTGTAGGGACAAGGGAGGTAGGGTTATCTGGAGTTACCCCCATAGAGACCAATGTGTCACCATGCATAGGATTGGGAAAGGCCTCCACATTAGCAATAGTAAAAAAAGACCCAATATCAGGATGAGGGGACTTGAGGTGGGAGGTAGAGGTGCTACGAGCATAAATAACAACATTATAGAGAAATTTGGACCTAATCCAAGAGGATTGAGGGACTATGGAGCTCTTTGAGTATCATAGAGATAGAGAGGGATGCATATCAAGTAGAAGCTAATCATCTTCAAGGAGAGGTGAGGTTTTAATACATAGAGTGTGAGAGGGATTGAGCAAAGGGGATGGATATCATTGGTAGCAGCTAGACTAGTGATGGGATCTACCTCCTACAGGTAGAGCTACAAAGGATAGGAGAGAGGTTGGAGGTGGCAATTCAATGGGCTACTTTTTATGAGTCCATGTACTACCAGGTGGTACTGAAGGGGTAGAGGATGGTACTCCCTCCATCCCTACAGTTAGCTAGAAGGTCACGATATTGGTCATAGGTAGTCTTAGCCTCACCATTTGTGGGTATGTGGTTGCCTAGACCACCTCCTTCGGGTAAAGCAAATGAGATAGGCTCTCAAAGCTAGGGCTAGGGATCGGGATGTCATATCAATTTTTATTATGGTATGCATCCCTAGGTATTGGTTGAGTGTACCAAGATTGGATTGTGGTACACCAATAAAATACTTATGTATCTCTCTTTTATCGAGTAATACTAAGTTGCTTCTTTTATATTTTATGTGTTAATGTGTGTGCATGTGATATGATTTGATTAAGCATTCTTTATATTTATGTTTTATTATATTTTATGCATAAAAAATATCTTAATGCAAAACTACATGAAATGCATGGATGAAATGGATGAGAACATGAAATAAGAAACACAATAAAGGAGGAAATAAGAATAAGAAGAAGATCCAAAGGTCAACCATAAAAAAGAGATAAGGATAGGTAAAACATATTATTTAAATCTATGTAGGTCATGGTAGACCAGTGTGATTAAACACAATGAATTGAATCAAAAGCAGGGAGCTAAACCAGCTATGGGTGTAGTACTCACTATGATTGATGAAGTGTTGGAGTTTGACCTGCTATGGATGGTTTCTTGCTAATTTACTTTACGAGATGATTACCCACTAGGATGTATGTTGAGGCCTACTAAAATAGCCAAGGAGATTATCCTGTAATGGGGTGTTGAGCCCACTGAGTCAAAAGGGAGTATAACTCGATAGGAGATCATATCTAGTGAGATACCCGCTAGGATGTATAATTATCCCATGTGCAGTGTAATATAAGTGGATAAAAATTAGTAGGTGAGTGCTACCCCAAATAGGGGTTTTAAATATGCAAAAAAATTGTGAATGTGTGAAAATGTTTAGAAGAATATAACTTTGAGAAGGATAAGGAGAAAACAAGTACTCATATATCCTCATCAGAGAAAAATATAGAAAATTCAAGAAGAACAAAGAAGTGACAAGGATATATTAACAAGCTATCATCATTGACCTAGGAAAAATAATAAATCAATGCTTATAATATCAAGGAAAAAATATCACAAGGAAGAAAGAAAATAGAGAAGAGCAAGAAAGAAATTGAAGAAGAATCCCTAGGTGGGGATTTTGCTAGGCATCAGAACCCTAGTGAAAAGTGCAATGCATGTGAGCTATGACCTAACTAGGTATCATCACAAGCCATTATCGTAAGATACCCAAAAATTTTATATGATCAAGCAGTCATGAACAAGCAATCATGAAAAATATGACACTCAAGCATGCAAGTTGTGTTAAATGTCAGACAACCAATGCAAAAAAATGATAGGAAACAATGCAATATGAACAAGCAGATGGATGCAACAGAAATGCAAATGCACAACTAAATGATGATTGAACTTAGATTCATCTCACTCTGCATTTGAGAAAAACTCAAATGGTCGAGGGTCGACCAGAATGGTGATAACTTGATTTTCAAATTCAAAATTTAGGCATTGATGAAGAGTAGAGGGGTTGGCCTTCATTGCATGGATCCAAGGACATCCTAGAAGAAGATTAAAATATGCAGAAAAATGTACCACATAAAACAAAGTATCCAATATTTTAAGCCCAACCTTAAGGAGAAGAGATATGACACCATACGCCTCTTGCGACTCATTATTGAAATATTTTATGATGATATCATATTTTGTTAAATCTTCCAATTTTAATCTAAATTTTGAAAATTTTGATATGTACACAAATTGAAGGAAGAACCATTATCAATAAGGATTCTCTTAATAAAGGTATCCCCAATAAGTGTAATGATGTAAAGTGAAGAATCTTCTTACAAGTTTGAGGAAGGATTATTGTCATCCGAGAATGAGATGTGATGTATCCCAAGAGATCCTAGGGCATCAACAATGATATTAGGACAAAAATATGAGGGAACATATTGCTATTTTAGAAATTCCATCAAATCATCTCTATGGTTGGGAGAAGTTTTTAGGAGTTCTAAAATAGATATTTTAGATGGAGTATTGGCCAACTACTTTTGAAGATCAAATGAAACCTTAGGTTGGGGTTTTAATACTAAATGTAGTCCTTGTATCTAAAATCTTTCTCTAACTATTCTTTGAAATTGAACTGGGTTGTAATGTAGAATTCTATCCTTGCCAAGAATGTTGGCTTAGACTTGTACATACCCCAACCATGCCAACCATATTACCATAGGAAGGAGGCTCATTTCGATGAGCCACCTTATTAGCTACTTGTTGATTATGTTTTGGCAATGGATCCTTGAATATTCCCATATCTTGATTTTTTGTTGAAGCTTACTATGTCAAAGCTTGATTATTTACTGACTGAGAACTCCCTATATCAATACATCCTGCATCGATCAAATATTGAACCACATGTTTCAAATTCTTACAATATTTTGTCCAATGTCCTTCCACTTTATGATATGCACAATGTTGACCTACCTTGTACCAGTGAATTGTAGTATTTTGTTGCCTTATGGGAGGTAACTCAATTGCATTGGCTTCTAAAAGTTGTTTCAAAGCTACCTCCATAGACATATTAAGCCTTGTAAAATTCCTTTATTAATGTTTATAAAGTATTATCTTTTGTAGGTTGTTAGTAACATTATTAAGATGTCTACAATCTGTTTCGCCATCACCTCATGTGTGTTTATTCTTATGTTAAGACTTAGTAGGTTTCTCTTCTTTGACTTTGAGTTGGCCTCTTCTGATAAGAGCCTATTCTACTTTTCTCGCTAAATCAATTGCTTGATTAAAATATGTAATAGTAGTAGTCTCTAATGCATAAGATAACTACTCTTGTAAATTGCCAATAAATATCTCAAGAATATCATTTGGAGTTAAATTATATCTCAAGCATCCAACTAAACTTCTCCAAGGAGCCAAGAATTCAAAAAAAAATTCCTCTTTACCTTGTTTTTAATTATAAACATCTTTCATTGTTACTTCCTTTCAATATAGGCACCAAACTGTTGAAAAAATAACTTTTCAATTTCCTCAAAGATTTTTAAGGAATAATTAGGTAACTGATAGTACCATTCTAATGCCATGTCACCAAGGCTCTTAGGAAATGTTTTTAGCAACAACATGTCATCATATATGAGATCATGGCAAGCTATTCTAAATATTTTTAAATGCTCCATTGGATATTCTATCTCTATATATATAGTCAAAAATAGCATAGAAAAATGATTAGGATAAGGTCTTGCAGCAACAATAGGATCCAATGACTGATTACACATTTCCTTATAGCTGTAAGTGAAACTTGAAGGCTGAATCATCTTAATTTTTGAAACTAACTGCTTTACCATATTTTTTAAATTTTGCACTTCTAGATTGTCATTATGTACTATCCCAAAATTCCCTAAAGGAGGGATATATTTGTTGAGAAACTAGCACTTGGCTTAGATTGGATGCATGGATACTATTTTTATATGCAGTACCTTGTGAAAATGGACATCCAACATTTGGTGGGATAGAAACAAAAGTTTTGAGATTAGAAGATTGAGGAGGAAATTGAAAATGATTTTGAGTGACACTACTAATTGGAGTAAATTGTAGATTCCTTCCAATTTTGGTGGTTATAGTAGTGGAATAAGTTGTTTGGTTTCTTAAATTATCAATATGTACTATTTTGGGCAAGAGGTTACTTTGATCAAGCATAGGAGAACTTATTGGAGGAGGTGGTGGATAATTCTTACCTCTTTCAAGGTGAGCTTCTCGTTCCATACTTTCCAATATTTTTTCTCTATTAGATTTCATGAAGCCCTGAATATGCTCAAAATATGAAAATATGAACCCACCATTGGGTCCTTCATAAGGATCAAAACTTATTTTAGTTTCCATATTATCTTGTTCTTCTGCATCTATGTTAGGATCCTCTCTATAAATTTGATCATATTCTAGGGGAACATAATCAGACTCAAGGCACTTTCATTGACTTCTAAGGAAAGGAGCCATCAAAAGAGATGAAATGATAGAAGAGAATGCTGACAACAAGCACATAGAAAAAAAATTAAATATGTTATTAATGATCTACAATAAAAAACAAATTAATTATATCGCTTAAGGTTTTTAAAATAAAAAGGAGGTGTTCACATTGGGTTCACTAAATATGTAGGGGGGAAACCACCCTACCATGTACGATTCTCAAGGCTAGATTCATAAAGAGATAAATCCTTGAGGTGAACCGTAGGGGCTGCATTGTTCTCTACAATCAAGTGTGAAATATGGAGGAGAAAGGTTCACTAGGAATGGTTTAAGGAATCGCTCCAATTCCATGGGATTTTTAGGAATGTTTAATGTATTTGATTCAAGACAATAACCTATATTTAGAATTTTTATATCTATGCTATAATATTAAAGGACAATGCAAAAATATAGTATGCAAGAATACAAGAGCTAACCCCATAATGATTCTTTCTTTCAATGATTTTCTAACCTTGGGGCTTTAAGATATAAAACCTTTAAGCAAGAGCTCAAGAGAAGATGCAAAAATAGTATTAACCTTAAGTGCACACTATATGATGTTTATCCTTTAATTCCTGGAAATAAATTAAATATATTCCTTTTAAATTGATCTAGATTTTTTAACAGAAATAGAAAACACTCAACAAACAAACTAAATACTAATTAGGACACATATCTTATTTGGTGGTTGATCCTTGCTTTTATTCTTTTGTCCAATGATATCAACAATTCCTTTTCCTGTAATATAACTTAAGAAACACTTGGAAAATATAATCATTTTTAGGGGGCTTGCTTAGGACATTGCACAATAATGCTTGAAGGTGTAGCAATACATCCCCTTAGGTCCTTATAGCTGACATTTGAAAATAGAAGTGGAATTTGACCTTTCGGAGAAAACAAACATATCACAATATAGAAGAATAAAATGATAAATCCACATAATAGAATGTAGTAATACATCCTATATGTAGTTTATAGTCCAGATATAGAGTCTAGGAATAGTAATTTACTCCCAAACACATTCTAGAAAAAATCATACCCCATAACAAGCGACCACGATTTCACACAGGTGAAATCATGCCCCGTAGAGACCTGGGTGCGATTTCGTAGAAGTGAGGCAAAAAACCTCAAATCGATGTGAAATAATTAATGCGTGATACAAAAAGTCAAAATATGCATGCAAAAGAGTGAAATCACCTAGCAGATAGCACGAAAGCAAACAAAAGGGTTAAGACCTCCTGAATAGTTTATCTCTTCTTAGGGCTTCAATACAAATCCACCAAAGGAAGCAACTGCAACAAATAATCCAATGCAGTAGAAAATAAATCACACTTCACATTTGTAAGTTAGCTTGCTTACAAGAGAAGAAGAAGGATGTAGATCACTTAGCGCACACTTAAAAATCACTTAAAGAAGAAAACTTGCGTGAGATTAGTATTCCAAAATTACTTGATGCCTTATTGCTTATCATCGTCGTGATCTCAAAATGATTTCAAACCCTCCTTATATAGCAGATTTGAAAGTGGAAGACATAGGAAAACCAAGGAGATTTGACACCAAACACACTAATTTTGATAAATTAGGGTTTCCTCAGAATAAAATCCTAAAATGCAAAATCATGCCCCATTAGGACCGATCGCGATTTTGCCTTATGCGAAATCGTGCCCCATCAAGAGCAATCACAATTTCGCATAAAGAGGAAAAAAGAAGGAGAAAGGGGGGAGAGGCCTAGCCCTTTCCCTAGGAAAGTCTACAGGGTCTCCCAGGAGGACTCAAGGAAGATTTCCACTAAAGTAGGTCAATTTTTCGTGTCTACATCTGAAAATATCCTTTAATCTGGTTACAACAACATTGTAAATATTTTTTGCATTACAATTTTTCATCATCTTATGTAGTGCTAGTCAATGAGGTTATCTCAAATGTTTTTGGAATGTGTAAACATGTATACAAATCCAAGATGTATTATGAATATTCATTACCTCATAAATGGAAAGTGAAATAAATTTGGCTCTTTTTACATTCTCTCAGGTCCTCCTCAACCAGTGATAGACATTTTACCATTTCCCAACCACTTTGATATGACCAATGGGAATTGGTAAGGTTTTTTACATCGGCTAGTTGAAATAGTTGCTTATAATAAGCAAAATCATATATGGTTTAACCCTTTTTTAAAATATTATATACAACAAAAAATTGCAAATGTTTTGAGGCTAATATGGTCTTATTAATTTTTTTAAGGGTCGGGATTGTTCCACCCTTCTCAACAAGAGTTTGTTGGTGTTTTATTGCTTTTTTGCATTCAAGTGCATATCTAACATGCACACATTTTGATTCATCTTTCCACCTATGATATTTATTAATGATTCCATCACTTTGTATTTATTTGATATAAATTTTCCCACAATGTTTTTCTATTGTGTCTTTCTTATTTTGCAACAAATGATCCTTTCCCAGTTTCTAACTACAAATAATGCATCTACACATTTTATTTGTCTCATATCTCTCAATAAATTGGTATAACCATGCCCATTCATTTTTAAAATCCCTTCCAATAGTCCATTTTCTTGTCTTTTGACACTTAGATTTTTAACTAGAAGATTCCCTAGAGGTATTCATTTTAATTGTAATATCATTTTCTTTTTTGGTTGATGTATCTGTATTAGGCATCTCGTGAAGTGGTTGTTGAATGAAATTATTAGAAAAATTATCATGTGGTCCCATATCATCCATTGGAATATCTTCAAGTGGAGGTATATCAAGGTCAACAGTATTCATTGCATTCAATGTTTGGTATTCTATATCATTTTTGGATGTAAAAAGGCACTATTTTAAATAATTAACAAAATACAATTTTACAAAGAATTTAAAAAGAGGTAGATAAGAAAACAACCATTTATCTATTAATAAATAAAGGCTTTATATTTAAGAATAATAGATAGAAAAATTAATGATTTGATGGTAAAAGGTGTTTGTACCTTCATGTTGTGTAGATGTGGAAGCCTCATTACATTTTGATATTTGTGTAAAATATTTAAGAATTGTCTTTTTACCAAAATAATGGCCTTCATTCTTTCCATCTTCAGTAGGTGACATTATACCTATATATAAAAATCTTTATATGTTAGGAAATGAATATGAAATTGAAGGAAAATAACATACTTCCCTCAATAATAATTGGCATTTCTAAGGAACCAAGGTTAAACTATAATTCCATAAATAATCTATGAGTCTTTAGATGAACCTACGCCACCCTATAAAATGACCTCTACTTGCATGATCAGAGAACAACAATAAATCAAATCAAAACTAAAAAAATATACTCTAACAGACAAGAAGCAGTCTCTGACAACAAAAATGCTCCTAACACACAAAAATATGACATGGATACTTGTCTACCAAAGTTGTAGATAGTAAATCTATGTTGCCTATGAAACTGAAGAAAAAGAGCTTTGGCTAACAAAATTGTGGAAGAAGAATACTCTACCTAGAAATTTTAAAGAAACTAAGTAACAAGGCTACAACAACAAGTAGGCATTAAATCAAA
Organism: Wollemia nobilis; assembly: GCA_028583015.1. NCBI lineage: Eukaryota > Viridiplantae > Streptophyta > Pinopsida > Araucariales > Araucariaceae > Wollemia > Wollemia nobilis. Next base: position 6,626,484 of record JAQPPZ010001417.1, on the reverse strand, counting down.
TTTATTGCTAGAGATTATCCAAAACAAAATAAGCATATTGATTTTTGGAAGCTTTAAATTTATCTATTGTCACATTCATCACAACTTTCTATCATCGATAGTCACTTTAATATTATTGTTGTCTATTAGTCACGGTAGTTTGACAATACTCTGCAACAAATCATCTTCTACAATAGATCATCCTCTGTAATAGATCATCACACTCTCAAAATATATGTAACTGATCAGTTTTTGATGATCAAAAATCCATTTCAATGAATCAATATGTGTCGAGGGGTAATCCTCTACAAAATATCATCATTGTTAAAATATTTAAAATCGATCAACAATTATTGACTGATAAATATTTGAATGCAATCATCCTATTTGTAATCGATCAGCTTATATTGATTGACATTCCTTTACAACTAATCGAATTATGTCGATTGACACTCCTATACAATCGATTGGCTTATGCTGATTGACACTCCTCTACAACCAATAAACTTATGCTGATTGACACTCCTCTATAGCTGATCAACTTATACCGATTGACACTCTACAATCGATCAATTTATGTTGAAAATTTATTCTTTGAAACAAATTCACCTTTTCAGGTTTCTACAATTGATCAACATATGCCAATTGACACTCCTCTGTAACTAATCAGTTTATGTCAAGAGGCTATCCTCTAAAATTGATTCGACTAGGTTTATGCAACTGATTGACATATGTCGACTGACCCTGCTTTGTAATAGATTAGTTTTCGATTCACCTTTTTAGGTTTTTACAACTGATCGACATATATTGATTGACATGCCTCTGCAATAGGTTAGTTTATGTTGAGAAGCACTTATTTACAACCTTATTAAGTTTGTAGAACCGATCGATATCTTATGATTGACAATCCCCTACTAAAAATCGACAAATATGTTGACTGACAATAGGTTTTTTGTTGCTTTAGAGCTATTTTTGAGTTAGAGTGTTTTATATGTATGTTTATCGGTACCCCCTTAAGTATTTATATAGGTAGTATATGTGGCAAATTGGGTAGGAAAATAAAATTATTTATAATTTGAAGGTAAATTATCCATGGAATTGGGTGAAAGTGGTTGGCGAATTAAAATAAAAACATGATAATTATTATCACCGTCAAACGAGTTGACCCCAAAAAAAATTCCACCCTAGAAATTTTGGGCGAATGGGTCCCAATGAAAGGTCCCAAAATTAGAAAATTTTAAATTTTAAAAATCCTAAATATAGCCAATTTGCGATGATTCACGCTTATACATAATGTTGACCTAGGGGTATTGCACAACAACAATCCTAAAATGTAAAGTCTAACAAATATAGTGAAACAATTGATTTCAAGTGTGGATATGATTTAGCCTCCTAGTTTCACCTAAAAAAATATAGAAATGTGCAATCAACCCTTAGACCCTAGTGTTGCCTCTAGGCCCTACCCTAAGCATTTTCCAATATCGATTTTGCCTATCTATAAGGAAATGAAAGACCCAATTGAGAATTTAAGAATATTTAGGATAGCATGCCATGGTATCATATATGATGATATGTTGTTACTAAAGATATTCCCTAAGAGACTTGGACATGGTGCTAGAGTGGTATTATCAACTACCTAATCATTCTTTGAGGAATTTTGAAGAGATAGCTGAAATTTTTATTCAATAGTTTAGAGCTTATGTTGAAAAGAATGTGACTATGAAATATATTTATATGTTAAAACAAGGTAAGGATGAAAGCTTTTCAGATTTTCTATCTCATTGGAGTAGTCTATTTAGATGCTTGAGATATACATTACCTCCTCGAGACATTCTTAAGATATTTATTGGAAATTTACAAGAGAAAATATCTTACAAAGTGGGAACAACCACTATCACATATTTTGATTAAGCAATAAATCTAGAAAGAAGGGTAGATGAAGCCCATATCTAAAGATGTTAGCTTAATATGAAGTAAGATAGGACCATGAAACCATAGTATAAGAACAAGCATATAGTTGGTGATGGGGTAATGGATAGTAGGCATGTTAACAACATTGTTAACATCCTATAAAATATGGTGCTTCACCAACCACAAAAAAACCACAAAGAAATTGCACAAGACTCAACACGCCTATCAATGTGGTACTATAGTAGCTTTTGGAAGCTATTTGTAGATTAAAGATACAACGCCAAACAAAAGATAAAGAAAATCACGATAACAGAGTACAGAATAGTTGTACAAAACAAACGATTTTTATTAATCAATGGAGTTTAGAAACTCCTTTTGAGTACAACAGGGCCTCGTAACCCTTTTTTGTGATACAAGATTACAATTTGTGCTAGGGTTCTCCGAAACCCTAGCCGGCACAATATGGTGGCGCTTCCGAAGAATGTATCCTTAACCTCAACAGAGTGAGTGGGCTTCGTTGTATCCTTTGGCTCGGACCACTCCAGCTTAAGCACTTGCCATCAACCAACCGGATCTCGCCATTAAAATCCCGCACACATTAAAACTATCAAGGAGGTTAGAAATTAGTAAGAGGGCTCCACCGTGTGAGCCCTCAAAAACAATCTAAAACCCTAGAAAAATGAAATACATAGAATTCAATAACAGATTAATACATAAAATATGAGTACTTGCTTTAAACTAATCTATACCTTTTTCTGTTTAACGCGGCGAGACCAGGCGACACCTGGAAGTGATGTGACTGTCAAATCGGCTACGAAAGGCGCCCTGGTGCACTCGCTGAACGCCCGCGTGCTTCTGATCAGGGTTGCGGACGTTGGTCCGAGTGTGGCTGGTAAAAAAGGGGTAAACCCACGGGCACTTGCGACAAGAATGGGGGATTCTGTAGAGTGCTTGCAGAAGAGATGGCGACGAAGTTGGCGATGGATGCGGCGATGGATGCGGCGAAAAGGGTAGTAGATGAGAGATAGAGGAGATAGCGGTAGAAGAATTAGATATCGATAGATAGCGATAGGAGATAGAAGATAGTAAAGAGATAGGGTTTTGAGCCATCAAGGTGACTCAATTTATAATCTACTCTTAGGGCACACTTTAGGGTTTTAACGACACTTTGAACGTGTGGCTAAGATTAAAGTGGATCCAAGGGTAGAGAATAAATCTAGGTTGTGAAATGGATTAAGATGGATGGACGGATGAGATTAAATGAAGGATGGACGGCTCAGATTAAATCACTTAAAGTATTATTTATATATAAATATATTAAAATATTAAAATATATATATAAATATTAATTTAAATAAATTTGGGGATGAAAAATGGCGGGAAAGGTGAAATTGGGCCAAATAATGGCGGGAAGGATGGATGACCGACACGTGGTTGACAGGGAAGGTATAGATGACTTACAAGTGGCTGGATTTTGGTGTCTACGAGATGCCCCTTTTTGAGCTGCTTTGTGTGAAGACACAATGCAGCACAAAAACTTAAGACACCTGAAAAGCTGGATCAGACGCAACTCTCTCTCAAGACTAAAGCACAACTTTGAAGACCAAAGAATAAAAGAATATTTAAAATTTTATCAGCTTACCCCCTCAATTGGCGAGCGAGAATGGTTCTCACAAGCCAATTGGAAGAAATTCGAAAGAAAATGAACCGTTTTTGCCCCAACGGTGAAAAAAGGGGTTGGTGTATGAACCATCTGTTTATGTCCCAACGAGAAAGGGGTTGGTGTACAAACCAGAAAAGAATATGATTGAAGACGATATGAGTGATGTGAAAGATGGACCGTTTTCCGCCCCAACGGTTATAAAGGGATTTTTGCCAAATTGTAAACTCCATGATCATGTAAGATGAATTCCACTATAGGAAAATTAGAAATTGATAACGGATGCCCCAACTCCTGTGGGTGAATCCATACTGTTGATGAAATTGCCTTGTTGGTGCCATTGATATGCGAGAGATGAAAGATGCATGAAAAGAGTCCAGAACTCGCGAGATGCTCCTAGTGACTCGTATGGATAATTCCTCGGGTCGGAACCAATCAACCTAGGTAGCCTCAATCTCTAGCAAGACTCAAAATAATGATGATATTAAAGATTGTCCATGTTTAAGGCCCCATGAACTAGGCCATCAATGACACCTGTTGAGCAAATTAATCTTGGTATGAGGTCACTTGAAAAGTAGAATACCCAAAATTGATTTCCAATTTTCAAAAAGTGAAATAATTGATGATGATAAATGGTAAGTGTCCTTATGGTGGTTTAATCCTCTTACCGAATTGCATGGATGCAAATCGCTGCAATCGCCAAGGTGATAGAATATACCACTAGATACGAGGTTTACTTTAATTTGATTTGGCAAAAATATGCATGATGAAAGAAGAATGAATGAAATTGACGATAGATCAGAAGAATTGATGAATGTGGTTAATTTTGTGAAGGTTTTGAATATTTTTAACCCAATTTGTAAAACAATGATGAATGATGCGCTTTTTGAGCGAAATGACAAAATTTGTGTCCAAAACTGTTGTAACCTTCACAAAATGTTTTATTATGATAAGAAGAATGGATGAATGCAATTTGATGAAATTTGGAGGAGGTAAGCTTCAATTTTGCAAGTTTTGTTCCTTTATTCAATACTGACACCAAACGCCGGTCTGCATTTGGGGGTGGCAGAGACGCCCGCCGGTGTTTAGGTGCTCTGCAAATGCAGCACTACATCTGAATGCACCATGAAATGCCCCACTGCATTTCAGGGTGCCAAAACCAGCTATTTAAACAGTTTCAGCGAGAATTTCGCTCATTTGTGCGTTCGAGCTTGAGAGAAGTGCGTCTGAGGGAGTGGAGTGAAAGGTTGTGTGGGAGAGTGAAGCATGCGGGAGCTATGGCGGAGATGGGAGCGGACGCGCCAGTGCAGCCAGCTGAGGTATTTGTTCATTTAAGCAAGTACTTATTATTTGTTTTTTTTTTTTTTTTTGAAAAAAATTTGTAACAAATTTTTGTTTTGTTGTTTTGCAGCTTAGGGTGTTAGAGGCACGACACCGATTCTCCCCTATCATTCCGGGGATGAGGAGGTCGTTGTCCCAGGAAGACTGGGAGATATTGGAGGCAGTGGGGCTAGCGGAGGCAGCCCGGTTGGAGGTAGTTCGGGCGGATGAGGGGTACCTCTCGGCTTTGGCCGAGAGGTGGGATCCAGATCGGGGGACGTTCCAGCTCCCGACTGGAGAGATGACGGTGACGCTTGAGGATGTATACCGTATCCTCAAGGTGCCCGTGGAGGGGGCGCGGGTGGAGGTTGGACGAGATAGGGCCACGAAGATGGCCAAGTTGTTTGGGGATGACTGGAGGGAGATCCGGACGGAGAGCGGGGGGATCCCATACTTGGCCATGTATACGGCCAAGGAGTTGGTAGCGGTGGAGGCTCTGATGATGTTCGTGTTGGCCAACATTGTGGCCCCGAACAGCACCGGGTGCAGGTTCCCATGGAACCTGATGGGTGTAGTGAGCGAGATGCTCACTAATAGGGTAGTGTATGCCTGGGCGCCTGCTTTATTGGCGCAGGTGTACCGGGAGTTGTATGAGGTTCGAAGACGGGGCCGAAAGGGCCTAGGTTGTAGTGTGGTTCTCCAGTGCTGGGGCTGGGAGCACTTCAGAGTGGCTCGACCGGAGGGGTTGCCATGGGCTCACTGGGACATGAGCCAGGCTTATGGTAGGAGATGGCCAGTGGCGGAGGAGAGACAGTCGAGCCGCCCCGTGAGATCGGGGCAATGGTATAGGAGATTATGGGCAGACTTGACAGATGCCCAAGTCATTTGGAGGCCCTGGCGGGAGGCGAGGTGGATCGGGGATGGAGAGCACCTGAGACGGGTGCGACAGGCTAGATGGGTAGTGGGGCGGGGCCATAGCGAGGCGGAGTACATACAGATGTCTCGAGTACTCCGCCAGGTCGGATTGAGGCAGGATGTCCCCGGTGAGCCAGTGCGCTATCGGAGGCATAGATCAGAGGGGGATTTGCCGTGTGTCGAGCCGTGGAGGGAGGCGACAGAGGACGATGAGGACATGGAGATCCCCGACGTGGACGACGTCGGGGTGACAGCTGAGTATGCAGCATGGATGGCCGTAGAGCCGAGGTGGGAGCCACCATTGGTGGCTGGTGGAGCTGGAGAGGACGAGGGAACCGCGGAGGTTCCCAAGCGTAGGGAGGGTCCCCGCCTTCGATCTGATAGTCGAAGGCGAAAGGGGAAGATGGCACGGTAGGCTCCGGGGAGCGGAGATGACGGGGAGGATGATGGAGAGGGCCTAGGAGAGGCCGCAGGAGAGGCTAGGGAGGTACCCCCTAGCGGGCATGAGGATGAGCTGGCATAGCTGCAGCAGCAGATAGCAGAGCGCGATGCTATGCTAGCTGCCCGGGATGAGAGGATAGCTCGGTTGGAGCAACAGGTGGCAGAGCGGGATGCCCTGTTAGCTGCTCAGGAGGAGAGGATGGCCCAGCTGCAGGCGGACTTGGATGGAGCGACCAGGGTGCCCCAGGATGACAGGGTGACGAGACTCCAGGCAGAGCTAGCGGAGCGGGAGCGACGACACGGGATAGACATAGCTAGGCTTAGGTCGAGGACTCGTTACATTGAGGCTCTGGAGGACACATTGTTTAGGCATCACATTGTGTTGCCCGATCCTCCATCCTCCTCTCGTCTCTAGGCGTAGTGAGTCTAGGCACACCACTAGGTCTAGGGCTCCTACTAGGTCTCAGGGGTCCTCTTTTGATGGTTAGCTTAGTGCTTAGATGCACTCTTTATGAGCCTTGGTGCTCTATTGTATATTGTAGCCTTTTGGCATTCCTCGTACGTTTTGACCTTTATACATATATATATATACATGGCTTTTATTTATTTGGTGTTTTACTCTCTTTTGTGTGAATGCCTATGTTTTTGTGATGCATGTTTTTATATGTTTTAATGTTTTTGATGCATATGTGATGGAATGGAATGCAAACTTATAGATGATTAATGCGAGACTAAGTATATAACATGCAAATCTATGGATGATTAATGCAAGACTAAGTAAATGAAATATGCACTAAGAAGCACTCATACTTTTAGATAGTTAGATTTAGCCAACTGTTATCATAATTGTTTAATCAGGGGCACCGAACTTGGTGGCTTGTGAATGGATGACGTATGGAATGACATGAATATGGAAGAAGATATGGAGGGTGATATGGAAGAAGATATGGAGGAAGACTGTTTTACAAAGACTCAAACATGCTAGTGGTATCAAACAAACTTACTAATACTGCCTAATTCAACTAGGACCAAATGTGTGTGCATGCGAGTTCATTAACCAAATCAGAAGCATGGTAGTGACTCTAGGCAATCAAAAACCTGTGTGTGTGCAAGTGTGTTCATTAACCTCATCTTGCATAAATTAGGTAACCCTGTTATGGAGAAGACCCCGAAGCTAGTTTGTCCGTATGAGCATTCAGAGGTCTCTTTTTGAGGAGAGACATGTCGCCACGCAATGAGTATACTCCACCTGCCCGATCAAGCGTCTATAGCCCCGGTGAAGGTTAACTCCATAGTCCATGTTGTTTTTGACCTTTGTAAGCCTTGGGATCAGTGGTCTGGACAAGTAGTACGATCCTTACAACTTATTTGGGATCAGTGGTGTGTGAAAAATGTTCATTTCCTTAGAGCTTTGGGGAATCGGATTCTCAACCGAAGTATGATGAGAATTTTACCCTATCCTTACTACTCTGTTTATATTTATATTTTGTGATTGCTTGTGATAGTGGTAAGAACCACTGTTTTATGGACTATGTTTGCATGATAGGACAAACGAGGATTACCCTTTTCACTTCAAGGCACAACCCAAGGATGGTGTTATCTCTCTTTGACACAAGATGTTTTTAAGATGTGAAAATGTGATAGGTTCAAGACCGCTTTTGAAATCATTTCCCAATACTCAAGATTTTATTTAGTGTAATTTGTGATATGGCCCTAGAGAACTTTGACATGCATTTCAAAGTTTGCTTAAAACACTAGGAATGGCTGAGTGACCGAAAACATTTTGGCAATGTAAATATGTGCAAATGGAAAATGGGTGTACGAATGACAATTCGGTTTGATGGATTTTATGAAGGTGCCCCTGATTAAGGCAACATGACTTTTGCTTGACCAAATTTTATATCCAAAAGATAGAATGGTCTCTAACATGATATGCAACTATGGCTGAAAATGAAATGTTATGGTTTTCAATGAGATGTATGCACATGAAATGCAATGTTTTTGAATGAGATGTATGCAACTAACAATGAAATGCAAATTCTTTTTATTTTATTTGTTTTTTTTTTTTTTTTACAAGCCATGTATATATGTACATATAAAATTCAAACTATGCGTAGAATGCCCTCAAGTGTATAACATTAAGTGGTTCGGGTTCTTCCTCTCCCTCTAAACTGGCAAGTCTATAAGTTCCATTACCCACTCTTTCAGTGACCATATATGGACCTAACCAATTAGCCACGAATTTATCTCGAAGATGCGGCAATGCATTGGTGTTTTGTTGATTCTCTTTAAGGACAAGATCCCCTACTTGAAATTCTCTTAGATGAACTTTGGCATTGTAAGCACGTTTCAATCGGTCTTGATAAACTCGCAAATGCTCTAAAGCATTGATTCATTTTTCATCTATGAGTGTGAGTTGATCAAGACGTGCTTGTCTAGCAATATCATCATCGATAAATTCCTGCAAAGAAATTCGCAAGGAAGGGATCTCGAGCTCAAGAGGCATGATTGCTTCAGCTCCATAGACCAAAGAAAATGGCGTTGCCCCAATGGGAGTTCTGATGCTTGTTCTGTAAGCCCATAATGCCAAGGGGATTTGTGTATGCCAATCTTTATGATTTTCTTTAACAAGTTTCTTAAGAATAGCAATTATGGTCTTATTGGAAGCTTCAGCTTGTCCATTGGCTTGTGGGTAGTAAGGAGTTGAGAAACTATGTTGGATATTATACTTTTCGCAAAGAGCTCGAACATCCTTATTCTTAAAAGACTTGCCGTTATCAGAAATGATTTTAGAGGGAATACCAAAACGACAAATGATATGGTGAAGTATAAACTCCACAATTCTAGGACCTCGTCATATCGGTTAGAGGAATAGCTTCAACCCACTTTGTGAAGTATTCAATGGTTGTAATGATGAAAGTATGTTGTCTTGAAGAGGCAGGTGAAATCTTGCCAATTAAATCGAGACCCCATTGTGAGAAGGGCCAAAGGCTTTGGATGGGCTGTAAAGCTTGTGATGGTATATGGGTTAAATTAGCGTGTTCTTGACACTTTTTACATTGTTTAACATATTTGCAACAATCTTGTTCCATAGTGGGCCAATAATACCCCATACGTAAAATACGCTTCGCAATGGCCATTCCACTAAAATGACCACCACAAGTACCATCATGGGCTTCAGCAATAGCTCTATGTGTTTCACCTGCTTCTAGACAATGGAGGAGTACTCCATCATATCCACGTTTATACAACACATCCCCCAAAAGAACAAAACGAGCTGCCTTTTGCTTAAAATAGCGACGGGCGATTCGAGACAAATCATATGGGAGTGTTCCAAACTTGAGGAAGGCTACTATCTCACTAGACCAAGGCTCATATGGATCCGAATGGATAAAGCAAACATCTTTTTCATCCTTAGACTCAGCACGGACAATTGCAGACTTAGAGATTGTGGAAATGATTAGGGGTTGTACCTCTCCAAGGGAGTCCTTTGGAATCAATGATCCAAGAGAGGCCATGGCATCCGCAAATCTATTAGTCGAACGAGGCAAACTAGTGATCTCATACCAATCAAACTTAGAGAGCAACTTCATTGCTACATCATGATAAAGCTTAATGGTAGGTTCTTTGGCTTGGTATTCTCTCGTAATTTGTTTAACCACGAGTTGAGAATCCCCAAATATCCGAATACGCTTAATGCTCATAGCTATGGCTGATTGAAGACCTAAAATTAAGGCTTCATACTCTGTTGTATTATTGGTGCATTGGAAGTCTAGTTTGAATGATAAAGGGATGGGAATCCCTTGAGGTGTATGAAACACAACTCCAGCACCTTGACCTTTCGCGCACTTAGAGCCATCAAAGAATAGCGTGATGTCAACATCTTCCTCCGGAATGATGTCCTCTTCTTGTTCAGTGATAGCAAATACCGAATCATCTGGGAGCTCAATAATCAAAGGATGATCACTAGGTAGTGGAGCTTCCGCAAGTTGATCGGCTATAACTTGACCTTTAACGGATTTTTGGCTAATGAATTCAAGATCGAATTCGGTAAGCAACATTATCCATTTAGCGGTACGAGTGTTATTATAAGTGCGAGACATCATATAACGCAGAGGGTTTTCTCTAGCTATGACATATGTTGTATGGCTAAGCATATAATGACGAAGTTTCTTAGTGGCAAAAACCACTGCTAAGCACAACTTTTCCACATAAGCATATCGGGTTTCATAGCTTACCAATGTTCGACTAATATAATAGACAGCTTGCTCACGATTTTGTTCATTCTTTTGTGCAAGCATTGTCCCTAAGGCAAAGTCCGTTGCTGAGATATAAAGATTGAAAGGGACCCCTGGACGAGGCGGAGCTAAGACTGGCGGAGACGCTAAGTACTGCTTGATGTCATCAAAGGCTTTCTGACACTCATCTGTCCATGAAAATTGTACCCCCTTTTGTAGTAGGTGGCAAAATGGCCTACATTTATCAGAAAGTTGTGCAATAAAGCGACGGATTGAATTAATCTTTCCTTGTAAACTACGCAACTCCTTCAAATTAGTTGGGGGACACATTTCCATAATGGCTTTGACCTTGTTTGGGTCCACCTCAATACCTCGTTTAGAGATAATAAAACCTAGGAGTTTGCCTGAGGTAACACCAAAGACACATTTCTTAGGGTTTTTGGTTTCTAATAATCCCCCCTTTTCCCCGGGGGGGGGGGGGGGGGGGGGGGGGGGGGGGGGGCCCCAAACCCCGGGGCAAAAAGGGGGGGGGAACCCCTAACTGTAGAGCTTATCCGGATCATATGGATTATGGAGCGGTGTGAATAAGTCTTCGAAATTCATTGTCGACTTATGGAAGAAAGGATGGGTGGAATGGAAGGGAAAACCGGTGAAGACCTCGGAAGACCTGAGATGCAAAACAACATAGTTTTTCAGTTTTTTTTTTTTTTTTTTTTTTTTTTTTTTTTTTTTTTTTTTTTGGGTAGTGGTGAAAACCACTATTTTAGTATATACATATAATACAAGTTTGGATTATGGCTTATGGATGTGGCGGAGGGGGTGGTTCACCTCGTTCTTGTGGAAGAAGCAAGCGAAAGATGGCCTCTTGGAGAGGGAACAATTGGAGATAAAACTCGTCTTGTTCAGTGAGGGGAACAATGGGCGCCGACTCTTCTTCGGATTCATCACCATTTGACATGACGTCAAATTCTTCATAGGCTTCATCTTCGGATTCGTCGGGGTGGAGGATTTATTCTTCCGAATTAAGATTAATGCTTTGAAAAGCTTGTTCAAAAGAAGAAAGGGATGGAAGTGGTTGGTAGCCCAGACCAAAATGCTCGGTGGGTCTCCGGTATGGCATATCGATGCGTTCGGCTTACCCCTTGCTCGTATCGACCTAGGCCAAATTGCTGCCAATTATGTCCGTGGAAATAGCGAGAGGGAAAACCCTCCATCCTTTCGATATTGGCTGGGACTGGATGCTTAGGTTCTAGTATGGTGGTAGGACTAGAAGATGACTCTATTCCCCCATATACAAAATTAATGGAATTTGGCATAGAACCCATGTTATAAACCGATCCAATGGATAAATGTTGGTCATGTGGACGACCAAAATCTTTAACTGTTTGCACATTGAACGGTGTGATGTGGACATCTTGGATGGCATTCTCACCAATACCTGCATCGATGAGATGGACCTTGACTTGGGAGGGAGATGGACTAGATGATGGAATAGAAGAATGTGGGATAGAAGAATTGGAAGGATTTGGTTGGGTTGATGCTTCACTGACTTGTGAAACATCAGCTGGTGATGGTTGGGAAGATGGAGGAATAATAGGTGATGTTGAAGAAGGTGTAGAAGAAGGGGGTAATGACGTGGAAAGAGATGATTGGTCATGGCCACATGTGCATGTGGTCACTGATGAAGAAGAAGGAAGATTAGGAGATGAAGAAAGTGGTGAATGAGATGGAATAGCGGAAGAGGAAGATGGTTGCGATATGATGGGTAGCTCCTCGGGAATGGGAGCTTTAGAAGAAGATGGTATAGAAGAAGTAGATGGGGTCAAGAAAAGATGAGTGGATGGCAACACAATCTCATAAGGATTTGAGACATAGTTGCAATGTTTGAAGGGTTCAATGTCAGCAGGTACACAATGAACCTGTCCCTCATATACATACTTCGGACATTGATGCGAGTATAGAAGGGACACATCTCATCTCCCTAAGCCAAGGCCGTCCAAGCAATACATTGTATGCCATGGACCCTTCCAAGATGTGAAACAAGGTATGCAAAGTTCGGGCCCCTACCTCAATGGGCAAGATAACCGTGCCAACCGTGGAAGATAAAGCATCATTGAATGCTTTAAGAGTAAAAGTCGACTTTGTGATAAGGGATGGCGACAGCTTTAGATGACTCAACGCCGATGTTGTAATGATATTGATTGAGGAACCGGTGTCAATTAAGACTCTCTTGAATGGCTTGTGATCGATCTTGGCCATGATATGGAGTGGAGGATCTATACTTTCTGTTGACATAGGTTTGATTTCAAAATCATAGAAAGTGATGGAGGGCTCCATGCATGTTTGAATACTCCCCACAAAGTTGTTGAAGGCATTAGTATCTTGAGTTTGAAGCTCGATTGACTTTAATATTTCCATTAATGCCTCTCTATGCGGGGGAGATTGTTGAATGAGGTCATAGATCGATAACTTGGCGAAGCCATTTTTAAACCGGTAGTTAATCGGCTACTCAATGACATGATGGGTCGTTGGCATTGAGTAGAATGATTTAGCGGTTGTTGAGAAGTACTAGCACGTCGTTGGGTCACTCGTTACCTGAGGTGGATCGGGAGTTTGTACGGTGGTTGTGGTTCACCTGATTTGGTTGGTTCGCCCTTTGACCCCGGGTTACTACGTTAATAGTACCCACAAAACCTTGGTATTGTTGTACATGGTTGACTTGATTAGGAGGAGTTACCTGAGTTACTCCCCCCGAAGTTGTTGGAGCTTCCTCCCGATGTGGAAGGGGTGTTTGAAATACACCAAGATTTTGATTTTGTTGGGCTAAGGGGCTATCCAATTTAATGGCTCCAATCTCAATAAGATCTTGGATCACATGTTTGAAATCTGTACAATTATTGATATCGTGTCCATTTTGCCTATGATAAGGACAAAATAGGTACTCCTTGTAATACTTCCCCCTTCTAGATGGTTCTAAAGGTTTAAACTCGGGTAAAGTTAACCGATTTGTGCTATATAACTTGTTGAATATGACCGCATATGGTTCATCTAAAGGTGTGAACTGTCGCTTGGGACGATTTTTTTGCCAAGGTCGAGTTTCCATGGTTGGCCCGATATTGTGAGTCTGGTTGAGGAGGGGCGGGTACCGCATGATAAGCAATTGGTTGCGGTTGACTTTGCATTACTTGTTGTTGTTGAGCCATTACGGTCGGACTCGCCACCACTTGATTAACTTGGTTAACATTTGAGGTCTGTACTAGCTTTGTGTTTGTTTGTTTTGGCCATAATTATTATTTCGTTGTTGGCCCTTTTGTTGCCATTCTTTTCTACGGGGTTTTAAAACACCCTCTTGGACTTTAATGTCTTCTATGATACTTGCTTGGGCCAAAGCCTCTTCAAAAGTCCTGTATTGTTGTAATTGGAGTAACCAAGAGATAGGTTTTAGACAACTCGGGTGAACATTTTGGTTAACTCCTCCATTGGTAGGGAGAATGGCAAGTTTATTAATGATAGCCCTCCAACGGTTTCCAAAGTCATAAACAGTCTCATCGTCATGTTGCTTGAGCTTGTATAAGTCGGACAATGAAACTTTCCTTTGTACATTTAGGGAGAATCGTTCTAAAAATAGATTAATCAATTGCTCGTAAGCATAAATGCTATGGTGAGCTAAATGATTGTACCATTGTACAGCATCTCCTCCTAATGTCTGAGGAAAATTTCTGAGCATAAGAGCGTCATTATTTTGGATTCTAAAGCGAGCATGCATGAATGAGCTCACATGTTCATGAGGATCCTCAGTTCCTCGAAATTTGTCAAACTTCGGTAATGTGAAATCAATCGGATATGGCGGTGAAGGTACCGAAGGATGAATTGGTTGATTGATCAACGACCTTAGCGTAGGTTTTCGACTAGATGAGCCAGGCATGTTGAGCATAAGGTTGTCAATCTGTTGTTGCATAGCATGGAGTCGAGAATCTTCATGAAAATTTTGATTCGTTTGATGATTATGATGATGCAATGGAGGAGTGGAAAAATGATGAGATGGGATGAAATTGCCTGGATTAGGCGGTGTGGAATGGACAAGTTGTTGGTATGGATGATACCGAAAAGAAGGTGATTGGGGTGAATGATGAACTGGACTAGGTTGGGAGAAAGGTGGGGTAGGAATGGACACCACCGAAGATTGGGGTACCCAGGTGGGGCCTGAGCTAAGAAAAGCTGGCTGGGTAGAAATTGGTTGGGGTGTAGGATTTACTACGACAGGTGGTTGGGCATTTTGTTGCTGTTGTTGCTGAAGCAACTTGTCGAGGTACTCCCTAACCTTATTAATTTCTAACCCAAGGGATGTGGGATGATTGGATGAAGGTGGAGGGCGAGGCTGCCATGGTAGTCATAGGAGACTGCGTAGCGGGGGCAATGAAGGTGGCTGAAGTAGGCGGTACACGGGAAGAAACAAGAGATCGTGCCCCGGGTAGGGTGAAACCATAAATGGTTTGGGAAGAAGAGGGTTGAAATTGGTCATGGCTAGAGGAGGTTCCACCAGCCTCATAGAGAGAATTGGTGTACACCCGGGTAAATGGAGGAGAAAGTGGTCGGGAAGACACTACATTTGTCTCCAAAGGAGGACAATTGAGCATCTGGGAAGATGTTGGAGATGAAGCCGGCTGAGCAGATACAACATTAGCCTCAAAAAAAGGGTTAGTGTAGACTTGAGTGAAACCAACGGGTATGGTTGATGCAATATCCTACTGAAAAATAGAATCTTGCATAGGGGAATCTTGGATTGGCTCAAGGACATAACCAGTGCCATCTCTTAAGTGAGTTTGCACTTGGGCCATATCAATGTGGGTAATATGACAGGAATTGTCTTCCTCCATGGGCATGGCCATGTGATAGACGGTAGAAGGACGTGAAAGACCTGCAGGCGAACCTGCCTGAAATTCACTAGGATAAGTGGTCATGTTGGTGGTGGGGATGTTCTGTGAATTACCCATTTGATTATTTAGATTTAACATTTTAGATTGATTCCTTGTTAAGACCATAACGCAATAAATCTAAACAAATTCAGAAAAAAAAGAAGCAAAAATGGAAGGAAAAATTTACACTAAAGAAATTATCAGAAAACAGTCACAACCTAGGTTTCAACCAATGTGTCTTACTCGCGGTTAATAAATAATTTTCTGATCTTAATCGTAGTAAATTTTAAGTGTCCGGTTTATGAGTTTTGCATGTGATCTAATCTTGAATTATTCACAAAAAAAGGTAAAAACTATGGCTAGGAAAGGACAACGAGATTCTTACTGGTGATGAAATCCAGCAAGTTTGCTCGGGGGTGACCTATGGTGTCTGAGGCAGAAGTTTAATGGATGGAGATGAATTCCACCGTCACTAAACTTCAAGCAATACCTGGTGATGAAATCCAGATATTACTTGTTTTAAATGCAATATGAAATGCAGTGAATTTTATTTTAAGTGTTTTAGTTGTCTAATGTATACATACAAAGCTATAAATCAAAAGTTCTAATGATCTAAGCAAGAGGCTACTGAAAACATGCCATTTCCTCTGAAGAAGTGGAGTACACCGTTTAAAACCCCCTGCCTACCAATGATATCAGATATCAAAGGAGCAACCGGAAGGTTCGTCCACTTCTCTGCCTGGAATCACCCAATGGCAGGAGTACTATTGACATCCAATCAATAGTCCTACTTAGATAACTAAAACAGATAATTCGTAGCTATTCTAATATGCAACTAGGTATGCAATTTTTTTTTTTTTATGCAAGCAACAACCAATAATGCAATGCAAAGAAAAATGTAACTAAAAATAAGCTGTTCTTTTCCGGATTACTTAGTTTTTGTTCATTTTAAAGTAATGATCTGAAAAAGAAACAAAATATGGCAGAAAAACCAAAAATGTAAAAAGTACAATTAAAAGAAAAATGCACTTACTCGGAAGCCTACGCTTTCTCTGTGAAACTGCCTTCAAACGCCCATGGGAGTTCGCACGAGCTGAAACGCACCTCTGCGTTTCGGATCGGACTTCCGGACGCCCTCTCGCGTCTGCTGCGTTTTCTGCAAACTCCTCAAAAACCCTAGTTCGTTGGAACAACGAATTTCACGATTTCTGGAACCTGCAAAATAAAACAGAAAACAGGAATAGATCAGTAAAGCAAGTATTAAAAACATGAAACCCTAGGGGGTCCCACCGTGATCACCATTTGTAGATTAAAGATACAACGCCAAACAAAATATAAAGAAATCACGATAAAAAGTAATGCAAAACAGTTGTACAAAACAAATGATTTTTATTAATCAATGGAGTTTAGAAACTCCTTTTGAATACAACAGGGGCTGTAACCCTTTTCGTGATACAAGATTACAATTTGTGCTAGGGTTCTCCGAAACCCTAGCTGGCACAATAGTGGTGGCATCTCCGAAGAATGTATCCTTAACCTCAACCGAGTGAGTGGGCTTCGTTGTATCCTTTGGCTCGGACCACTCCGGCTTAAGCGATTACTATCCAATAAATCGGATCTACCATTAAAATTCTGCACACATTAAAACTATCAAAGAGGTTAGAAATTAATAAGAGGGCTCCACTGTGTGAGCCCTCAAAAACAATCTAAAACCCTAGAAATGAAATAAATAGAATGCAAGAACAGATTAATAAAAGAAAATAAGTTACTTGCTTTAGACTAATCTATACCTCTTCTCTGTTAACGCGGCGAGACCAGGCGGCACGGAAGTGATGTGATACAAATGGTTGGAAGGTGCCCGGTGCGATCGTGAATGCCGCGTGTTTGGATTGAGGTTTCGGACGTCGGTCTGTGTGTTTTTTTGGGTAAAGGGCGGGGCACTTGTGACAAGAATGGGGGATTTGCGAATGTTGCGGAAGGGATGGCGGCGAAGTTGGCGACGGATGCGGCGATGGATGCGACGAAAAGGGTAGCGATGATAGATAGAGGAGATTAGAGATAGAAGAATTAGATATCGATAGATAGCATAGGAGATAGAGTAGCAAAGAGATAGGGTTTTGAGCCATCAAGGTGACTCAATTTATAATCTACTCTTAGGGCACACTTTAGGGTTTTAACGACACTTTGAACGTGTGGCTAAGATTAAAGTGGATCCAAGGGTAGAGAATAAATCTAGGTTGTGAAACGGATTAAGATGGATGGATGGATGAGATTAAATGAAGGATGGACGGCTCAGATTAAATCACTTAAACTATTATTTATATATATATATTAAAATATTAAAATATATATATAAATATTAATTTAAATAAATTTGGGGATGAAAAATGGCGGGAAAGGTGAAATTGGGCCAAATAATGGCGGGAAGGTGGATGACCGACACGTGGCTGACAGGAAGGTATAGATGACTTACAAGTGGCTGGATTTTGGTGTCTACACTAATTATTGAGTTGCATCCCATAGGGCAACCTAATACCATGACTAATTGGTATAACCCTATTAAGCATTATGAGTATCATAAAGTGGAGAGGCACATGACAAATTTATGTAAGAGGTGGAAACATATAGTTCAAGACCTAATTTATGATGGACACATTGTTATAGAAGGTTCTCAACCTAATCCTCCAACAAAAAATCAACCTCCTACTCAACAAGCACCCACAACTAATCAAGACATGAGGGTCTTCCAATACCCCCTCCCTAATCATGGTCAACAAGTAGCTAATCAAGTATCATATCACAATGTCCCAACTCCCTATGATAATATGGTTCACATGATAGAAATAAGTACAAGGCAATAGGCTCAAGCACAACCAACTCAACACTCTCAATAGGAGATGAGTTCTTCATCCAACCCACCTTCAAAACCCACATTAGTTTTGAAGAATACACAAAAAAGAAGCATGAGGTTAGAACACCCACCTTTATTGTTGAAGCACAACTTAAGTTTCCTTTGATATTCAATAGTAGTTAGCTAGTACCCTAGCTAATATCTCCCTTTTAGAACTTTTTCAAACTTCTTCTATTCATAGGGAAGCCTTGTTGAAGCTTCTAAGACAATAATCTATTCCTCAAGATATTTCCCCTAGTGCTATAGTTGATGTTGTAAGCTCTCTTGGGATACATCATATCACATTTTTGGATGACGATATTCCTTCCTTAGACCTAAGAGGGTATTCTTCCCTCTATATTACTACATTTATTGGGGAAACATTTATCAAGCTGATTTTTATTATGGTTCTTTCCTCAATTTATGCACTTATCAATTCTTCCAAAAATTTGGATTAAAAGAGAAATATTTAACTAAATTTTATGTCATAATCAAAGCTTTCAACAATGACTCCCAAGAGGCCTACAACATTATATCCCTCCCCCTTAATTTTGGACCCAATATCATAGATACCTTGCTCTATGTGATGTCTTGTCCTACATATTTCAATCTTCTTCTCAAACATCCTTGGATTTATGTGATGTGGGTTATCTCTTCCACTTTTCATCAAAATCTAAAATTTAAATTTAAGGATCAACTTGTCATCATTCCATGTGACCTCGTGCATTCCAATATTGTTAAATGGTTGAACAAGCTCAATATGATCGTAATTTATGTCCATTAGTTTCCTCATCTCATATAACTAAGCAACTGGAAAATCTACAGGTGAGTGAGGAACCACTCATAAATGTCTCATCATGGGATCAATTTAATCATTTTCTTTTAGAGACTCTTCTTTATCTTGATAAGTTACCACCTTCAATGAGGACTATGGGTTTACCATGTAAGAGGGGTGAAGTCATATGCATTGGCATGTGTATCTTTATATTCATAGGAGTCTCCCTCAAATAAAATAGTCATGGTAGCAACCCTATTCCTATAGAGAATTCTTTTGCCCATTGTTACTTATCCAATGATTACCCACTCCCTAAATAAATCCTATCTAGTATGGGATATATAGGTAAAGGTTTGGAGCCATGATAGAAATATATTCAAGAGCCTTTGGAAGTTGAATTTTGGCCTGGGAGATGTGGCGTAGGCTACATCCCTAATAAAAACCAACCTTGACCCTTTGACAATGAGGATCACCTTGTGATATTAACCACTAAAAATTTAATATGGATACACACATTCACTTTTTAACCATTGAAAATTTAATATGGATACACACATTCATTTTTTAACCATTGAAAATTTAATATGGATACACACATTCACCTCTTTTTTCACTTCATTGAATTTATTCATGCACCTTCTTGCACACACCACACCCTATCGAGTAGTACTCACTTTAGCACATCATTCACATACAACACACCCCATACATATAGCTTCATGGTCATGAGTGAGGGGCAACCTCCATTCGACCATTTTTGAGCATATATCCTAGTGAGTATATCTCTTTCTCTCTGGCCATATTAGTGAGCACTACATCCTACTAGGTAATACATCCACACTTGTCCATATTTTTGCAAGTATAGCATCCTTACAGGGTAACTTCATGGCCACACACAAGGGTTAGACTCCATCTCGATCATTTGTGAGCATACATCCTTGCAAGGTTTTGCTCCTTTTCTCTTCTTTTGCTTAGTCATTTGGAGCTTTGTTTTCATCTCTTTATTCTTCTTCATAATTTTTTTTTCTTCTTCTTCTTTCTTCCTTTTCTTCTTTCCATTCATCCATCTATGCATTTTATGTTGCATTTCATTTCGGTTTTCACTTATATTTTTGCATTCATTAGATTCATGAAATTAATTCTTTTAGTTGCATTCATTGATTTTATTACGTTTGTCATTACCACACAACAAATTACTTTAAAAAAATTATCATAATGCACACACACTTTCACACCATAACATAAATAATAAATACCATAGCTTGATATTATTTGATAGTAGGGAATACATGTTAGTTGGATCGGAGTGCCATAGTCCAAGCCCAATGCAATTGACCCTCTCCAGGGATGCAAACCACAATATAAAATTGGTATGTCACCATGATCCCTACCCTAGATATGTAAGCCTACCTCCTCTGCTTTGCTTGTTGCTGGTGGTCCTAGTGGGGGTATGTTCACATATCATGTGGCTATCTATGATCAAGATCGTAATTGAATCTACAACTAAAGGGATACTGGTGGAAGCACCCTCTAATCCATTGGTACCACCTAGAAGTAAAAATATTGGTATAAAGTCTCCCTTTGTACCACTACATATTGCCTGTCCTCTACCCTCTATAATTTCTTCTATAGCAGGCATATCCCCTCACCTGGCTAACCACTCATCACAACAAAAATCCCCTCAATCTAGGCCCATTGATGCTCCTAATCTAGCCGATCCATATCCCCTCTGAGGTGGCTCACCTTGACCCTCATTGTGTCTCACTCTATATTGACCTAGCCCAGCTATGCATGGAGAGTGTCTATATCTCTCTACATGGTGGTTGCCCTATTTGATGGTCCCTCCACTACCCTCACTAGATCTCCCTGAACTACCTACGATCCCACTCGATCCTTCTTGTGTTGCTATGGGGACACCTCCAACTATCCTCCCTACCTATAACTCAAAGAGAGTGATGGTGGTCCTCATGGTTGTCAGCATATTTACCTTGACTTGTACCCTAGCCTACCTAGGAGGTTGTAGCATCTACTTTCATCACTTTTTTGCACATCAGTTAGCCTCTCAAAGAGCTAATTGCACTCATTAACCCATGATATGGTGCCTCTACACTGGCATCGATGGGGAGATCCTTGGGGACATAATACCCCATACCATCTCCAATATCCAAGGGCTACTCTAGCATTATCCACTTTAGGGTCAATTTAGAGGGGATCATCCAGGTCTTCCTCTATGAACCTAACCACATTAGGGTCCCCTTTGACCCCTTATGGATATTTCCTCACCCTCTTATACTAGTAATCCACCAAGTTTGGTATCTCTTGAATAATCCTAAACTACCACTGTACTCGATCGAATCGATAGAGCTCCAACTTACCCTCTCTATGGTGATCCATCAGATCCTCCTAACCTAATCTATCTCCTTTGCATCATCATTCCACATAGGGTGTAGATATCATGGCCACCACACGATCGTATGGTCTCATAGCTCATCTTTGACCCATATTCCTAGTGGTAGAATACTTGCTACGACATCTATGTATGCTCAAGGTATTGGGACCACCTATATTAGGTAGTGGCCCTCATAGTGCATCTAGCCTCCTGATGGCTATGTGCTCCTAGCATCATACATGGAGCAATATCATGCATACCAATATTGTATGTCAATTTTACATGACATTGTACAACATCTTGTACAAACAAGCCAACACATATAACCCCCATGTGAACTGCACCTATTGGTCTTGCATATTTATCACTACTACCACCAGCACCCATGGTTTTTAATGCTGACTCATGTGGAACACTAGTAATCCCACCACCACTCCATAAAGCATAGTTATCAATGCCTAAATCCCATGTCATCATGGCATTTCATCAACATGGAATCCGCTCTCATGAATCTCATGTGATGGATCACCCATCAATCTCTTCGTTGCCACCTATGGAACTTATGCCTTGTAAAATATCATCCCCTAATGGGGATCCTTAATATGTGCCACATTTCCTATAGTGTGATAGTCATCTCTCTCATAGGTAACCAAAACATGGACAATTTTGGATATCATCATTCTGCCAACATTTTCAATAGCGCTCTGCTAATGCTATCAATAGCACTCTATCAACCTCCACCCAAGGTATTTCAAGTAAGTGTAGAAGACCCAATACACCTAGTGTGTGTCTCTCTATTGGTGAAAGCTCTTGTAGTACCTCCTCAAGCATACTCAACTACCATTCTCTACTCTCAAGGATATCATGCTAAAATAAAAATAAAAACATAAAAATTAATTTAATTAAATAATCATCTAAACATCAACATAAGCATGCTAAATCACTATTTCAAACTAAGAGCAACCTAATTTCTTCTTCTCTTATTTTATTTTTTATTTTTTCTTTTCTTCTTTGAATTTGTACCCCATATCCTCTAGGGTGCAAATTGTTGAATCCATATCATTTAAGACATGGGACACAAATTCGATCACCTTCAAGGCTAGTCAGATCCATGGGTGATTGCCAAATTTGTGCTCGGGTCTGCATGGTGACTTTTGCTCAAAAAATAATTTTTTTTATACAAAAATACTAAAAAACTAACTAAAATCTAAATTCTAGCAAGGATTTTGGCTCTTACCCATGCTCGATCTACTACTGTACTGGCCTCACCCCTTATAACTATCACTAGATGTGTGGAAAGTGCCATTCTTTCATTTTATCCAGAGCTCTCTTTTATCTTCTTATGCAGTGAAAATGAATTAGGGTTTTTACCTGTTTTGCTTTTTATTCCTTTTTTTTCTTTTCTTTCTCCTCTTTCTCTCATTTTTGTGTATTTCTCATCGTTTGTTGCTCTCCTTTCTTCTAAATCTTCCATTTCAAGTTTCCTTAGGAATTTTACATTCCTTCTAAAACTCAAGGGGGCACCCTGACATGAGGAAAATTAATATTCCTAATACCTCAATTTTCATGTAAAATGTTCAAAGTGTCTAGAATGACACCATTTGTGCACCACCCCTCTCTTCTAAACCATCCACCCATTTTTCCTTGTGTTTTCCATATTTTTCTTCCATAAGTATCTACATCTTTCTTTGATGCATTTATTAGGCCATAAATGCATCAAAGAGGGAGCAAAATATAGACATAAAAAATTGACCCATCCAAATGAGTCATTTTTCCTTAGGTTCCTTTGGAAGGCTCTCAAACTTGCTAGAAGCAAGTTTGACCCCCTTTTCGTATGTTTTTCCTTGCTTTTTTAACCTTGAGCAAATCCACGCTCGGTAAGTTACAGGTGTGGATTCGGTAAATTTATTTTTTTGTAAAAAAACCTAAATTTAAATATGACCTTTTTGGGGCATCAACTTAATCAAGTTAAACTTTTGTTTTCTTGGCTTTTAGCCCTCCAAACCCTCTATAAATAAAGGGATTGGATCCCATTTTTAATACCAGTTACTCTCAATTGTCCAAATAATTCTTAAGTTATCTAGATAGCAATCTTGTGCAATATTATGGTGCTCTTGGTGCATTTGTGTTCTATTTTTGGTGTGTTCACATGATCTACAAGTGGAGAAAATCTTTATGAAAACTTATATTCTTGAGGGAGGAGAGGTATTCCACCTATGCTCTTGCTTCTTCCACGATATCACCAGGTTATTCCTTTGCATTAATTTATCCATCTACTTTCTTCATTCTGTGTTATCACATTTTACTCTTTTTTTTTAGATTTAAACCCTCTTTTGTGAATCCACATCTTGTTTGCTATAAGATGCAAATTCTATGAAAGATTTGATTTTTCTCATCAATTATTCTATATCCACTTCTTCTATATTACCAAATTCATGCTTAGTAATTTACAAGGCACAAATTCAATCCAGGTAGACTTTGGGGTGACTGTTCATCCAAAAACCCTGGGGTTTTGATTTACATACCTCTAGTGAACCATTTCATATTTATTTGCATTTTGTTTTATCTATTATAATTATATTTACTTGTATTTCATATTGTATTAGCATGGGGGCAATCACTTGTTCACAAACCCTAGGTTCCAAAGTTACAATCTTGTTCATTTTATTGTGTCCATTCTATTTGCATTTTGTTTGATGTTTCATGCTATCATATTTCACTATGTTTATTCCAAAGGTCAAATCTCACTTTATTGTGAAAGGTCAATTAAAATTACCTAGGGGGATTGACTCCTATGCCTCCAAGCTCAGTATTATAGTGGCCTAAGTAGGCCCCCAAACATCAACCATATTTTCTAGAATTTTTTTGAAGCTATTTTATAGATTTAAAGTTGTGGGATATTCAAGATGCAAGATAAATCTTGGATCAAACACCAAATTAGATAAGTGCCCTAAGTAAAGTTTTTAAGTTGTGTGTTGTTTTCCTTTGTTCTTTTTATTCATAACCTAGGTTATAAATAAAAGGAAAAAAACATTTGATTGCTTTCTAGGCATTAAAAAGGAAAAAAGCATATAGTTTTACATCTTGGGTTTAGTCTTGTTTGTGCATTCCCTTGGTCCCTTTCTCAAATAAAAATATTGTCTCTTACAACCTAGGGTTATATATCATTGAATGTAAGAATTATATTAGAGTTAGTCATTATCTTCTTGCATATCATGTGTTTTCCAAAGTTATTTTATTTCCATAGTTTATTTTAGAAAGGCTAAACATAGGTATTTGCTTAAATCACACATTAAAAATTTCCAACCTAGACTTGGAGCAAGTCCTAAAACTATTTTTGGTGAGCCCTTTTTTGTGTCCCTGAGTGTAGTGTTATAACATACCCCCGCAGTCACCTTGGCTCCCAACAGATCCAATTGAGAATCATACGTGGCAGGGAAGTTTTCCCTCTCTACATGGCCTAATTAAATTATTAAGTAATATTACCTTTATTCTTTCAAAGAATTTTTTATGTTACACCTCTTAATTCATGTGTTGGAATTTCCTTTGTTAAAAAATGAACTTACTAATGATGCATGCCTCTATTTATTTTAAGTGCTAAAAGTATTTAATGCTTTGATTAAAATGTGTGCCTGAGTATAAAATTGAAACTTGGGACTTGCCTACCACTTTGCCTTCTATAATTTTGATAATCAAACCAACAAGCAACTAAGCATTAAAGCATATTGGAAACTCAATGAAGATAACAATTTTCTACAAACAAATCACTTCAGAGAATCAACAATCTATGACAAGAAAGAACTTTATAATAATACAATAACCTCAATTGGTATGGGTATTTGAAACAACTTGAATTCAAAAAATTTATTACATTTACTATTTTTTCTATAGATTATTTTATATTTTGAAATTAATGGTTTTTATTCCAAAATTTTCTCAAAGATATCTTATTCCTACAAGTGTTTGTTGAATTGTGTATTTTTTCTAAACTCCTTTTATTTGTAACTTTATCATCTGCATTTTTATTGAAGTAATTGAAATGACATAATAGCCTACAATAAAGTGATTCATTCCCTTTAACCCAAAAAATGTCCAAGTATTTTTAAGAGGGATTCACTCCATTTTAGATAGAGTGATTAATTCTGATGATTTTCATGGCAAGCAAAATATACCTAAAGAAGTTGACTAATTGGTTTAAGAAGCAAATCATACCTAAAATAAGATAAAATTAATCTCTTAATAAATTAATTATAAAAACTAATAGTTGCATGCTAATTAATGGTATTTTGGAAAGGATTTTTACCCCAACATGTTGTTAATCCTCTTATTTTGAGAATGCAATGAACCCTCCAATCATAGCACTTCTTGAATCAATCAATTTAGCCATCCAATTGTGAAAAAAAAAAAGACAAATTCAAATATTTTTAGTTTTAAGTGCATCCATGGATATAATTTTCTAAGGCATGCCCTCTACTATAATTTCTTATAAATGGGAGGAATACTAGGCCATAAAAATAAGGACTTGACTTTATATGTTGTATTTGAGTTCTAGGGAACCCTCCCACCTTCATTTTTATAATAAGAATTAACTAAAACACCCACATCCTTGTTTTTTCCAAGTTTATTATGATGCAATTTATACCCATTGAGACCAAGGGAAGAAAAGTTAAAAAAAATGCCCAAGCCATCTAAAAAGTGATATATTATCTAACTCAATAGTGAATCACTCATATTTCACAAAGGACTTGAAAATAAAATTCCTCCAAGTGTTTAGTATAGAAAAAAACTTTACATATAACGGAAAATTGCTCCCTAAATAAAATAATTTTTGGTTAAGTTCCTATTGACTTTTAAGCTTAATTATCTCAAAATATCACAAGTCTCAATGTAAATAAAATGATAATATTATAGGTCAAAATATCAATAATCAAGAGTAGAAATATATATGAGAAATCTAATATTTATACCAAACCAATATAATGATAAAATAAAATTCAGTTATAATATCAAATATGAATGTAAATTGCCAAAATCATTCATGTGCATGCATGAAGAATATTTACAATATTAATTGGTCAAAAATATATACAAGCTTCAATATTATAAATGCTTGCTATGGTGATCATTTACAAACTATTTTCCTCCAATTACATTATATGGAGCTTTGTCTCCATAATATAGAAATATAAATATGACTCTTCAATAATTTTTATTGCACTTCTCACATATCTGGGAGATGTGATCTTTCCTATTCTTTGCATTTGGCTTCTCATATTACCTCTTGTATACTGGACCCTTTACTTTCTTCTTACATGCATACTTGACTCTATGATACTTGCACACTTCTACATAACTCTTACTTTCCTACATGCACTCCTAATACAAGACACTTGTGCACATCCTCACTTTACATATTTGCACACTTGCATACATGATACTTGTGCACATTCTCTCAATACATAACACTTGTGCATATCCTACACATTTCACTCTTACATGACACTTATGCATTTTCTTCATATTGCACTCTTACATGACATTTGTGCATATCCTACACATTGATACTTACATAAAAGGGAAATATAAATCACTCATTTAAACTATAGACTCAATGAAGGTAACATAGGGGTACATTTGCATATACTAAATAATGTAATATTCTTCAACACCCTCATCTATTATATTATTTTGTTATTAAAGACTTCAGTCTTCAATCTTTGTCTTCATATTTAATCTTCATGTGACCTTGAACCTCTACCTGAGATTCATCAGATTCTTGTTCTAACACTTGCTTTTGATATATATCTCTTTTAGTTTTCTTCCTCTTTACTTTCCTAATATTCTTCTTCTACTTCTTTATTCTATTATTTTCAATTTTGATCATGATCTTGCCTTGTCGTCTTTCTTAAATTTTTTCCTGTATTGTGATTTTCTAGAACATTTGCAACATTAGTATCATCAAAAATTTTTGAAGAATGAATATCTTCATTGACCAAGAGTTTTATTGTAAGATCTTTGAATTCATTTTCTTCTGATGTTTCTTCTAAATCTTGAATTTCATGAATTTCTTAAACTAAGTTTCTTTTTTTATTTTATTCTCTAAATATAGTTGAGGTTGTTGTTGTTGACCTTATTGGTATTGAGCTTGATATTGATGTTGTTGATATTGAGATTGAAATTATTGTTGTCGTTGAGGATTATATCGATACTAATATTGATATTGTCTTTTTTGAACTATTTTATTCGTTTGACTTCCTTGATTTATATTCATCTAATTTCCTTGATTATATCTACAAAAAATGTATTATGACCCTTTCTCTTACATATATGAAAAAATCTTGAATTCCATTTATATTTTTACCTAGAAGTTGTAGCAATATTACTTGGTATATTTTCTTTAGATACCGGGACATTATTAGTCATTTCATCCTTGATTAAGTTCTCTACTTCATATTCCTAAAGAATATTGACTAAATCATAAAATGTAGTCTCTTGCTTAGAACTTGTAAAGAAGTAACTAAATATTTATAACTTTTTGGAAGTGCCCTTAGTGTAACTTGAATAAGAAATTTATCTTCTACTTTTTCTCCTAGAGTTAATAGTTTTACCTTTATATCTACTATTTTTATAAGAAAGAGTTTTATACTATCTCCACTATAATTAAGATTGTAAATTCAAAATTGTTCCTTTGTTTTTCCATTCAATTATTTTACATAATGTATTCCATGCATGTATAGAAGTTTTTGCTCCACTTAAGTATGGGTGTATTTCATCAATTATTCCAAATTTAATTAACATCAGTGCCTTTGCATATTTATATTCAAATTGTATTTCTCTTTCATCCTTACTAGGTTTTCTCTTTGTTCCAGTTACTATATCCCATATGTTTTCTATAATAAGAATTGATTTCATTTTGTTCTTACATAATGCAAAATTTGGTCCTTTCAAAAGTTAAGATTCAAAAAGAATTTTTTTTATTATTTGACATAATGGAACTCATTCAGATTTGAAATCTTTTGTAGTAAACCTTATATATCCCAAATTTAATATGCACTCAAATATGAAAATTGAAAATTTTAAATTATCTCTATTCCTTTTATGTAGACATATTTTTAACTCTCCAATAAATTAAATTTGCAAAATTTAAATTTCTAAAATTTCAAAAAAAAAAAAAATTCAAAAATCTTCAAATAACTTCAAATTTAAAACTTCAAACCTTTTAACTCCACTACTTTCAAATAATTTGAGAACTCAAAAACCTTAAATAACTTAAATATTTTAATATTCAAATCAAAAATATTTTAGGAAGGGAAGAAGAGCTCTCACTTTAGGTGGGAGGCCACCATTCCAAATTTCCTACTACCTACCCTGCTCCTTCGAAGGTGATCCTAGGAAGTTTCCCTGCCTAGCTTCCTTGAGATGATCCTAAGTGGATTTCCTCCTATTTTGTCTCTATTTTTTTTTGGTTGGGTTTTTGTGTGTGGTCTTCTTCAATGCAAAGTGGTAGCACCTCTTTGATGTTCAGCTCATCCTCAGCTTGCTCGATGCACGAGATGGTCCGGTGAGCTTTTCTCCACATTTCTAGGTGGTATTTGGGAGAGACTAGGCACTTTTTATCATGGAGGGATTTTTTTGATGGCCTCTTGGTCTAGCGATAATGGAAAAGAGTGGTGTAGACCTACACAGTCTACTTGAGAGGTGTTTTGATGGACCTCTTTCTTCATGGTTGTTTGTGGTCTTGGATGGGGACCAAGGGCTTTCTCATTACCCATAGAGGAGGGGTTTCAAAGATAACTTCTTGGTATGATAACCTTGGTCCTTTTCCATTTGCTGAGGAAGCTTCAATGAGCCTTTCTCTATGGTTTTTTTATCTTATAAAGGGGGGGACCTCATGATTTCATGATGGCTATAGTTGAGGGGTTTTAGCATTGGCTTCCTGAGCTTGCCCTTGGGAGGTTTGGGGTCTCTATTTCATCTAAAGAGGAACCTACTCCTTTGAAATCTATTCTCTATAGATCTTTGAGGTCTTGAGGGGGACCTGATATTTCTATGCTTGTTGTAGAGGGGGGTTCTAGGCTTGGCTTCCTGGTTAGATGTTTGGTGGTGTTGGTGGTTCACATATTTTCAAGACATCCTTTGCAACTATCTCTTTTATTAGCTTTTCTGGTTCAACTTACTAGTGAGGGTTTTCTTGGGCAGGAAACCTCTTTTCAAATTTTAGAGTTGCTGGTGAAGGTTTCCCTAGGCAAGAAACCTTGTATCAAATTGCTAAACTAGTGGTGCAGTTCAACTGGTTCAATTTATTGGCAAAGGTTTCCTTGGGTGGGAAACCTCGTTCCAAGGTTTGACTACAAATGAAGGTTTCCCTAGGTAGGAAACCTCTTTTATTTTCTTTTCTATAGGAGAATATTTTCCTGGGCTAGAAACCTCTTTTCATTTTTTTATCTGCATGCAAAGGTTTCCTTGGATGGGAAACCTCTTTTCAAATTTTAGGGCTCTTTCGTTGCTCATTGGTTTTTTCAGTTTAGGTATGAAACCTTTTTCAAATTTGATGTTTTTTTTGTTGTTGGTCCTACAACAGTTGTCCCCCTATTTTTATAGTTCTCTATTTGTCTCCTAGAGATAGTCTTTAGGAGACCATATCTTTTGTTGTAATATTTTGTAAAAGGTTTGGGGATCCTTTCAAAATCCTTTCTTTCATCCAATAAAAAACATTTAAATCCTAGTAGAAAACCTTTTCTTTCCAAAACGTAAAATAACTTTAAATATTTTCAAAAATATTAAATTTTGAAATAAATAAAATTCAAAAAAATATATTAAGGTAGAAAACCTTATAACTCCCTACTTGAAATTTTTTAATAAATTTTAAATTCAATACTTTTTTTTCCCTCCAAGCAATAAAGGTAGGAAAGGCTATTCTAATGTATCTTTTCAATAATAAAGTCTTCGACTAGTAATCTATACATTACCTTAGATTACTCTAGCTTCTACATTGAAATATTGACTATAATGTTGGACTCGCCCAGGTATTTAAATTTTCTAAAATGGTGCTTAATATTCCTTCTTTCTTGGCACCTAGTTTGATGTTCTTCAATGCTATGGCATCCTAGGATTACACTTGTTGAATAGGATGTTCAAAGTATTTTTTTGCTCTCCAATAAATAAAATGCTTAGTGCATTCTCAATCTTCTTCCCTGGACAACATGCTTCGTGTGTTCATGATATCCTTCACTAGTTGGCATGATTAGTGCATTTATAAAGTTCTTTATTAGACAACATGCTCATATTGAATGTCACTCTTGTAAGGTGCTCAAGTTTTTGTTGCTTGAATTCTCAATACTTGATAGTGGATGGTGCTCTTTCTCTGGAAATAAATGCTCTCTTTCTCTAGAAATGAATGCTCTCTTTCTCTAGAATTGATACTCTATTTCTCTAGAAGTGGATGTTCTCTTTATCTATTATGGTGATATTTATTAGAATGATGATCTTCTCTAGAGTGTTGGAGTGTTGGTCTTATCTAGTCTGGACAAATCTCTTGCTTTGAGAGAATTGGTCTTCTTTGGTCTAGATAATGCTCTTGCTTTGAGAGCATTGATCTTCTCTAGTTTGAAAAACACTCTTGCTTTGAGAGCATTAGTCATCTCTTATACTATAAAAAGTGCTCTTATACTGTTCACCCCCCCTCTCAGTATAAGCTTGTGTTCTTCAATTGGTATCAGAGAGGGTTACTTCATAAGAGTTTAATAGCTTGAAGGAAAAGCTAACAAGAACACAATGGATCCTAAGGAGGTGTCCTCAAATAATTCATCACTAGTATTTGATGGAAGTGACTATATGTATTGGAGTATGATGATGAGGATCTACCTAATGGCACTTGGCAATGAAGTTTGGGATGCAGTGGAATTTGGATATGATCCAACAGTCAATCCTCCTATAGATAAGGAAGGTAAGCTTCTACAACACTATAATTCAAAAGCAATGAATGCACTTGTGAGAGGTTTACGTAGAACAGAGTCTATGAAAGTTATGCATTGTAGAACTGCAAAAGAAATGTGGGATAAATTGCAAGGTATATATGAGGGAGATAAAAGTGTCAAGAAAGCAAAGATATGAAATCTCAAAGGATAATTTGAAACATTGAGAATGAATTATGAGGAAAATATCAGTGCTTATCTAATTTGAATTGATGAGGTTGTTAATGATATGCAAGGACTTGGAATGAATATTGATGAATCAGATGTTTGTGATAAAGTCTTAAGAACTCTTCCAAAAATATTTAGTGAACAGGTTTTTGCTATATAAGTATCAATGGATGGTGATTCTTTGACAAGAGATAAGTTGCTTGGTATGCTTACAACTTTTGAGATAAGAACAAAAGATCATATTCCCCAGAAGGAAGCAACATTCAAAGCAATCAAGAAAACAAAGGGTAAGAAGTCAGAATCAAGCAGTGAGTCATCTAGTGATGAAGAAGCTAATTATGGTAGAAGAGATAAAGATTCTAGAATATCCAGAGATCTAAGATCTATTAAGTGTTTCAATTGTGGAAAGTTTGGATATTTTGCAACATATTGTCAAGAACCAAAGAACAACAATGGTGAAGAAAAATAGGATCACAGGTACAGGGAATCAGAAAGATATAGGCAGGATAAGCATCAAAAGAAAAACAAGGATGGACAAAGTAGACAAGGAAAGAAGTTCTTTCAAAGATAAAATAGGAGCTACTATGCGGATAATGCAAGTAAGTACTCAAGTGATAATGATGCTAGTTTTTTAGACAATGATAGAGATGAAGTCCTATTTATGATTGAAGAAAAAGAACCAGTTAAGAAAACTCCAGTAATTCTCAAGTGTTTTAGATGTGGTAACTTTGGACATCTTGAAGATGATTGTACAAGGGATGGTTATAGTTTTAGTGATGATGAGTATGAGAATGCACTTGAAGGACCAGATGAAAATCTTCTAATGGCATTAGAAGAAGAAGTAAGTGATCCTATAGAAGACAAGCCAAAAGAGAGTAAAGATGTGGACAAAGGTAAACAAATAGAGGATTATTCATAAGAGAATGGTTATGATCTCAAGGGAGAACTTATCTATGCCCTTGACATGGTAAAGAAGGTAAGAAAGCAACACTCTAAACTTGAAATTCAGTTTCAATAATGTGATGAAGAAAGAATATTGCTCATAGAGGATTTAGAAAAATCAAAGGCTAAGGCAAAGAAGTTCAAAGATAAGTTAGAAGCAAAGATCTTGGAATGTGAGAAGTTAGCACAAGAAGTGGCACTACTAAAATAATATTTAGAGGACTCCAAGATCAATATGAAAGGATTTAAAAATAGCTCAAATAACTTGGATAAGTTCATCAAGACACAAAAGACTACATCAAGCAAAACAGGTCTTGGATTTGAACAGGATCAAAATAAATGGGAAGGAGAGTCAACTTCAAGTTTTGGAGGAGAAGAAACTTCATATGAAGATACTTTAGAAGAAGATAGTGTAAAAGAAAGTGAGACATCAGAGGATGGTTTGGGCAATAAAGGATTCAACAAATATAGGAACAATGCACAAAGAAGATACAAATGGAACAACAATCAGAATAGGAGACCAATGAGGTCAAAACAAGGAAACTTAAATGGAAGATGCTTTTCATGTCACAGGTTTGGGCACATGGCTTCACAATGTAGGACACATGAAAGATAGGAATATGGGAACATACAACCTTTTCATGGGTATTGCTACTCATGTAATCAGTTTGGTCACAAGGCAATGAATTGCAGAGTTCATGATAGAAGAGGATATGGCTTCACTAGGAGAAATCCTAAGACATTTGCACCTCCAAGGAATAATAACATTAAGTGTTATAAGTGCAATAATAATGGCCACACAGCAAAGTGGTGTAGAGCAGATATTCCAGAAACAAGTATGAATAGGAATAGGAACAAGAACATGGATGTGAACAGGAACAAGAATAAGAATGATGACATGGACAGGAACATGGACACGGATAGAAATAGTCAGAGGAATAAAAAAATTAGATAAGAAGAAAAGAGGATAAAGGTAAAGAACAATGCTTTTTGGGAGTAGAAATACTCCCACCCCATAATTAACCACCTTAACAGAAGGTGGGGGAGGGGCTAAGCTAAGAGGCTTATTCTTAGCCCCAAGCCCCAAAGGTGACCCTTTTCCATTGATGTCAAAGGGGGAGATATTTGAGTAAGGGGGAGATATTTGGTATTTGAGAGAGCATTGAGATAGGGGGAGCAATGCCCCAGGGGAGAAGAACAAAGGAAAGGTCAAGTTTTTAGTTAAAATAATTTGGGTTGCCATCAATGACAAAGGGGGATATTGTTGGACATTTTGAGCTCAATTAGTTGTCATTGATGTCAAGGTGAAAAAGTCATCATTGATGCCAAAGTGAACAAATGGAGCCATCATCAACACCATGGAGCACACCATTATTAACACCAGGAACAAAGCAAAGAGTTGGAGAATAAGTTGGTAAAATAATATTTTATGAGGGTTTTTCGTAAACCCATGGTGGAAAATTAAATGATTTTTTATTAAAATCATTATAAGGATATAAAAGCATCCTTACACATTGTGATGGCAGTGAAGGTTTAATTAAACCCATGGTGGCAGAATATTTTAAATCAAATCAGTGGAGTACAAGTTGCAGGTTTAAATTTACCCCATGGAAGACTTTAATTTTATTAAAGTCAAAGGTTTTAAAATATAATTTATAAAATTTAAATTCTACTGAATTTAAATAATTTATAAATTATATAAAGGTTTAAATTAACGCCGATGTCATCAAAATTAAGGAGCGCCGACGTCTAAATTCGAATGGTGTTTTGTGTATAAATTAATGCCCAAAGGGGCATTTGAAACTTACCCCTCGACGAATTAACTCCCATGCAAAAAGGTTGAAGGTATTTCGTGCATCGTGAACGTTGAGGAAGAAGACAAAGAGCTTTGTCTTATTACTATCAGGGAAGAAAACAAAAAGATGATAGTGCATAATTTGAGTCACATAGGACACGCTGGTTCATTGGTGGCACACGCCTTGCGAAGGCATTGGGAAAGGAAGCACCCACGTTTGATTCTCGTGGACGTGCCAAGGAAGGTCTTTTTGTTCGCATTCGATTCGAGCACCAGGAATAAGAGAAAGAGCATGAAGTGCTCATTGGTTCTAAAACATGCGCCTAGCACACGCGATGGTCAAGCCCGCGGCTAGAGCGCTTGGGGAGGCAGAGATCGTGGGATCGAATCCCACTAGTGGCAAAGGTAATTTTTTATTTAAATTTTGCCTAAGGTTTTCTTAAAAGGGTCATTTGGAGTTATAAGGGTTTGTGTAGATTTATTTGTGTTTGGAGTTATAAGGGTTTGTAAAGATTTATTTTTAATTAATTTGTGTTTGGAGTTATAAGGGTTTGTGAAGGATTATTTTTATTGAAAATTGATTTGTGCTACTTGGAGTTAAAAGGGTTTTTGAAAGATTGTTTTGTTGAGAAGGGATTTATGTTATTAAGGTTTTTAAAGAAAGAGGATTTGATTCTTGCCAAAGTTCTACTTGTCATTTATTGATTAAAGAGGTTTTGAGTTATTTTGGTGGATGTTGAATTTATTTTTAGTTGGGAGTTTATAAGGTGTGATTGGATAAATACTTTATGTATGTTGATGGTTGTTTTTGAAAGGTGGAGTGATAAGGTGTAATTGAGTATTTATATTATTTTTGTGAGAAATATTTATCTTCTAACCTCTTGAGATTGGCATAGAAGTTTGTGTGATTGTGGCAGATTTATGAGATCCCTTCATCTTCAATAAAAAGGTATGAGCACATTCTTCCATAGTTGAGTTGATTGATTGGTTTTCTGGAAAATAAGTTTGGAGTGAAAAGGACTTGATTAGGGTTTCCTTTTCGAGAGTGATTGAGTTAATGCTTCAAGGTTTTCTAGAATAAAGAGTTGTTGTTAAAACCTTGTTTGATAAGCATTGTTGTTGAAGCCATTGGTTGTGTGAAGAACTTGAGCTAGGGTTTGAAAAGAACATGAGTATCATTGTTATGTGAAGATTGTTTTATGAGCATTGTTGTTGAAGTGAGTTGTTGTGCAAAGAACTTGAACTAGGGTTTGAAAAGAACATGAGTATCATTGTTATGTGAGATTTATTGTTGAGCATTATTGGAAACATTTTGAGTTGGTGATTACATGCTTGGACTAGGGTTTGTGAGAAAGGGTTGTTTCTTTGAAGTGATTGGTTGAGTAGAGTTGGTTGAGCCTAGTCAAGTGGTTGTGTGGAGTGATTGTTCAAGTTCCTTAAAACAAACTATTCTATATTCTGATTTGAATTGAGAAAGTGATTGAGCATTGAGTGTAGAACATATTGAGTCTCTAACAATTCTCTTTATGCTTCTATGAGATTGGACAAGTTCTGTGTGGACTTGTTAAGCAGATTTGAGGTAAGTCTTTGAGGAGACTTGTGGACTGATTTTGTGTGAGCTTTTGTGGAAGCTTACAATACATAGTTTGGACAAGTTCTGAGTGAACTTGTTGAGCAGATTTGGACAAGTTTTGAGTGGACCTATTGAGCATATTTGGACAAGTTTTGAGTGGACTTGTTGAGCAGATTTGAGCAGGTTCTGAGTGGACCTATTGAGCAGATTTGAGCATGTTATGAGTGGACTTGTTGAGCAGATTTGAGCAAGTTCTGAGTGGACTTGTTGAGCAGATTTGAGCAGGTTCTGAGTGGACCTATTGAGCAGATTTGAGCAGGTTCTGAGTGGACCTATTGAGCAGATTTGAGCAAGTTCTGAGTGGACTTGTTGAGCAGATTTGAGCAAGGTTTTGAGTGGACCTGTTGAGCATATTTGAGCAAGTTCTGAGTGGACTTGTTGAGCAGATTTGAGCAGGTTCTTAGTGGACCTATTGAGCAGATTTGAGCAAGTTCTAAGTGGACTTGTTGAGCAGATTTGTGCTAGACTGAATGGACTATGTTTAGTGCAAATTTGAGATAGAGCTTTGGAGGTGACAGAGAAGAGAGGACAGTAGTCTCCAGTGGATAGAGATCCATCAGCCAGGGTAGTGAGGACAGGTCTTCTGAGTGGGGACAAGAGTCTTCAGTGGAGAGAGATCCACAAGCCAGTGCAGTGGAGGCAGTAGTCTTCTAGAGGATCACCAGCCAAAGCAGAGGAGGAGTTCTCCTATGGATAGAGATCCATGAACCAGATTTAGGGGATCAACATCTCCTTTGGATAGAGGTCCATAAACATTGTAATAGGGAAAGGATTCCCAAGAGATTATTTGAGAAATATTTAGAAGAAATATTTTCTTCGTGGAGGTAGCCATATTTGGGTGAACCACGTTAAATTGGTGTCTCTACTGTGTGTGTGATTTGTGCATTGCTTTGATTACTGCTATTGATATTGCTATCTATACATTGCATAATATTGATTTGGAAAGAAAAGTAAAAAGTGCTCTTATATTGTTCACCCCCCCTCTTAGTATAAGCTTGTGTTCTTCAAATTTGAATGTCGTTGAACTCCCAACTTTTTTCTGAGTTGGATTTCTTTCAATATCCAACTATCTTCTAAGTTGGCCCTTAATAAATATTAATTGAGTCCTAGTATTTATCAGTTTTCCTTGAACCAAGTGGAAAGACCCTAGCATCTAAATCAGGATAACTAATCCTTGTCCTCTCAATCTCTACTCAATCAAACCTTCAAAAATAGAGTCCAAGTCTTCATTGCATTCAAATTAGATAGACTCCAAAATATAATTGTATCAAGAATGGACAAAGTTAAGTGTTAGATTTGATACCCTTGTTGGCTTTTAAGCATAATTATCTCAAATATCATATGTCCCAATGTAAATGAACCAATAATATTATAGGTCAAAATATCAATAATCAAGAGTAGAAATATATGAGCAATCTAATATCTATATCAAGGCCAATATAATGATAAAATAAAATTCACTTATAATATAAAATATGAATGTAAATGGCCAAAATAATTCATGTACATGCATGAAGAATACTTACAATATTAATTTCTCAAAATATGTATACAAGATTCAATATTAGAAATGCTTGCTATGGTGATCGTTTATAGACTATTTCACCCAATTACATTATATGGAGCTCTGTATCCATAATATAGACATAAAACTTTAATTTTTAAATATTTTTTTATTGCACTCCTCACATACCTAGGAGATGTGACCTTTCCTATTCTTGAACTTTCGCTTCTCATCTTGCCACTTATATACTAGACTCTTTACTTTCTTCTTATATGCATACTTGACTTTATGACACTTGCACACTTCTACATGACTCTTACTTTACTACATGCACTCCTAATACAAGACACTTGTTTACATCCTCACTTTACATATTTGCACACTTACATACATGACACTTGTGCACATTCTCTTAATACATAACACTTGTGCATATCCTACACATTGCACTCTTACATGACACATGCATTTTCTACACATTGCACTCTTACATAAAACTTGTGCATATATTAAACTTACATAAAATGTAAATATAAATCATTCATTTATATCATGCATTGTCTCCAAATACACCTATGGAGACAACCTCAAATTTTATTTTATATCATCACCTATTCATGGTACCAACTCCATTAGCACCAACACCTCCTACCAATGTGAATGTCATCTTTAAATTTGGTTCTAAAACTAGTTTCCAGTGTTATAATCACATCTAACATCAAAATTAGTACTAGCAAACTAGGTACAACTTATATAATTGGCATTAGCATTAGCACACTTATTTCCAACTTATTCACTAGAATACTATGGTACCAAACTATATAGTACCAACACTACTCTTGGGTGTTAATGCACACAAATTCTACGTCTTACCCAAATTTATAGCTTACGTAGGTAATAATTTCTATGTCTAAAGTAAAAAGAATATGAGTCCAAAACTTCATCTTAGCTAAATTTAGGATTTGAGTAATGGCATGTGTCCACATGTTCATAAAGTAGCATCCAAACTATGAATCACTAACACCAAACTTTAATCTTTATAACTTAAATAATATAAACCACCACATTTCTAAATGGGTAACCTTTATATTCAATATAGTGAATTTATAGCCTATGAAATATTATATAAAGAGGAATGCACTCTAGCCTATAAAATAATAATGAGAGAGAAATGGGTACAATGTTATAATCTCACATCTCTTCTTAAATATTATTTCCAATGTACTCTATTTTCTAACTATTATTTTATCTATTCTATGCTCTAATTGGTTATACTATTTTATTTTTAAGCTGTACTCTTTCTTTATCTTCCTTAACTCAAAATCATTGTTATGTATTATAGTGGTTTAGGTTTTGAGTGTATGTCAATAAACACAAGATTAAGATATCAAAAGTTTGAGTATCAAATGTGACATTTATCTAATTACCTTTCTTATTGTTCCAAACTATCTCCTATGGAACTAGAACTAATAACATCAAGATAATTTATTTATTCAAAGATATGTTGAACAAAGCCCTCATGGAATAGAGGAATGATATAATGAATTAATTTGATCAAACTCTTCAATGACTACCTATTGTAAATTTTACAACCTCCTTGACATAGCCTTTTACTAACTGTATCGCTCCAAATTTTTTGCATCCTTACCTTCAGGCTATAGGATCCGTGCCCGGAAGGAGGATGGGAAAAGGATGTCGTGGTACCTCGGACTGAGAGGACTTGCAAAGGTCCCACCTCTCAAGGGAGGTGTATTTTGATGATTTTTCGATGGATGGTGGGTTCACCAGGAAACATTTAATGGCAGTTTCCACGCCTAGGTTTGGAATGTGTTTTTATGTGTTCATTTTTAGCCTTAAGCATTCATATCCTAGGTTTGGCCAAATGAATCTAAATTAATCTATATGAAAGTGCAGATTTAATGAATACGAGAAAGCAAAATTAAGACAAAAAAAGAGAAATTACAGAATATTAAAAGTAGAATACCTGATCCGGATGTCTGATGGAGATTCTGATGTTTGAAGCAGTCAGGATCGCCTCTGATTTGACAAGATCGTCTGAGATCAGACAAGATCATCTAAGATATGACGAATTCGTCAAAGACCTGCAAACAGAAAAACAAATGCAAAATACAGAGAATGCGACTATGATGACAAAGGGAAACAACACAAAATAACAATATGAATACTAAACAATAGTTATGAATAGAAATTCAAACAAATTATGATATTCTAATGAGAAATTATGATCTTATCATGCAACCTAAGCTATATGGGTGAACTCCAAATGCAAAATAGTAAGAAATAAGGATAAAACTAACTAAAATGCAGAATAAAACAACAAAAGGTATAAGAGAAAGCACAAACTCTAGGCACTGATTGCCCCCAATGCAGATTGCAATCGAAATCATCTGGAAGCAATGAAATCGTCTCGAATTGTGACAGGATCGTCCGAGATTTGAACGAGATCGTCTGCGACGATCTGAGCTTGCTCCGGCTGAAAATCAATGAGGTCCCTACAAGAAAACTTCAAAATAACAAATACAAAATGATGCTCTAGGTATTCTAATGCACGCAAAATCAAGTTACAGGGAAATTCAGCCAGGGGTTGGGAAGGGAAGGTCCTAAGGATTAAATAGGCTTAGGGGAGTAGTTAGGAGGTTGGAGATCATCCCTATTTGGGAGATCTCCAATGGGGGAGGGTCCCTAATGACGTAGACACGCTTCTGCCCGGATTAGAGACCCGTTGGAACAAAAGCTAATTGTGCAAAATCAGTTTTGCGACAAGATCGTCTAGACGTCCTAGCCCAGACGAAATCGTCAGATCTAGGGCGATATCGTCTGATCGGCGACGATATCGTCAAATGGTCAAAACAACCTCTAAAAATGGCACGAAAAAGGGGGAAACAGATTACCCGACGGTTAACGGGCGGTTTGGGAGGTTAAAATTTGAATTTAAATTATTTACTAGGATGAATGTAATTACTAGGATTTCACTGCGCCAATTTTAGGGTGCTACATTTTGCCCCCTCTTTAGCGAATTTTCTAAAGAAAATGCGTTAAAGATGAGTTCTTCTCGATCTACGAGAAAGCAAAAATTATTCCCATTTTTAGGCGACGATTCTTGGTCGAATCGTACGACAACTTACTATGGTGCCCCCTCCGTGTTTTTACCCAAATCGAACGTTTGAGGTAAAAACACGGAAAAGCAAAATTATTTTTGAATTATTTTTGAATAAAATTAAGAAAAATAGGGTAAAACCCTAATTCATTTTTACTGTTCATTTTTACTGGTTTTAGAGCTCTGGAAGCAAAAATGGTGGAGACGACGCATAGATCAACAGAGGTCTAGCACGGACGATTTTGGCTTGCGAAATCGGAGACGATTATGCTCAAATTTGGGACGATATCGTCCAATAGTGGATGATATCATCAATTGCATAAAATTGAACTTATTTTAACTTGCATTTTTAATCACTTGAGTTGTTATTAATGGTTGTTTGTTGTTTTGTTGTTTATGTTGCAGAGAGGTTTGCTAAAAAGTAGGGAATGGAAGTATGGAGGTTTGAGAGATGACTTGGCCGCTCTTACACGAGCGAGCGGGATCAGTCGGCACGAGCCGGCTTACAACATGTGGCGAGAGATGCCACAAGTGTCTACAGATATGGGGCTACTGACAGCCCTAGCAGAGAGATGGTATCCGGGTTCTTCCTATTTCTAGCTACCGACAAGGGAGATGACTCCCACTCTAGAGGATGTATGGAGGATTCTGAGAATCCCCATACAAGGACGGTTGATCACTCCTACGGCCAATCAGGGCCATGCTATGGGGCGATTGTGCGGTGACCCGAGCTTCACCCTGGAGAAGGGAGGAGTTAATATCGAGGCACTACGCCAGATGCCTGGGGCATCTAGACTCACACGGGTTCTAGCTGGAGTAGTTGGTGGACTTCTACTGTGCCACCAGAGCGGGTGCAGGGTGCCATGGATGCTAGCAGATGTGATCTGTGACATGCGAGACCATGGCTACAGGTTTTCTTGGGGCAGCTTTGTGCTATGTCGATTGTACAGGATCCTACATGGGGTCGTGTACAAGGGCGGCCGATGTCTGGTGATGACATCGCTCCTACAGGTTTGGTGTTGGGAGCACATTGCAGTGCGGAGGCCGATAGGGCTTCCTCTGATAGGGATTGATGGGGAGAGGCCCCGAGTTTTCTACTGGTGGCTCCGGAGAGGGTCACAACGACGGATCGACCTTCCGATGTCCCAAAGACTGCTAGATGACCTAGTCCCAGACCAGATCACCTGGAGGCCATGGCGCGAGCACCCAGGGTGGGTCGAGGATGGACAGGAGCTAGCTCGCGTTAGGCGAGTGTGCTGGCTACGAATGGAGAGGGGAGAGGTGGAGCTCCATCGCTATGACCGAGTTTTGTGTCAGTTCGGTCTGCAATAGGGGATCCCATCTCTCAGGGATTATGAGTTTTCTCGGACTGTCTGGGATAACACCATAGTGAGCGGGGCTCCAGACATGCAGCATTTTTGGAGTCAGGACTCGGACGATGCCCCCATTCAGCCAGTGGATGGGGACGACACAGGGGTAGCCGATGGCTACGATGCCTGGTATGCAGGCATCCGCCCTCCTCGGATGACGAGGGCTCAGGGTCCGATACATGCAGTTGTGCGTCGGATAGGGAGGTGGCACCAAGCGGCTATGGAGGCGGCCCAGGGTCACGGTGGGAGAGAGCTGAGGAGGCCGCATGCACAGGAGAGGCCGTGGCAGAGGGAGAGGAGGGAGGCGAGACCCCCTTCTCCATAGAGAGAGAGGCCACCATCGCCCGATAAGGGCAAGGGTGTTGACACAGGGGAGAGTAGCGAGACAGCTACTCTTCGAGCGGAGAGAGATCATCTTCGGGCATAGGTGCAGACATTGCAGGACGAGGCTACATGCCATCGAGCTGAGGTTACCCAGCTCAAAGACGAGATTGCATGCCTTAGGGCACGGGGTGGAGGAGCGAGCACACGGGAGCTGGCACGATCGATTGCTCAGACCGCGTTCTACCAGGGCATCTACTTCCAGATGGTGCCAGAGGGTCAAAGGGTACAGCTGCCAGCCGGCATTGCTGACCCTATCAGGATTGGGTCCTCGAGGACTTCATCCCGATCGAGGACTAGGACTCATAGTACTACTCATACTATGATGGGGCCACCTCGTCCACCTCAGGGCGGGGGAGGAGATGAGGCTGAGAGCTCGAGGGGCTCTCGAGGCTAGAGGACTGCATTACACTATACAGATTGATATGTAGGTTTATTATTTTTTGATAGAGGATTGAGTATGCCGAGGTACAGATTGTGGCATACCGATCCAGTTTTGATGATGTATATATACTGTTGATATATATATGAGATGAGATAGTTTTGATCATATGACTTGTGTTATGTGTATGTTTATGATGCTTTTATGTTTGATTGATTGATTTGATAATTGGATTGAGGATTCATGAAATTATGTCGTTTTGAAAATTTATAATTTTGATGTCATGCGGTAATATTTTAAATGAAATAATCTGATGTAACAAATGGGTTGTTTGTAATGTGATGTGGTAAAAAATAAAAAGAGACTTCTAACAATAATTTCAAAGGACATTGTCGCTATTATAGACCATTTCATGGAGTCATCGCTCACTCGGTCGTCAAGCTAATCCCAGTATAGAAATATTGTTAAAAGTAAAAGAGTGCTTAAGAGATTGTCTTAAGACTTTGGTGCAATGGTGCAAATGATGATGATGGTTTGTTTTTCAGATTTTCATAAAAATAGTATGCATGAAATAATGTTAAAATGATTTTGCTAGGCATAAATTC
The DNA here is from genome assembly GCA_028583015.1 of Wollemia nobilis. NCBI lineage: Eukaryota > Viridiplantae > Streptophyta > Pinopsida > Araucariales > Araucariaceae > Wollemia > Wollemia nobilis. Next base: position 6,583,178 of record JAQPPZ010001417.1, on the reverse strand, counting down.
CTAAGTGTGATAAATTTTTTGGATAATTCCTTAGGAATTATACCATCTTTGCAAAATTGAAGGTTGACATAATGACATGAAATAATGATAATGTGCATGCTTTTTGTTAAAAGCATAATTTGTGTAATAGAATGATTTAAGTCATATGGTTTTCATGATTTTTAAATAAATGGGGAATAAAAATTGTTACAATGGTTTGCGCTAGGCATAGAATATGTAGGTATAGACTTATACCATCATCGCGAAAATCAAAGAAAAATAGATAGTTTTATTGCATGGTTGATTTTTTAATAAACAAAAAATATGAAGATGAGGACTTGCGCTAGGCATAAAATTCCAATTTTGGTTTTGGAACTATACCATCGTCGCGAAAGTCGACAAAAAGTTATATATATATATATATATATATATATATTGTTTTGATTGTATATTTTTGAAAGAAATTTTTGATTTTCTATTATATAGTTGTCTTTATGGTAAACAACTGTACTTGAATTATTCCAAACAAGTTGCAAAAATAATATTTCAAAGTATTTTGAAGACAAAAGTTAGATTTATAAGGAATCCCATGTGCATATGTGAATTCATTTCCGATCTTGATTTATCATAATGATACACAAAATCTCTCAAATACAAATGTGTGTGCAATTGCTTTGTGCATTTACCAGTTTTGAGCAAGATAATATGATACAAGTGATTTGAAGAAACCAAATAAGTGTTCATTAACCATGATGTAGATGCATATAACCATACTAGACTACTATGTAGGTCGGATTATCAAGAGCTAGCTAATCCATAAGCAGACATAGGTCTAGTACAAAATAAGGTCGCTAATGTGACGGACATATCACCATGCTAGGAGTTACCCAAGGCCAAGCGGGTTGGGCACAAACCACTTGTTATGGGGCTTACCTCACGGTTTTCGAATAATTGAGAATTCCAGGGATTCAAGCTCATCAACCCTTCTTTTCTTTTCAAAGGGTAGGGAAAGGGATTTTATTGCTTTCTTGCTTTCTGCTTTCTTTTGCTTTTCTTTTGAACTTTGCTTCTTTTTCTTTTTGTATTTTTTTTTTGCTTGATTTTTGAGATAGTGCTTGAAATATTGCTGTAATGATATAAAATAACATTTTTCTTTTCTCTTTTTTTTTTTGAACTTTTCTTTTCTTCTTCTTTGCTAGGGATACTTGCTCGGATTAGCTATAGAGCAAGGGATTTTTATTCTGGGTAGGGGTGAGCTTGTCCTTTTGCCAATTCTCAAAGATTCTAGACCATGTGCATGATAGGATAGCAGGGGAAACTTTTCGCTCAAGAAATCACGTCTACTATGTAGCAAAACATGGAAATTACAAATATAATCATTTTATTGTGAAAAGATGTGCTTGGTTTAAGTAAATAACAAGATCAATTCTCTATGCTCAAACTTTATTTAATTGAATTTTGTGGACTTTGATATAAGAGAGATTAGTAATCATGCCGGATAAAATCAAGATATTTATTTTTGTGAGTGTGCAAGTGAGGGATTCCAAATAAATGCTAATTTATCCAAAATAATTTGAAACATATAACTGCAATAATTGTAAGAAAATATATATAAATACTTTTTGAGAAGTTTTGAGAATATTGACTCTCTCTTTCTTCTTTATATTGTTTTGGTTTCGAAAGAGTCAAGCATATTGTTGTTTTTATTTTTTATCATTATTTTGTTTTTTTTTTTTTTGTTTTTGAACAAAAAATTTAACAAGTGCCATAAATAAATGCAACAAATAGTTTTGAAGATTTTGATGATTATGAATGTTTTTGGTGTTTTTGAATTTATAAATTTGAAAGAAATACAAGATAGTGATTTTGAACTATTTTAAACAAATATATACATGGATGAAATGACCAAATTTATACATAGTAACGTTTAAGATGCAAAATATTCATGGGTTCTTTAAGTTCTTTACCATCTAAGGTAGATAATTTGTATGCTCCCGATTCAAATTTAGCAGAGATAATGTATGGTCCAAGCCAGTTGGGCTCAAATTTACCTTTAAGGTCCTTAGTTGCATTAGTATTTTTTTTGAAGATTTTTGAGGATTTTGATTTTTTTGTATTTTGATTTTAATTTATGAATTGAAATTGGTGGTATATACAAGATGATCTATATACACTATACAAGGTTATTTGAGTATAGCATGTCTAAGGTTGCTTCAAAATCAAAGGAGGTTTTGAAGGATAATTTGGTTGAGGTGAAGGTAAGGACAAAAGGTGATGAATAAAAGGTAGTGATAACAAAAGCTTTGTTATAATGTAGAATAATGTAGCAAAAGATTTGACTTTTATATGTGGAAAATTGATCATGTTACAAAATAAAATGTAAGAAGGATAAGAAAGTTCTTCATTCTTATCACTATATTCCAAGTCTTGATAAGATGGAGGAAGTATATGTGAAAGATATGCATGGGTGTTATTTGGTAAACAAGGATGATCATATATGGATGAAGAAAAGTGATGGATAGAAGATAATTGTGATAATAGAGAATGTATAGAACTTGATGTTTCAACCGTTAAATATTCTTCAAATGGTGTTGGGTCACCATGTATGGTAACAATTTTATTTGCAAGTTCAAACTTCAAACATTGGTGAAGAGTGGAAGGGACAACCCTCATCGTATGAATCCAAGGACTTCTAAGAAGTAGGTTGTAAGGTGAAGGGAAATATGCTACATAAAATAAAATATCCAGGATCTTGGATCCAATATTAAAGGGAAGAATTATAATACCTTGAGCTTCTTGAATTTCATTGTTAAAAGATTTTATAATAACATTTGATTCATTAAGATCTTCTTCCTTTGATTTGAGTTTTTGGAATAATTGATAAGTGCATAAATTAAGAGAGGAGCCATTATCTACCATGATAGTTTTAACAAGTGTTTCTTTACTAGATCTTGTAATGTAAAGATAGTAGTCTTCTTGTGGAGTAGAGGAAGGAATATCCTCATCATAGAATGAAATATGGTTAACCTCAAGAGGGTTTACACCATTAATTATGTTCTTAGAGAAAATATGATGAGGAACAAATTGTTGGCTAGGTATTTTGAACAAAATTTCCTTATGAGAAATTTGTAATACTTCTAAAAGGGATATCTTTGCTTGAGGATTAATCACTTGTTGTTGGCTATCAAAGTGGATTTCAGATTGAGATTTTGATTCTAAAGATGAGCTTTCTATGCTTACATTCCATTTTGGATCATTCTCTAGAGTCAAAGATAGTTTTGAAGGTTGGTCAAATGAGGAATCCATATCTTGAATATCAGATTGAGTTGATTGAACTTGAGGTTGCTCATTTGTAGTTTTTGTTACAATATTAATAATATCATCATGATGGGACACATTAACATGCAATATTTGATTGGTTTCTTGTTGTTGATAATTGAATAGGGGTTCTTGGGAGATCCCCATGTCTTGATTGATTATTGGTATTTGTTGTGTAGGAGTTTGATTGTTTACTGAAGATTTATAATCAGTTGTAGATTGTAATTCCTTTATATTAAAAAGACCCTCATCAATCAAATCTTGAATTGCACATCTTAAATCTTTACAATTTTGTGTCATATGTCCATCTACTCTATGATATTCACAATGTAGCTCAGGTTTAAACCAATCTGTTGTGGTATCAAGTTGTCTTATGGAAGGGAGTTCAATCTTATTTGTGTCAAGTAAATACTTGAGAATTATATCCATTGGTTGATTGAGCTTAGTAAATTTACGTGATGAAGGTTTTTGAGAGGTTTTTGATATGTGCCTTAGGACTTTAGTCATAAAAGGACCTAATGGTTTCTCACCTCTACTTTCTTTATTATGGGTAGAATGATGACAGGAAGATTGCGAAGCATGAGGTGAGTACATGGTAGAATTGGAAGAATAAGTATTTTCTTGTTGAAATGGATGTGTTGTATTGAGAGAAGAATATTGAAAAGGTGGCGGAGGATTGTATGTGGATCGATAGACATAATATGGATATATGGGAGAATAGATAATATCATTATGAAGAGGATTGGCAAAGGGATTGTCCTGTTGGGGTAAGGATGAAAAATGAGAAAAGTGTGATGGAGGTGGTGTTGAATAGGGATGAGGTTGGTCATAATCAACAAATGTATTTGGCTGAATTCTTCCAACATTATTGATGGGCTCATATTGATTTGAGTAAAAACTCATGGTTTCTTTAGTACTTCTAAAAGTAATATTTAATATCTACTATTTAGAATTGAATCTAAAACATACAAACTTGAAATGATGATTTTGTTTTTTTTTTTCTTGTATACATATATATATATTTTTTGTTTTTTTTTTCAAAAGGTTTAAAATGCATTCACGTCGGGTTCACCAAAATGTATCGCTCCAAATTTTTTGCATCCTTACCTTCAGGCTATAGGATCCGTGCCCGGAAGGAGGATGGGAAAAGGATGTCATGGTACCTCGGACTGAGAGGACTTGTGAAGGTCCCGCCTCTCAAGGGAGGTGTATTTTGATGATTTTTCGATGGATGGTGGGTTCACCAGGAAACATTTAATGGCAGTTTCCACGCCTAGGTTTGGAATGTGTTTTTATGTGTTCGTTTTTAGCCTTAAGCATTCATATCCTAGGTTTGGCCAAATGAATCTAAATTAATCTATATGAAAGTGCAGATTTAATGAATACAGAAAGCAAAATTAAGACAGAAAAAGAGAAATTACAGAATATTAAAAGAAGAATACCTGATCCGGATGTCTGATGGAGATTCTGATGTTTGAAGCAGTCAGGATCGCCTCTGATTTGACATGATCATCTGAGATCAGACAAGATCATCTGAGATCTGACGAATTCGTCAGATGAATTCGTCAGAGACCTACAAACAGAAAAATAGATGCAAAATACAAAGAATGCGACTATGATAACAGAGGGAAACAACACAAAATAACAATATGAATACTAAACAATAGTTATGAATAGAAATTCAAACAAATTATGATATTCTAATGACAAATTATGATCTTATCATGCAACTTAAGCTATATGGGTGAACTCCAAATGCAAAATAGTAAGAAATAAGGATAAAACTAACTAAAATGCAGAATAAAACAGCAAAAGGTATAAGAGAAAGCGCAAACTACGGGCACTGATTGCCCCCAATGCAGATTGCAATCGAAATCATCTGGAAGCAATGAAATCGTCTCGAATTGTGACAGGATCGTCCGAGATTTGAACGAGATCGTCTACGACGATCTGAGCTTGCTTCGGCTAAAAATCAATGAGGTCCCTGCAAGAAAACTTCAAAATAACAAATACAAAATGATGCTCTAGGTATTCTAATGCACGCAAAATCAAGTTACAGGGAAATTCAGCCAGGGGTTGGGAAGGGAAGGTCCTAAGGATTAAATAGGCTTAGGGGAGTAGTTAGGAGGTTGGAGATCATCCCTATTTGGGAGATCTCCAATGGGGAAGGGTCTCTAATGGCGTAGACACGCTTCTGCCCGGATTAGAGACCCGTTGGAACAGAAGCTAATTATGCAAAATTAGTTTTGCGACAAGATCGTCTGGACGTCCTAGCCCAGACGAAATCGTTAGATCTGGGGTGATATCGTCAAACGGTCAAAACAACCTCTAAAAATGGCACGAAAAATGGGGAAACGGATTACCCGACGGTTAACGGGCGGTTTGGGAGGTTAAAATTTGAATTTAAATTATTTACTAGGATGAATGTAATTACTAGAATTTCATTGTGCCAATTTTAGGGTGCTACACTAACCTAATACCATTCAATGATTTCACACCTTTTAATATTAGATAAATTTTGATATTCTTATTTTTTCAGGAAAACTTAATGTTGATGCCCTAAAAATTGGTTTGATTAGTTATCTATTGAAATATGTGTAATTTGATTTTCTTAGACCAAGTCAAAAGGTGTGAAGAAGCGTTTATGAGAACTGTTAATGTAGTCTATAGGCATGTTTTTATGTAATCCTATGGGCATTTATTTATTATGTAAACCTACAATCATGATCATATAAGCATAAGAGCCTCTTTCATATTTCACCCTCAATGGTATTGGTTAATCTACATTTATGGATAACCTTGTTTAAAGGGTGTAATTTATTATTATTTAAAGTTGACCTCAAGGTGAAGTCAACATTGACTTGAGGTTCACCTCTCATTGGGTTTTTGGTATCACTATAAATATTTCTCAATTATAATTCATTTATATTAAAAAGTATGAATAAAATTTGATATATTGGGTGCCTATAGGCACCCATGTTTTATCTCTTCTTATCATATCCCTTTATCTCTTTTTCATTTACTATTGTTGTCTTGTGCATTGCTTCTACTTATTTTATACATGTAATTGTGGTGAACGCATATTGTATAATATTTCTAAAAAATAGTGGATTCAAACATGGCATCAGAGTTAGGACTAAAGCTATATCACTTATCAGGAGAAAAGAATTATTCCTTGGTGATCAAAAGCATCAAATCCTCAAAATCCATGTTATGTTCTCCTTTTTAATATTCAAATTTTAAAATTCATTTCTTACCTCTTTTTTTGGTACCTTTTGTTTTATCAATTACATATGTAGTCCACACACCATTATCATTGTGCATCCACCTATCGTGGTACTATAAGAGAATCACACCAATATCGATTGCAGGATGGTAGGATCACATGGTTTACTATGGAAAAGTGACAAGTTTGAAACCCGACGTGATTTTTTTCTTTGCTATTAAATTTCATCAATGTAGTTTACATTTCAAGAGATATTTCTCTATGTTACACTAATGGAAGTGGCACAATAGTAGAGGCAATGTATTATTAAGTGTTTCATAGGTTCAAATCCTTGGGACTCAACAATATAGGAAAATTTTCTTTATTGATTTGTGTGAATATGTTCCAAGAGGTAGGTCTTGTAACTTTTCTCCAAATATAATGCAATGGTGTAGTTGTTTGACCTCTTTTTTTTTATGGGATCATTGATTGAAATCTTGGAAATCCTTTTTGCAACAACTCTTTAGAAAGAGGTACATTACAAATATATTCCACTCTTCATTCATAGTCTAGTCTTCGTGGCCCAATGGATAGATGACTTTCTTAAAGTATTTAGGTTAGCAATTTTATCCCCACAAGCAACATTTTTAAGTATATTATTTTCCATTGATGGATGGAGTATGTGTCATATCAAATATCTCACTTACTCTCAACCTCAATCATGGCAAAATAATTGGTAAGGTTTTTGTGGAGGATAAATTATGATTTTAATATTGTTAGCTTTTGAGGATGTATGCAATGGGAGAGATCTAACACATGTCTTAATAAGATGCAAAAAATATGAAGGAAAGAAATTTTGCAATATGACTAAAATATACTATAAATAAAAATGACAAAATTACAATGCAATATGGAGGTAATGGTTACTCCATCAATACAAGCTAAAGAGCTACATTGTACTCCACACAATAGTTCTACTACTATCTACTACTCTCTACTACAATACACTTGATATGTGATATGTCTCTATGAGGCCCTTTATATAGGAAGATAGATTCCTTGGCCAAAAATCTACCTAGATGTACAAGGGGACACCTTGAACATTACCACTTGTGCATTTATTACATTTCTTGAAGTAACTAGATAACTTCCCCGTAAAGTAATATCATACTCCAACTATGTACCAAAGGTGGTACATTTACATGACCCAAATGATGTAATATACTCTAACTCTAACACCCCTTGTATTCAATTATTTGGGTATTGAAGATTTCAATATTCAATATGGATCTTCTTCTTTATATGTTCTTCAGCTTGATCTGGTTCTCTATATTCACATTGCACTATTTGCCTTCTTGAATTGGTTCTTATTCTTCTTCTTTATTTAAGTCAAAACTGGAACTTGTATTCTCCTTCATTGGTTACTGTAGTCTAATCAAGCAAGTAGTTAGTATCTTCATATGATGCAAAGAGTGATGTAGCTGAGGATTCTTCAATCTTTATGATTTCTTTGCTATTCATATCTTCTTTGCTAAGATCTATTTTAGCATGTCTTTTCTTCGTTTTTCTCCTTCTTATCCTACAATTCTACTTTGATACTAGTGGAATTTTTGTTGCATTAGGAGTCAGTCTATCATCACAATAATATTGATTTGTATTTCTAGATTGCTTCATGTGTTGAGTGAGTATAGACACAATTAATGAAAGGTAAATCATAAAACACTCCTAGAATGTGAATATAACTATCTTTTGTGAATTCCACCATGCCCTAAAGAGGTTTTCATGAAGATAACCAATTAATTCTTCAAAGATACCCTCTTTTGCTTCTTTAAGAAATAAAAAGAATCTCTCCTTATCACTAGATATATTATCATATCCTTCAAGGGTATCTATCAATTTTTGAGAATATAATTCCATTTCATGAAATAATTATTTATTGATAAAGGCATTTCATATTATTTCATCTCCTTCATAGGTTTTGAGATAGTGTTTCTTGTTATTCCTTAGAATTGTAGATATGGATTTGATAGAAGTCCTTTGAATACTCTAAATTGAATCTTTGAAGTAGTCTACCTTATGACTCCCTAGTTTAGAGTATATGAATTTGATTTGATAGAACCATTGTAAGGATTAGGTTTTGTAGGCTTCCTTATATCTCCCTAGTCAAGAGATTTGATATAATAAAATCCTTGTAGAATTTGTAGAAACCTTATGATTCCCAAATGGATTGAGTACTTGATAAATTCTTAATGAATGCTATTATTATCAAGTTTTGTAGAATTCCTTATGTCTCCCTAGTGATTTTGAATATGTTTTATGAGTGATAAAGTGCTTTTTTTGATTAGTAGTTAAATTTTAGGTTGATTTTATAAAGTTTTGTAAATACTAAAATCAACTTTTGTCACTCCTTATTTCTCCTATTGAACTAAGCACTTTCTAATTTGATGAAGTTCTAATGGTTGGATTTCTTTTGCCCCTTTAATGTGGTTTTGAGATAAGAATACCAATTAATTCCTAACTCTTGATAATTCTTAATGAACCTCTTTTTATAGCTTTTGATATTTTATTTTTAATGTTTCTAAATTCCAATATCCTACTTTGGTGTAGTATTCCTTATAACTCCCTAATTTGGAATATTAGAAAACAATAATATTTGCAATAATGGAATTTTAATTTTCTAGGTAGAAATCCTTATTTCTCCTAAGTTTAATTTGCAAACATTAAGCTATAAACATCCTTTAATTTTGCTTTCAAATATGATTATTTCCCTATAGTTTCAACCTTATATCATACCCTTATAACTCTATTAATGAAAGCAAATTTGAATAAGGTGAATTCTTACCTTTGTAACATTGCAAAACTAAAATATTTGGCGTTGAGTTCGGTCATAGATGATAGCAAGTTTTATGTCCTTTATTTGGGTGCTATATCCAATGGAATGCTTTGATTATTTCTTGGCTTCAATGCTTGGATGGTGGCACCTCAATTCTGGAGTCTTTGACCTCCCTTGACTATAACCTTTAACACTCTTCACATTTCTTCTACATTGCAACTCAAGTTGCTATGAATGTGCTATGCATACAACTATGAATGTTGTTATGACTTTGGCTATGAATGCTAACCTCCTTGGTCTTTGGTACCTTTTAATAGAAGAGGAATCTTGAAATGTGTGACAAGTATCATGGTGGTTATCTTTGAGTGCTTGAGGGATGAGAAGATGCTTATTGCCACTTGAAAATTTCTACCAGGTAAAGGATGAGTGTTACAATCTTGGATGAGTGCTCATTATTTTTTATGGCATGTGTCTTATTTCTTCTAACACACCAACCTACTTCCCTATAACATTTTATTTGTCAAACTTGCAATGAATGGGCTCTTATATAGGAAACGTTAGGATTTCCTTCTAGGTGACAAGTGTTACCTTCTCTTTGTGCATGAGCTTTCTACATAACACCTCTTCAACATATCTTTGCAATATCATTATTAACAATGCAACATGGCAGGTCCGAGGTGTAGACAAATTGGTTCATCCAAACCCCATAAGGGGGGTGGAGGTTCAAGGTTCAAATCTTGGGCCTCGTCGGACTGAACGCTTGTCCCTTTCCTAGTGCTTTCAATGATGTAAAATGTTTAAAATGTTTATGGCATGGTGGTTATAGGGGCGGACTGCACGAAGATCTGTGTGGTGGCTTCTGGGGTGGACAACACATAATACTATGGCAGCCATAAAAAACTAGACAACCTGCTCGGATTCATGGCGGCTACCGATTCCACCATGTAAATTCAAAAAAAAAAAAACAATGCAACATGGCTAGCTCTTCCTTTTTTCGGTGGTTCTTGGTATGAGTTGGTTCTGTTGGGACTGAAACTGATGGGATTATTTTATTGATACAAATGAGTTACATATATAGGCAGAAGGCCTATATGATAAACTGACAAGTGTCAATATAAACTGACAAGTGTCAAAACAGAGGCATAGTGCACTTTAATTCTAACATTCCCCCTTAAAGTGCACTATCCTAACTAAAGAAGAAACAAGAGACCGACACTCTAAACACATGACACTTGTCAAGAGAAACTGACAAGTGTCAAGGTGAAGGCATAGTGCACTTTAATTCTAACATTCCCCCTTAAAGTGCACTATCCTAACTAAAGAAGAAATAAAACAAGTCAACATTAGGTAACATTCCCCCTTAATGTTGACTTCTCTAAAACAACCTATCATCCTCTCTTATTGTTGATTTGGTCTAGGCTCGTGCTCTTTGTGCTTGGCTCTCCAACTGTGAATAATGCTAGATTCACCGTGTATACATTTCGGTTTGTTGCCTCAGGGTCAGCCTCTTATACTGTCTGTTACCACTCGGTCAGTCGTCTAAGTGCCTAAGGGTCATCATGGATGCCTCAGGGTCAACCACTTCTGGGTATGTTGCCTCTACAGGTCATCCTCAGAGGATGTTTCCTCTCATAGGTCACTGACTAGATTCACCACAAATATCAAATCCCTCCTCATGGTGAACTCAATCTAGAAGGTGTCGGTCTCTACCGAAAATGCACCTTAATACAAAGGAAAAATGAGCCATATAAGAGTGTCGGTCTCTGCCAAAAATGCACTCAATACAATAAAATGAGCCATAGATCCAAATATGGAGGAGAAGAAGAAAGAAAAATAGAAGAGAATCTTCTAAAGTGTCTTCGTCTGTAGTCTTTAGAAGTAGATCCAAAAAAAACTTGGATAGAGTCTAGGGTGTCTATGTCTATAGTCCCTAGAATAAGTGTCCTTATTGTAGTCACCTCATCTTACCGGAATGCATGGGTAACCAACCGCTGCATCCGCCAAGTAGAAAGAGGTGAATACTAGATACTAGGTTCACTTACAAGTACCTTGGGAGTGTCGGGTACAACCGAAAGTGCACTCCAAGGTAGAAAAACTTTGAGGCTAAAAAACTCAATTAAAACAGCCTCAAAAGTACAAATGGACACCACCAATGTGTCTATCATGGAAAACTGTTTCCAACGACTATAAATACCCCTATACTTGTATTTGAATGGGGCCTTCAACATGTGGAAACCAATACCATGCCTATCTAGGCAGTAAATAGACAACATCGCTCAATGGCGACATCGCTCTCAGGCAGAATAAAAATAGTCTTAAAATTTCCCTCACAGGGGAATTACATGGGCCATCAATCCTTTCACTTCCACTTCCTATGTGGAAAAAATAGGCCAATTAAGTTTTACTATCAGCCACTTTCACCATGTTTTAAAATATTTCCCTCCAAGGGAAATTACAATGGCCATGTGGCCCTCCACTTCCATGTGGAGAAAAAAATGCTCGTACATTAAAGTGGTGCCTCCACTTTATAAAAAAACAATGCCCCTTCCTCATTTTTAAATATGAAGAAAAATAAAGTAAAATAGTCAGTAACCGACACCAATGGGCCATATGGTCCATTATCTCTAAAAAATACAATAAATGGGCCAGGAGGGCCTTCCACTTCCAACCTTACTTTGATTTAAATAATTAACCCCCCATGCAATTAAAAAATGGTCCTTTTTAGCAATGGCCCCAACATTTTTAATTGCACCTCAGCGACACAACAACGACATAACATCCCAAAGCTTAATTTCCCCTCTGGAACCAAATGGCCCGTTGTTGACGAAACTTGACATCAATAGATTGTGGGTATCCACCTGTTCCAGCTTCGTTGTCGAAAAAACCGCATTCATGCCAATCTGAATGCCCAACTCCATTATGGGACAGAAATTCCCTCCGTCAGATGGTATTACTTGACAATGAACATGCGACGGTCGGAGCGCATAGAACTCTTGGTGCATTGCAAATTTTGGGTAGTGTTCGAACATAGAGGAGGGAAGATGCATCAAGTAGGTGTTTTCCAAAAACCATGCCAAAATAGCGTGCCCATCACAGAACCGTTGGACTCCTCCAAATCGCTCTTGCAGTTATTCTAGAAATGAAGAGAGGGGTGCTTCTACCAAAGAAAGACAAAGGAGCCAAGTGTCTGATGTGATTCTGTAGAGGGAGAAATCATCATCCATGGAAGAAACAGCTCCCACGGGTCCTTCTTCAAGAGAAAAAACTATGCTTGTTTTAAAAAAGGCCTATCCACTCGGGGTATAATGGGTTCTCGTGCTAACATGAGAAAATGAGTAACATTGTCAGACATATCCTGTATATCTTTTGCAAGGATGTCCAAACCATAGATTTTTGTAGCTCTTGCACTAGCAACTACTCCAGTATCATGGAGTTTATGAAGAGCAACAAACTGTGCTGCACCTGCAGTGTCATCGACAGCTTCCCTTATAATGCCTAACTTTAATAATGTATGCTCGCATTGAGAAAGAGCCTATGGATGACTAAGCACTCACTGGAGCTCCTCCTTTTTCACTCCATGAACTCCTAACAAGCAGTGGTGCACTGCATGTTGCACTTCACCAACAATATGAAGTCTATGCCGGAGTAATAGGTCATAATTGCGATGTATACTTCCCACTAAAGAATTTTCAATTGGCAAAATAGCCCTATCAACCAGCCAGAGTTCCACAGCCTCGAAAGCAGTTTAAAATTGTTCACAGGGAACTGATTCATAATTTGGATACTCTTTAGCGGTAGCGGCCTCACTAAACGCTTCAGGAACACCCTGGTATGCAACACAGAGTTGTGATCTATGACTCATTGGAACTGATAAATTTGATATTGACAAAGGTCGAGGGAGGGTGTTCGAATCTCTGGAAGTGAAGTCTAATTCACCATTTTCCTTTCCTTCGGTTGAGGAGTGCTGCAATTCTAAGGCCCCTATATTTTCCATGTCATCACCCGAATCCAATGCACACCTCAACGCATACTTGATAGAAATATTTCCGTTGTCGAACCTGCATGGCTTGATTTTTGATTTGAAGAAGGCAAAACGAATGTTGGCATTTAACTTAGCCATTGGAATATGAGCGTAAGTGCTAGACAAAATCGAAGCCATCTTCATTTTCATTTAAAATTCTCTACAAACATTTGCTTTTCCTCTATTCAATTAAATTTATGTCGTCCTTATTTTCCCTTCGGTCTTCTGCCAGAATGAAATGGCCACACCTCCGCACCAATCACATATCCAGATTCTCCTTGAGCAGAAGCAGCATGTCATTCCCATCTCTGGTCCCCAAAAAAAAAATTAAATTCTTCTCAATTGCATGGTAGCAAGAACATGTTCTATCTTCGTCCATCCTGTATCATGCGGGAAGTCTGCATAGCTTGTTTAGCGCATCGAGAAGTCGCATTCGAAAGACATTTGTGGGGCCAAAAATGGCTGCAGATAAAACATCTTTAAAAAAAATTATAGAAACCCCATTCGAAGACACAAAAAAATCTGAGCATTAAAAAAATAAAATCATGGCCCCAAGCATTGAAGCTTCAGGGGCAGCCATGAAATCTTCTTCTCCCTTTGGCCTTCTGGTTTTTGATCCACAAAAGTGGAGAGCATACTCCCTGAGCCTTATGGAGAAGGAAGGAGGAAAAAATTGAGGGGGATGAGGGGGAGGAGGGAGGATTTCCATGAGGGAAATCCCCCCTCAAGGGTTTCACAGGGCAGGGAAAACCTGCTCTGATACCAAATGTTGGGACTAAAACTGATGGGATTATTTTATTGATACAAATGAGTTACATATATAGGCAGAAGGCCTATATGATAAACTGACAAGTGTCAATATAAACTGACAACTGTCAAAACAGAGGCATCTGTTCAGGTTTGTTTTAGAGTGAGATATTCGTGGGGGGTTTAGCTGTGTGAGTGCAGTGGTGATAAGGAATCTCAGATAAGCCTGAACGACAACGGGGAGGTTCGATCTCATGACGAAGGGTGTGATGATTGTGAGAGTATCTCAGACTCTCAATCGTCGGTTGGGTTGAGCTCCGACAATGGGGAAGAAGAGGATGCAAAATTAGTAGATCGTCTGTGACATCTTCAAATATTTCTGCCATGTTCACTATGTTTGATGGCATCAGATTTGTATTTTGAAGATGTCATGTTTGTCGATGGAGACGGACAGTAGCTGCAGTGCTACCGTAGCCTATAGATTTTGTCAATTTATTTGACTGCCATGTTCGCTATGTTTGATGGCATCATATTTGTATTTTGAAGCTGGCGGTTTTGCGGACCAGTCGTGAGCGCAATATTGTACTGCACCAGCTGTGCAAGATCATCAATCTAACTAAAATCATCACAATCGTCTCTCAATCTCGCCAGAATGCTCTTTAGCTGCCCCACATTTTTTGTTGCAACGAAGAATATAGGGCCAAGGGTTTGGAGCCCGGGCGTAGGCTTTTGAGGTGGCAGAAACCGACGAGGGAGATGGAAAACTTGTGGCTCACAATGTCAAAATCAGGGTGTATTTCATCGTGTGGTGGGCTTTCATTGTGTCGCATCCCATTTGGACATTACCATTCATGCCCCCCACTCATAATATATTTTTACCAAATATTTCCATGTGTAGGAGAATATTTAAACAAACAGTAGTCAAGGACCAATTTGTAGAGCTCGATCTCTTCGCCGCTGTATTCCAACAGGCATTGTTGCTCATTTTTTAAAGGATCTAATTTATTTTGGCCTCCATATTAAGAGCACCACTGTGCAAACAAACCTCATATTTTTGCGACGGAGTGATGTGCGATGGTGGAGAATCTCTAGAAGCAACGAGATCCATTGTACAAGGCGAAACCAGGATCACATCATTGTTCTTCTGCATTTTTTCCATGGCAAATAATTTTGAGCACAGATATATTTTTCTTCAACCAGTCATTCTCTGGACTTTAATGTCCTGAAAGGTTGCTATTTGTGGCATCCCCTTGAACATTCCTCCTCATTTTTTTGGTGATGCTTTATTCCTCAACGACGAAAATTCCCAAAAAAAAATTGGTGGTCCTCTATGCGGCGGTGATTTCGTGACTACTGTTGACGTAATTTCAATTTTTTGTTTTACGTGAGGACGATGAAAACGAGCATGAATATTTTGGTTGTGGGCCCACTATATCCTGTGATTTATTTTTCTGGCTGAGGATTTTTTTTTCAAATTGAACGCGAGCCGCCCAAAGTTACAATAGCATAAGGCATGTATTTTTGTAAGGAAATACCGGGCCTACAATGTGGGGCCACTCTTCCGGTGCGCCGAGCAAATAAAGGGCACGAGATACAATGCCATTATTGCGTAATTTCTCACGATCTCATCCACCACAGGCCGTCGATAAGTGGAAGATGAACTTCAACTTCATCTTGATAATCGAAAGACGAATTTCAACTTTTTCCTTTGTTTGATTTTTTCCTTTGATATTTTGCATGCTTTTATGGCCCTGCTATGAGTTATGGCACTGTTTATGGCCGACAATATGGTTATTTTGATATTTTTTGTATTATGCTTTTTCACATGGAGAGTGGAAGTGGAAGTGGAAGGCCCACATGGCTTCTTATTGTAATCCTTCATTTGAAAATTCCCCTGCGTGGGAAAATTGAAAATTGTAGTCTATTTTTTTTCGCCACAGTGCGATGCCAGGAATCTTTTATTTCTGAGGTTAAATTGCTGCCTAGATAGGCATGTAGTTGTTTTCCCACATGATGAAGGCCCCATTGATGGTGGAATGTAGGGGTATTTATAGTCGTTGGAAAGGTTTTTCCACGACGGACACAATGGTGGTGTCATATTGTAATTTTGAGGTTGTTTCAATTGAGTTTTTAGCCTCAAATTTTTTCTACCTTGGAGTGCACTTTCGGTTGTACCCGACACTCCCAAGGTACTTGTAAGTGAACCTAGTATTTAGTAGTACCCTATTTCTACTTGGCGGATGCAGCGGCTGGTTCCCCATGCATTTCGGTAAGATGAGGTACCTACCATAAGGACACTTATTCTAGGGACTACAGACAAAGACACCCTAGACTCTATCCGAGGTTTTTCCAGATCTACTTCTGAAGACTATAGACGAAGACACTTTAAAATATTCTCTTCTATTCTTCTTTCTTATTCTTCTCTACACTTTGATTATAAGGCTCAATTTTATTGTATTTCATGGCTCGTATTTCTTTTGTATTAAGGTGCATTTTTGGCAGAGACCGACACCTTCTATATCGAGTTCACCATGAGGAGGGACTTGATATTCATGGTGGATCTAGTCAGTGACCTACAAGAGGCAACATCCTCTAAGGATGACCTGTAGAGGCAACAGACCCAGAAGTGGCTGACCCTGAGGCACCCATGATGACCCTGAGGCACCCATGATGACCCTGAGGCACTTAGATGGCTGACCCAGTGGCAATAGACCCGTGGAAGTGGTTGACCCTGAGGCAACAGACCGAGATGTATACACAGTGAATCTAGAATTATTCACAGTTGGAGAGCCAAGCGCAAATAGCACGAGCCTAGACCAAATCAGTAATAAAGGAGGATGTAGAATTTTTTTAGAGAAGTCAACATTAAGGGGGAATGTTACCTAATGTTGACTTGTTTTTTTATTTAGTTAGGATAGTGCACCTTAAGGGGGAATGTTAGAATTAATGTAATGTGCACTATGCCTTCCTTGACACTTGTCAGTTTCACTTGACAAGTGTTAAGCATTTCATATAGGCTTATGCCTATATATTGTAACCCTGTTTCATTTGTAATACATCTTATTGTGTTCATTTCATATAAGGCCTGACAGGTTCTAGTTGGAGTGGAGAGCAACGCCTTTAGATACTTGGAGCTATGAATTGAGCAATGATCTTGAAGACTTCAAGCAATGCTATGATGGATTTTTAAATACTCCAATGATGCTCCTTGGATGTACTTCTAGCATAATATTTTGTGCTTTGTTTCCCTTCTTTTTTCAACCTATTATGAAATCCATTTTGTAGATAATATTGCCCTTGAATATAATTCTTCTTCTTTCTTTGTATTGTGCTTTGTTTACTTGCAATTTTGGTTGTCCAAATCATAGAAGCTATGATCCTTTTGAGAGACTCGTACACCTTGCTTGGAGAATGCTCTTTATATGAATGCTTTGAGTTTTTTTACCCTAAGAAGAATGTACTTTTGAGGCACTTTAAACTTTATCCTTTTTCCTACGTAGGATAGATTAGTATGATGCAAGATAATGTAAATAAAATTGTAAATATAATACCTTCTTTTGCACTCTATTCTGTTGGTTTTAATGGTGACTTTCTTGTAGGCAAGGGCTAATTTGATGTTGTATATTTTTCTAGAAAACTCTCTCCTTTGCTTGGTTACTTTGGTAATAAACCCAAGCTAATAACCACGTAGATAGAAGCTTTTTGTAGAAGTAATTTCTGCACTATTTTTTCTTTGTAAATAGCCTTTAGTGCACCTTGAATTTGAGACTCACCAAGTATTGATTTGAAGCTTATTTTGCTGATTTGATGGTGGCTTTCTTCTCCACTTCCTTGGAGGAATTTGATTTGATTTTTTGTAACTTCTTTGGGCCAAAAAATGTTGTAGGTTCTGTGCACCAAATAGTATCTCTAGAAACTTTGATAATCTACTGGTTTTTGTGTCCTTGATATTTAACAATCAATAAAAACAAAGTAATCCTTTTGAGAGTAACTAGTTAAATATTAACTATTGTAGTGCTAATGGATTGATAATACACTTTAATGGTAACAATAATCTCTCCTTATTTCTCTAATAAACTTTCAAAATAATTTTTAAATGCACTTAATAATATTCTACAACTTTTCAAGAGTAATCTGTAATGAACCCTTAATAAATATTCTATAATTTTTCACTATAATCAATATTGTAGGATGTAGTATTCTTTCTTTCTAAATAGATAACATGTAGATGATAATTTTATTTCTTTAAAAAATATCTAACTCCTATTAAATGTGCAAATATATCCTACAATGAATTCTCCTTTCACTTTATTGAAGACTATAATATGGGTTCTTCTTCTTGCAACTCTTAATCCAAATATGGTTCTTAATAGAATTTTATAATGAACCCTAGTTTGAAGTTCAACTAATTGCACCCTAGTTTCTTACCTTTAATGGCTTCTAAATTAGATGTACATCTTGGTGTTTGATTCACCAAGTTTATACCTTATAGTGGATGAATTCATAGATTCTTGTTAACTGTCTTGAACAGCTTCTTGCTTCACCAAACTAAGGTCTTGAACTTTCTTTCTTGAGCCTAGGGTTTGGTGGCCTAATCCTTCCAGTGATCTTCTATTTTCTATTGTAGATTAAGAGAACTCTTTTCTTTGAAACGTGTCTTATTTTTGTGAGAGGTAATCTCCAAATCTCTTAGATTTGGTATGCTTCTTCTATATGAATCCTCATTCAATATTCTTGTCAAATTCTAACTTCAAACATGATCTTCTTCTTCTCAATATTTTGAATATCTTGAGGTCTTCACTAGTTTATTCTTCTAGGATTTGGCACTCCTTTCCAAATTCTTTTTTTCTTGGGATTGTTATCAAATGATGACAATTGTCCCAAGTCCTTCACTATCAGGAGCTTTCTCCTTGGTAGTGTATTTCTTCAACGATTTCTCCTAGGAACTCTTTTGATGATGCTTCCACAAGCTTTGCAACAAGGCTCTCCAAGCCTTCTTCTCTTTCCTCCTTGAAATATCTCCAAGTTATTCTATATTACAACTTCTTTGGTCTTCCAATTGAGACCTTTGCTTCAACCTTCTGCTTATAGAATTGTTGGAGATGAGATCTTATTCTAGGATATTTGAAATATGTTGCTTCTTTGATCAAGTATAGGGCTTTGTTAGTCCCTTTCTATCTCTTCCAAGATTAAAATTTTTCCAATGAGATCTACTTTAGATATCTTTAGCTTCTTATGAAATAAGTCTTTAATCAGTAAAGGAGATCACCAATATCCTATTTTGTGGACACTTCTTTGAAGTCTTCTTTAGTAACTCTTCTTTTGAGTCTTCTTCTGAATAAAGAACTCTTCTTTGGAATCAAGAATTCTACTTATGAATTATAAATTCTTCTTCTGAATTAAGGCTTTTGTGGCCTTTTCTTCTTCTACACTTTGTAGGTATTGATCTTGAATAGAGATCACCAATATCCTATCTCCTCCTTGACTCATCTTCTAGTGTCTCTTCTTCCTTGAGTCTGCTATAAGGCTATTGTTGCCTTCTCTTCACTTTTGAAATCTATAGGATTTGCAACTCTTGTAATAGGAATATTTCAAGGTCTTTGAAATATTTAGTCTTCTCCTTGTTGCTAAAAGTGATGGAATGATTCTAAGAATATATTCTTCCTATATCTCTTGTAGGAAGCTTCCCAACATTTTTCTTAATCTTCTTTTCCTACAACAAGTTGTTAGAAACTAGAATAGAAGAATTTATAATTCTAAACCAAGGCTTCTATGGCCTTTTTCTGGATCAAGTCTTCTATGGATTTTATTCTGGATCAAGGCTTCTATGGCCTTTCTTCTTATCAAGGCTTTTTGGTATTTTTTTGCAATGTAAAGTTTTTCAATCTAGCAATGGAGATCTCCAATCTCAAAACTTTACCAAGACTCTACTCCTAGAGTCTCTTTTGTAATTTCTATTTTCCCATAGTATAAAACTTTAGATAATGGTTAGCATGAAAATATCCAGATCTCTTGATATCAATAATCTTCACTAGTTGATCCGTCAAACTAGTGGAATGAATGTTGAGTCCTATTTTTCATGAGTTTTCCTGTAACTCTATAGAAAGACTCTAGTTAGATGTAATCTCAAAATTTCTCTAATATTTATTTATGTCATTACTTGTGACTCTTCCTATTCCTATATTGATTCACTATGGCTCTGATACCACTATTATATTTTGAGGATATAGGTAGTGGGAGAGATCTAACACATGTCCCAATAAGATATAGAAAATATGAAAGAAAGAAATTTTGCAATATAACTAAAATATACTATAAATAGAAATCATAAAAATACAATGCAGTATGGAGGTAATGGTTACTCCATAAGTACATGCTAAAGAGCTACATTGTACTCCATACAGGAGTTCTACTACTATCTACTACTTTCTACTACAATGCACTTGATATGTGATATGTCTCTATGAGGCCCTTTATATAGGAAGATAGATTCCTTGACCAACACTCTACCTAACTATACAAGGGGACACCTTGCACATTACAACTTGCACATTGCCACTTGTGCATTTATTACATTGCTTGAAGTAACTAGGTAACTTCCCCCTAAAGTAATCTCTTACTCTAACTATGTACCAAAGATGGTACATTTACATGACCCAAATGATTTAATATACTCTAACTCTAACAAAGACTTGGCACTAAAATTTTTGTTTACTCTAAGGTTTGTTATGTTCTACACAATACTCAATATGAGGGTCTTCTTTACTTTGGTCATGAAAGTGCATGTGGTGCATTAATCGACTCTCTTTAATACAAGTGGATAGTTATGGGTTTAAGCCCCATCATCTCCAAACCCATCAAATTAATTTTTGTATATAAGTATGAGGATATAAGCCAATCAAGATGATAAACTTTTGAATCCTTGATTTACCAATTCAATATCCAATCCAATGGTCCCAAATAGAAAATTTTATGGTAGAACAAAAATTTCTAATGTTTGGTAGTCTTATTTTTAATTTAAGTGCTAATATACCAAATATTTTAGAAACCATTTATTTACCAAATAGAAGTGTTTGGAGCCCATTTTTCTAGATTGCATAATTTTTTAAGCTTGATGTAGTGGCAACATCAATTTACACATATGCTATATTTCTACTTAGGAATTTATTACAAAATGGATTCTTTAGGGTATTCTACTCATATCTATGGGTGAAATTATAGAACTTGGGGAATTCAAATGGAAGGATTACTCGAAATAAGGAATATCTATTTCATATTTAACAATGAATAAAAAGGTCTCAATGATCATAAACTAGGTAAGAGAAAGTAGGAAGCTCTTGGAATCTTTTTCATGTTAGTGGAACTAGATGTACTTTCCACAATAGAGAGAAAACTAATCCTATTGAGGTATGGTCTACTTTAAAATATATCTATGGAAAATTAAGTGCTATTGAAGTTAATAGAATATATATAGAGCTTTCCAACCTCAAAATTTTAAATATTAATAATTTTGAAGACTACATATCTTACTTTAAATCTCTAAAGGTTGATCTAGCTATGGTAGGAGGCAAGGTAAAGTGTGATGAAGAGTATGTCAAAACAATTAATTCCAATATTTCTCCTCATTTTCATAAAGTCGTATTGGTTCTTAAGTGAATGTTATTATTTTTTAAGGACCACAACCTATCTCTCTTGAAGGAATTTTTAAGCTTCTAATCTATTATGAACTTGTAATTAAAAATTATGGAGCTCTTTCTCATGCACAAGCTCATCCAAAAGACTTCAAATCAACTAAATATAAGGTTAAATTGACCAAGAGAAAATATAAGTTTTAAAATAAGGTAAATACTTACAAGTATTTTAAAAGGGAAGGACAGGTATTTTAAAATTGCATTACAAGGTTGAAGAAGATTGAGATATAATTATTAAGGTTTGGACACAAGATTTTTGATGAAAAAAATGAGGATGAAGATAGCAAAGCAAACACCCACTAGAGAAACCATTATGGGGGAGGTATTACCTTTAAAGCCTTCTCTCCTTGGCCCCTCAACTTAGATAATGGGCGTTATTGAAATATGTGTAATATGGTCTTCTTAGGGCAAGGCCAAAAGTGTGAAGAAATCATTTTAAGCACTACTAATGTTAGCTACAAGCATGTGCTCATGTAAGCCTATGGGAATTTATCATTTATGTAAGCCCATGGGCATGTTCATGTAAGTCTAAGATCCCCTTTCATATTTCATCCTTAATGATATTGGTTAATCCACTTTTATGGATAACCTTGATTAAAAGGCGTAGTTTATTATTATTTTATTATAAGTTAACCTCAAGATCAAGTAAATGTTAGTGTAATAAACCTAAATTTCCCATATATATATATATATATATATATATATATATATATATAAACTCATTGTTCACCCATTGATGAGTCATAACTATAATAATGATTAAAACAAGGTTATCCCATTGATAAGGTAACTCTATTTGCAATAGACCACATATATAGAAGCACCCACTTCTATGGTTATTTAAAACCATATGCGAGCAAGAACACCCATTCTTACCCTTCCATATCACCATCCCATACTGGTAGATGGATAATATTATATCAAGGCTTTAAATCCCCTTATATGTTATTGTAGTATAACAAGGGTCATCTTATGGTTTTATCAACCAGTTAGGGTAGGGATCCTCACCCAAGGATTACCCTTCCCGATTCTCCTTACTACCAATGAGGCTAGTAATTTAGGAGAATCATCCATCTATTGCATCTAGGCTACCAACATGTGTTATGGGATTGAATGTTTTAAACATCATTATAAAAATTACTCATATTTTAGGGTATTAACAAGTTTATTGGTGGTGGTTTTAGTTTATGAGTTTGAGACCATGATGAGCCCTCTGCAGGTGGATTTTTTATGAATTAATCCACCTAAAATTTTAATATTAATCTTTAGGCTACCCTTCCATTAATCTTCATGGTGTTGATAAGTTTGGTGGTGGCGGGTTTGAGTTTATGGGTTTTCAAGACCTTGGTGTGCATCCTCTGTATATGAATTGTTCATGAATTATCCTCTTCCTACCATGTTTCTAATTTTTATTTCTCAAAAATATACTCCTATAACTTAAAATAAGTAACTATACAAGAAAAATAGAGAACAATCTTAATGCAACATACTTCCATTAATATTCCTTCCAGAAACTATACATCATCTACACCTAATTGATACAATTACATCATTTACAATGCTATCTTGATGTACATAATTTCTATCTAATTGAAATGCTTTCATCATTTAAATACTTCCTTTCTAATATACAAAAGCAATAAGAGAAATACATAAAATATTACAATCCTTGGATTTATCTTTTCAGCCATTTAAAATTACATTAATAACAAATGTAATCAAATATACATCACAAGTCTTCAATGTTGACTTCTTAAATCTTCTCAGGTTTCCTTACATCTTCATGAGGAGAGAGATGAGTTTGTAAGGGATCAGGACAACTCGAATGCAAGTATGCCAATGCATCATAAGAAAACCATGCTTATGCAATTAAGCATTACATAAATTCTAAAGAATTTCACATTCAATGCAATCATCAAGTATTCAAAGGTAAATCATAATAATAATCAATTCCAAATTCCATAAACATTCATTTGTAATATACCCAAACATAGGAAGATTCCCATACCTCTTCCCGAGGAATGGACACCAATCCATCCTCACTAATCCAAAAAGTTTCTTACCATTATTTTAAATGGATTTTATCATTTACAGAATTTAAAATGTGACTTAAGATGAATTCATGTTCTAGTAGTCATAATAATTTTCAAACCAAAAATAACTTGCCACAATTTCAACCAATCTTTCTACCCTAATTTCTATAACTTGATTTCTTTACCATTTCATTCCATTTTACTTTGAATATAAAGGCATTACTTACAAAAAGAAAGAGATTCCACTTGTTATAATAAAAGATAAACTATATCCTTTAATTCCTACAACTTCATCTGATTACCATAATAATTTCAAACTAAAGACATAATTTCAATATATAATTTTAAGTTATATTCATCATAAACATAGTTTAAATTTACAATCTATTTTGAATTTTGTATGTAAAGTCTAAATTTTTTTTTTCATTTCATAATAAAAATTGAATATTCTAATGTCACCAAAGACCAAGCAACCATATTATAATAAAAGCTTCCAAAATTCCAATTTACTAGGCTTTATTTACAATAGCTCAAGAAAGTCTTTTAAATTTCCACACAATGAATCACATATGGTAACTACTATTCTGCCAACTATTTTAGTTTTCAAAATAGTACCATATATCTCTCAATTAATCATTAATTATAGGTTGAGTAATGTTGAGGCCAACCCTAAAATTCCAGAAGAGTTTAGCACCTCCCCACATATTCGAATAAGTCACTCCTATTACTTCTATCCTATATACATAATAAATCCACAAGAGGATTCATCCCTCCACACATTTTATAAATATACCTTGCTAGAGATAGGAAAATATTTCAATTGTATAAATCACTACAAGGCACTAACTCTCAATAATACTTCACCGATGGTAAGATTTCTTGGCTCGTTTATAGAACCAGGTTTTATCTTGTTATAGATTAATTTATTTATTTATGTAAAAAAATATATTGACTCCTATTTGGAATACGGCTTCAAGGAAATTGCGTTGCTTTGAGAGAAATATTTAAGCCTTTCATGAGTTGGGATTAAAGACAAACAAAGGGGGTCAACTTTGCATAGGATACAGATGGCAAATAACCCAGCAGGGATGGTTCTCAACGACACTGGTTAGCGTTACCGCACATTTTGAGTTCTGTTCTATACCATATATATTTTATTAATTTTTTTATTGAGTAAATATTTCTTATACATATACATATCCATAATGGTGGCCATAATACAAGTGACATCAGTACATTCTATATAATAATTTGGTTTTACCTTTTATATAATAATTCAGGTACTAGGTTGTTTCGTCGTCATATATTTTATAACAGGTTTTTAGCTAGATTTTGAATATCATTTTAAACCAACTCCAAGGTGGCTTTGGGCAGAAGGTTTAGATAGATTTTATATCCAATTGCATCTATGGGAAGTGTTTCCTGATGCAGTAGAGGGCTTCAGAGTTTCAAGGTAACCAGCATTGGAAATAACCCAAGTTAAGACTTGCATCCTAGGGTTAATACATCTACTGGATCTCGACAAGAAAAGTGAAAGAGATTTCAAGGTGAAACATAATGCAATTTGGTGGTATCTACCATAATTCAAACCTGAGCTACATCACTCTATCACTGGACTTAGATATTTGTACTTGATGTTAATCAAAGGTCAAAAAAAAAAAATGTGAAATTTATTAAGGTTTGCTCCCTATTGATTTAATTGAACTGCAATAATAATTTGTGATGGCTATCTGATTTTTGGCTTATCTCTATCATCATCTTCATGCTACACATCAACCTACATTTGGCAGAGATTAATAGTGTGATAATAGCCTTTCAAATGGTTTTTATCTACGTGTTCTCCTTGATAGGAACTGCTTAGAGGTTCTCGGACAGTTAGAGATCCAAACAACCATCACAATACTCTATGCTTACCACTGCTAAGATTATCATTTACTTTAGTATTTGAGATCATTCACAGTACAATAATCAATTGACCAACAAAAGAGATTATGGTTTAAAATGAAAAGTTGTTATGATACTAGTTCAACGAACCATAACATGTAAACACATACCATAGACATAAGGAAGCAGTAATGAGGTGAGGCAAACTTTTAACAAAGTACAGGTTACAAAATTAGAGACTGCGTACATTGTCAAACTACCAAATGAGTTTCAAGCTTGCTTCTAGCTTTTCAATCTAGTATACCCATGTTGGGTGTTAAATATCCTTTCGTAGGTCATAATGCTCACCTACTGGTTCTGAATGAGCCATTACATGGTGTGCAGTGGATTCATTTTCTTACAAACCCGAGGTCTACTAGAGGTGTACGGTGTATTAACAATAGCCTAGTTATATGATTACGGACACAATGACAACCTTCAAAAATAGTTCATAACTAGCAGTCATACTCATAGGAATTAATGATAACATAGAATATACAACCCTTAGGAGAGCCGGTGGTTTCTCAAATCCACCCATTGTAGATTCACTAAAGTGTTTGTGTCTAATTAATCCACTACGGAAGACTAAGATCCCTACACATAGCTCTATAAAGAAACAAGCACTAATATAATAAGCTTAATATCCAAGTGGTAGAGTATCCACTATACTATAGAAAGCACAAAAAAAATCTCCATATAAGTAATAATACAAATCATCCTTTAAGTTACGAAATGCATGTAGCTCACGCAACACATCAATAGTATCATTATAGCCAAGAAGAAATATACAAAATGTGAGTAATAAAGGATAAGTGGAAATTCTCACACCTGGGTTTTACGTAAAGCCACAGGACCAATTAGCCTAAATGTCTTTCTCCCACTCTAGCCTTCCTCTAAGCTTCCCAAGACATAGCATGCCCCTTTTTTAAAATCTTTGGGCTATTTATAGACCAATTTCTTCATAGTAGTAGGGAAGCTTCTCAATATTTTATTAATTTTCCCTCTCTTTCACATGTAAATTTTCTTACACATATATTATTTTAATATAAGGAGGAATTCCCTAGAGATAAGGTAGGGTTGGCTACATGTCCTTTGTCAACACTAATACTATTGAAGGCATGGGTGCTCTGATTTGAAACTGTTAAAGATAAGAGAGAAGTCTTGTATTCCTCTAAAATTGCCATGTGTATGGAGGATGTAATATTTTATTTATAAGGTGGTCCTTTCATTTTTTTGGTCCAATATAATTTGGACAGGTCCATAAAAAGGCAAGTCACCTAACTTTCTTTCAAAAATGAGATAAATTACTTTATAAAAGCATGCTTAAAAATTTAATATTTTCTCTAGAGAATACTCAAATTGTATGCATAAAGGCATATATTTTAAAATATTAAAATACCAAATATTAATAAATGTGCATTTTCAAGGCATACTTTCTTTATGCAAATTAATGATGCAATCAACTTATGTCACATAAATAACATGCAAACACTCGATGAATTTGCTCTTCGTTTCCCATCACCGTTCTTCCTTTGAGTGGCAGGAATTTGGAATTAATTCCTTAGGTAACACCGCCCTCAGGGAGGTAACTAGTGACGGAAGAAACAAGAGCTTTACCTGGTGAGTTGTCATAGTCATCATTTCCCTTCTCATCTCTCATGGTTGATCTTCCCACTTGAGAGAATATTTGTTCCTACACATTCATCAAAGTACGTAGCATCATTTTCTCTTGATAAAACCCATTATAAGGCAAATACATCAAGCATTAAAACCAGCTATCAAAATACAAATAGCATGTCCATAAGGTTCTTCCAAGGTGGGTCATGACATACTCCCCCCCTTAGAATAAACATAGTTCTATGTGTTTCCCGTAATATTACATATCAAGCAATAGAAATATAAGTTTTGCTTAGTTCCACTTTCCTAAGTGGTAAATGTATCACCCTGTATTATTACATAGCATTATAAAATAAGTAAGAAAAATATATTTTCATGTCCTCCACTTTTTCCAAGTGGAATTCTTCCAGAGTACTGGTCTCCCTAGACCTTACACTAATTTATATTATGCTTCCTCCTAATTTTAGAGTGAGTCTCTACAATATTTGTTGTTCCAATTGTAATGACCAAGGGCTTCACCATCACTCATGAGCAAAAGAGTGGCTTGTCCTCCCAAATTTGGGCTTTTTGTGACAACATGGATTTTGTGATTCATCACAATTTTACTTGTTCCCATACGTTGTGGACACTTCTTTTCATAGTGTTGCCCTTTACAGGTGAAACATCCCCCCGAAGGTCCTACAGGTTTCTTTCCCTTTTCCTAGTCAATGGAAGATGATTCTTGTAGCTTAGTAGTCTTAGTTTTCTGGAATTCCTTCCTGGAGAAAATTGCTTCTTCTTTCGATTTTGTTCTTTCTCCCATTTCATAAATCTAACACTCTTTCTCTTCCTTAAAACTTGTCGTTCGGGTTCTAGCAAAATGGCATAGTTGAAAATGGGTTTATTTTCAAGTAAATTGGACTCTTCTTGCAGTGCCTTAGGCTCGCACTTTTGAGCTTCTTGTTTGACCAAGTTCTCTAACAGTTGGCCCTGCTAGATTAGTCATTCCTTCAAGTAATTTGCTTGTTCTGTCAACTCAAAAAATATTGCAAATAGGTCCTCCACCATTTCACCTAATATTCTCAGCTTTCCTCTAGAGCTTTTTCTTTTCCTCATCTTGCGAGAGAATGTGCTCTCTTCAATTCCCGCTTTAAGGGCCATTTCTTGGTATATCAAGAGTAGTGTTAGATTAAAATATTTCCTCAAGTTGTAATTCTAACTTCTATATCATATCAATATTGTTGATAAATGATCATTCCATTTGTATTGTAAGTATGGAAGAGAATATTACCACTTTTCATCCAAACAACTTTCATATACATCCATATTTTCATGAGACAAGAGCATAATCATTTTCCAAGGTAATACTAGTTCAATTGGATTGTAAGTTATCAAGACAAATATTTTTAAGAGAAATTAAGACTTGATCAGAGTCACTCTTGAGTAGAAGAGATTAGCTTCTACAAAACCTTCATACCAATTGGATATGAGAATGTTGATTAGA
Organism: Wollemia nobilis; assembly: GCA_028583015.1. NCBI lineage: Eukaryota > Viridiplantae > Streptophyta > Pinopsida > Araucariales > Araucariaceae > Wollemia > Wollemia nobilis. The sequence continues at coordinate 6,554,328 of JAQPPZ010001417.1, read as the reverse complement.
GTGTTGGGTTTCATCCCTCATAAAAGGAAAAAATCACCAAATGGTCCACCAAGACCAGTGAATGTTTTGAATATAGAGAACCACACCAATGAAAAACCATCATAGATAAAATAACCACACCAATGATTATTCATAGGTCTTATATTTGATCCGCTTCATCTAGAAGAGGTCACTAAGACAATAAAATCACTATTCATGATTTAAACTTACATAATCCCTTGGAATAGTATCTTAAGCATGATCATACTTTCTTATTTCTCTTAAGGTTCATTAGAGTACCTTTTTATTCAGGCATCACTTTGGAATCATAGGGAATTACCTAGCCATCATGGTGGTACAAAGTTATCATATCCAATCATTTATCAATTCAAAATGTAGTGCCTGACTTGATGTATAACTCAAGTCTAAATTCTTTTCCCCTCCGAGTTCCAACTCGGGTCAATTCATAATTTGTTATCATCACATTTCAGGTTACATCAACCAAAAACATTTGTAAGATAGTTATAATTCAATATAATCCATTTCTTTATGATTCTTGATATTGTAACACTCATGAAATATCCAAGTGATCAAGAGTTACATACCATTACATTCCATTTTATCTTGTCCTTTATTTGACCATTCTATGGAGTTTTTGTGAGTAGACTCTATCCTTCGAGTCCTATCGTAAGCTTCTTGCATAGTTTTCTGAACATTCATGTTCACACTTTCTCTAACCGTGAGCCTTAGTCTATGGACAAATTTTTCTATCTTCAACTCATTGTTTTGATTGTAAGATGGTACATACTTGAGGAGTCTCACATATTGCTCGTAATATTATTCCACCGTGAACGATCCTCGTTGAAGGGTAAAGAATTCTTTATACCTATTCGTATATAATTGCTTTGTAAGGAACTTGTCCTTAAAATCTTCCATGAAAACTTCCCACTTCAATTTTTTAGGAGAGACATTATGTGCTCTACTATAAGCATTCCACCAATCCACTCCTATCTCTCCCAGATGGGAAAGAGCAAATGCCAAATTAGTAGTGGAGGAATAACCTCTTATGGCAAAGTGAAGTTCAAGTTCTTCGATCCAAGCTTCGACTGCAATTTCTCCTCCTTTTTCGATGAACTTAGTTACTTTGATATGCTTCAAGTTAATACCAATTTATTTTCTATGCGGATTCTATTTACGCACTCTTCAGGATCTTACTCCACTCTAGTCTCATCATCTGAGATGTTCATCTCATGGTTGTTGTCAAGATTTTGTTGAGAATTTATGGCCTATAAAATCTTTTGATTCTGGTCTTGTATAACAGTTACCATAATAGGTATGATTCTCAACTTCCTTTTTTTAGTTCCCTGAACTCTCTCCTATTTTTTTTACTACAAGATAATTGAGACTAGCTTGTTGGGAGGTCATTGTCCTCTTCCCTCTTCCTCTCAATGCCATGTTAATCTCGGATAAATAGTTGTATTAATACTTGCTCATTCCTAAGGTCCCAAAATTCTAAATAACTAGAATAATTTATGTGGCTAGGTTGAATTTGTAGTATTCTCCCACTAGATCTGATTGATATTTATACATTCTTGGCGTAAGGAGTAAGTATATCTTAAGACAGAGATGTTGAGCAATTTTCCAAAAGAGTCTAGGGTACACCGCTCAAGTCCCATTAAGGGGGGTTCACCTAGCTCTTCCACTTTTTGAATGACTGTGGATCTACTTCGTGGGAGAAAGGAGCTCGAACATCAGTGATCTCAATAGCTGACATAATATTTAGCAAGTATGCATCGTCAAGAGTTAGGAAGTTCATGTTTTGAATCATGTCCCAAATATTTCCTCTAACTTAGATTCATCTACAATCTATCAGTTAGCCTAAGCTCTGATACCAACTGTAATGAACCTAAATTGCCCACTTATATATATATATATATATATATATATATATATATATATATATATATAAACTCATTGTTCACCCATTGATGAGTCATAACTATAATAATGATTAAAATGAGGTTATCCCATTGATAAGGTAACTCGATTTGCAATAGACCGCACATATAGAAGCACCCACTTCTATGGTTATTTAAAGTCATATGCAAGCAAGAACACCCATTCCTACCCTTCCATCTCACCATCCCATTCTGGTAGATGGATAATATTATATCAAGAACAAGAACACCCACTTTTGTAGTACTGGATTCCAAAATCCAATGTCCCCTTCACATATATCAAAATCCTTTTAGCTGCCTACAAATGCAGCTCAGATGGATTAGACATAAATCTAGAAACAAGAGATACAGCATACTGAATGTCTAGTCTGGTGTTGGCCAAAAACATCAAACTCCAAACAATGCTTCTGAAAGTGGTCACATCAAATTTTGGTGCTCCATCATCCTTGCTTAATTGGATCCCATGTCCAATTGGAGTTGCAACTGATTTGCATTGCTCCATAGCAAACTTTTGAATCATATCATGAGCATACTTAAGTTGACAGATGAAGATCCCTGAATCTATCTGATGTACTTCCATTCCAAGAAAGTATTTCATCAAGCCAAGATCCTTCATCTCAAATTCCTGCATCATGGAGTGCTTGAACTCCATGTTAACTTTTTCATTACTACCCATAAAAATGAGATCATCCACATACAAACAAACTATGAGGATGTCATTTCCTTGATTCGAGTAGTAGAGCGTGGGTTCATTTTTGCTTCTGATGAACCCATAATATTTGAAGTGCCCATCAATGCGTGAGTACCAAGCTCTCGGTGCCTGCTTGAGGCCATAAAGAGCCTTCTTTAGTTTGTAAACAAGATGTTCCTTGTTTTCTCTTCAAATCCCTGTGGTTGCTCAACATACACTTCTTCTGTCAAGTAACCATGTAGAAATGCACTCTTTACATCCATGTGTTGGATTGTCCATCCCTTGTGTGCAGCTAAGGCAAGAACTGTTCTGATAGTCTCCTGTCTAGCTATAGGAGCAAAAGTCTCTTCATAATCAATTCCATATTTTTGAGTAAATCCTTTTGCAACTAATCTCGCCTTGTTCCACTTGATGCTACCATCAGCATTAAACTTGGTCTTCTAGACCCACTTACATCCAACACGTTTCTTTCCTTTAGGAAGCTTCACCAGCTCCCAAGTGTTGTTATTTTTTATAGAGGTGATCTCCTCTTTCATGGCATCTTGCCAAATCTTTTGAGTACAAGCCTTCTCATAACTAGAAGGTTCAAGTTGTGTATTAGTTAACAAAGCATAGTTAACTAAATCTCCCCTAGGTTCCTGCTGGGAAACATCATCACCATACAAGTGCATATTTTCTAATCTTTGTAGAACATAATTCATTTCACTAGCTTGACTCCTAGTGTATCTTTTTGAAAAATTCTTATCCAACATCTGATATGATGGATGATTCTGTAGAGTTATCTTACCTCTGGATGAAGATTCGATGTCCATTGGTGAGGAACTTACTGATATCTATGGAGAAGGACTTGGTGAAGAAGTTGAATCAGAAGATGAACCTGGATCTCTGGGAGGAGACTGCTTACTTTTCTGTGGTGTCTGTTGTTGCACCTGCTTAGAACCTACATCACAAGATTCATCATCACTAAAAATTTGGGGCTTACCCCATTCTCCCCCTTCATCAAAAATCACATCCCTGGAAAGCACAAATTTTCTTGACTGGGGATTGTAGAGTCTGTAAGCTTTTGTATTCTCACAATATCCTAAAAATATGCATGTCTGACTCTTTGGATCGAGCTTATTTCTTAGCTCATCAAGAATGTGAGAATATGCCAGTGAGCCAAACACTCTAAAATACTTAACATTTGGCTTTTTACCATACCAAGCTTGGTAAGGTGTTTGTCCTTCCAAACTTGCAGTAGGACTTCTATTCAAGATATGTACGTTGGTCCTGGCTACATCTGCCCAATATGAATTAGTCAAATGCTTTGTCTGAAGCATAGACCTTGCCATCTCCACAATGGTGCAATTCTTCCTCTCTGCGACACCATTCTGTTGTGGAGTGTAGGCAGCTGTGAACTGCCTCTTAATGCCATGTTGCTTATAGAAATTCAAGAACTCATTAGAGGAGTATTCTCCTCCCCTATCTGATCTAAGACATTTTACAAAATATCTACTCTCACTTTCAACTCTTGTTTTGAAATCGACAAAGCATTCAAATGCTTCATCCTTATATTTCAAAAAATATATCCAACACATTCTAGTAAAATCATCAATGAAGAGTTAGGAAGTAAGAGTTGTTACCAAGACTCTTGGTCTGCATCGGACCACAAATTTCTGTATGCACTAGATGGAGTGGATAGCTGGCCCGCCATGCTTGTCCATGAGGAAATTTTGATCTAGCATGCTTCCCAAGAGCACACCCTTCATAGACTTCCTTACTATCCTGAACCTTAGGAAGTCCGATTACCATCGCTTGTGAAGTTAGCATTTTCAAACTAGTTGAATTCAAATGACCATATCTCAAGTGCCATAGGACACTTGGATTGGAAATAGCAACATTTGCTAACTTATCTCCCCCTGGCTGGCCAAAATTTAAAGGAAACAATCTATTCTTTGACATTGGAACTTGTGTAATGATTCTATTACTATTATTTTTATCAAAAATAGTGCATTTACCCTCATAAAAAAGCAACTTGTAGTTATTTTCTAACATTTGACCAACACTTAAAATATTGTGTTGAATATGGGGTGTGTAATAGATATCACTTACATGTTTGATGCCTTCTTTAGTTGGAACTGCCATTGCTCCAATGCCTTCAACTGCCAATGATTTATCATCTCCCAATTTGATGCTGGATTTGTATGAGGATTTTAGAGTAGCAAAGAGCCCTTCTTTGCCAATCATATGGTTTGAACACCCAGTGTCCAAGATCCATGTATCATTCATGTTCTGATCTACCTGACCATAAGAGAGAAAGAGATTTGTGGCCTCTTCCTCTTCTCCAAAATTTCCAAACTAACTGCTCTGGTTGCTACTAGTTCCTTGTGAAGTCTTTGTCCAACAATCACGAGCATAATGGCCAAGTTTGCCACAGTTATAGCAAGATTGTTTTGACTTATCTCCTCCTTTGCCTCTGCCTGATTGTTTTCCTCTATTTTGTTGTCCTCCTCTATTCTTTTGTTCACCTCTGTTTGAGAATCCTCCTTTTTTCTGATTTCCTCCTCTGTTAGGAGTTCCACCTCTCTGATTATTTTTGCCTCTACCTCTATTCTATCCTCTGCCACGGCATCTACCTCTGCCTTCTTGTGAAGCAAAGGCTTTATCATATCCTCCGTAACTTGTGGAAGGAATTTGTTGTAACCTCTCTTCATGTGAGAGAAGTGAGCCAATTAGGGATTCAAAAGATAGAGAAGTTAGGTCTTTGGATTCTTCTATAATTATGGCAACTGAATTTCACTTAGGAAGAAGTGTCCTCAACACTTTTTTCACTATAACTTCAAGCTTTACATCTTCTTCTAAAGTGACCATCTTATCTACTACGGCTTTCACACGCACGCAGTAATCACCAACCTTTTCACTCTCTTGCATTTTAAGAGTCTCAAACTCTCGTTTCAAGGTTTGTAGTTTAACTTGTTCGACTTGGTCACTACCCCTATAACTTTCTTTTAAAGCATTCCAAGTAGATTCAACAGTTATAAAAGAAGCGATTCTAGGGAAAATACTTCTATCAAGGGCGGCTTGGATATGATAAAGGGTGGAAGAATTATTCTTCTGTGCTTCCTTTCTAGCCCTTTTATCAACCACATTCAAAGATACCCATTTAGCAGCAGTAGGTTTTGTATATCCCTCTTCAATCACATCCCAAATACCTTTGCCTATCAAAAGAGTTTTCATTTTAATTGACCAATACTCGTAATCACCACCATTGAACTCAGGGATTGGTAGACTAGTATTGGAAGCCATATTAGAAAGCAAAATTTATTGTAACTTCAAACAAGTAGTACAAAGAAGTACAAAATAGATCACTGATTTATCGATTTAAATCAAATCTAGCTTTCTTAATATGCTCACTGATTTGGCGTTCTTCTTCTCGAGGATCACCCAAAACTGGAAAGGTGAAATTGCATGCTTCGTCGTCACTAATTATAATGACTTCTGGTGCTGCTGCTGGTTCATAACTTCATTTGAGAAAATTTCATTCTTCAGTTGCAGGTTTCACCTCCATTGGTTCTTCTTCCTCTTCTTCTTCTTCTTCTTCTTCTTCTTCTTCTGCTTCTTCTGGTTCTGAATCAGGAGAGTGTGGTGTATAGCTCTCACTTGTTTCTACTTCAGGCACTGCAGGTGTATAACTGTCACTTGACTGTCCTTTAGGTACTATTTCAACCGTCTCGGATTCAACTATCCTTTGCCCTAAGATATTATCTTCAGAATCTGCCTCGTAGCCATAATCTGGTTTCCTCAGATGAGCAATCACTTGATTCTCTAATTGGCAAAACACTCGTATGAAGTCCATACCGCTGGACTTTCCCGTCAAAGGAATTAGGAGTCTCTCTTCTCAACAAAGAGAGTAATGCATTATAGCATCCGGTTGACCGGATCATCTACCCATAATCACACCGTATGAACTGGGTTACAACTTAGTATGATGCCAAAAAAAAAAATTATATCAAAATATCTTTGCACCCTTTTATTTTTAAATTTTTTTTTCTAAAATTTGTTTTAATAAAGACTTTTAAAAAAAAAAATAACAATTTCCTATATATATATATATATATATATATATATATATATATATATATATTTTTTTTTTAATTATTATTTTTAAATGAAATGGATATTTAAAAAATAATAATAAAAAAAAACATATATAGAAATTATAATTTAAAAAAAAAAACTTTTTTAAAAAACAAATAATAAAAAAATTTAACCTCTTTTTTTTTTTGGAAACCCCCCCTGGGATTCGAACTGGTAACCTCCGCTGTCTACCCGTCGATCTTAGCCGCTGCACCATGCAGCTTCGGATGGTAGCAAGGAAACAAAAAAGCTATTTAATCCTCCATAAATCGCAAAGACATAATTTTTTTTTTTTACCCCGGCAAGATTCGACCCCGGGTCTCTGCTCTACAAGGCGGGGACTTTCACCGCTAGAGCACTATAGTTGGACGGGAAAAATAAGACTTAGACTATATTTAACATCATCGGCTTAAAACATTTTTTTTAAAACAAATTAGTCCCACATTGAGTGGGCGACTAGCTTTGCAAGGCTTTATCAAAGCCTGTGAACGGTGTTAGGTCGATTGCCTTCGGGAAATCGATCCGCCAACCTTTTGCCCGTCATATGACCAATAAAACGCTGCCACGTGGCACACATCGGAGCTCTCGTCCACATCAACCTGCCACGTCCACGTCAACTAGCCACGTCAGTAGTCATCCACGTCAACTAGTCATGTCAATGTCTAGTCAGCACTACCACATCAGCCTTGATCCACGTGTTGCCAGCTTCATCACTATGTCAGCCACGATCCACGTGTTGCAAGCTTTGCCACCACATCAGCCTCGATCCACGTGCTACTAGCTCCGTTGCCACATCAGTTTCCTATCAGAGTCTAGTTAGATCCTCAAGATCCGTACACTCCTCGAGATCCATGTGACAGCCACTCCGTCACTCCTCGGGATTCATGCACTCCTCAGGATTTGTGCGATAGCTTCTCCACCACTCCTCGGGATCCATGCGATAGCTTCTTCGCTGCTCCTCAAGATCTGTGTGCTTCGAATTCTGTGCCTTACCTCGGCCCTCGAGATCCGTGCTCCCTCTGCTCTGATACCGATGTGAGTCTAAGTTTCAATTAACCTTAGATTAACATTAGGCCAAAGGTAATAAAATGACACGAATAATTAAAGTCGTAAACATTCATTAAAATAACCAGATTAAACATACATTAACTTAAACCTTATATAGGCTTAGAACATGCGCTAAAGTAGAGAAGGGAAGGTGGAGGAAGATCGGGGAGTTTAGAGAGAACGGAGGAGTAGGAAGTGGAGTGGGAGGTGGCAGCGAGCGTGGGGAGAGGAAGGGAGTGGAGTGATAAAGGAAAATGGACGGCAGGAAAGGAGGAATCTGAATGGAGGGATAAGGAGAAAATGAAGGAAAGGGAGAAGGAAAAATCATGCCGACCATCCAACAAGATTAGCCGACAAAAGGTAAGTGTGTTCACACTGGGCTTAGAAAAACTAGATTTTTCTAAGCCTGTTCCAAGCTAAGTCTTGTTCACACTTGCAACACAACATGTGTTATGGGATTGAATTTTTTAAACATCATTATAAAACCTACTCATATTTTAGGGTATTGACAAGTTTATTGGTGGTGGTTTTAGTTTATGAGTTCGATACCATGATGAACCCTCTGCAGGTGGATTTTTTATGAATTTATCCACCTAAAAGTTTAATATTAATATTTAGGCTACCCTTCCATTAATCTTCATGGTGCTGATAAGTTTGGTGGTGGTGTATTTGAGTTTATGGGTTTTTAAGACCTTGGTGTGCATCCTATGTATATGAATTGTTCATGAATTATCCTCCTCCTACTATGTTCTGAATGTTTAGTTCTCAAACATATACTCCTATAACTTAAAAGAAGTAACTATACAAGCAAAATGGAGAACAATTTTAATGCAACATACTTCCATTAATATTCCTTCCAAAAACTATACATCATCTACACCTAATTGATACAATTACATCATTTACAATGCTATCTTGATGTACATCATTTCTATCAAATTGAAATACTTTCATCATTTAAAGACTTCCTTTCTAATATACAAAAGCAATAAGAGAAATACATAAAATATTACAATCCTTGGCTTTATACTTTTAGCCATTTAAAATTACATTAATAATGAATGTAATCAAATATACATCACAAGTCTTCAAATTTGACTTCTTAAATCTTCTCAGGTTTCCTTACATCTTCATAAGGAGAGAGATGAGTTTGTAAGGGATCAGGACGACTCAAATGCAAGTATGTCAATGCATCACAAGCAAACCATGCTTATGCAATTAAGCATTACATAAATGCTAAAGAATGTCACATTCAATGCAATCATCAAGTATTCAAAGGTAAATCATAATAATAATCAATTCCATCAACATTCATATGGAATATACCCAAACATAGGAAGAGTCCCATACCTCTTCCTAAGGAATGGACACCAATCCATCCTCACTAATCGAGAAAGTTTCTTACCATTCTTTTAAATGGATTTTCTCATTTGCGGAATTTAAAATGTGACATAATATGAATTCATGTTCTAGTAATCATAATAATTTTCAAACCAAAAATAACTTGCCACAATTTCAACCAATCTTTCTACCCTAATTTCTATAACTTGATTTCTTTACCATTTCATTCCATTTTACTTTGAATATAAATGCATTACTTAAAAAAGAAAAGATTCCACTTGTTAGAATAAAAGATACACTATATCATTTAATTCCTACAACTTCATCCGATTACCATAATAATTTTAAACTAAAGACATAATTTCAATATATAATTTTAAGTTATATTCATCATAAACATAGGATAAATTTACAATCTATTTTGAATTTTGTATGTAAAGTCTAAAAATCATTTTTTCATTTCATAATAAAAATTAAGTATTCTAATGTCACCAAAGACCAAGCAACCATATTATAATAAAAGCTTCCAAAATTCCAATTTACTAGGCTTTATTTACAATAGCTCAAGAAAGTCTTTTAAATTTCCATACAATGAATCACATATGGCAACTACTATTCCTATCAACTATTTTAATTTTCAAAATAGTACCATCTATCTCTCAATTAATCATTAATTATAGGTTGAGTAATGTTGAGGCCAACACTAAAATCCCAGAAGAGTTTAGCACCTCCCCACATATTCGAATAAGCCACTCCTATTACTTCTATCCTATATACATAATAAATACACAAGAGGATTCATCCCTCCACACATGCTATAAATATACCTTGCTAGAGATAGGACAATATTTCAATTGTATAAATCACTACAAGGCACTAACTCTCAATTAGACTTCATCGATGGTAAGAGTGTTTGGCTCATTTATAGAACTGGGTTTTATCTTGTTATATATTAATTTATTTGTTTATATAAAAAAAGACATTGACTCCTCTTTGGAATAGGGCTTTGAGGAAATTGAGTTACTTTGAGATCAATATTTAAGCCTTTCACAAGTTGGGATTAAAGACAAACAAAGGGGGTCAACTTTGCATAGGAGACAGATGGAAAATAACCCAGCAGGGATGGTTCTCGATGACACTGGTTAGCGTTACCACACATTCTAAGTTATGTTTTATACCATATATATTTTATTTTATTTTATTTATTGAGTAAATACTTCTTATACATATACATATCCATCGTGGCGGCCATAATGCAAGTGGCATCCTTGCCTCTAAATTCTATATAATAATTTGGTTTTGCCTTTTATATAATAATTTGGGTACTAGGTTGTTTCGTCATCATAGATTTTATAACAGGTTTTTAGCTGGATTTTGAATATCATTTTAAACCAAATCCAAGATAGCTTTGGGCAGAAGGTTTAGATAGAGTTTATATCCAATTGCATTTGTGGGAAGTGTTTCATGATGCAGTAGAGGGATTCAAAGTTTCAAGGTAACCAACATCAAAAATAACCTGAGTTAATATTTGCATCCCAAGGTGAAACATAATCCAATTTGGTGGTATCTACCATAATGCGAAAGGCTTCAAACCTGAGCTACATCACTCTATCATCGGACTTCGATATATGTACTTGATGTTAATCAAAGGCCAAAACAAAAACAAAGGTGAAACTTATTAAGGTCTGCTCCCTATTGATTTAATTGAACTACAATAATCATTTGTGATAGCTATCTGATTTTTGGCTTATCTCTATCATCGCCTTCATGCTATGCATCAGCCTACAATTGGCAGAGATTAATAGTGTGATAATAGCCTTTCAAATGGTTTTTACCTATGTGTTCTCCTTTATAGGAATGAGGGTTATCCATAGTGGCGAATCTTCATAAACTGGGTGAATATTAGGATTTCCAGAATTTGAAATTGGCAAATATGAGGACCCTCAACGTCGGCCTATTCGCCTAAAATTTTCAGGACTAATTTTTTCTTAGGGTCAATTCGCCATAATATATATCCAAACATAGGCATATTTGTACTCGTTGGAAAGCTAGTTTCGAGCCTAATCTAATGGTGGTGTTTTTATGAAGTTATAAGATAATTTAATGGATAAAAATTTTCTCCAAATATGAATTTATATTTTAGGGCTTCATATACCCCAAATTTTGGTGTGAATATGATATATTTTATTTGCTTAGTATTCACCATAATTAACCTTGATTTCAATTAGGATTCGCCATTTTTTTACAAGTACATTTTGAATCCAACCCCTTATGCATAACCCTGATAGGAACTGTGCAAAGGTTCTCAGATAGTTAGAGATCCAAACAACCAACACAATACTCTATGCTTTCCACTGCTAAGATTATCATTTACTTTAGTATTTCAGATAATTCACAGTATAATAATCAATCGATCGACAAAAGAGATTCTCGTTTAAAATGTAAAGTCATTATGATACTGGTTCAATGAACCATCATATGTCAACGTATACCACAGCCAAAAGGAAGTAGTAATCAGGTGAGGTAAAATTTTAACAAAGTACAGGTTACAAAATTAGATACCGTGTACATTGGCAAACTACCAAATGAGTTTTGAGCTTGCTTCTTGTTGTTCAATCTAGTATACCCATGTTGGGTGTTAAATATCCTTTCATAGGTCATAATTCTCACCTAATGGTTTCGAATGAGCCCTTACATAGTGTGCAGTGGGTTCATTTTCTTACAAACCTAAGGTATACCAGAGGTGTACGGTGTATTAACAACAGCCTGGTTATATTATTATGAAGACGATGACATCCTTTAAAAATAGCTCGTAACTAGCAGTAATACTCATAGGCATTAATGATAATATATAATATACAACCCTTAGGAGAGTTGGTGGTTTCTCAAATCCACCCATGGTAGATTCACTAAAGTGTTTGTGTCTAATTAATCCACTACGGAAGACTAAGGCCCTACACGTAGCTCTATAAATAAACAAGGACTAATATCATAAGCTTAATATCCAAGTGGTAGAGTATCCACTATACTATAGAAAGCATCAAAAAATCTCCATATAAGTAATAATAAAAATCATCCTTTAAGTTACAAAATGCGTGTAGCTCATGCAACACATTAATAGTATCATTACAACCAAGAAGAAATATACAGAATGTGAGTAATAAAGGATAAGTGGAAATTCTCACACCTAGGATTTACGCAAAGCCACAAAACCAATGAGCCTAAATGTCTTTCTCCCACTCTAGCCTTCCTCTAAGCTTCCCAAGACATAGCATGCCCCATTTTTTAAAATCCTTGGGCTATTTATAGACCAATTTCTTCTCAATAGTAGGGAAGCTTCTCAATATTTTATTAATTCTCCCTCTCTCTTTCACATGCAAACTTTCTTACACATATATATTATTTTAATATAAGGAGGAATTCCCTAGAGATAAGGTAGGGCTGGCTGCATGTCCTTTGTCAACACTAATATTGTTGAAGGTATGGGTGCTCTGATTTGAAACTGTTAAAGATAAGAGAGAAGTCCTACAATCCTCTAAAATTTCCATGTTTATGGAGGATGTAATATTTTATTTATAAGATGGTCCTTTCATTTTTTTGGTCCAATAGAATTTGGAAAGGTCCATAAAAAGACAAGTCACCTAACTTTCTTTCAAAAATGAGATCAATTACTTTAGACAAGCATGCTTAAACAATTAATATTTTCTCTAGAGAATACTCAAATTGTATGCATAAAGGCATATATTTTAAAATATTAAAATGCCAAATATTAATAAATGTGCATTTTCAAGGCATACTTTCTTTATGCAAATTAATGATGCAATCAACTTATGTCACTATGAATTTGCTCTTTGTTTCCCATCATCGTTCTTCCTTTGAGTGGCGGGAATTTGGAATTAATTCCTTAGGTAACACCGCCCTCAGGGAGGTAACTAGTGACGGAAGAAACAAGAGCTTTACCTGGTGAGTTGTCATAGTCATCATTTCCCTTCTCATCTCTCGTGGTTGATCTTCCCACTTGAGAGAATATTTGTTCCTGCACATTCATCAAAATACGTAGCATCATTTTCTCCTGATAAAAACCATTATAAGGCAAATACATCAAGCATTAAAACCAACTATCAAAATACAAATAGCATGTCCATAAGGTTCTTCCAAGGTGGGTCATGACATACTCCCCCCTTAGAATAAATACAGTCCTCTATGTTTCCTACAATATTACATATCAAGCAATAAAAATATAAGGTTTGCTTAGTTCCCACTTTCCTAAGTGGTAAATGTATCACCCTGTATTATTATATAGCATTATAAAATAAATAAGAAAAATGTCTTTTCATGTCCTCCATTTTTTCCAAGTGGAATTCTTCCAAAGTACTAGTCTCCCTAGACATTACACTGATTTATATTATGCTTCCTCCTAATTTTGGAGTGAATCTCTAGAATATTGGTTGTTCCCATTGTAATGACCAAGGGCTTCACCATCACTCATGATAAAAAGAGTGGCTTGTCCTTCCAAATTTGGGTTTTTGGTGGCAACAAGGATTTTGTGATTCATCACAATTTTACTTGTTCCTACACATTGTGGACACTTCCTTTCATAGTTTTCCCCTTTACAAGTGAAACATTCTCCCGAAGGTCCTACATGTTTCTTTCCCTTTTCCTATTCAATGGAAGATGATTCTTGTAGCTTAGTAGTCTTAGTTTTCTAGAATTCCTTCCTGGAGAAAAATTGCTTCTTCTTTCGATTTTGTTCTTTCTCCCATTTCATAAAACCGACACTCTTTATCTTCCTTAAAATTTTTCCTTCGGGTTCTAGAAAAATGGCATAGTTTAAAATGGGTTTCTTTTCAGGTAAATTTGACTCTTCTTGCAATGCCTTAGGCTCGCACTTTTGAGCTTCTTGTTTGACCAAGTTCTCTAACAGTTGGCCCTATTGGACCAATTGTTCCTTCAAGTCATTTGCTTGTTCTTTCAACTCAAAAAGCATTGCAAATAGGTCCTCCACCATTTTGCCTAATATTCTCAGATTTCCTCTAGATATTTTAGTTTGCCTCATCTTGCGAGAGAATGTGCTCTCTCCAATTCCCACTTTAAGGGCCATTTCCTGGTATATCAAGAGTAGTGTTAGATTACAATATTTCCTCAAGTTGTAATTCTAACTTCTATCTCATATCAATATTTTTGATAAATTATCATTCCATTTGGATTGTAAGTATGGAAGAGAATATTACCACTTTTCATCCAAACAACTTTCATATACATCCATATTTTCATGAGACAAGAGCATAATCATGTTCCAAGGTAGTACTAGTTCAATTGGATTGTAAGTTATCAAGACAAATATTTTCAAGAGATATTAAGACTTGATCAAATTCACTCTTGAGTAGAAGTGATCAACTTCTATGAAACCTTCATACCAATTGGATATGAGAACGGTGATTAGAGCATTGGGTTTCATCCCTCATAAAAGGGAAAAATCACCAAATGGTCCACCAAGACCAGGTGAATCTCTTGAATATGGAGAACCACACCAATGGAAAACCATCATAGATAAAATAACCACACCAATGATTATTCATAGGTCTTATATTTGATCCGCTTCATCTAGAAGAGGTCACTAAGACAATAAAATAACTATTCATGATTTAAACTTACATAATCCCTTGGAATAGTATCTTAAGCATGATCATACTTTCTTATTTCTCTTAAGGTTCATTAGAGTACCTTTTTATTTAGGCATCCCTTTGGAATAATAGGACATTACCTAGCTATAATGGTCATACAAACTTCTCATATCCAATCATTTATCAATTCAAAATGTAAGGCCTAACTTGATGTATAACTCAAGTCCAATTTTTTTTCCCTTTCGAGTTCCAAATTGGATCAATTCATAATTTTTTATCATTACATTTTGGGTTACACCAATCACGAGCATTTGTAAGATAGTTATAATTAAATAGATTCCATTTCTTTATGATTCTTGAGACTGTAACACTCGTGAAATATCCAACTAAGCAAGAGGTACATACCATTACATTCCATTTTCTCCTGTCCTTTATTTAACCATTCTATGGAGTTGTTGTGAGTAGACTCTATCCTTCGAGTCCTATTGTAAGCTTCTTGCATAGTTTTATGAACATGCATGTTCACACTTTCTCTAACCACAAGCCTTAGTCTATGGACAATTTTTTCTATCTTCAACTCATTGTTTTGATTGTAAGATGGTACATACTTGAGGAGTCTCACATATTGCTTGTAATATTCTTCCATGGTGAGCGATCCTTGTTGAAGGGCAAAGAATTCCTAATACTTGTTCGTATAGAATTGCTTTGTAAGGAACCTGTCCTTAAAAGCTTCCACGAACACTTCCCACTTCAATTTGTTAGGAGAGACATTATGTGCTCTACTATAAGCATTCCACCAATCCACTCCTCTCTCTCCCAAATGGGAAAGAGCAAATTTCATCTTAGTAGTGGAGGAATAACCTCTTATGGCAAAGTGAAGTTCAAGTTCTTCGATCCAAGCTTTGACTACAATTTCTCCTCCTTTTCCAGTGAACTTAGTTACTTTGACATTCTTCAAGTTAATGCCAATTTATTTTTCTATACGGATCCTATTTGCGTGCTCTTCAGGATCTTCCTCCACTCTAGTCTCATTATCTAAGATGTTCATCTCATGGTTGTTGTCGAGATTTTGTTGATAATTTATGGCCTATAAAATCTATTGATTCTAGTCTTGTATAATAGTTACCGTAGCAGTAATATTCTCAACTTCCTTTTTTGAGTTCTCTAAACTCTCTCCTATTTGTCTGACTATAAGAGAATCGAGACTAGCTTGTTAGGAGGTCATTGTCCTCTTGCCTCTTCCTCTCAATGTCATGTTAACCTGGGATAAAGATTTGTATTAATACTTGCTCATTCCTAAGGTCCCAAAATTCTAAATAACTAGAATAATTTATGTGGCTAGGTTGAATTCCTAGTTTTCTTCCTCTAACTCTGATTGAGATTTATACATTCTTGGTGTAAGGAGTAAGTAGATCTTAATACAGAGTCCCAAAAGAGTCTAGGGTACACTGCTCAAGTCCCATTAAAGGGGTTTCGCCTAGCTCTATAACTTTTCGAATGACTATGGATCTACATCGTGGGAGAAAGGAGCTTGAACATTAGTGATCTCAATAGCTGACATAATCCTTAGCAAGTATGCATTATCAAGAGTTAGGAAGTTCATGTTTTGAATCATGTCCCAAATCTATTCACTAACCTAGATTCATCTAAAATATATCAGTTAGCCTAAGCTCTTATACCAACTGTAATGAACCTAAATTGTCCATTATATATATATAAACTCATTGTTCACATATTGACGAGTCATAACTATAATAATTATTAAAACAAGGTTATCCCATCGATAAGGTAACTCGATTTTCAATAGACCTCACATATAGAAGCACCCATTTATATGGTTATTTAAAGCCATATACGAGCAATAAAACCCATTCCTACCCTTCCATATCACCATCCCATTCTGGTAGATGGACAATATTATGTCAAGGCTTTAAATCCCCTTATATTTTATTGTAGTATAACAAGGGTCACCTTATGGTTTTATCAACCAATTAGGGTAGGGATCCTCACCCAAGGATTACCCTTCCCAATTATCCTTACTACCAATGAGGCTAGTACTTTAGGTTGGGAGAATCATCCATCTATTGCATTTAGGCTATCAATTATGGGATTGAATGTTTTAAACATCATTATAAAAACTACTCTTCTTTTAGGGTATTGACAAGTTTATTGGTGGTGGTTTTAGTTTATGAGTTTGAGACCATGATGAGCCCTCTACAGGTGGATTTTTTATGAATTGATCCACCTAAAATTTTAAGATTAATATTTAGGCTATCCTTCCATTAATCTTCATGGTGTTGATAAGTTTGGTGGTGGTGGGTTTTAGTTTATGAGTTTTCAAGACCTTGGTGTGCCTCCTTTGTATATGAATTGTTCATGAATTATCCTCCTCCTACTATGTTCCGAATGTTTAGTTCTCAAGCATATACTCCTATAACTTAAAAGAAGTAACTACAAGAGCAAAATAGATAACAATCTTAATGCAACATACTTCCATTAATATTTCTTCCAGAAACTATACATCATCTACGCCTAATTGATACAATTACATCATTAATAATTCTATCTTGATGTACATAATTTCTATCAAATTGAAATACTTTCATCATTTAAAGACTTCCTTTATAATTTACAAAATCAATAAGAGAAATACATCAAATATTACAATTCTTGGCTTTATACTTTCAGTCGTTTAAAATTACATTAATAACGAATGTAATCAAATATACATGACAAGTCTTCAACGTTGACTTCTTAAATCTTCTTAGGTTTCCTTGCATATTCATGAGGAGAGATATGAGTTTGTAAGGGATCAAGAAAACTCGAATGCAAGTATGCCAATGCATCACAAGAAAACCATACTTATGCAATTAAGCATTACATAAATGCTAAAGAATGTCACATTCAATGCAATCATCAAGTATGCAAAGGTAAATAATAATAATAATCAATTCCAAATTCCATCAACATTCGTCTAGAATATACCCAAACATAGGAAGAGTTCCATACCTCTTCTCGAGGAATGGACACCAATCCATCCTCACTAATCCAAAAAGTTTCTTACGATTCTTTTAAATGGATTTTCTCATTTGCGGAATTTAAAATATGACATAAGACGAATTCATGTTCTAGTAATCATAATAATTTTCAAACCAAAAATAACTTGCCACAATTTCAACCAATATTTCTACACTAATTTCTATAATATTTATTTACCATTTCATTCCATTTTAATTTGAATATAAAGGCATTACTTACAAAAGAAACAGATTCCACTTGTTACAATAAAAGATACACTATATCCTTTAATTCCTACAACTTCATCTGATTACCATAATAATTTTAAATTAAAGACATAATTTCAATATATAATTTTAAGTTATATTCATCATAAACATAGGATAAATTTACAATCTATTTTGAATTTTGTATGTAAAGTCTAAAAATCATTTTTTCATTTCATAATAAAAATTGAGTATTCTCATATCACCAAAGACCAAGCAACCATATTATAATAAAATCTTTCAAAATTCCAATTTACTAGACTTTATTTACAATAGTTCAAGAAAGTCTTTTAAATTTCCATACAATGAATCACATATGGCAACTACTATTCCTGTCAACTATTTTAGTTTTCAAAATAGTACCATCTATCTCTCAATTAATCATTAATTATAGGTTGAGTAATGTTGAGGCCAACACTAAAATCTCAGAAGAGTTTAGCACCTCCCCACATATTCAAATAAGCCACTCCTATTACTTCTATCCTATATACATAATAAATCCACAAGAGGATTCATCCCTCCACACGTTATAAATATACCGTGCTAGAGATAGGATAATATTTCAATTGTATAAATCAATACAAGGCACTAAATCTCAATAAGACTTCATCGATGGTAAGAGTGCTTGGCTCATTTATAGACCGAGTTTTATCTTGTTATAGATTAATTTATTTATTTATATAAAAAAGACATTGACTCCTCTTTGGAATACGAATTCGAGGACACTGTGTTTCTTTGAGAGCAATATTTAATCCTTTCACGAGTTGGGATTAAAGACAAAAAAAAAAAAAAAGGGGGTCAACTTCACATAGGAGACAGATGGAAAATAACCCAACAGGGATGGTTCTCAACGACACTGGTTAGCGTTACTGCACATTCTAAGTTCTATTCTATACCATATATATTTTATTAATTTTTTTTATTGAATAAATACTTCTTATACATATACATATTCATCATGTCAGCCATAATACAAGTGTCATCCTTGCCTCTACATTCTATATAATAATTTGGTTTTGCCTTGGGTACTAGGTTGTTTCGTCATCATAGATTTTATAACAAGTTTTTAGCTAGATTTTGGATATCATTTTAAACCAACTCTAAGGTGTCTTTTGGCAGAAGGTTTAGATAGAGTTTATATCCAATTGCGTCTGTGGGAAGTGTTTCCTGATGTGGTAAAGGGCTTCAAAGTTTCAAGGTAACTAGCATCAGAAATAACCTGAGTTAAGAATTGCATCCCATGATTAATACATCTACTGGATCTCGACAAGAAAAGTGAAAGAGATTTCAAGGTGAAACATAATGCAATTTTGCGATATCTACCATAATGCATAAGGCTTCAAAACTCAGCTACATCACTTTTGTCGCCAGACTTCGATATCTATACTTGATTGATTTTAATCAAAGGCCAAAACAAAAACAAAGGTGAAACTTATTAAGGTTTTCTCCCTATTAATTTAATTGAACTGCAATAATATTTTGTGATGGCTATATTATTTTTGGCTTATCTCTATCATTGCCTTCGTGCTATGCATCAACTTGCATTTGGTAGAGATTAATAGTGTGATAATAGCCTTTCAAATGGTTTTTACCTACGCATTCTTCTTGATAGGAAATGCGCAGAGGTTCTCGGACAGTTAGAGATACAAACAACCATCACAATACTCTATGCTTACCACTGCTAAGATTATCATTTACTTTAGTATTTTAGATAATTCACAGTACAATAATAAATCGGTCGATAAAAGAGATTCTAGTTTAAAATGGAAAGTCGTTATGATACTAGTTCAACGAACCATCATATATCAACGCATACCACAGACATATGGAAGCAGTAATGAGGTGAGGCAAACTGTTAACAAAGTAAAGGTTACAAAATCAGAGACCGCATACATTAGCCAACTACCAAATGAGTTTCGAGCTTGCTTCTAGCTGTTCAATCTAGTATACCCATGTTGGGTTTTAAATATCCTTTCATAGGTCATAATGCTCCCCTACTGGTTTCGAATGAGCCCTTACATGGTGTCCAGCAGGTTCATTTTCTTACAAACCTGAGGTTTACTAGAGGCGTATGCTGTATTAACAACATCCTGGTTATATGATTACGGAGATGATGACATCCTTTAAAAATAGCTCGTAACTAGAAGTCATACTCATAGACATTAATGATAACATTGAATATACAACCCTTAGGAGAGCCGATGGTTTCTCAAATCCACCCATGGTAGATTCACTAAAGTGTTTGTGTCTAATTTATCCGCTATGGAAGACTAAGAGCCCTACATGTAGCTCTATAAAGAAACAAGCACTAATATCATAAGCTTGATATCCAAGTGGTAGAGTATCCACTATACTATAGAAAGCATAAAAAAATCTCCATATAAGTAATAATAGTACAAATCATCCTTTAAGGTACGAAATGTGTGTAGCTCACACAACACATCAATAGTATCATTACAGCCAAGAAGAAATATACAGAATACGAGTAATAAAGGATAAGTGGAAATTCTCACACTTGGATTTTACGCAAAGCCACAGGATCAATGAGCCTAAATGTATTTCTCCCACTCTAGCCTTCCTCTAAGCTTCCCAAGACATAGCATGCCCCCTTTTTTAAAATCCTTGGGCTATTTATAGAAGGGAAGCTTCTCAATATTTTATTAATTCTTCCTCTCTCTTTCACATACAAACTTTCTTACACATATTTATTATTTTAATATAGGGAGGAATTCCCTAGAGATAAGGTAGGGCTGGCTACATGTCCTTTGTCAACACTAATACTGTTGAAGGCATGGGTGCTCTGATTTGAAACTGTTAAAGATAAGAGAGAAGTCCTACAATCCTCTAAAATTTCCATGTGTATGGAGGATGTAATATTTTATTTATAAGGTGGTCCTTTCATTTTTTTGGTCCAATAGAATTTGGACAGGTCCATAAAAAGGCAAGTCACCTAACTTTCTTTCAAAAATGAGATCAATTACTTTAGACAAGCATGCTTAAACAATTAATATTTTCTCTAGAGAATACTCAAATTGTATGCATAAAGGCATATATTTTAAAATATTAAAATGCCAAATATTAATAAATGTGCATTTTCAAGGCATACTTTATTTATGCAAATTAATGATGTAATCAACTTATGTCACATAAATAACATGCAAACACTCAATGAATTTGCTCTTCGTTTCCCATCATCGTTCTTCCTTTGAGTGGTGGGAATTTGGAATTAATTCCTTAGGTAACACCGCCCTTAGGGAGGTAACTAGTGATGGAAGAAACAAGAGCTTTACCTGGTGAGTTGTCGTAGTCATCATTTCCCTTCTCATCTCTCGTGGTTGATCTTCCCACTTGAGAGAATATTTGTTCTTGCACATTCATCAAAGTACACAACATCATTTTCTCTTGATAAAACCCATTATAAGGCAAATACATCAAGCATTAAAACCAGCTATCAAAATACAAATAGCATGTCCATAAGGTTCTTCCAAGGTGGGTCGTGACATTTAGCTTGAGGTTGAATTCTCCTTAGGGTTTTGGTATTAATATAAATACCCCTCAATGAGCATTCATTTGTATTAAAAAGTGTGAATAAAATATAGTATATTGGGATGCCTATGAGCATCCACCTTATACCTCTTGTTTTCTCCCTTTGTCTCTTTACTTTGTTTACTACTACTATCTTTTGAATTGCTTCTACTTCTTTTTTACATGTGATTGTGGTGAATGCAAATTTTAGAATGTTTCAGGAAATATTGTGGATTCAAAATTATCTTCATACTTCTCTATATAAAGTCATTAATAGTGAGAACGTCACATTCACACTCTTGAAATCTTCACTACCTATTCAAAAATGGTGGGATGTTGAAATAATTATAATTTTTTTCCTTCCTTTGTAGTTGTGTACATGGTGAAATGGTCTACACTCTTGATTGAAAGTGGATTGTCATGATTTTGAGCCTTGTCAGATTTTAGAAACCTCTTAAACCTATTTTATATACCAATATAAATGAAGAGCAATAAACCATTCATATCACAAGTGTTAAAATCTAATTCATAAATGCAACACCCAATCTAGTGGTGACACATTATAGTAGTTGATTTAGTATTTTTTCTAAGGTTTGGTATTTTATTTTTTTCATGATTTGAGTGCTAATTCAACCAAATCTTCTAGAGGCCATAAATTCTTATATATAAGTGTTTGGAGCCCTTTTTTTGATTGCATGAATTCTCAACATCTACATAGTGGTCATGCCAGTTTATGGATATGTTATAGATTTATTTAGGATTTTTGTGTAAGATGGTGTCCTTAGTACATGTTACCCACCTTAATGGGTAAAATTATAGCAATTTTTCAGTTCAAATGGAATGATTATATAGAATCATAAACCATTCATATCAAGATCATGCATAATTCTTCTCTTATCTCATAATGAATATTTTATCTAACTCCAATAACTCTTTGGTGCAATGATTAGTAATATTTTGGGATGTAAGAGGAGTATATTTTGGATGATGTACATAAGGTACACATTATGTCTATGGTCCCTTTCGAACTATCATAGTTGATCATGTAGAGACTTGCATATTTCTTCATAATTCATTTTCCTTCTCTTGATATTAGGGGATAGATTGTGGTCACCCTAGCGCATGTTGAACATCTTCTTATGGGATGCTCAACATATTAATTGAAGAGGTAGAGCTATGGCTTCATGTTTTGGAGAGTTTTATCCAATTTATGTACCTTCGAAAAAGAGAAGATAGTAGGATCTAATGGCCCATATGAGCATTCATTATGAGGGGAAGATTTATCATCTCTAATATGTTCTCTCCTTGGCCCCTCAATTCAGATTATAGGGGATGTTGAAATATTTATAATTGTCCTTATTAGGCCAAGGCCAATAGTGTCGAAGTACCTATGGGTGCTCTTGATGTAATCCTATGGGAAAGTGTTATGTAAGCCTTCAAGCATCTTATGTAAGCCTATGAGCATTCTATATATAAGCCTATGGGCATATTTCTATGTAAGCCTATGGGAATTCTTCTATCTAAGCTTATGTGCATCTTCATGTAAGCCTAATGGCCTTTTTCATATTTAACCCTTGTATTGCTTAATCCACATTTATTGATAACCTTACTTAAAGGGTAATGTGTTAATATTTTACTGTAAGGTTAAACTCAAGGTTAATTTTATGTCAGGTTGAGGTTAATCTCTCAATTAAGGTTTTGGGATCATTATAAAGACCCCTCAATGAGGATCCATTTGTATCATAAGTGTGCATAAAAATGTGATATATTGGGGTGTCCATAGGCACCCACCTTAAACTTCTTCTTGTTATCTTTCTTCACTTATTTAAATCATATATTATTGCTATCCTCTAATTGCATTATCTACTTTTTGGTGTATGATCATGGTAAATGGATGTTTTGGAATAATTCAGAAAAATATTATAGAATCCAAAAGGGAAGTATATTGTAATAGGTTTCGTGAGGAGAATAAAGATTAAGTATTGTTCACATGGGATTGTTTTATGAAGTTTATAAAGGAATAATATTATCCCATGGAAGCCTATGAATATCAATACATGTGATGGAAACAACTACATTGAGGTAAAGGCTAGTCTATTCAAGATTATATTGATGTTTTCCATTCCATAGCAACAAAATTGGGTATTCAAGATACCAAAAAGAATTTAATCCTCAAGTACCACTATGGGATATAACTATACATTTTAAAGGACATAAACCTCTTTGAATTTAAGACATTGAAAGAGGCATACAAACTTGTCTTAGCTTCTTGATCTTCCTAGGTATGGAATGTGCACTCCAAACTGAGGTCAAGATTGGATGACTCGAAATTACTTCTAAATTTACCTCCAAAGAATATCAGTTCCTTTTCTAAATCCTACTATGTGGAAGAAGAAAGAAGAGAAATAGATGATAGGATTGAGAAAGAGAATATTAGAGAGAAACATACAGGTCTAGAGAGAAATATTGAATGCAATCAAGGCTTCATCTAATAGCATTACTTTCAATTTCATGAGCATTGACTACACAATACAATAATAGTCTAATAGACTATTTAATCAAAACTATGAAGAAATGTATTAAGCAAAAGCATTACAACATTCAACATCTTAAGCACTCCAATCAAAGAATTCAAAATAACATTGAGCCTAACAAATAACACCTTAGTTATTGAGTATACCAAATAGCTTTGACTCTAATAGAAAGACCCTGATTAAAATAATACAAAAGTACTAAAATGCATAAATTATCACAAATATTAACAACTCTTAATACTTGAATTTATGTAAGTCAAATAGATCTTGATTGCATTAGATTAACATAAACATACATCCCATGGCAGGTAAACACTGAAAACATCTAACCCTTTACACTGAGGCGTATTTCCCTATTTATAGTTTTTGCTGAGCTAAAATGAAACTAACTACTATGTACAATTATGAGTAGAATTGATTGTGCATGATATTTTAGATAAGCTAGAACCTCTCATCCTTAGTACGTCATGTGCCAGTCCTTGAGTGGTTATAAGTGTAGGATCTTCAATAATGCTTAAGTGGAGTTATTGTCATTTTCTAGCTCTGATAATTGCTATGTATCCTCATTGATCCTTTTTTGGGTGTGGAATGTCTTTCATACCAAGGTATTTTAATTTTGTATTTTATTATTTCCTTTATTGTCGTCAAGATTGTCATCTTTTCTTTATTGAAAGCACATTAGAAATTTTAAGCGATGACATCACTTTTTGTTGAGAAGATCCAACCTAGAATATCGCTCCCATTGACTCACATTATTCTATAGTCCTCACATCAAGCTAAGAATTTTTAAGGTTGGGATGACATCATCACTTGGAAGTTCCAATGTGTCATTTTCAAAAAAATATCCACTTCTCCACAAGCTTTGTACTGTGCCAAATATTTTGGAGTACCTAGTTGGCGTCTCTCTTCAAATGTTATGGCTTAATGTTTGGCATCAAGCTAGTACCAAATATATTATACATTTTGTAATAATTATAAGCCTAGAATTGCTCGCTTAGGCTTCCAAAATAAAATATTAGAAAGGAACATAAATCTATATGGGTCCCTTAAGCTTGAATGCTAGTCAATGTTGGTGAGAGTACCCAGAGCTATTATGTTTATCTATTTCTTAACCAATTTGCCTCTTTTTTCTTTATTGCTAAGAAGTTACATAGGAACCTAACCTTTGCATGGACTAAAAATCTTATACAATCTGTAAAGGCTCCACAACTTGAAGTTTCCAAGTTGCTTATATTTCTATAGTTTGCTAAGAAATATAAGCTCTTATTACTATTCTTTTGATTGGATGCATCAGGATCTTCTCCTTCCCCCATGTTTTTTTGGTTTTATTCACCCTAGGGTATTTTTCTAGAGTTATCTATAAGTGACTAGTTGAATAGCCACTACATTTTCAATTAGATGTAGAGGATGGTCTAGTATGTGGAACCATCCTTCACTATTTGTTGTATGGGAAAAAATCTTACCACAAGTGGATCCCATTTTACTATCAATAAAAATACTTTGGTACTTCTACCAATGGAAAGTTCTAGCTTAGCTACCACTAGAAAGTATATGAGCCATTACTTTTTCTTTGAGATTATAGTTGAGGCCTTCTCTTATCAATACCTTCTACTTATTTTTATTTCTCACTACTTGATATATCAAAGGAGCCTTGGGTCCTCTCATTTTTTCTTTTCTTATAACTAAATGGTAATCATATTCAAAACTATATGGGATTTTCTTGGTGTAGTGAAATTTTACAACTTGCTATCAAGTTGGACTAGAAACACAAAAATAAAAATAGAAAATGAGGATAAAATTATAAGAACTAGAAAACTAAGTACCATCAAAGAAATTCAAGAGCAACTGTCCAAATCATCAAGACAAAGAGTTTCATCTCCAAAATTAGAATTGAAATAAAAAAACAAACTTCTAATATAAGAATCCATGAAGGCCAAGACTCTCAAATGACATGATTATCACAATGGCAATTGATACTTGAGAGAGGATTGTGGAGTAACTCAATTGTTGTTCACTAATTGAAAATCCTCTACATCCACTACACCATACATAGGTTGAGGATGAAGGGAACAAATCATAGAAGTTAAACCAAATGTGACCATCATCACCATACATGCTACACTAAAAAAGTCACAAGAGGATAAATTTCTACATAACTCATAAATATGGATCAAGGGTAAGCCATTGCATTTTGTTATTTATAGTGGGAATCAAAATAATTTATTTTTTACTCAAATTATGAAGAATTTGAATTTGTCTATTCCACCACAACCATAACCATATAATATTTGATGGTTACTGTAAAGTAAAAATCGAGTAACACCAATAAAATTAATGCACAAAATAAATCAACATAATATTGCACAAAATGAAATATTTTATTAATATATAATTGGTGGAGAAAGGATCTCCACAATGTACAACATATATGCCCTAGATATGGGGTTACAATGTGCTTTTATTTGCTCTTGATATTGTATTACAAATGATAAGGTTTTAAACCCTAGTTACAAATAATAGTGGTGTGTCTTCATCAAATTTTGCTCCAAACAAGTTTTGGGTGGGATTTTGTATCCCTACGAGACTACCATAGCTGCAAAAAATTTTAATAATATGTAACCTGTAACCTAAAATCAGATCAACAACACAAAATAACATTAATAGCTTTTGCAAGGGCTCCACTATGTGAGACCCTTTGTAAAAGCAAATCTACTAAAACCCTAGATTTCAAAATTATGCAATACAAGGGAAATACAAGGAATGTAATATGTTAATGTAAAAATAAATTTTTACTTTGTCAAAGAAACTGGATCTAACTGATTTATGCTTCTACTAGTTTGAAATGTGATCATGTTCAAATATGGGGTTGTGTTGGGACCTCTATTGCTCCAATTGATCTAAAATTTTGTGGAGACATTCTAGATTTTTTTAGGAGCCTACCCTTAAAATGTTGTCTTAATACAACTCCATATGAGTGAGTATGACCAAAATAGTCTGAGTAGTTTATGCAGTCCTGCACAAATGTGGGCAGTGTGATGGATTTTTTTATCCTCCAAAAATCCTAACTGCCCAACTCCTTAACCGCTCCATCGACTACTCAACAAAAGTTCTTAACCATTTTACTGCTCAACCCCCATTCATGATAATGAGTGACATTTTATAACTTGCCTTCCATATGCTAGGGTTTTGACGATACCAATGTGCAGTCAAGTTAAAACATAATGGATGGCTAAGATTATAATCTTTGCAATGTGACATAAATCAAGTTAAGTGGATGGTTGAGATTAGATTGTGATGAATGATTGTGATTTATTTACATATATATATTAAATATATAAATATTAATATATAAAATATTTATATACTTATATATAAAATATAATTAAATATATATATATATATATATATATATATATAAATAAATAATGGATGGTTGTGATTGGGCAGATGCAAGAATGATAAGTGGCTAGGATTTGGTGTCTACAGATGCCCCTTTTTGTATCGCATTGCATGAAAAACAATGCGATGCAAAAATAAGAGACACCTGATTTGGATGAAGTAACTTTCTTTCCTTGGAGCACAAGAATATCTTGAAGACCAAAATAATGTGGGTGTAGCTTACCCCCTCAATTGGTGAATGAGTGAAGAATGAATCTCACAAGCCAATTGATAAAAATGTGGATGTAAATGTAAGTGTAAATGTGGGTGTAAATATATTATGTTTTTGCCCCAACAAATGCAAGGGGGTTGTTGGAAATGTGGATGTAGATGTGATGTAAATGTCATGAAAGTGACATAGATGATGATGCAATGAGTGATTATGTTTTTTTCCCCGATATAAAAGGGGTTTGCCAATGATGTGTGATGTAAATGAGGTGTATTATATTTTTTCCCGAATAGATGCAAGGGGTTTTTAAAAATGTGAATGTGAATGTAATAAAAAATATGTATCCCAATGTGGGAAATCAAAATAAAATTTGGTTGCCCCAAGTTTGGGGTGGTTTTGTGTTGTTGAAGAATGTGCCTTATGGCATCATTGAAATGCAAAGTTATAAAAATGCAAAATGACATAGGATAATATAACCATTGTAGTGATTTGTTGTGATATTCCTTCCAGTAGGGACTAATCATACTACTTGTACACGTCCCTAGTGATTGTCTATGTAAAAGAGATGATGTATTGGAAGTTGTTCGTGTTTCAAGCCCCAACAAACAAGGCCATCAATGACAACATTTGAGCAAATTATTCTAAGCATAGTCTCACTCAAAAATGAGGGACCAAATGTAATTGGATTTTGAACAAGAGGATGTTGGATGATGGGCAAGTGTTCTTATGGTGATCTACCCATCCTACCAAATTGCATGGATAGCCAATCACTGAGTGAATAGGGTAAACTGCTAAATATGAGGTTCATTTGTGAGTGGAATTGGAAAATTTTGAATGATAATGTATGTAATTGTGGATGATATGAATGATGTAAATGAATGCATATGAATGATGCAATCATTGGTGGGTGAATGTGATGGTTTTGTGAAGTGATGTGGAATTATTTGAAGTGAAATTGGATTCATTCTTGCATTCATGAGTTCTAAAAGTTGCATTTGAGGAGTGATTGAGTGAGTGAGTGGAGTGTGGAGGAGTGAAGCGATGGCAATGGAGGGTATGGATGTGCAGGTGGCTAAGGTAAGTGTCCTTAGCACTCTTTGTTTAGAGTTGTACAAATTGTTTTATTTATGCAATGAATGTGATGTTAATGTATGTTGCAATTGTTAATCTTGGGGGTTCAACATAAATTCTCACCCATTATACCAGGGGTGAGAAATATCTTGTAGGAGGATGGTTGGAAGACATTGTAAGGGATGGGATTGGTTGGAGTAGCACAAATTGAGGTGATGCGGGATGCGATGATAGCAACTCGAGATGTTGAGGTTGCTTAGCTATGGGTAAATCTGGTAGTAGGTGGAGATGAGGATGTGATAGTGAGGCTCTAGGTAGAGTTGAGATAGAGGGACTCTCGATAGAGGTATGATGTACTACACCTTCGATCCTAGAAGGCATATATCCAATATTTAGAGGATCTATGTATGAAGCACCACATTGGGCTACCAGATCGACCCTCTTCCTCCGTAGTGGGATCTATTAGGCGTAGTTACTCTAGATCTAGGGCTCCTTCAAGGTAACAAGGGTCCTCCTATAGGCGTTACCTAGTGCTTAAATGCACTTTTGTATATGAGCCTTGGTACTCTATTGTATGTAGCCTTCAAGCATTCATTGTACATGCAATATATATATATGCATGGCTTTTACTTTTGTGTGATGAGTTTGTGTGGATGTGTGTGTGAATTCATATGTATATGTGATGGATGGTAATGTAAATTCTTGTGTGTGTAATGAAAATAATGCAAATGAACTAATGCACTAATGATCATTTGTAGTTTAGATTTTTGCTTGACCATTGTTGATCATTGTTGTTTAATCAAGGGCACAAAAAATGGTGGTATGTGAAATGCAAGACTCATGTAATGATATGAATGTTGATATGGGTGCTGATATGGATGTTGATATGGATGTTCTTGGATAATGAATAGTTGATTATTTTGTAGATACTTAGACATACTAGTGATTTCAACCAAAAATTTTAAGTTTTATCTAATCTCTATAAGACCAAATGTGTGTGTAGTGAAATTTTAATTTACCAAATCATGAGCATGGTAGTGATTCAAGGTAATCAAGAATCAATATGTTTGTAAGTGAGCTTATTAACCCATCTTGAGTAAATTGAGATGAAACATGTCATGGAGGAGACCAAGAAGCTAGCTTGTCCTTATGTGTGGTCATAGGTCTCTTCAAGAGATATGTGTCACCACGCATGAGCGTACTCCACTACCAGTCAAGAATCTATAGCCCCAGTGGAGATTAGC
This sequence comes from Wollemia nobilis, assembly GCA_028583015.1. Taxonomy (NCBI): domain Eukaryota; kingdom Viridiplantae; phylum Streptophyta; class Pinopsida; order Araucariales; family Araucariaceae; genus Wollemia; species Wollemia nobilis. Next base: position 6,524,307 of record JAQPPZ010001417.1, on the reverse strand, counting down.
TCCATAGTCAAATGATCTGATCTCTAAGCTTTTGGGATTCGGACTACCTAACCATCTAGATGAAAATGTAGTTCTATCCTTATGACTTGTGGATTTGTGGTGTGTGATGTGTAAAATATTTAGAGCTTTGGGGAATCAAATTCTTAACCAAGGTATGATGAGAATTGTACCCTATCCTTAATACTCATTATTTTTTTTGGAAGTGTGAGTAGTGATGAGAACCGCTATTTTTTTATTTTGGACTATGTGCATAATGGGATAAGCAAAGATAACTTTTTTGCTTCAAGGTTCAACTCAATCATGGTATTATCTCTCTTTGTCACAAGATGTTTTCAGTATGTGTAAAATGTTTTTGGTACAAGAGTGTTAGATTCAATCCTAAAAATAAAAATTTTCTTAGTGAAAATGTGACTTAGTCCTAGAGAAAACTCGACATGTATTGGAGTTTACGTAAAACACTACGAGTGGTTGAGTGACCGAAAACACCTAGGGTAATGAAGTGATAGTGCATTTAGTAAAATGACTTGTGAAATGGTGTAAGGAAATAAATGTGAACTTGGGGGTACCCTTGATTAAGGTAACAAGATTTATTGGATCAATTATTGTCTAAAATTATAAAATGATTCCTGGTATGGTGGATAAAATGCATCAAAATGACAATGAATGTGTTTGTGAAATGCAATGTGGTATGGATGCCATGTGTTGGAATGCAATGTATGTGAAATACAATGTGTAAAATGTAATGTTTTTGTGTATTAGCCATGCATATATAAATATATGTAAAATGCATTAAGCATGAAATGGTCTCAAGTGGATGATGTTAAGTGGTTTGGGCTCTTCTACTCCCCCTAGTCTGGTAAGCCTAGAAGAACCTTGGGAACCCAGATAGTAGCAAGCAATACGTGTAAACGCAAATGACAAAAGCCATGCACATGCAATGCATAATTTTTTTTTATTTTTTTTAATTATGTACATATGTTACAAAATACTCTGGTGAGGTGGGTCAATGAAGTGGAGGTGGTGGTTCACTAGTTGGTTCAGCTCACTTCCTAGCAAGAAGCAAATGGAGAATGGGCTTATGGATGGGGAACATTATGAGGAAAATCTCATCATGTTCAGTAAATGGAGTTATGGGTGTTGATTCCTCATCATATTCATAAAAAACTATCAACATAACATCGTATTCTTCATATATTTCCTCCTCAAATTCATCGTTATGATGGGTTTCCTCTTCTGAACCTAAATGAAGGATTTGGAAAGCTTGTTCAAAAGAGGAAGTGGAAGAATGAGAGTGGTAGCCCAAACCTAAATGGTCATGCACTTATTGATATGAAGTTTCAATTATCTCGTGCATGCCTTTTTCATGTTGTCCTAGGCCATATCCTTTCCAATTGACTCGGTGAAAGTAGCATGAAGGAAAACCCATCATATGTTGTATATTGGTAGGAGTTGGTTGTTTGGGTTCATCTAGGGGAGGAGGATCGGATGAGTAATCGACCCCCACATATATGATATTGATTCTATTAGGCATTGAACCCATATTGTACATTGCTCCTATGGATAAGGGTGGATCGCGTGGAAAACCATAATCCCCAATAGTTTAAATATTTAGTAGTTTAACAGTGATGTCTTGAACCACGTATTCACCAATGCCAAGATTAGTGAGGTGGATCGCAACTTGGGATGATGTGGATGGAGTGGATATGGAGATGAAAGTCTCATGGTTGGATTGTGGCTCAGGTAGTGGGAGGGATATATGGTGAAATGGCATCTCACAATTTGTTAAGTTAACTTGTGAGACATCTGCTGATGTGGATGAATATGGGTGTTGTTGAGAGGTTTGATGGATGGTTGATGATATTGATGTGGATGATGTGGATGGAATGGTAGTGGATATGGAAGACTCATGGTTGGCTTGTGACTCAGATAGTGGGAGGGATGTATGATGAAAGTGCATCTCATAATATGTTAAGTCAACTTGTGAGACATCTGCTAATGTGGATGAAGATGGGTATGGTTGAGAGATTTGATGGATGGTTGATGATGTTGTAGATGGAATGGTATGGGATGTTGATGTCAATGATGTGGATAAAATGGTTGTGGATGTTGATATTGATGATCTAGAAGGAATGTATTGGATTTGACCACACGTACAAGTAGTCGACTATGATGAGGATGGGTGTGTAGAAGTGAGAGCCTGATGTGGGGTAGTAATGGGAAGATCCTTAGTAATGAGAGCTTTAGATGAAGAAATTATGGATGATGTGTCTAATGGTGTTAGGAATAGGTGGGTTTAAGGAAGTGTGGGTTTGTAGGAATTTGATATGAAATTATAATACTTAAATGGTTCGATGTCCATTGGTATGCAATGTATTTGTCCCTCATGTACATATTTTAAATATTGATGCAGAATTGAGGGAACACATCTCATCTCCCTAATCCAAGGGTGTCCAAGGAGTACATTGTAATCCATGGACCCCTCTAGGATGTGAAACATGGTGTGTAACATTTTTACCCCCACTTCTATGGGTAGAACTATAGTACCAACTATGGAACAAAGAGCATCATTGAATGCTCTTAAGGTGAATGTGGATTTAGTAATGTGGGATGGCAAAATATTGAGATATTGGAGGGCAGATGTGGTGATGATATTAATGAAAGATCCAGTGTCAATCAACACTTATTTAAATGGCTTCCTATCTACTTGAGCCATAATATGTAATGGAGGGTCCATTGCTTCTGATGACATTGATTTAATTTGAAAGTCATAAAATGTAATGGAAGGCTCCATACACATGTATATACTTCGTACAAAATTGTTGAAGGCATTAGTGTCTTGGGATTGTAATTCAATGGATTTTAGAATTTTTTAATGTCTCACAGTGTGGGAGATATTTTTGATCTAAATTAAAGATCACTAGTTTGGCTAAAGCTATTTTAAGGCTAGTTGTCAGTTAGTTGCTTAGTGAAACAATTAGCCTTTGTGAATGGTTTGGAGGATGAATTTGTTGATATGTATGGCTTGGAATGTGGATTGGCTAAGATGAATTGAGAGAGAAATGGATGGGTGATGATGAGTTTCCAGGTTGTGGTGAAATATTTTCTTGAGGTGTTGGAGGAGGCTAGACTATCTGTTTTCATTCATTATGTTTGTCAATGCTTCTCTGACCATGGATAACTACATGAATAGCCCCCAAAAAACCTTGATATTGTTGTATGTGGTTGACTTGATTAGGAGGAGTCATGGTATTTGATCCTCCTATTGTCTATTGTTGTTCCTCATGATGAGGAAGTGGTTTTTAATATATACAATGGTTTTGGTTTTGTTGGGCCAAGGGATTATCAAGCTTGATGGACCTTAGATCTATCAAATCTTGCACTATGTGTTTGAATGATCAACAGTTGTTAATGTCATACACTTTATATCGATGAAAAGGAAAAAATAATTGTTACCTATAGCCCTTACCTCGTTTAATTTGATCTTATGGTATGATTTTAGGCAAGGCAATAGCATTGGTGTCATACAATCTATAAAATATGGAGGTGTATGATTCAAATAAAGGGTAAAAATGTGGTCTTATCGAGCATATTATCGACATTGGAAATTTTTCATAGTTGGTGCTATGGTGTTAGGTTAGTGAGGTGGGGGAACCGCTTGATAATTGATTTGTTGTGATTTTTTTTGCATTGGTTGTTGAGTCATTACTGGCTGACCCAAGACCACTTAATTTACTTGATTTGGCTTTGGTTGGCTAGAATAATTTCATTTTTCTTGGCCCTTGTTCTACCATTCTTTCTTCTTAGACTTTATCTCACCCTCTTGAATTTTGATCTCTTCAATGATACAGGCTTAAGCGAGAGCCTCATCGTATGTTTTGTATTGTTGTAATTGTAATAGCAAGGAGATGGGTTTTAAGCAACTCCTTATGAACATTCAAGTTAGTTCTTCCATTGGTAGGAAGAATGGCATTTTAGTGATAACAACCCTCCAACGATTACCAAAATCATACACTGACTCTTCTTCAAATTATTTAAAGTTGTATAAGTTAGTCAATGTGGTCTTATTTCGAACATTGAAGGAAAATCTCTCCAAAAATTGATCTTCCAATTGTTCAAATGTGAAAATATTGTGATGAGGCAGATGATTGTACCAATCTTGAGCATCTCATCCCAATGTCTAAGGAAATGTTCTGAGAATTAAAGGATATTAATATTGGATCCAAAAACATGAGTGGATAAATGTTCTTACATGCTCTCTAGGGTCCTCAATTCCTTCAAATTTATCAAATTTTGATACTATGAAATCTGTTGGATATGGCGGTGATGGTACCAAAAAAGGATTGGTTGATTGACTCATGGTCTCAAAGTGGGATTCTGGTACATCATACTAGGAGTATGTTTGATCAATCTATCAATATACTATTGCATTGCCAAGAATTTAGGGTCTTCCACCTATGTGTGTAAAGCCTAAATTGCTTGTTGATTGTGTTGATATGGAATGTATGAAGTGATGATTTGGTGAGATGGATTGTGATGTTGATGACTTAATGGGTTGAAGGGAACTTGATGATATTGTGTATGTTGTTGGGTTTTATGATGAGATGATTGATGTTGATGAAATGGAGATGAGGTTTGAGGAATATGGATGTGTTGGGTTATGAAAGAGGGGTTGATGTGGGTGAATTGGGGTGTGGGTATAGCAACCTAAGAAGGTTGTGATATCCATATGGATTTGAAATTAAGAAATTGTGTTGGCTTGGTATGGGATGGGATTAAAAATCTATTGTATGTGTTTGTTGTTGAGGGTAAGAATAAGCTTCGTGTTGGCCCATGAGAAAATGGTAGAGGTGCTACCATGCTTGCTGTATGGCAATATTTGAAGTAGATGGTGTGGTGGAAGTGGATGAAGGTGATGTGTGAATGTTGGTGTTGAGAGTTAATTTTACCCAATTGTGAAATTACACTCTCCCTTAGGGTTTGGATCTCCAAAAACCTCTCTTGCAAATAAATTAAACAAACAATTTCTCCAAGGTCTCCGCTATATTAGCATTTGCATGTGTATTAGTAATCTCAAATAAAAATATATCAATTTAAATGCTTGGAACACCTTAGTGATTGCAAGTAACTGTAAACAAGGGGCAATGTTGGTTTATTTTACCATGCTACCTTAATGATTGTTCATGAAACCAAAATAAAAAATAAATGTGAATTGGCCCTCATATGACCACGATGTAGTGCCTTAGTTTTTTTTATTTGTGGATTTTAAGGTAGATTTTATCTTCCTTATTAAGTGGGTTTTAATCAAGCTTTACCTTGCATTAAATCCTTATTTAAACATGAAAGTAAAGATTAAAATATATCTATGAATGTGAATCTAAAATGATGAATAGGCTCCTTAAATGTAGCTTCTTATCATGAAGATAAAGATAGCCTTTAATATGAATAATAAATTATTCCTCTTTGGTGAAATCAATTTTCACAAAGAGATAATAATTTATAGCCTTGAAATATAGGCTTTAAAATGTCATTTAATTATATTTCTTTAATGAAATGATTTTCATAAAGAATAATAATTTAATGTGTTAAAACAATAGCCTTTTAATGTAACATAAAATCACCTCTCTTTAATAAAATTGAAATTTTCATAAAGATAGGTGTACTTATGGCCCCGAAAAAGATAGCTCATGAAATGCCATAAAATTAACCCCCTTCGATGACATTGAAATTTTCATGAAGGAAAGTTTATTTTATGCTTGCAAGTAAAAAATTATGAAGCTGAAAAAATCTTATTTGACTCCAAAATGTGAAAAAATGAAATTCCGAAATTGTAAAATCTGCATCAAACAACCATTTTCAAAAAATTGTATAAAATTGAAATTACCTCGGAATGAATCCGAATTTGTTGCGTATGATAGATTTTACATCATTCTTCATATTAATGTAATTATTTTTATCATTTTAATTTTTTTATTTGTATTTTAATCTCTGAAAATAAAAATAAAAATAGCAAAAAGAAAGTTTTTTTTTAACATGGTGGAATCGGTAGCTGCCACGAATCCGGGCAGGCTATCCAACTTTTATGGTTGCCATAGTATTCTACGTTGTCCACCCTAGAAGTCGTCATACAGATCTTCGCATAGTCCACCCCTATAACCGCCATGCCATAATCATTTTAAACCTTTTACACCGTTGAAAATACCAAGAAAGGTACAAGCGTTTAGTCCAACGAGGCCCAAGATTTGAACCTTGGACCTCCACCCCCTTATGGGGTTTGGATGAACCGATTGGTCTACACCTTGGACCTAGCAAAAAGAAAGAAAAAAAAAATTAAAAATAGAAATGCTGCAACCCCGAATTTCTCAACAGATCCTGCAAGCATTACTATTATGCATAAAACCAGTATTAGAGTGACCCAACTTCGTGCAATCAACATCTAATACGGTGCGAGCCTCAAAGGAAAATTGTGCAATAAACTAAAAACGAAATCAAGTTAACCATAAAAAATGCATAAAACTTGAGATATTTCCAATTGATTGCTGCAAAAAGATATTCAATATTCCATCACAATGCAGAAAAAAAATGCACAAAGTTGGCATCTAAATGGTGAAAATCGGCCCAGTGGTATGTCTTCCTCCTATGGAAAAATACCCAAAAGATCCAGCCCTTTTTCTACGCATCCATCTGGTTTTTAAAGTCTTCTCTCATGACCATTCGTTTCAGATTTTCAAACCCTTGGTTTCTCCTTCCAACGCTGTTGTTTGGTTTTCCTTTTTTTGTTTTCAATTTTTTTTCTCAAAACCCTTCGTTGGCTTTCCATAACGTCTTTCTTATTAACTTTTAACATTTCAAAGAAAATAAAAATACTAATAAACTAATATACTAAAAATGTTTAAAGAATCTTTTGACGTTTTCTGTTTTCTATCAACCTGTACATGCATCAAAAAAAGCTTGAGTTAGATTTTTTATTAAAAACCAAAATAACAAAATAAACTATATTAAAAGCATAAAGTTAAACTATTTTTAAAAAAGAAATAAAAAGAAAAAAAGCATTAAATTTAAACTATTTTAAAAAATGAACTAAAACGTGGTAAATGAAGCACCATGGCTTCATTCACTACTTTTCTTTTTATTTATACTTTTATTGTTTTTACTTTTTATTTATTTATATATATATATATATATATAATCTTTTCACTTTTAATTTTTTTTTATTTGTTTATATATAAAATATATATATAAACTTGTTTTTTTTTTTTTAATTCAAAAAGCTTTATAATTTTTTTTTTTATTTTACTTGCTTTCTCTTTTATATTAAATTTGATTTAATTAATTTTAAATGTTTGAATTGATTTAATCCAAAACATTAAAATTAACCAAAACAACAAAAAACAAGGAGGAACCTAACTAATCCACTAGACACTCAAAATGAAACAAAAACACTCAAACACAAAAAATAAAAAGTAGGTCCCCAATTATTGGGACTAGTTGTGGAATGGCCACAACAAATGGCGACTCTACTGGGAAATGCTCCTGAGCATTTCGATAAGAACCCAATCTGAAACAAAAAAATGCAAGATTAGCGAGACATAATGATTTAACAACATCCCAAGAATATGGGGGTAAATAGCTTAAGCATGAAAACAAATTATCCATCTACCTTTGCTCAGTGTGTGCAAAAGTCATTCATTTTTGCATTTCTAAAAATCCTCCAGATTCCATCATCTCTTTCTGCATTAGGCTATGAAGTACAACTCATAAAGTGAAGACTTTTACAGATAGATCCCCACTGCCAGTTAGACATCTATAGCCCCGGTGAGGTTTATCTAACTCACCCGTGTGTTCGCTTAATGCTTTGCAAAGCCCATCTATCCTAGGTGTGTCTAGATTCTCAATGCTTACTCTCTCTTTTTTTCTCTTTTTTTTTCTCTTTTTTTTCTCTTTTTTTTTCTTTTTTTTTCTCTTTTTTTTTCTCTTTTTTTTTCTTTTTTCTTTTTTTTCTCTCTTTCTAAGTATCAAGCTTTGCCTAGCCAGGGCCCCACAACCAGTCAGGCATCTATAGCCCTGATGGAGTTATCCTGAACTAGATGACAAATTCCAAGAAATCTGTTGCATCACTTATACTAATGGAACTCTTGCAAAAGCATCAAGTCTCACTAGGTTAGAAAGCCAAAGTAGAGCGTGTTAGATTTTTGCCTAGGTTGCAAATCAAGACAACTTCATCCTTCTTACTTTCAGAAACACCATTTAATGTGTGCATGGGTCCCATGTGGAGCCTGGGCTAATATTTCATTGTTCCACTTTCCACCATTTTAGTCCTAACATCTGAGCATGACCACCAAATAACTCATCCCCCTTTTCTAGGGTTCATCAGTTTTTCAAATCAGGTGCTCCCCCTACTAAGCAAAGAAACACGCAAATGGGATAGAGACCAAAAGTTAGCGACACATCACCTCAAAATAAGGGAACAACCTAACACATAAAACTAAAAACACAAACCAAAACTAAATCCAAACCCAAAAATCATGGACAAAGCACAAAACCAAAACTATATACAAATTTACAATATGGTACAAAATGGTGCAAAGCTTGAGCTATCACTTCTCTAGATCCCAAATGGCAAACATGATTAGCACATTTCAAAAGATATATAACATGATAAGCATACCAAGTTTTAAAGGAATCCAATGAAAACAAGGTTAATCCAAACAATACAACAATATTCATCTTGCCTCTCTCACCCCACCATTTTAGTAAAGTTCCATTAATAATCCCATAGTGGAGTAAATAGTCAAATTGATTAGACAATAATTGATCTTCAATAGTTTCTTGTCTATTTCTTAGGATGTCAATTTTACAATTCTCTTCTTGATTTAGAATTAGGCTTTCCTTTTCAGATATGAGATCTTGCAAACTAGAGCCTATTTCTAAAATTTTTAAAGCCAAATCATTTTTCAAATCTATAGATCAATCAAATTCATGTAACCGTTTACAAGCACCTAGGATATTTATTAAATGAGCATCATCATAAGCTTTTATCCTAGATTCTATAAATAATTGATTATAAATTTGATTTAACACTTCAAGCATACCAACTTCATTTTCATTCAATAAAACAATATCATTAGTGGTGTGAGGAGAAATTAAGCCAAATTATTTATCAACCATAAATAACATTTCATCATTGATAGTATTTAAATGCATCAATCCATTAGACAAACCTTCACTTGCATTTCGAATGGTGGAACCTAAAAGGTGAGATTTTACCTTTGGCACTTTTCCATTTACCATTACTTGGAGAGGATTTGAAAATTCCTCTTTTCTCTCATGATTTTTATCATCATCATCATATAGCACTTGTTCTTTGTCCATGACCTATTTATCAAAGACACCAAATTTAGGCACCCAATTAAAAACATGTCCATCCTTTTCAAACCATAAGTCTTGTCTACCTAGGGATGGGTCAACTAACACATCACCATGATCAATCACTTGGGTTGTTGTAGATAACGTGATATTTTCAATTGGATCATCGGTTATATCAAACCCAAACCATTCAGGCTCTGAAATTTCCTCATTTTGAAATGGCATAGACATTGTAGAACCAATAGGTGCATCAAGATTTTTAATTTCTTGTCCCTCAAAAGGGCCCAAAGCAAATGATTCTCCTGATTTATCCATGGTTGTAGAATTTTCTAAAACTTGATTAGATTCTGATTCTTCTTCTAAAAATTTCTCAGGTTATATAGGATTTGTAATATCCTCGTGCGAGAAAACAACCGTATTATCCTGCATATCGATTGACACAACAAGTTCATTAGAAGGTTTAGAGCAAGTATATTCTTCCCATTTCTTCCAAGAATCATCGTAATCATCTTCCAAAATCAAAGTTATGACGCTCAATTACTTCTTCATCATCTTCTGATTCATCAACATGTTTCTCATCCAATTCATATTCACCTTCCCTAGATGGTTCAATTATTTCCAAAAGTGGGTTATTTCTTGAATTCAAATTTGTGAGGCTGTCTTAATCCAAATTGGTAACCCATGATTCAATTTTATCACAATTTGGAAGGTGTAGATCTTCTTGACCATCAGTTTCAATAATATCATTCAAAGTATATTCCGAGAACAAGTGATGAAAATTTGTTGTCTTCAAATGCATTTATTGATTCTCTTTCAAGTTCAATTTCAACCACTTTTGATGGCTTAGGATCTTCTATAAGGGGATCAATTTTTACATCTTTCTCCATATAGTCACTCCAATATTCCTTTGCAAGTACACATGACCAACTCATATCCTCATAGGTTTGTTCATCCCAATCCTCATTTGTGGGTAATGATTCTAGATCTTTTCTTTCCAAAACAAAATTTTGATCTTTTGGTTCCAACTTCTTGTTACCCATCCATAGAATTTCTTCTCCAAAATATTCATGCTCTTCAAGACATTCCGAATAGGCATTTACTTCAATGTAAGTCACATAAAAGTCTCTTCTATCACCTGAAGGAACATAACATGAAATATCATTAAGATTAGCATTATAAATTTTATTACTAGGATGATTTGGATGCATACATTGATGTACTCATTTTTATGATGGAACCACATCTCTACTTAACTTCTTAACCACCTTATTTTGCTCTTTTACTTCCAATACAAGCTTGTTGGGTTGAGTGGTGGAAGTAGTAGGATTAGTTGGATTGATATCAACAGACAAAGCCTGAACCCTTGTTGTAATGGCTCCATGAGTGACCCCATGATTCTCTAACCGTGATGGAGTAGTTGGATGGATAGAAGTACTCGTATAAGTACATGTGGGAGCATACATAGGTATGGTAGGGTAAAATTGATTGTGGGGCAAAACGTTTGATATCAAATTTTGTTGTGCCCACGCTTGATTTACCCCTTATGGCCTTAATTGTTGATCTACAATCATAGCTTCCGTGTAGGTTGATGCAAGATTAGTAACCAAAGTATTTGTCCTAGTTAACATGGCAAGCAAGGGATCCAATGCCCCAAAGTATATTTGAAGAACACCACTCTCCTCAATAGTATGGGGAGCAATCAATCTTGCATAGAGCTTTCAAAATCTCATGTTGAATGTTCTCACTGGCCCAGCGGTATTTCTTCCTCCTCCAAAAAAATACCCAAAAGACCAGCCCTTTTTCTGTGCATCCATCTGGTTTTTAAAGTCTTCTCTCATGACCATTCGTTTCAGGTTTCCAAACCCTTGGTTTCTCCTTCCAACGTTGCTGTTTGGTTTTCCTTTATTTTTTTTCAATTTTTTTTCTCAAAACCCTTCGTTGGCTTTCCATAACGTATTTCTTATTAACTTTTAACATTTCAAAGAAAAGAAAAATACTAACTAGCTTAGATATAAAGGATATATATCTAAAAACGTTGAGAATTATCAATCCCGAGGTGCCTATCTTGGATATCACACCCCCAATAAATGAGATAGGCACCTTGATATTGAAAACTCTCGAGGTGTTTTTAGATATATATCCTTTATATCTAAGATAGTTTAAATATTTTAAATGTTTTTGTTAATGTCGGTTTTTTAATAAAAAAAAAATTGTTTATGATGTGACATGTATGACCTCTTTGCCTCCCACCCCCATCTCTGCCATTGTAGGAATGCCTCTCGACGTAATAAACTAATATACTAAAAACGTTTAAAGAAGATTTTGACATTTTCTATCTACCTGTACATGCATCAAAAAATCTTGAGTTGGATTTTTTATTAAAAACCAAAATAACAAAATAAACTATATTAAAAGCATAAAGTTAAACTATTTAAAAAAAAGAAATAAAAAGAAAAAGAAAAAAAACATTAAATTTAAACTATTTTAAAAAATGAACTAAAACGTGGTAAATGAAGCACCATGGCTTCATTCACTACTTTTATTTTTATTTATACTTTTATTGTTTTTACTTTTTTTTATTTACTTATATATATATATATATATATATATATATATCTTTTCACTTTTAATTTTTTTTTATTTGTTTATATGTATAAACTTTTTTTTAAATTCAAAAAGCTTTATATTTTTTTTATATATTTTACTTGCTTTCTCTTTTATATTAAATTTGATTTAATTAATTTTAAATTTTTGAATTTATTTAATCCAAAATATTAAAATTAACCAAAACAACAAAAAACAAGGAGGAACCTAACCAATCCACTAGACACTCAAAATGAAACAAAAACATCCAAACACAAAAAATAAAAAGTGGGTCCCCAATTATTGGGGCTAGTTGTGGAATGGCCACAATAGTTGACCATGTTGGTGGACATTTGTAAAGGATAGGTTGCAAAAGGAAATGCAACAGAATGAGGGGTAGTGGATGGAATAGTAGACGAAATCTATGAAGTAGCATTGACTTGTGCTTCGTAGAGTGGGTTGGAATATGAGGTAGTGTAGTTGGATGAAATGGAAGTGGTTTGGATGAATTGTGGTGGAGGAATCTGGTATGAAGGGGCAGATGTGGCCTCAAAATTTAGGGTTGGTATAAACTTGGCTAATGTTGGTGTATTGTGGGTGCACAAATTCCTTCTAAAAAGAAGGAACTTGGTTGTGTGGAATGTTAATTTGCTCTAAGATAGATCTAATTGATCTTAAATAAGTACTAACTTTCTCCAGATCTATGTATGTGATGCAAGTTTCAGTAGATGTGGAAGGCTTGGTCCCTAGGATAGAAGTGTTAATAGACATTTCCATCACATCTGCATTTGAAGTAAACATAGAATGCAAAGGTCCAATAGAAAATCTAGAATAGTTTATTTGTATCACACTTGCAGGATTAGCCATAGAAGTGGCTGGGAAAGAAGTGGTGCACTCCATGGATGAAGTGGATTATCTGGTAGATGCTTGACTCATGATTATTGTTTGGCTTTGACTTGAAACCATAAACTAACGAGCCAATTGGGGTAGTGAATGTGGAAAATGTGTGTGAGAATGTGGAAAGCTAATGGAAAGCACACAAAATCAGACAAGCAATTAAATCCGAAGTCTTACAATAGTGCTATTTTTTTATGTGGTTGGTGTGTTCTGATGTATGCCTAAACCTAGACTACTATGAAGGGTGGATTCCCAAGGTGGATGGAAAATGATGATTTTCCTGGTGATGAAATCTAGAAAAATATCTCACGGGCTGCTATGGTTTCTATGGGATAAGACAACGGATGGAGATGAAGCCCACCATCACTAGTCTTGATCAATGGTTGGTGATGAAGTCCAATGCACTGATGTTTAAAGAGATGTGTGCTTGTGTGTGATTATTTTTATGTTTTTTTTGTCTATAGTGTTCACACAATGCCAAGAAATCCACTTTTACTCAGCTAAGCTAGTGACCAAGGACATTGATACCAAGTTACCTCAAAAGAACCTAGGTTACACCACTTAAGATCCACCCTAAATTATCAAGTGATTTTGATAGTGGAGGCTTCACCTAGTTCTTCCACCCTAAACCATCAAGTGATTTCAACAATCAAGGGTTCACCTAGTTTTTCCACCCTAAACCATCAAGTGATTCCAACAGTGGGAGTATGCTCGAATATCAATGGTTGGTTCCAACTTAAAATAAGAAAATGTGGGAGACTTTAGCCTAAAAATGTAGCTATTTATGCTTTCTTTTGATTTCCTTTCAAGCAACACTCAGGTAAAAGTAAAACACCACAAACAACAAAAACTTTAAATTTATTATGATGTGTATTTTGATGCAACTAGTGTGGATGCACAAATGTAAATATACCCTATGTGCAAAATATATGAAAATATGTAAATTTCTAAAATGCAAAATGCTTTAGAAAGTAAATATTTCTTTTCAATTTCACTTTAAAAAGAAATAAAACTGGAAAATAGAAGTGGGGTTTTGATCCAGACTTACCATAAAGCCTATGTTTGTTTCTTTCCAACACTCCTAAATGTGGTGCAACCATAGACCAAATTTTGCTTCTCCCAGAAACCTTAGTTTCATGATCAAAATCTCTATAAACGTGCAATAGAAAAATATAAAATGTAAGTCAAATTGATAAGGTATATGAAAATGAAGAACCCTTAGGGGGTCCCACCGTGATCGCCATTTTGTAAAGTAAAAATTGACTAACACCAATAAAAGCAATCAACACAATATTGCACAAAATGAAATATTTTATTAATATATAACTGGGGGAGCCTGGATATCCATAATGTACAACATATATGCCCCAAATATGGGGTTACAATGTGCTCTTATTTCACTCTTGATATTGTATTACAAATGATAGGGTTTTAAACCCTAGTTACAAATAATAGTGGTGTATCTTCATCGACTTTTTCTCCAAACAAGTTGTGGGTGGGATTTTGTATCCCTACAGGACCACCCTAGTTGCAACAACCTTTAATAATGTGTAACCTATAACCTGCAACAACACCAAACAACATTAAGAGCATTTACGAGGGCTCCACCGTGTGAGACCCTCTGTAAAAGCAAATATACCAAAATCCTAGATGTCAAAATCATGCAATGCAAAGGAAATATAGGAAATTTAATATGTTAATGCAAAAATAACTTTTTACCTTGTCAAAGAAACCGGATCTGACTAATTTACACTTCTACTGGTTCGAAATGTGATCATTTTCAAATATGGGTTTTAACTAAAAATATTTTTTGTTCCAATTGATCTGAAAATTTGTGGATACATTCTATATTTTATCAAGAGCCTACCCTCAAAATTTTGGCTCTGTCTGACTCTAGATGACTGAGATATGGCCGAAATAGTGTGGGTAGTTTGTGCAGTCCTACGCAAACATGGGCAACATGATGGATATTTTCATCCTCCAAAAATCCTAACTACCCAACTCCTTAATTGCTCCATCGACTACTCAACAAAATTTCTTAACCCTTTTACCACTCAACCTCATTCATGATAATGAGTGACCTTTTATAACTTACCTTCCATATGCTAGGGTTTTAATGACACCAACGTGTGGTCAAGATTAAAACATAATGGATGGCTAAGATTATAATCTTTGCAATGTGACACATATCAAGTCAAGTGGATGGTTGAGATTAGATTGTGATGAATGGTTGTGATTTATTTACACACACACACACACACACACACACACACACACACACACACAACATATATATATATATATATATATATATATATATATATATATATATATATATATATATATATATATATATATATATATATATATATAATATGTATATACTTATATATAAAATGTAAATATATATAAATAAATAATGGATGGTTGTGATTGGATAGATGCAAGGATGATAAGTGGCTAGGATTTGGTGTCTATAGTTACAATAGGGGAGGGATAATTGTGTCACTCAATAATATCTTCTCTCTTATACCATAAAAATTTTCAAAGATGAATTTATATGTGATGTTATGCCCTTGATGTTTATGATGTCTTTTTGGGTCAATCATTCATGTGGAAGAGTCAGGGTGTCTATGAGTCTAGGCCCCAAATTGTTATCATCATTATCAAATACCAATGCTTTAGGATATAAGAGTATATTCTCCTATATTTGTTTTCTTAAATATGTAGGAACATGATATCCAAAATAAGGAAATTCATTATGTTGATGATCAATTCACAAACAAGAAGTAGGACTATTGCTATATCGATTATAGGATCTACACACCAAAAGTAGATAGATTGGATTGTAGAAAAATATGATGACTTATTCAATTCACTAACTAGGGATCCAATTCATTGTGATCTAAGGTATTTCATCGATTTATTTCCTTGTTCTCCTTTACCTAATGTACCTATGTATCATAAATTAGTTCTTAAAAATGATGAAATTAGGAGGTAGATTCAATAATTGATTTAGAAGGGGTCTACTACACCAATCATTTTACCATGTGTGACTTGATTTCCTTGGCTCTTAAAAACCATGGAATGTAAACAATTTGTATTTGTAGATGAGAAAAATATGCACCATAGCAATGAAAATAAAAATAGGAAATATTTTATTATATGTCTTTTGTCCTTTTTTGTTTTGATTACAATCAAAACCTTGTGGGTTGTAAAAATATATGGAATGGATGGATCCCTTTTATAAGATAGTGCATGTGAATTCTTCTGCTACAA
This sequence comes from Wollemia nobilis, assembly GCA_028583015.1. Taxonomy (NCBI): domain Eukaryota; kingdom Viridiplantae; phylum Streptophyta; class Pinopsida; order Araucariales; family Araucariaceae; genus Wollemia; species Wollemia nobilis. Next base: position 6,508,185 of record JAQPPZ010001417.1, on the reverse strand, counting down.
TATTTTATGAACAAGTTTTTTTGTGATCGTTGCGTCACTGGATTTGGATCTGTGTTGGCTAGATTTACATTGGATGTGTCAAATATTCTGGATTGGGGTTGGATCTAGTGGATCTAATGATTGTATCTAGTGAATCTATAGGATCAAATGTGTATGTGGTGGATATGGATTTGCAAGATTAGCTGGCTTTGGATTGGATTCTAGATATGTGTACCTACACACAAATTCACTACAAACCTATCAGTAGCATATGTTGGGCCTCCCGAAATGAGGCCCACATCTGAAAAGATAAACTAAAATCAAATATAGAAGATAAGTATGAACGTATAAAAATGAAAGTAGATAAAATATGTAGATCTTACCTTCATTATCATTGTTGTTATTGTTGTGTTGCATTGTGTTGTTTTTGGAAATATCTGCATGGATTGGATGTCAACCACCTAGGGGGCTGACCACTATATTTGTGAACCATATGGATTTGGATTACTGCAACTTGATACCATCTAGGATAAGATGATTCAATACTATGATGTCCTACCACTGTTGAAAGCTAGATTAGGGCATGTGGGATAATATGATCAATGTCTAGCATGGGATGAGGATGATTGCATGTGATTAGTCGAACATTCAAATATAAAGTCGGCTTAGAGTTTCAACAATTTTTGTGTACCTATACCTTCCTTCTACTGAATGGGGACGGGGGGGGTATATTTATAGAACTTTCAAGGGGAATGGATGAGGTGGTGATTCAACCAGTTAAGTGGTGTAACCTAAAGTTTCCCCTTTGCATTGATATTATCATAGAGGATGCATGCTTGCAAAGGAGGATATGCTTACCTCGTAATTATCACCAAATGTGCACACCTCAAAGTTATCACCAAGAATTCATGTGCAAATTGTAATTAATGTGTTGTTTATCATCTCTACTGGATAGTGTGTACATATTATATTGAATGTGTACATTAACTGAATGTGCATGTGAATTAAATATGCATATTAAATTAAATGTGCATGTTGAACTGAATATGCAAATTTGAATTGAGTGTGCTTGTTGGAATCCTGATCAAGTGTGTATGTGTATTTGAAATATACAATGTGCGGATGGAGATGCAACTGTGAGATGTGGCAAGTGCAGTGAGTTGGAGTTTATTTTTGGAGAAGGGTAATCCTTTATTGCACATAACAATAATGGGGGATGTGGGGTGGAACTGAAGTGAAGTAAATATGGCATGGAAGGGGGATAGAAGGGTGAATGTTCCCATAAGGAGGGGTATGTGGGTAGCCTAGGTATTAATTAACTAATTATCTAATTAATTAATTAATACTTAGGTGAATGGATATTTAATTTAATATTAATTAATTAATTAATTAATATTAAATATACTAATTAATTTTTATTAATTAATTAGTATTTAATATGCTTGATTTTGGTGTCTACAATATCAACAACAAAAATTTGAATAAAATCATTATGAAGAACTGTTGTCCACTCCCTCAAATAGATGACTTGTACTAATTTTGTGGTGCAAAGCTTTTTTACCAAAATTGATCTCAAATTTAGCTATCATCAAATACCCATAGATCCCATTGATATATGGAATACTACATTCAAATCCAATGAGGGTTTATTTGAGAGGAAAACTATGCATTTTGGCTTTACCAATGCACCTTCCACATTCATGAGGATGATTGATTACATATAGCATCCCTACACCAACTCATTTACAATAGTCTACTTAAACTACATTCTCATCTAAAGTAAGATATGTAAAAAGCATCTATAGCATGTTTGACAAGTACTTAGACCTCAAATACATAATTTATATGTTAATTTGAAGAATTATTCATTTAGCATGATGAAGATAAGTACCTCAGGTATATTGTTGACAAAGGAGTCCATATTGATCTTTAGAATATTCTAGTAGCTTTATATTAGTCTACCCTAAATACTTTGATAGAGATTTAAAGTATTTTGAGTCTTTCTAATTTATATCAAATATTTATATTAGGGTTATTACATATTTATTGACCACAACACCAAGTGACCAAAGGAGGTATCAAGTCCAAGTTTCATTGTGATAGTAGAAAGCGTTTGAGAAGTTTAAGAACTAATTACATTTAGCCCCTATAATTTTTCTTCCTAATTTGTAGTAACCTTTTAAGGTAATGACTAATGAATAAGAGTATGCATTGGGAGTTATTTTCACTTAGCATGGGAATAAATTTTTAAAGCAATTTAAAAATACCCCACATATGACAAATAGATCTATTTATCAAAGCATGTAAATAGTGGAAGGACTACATCTTGGATAAGGAAGACATAATGCATATAGATCATAAACCTCTAAAGTTCATTCAAACTAAGAGGAAGTTAAAAATGAAAGACAAAAAGTGGACCACATATTTATAGTATTTTTATCTCATTGTTAGGCACAAGAAATGAAATACAAATTCAACAACAATTTTTTTGTGTCAACCTCCAATCAAAGCACTCACCATTGTTATTGATTCCCATGGGCTAAATAAAGTAGATTCTAACTTTGCATATACATTCCAAGCTATTTGTATGGATAAGCATTTTTCTAATTTTTATATGCAATATAGCCTTCTCTATCACATGGAATATATTTATCTACTAGCTAGTCAATGCTCAAACTTGATCTAGGAAGCACACTTTAACATAGTAGCAGGCCATTCTAGGGTGGAGAAAACATTGGGAGTTATTCAAAAGTGCTTGTAATAGCCCAAAATAAGGAATTATGTCAAGAGGCACATCAAGCTATTGACCCCCTATACTTGTTGGTCAAATATCTGTCTAATCATATAAACCCGTGTTTGTGCACCCTAGACATGGCCAACATTGAAATACCGGAGGAAAGGAATGTCCTCTGTGCCAATCTCCAAAGAGGTCTGGTTCCCTTACTAAATCCTACATGGGTTTAAGACTAGAGTTACAAGAAAGAAATTGGAAATAATATAAAGATATGGGAAATATGGCCATAGGTCGAAGGATAGACTAGTAGCAAGAAATCCATCCAAACATTTAAGTAGTATGTAATAAAATAAAACAACATAATTTACTTACAACCTTGTAGAAACAACCTTCAGGACCGTATTCCAGAACTCATTCCCTCACCAAAAATGTTCAAATTCAGATGCAGAATTTAAACTAAACATCAAATAATGAATATGAGCAAAAAATAGAAATGCATAAAAACATAAATAAATCACACACAAGATCACTTACAAATTCAGAATTCAAGTATATTCTATTGATGCAAAGAACTTGAATAGTTTTTTTGTAGAATTTCTAACCTATTTTACAATGAAAATTGATTAGTATTTATAGAGGATTTCACCTCTTTCATTAAATACGCATGAGGACAAAATGATCACAGGTCAGGAACCTTGGTGAGACAATTTCTCCTTGAATTCATTAAAAATATTTGTTTTTAGGTGGTGATCCATATTTTAAGGAAATTCTTCTGGGAAATTGACATTTTGGGGCATCAGTGCATGGAAAATTGCAAGGCTTGGTCGTTGACTTGGTACATTCACCATCCTTAAAAATATGCTTCTACTTGGAAATCATGAAAATCACCTTGCACTTTTAATATTGCTACTCTCTTTACTTGAGATCCACAATCGAAGCTACTCCTTGCCCCAATCATTCAATGCTCTTCATTCGCCTACCTTGGGCGCTCTTGAAAACCCGTGATGTTGTTGATAGCACAATTTTCCTAAACTGGACAATAAACGAATGCTTATTTACTCCTTCCATGGTGTGCATTTGTGGAGAGGGCACCTTTCCTTGATTTAATGAACTATATGCCCTTTCTAGTCATGGCAGCAATCATCTTCTATTCCCAGGTGAAAGCACCTCTAACAGCTACGTTGTTCTATTTTAAATCTATGTTCGTCCCCAAAAGAGGCTAAAGGAGTTTTCACCTTCCTCTTGGGGTGAATGCAAAATTGAATTTTCAATGTTTCTCATGTGCCTTTTCCCGAACTTGACATTTAGAGCACGTTTACCCCTGGGAGAGGTGAATGGAGCTTTTGCCCATCAACTAGGGCAAACGTACCATTGACTTTTCAAACTTCGTCTTGAATGACGTTCATCCCAACTTGGGGCAAATGAAGCTTTCACCCCATCTTGGGGGTGAACACACCCTTTCTTTAAAACTTGCCAATTTTTTTGTTGTCTCTTCACAACTCAAGAATTTCATCGAATACATTTCCAACCAATCAATGCGATGTGTGGGTGCGCTTCTTCAATTTTCAAGGATGTTCACCCCAAAGTCACTCCAACTTTAGGGTGAATGTGATTCTTCCCTCATTTTGACTTCGGGCGATGTCAATACTTAGCCATTTTTGAAACTTCATTTTTTTTTAATTTCTCTCCTTTCACTTCAATGAAGAGCACATAGGGATTTCGTCCCTCGGTTAGGGAAAATGCATTTAGCCAAATTTTATCATTTCTTCTTCTTTTACGTTCACCTCGAAGTGAGGCGAACAAGCCTTTCACCCATTTCTTGAGGTGAACATGATTTTTAGTTTTAGCGAAGCTCTCATTTTATGCATTTAGTCTTTTATGCACCATTTTACAACTGTTTTATAGGCGATCCGAACCAAAGTCTCCAATCCATTTCCTCAACCATTTTCCTTAAAACACCCATTAAACCAAAAGGATGCAAGAAAACAAAGAAGAAAAATAAAATATAACTGCAACATATTATATCGATCAAAATATTGTATGTTAATATTAATATATTTTGCTACATTACAATAAAAAATTCATCAAAAATATTTTAATGTGGCATATTACAAAACTATCAATATTTATGGTAGCTCATGGGGTATCCAGATCATATGGATGCAAGCAATCCCAGGCCTTTATCCATTGGGATTCTATGGAGTCTTTTGTCAGTGGTTTTTCCTAGCACTTTTGATTTAGGTGCTTTTCTTCACGCCTCCTCTTCTGCCTTCTCAGCAGCTTCAGCCTCTGCTACCACTCAGAGTACTTTTGCCCACTTTGCTTCTTTTGTTGTCTTTTTTACCACTACACACTCTGTTACTACTCGTTCCTCCTATTCCTTGAGGATTTTGGAGGTTACCTCATAGACTGTAACTGCCTCCTCCCAAGCATGAGTGGTGAACAAATAGGGAATACTCAATGACTCATAAACAAATCATAGATTCTGGATGTCTTCCAGGATAAGGTGCTTCACTCATTAGGCTAAATCAAACAACGCCAGATCCATGCAAGTGAACTTCTGCATAAGAGACAACACATACGCTTCTATGATGGGCTCCTCCCATGTATCAATTTCTAAATATCCTCCATGAAATTATTCTAGGCCATTGTCAATTGTTATTTTGGTAGAGGTTCACCCCATTCATCTATAAAATCCAAAAATCCCATATCGATAAGAGTATCAAAATGAGTCATGTAAATAGTATGCTCTCACTCAATTGCATTAAGAATCTTTTGGCCTTCTCTCACCAGGTCCATCCTTTGAAAGTAGCTATGTAGTGTGACTTTTGTAGTAGACCAAGCATGATCCATTTCACTCAGGGGGTGAATATGTATACTGGAATATGCTAGGGCATAGATTTTTACTGCCATATCCATTTAGGGTTCCAGCATCTCCTTAGTGTTATCTATCAATTGCTACCCCATATGAATCTGTATCTGGGATACCCAAAGGTAATACAATACTTGAACTACTTGTGTGACCATATTTTCATAGTTTTGGTCCAAGCAAAGGTGTACCTCCTTGATTATTTTTAGAGAAAAACCTACAGCCTTTGTGGCCTTATCTGCCAGTTAATTTTGTATGGCCTCTAGCTGCATTCGAAGTGCTTGCATCTCTATTATTACTATGTTCTTTTCTTTCGAGTGCAATCCTATATGTCAGTGCAAGTTTTCATTCTCTATGGCTATATTCTCCTCCTGTGCTTTGCATTTGACCAAGGAACTTTTGATTTTGATAATTTATTTCTCACAATCAAAATATTTTTGCTTATAATACTCGCCATGCAAGTATACCAAACTCATATCAACCTATATGTTTCCCATTTTCTCTATGGGATTGATCTTGGTCAGGTACTCTGTTATGGTCTCACAAACGTAATCACTCAGCGTTATTTCTCCTTATGGCTTTCAGACTAGGGGAGTGATTTTAGTTGTGTGAGCTTCCATGGTAACTGGATCAAAATCAACTTTCTTAAGCGGCTGAGCTGGAGCCAGAGCTTCTTTATAATTATTTATTTTCAACCACTATGATGAACTGAGGTGTGCTTGATTGATTTTCTCTACGTCGAGCTCCTTCAGTGCCACCTCAACTTCAAGTAGTACTTGCAACTCCAAAAATGGTATGAAATATATCAAAACTTATGATTGGTCAGGTTCAAAATAAGTGGATGAGAATGCTATAAGGGGAGGGAGCAAAATGATAAAGTGGGTTGAGGAACCAAGTTCAATTGTGGTTACACTCACTCTAGGAGGAGCTTGCCTACTTATAGCTTCAGTGAGAGTGGTAGTGGCAATGGATGGGGAAGGACATGAAAATTGATTTGGCCCTAATGCAAATGAATTGAAATGAAGGGAGGCTGAAGAAAGGGGAATCGAAGAAGGAGTGGTAGTGACTTGTAAAGGGGAATAAGAGGGAAGTAAAATGGACATGGAGGGTATACCAAAAGGTGGAGAGAGACGTAGAAATTGAGGGAAATAGGCTAATAGCCACTACATGCTCCAAATAAGAAGAAGAGGGAATAGAGAATGTATCTTCAAGCATGGGTGCCATGCGCTTCAGTGATGGAAGTGGTTGTAAAATAATTTCCTATTGGTTCTTCTCCACTTCCTCCTCAATGTTCACATCCTCCTCAACATTCACGACCTCCACCTGAGGGCTCTCTATATACTGGTCCTCATCTTGTTCATGAATCATTAGAAAAATTTGCATAATCATCATCGAAGTATCTATCATCGATGGATAGGAAATAATAATCGTTGAAAAAACTAGAGCTATGGGAATTATAGAAACCAAAATTTTAGTAGTAGAGGAGGAAGTGGTACTGGTCCTTGGTTTTTTTGTAGCTTTGGGAAATGAGGAAGCATCTCGAACAGTTTGCCTCTCTGGCAAAGGTGCCTCCTCAAATTTATACTTTGTGTTTTGCGACCTTAATTTAAACACATATTATTGTTCTTCCTCCTTCGGAGTCTCTTCTTCAAATGTCGGGTGCTCTCCCTTTGCTCCACTTTCGTCACTATAAGAATATTGGAAATTTTGGGGCAAGATTTTGGAAAAATTTATAGGTTGATAGGCATTAACAAACTCATCGTAGGTATCTAAAAATGCCTCGTCCATCTTCAAACCATAAGGATACATGGTTTTTCCTTGGTGTACCCACATTATCCACGAGTTCATAATTTTCTCCTCGGTCCATAGGGGTGACTTTATTTTACTTGACTAAACAATCCAGATGAAGGAATTTGATTTTTGTATTTAGCTGGATTGTACTTCACCTCTTGTTCGTAGTAGTCATGCCAAGGTGGAAGAGATGTCATATCTTCAATGTGCCATTCCAAGTCAGGTCCATCAAAATTATTTCACCTTTTTTCAATTTCAGGTCATGGACAATAGTGAAATATCTTGGCCTTGATCATCTCTATAAATTTTCCCAATGGGTAATACCTCCAACGTTGCGATAGTTATATCAACCCCAAGTCCTGAAGTGTTATTGTGAGCAGCCTGTTTTGCCCTACTTGGCTCACTTCTATACTACCAAATCTGAAAGGTATATTACAAGTCATCTTCTTATCACACCCTAATACATATACATCATTCACATAGTTTGATTGGTGCACCACTTCCATAGTAAAAACATGTTCAGTGGTGAAGTATGGCAGCAGGAAAGGCTTACCCATGAAGCTAAAAATTACTATGACCACACCTTGAGTAAGAATAAATATGTCACTCTTTTCTACTGTAGCTACTGCTTCTCTCATATCCCATGGAACTCTTTCACATATACCATAAAGTAGTTCTATTGCGGGCCCCAAAAACAAATAGTTAAAACTATAAAATGACACCCTGCTTGACAAAGTAGAAGTCCACATGTATACTTGTAGGAGCTCATCCCTCTCATCCATTTGCCTCACTGCAATAAATGAGAATTGCTGGTGTATATGGAAAAATAAATACCATACCAGAAAGGAGGTATGCATGAATGACATCTCTTCTCTAGTGTGCAACCTTTCCAGCTGAAAATGCAATTTTTGAGATATATAATTAGCCCAATCGAAGTAAATCAGATTGGTACCCTACCTCATGGTTTATGGACTGTAAAACTCCACATGGCATATGCATTGTGCTAGGGCCACCTACCACTTATGAACAGTGGAATATATCGGTAGGCTGACAACTCATGCCAACATCGAATAGACATCTAGGCTCTTAAATTTTACGAGTGGATTTGGCAAGTTTGGTAGCTGCCCTAGTTGTGGTTCTTTAATCAACTATGTCTCCATGAATCGATGCATTGTTACAGTAGATACATATCCATCCTCCTACTCATTGGTATGTAACTTTTTGGTAATCACATATGAAGGAGGCTTCAAACCATAGGTAAATACCTCCCGCATGGGTAATAGAAAAAATTGCTTCCCCATTTTCCCTCTGCATTGTCCTAGTAATTGGATTATAAAATTGAGCCATTATCTTCACCAGCTTCGCACATGGGTGTATGGATGTACACAGATATCAAAATAATTATGAGTTATATGGCACCATAAATGGGCTCTCTATTGTTAACCCTTTATTTACTATGAACTACATATCTTGTCGTAGTTTCTCCATGACCTTGTTAGTAATTACACAGTCTCCAATTTCTACCATTGTGTCAGTGTACGGGTCCAAATATATATTTTCATTCCTTTGGGTCTTTTTGGATTTCAACCCACCTTCTTTCTTTCTAGACTTATTGGACTTTGTAGCCTCTTGCATCTCTTTTCTTCTCTTTCCCATTATTTCTCTTTGGTGGTTACCCAAAAATCTCTTTGTAATTTCTGCAACAATAGCTCGTAAACACAGCGGTAGTAAAAATTTAAAAATTAAACTACATAGCTTTTACCTATACCTTTATATAAAGTGCCTCTCCAACCACCTTAGTAAATGTTGAATTTCCCTTGGGCAATTTTGGATGAACATGTACTTTGTTTCGCCCGCCCGACACTATTTTTGATCTAATGGTATCAACTATTACTCGTTGTAGAATCATCCTTGGAATGTGTGTCCTTCTTGCTACATGATTTCATCATAAAATGTGCCCTGGCTATTAAAGCTTCCTTAGGATAATAACCCTACCACTTGCGAACCAATAAATGCTTCTCTTTCGATGATGTAAGATTTTGCTCCTTAGAACCCTCAAATCTCCTTTCTACATAAATTTGGGTGCATGTTTTAAATTAAATGCCTCGAGAATGCATCATTTAATGCATCCACTTTTCTAAACTTTGTCACATTTTGGGTGAAACCACTTTGAGAGCTTTCTTAATCTTCTTTCACTCCTAAAAAATCATCGCGCTCCAAAGAATAATGAGGGCAAAATTTCTCTAAAGCACACTTTGATTTTCTTCTCTTTCGCCCTGAAAGCGTTCTCCACCTAATTGATTGAATTCGTAAAGAATGCCTTCTTTTAAAACCATTTTAGATTTTCCTTTTCACCCAGATTTAGCAAAAGCATGTTTTCCTTTAAAGAACACTCAATTGTTTTAGGGCTTTTTTTCTCTTTTTAGCTTTTTCCTTATTTTTTATTTTTTATATTCCTTTTAAATTCAAAATTCACTTGCATGTCGAATGCCCTATATAACTTGTACTTTTGCACCCCTTTCTTGTTATTATATCAACCCAAATATTGCATGCATTAAATTTTAAAATACATTCACGAAAGAGGGAGTGCACACCTTTTATAGCTTCCAGGGGTGCCATGCATTTTAAAACATAAGTTTGAAAAAACTTTAATTAAAATTCCCTTGGTTTTTTACTTGTGCCAAATTTTAATGTGGTACCCGAAAGAACCATGGTGTGCGCTATTTTTATGCTTTCATTTCGTATGCACCTTCAATACCCCTCTGATTTCCTTTGATTTGGTGATAACATTTTAATTGCCACATTCACCCCAATGAGCGATGAACGAATGTTTTGCCCCTTATTTGGGGTGACACAATTTTGACCATTTCCATAGCACATTAACTTGGCACTTTTGTCCCTCTTTGTACATTTACACTCAAATGGGGTGAATGGGGTTTTCACCCCTCCCTTAGGTGAAAGCACCTCTCTATTCAATTGTTATCTTATGTTTCATAATGGAGCGATGCCTTGATTTTTACCATGTGTGTAGCACCCTAAAATTGGCGCAGTAAAATTGTCATAATTACATTCACCTTAGTAAATAATTTAAATTCAAATTTTAACCTCCCAAACCGCCTGTTAACCGTCGGGTAATCCGTTTCCCCCTTTTCTATGCCATTTTTAGAGGTTGTTTTGACCGTTTGACGATATCGTCGCCGATCAGACGATATCGCCCCAGATCTGACGATTTCATCTGGGCTAGGACGTCCAGACGATCTTGTCGCAAAACTGATTGTTCACAATTAGCTTCTGTTCCAACGGGCCTCTAATCCGGGCAGAAGCGTGTCTGCGTCGTTAGAGACCCTCCCCCGTTGGAGATCTCCCAAATAGGGATGATCTCCAACCTCCTAACTACTCCCCTAAGCCTATTTAGTCCCTAGGACCTTCCCTTCCCAACCCCTGGCTGAAATTCTCTGTAACTTAACTTCATGCACGTTAAATCATCCTAAGTTTTCATTTGCAGTAGTCCTATATCAATTTTGTTGCAGGTACCATCTTGTTTTTCAGCCGGAGCAAGCATACATCGATCGTCGACGAACCTGTTCGGATCGGAGGCGATCCTGTCGAATCAGAGACGATTTCGTATTGATGCGAGACGATCTCGATTGCAGTCCACATTGAGGCAATCAGTGCCATAAGTTTGCATTTCTTCACCTTTTCTCTGTTGTTTTATTCTGCAAATTAGCTAGTTTATTTGATATTTTATGTTATATTGCATTTTGGAGTTCACCCATCTAGATCAAAGGCATAATTAATCCATAATTGTGATTTAATCAGCATCATTCATACATGTTTTGGTCTTTAAGTTTCAGTTCAGTGTTGTCATTGTTATTTTGCATAGTTTCCCTCTACTAGAACAGTAGTATTCTCTGTATTTTGCATCTGTTCTTCTGTTTGCAGGTCTCTGACGAATTCGTCTAATGAATTCGTCAGATCTCAGATGATCTTGTCTGATCTCAGACGATTCTGTCGAATTCTAGACGATCCTGACTGCTTCAAACATCAGAATCTCCATCAGACATCCGGATCAGGTATTCTTCTTATTCTTCCTTAATTTCTCTATTTTTTGTCTTAAATTTGTTCTCTGTATTCATTAAAATCTGCATTTTCATATAGATTAATTTAGACTCATTTGGCCAAACCTAGGATATGAATGCTTAAGGCTAAAAATGAACACATAAAAACACATTCCAAACCTAGGCGTGGAAACTGCCATTAAATGTTTCCTGGTGAACCCACCATCCGTCGAAAAATCATCAAAATACACCTCCCTTGAGAGGCGGGACCTTCGCAAAGTCCTCTCAGTCCGAGGTACCATGACATCCTTTTCCCATCCTCCTTTCGGGCATGGATCCTATAGCTTTGAAGGTAAGGATGCGAAAAATTTGGAGCGATACATTTTGGTGAACCCGACGTGAATGCATCATAACCTTTTGAAAACAAAAACAAAAACAAAACAAAAAAAATATAGAACAACTAAAACATAGATGCATTTTAAAACATTTAAAGTTTAAAATCATGTTTAGATGGTAGCTCCTAAGAAAATATTAGCAGTTACTATAAATGTAGAAAACCAATTGGCAGCCGTAGAAATCAATTCTATGCTTAATGTGCCCGAAACAAGTAGAAATCAATTCTGTGGAGCGAACTTGATAGAAGACTTAGTCTCATCTCATCTAGGTCCACACAACTTAAGCAAATCAAGAGGCTAGTCCTAGATAGAATCCTGGATCCTCATCAACTAGTTTTTTATCATGAACTTGAGAGAGCACTGCCATAGATGGTTAGCTTATAGGAGAGCTCTAGTATCTTTAGAATTGTTCACCTTCGAGGAATACCTCGAGAACGCAGCCATTGTACACCGGTTCCTAGGTTGTGTAGAAGACCAAGAGGTTGTTCTTACGAGATAGGGAAAGATGGAATAGAGTTCCGCGAGCTGTGTTATATCGAGAGTATTGCCACGAGCTTTACTTCTATCAACCAGCATCTGAGACAGATAATATCACTATAGCTCTTTTCATCAAATTCTTAAAAGAAAACTTTCAATTTGAAGAAGAACACTTCATGACTTCTGAACAAATCGAGCCTATTAATGATATCTATAAATTATTTATAGAAAACTAGATTATTACTTTCGGTCTTATTCCTTGCATTTATTGTGTTGATTGTCTTTACAATATTATTTCAAAAACAAAAAAATTAAAAAAAATTAAAAAACTAAAAAACATAGCAAAAACTTAAACATTTCATTTCAAATATTGTAGTAGGTATATAGTAAATATATACCTCTTAATTTTATTGCATATATATATATATATATTATATATATATATATATATTTGCTGAAATCAAAATTTAGCACCATGCCTAAACTTAGGAATGGTAAAGAAACTTTAGGAGAAGAAGAAGATTGGGTACAAGATACAACTAGAGACCCAAATGTCCTTCCTGGAGATCCAATTCCGGAAGGACAAACTCTAGATCAATCAGAACATGACCTAGGTGAAGATAATGAACAAGAAGGAAGTGTTAAAGAGGATGGATCCTCATCCCCTAGAGTAGCTCTGGATGGAACTATTGCTTTTGACAACATAGATCATTTCAAGAAATTTCTCGATGATAACATTGATGATCTTAATGTGGCGGTTCGTATTGATAAAGGGCAAATTAGTGACACTCAAGCGGCCTTGGAACATATGTTTGATATGCGCATTAATCCCTTGTCTTTCATTGATCAAAGAAAGTGATAAGGCTGGGCCATCCAATACGGATATGGTCACTATGATTCAAAACATGTCAAAACAACAGGCTATCCAACCTCCTAAGGAACCTTTTATTCAACCTAAAATCATTCCCACACAAAAGAAACCTTCCTTCACTACTTTATTCCGCCAAACTATTGAGCAATATGCTTCAAGTAAACAAAAACCTAAAACGAAGCCAAACACCAATTTTCAACAATCCGGAATACAACATAATACAACTTCAAAATTCATTCATAATACTTTTCCTACCAATAATTTACACAATAGTAACATGGCATCTAATCTTCATGTTCCTCCATCATATGCCCATAAAACCCATGTCAATGCCCTACCAAACCAATATGGGGGGCAAACTAGTAATCTGGAAGCCATGGTGAAACAGATTAGCTTCACGTATGGACCAGGATAGATCCCTACCGTCCCTCGTATAATTATCGAGAGATATGTAGTCAACCTTTGGATCCCATAGTTGTAGCTCAACCATACCCTAAGCATTTTCCCATGCCTATCCTGCCTATATATAAAGGAACCGAGGATCCCATAGAGCATCTTCGCATGTTTAGGATAGCATGTCATGACATATCGCATGATGACTTGCTATTATTAAAAATGTTCCCAAAAAGTTTAGGTGGAATGGCATTAGAGTGGTACTATCAATTGCCCACTCATTCTTTGAGAAACTTCGAAGAAGCAGTTGAATCATTTGTCCATCAATTTAGTGCCTACATCGAGAGGCATGTAACTATTAAAGACTTATACAATTTAAAACAAGACAAAGATGAATGTTTTGCCGATTTCTTAGCTAGATGGAGGCAATTGACAAGAAAACTGCACTTTGTGCTACCTTATAGGGAAATGTTGGACATTTTCATCAATAATTTACAAGAACAAATATCTTATGAGCTATCAACTGCTACCTTAACTACCTTCGATCAAGCTATAGATTTAGCTCGAAGAGTAGAAGATGCCCTCATTAGGAGAGGCCAACTTAGGAAGAAGGATGATGAGAAAACATCCAGAAATCAATATAAAAACAAACAAGTTGTTGGTGATGGAGTCATTGACAGCAAAAATGTTGCTAATATCAATGCAACGAAGACAACAAGAAAAATTTATATTGAAACCTCCTGACAAGCCTCCTCGAGAATTCACTAGATTAAACCAACCCTTATCAACTATTTTACCTCAATTACTCGAAAGAGGTTTGATCCAATTACCAGCTATCTGGGAACCTGATCCAACTATACCCGGATACGAGGTGACTTACCACTTGTGATTTCCATAGAGGACCTGGACATTCTACCAACGCTTGTAAAAGGTTGAAACATAAAATACAAGATTTGATTGACAATAATGAAATGGAAGTGCAAGCCTTCCAACCTAAACAAAACCCTCCTAATAACACTCAAAAGACCGTTCCTCAAAATCAAAATCAAAATGCCAATCAAACTTTAGACATATTTCAACACCCTTTACCAAGACATGGTAAAGAGGTAGCCAATCAAATCGAACATCATAATGTTCCCCCTCCTACCGATATGTAGGAACCATTAGCGGAACAATTACCTATTCAGGATCCTCAAATATTTGACACAACCTTATCCCTAGTTACGACCAGGCCCTTACATAATTTTCAAACTTCTGATTCTAGTGATATAGAATCAGATAGTGAAAGTGAACTAGACATTACTTCAAACCAATCGAATAGTTCTAAAAATGAATCAGATCCTATTCAACCCATCACAGATGCTATGGTTCCAGAAGAACCATTTCCTAGATGAGTTACTACTCGACCTTCTTCTAATATATTCCTTTCTAATGAACAAGCCATAAATGCTCAACCGAGACCAGTTCAACGTCTTCATTATAACATTGTAGGTACCATCGGAGTCGTCACCCGACAACAAGCTCAAAATTCTCAACAAGAACCAAACCAGAATGATGGATCAGCTCCATTCGTTCTGAAAAACCCCAATAAAGGGAATCATGCTCCTAATGTTCAACCTAAACCCCCTTACAATATTAATGAGCAATTGTCCAATACTACAGCCAGAATTTCCCTTTTGGATTTATTAAGATCCTCTCCCACCCATAGGGATGAGTTGATGCTTACATTAAGCCAAATGATGGTACCTCAAAACATTCAACTCTGAAGCTATGGCCAATACTATCATCACTCGAGAGATTGATTGTATTGACTTTCGGGATAAAGATATCCCACAACACAGTTTACATAAGGATAATCCCTTATACATTACTGCTCTAATTGGAGATGTAGCTGTCAAGCGAGTCTTGATTGATAATGGCTCATCTCTAAACATTTGCACTTTTGACTTCTACCACTGATTTGGCTTTAGAAGTGATGAAATGAAGAAAATTGATATGATTATCAAAGCTTTTAATGACGAAACACAAGAAACGTGTGGAGTTATTACCCTCCCATTGCAAGTTGGTCCTAGAACCCTAGAAACAACCGTGTTTATTGTACATTGCCCGACATCGTACAATATACTTTTGGGTCGCCCTTGGATCAATGCCATGCGAGCGGTCCCATCAACCTTACACCAATGTGTTAAATTTGAGTTTAAAAATCAGTTGGTCACTATCCATGGTGACCCTAGACCCTTTGATATGTGTGCTTTGGGAGAACCCGTTGGAGTGCAATTTTGCCCTGCTCTGTCATCCACACATCCTAGTTCTTATTTTTCATCTAAAACTATGAAACACACACCCATAACTTCACCTATTTCCCCTCCATTAATTTCATCCTCCTATATAGATCAACAACCCTCTAAACAAATCACTCTAGAACCTCAAAAAGATCTTAAATCTACAACCAATCCTTCAAGTTCTATCCCTATAAATTCAAAACCTACAGAAACAACTATCATACCTTCCACATCTCAAGATATAGGTAATAAGCCTTCTACATCTTATGCCCTTTACGATGAACTTTTACCGATTTATCCACAACCTTAATATCAGAAAAAACAAATGCTTTCATGCAAGATTCAATTCTTTTGAATAATTTACCGCCATCTCCTCGTACTTTGGGCCTCCCACAACCTATGGGAAGTACTTACCAAGTCGGGAGTTGTGCCTTCATTTATAAAGGATATGGCTGGGAAGAATCCCTCGGAATATCAAAACTCATCATGAGGGATACGCTCGGTGTTATTTTACCAATGATTATATTAAAGCTAAACCCATGATGCTTAAAATGGGATATAAAGGGAAAGGCTTGGGACCTTTCCAAAATGGCATGAAAGAACCTTTCGAGGTAGAACCGTGGCACTTGCCATTGTGGTGTGGGCCTATTTCCTAGTAAGGGTCAACCCTTTCCTTTTGAAGATGATGATCAACTCATATGTTATCAAGATTATTTGGATAGGCATGTTGATTTGCCTCTTAAAAATCAGTCGTTTTCATGCAACATGCTATCCATAGCTTACCCTGAAATGATTGTTGACCCCGATGAAGAGTTGGAAGGAGATATCTTCCATGATGTCTCTGTTGAAGAGATGTTACACAATGGATTTTATTTTGATGGTTCTATACCAACTATAGCCCAACTTGAGGCCACTAATCCTCAAGATGAATTATCTAAATTAACCTTACAAGAATTACAAGAATTGGGTGTTTCACCCGCCCCACCTAATTTTGAAAGAGATCTACACATGGAGGTAGAAAACGTCATTAAAATTAATATTGGAGCTGAGGATAATCCTCACATAATCAATATTGGATCAGAATTAAGTCAAGAAAAACAAGAACAATACATTGCATTCCTTAAAGAGTATGAAGATGTCTTCGCTTGGACATATGAAGATATGCCAAGTCTAGACCCTTACGTAGTCATGCATCATCTAGTGGTCCATCCGGATGCTAAACCTGTTAAACAAAAACTTAGAAAAATGCATCCCAAAGTGGCTCTGCTAGTCAAAGGGGAGTTAGAAAAACTCTTGAATGTTATCTTTATACAAGCTATTGATTATCTTTGAATGGATCTCAAATGTAGTTCCAGTCACCAAGAAAGAAGCTACCAAAGTTAGGGTTTGCACAGATTTTAGAGATATTAACGCTGCATGCCCTAAAGATGACTTTCCTCTTCCAAACATGGATCAAATCATTGACTTTACTTCCGGGAGTGGGATGATGTCCTTAATGGATGGATTCTCCGGCTATAATCAGATCAGGATAGCTCCTGAAGATGAGGCTAAAACAGCCTTTATTACCCCCTGGGGTACCTTTTCTTGGAAAGTGATGCCATTTGGCTTAAAGAACGTGAGTGCAACTTATCAACGAGCTATGACCTATATTTTTCATGATATGATGCATGATATCCTACATGATTATGTAGATGATATTATAGCTCGCTCTATTATTGAAGATAATCATTTAGATGATTTGAGAAAAGTTTTTAATCGATTACGAGAATATCTTATTCGATTAAATCCAGCAAAATGTATATTCGGAGTTAAGTCCGGTAAACTATTAGGGGTTTTAGTTTCTTTACGTGGTATTGAAATCGACCCTCTCAAGATTGCGGCCATCACTGATATGCCCGCACCTACTAATATATCTGAGTTACGAAGTTTACAAGGTAAACTTCAAGCTATCCGATCGCTTCATCGATAAGCTGGCGGACAAAAGCTGGTCCCTTTCTTAAACTCCTTAAGAAGGATGTCCCTTTTAATTGGGACACCGAATGTAGAGAAGCTTTTGAACTTCTCAAACAATACCTCCTTAATCCACCTGTGCTTTCACCACCTAAACCTGATCGCCCATTTCTCCTATATATTTCAGCTTAGATTCTGCCTTAGGAGCTATGTTAGCTCAACTTGATGATGAAAAGAGAGACGTGCTAATTATTACATTAGCCGAACCTTCATCAGTTATGAAACCCGCTATACAGCATTAGAAAAACTATGTCTAGCCGTCGTGTTTGCTACGCAAAAATTACGACACTATATGCTTAGTCAAAAAACGTATGTCATTGCCAAATACGATCCCTTAAGGTATCTCATGAGTCGACCTTATTTATCGGGTCGCACAGCCAAGTGGGTTCTTGCTCTAAGCGAGTTTGATCTCACATTCATAGGACAAAAGTCCGTTAAGGGTCAAATTATAGCAGATCAATTAGTTGCTGCACCCTTAGAGTCTACCCATCCCCTCATCATTGAGTTTCCTGACGAATGCCTTCAATTAGAGGCAGACCATATTGAACAATGGTCCTTATACTTTGATGGAGCCCGATGCATGAGTGGGGCTGGTGCGGGTATTATTTTAATATCCCCACAAAAACATCTTATTCCTCTGTCCTTCAAATTGACATTTGCTTGCACCAACAATACTGCTTGAGTATGAAGCTCTAATCCTTGGATTACGAGCCGCCTTGGCGCTAAAAATTAAACATCTTTTAGTTTTTGGTGATTCTCAGCTGGTTATAAACCAAATTAATGAAGTTTATCGGACCGAGAGATGATAAAGCTGTGCCCATATAAGGCCTATGTTTTACAATTAATGTCTCTATTTGATCAAGTTACCTTGGAAGCTATTCCTCGAACTAGCAACCGTGCGGTGATGCTATGGCCACAATTTGCATCTCTCCTGCCCTTGGAGTTAGATGACGAATATGCCACTATCATTATTCATCGACTCCAGGAACCCACTTCAAATAAGTCATGCTTAGAGCCTTTGGATGTGTTTCTAATCAATGAAACTACTCCTGAACCTTGGTATACGGACATATTTGATTTTCTCCAAAATGGGACTTTCCCTGCCAATTCTAATAGAAACCAGCGTCGGTTATTACGTCGACAAGCAAGTCGATTTGTAATAATTGGCAATACTTTATATAGGAGATCTTTTGAAGGTATCCTATTAAGATGTTTAAATTTAGAAGAGTCTAAATCAGCCTTGAGTGAAGCCCACGATGGATCTTGTGGAGGACACTTTAGTGGTAGCGTCATTGCTAAAAAGCTCCTTCGGATAGGATACTTTTGGCCTACCATGGAAACGGATGCACATGAGTATGTGCGCCATTGCGACAAGTGCCAAAAACATGCTGACCTTGTCCATGCGCCTGCACAAGAGCTGCAGGCTATTTCATCTCCTTGGCCCTTTTCCAAATGGGGTTTAGATATTATTGGCAAAATCAATCCTGTGTCATCTGATGGACACAAGTTCATCATAACCGCCACTGAGTATTTCACGAAGTGGGTTGAAGCTATGCCTTTAGCTTCCTGCATGGCACACAAGTCTCTAAATTTATTTTTAATCAAATCATTTGTAGGTTCGAAATTCTTGCAAATCTCATCTCTGACAATGGAACTTGTTTCAAAAATAAAGATGTTAAAAAATTATGCCAAAAATATAAGATTCAACATCGTTGGTCCACTCCCTATTATCCTCAGGGTAATGGTCAAGCAGAAGCATCTAACAAAACCTTAATCAAAATTCTCAAAATATTGGTCAATAAAGCTGGTCGTGAGTGGCACATTCAATTATATCCGGCCTTGTGGGCCTATCGAACTAGTGTTCGAACCCCCACTGGAACTTCACCATTTGTTTTGGTTTACGGTGCTTTGAAGCAGTTTTTCCATTTGAATTGGAAGTTCCTTCTTTGGCTCTGCTACTTCAAGATACCGAAGTAGGAGATGAATATCGTCTTTGGCGGACTCGGTCAGTTGGAACTCCTAGATGAAAAATGCATCAATGCTTTGGAACATCTCTGTGCTTACCAAAACAAGATTAAAAGATCATATGCTAAAAAAAGTTCGTCATCGATTATTTGAGATCGGCGACCTTGTTTTAAAAGAAAATAAAAAAAATACAAATGCAACTAAGGACCTTAAAGGTAAATTTGAGCCCAACTGGCTTGGACCATACATTATTACTTGCTAAATTTGAATCAGGAGCATACAAATTATCTACCTTAGATGGTAAAGAACTTAAAGAGCCCATGAATATTTTGCATCTTAAACGTTACTATGCATAAATTTGGTCATTTCATCCTTGTATATATTTGTTTAAAATTTGTTCAACATCACTATCTTGTATTTCTTTCAAATTTAAAAAATCCAAAAACATCAAAAACATTCATAATCATCAAAAATCTTCAAAACTATTTGTTGCATTTATTTATGGCACTTGTTAAATTTTTTGTTCAAAAACAAAAATAAAACCAAAAAACAAAATAAAGAATAAAAATCAAAACAGCAATATGCTTGACTCTTTCGAAACCAAAACAATATAAAGAAGAAAGAGAGAGTCAACATTCTCAAAACTTCTCAAAAGTGTTTATATATATTTTCTTACAATTATTGCAGTTATATGTTTCAAATTATTTTGGATAAATTAGCATTTATTTGGAATCCCTCACTTGCACACTCACAACAATAAATATCTTGATTTTATACGGCATGATTACTAATCTCTCTTATATCAAAGTCCACAAAATTCAATTAAATAAAGTTTGAGCATAGAGAATTGATCTTGTTATTTACTTAAACCAAGCACATCTTTTCACAATAAAATGATTATATTTGTAATTTCCATGTTTTGCTACATAGTAGAAGTGATTTCTTGAGCGAAAAGTTTCCCCTGCTATCCTATCATGCACATGGTCTAGAATCTTTGAGAATTGGCAAAAGGACAAGCTCACCCCTACCCAGAATAAAAATCCCTTGCTCTACTGACTAATCCGAGCAAGTATCCCTAGCAAAGAAAAAGAAAAGAAAAGTTCAAGAAAAGAAAAAAGAAAAATGTTCTTTTATATCATTACAACAATATTTCAAGCACTATCTCAAAAATCAAGCAAAAAAAATACAAAAAAAAAAAGAAGCAAAGTTCAAAAGAAAGCAGAAAGCAAAACTGCAATAAAATCCCCTTTCCCTACCCTTTGAAAAGAAAAGAAGGGTTGATGAGCTTGAATCCCTGGAATTCTCAATTATTCGAAAACTGTGAGGTAAGCCCCATAACAAGTGGTTTGTGCCCAACTCTGCTTGGCCTTGGGTAACTCCTAGCGTGGTGATATGTCTATCACATTAGCGACCTTCTTTTGTACGAGACCTATGTCTGCTTATGGATTAGCTAGCTCTTGATAATCCGACCTACATAGTAGTCTAGTATGGTTATATGCATCTACATCATGGTTAATGAACACTTATTTGGTTTCTTCAAATCACTTGTATCATATTATCTTGCTCAAAACTGGTAAATGCACAAAGCAATTGCACACACATTTGTATTTGAGAGATTTTGTGTATCATTATGATAAATCAAGATCGGAAATGAATTCACATATGCACATGGGATTCCTTATAAATCTAACTTTTGTCTTCAAAATACTTTGAAATATTATTTTTGCAACTTGTTTGGAATAAATCAAGTACAGTTGCTTACCATAAAGACAACTATATAATAGAAAAATCAAAATTCCTTTCAAAAATATACAATCAAAACATATATATCTGGTTGACTTTCGCGACGATGGTATAGTTCCAAAACCAAAATTGGAATTTTATGCCTAGCGCAAGTCCTCATCTTCATATTTTCTGTTTATTAAAAAAATCAACCATGCAATAAAACTATCTTTTCTTTGGATTTTCGCGATGATGGTATAAGTCTATACCTACATATTCTATGCCTAGCGCAAACCATCGTAACAATTTTTATTCCCCATTTATTTAAAAATCATGAAAACCATATGACTTAATTCATTATGTTACACAAATTATGCTTTTAAAAAGCAAACACATTTTCATTATTTCATGTCATTATGTCAACCTTCAATTTTGCAATGATGGTATAATTCCTAAAGAATTATCCAAAAATTTTATCACACTTAGGAATTTATGCCTAGCAAAAATCATTTTAACATTATTTCATGCATACTATTTTTATGAAAATCTGAAAAACAAACCATCATCACCATCATTTTCACCATTGCACCAAAGTCTTAAGACAGTCTCTTAAGCACTCTTTTACTTTTAACAATATTTCTATCTTGGGATTAGCTTGACGACCGAGTGAGCGGCGACTCCATGAAATGGTCTATAATAGCGACAATGTCCTTTGAAATTATTGTTAGAAGTCTCTTTTTATTTTTTATTACATCACATTACAAACAATCAATTTGTTACATCAGATTATTTCATTTAAAATATTACCGCATGACATCAAAAGTATAAATTTTCAAAACGACATAATTTCATGAATCCTCAATCCAATTATCAAATCAATCAAACAAACATAAAAGCATCATAAGCATACACATAACACAAGTCATATGATCAAAAACATATCATATATATATCCACAGTATATATACATCATCAAAGGCTGGATTGGTATGCCACAATCTGTACCTCGGCATACTCAATCCTCTATCAACAAAATAATAATAATACAATGTCAATCTGTACAAAGTTGTGCAGCCCTCTAGCCTCGAGAGCCCCTCGAGCTCTCCGCCTCATCTCCTCCCCCACCTTGAGGTGGACGAGGTGGCCCCATCGCAGTCTGAGTAGTCCTAGTCCTCGATCGGGACGAGGTCCTCGACGACCCGATCTTGATCGGATCTGCGATGTTGGCTGGAAGGGGTAGTCTATCCGCCTCTGGCACCGGGTGATAGTACAAAGTCTGGTAGAAAGTAAGTTGGGCGATAGCCCGTGTCAGCTCCCCAGTGCTCGCCCCTCCGCCCCGTGCCCTGAGGCGTGCAATCTCGTCTCGCAGCTGTGCCACCTCAGCTCGGTGGCATGTAGCCTCATCCTGTAGAGTCTGCAACTGTGCCTGGAGATGATCTCTCTCCGCTCGAAGAGTAGCAGTCTCGCTACTCTCCCCGTGTCAATGCCCTTGCCCTTATCGGGCGATGGTGGCCTCTCCCTCTATGGAGATGGGGGTCTCGCCTCCCTCCTCTCCCTCTGCCGTGGCCTCTCCTGTGCCTGTGGCCTCCTCGGCTCTCTCTCGCCGTGACCCTGGGCCGCCTCCATCGCTGCCTGGCATCGCCTCCCTATCCGATGCACAACCACGTGTATCGGACCCTATGCCCTCGTCATCCGAGGAGGGCGGATGCCTACGTACCAGGCATCGTAGCCATCGGCTACACCTACGTCGTCCCCATCTACTGGCTGGATGGGGGCATCATCCGCGTCCTGACTCCAGAACCGTTGCATGTCTGGAGCCCCGCTAACTATGGTGTTATCCCAGACAGTCTAAGAAAACTCATAATCCCTCAGAGATGGGATCCCCTGCTGCAGACCGAACTGACGCAAAACTCGGTCATAGCGGTGGAGCTCCACCTCTCCCCTCTCCATCCGTAGCCAGCAAACTCGCCTGACGTGAGCCAGCTCCTGTCCATCCTCGGCCCACCCTGGATGCTCCCTCCATGGCCTCCAGGTGATCTGGTCCAGGACTAAGTCATCCAGTAGCCTTCGGGACATAGGAAGGTCGATCCGCCGTTGTGACCCTCTCCGGAGCCACCAGTAGAAGACTCGGGGCCTCTCCCCGTCTACCCCTGTCAGAGGAAGCCCTATCGGCCTCCGCACTGCAATGTGCTCCCAGCACCAAACCTGTAGGAGCGATGTCATCACCAGACATCGGCCGCCCTTGTACACGACCCCATATAGGATCCTGTACAATCGGCATAGTACATAGCTGCCCCAAGAGAACCTGTAGCCATGGTCCCGCATGTCGTAGATCACATCTGCCAGCATCCACGGCACCCTGCACCCGCTCTGGTGGCACAGCAAAAGTCCACCAACCACTCCAGCTAGCACCCATGTGAGTCTAGATGCCCCAGGCATCTGGCGTAGTGCCTCGATGTTAACTCCGCCCTTCTCCAGGGTGAAGCTCGGGTCACCACACAGTCGTCCCATAGCGTGGCCCTGATTGGCTGCAAGAGTGATCAATCGTCCTTGTATGGGGATTCTTAGAATCCTCCATACATCCTCTAGAGTGGGAGTCATCTCCCCTGTCGGTAGCCAAAAACATGAGGAACCCGGATACCATCTCTCTGCTAGGGCTGTCGGTAGCCCCATATCTGTGGACACCTATGGCATCTCCGCCACATCTTCAAGCCGGCCTATGCCGGTGATCTCGCTCTGCCTGTGTGAGAGCGGCCAAGTCATCCCTCAAACCTCCATACTTCCATTCCCTGCTCTTTAGCAAACCTCTCTGCAAACATAAACAACAAAACAACAAACAATCATTAATAACAAATTCAAGTAATTAATAATGCAAGTTAAAAGTTCAATTTTATGCAATTGATGATATCGTCCACTATTGGACGATATCGTCCCAAATTTGAGCAGAATCGTCTCCGATTTCGCAAGCTGAAATCGTCTCTAATTTGACGAAATCGTCCCCCTTTCGCCGATTTCGCCCTTGGACGAAATTGACAAAATTGAGACGATTTCGTCCTGATGACGTCGACGGCCCAAAAATGGCCGCGATGCTCAAAATTCATCTAAAATCTACCTAAAAAGCATGTAAAATCAAATTAAAGCATTCTAGTTAAGTCTAGACTCTTACCCGTAGACCGCGTCGGACCTCTGTCGATCTGTGCGTCGTCTCCACCATTTTTGCTTCAGAGCTCTAAAAACCAGAAAATGAACGGTAAAAAATGAATTAGGGTTTTACCCTATTTTTCTTAATTTTATTCAAAAATAATTTTTGCTTTTCTGCGTTTTTACCTCAAACGTTCGATTTGGGTAAAAACACGGAGGGGGCACCATAGTAAGCTGTCGTACGATTCGACCAAGAATCGTCGCCTAAAAATGGGAATAATTTTTGCTTTCTCGTAGATCGAGAAGAACTCATCTTTAACGCATTTTCTTCGGAAAATTCGCTAAAGAGGGGGCAAAATGTAGCACCCTAAAATTGGCGCGATAAAATTGTCATAATTACATTCACCTTAGTAAATAATTTAAATTCAAATTTTAACCTCCCAAACCACTCGTTAACCGTCGGGTAATCCGTTTCCCCCTTTTCCGTGCCATTTTTAGAGGTTGTTTTGACCGTTTGACGATATCGTCGCCGATCAGACGATATCGCCCCAGATCTGACGATTTCGTCCAGGCTAGGACGTCCGGACGATCTTGTCGCAAAAGCGATTGTGCACAATTAGCTTCTGTTCCAACGGGCCTCTAATCCGAGGCGAGAAGCGTGTCTGCGCCATTAGAGACCCTCCCCCATTGGAGATCTCCCAAATAGGGATGATCTCCAACCTCCTAACTACTCCCCTAAGCCTATTTAGTCCCTAGGACCTTCCCTTCCCAACCCCCGGCTGAAATTCTCTGTAACTTAACTTCATGCACGTTAAATCATCCTAAGTTTTCATTTGCAGTAGTCCTATATCAATTTTGTTGCAGGTACCATCTTGTTTTTCAGCCGAAGCAAGCATACATCGTCGTCGACGAACCTGTTCAGATCGGAGGCGATCCTGTCGAATCGAGAGACGATTTCGTACTGATGCGAGACGATCTCGACTGCAGTCCACATTGAGGCAATCAGTGCCATAAGTTTGCATTTCTTCACCTTTTCTCTGTTGTTTTATTCTACAAATTAGCTAGTTTATTTGATATTTTATGTTATATTGCATTTTGGAGTTCACCCATCTAGATCAAAGGCATAATTAATCCATAATTGTGATTTAATCAGCATCATTCATACATGTTTTGGTCTTTAAGTTTCAGTTCAGTGTTGTCACTATTATTTTGCACAGTTTCCCTCTACTAGAACAGTAGTATTCTCTGTATTTTGCATCTGTTCTTCTATTTGCAGGTCTCTAACGAATTCGTCTGATGAATTCGTCAGATCTCAGACGATCTTGTCTGATCTCAGACGATTCTGTCGAATTCCAGACGATCCTGACTGCTCCAAACATCGAGAATCTCCATCAGACATCCGGATCAGGTATTCTTCTTATTCTTCCTTAATTTCTCTATTTTTTGTCTTAAATTTGTTCTTTGTATTCATTAAAATCTGCATTTTCATATAGATTAATTTAGACTCATTTGGCCAAACCTAGGATATGAATGCTTAAGGCTAAAAACGAACACATAAAAACACATTCCAAACCTAGGCGTGGAAACTGCCATTAAATGTTTCTGGTGAACCCACCATCCAGTCGAAAAATCATCAAAATACACCTCCCTTGAGAGGCGGGACCTTCGCAAAGCCCTCTCAGTCCGAGGTACCAAGACATCCTTTTCCCATCCTCCTTCCGGGCACGGATCCTTTAGCCTGAAGGTAAGGATGCGAAAAATTTGGAGCGATACAATGTGCATCTAGTCGTAAAACATGTGTTTCGAAGGCACCTTATTAGGACTCTCATAAGGTCGTCCTTTTGGAATCAGTCAAACTTTTTTAACACAAGGGTGAAACAAATTTTCAAAAAGAACATGTCTCATTCATTTTTATTTTTATTTATTTATTTTTTATTATTTTATTTATTTATTTTTTTATTTGTTATTTTATAAAGCAAATAAAATACTAAAAAGAAAATTTGTACATATTTACAAAGTGATACCTCTTTTAATCAAATTATTGAACATAGGCCTTCAGATGAAGGCCATTTACCAGAATCAGAAGATCCCAGCCATCCATATCCCGAAGATGGTATGCTTTTACCAAATTCACTACAGAAACTTGGAATGGGCCTTCCCAGACGACATCAAACTTGTGGTGCTTCCCCGGCTTGGATTTGTTTTCGTTCCATTTGAGGACTAAGTCTCCCACCTAAAATCTTCGCTCTGTTGTATTTTTTCCAAAACACTTCTGCATTGTTTTAGTGTGTTTAGTGAAAGCTTGATACACCTTTTCCCTTTCTTCCTCTAACTACAATAATTGAGCCAACCTTACACTCATTGGATCGTAATCCTCATCTTCATATTTGGAAAATTGCAAGGTCTAGAGGACAGGGAGCTCAATATGAGTGGGTAGAACTACTTTTCCATACATAGGAGAATAAGGAGAGGCTTTAATAGACTTCTTCACAGATATGTGATCTGCCCACAAAGCTTGATTCAACAATAAGTGTCAACTCCTTTTGTTACCTCTAAGTGTCCTTTTCAAGATTCGCAGCATGTTTTTGTTGGTGGATTCAGCCAAGCCATTCCCTTGTAGGTAATAATTAGGTGATGTCTTGAGATATATCCCGTACTTACTTTCAAATTTGGTAATATTGGCCCTGATAAATGGAGTTCCATTATCTATTAAAATAAATATTATTTACACCATGGAATGCAATGTGAAGGAAGCAATAATATTATAATGGTTAAAAGGATATAATATTATAATGTTTGATATTATAATATTAAAGTGATTTGGTTAAAAGCCCAAAGTAAAATATTTAATATTTTACTTTACCCAAAGATGGGCTTGGAGTTTAAAATATTCAAAGCACTTTATCAAGGTTCTAATCTTCGTCGATGTCTCATGGTAATGAAAGCTTCAAAGGCACCAACGTTTTACAAAGCATGGAGGAATTTAATATAAATACCTATGCCAAAGGGCATTGAACCTTATCCTTGCTCGATCGATTATTTTGCATACGAATTATTTAAAGTGAAGAGCTCGTGAAAGAAGGACTACGATTTTCGTGTTTGAATTACCAGTGAATAGAAACTAAGTGGAAGGCATCGAATGGTTGAAGCCCAACCAGGCAGCTTGGCCTAGTGGCAAGTGGGCAGGTGGTAAAACATTTGTTGGCAATGAAGCCAACGTTCGAAATGCGATGGTGTGCATTGGCAGGCGTGTTGGTTGAAGGTACCAAAGGTGCACATTTTTGCAAAGGGGCAAGAGCGTGATACATTTTGAAGCACGTGGTGCTTCCTCCATCTCAAACGAGCGTGTAGCTCATGCGGCTATTGGAGCCATGGCAAGGCGTACGTCATGGGCATTATTGAGGGTTCGAATCCCTCCGAAGGTAAGGTAAATATTTTGCATTAAATTTTTGTTATTTGCCTAAGTTTGGAGGTATAAGGATTGTTAGTGGAATTGTTTAGAAAGGGTGTTTGTTGGATAGTGGTGGTAGTTGAATATTATCATTTGGAGTAATAAGGAAGTTTTGGTTTTAATTATTTTTGATAAAGTCTTAAATTACTATATTGGCATATTGAAGGATTAAGACTTTTGAGGGTTGTTTAATTTTAATAAGGGGTTTTTGTGTTAAAGAAGATTATTGTGAAGGTATTGAATATTATTTAAGTTGGAGTGATAAGGTGTAATTTTGATATCATTTTGCATTGTGTTTTGTTGAGGAAATTATTATCTTCTAACCCTTATTGAGATTGGCAAAGAAGTAATTGTGAGTGTGGCAGATTTGTGAGATCAACTTCTTGACAAGCAAAAAGGTATGGGCAAATTCTTTCTTGGTTGAGTTGATTGATTTCTTACTAGAAAATAAAGTTTGGAGTGAAAAGGATTTGATTAGGGTTTCCTTTTCAAAAGTGCTTGAGTTAATGCTTCAAGGTTTTCTGGAATTAAGAGTTGTGATTAAAACCTTGTTTGATAAGCATAGTTGTTGAAGTCATTGGATTGTGTGAAGAATTGAGTTAGGGTTTTGAAAAGAACATGAGTATCATTGTTATGTGAAGAGTGTTTTATGAGCATTGTTGTTGAAGTGAGTTGTTGTGCAAAGAACTTGAACTAGGGTTTGAAAAGAACATGAGTATCATTGTTATGTGAAATTTGTTGTTGAGCATTGTTGGAAATATTTTGAGTTGGTTGATATATGCTTGGACTAGGGTTTGTGAGAAAGGGGAGTTTCATTAAGTAATTGGTTGAGTTGAGTTGGTTGAGCCTAGTCAAGTGGTTGTATAAAGTGATTGTTCAAGTTCCATAAAACAAACTATTCTATATTCTGATTTGAGTTGTGAAAGTGATTGAGCATTGAGTATAGAACATATTGAGTCTCTAACAATTCTCTTTATGCTTCTATGAGATTGAGAAAATTGAGAAAGTGATTGTGCATTAAGAATAGAACATATTGAGTCTCTAACAATTCTCTTTATGCTTCTATGAGATTGGACAAGTTCTATGTGTGGACTTGTTAAGCAGATTTGAGGTAAGTCTTTGAGAAGACTTGTGGACTGATTTTGTGTGAGCTTTTGTGGAAGCTTACAATACATATTTGGTTAAGTTCTAGAGAGGACTTATTGAGATGATTGGGACAAGTTCTATGTGAGCTTGTTGAGAATATTTGAGCAGGTTCTGAGTGGACCTATTGAGCAGAGTTGAGCAAGTTCTGTGTGAGCTTGTTGAGTAGATTTGAGTAGGTTTTGAGTGGACCTGTTGAGTAGAGTTGAGCAAGTTCTGTGTGAACTTGTTGAGAATATTTGTGCTAGATCGATTGGACTATGTTTAGTGCAGATTTGAGTGGACTTATTGAGCAGATTTGTGCTAGACCAACTAGACTATGTTTAGTGTAGATTTGAGTGGACTTATTGAGCAGATTTGTGCTAGACCGACTGGACTATGTTTAGTGCATATTTGAGTGGACTTGTTGAGTATATTTGTGCTAGACCGACTGGACTATGTTTAGTACAGATTTGAGATAGAGATTTGGAGGTGATAGAGTAGAGAGGATAGTAGTCTCTAGTGGATAGAGATCCATCATCTAGGGTAGTGAGGATAGGTCTTCTGAGTGGGGATAAGAGTCTTCAGTGGAGAGAGATCCACAAGCCAGTGTAGTGGAGGCAGTAGTCTTCTAGAGGATCACCAACCAGAGTAGAGGAGAAGGAGTTCTCCTATGGATAGAGATCCACAAACCAGATTTAGGGGATCAACATCTCCTTTGGATAGAGGTCCATAAACATTGTAATTGGGAAGGATTCCCAAGAGATTATTTGAGAAATATTTAGAAGAAATATTTTCTCCATGGAAGTAGCCATATTTGGGTGAACCACGTTAAATTTGTGTCTCTATTGTGTGTGGTGATTTATGCATTGCTTTGATTACTGTTATTGATATTGCTATCTATACATTGCATAATATTGATTTGGAAAGAAAAGTAAAAAGTGCTCTTATACTGTTCACCCCCCTCTCAGTATAAGCTTGTGTTCTTCAATTGGTATCAAAGCGGGTGCCTTCATAAGAGTTTAACAACTTGAAGGAAAAGCTAACAAGAACACAATGGATCCTAAGGAGGTGTCCTCAACTAACTCAACACCAGTATTTGATGGAAATGACTACATGTATTGGAGTATGATGATGAGGATCTACCTAATGGCACTTGGCAATGAAGTTTGGGATGCAGTGGAATTTGGATATGATCCAATAATCAATCCTCCTACAGATAAGGAAGGTAAGCTTCTACAACACTATAATTCAAAAGCAATGAATGCACTTGTGAGAGGTTTGCGTAGAATAGAGTCTATGAAAGTTATGCATTGTAGAACTACAAAAGAAATGTGGGATAAATTGCAAGGTATATATGAAGGAGATAAAAGTGTCAAGAAAGCAAAGATACGAAATCTCAAAGGACAATTTGAAACATTGAGAATGAATGAAGAGGAAAATATCAGTGCTTATCTAATTCGAATTGATGAGGTTGTTAATGATATGCAAGGACTTGGAATGAAGATTGATGAATCAGATGTTTGTGATAAAGTCTTAAGATCTCTTCCAAATAGATTCAGTGAACAAGTTTCTGCTATAGAAATTTCATTGGATGGTGATACTTTGACAAGGGATAAGTTGCTTGGTATGCTAACAACTTTTGAGATAAGAACAAAAGATCCTACTCCCTATAAGGAAGCAACATTCAAAGCAATCAAGAAAACAAAGGGTAAGAAGTCAGAATCAAGCAGTGAGTCATCCAATGATGAAGAAGCTAATTATGGTAGAAGAAATAAAGGTTCTAGAAGATCCATAGATCTAAGATCTGTTAAGTGCTTCAATTGTGGAAAGTTTGGACATTTTGCAACAGATTGTAAAGAACCAAAGAACAACAATGGTGAAGAAAAACAAGATCACAGGTACAGGGAATCAAAAAGATATAGGCAGGATAAGCATCAGAAGAAAAGCAAGGATGGACAAAGCAGACAAGGGAAGAAGTTCTTTCAAAGACAAAAGAGGAGCTACTATGCGGATAATGCAAGTAAGTACTCAAGTGATAGTGATGCTAGTGTTTCAGACAATGATAGAGATGAAGTTCTGTTTATGATTAAAGAAAAAGAACCAGTTAAGAAAACTCTAGTTATTCTCAAGTGTTTTAGATGTGGTAACTTTGGACATCTTGAAGATGATTGTACAAGGGATGGTTATAGTTTTAGTGATGATGAGTATGAGAATGCACTTGAAGGACCAGATGAAAATCTTCTAATGGCATTAGAAGAAGAAGTGAGTGATCCTATAGAAGACAAGCCTAAAGAGAGTAATGATGTGGACAAAGGCAAACAAATAGAGGATTATTCAAAAGAGAATGGTTATGATCTCAAGGGAGAACTCATCTATGCCCTTGACATGGTAAAGAAGGTAAGGAAGAAACACTCTAAACTTGAAATTCAGTTTCAAGAATGTGATGAAGAAAGAAGATTGCTTATAGAGGATTTAGAAAAATCAAAGGCTAAAGCAAAGAAGTTCAAAGATAAGTTAGAAGCAAAGATCTTGGAATGTGAGAAGTTAGCACAAGAAGTGGCACTACTAAAAGAAGATTTAGAGGACTCCAAGATCAAGATGAAGGGATTTAAAAATAGCTCAAAGAACTTGGATAAGTTCATCAAGACACAAAAGCCTACATCAAGTAAAACAGGTCTTGGATTTGAACAGGTTCAAAAGAAATGGGAAGGAGAGTCAACTTCAAGTTTTGGAGGAGAAGAAACCTCAGATGAAGATACTTCAGAAGAAGATAGTGTAAAAGAAAGTGAGACATCAGAGGATGGGTTGGACAATAGTGAATTCAATAGGAACAATGCACAAAGAAGATACAGATGGAACAACAATCAGAATAGGAGACCAATGAGGTCAAGACGAGGAAGCTTCAATGGAAGATGTTTTTCATGTCACAGGCTTGGGCACATGGCTTCATAGTGCAGGACACATGAAAGATAGGAATATGGGAATGGACAACCTTTCCATGGGTATTGCTACTCATGTAATCAGTTTGGTCACAAGGCAATGAATTGCAGGGTTCATGATAGAAGAGGATATGGCTTCACTAGGAGAAATCCTAAGACATTTGCACCTCCAAGGAATAATAACATTAAGTGTTATAAGTGCAATAATGATGGTCATACAACAAAGTGGTGTAGAGCAGACATTCCAGAGACAAGTATAAATAGGAACTTGAACATAAATAGGAATAGGAACAAGAATAGAAATATGGATATGAACAGGAATAGAAAGGAATAGGAACATGGATAGGAACAGGAACAGGAACATGGATGTGAACAAGAATAGGAACATGGATATGAATAGAAAAAGGATGGAAAGAAGATAGGAACATGGAGAAGGAACATGGATGTGAATAGGAACAAGAATAGGAATAGAATGATGACATGGACAGGAACATAGACACGGATAGAAATAGTCAGAGGATTCAAAAAATTCAGAAAATAAGAGAAGAGGATAAAGGTAAAGAACAGTGCTTTCTAGGAGTAGAAATACTCCCACCCCAGAATTAACCACCTTAACAGAAGGTGGGGGAGGGGCTAAGCTAAGAGGCTCATTCTTAGCCCCGAGCCCCAAAGGTGACCCTTTGCCATTGATGTCAAAGGGGGAGAAATATTTGAGTATAGGGGAGAGATTTGATATTTGAAAGAGCATTGAGCCAGGGGGAGCAGTGTCCCAGGGGGAGCAACACAGAAGAAGAAGTCAAGTTTTCGGTAAAAAGTTTTTGGTTTGCCATCAATGACAAAGGGGGAGATTGTTGGACATTTTGAGTCCTAAAAGTTAAAGTTGTCATTGATGTCAAGAAATGAAGTCAACATTAATATCAAGGTTTTTCATCAAGGAACAAAGTTGTCAAAGTTGTTATTTGATATCCAGGAAGAAGGTCAAAGGTCAAGAGATTCAGTGCAAAGTTAAAAAGGAGATATAATATTTTTTATAAATTATTTAAATTCAATGAGAATTTAAATTTTATAAATAAATATTATTTACACCATGGAATGCAATGTGAAGGAAGCAATAATATTATAATGGTTAAAAGGATATAATATTATAATGTTTGATATTATAATATTAAAGTGATTTGGTTAAAATCCCAAAGTAAAATATTTAATATTTTACTTTACCCAAAGATGGGCTTGGAGTTTAAAATATTCAAAGCACTTTATCAAGGTTCTAATATTCGCCGACGTCTCATGGTAATGAAAGCTTCAAAGGCACCGACGTTTTACAAAGCATGGAGGAATTTAATATAAATACCTATGCCAAAGGGCATTGAACCTTATCCTTGCTCGATCGATTATTTTGCATACAAATTATTTAAAGTGAAGAGCTCGTGAAAGAAGGACTACGATTTTCGTGTTTGAATTGCCAGCGAATAGAAACTAAGTGGAAGGCGTCGAATGGTTGAAGCCCAACCAGGCAGCTTGGCCTAGTGGCAAGTGGGCAGGTGGTAAAATGTTTGTTGGCAAGGAAGCCAGCGTTCGAAACGTGGCGGTGTGCATTGGCAGGCGTGTTGGTTGAAGGTGCCAAAGGTGCACATTTTTGCAAAGGGGCAAGAGCGTGATACATTTTGAAGCACGTGGTGCTTCCTCCATCTCAAACGAGCGTGTAGCTCATGCGGCTATTGGAGCCATGGCAAGGCGTACGTCATGGGCATTATTGAGGGTTCGAATCCCTCCGAAGGTAAGGTAAATATTTTGCATTAAATTTTTGTTATTTGCCTAAGTTTGGAGGTATAAGGATTGTTAGTGGAATTGTTTAGAAAGGGTGTTTGTTGGATAGTGGTGGTAGTTGAATATTATCATTTGGAGTAATAAGGAAGTTTTGGTTTTAATTATTTTTGATAAAGTCTTAAATTACTATATTGGCATATTGAAGGATTAAGACTTTTGAGGGTTGTTTAATTTTAATAAGGGGTTTTTGTGTTAAAGAAGATTATTGTGAAGGTATTGAATATTATTTAAGTTGGAGTGATAAGGTGTAATTTTGATATCATTTTGCATTGTGTTTTGTTGAGGAAATTATTATCTTCTAACCCTTATTGAGATTGGCAAAGAAGTAATTGTGAGTGTGGCAGATTTGTGAGATCAACTTCTTGACAAGCAAAAAGGTATGGGCAAATTCTTTCTTGGTTGAGTTGATTGATTGCTTACTAGAAAATAAAGTTTGGAGTGAAAAGGATTTGATTAGGGTTTCCTTTTCAAAAGTGCTTGAGTTAATGCTTCAAGGTTTTCTAGAATTAAGAGTTGTGATTAAAACCTTGTTTGATAAGCATAGTTGTTGAAGTCATTGAATTGTGTGAAGAATTGAGTTAGGGTTTTGAAAAGAACATGAGTATCATTGTTATGTGAAGAGTGTTTTATGAGCATTGTTGTTGAAGTGAGTTGTGCAAAGAACTTGAACTAGGGTTTGAAAAGAACATGAGTATCATTGTTATGTGAAAACATGAGTATCATTGTTATGTGAGATTTGTTGTTGAGCATTGTTGGAAATATTTTGAGTTGGTTGATATATGCTTGGACTAGGGTTTGTGAGAAAGGGGAGTTTCATTAAGTAATTGGTTGAGTTGAGTTGGTTGAGCCTAGTCAAGTGGTTGTATAAAGTGATTGTTCAAGTTCCATAAAACAAACTATTCTATATTATGATTTGAGTTGTGAAAGTGATTGAGCATTGAGTATAGAACATATTGAGTCTCTAAAAATTCTCTTTATGCTTCTATGAGATTGAGAAAATTGAGAAAGTGATTGTGCATTAAGAATAGAACATATTGAGTCTCTAACAATTCTCTTTATGCTTCTATGAGATTGGACAAGTTCTATGTGTGGACTTGTTAAGCAGATTTGAGGCAAGTCTTTGAGAAGACTTGTGGACTGATTTTGTGTGAGCTTTTGTGGAAGCTTACAATACAGATTTGGTTAAGTTCTAGAGAGGACTTATTGAGCTGATTGGGACAAGTTCTGTGTGAGCTTGTTGAGCAGATTTGAGTAGGTTCTGAGTGGACTTTGAGGAGTTGAGCAAGTTTTGTGTGAGCTTGTTGAGCAGATTTGAGTAGGTTCTGAGTGGACCTGTTGAGTAGATTTGAGCAAGTTCTGTGTGAACTTGTTGAGCAGATTTGTGCTAGACCGACTGGACTATGTTTAGTGTAGATTTGAGTGGACTTATTGAGAATATTTGTGCTAGACCGACTAGATTGTGTTTAGTGTATATTTGAGTGGACTTATTGAGCAGATTTGTGCTAGATCGATTGGACTATGTTTAGTGCAGATTTGAGTGGACTTGTTGAGAATATTTGTGCTAGATCGACTGGACTGTGTTTAGTACAGATTTGAGATAGAGCTTTGGAGGTGATAGAGCAGAGAGGATAGTAGTCTCTAGTGGATAGAGATCCATCAGCCAGGGTAGTGAGGACAGGTCTTCTGAGTGGGGACAAGAGTCTTCAGTGGAGAGAGATCCACAAGCCAGTGCAGTGGAGGCAGTAGTCTTCTAGAGGATCACCAGCCAGAGCAGAGGAGAAGGAGTTCTCCTGTGGATAGAGATCCACAAACCAGATTTAGGGGATCAACATCTCCTTTGGATAGAGGTCCATAAACATTGTAATTGGGAAGGATTCCCAAGAGATTATTTGAGAAATATTTAGAAGAAATATTTTCTCCGTGGAAGTAGCCATCTTTGGGTGAACCACGTTAAATCTGTGTCTCTATTGTGTGTGGTGATTTGTGCATTGCTTTGATTATTGTTGTTGATATTGCTATCTATACATTGCATAATATTGATTTGGAAAGAAAAGTAAAAAGTGCTCTTATACTGTTCACCCCCCTCTCAGTATAAGCTTGTGTTCTTCAAAATGGTAGGCCAGAAGTAGCTAGCTCAAATGATCTTCAAGTCCATGGGCCTTCCTGCATAATGACCACTGAATAAACCAGAATGAAACTCTTCCAATATTTTCTCCTTCTCTGATTCCTTCACGCATCTGATGAGAACTCCATCAATATTCTCGTGGAATAGTCCACTTGGCAACAAAACATACTTGTGTACTTGCATCCTGAACCTTTGACACTGTGAAGAATCAATGTGTGATGGACATCTTCTCAAGGAAAAGAAATCGATAAGGTCCTCTGTCCAATCATGACCTGTCATAACATGATTTGCACAAAATATTTTGTTGATGTCCACATTCTGTATTGGAGTCAATGATTCAGATGTTGTGCTTTTGTATAATTCCTATCAAAGAGCTCACCCACGGACCAGCTTTTTTGGTCAGATCTCCACGTCATACTCTTGAATATTTGAGACTCAACCTGCTCTTTTGTTGCCTAGTTCCCCTTGGAAAATGAATTTTTTGACATCTGGGTGTATAACATAAACGATCATTTTGATTTTTGAGACAAAGTGTTGGAACTTATTTAGGGATTTCGTCATTGTGTACATCTATTTCTCGATGAAATTACTTCTCCTAGTGTGGTACAATAACTTGGCTCAAAAAAGCAATCAGATTTTCATCTCCATATTTTTGCTTCTGTGTGAGAACTATGGCATAGCTCTCTTGCTCGCCCACTACATAGAGAATGAAGTCCTTGGAATAATTCAGGTTGATTAATACTGGCACTTGAGTGATTATTTCCTTGATATATTGAAAAGCCTATCTTCTTGCCTCGGTCCATTTGAAATTTGTGTTCTTTTTCAAGAGCTCGATCATAGGTTTCACTATCTAAGCAAAATCAGCAATGAACTTTCAAATAAAATTTTTCTAGACCGAATGATGATTGCAAGTTCTTCTTGTTAACTGGAAGTGGTAGTTTCAAGAGCGCTTTAACCCTTGTAGGATAAATTGCTAGTCCTTATTGTGAGATCACATGACCTAACAATTTCTCTTCTTTGACAGTAAATATAGACTTCTTCAGATTAATGGAAATCCCAAACTCTTGACATTTCTCGAATACCTACCTCAAATGAGAAATGTGCTCTTCTCTGTGATGCAAAAACATAGTCATGTCGTCAAGGTAAATCATAATAATTCTATTTAACAACTCACTGAAAGTGATGTCCATGGCTCTTTGAAAGGTAGCACCAACATTTGAAAGACCGAATGACATCCTTTGATAGGCGAAAGTGCCCCACTTAGAAGTGAACATTGTCTTGTGTTGGTCCTCATATTTTACCCAAATCTGGTTATAACCAAATAAACCATCTAACAATGAAAATATCTATGCTCCAACAACCATGTGGAGAATTTGATCAATCTACAGTAGAGGGTAGTGATATTTTAATGATGCCTGGTTCAAATTATAAAAATCCATGCAAAAATGGATATCCCTATTCTTATTTCAAACTGGAACCAGGTTCGACACCCATGTTGAGTGCTTAATTAGATATATTATCTTAACTTCCAACATCTTTAACAATTTTGCATTCATGAGCAACTCAATCTTGGGATTGACAGGGCACTAATTATGTCAAAATGGTTTTACTCCCTCTTGCAGCTCAATGGTATGCTGAATTATGTTCTTGTCATACCTCTTAAAATCATGATAGCTCCATGCAATGATGTCAAGGAATTTGTAACACAAGTTCTTGATATCCTCCAATTCTTCTAACGTGCAATCAGTTTTGATATTGATGATATTCTTAGGCTCCAACTGCAACTTCTTATATTCCTTTGCATCTACCTTAATTTTATGCTTCTTAGACCTATCATTTCAATCGAATAGACTTTCAATAAAAATCAATCCCCTAGGGATGTGATTATTCTTCAGCTAAATTATTCCTTCCATATCCTCTTTGACAAGTACTCTAGCATCCATGCTTACAACTTCCTTAATAAAAAAATTGACTATTTGCTCATCATTGTCAAACACTTGCCAATAGAGTGTCTTATTAGGGACTGAGGGTCTATATATTACCCTAAAAGTCTTGGGTTTTCTAACTACTTGTTCCACAAGGGAGTAATTTGCACCAAGAGAGGCTAAAATATCTGCGTGTTTGTTCTACTCCAATGAAATTACTTGAATTTGCAAGGTTTTAAAGGACTCAAACAAATCCCATACTTTTTTACGATAGGCTTTCAAGTAGTGCTGCTTTGACATGCACTTGTTTGTGTTTTGGTTGACAATGAGCTCAAAATATCCAGATATTTGTAGCTGTTTGATGCCTAATTTTTCAATATTTTTCAAGCTAAGTCACAATGCTTCGTATTCAACTACATTATTCATGCAACTCCAATTTAGTCTATACGAATAAGTCTTCTATAACCCTATAGGAGAAACTAGAACAATAGCAACACCTGCACCATTTTTGCACCTGGTACCATAAATATACATCTTCTATAATTGATCTGCAATAGGATCTGAAGAATTAGGGGCTTTTTCTTCAATTTTCTTGGGTTTGGTTATAGTATAAGAACCAATGTCAGTTTTGACCATCGCATTGAAATCCATTAATGAGAATTCATCTTCATGGTGAAGTTCACCAAGTGCTTCTTCCATCAAGTCAGCTTCTTCTAATTCTTCAGTCATCATGTTGACTGCTCCAATGGGTCTTTCTTCTTCCAACTTTTCTATATGAAAATTGGATGGCTTTTCATTATAAATTTGGATTCTCCTTCCTTTGAATAGAATCTCCAAATGTAAATAGTCCAAGGAAAGGTATCCTCCTAGTTTCGCTATGAACTCCCTTGAGAGACACATTCTAAAGTATGGCTCCAAGTCAACCACCACTACTTTTTTTTTTACTAATACTTTTTATACACATCCACCATGGGGATTAAACCTGGATCACATCACTGATAATGCAAGTGACATCATTTTCGATAGACCAGACTCATGAGGATGACCACCACTACTTCTTGAATAAAAATAATTTATGGTATGCTATGTAGAATGATAGGAATATCCTTGATTACTCCTACTATTTTTACTGGGTACCCATCCAACTACAATACTCCTGGACTACTTCTTGTATATTCCATTCCCATTACTTTGCATACTACTTTCGGCATGACAGTGGTTGTAGCACTAAAATTGATCATACAGTTGTGCACAATCCACCCCTCCATTCTGAGTGACAAATAGAATGGGTGTGGTATATTATTCCCAGTGATAAAAGTCAATAGTGTTTGCACCAACATAGTTTAGGAATGATTCTTCTTCTAATTTTTTGTAGTCTTAAGAGACTCTTGCAGTAGCTTGACATGCCTAGGTAACTGTAGGGTATTGTACAAGCTCACTTTTGCAGTTATCTTCTTCATCTCATCCACAATGTTATAATTAGAAACACCAGGAGATTTTTCTTCTACAACCTGCTCATACTTGCCCAAGTACTGTTAAGTAGCTTCCACCCTTTGTCACTTAGTCAATGATGGGTAGTGAAGGTGTTCCTTGGATTTTTATTTTACCTCATTTTGTTTTGGAGAAGCTGCAGGCTATGAAGTTGATGCCTTCATCTTTGGTTGAGCTTGCTTGGGTAGTAAATATTTCAACATGATAGAATCCTATTGCTTCGATATCACACCAGGTGCTTTCACTAGTAGTTGTGCTTTTTCATTTAGTGCCCTCTACTCAGCGGGGACTTTTAGGGGTTCCAATTCTGTTGGATCTATAGTTATTGGTTTCTTTCTAGATCTTTTAAGAACTAAAACTTGCTCCAAATATGGGAC
The DNA here is from genome assembly GCA_028583015.1 of Wollemia nobilis. NCBI lineage: Eukaryota > Viridiplantae > Streptophyta > Pinopsida > Araucariales > Araucariaceae > Wollemia > Wollemia nobilis. Next base: position 6,468,238 of record JAQPPZ010001417.1, on the reverse strand, counting down.
CATAAAATTATGATCAGCCTCCATTATCATGTTAAATTTTCAAATACTTTCTGCTATAGTCTGTACATTATTCAAATGCACCATACATGTGTCTTCTCCATAAGGATCATTGCAAGTTGAGCACCAATATGATTTTTCCAAAGTGTTAGTTTCTTCATTCGCCAACACCGTTGTGTTTCTTTTAGGGCACTTACTAGTGGTTTCTTGCTCTCGAGTAATCGATGGTGTTTGAAATCTCCTCAACCAAAAATCAGCTTCAGCGTGCTTCTTCCTTACTGTTGTAAGTTCATTTGATATTGTTATTATGGCTGAATTAGCAAATTTCACCTCTTCCAACAACTTCGTGTAGGGATCAATATTTTAGGGCATAAGAGGTGCTGATAAAGGTAGAGGTACTGATGGAGTAGGCAACGGTAGTGGAAACGGTGGTGCTGGTAACGCTGGGAAAGGAACGGGTGCTAGAAACTATGGTGTTACTGGAGCGAGTAACTTCAAAAAACTTGGAGCAATATTTATGGGATAGGAATCAAATTAACTTGAGGTGGACCCGAGCTCCATGAGGCAATTGGGTACATAGAAGGTATAGGCTGTGAGAATGCACTTGAATATAAGTGTTGTGGAAGATCGAGCAAAATGGGCATAGTCACTTTTAGGGGAATCTTACCTATGGTAATCAAGTCTGATTCAGTCTTCTATGCTTATATGTATATATATGGGAATGTATTCATATTGGCTTGTCGAACAACTATGTCTATGTCAGAGTTGAATGCTTTGATATAATAGAATGCAGCTTGTTCATGCGTAGGCTGAAGACCATCAGGAACCCTTTGCCAACTATGGGCAAACCTGATATTAAAATCAACTATCTCCTCTTGTAGATTCCTTTGGATCATTGTAAATTGATGTAGCAAAGAGAATGGATTGGCTTGCTCATGAAATTTTTTGATAAATAGTTTTGCCAACTGATCCCATGTGGGGATAATGGCGGGCAAAAGGATTGATACTAGTACAACAACTTTCCTCTAAGTGATAACACTAGAAATCTTACCATAATGTCTTCATCTGCTATGTTGTGGATTGTAGCCAAAGAAGCCATATCCTGAATGTGCTCATAAGTAGTCTTACTAGTACCATCATAGGTAGGTAAAGCCTTCAAAGATACTTGGGGGACTGGATTTTGTGCTTGTAAATTCAATGCTCCTGAGATATTCCATGTTGAGAACTACCTTGGTGGTTGTGGTTGTTGTGGTGGTGGATTATGAGCCATGTGGACTGGTGTGTGTGTTTGGTCATGGGAAAAGCTAGTAGCAGTACTAACTGGACTTGTAGGAGCAAAAAACACACCAACTAATTATGAGGATGTTGTGGATGATGTAGGAGGTGTATGAGGTAATGATGGCGTACGACATAGGGTAAATAATTGAGGATATTCTCTTAACCTTTGGATATCAATTTGATATAACTCAATAGGATTTTTAGGATTTTTGACCTTCAATCTCGTAATCATGAAGCATAGCTTTCACTGCCCTCACATTTGGAGGCTTCTGGGTATAATCAAGTCAACATATGTTCTAACTATACAGCATGAAGGTGAACATCAAACCTTAATACTATTTAAAGTGGAACTTTTAGGGTCCCACCGGGCGTGCCAAAAACTATTGGTCAAATATCTACTTAATCATACAAACATACGTTTGTGCACCCTAGACATGGCCAAAATTAAAATACCGAAGAAAAGGAATGTCCTTCGTGCCAATCTCTAGAAAGGGTTGGCTCCCTTACTAAATCCTACATGGATTTAAGACTAGAGTTGCAAGAAATAAATTGGAAATAATAGGAAGATATGGAAAATATGGCCATAGGTCGAAGGTGTAGGATTGGGGATAGTCTAGAAGCAAGAAATCCACCCAAGCATTGAAGCAGCATGTAATAAAATAAAACAATAGAATTTACTTACAACCTTGTGAAAAAAACCTCCAGGACCACATTCTAAAACTCATTCCCTCACCAACAATGTTCAAATTTATATATAGAATTTAAACTAAACAACAGATAATGAATATGAGTGAAAAATAGAAATGCCTAAAAATAGAAGGAAATCGCACACAAGATCACTTGTAAATATATAATTCAAGTATATTCTATTGATGTAGAGAACTTGAATAGTTTTTCTGTAGAATTTCTAACCTATTTTACAATGAAAATTAATTAGTATTTATAGATGATTTCACCTCTTTCATTAAATATGCATGAGGAAAAAATGATCATAGGTTAGGAACCTTGGTGAGAAAATTTCTCCTTAAAGTCATTGAAAATATGTCTTTTTAGGTGGTGATCCATATTTTAAGGAAATTCTTCTCGAAAATCAATATTTTTGGGTGTCGATGCACGAAAAACTGTAAGGCTTGGTCGTTGACTTGGTACATTCACCATCCTTGAAAATATGCTTCTGCTTGGAAATCATGAAAATCGCCTTGCACTTTTAATATTGCTGCTCTCTTTGCTTGAGATCCACAATCGAAGCTACTCCTTGCCCAATCATTCAATGCTCTTCATTCACCTACCTTGGGTGCTCTTGAAAACCCATGACATCATTGATAGCACAATTTGCCCAAACTAAACAGTAAGTGAATGCTCATTTACTCCTTCCATGGCATATATTGGTGGAGAGGGCACCTTTCCTTGATTTAATGAATTATATGCCCTTTCTAGTCATGGCAGCAATCATATTTTGTTCCTAGGTGAAATTACCTCTAACAGTTGTGCTATTCTTTTTTAAATATACTTTCACCCCCAAAAGAGGTGAAAGGAGTTATCGCCTTCCTCTTGCGGTGAACATGAAATTGAATTTTCAATGTCTCTCACATGCCTTTGCCCAAACTTAACATTTAGAGCACGTTCACCCTTGGGAGAGGCAAATAGAGCTTTCACCCCTTAATCAGGGTGAATATATCATTGACTTTTCAAACTTTGTTCTCAATGACATTTGCCGCAACTTGGGGCAAACGAATCTTTCACCCCAACTTGGGGTGAATGAAGCTTTCGCCCAACTTGGGGTGAACGAAGCTTTCGCCCCATCTTGGGGGTGAATGCACCCTTTATTTAAAAGTTGCCAAATTTTTTCTAAGTCTCTTCACAACTCAAAACTTTCATCGAATACATTTCCAACCAATCAACATGACGTGTAGGTGCGCTTCTTCAATTTTCAAGGACGTTCACCCCAAAGTGTGGTGAACAAATATTTCACCCCAACTTTGAGGTGAATGTGATTCTTCCCTCATTTCGACTTTGAGTAACATAAATACTTAGCCATTTTTGAAACTTCATTTTTTTAATTTCACTCCTTTTGCTTCAACGAGGAGCACATAGGACTTTCACCCCTCAATTAGGGCAAATGCATTTAGCCAAAGTTTATCATTTCTTCTTCTTTTACATTCACCTCGAAGTGAGGCGAACGAGCCTTTCAATTTCATTGAAGCTCTCATTTTATTAATTTAGTCTTTTATGCACCATTTTACAATTATTTTACAAGTGATCCGAACCAAAGTCTCCAATCCATTTCCCCAGCCATTTTCCTTAAAACACCCATTAAACCAAAAGGATGCAGGAAAAAAAATAAAAAAAATAAAATATAACTGCAACATATTATATCGGTCAAAATATTGTATGTTAATATTAATATATTTTGCCGCATTACAATAAAAAATTCATCAAAAATATTTCAATGTGGCATATTACAAAACTGCCAAAATTACTATTATCAAACCAACCAAAAATAAGCATGGATTTTATACACCATTATCAGTGTCATCCAAGCCTTAGGAATTTATCTCTATCAATTTCCTCCTAATTTTACCTATATCTAAACATGGTAATGTTTGTATTATGATAGTGGCTAATAATTTTTTTTATAAGTTGTGTGGCTTCTATTGGGAGCCCATTACAAAAACAAAATATTACACTACTCTCATTACATTTCTATCAAATTAATTAAATCATATCCAACATACCTTTCTATCAAAAATATTCTTCATCTTCCTTTATTATCAAAGATATTTATCATCTTCCTCACTACTAAGTTTCTACCATCCTCACTGCTAAGTTTCTACCATCAACTCCTTTTTATCATTTCATATAGATGCCTTTTGAAATTGAAATTTTGTCAAGATAAAATTCAACAACATGAATGGCTAAAATATTTGTTGTCCATTTTTCATAGCTATAAATATTAATATATTATCTATAACAATCTGAGAGTTTCTTAATACCTTTTTTAGGGTTCTTATTCGTGCCCTAATAAACCAAGATATTATTTTTATTATTATTTTTTGTTTTTATTTATGATTTTAGCCCCACTTCTTGTTAACACTTGTGACATTTGCTTTTGTTTTCCATATCAATATCCCTCTAGGTTCCTTTTTTTCTTTATTTTTGCTTGTTGTGAATAGCTTTTGTTTTTACTTCTTTCTTTTTCTTTTTCATTTCCACCAATACTTTCATCTTCATCCATCTCTTCAATCTTTTCACATTGCTCAAAATAAGACTTGTCATTTATAGGTTTGTCTCATGCAAGATTTATAGAGCAAGGAATAACCTCAAAATCACATTCTTCTTTATAATACCCTAGAAACCCTAAAGTGCAAAGATGATCTTCCGAAGCAATTACCTTCTTATTATACCCTAAAACCCCTAAATTATTATAGAATTTCTCCATCCTCATTTCTTTATTATGTTTCCCTTGAAACCCTAAATTGCAAGGGATAACCTCTATACCAATTTTATTTTTATTACTAAGATAGGATTCTATACTACTTGAGGAAAATGAAGACTATTTACCTAGAAATATCTTGACATCTTCTATCGTCTTTGTTTTTGGATTTTTCCTCCATATTTACCTTTGCATATTTAATTCCTTCTAAAATTGAACTTACATATTGTACTTTTTCATCCCTTATATCCTTAACTGTTTCTTCTAACTGTTGATGCAAGTGAGTTATGGTGGGATTTTCCATAAGATGTTGTAGATATGTTTTATTTGCCCCTTCTTTAGGAGTTGAATATCCTTGATCTTATCTACCTTCTATTAATGTTTGATTTCATTTCTTCGTCTTGAATTTTTTCTTATGAGCATTTTTTTTTATCTTTCTTCAAGTTTTCACTTTGCAAACTCTTTTCAAATGGCCAATCTTATAACAATTGTGATAATTAAATGTGATGTTTTCATAATCCACTTGTTGATATCATTCTCTTTATTCAGATTTAATATTAATGGATTTTTAAAAATATTTTAAAATAAATCCATAGCAACACATATTCTAGTATATATATCATTCTTTTGCTCCTTAATAGTTAGTCCTTCCTTTATGAATTATCCTAGGATATTTCCAATATTCTTCAAAACATCCTTATTGATAAATTGATATGGAATTCCAAAAAGCCTAACCCAAATCAAGAGCTTCTTAATATTTTTTTCTCAATAGAAAAAATTCATTTCATGGTCTTAAATAAAGGGTATCTCTATCTCTAAACCATGGGTTACCCCTCAATATTTTTTCCTTGATTTCTAAATTAGAAAATATGATAAGAAAAATATTTAGGAAGAAAACTCATAGAGTAATTTGAATTCAATCCCCACTTCCACTTGATCTAATATTGAATCTCCAAAAACCCTAGCTAGGATCTATGAAACTTACATATTAACCTCCTACTTTTCAAAACCATTAAATAATACTCAATCATATCATCCTTGATGGTCACTTCTAGTGCAACATATACTATTTGGATCGAACTTTCCATATATTTTCTCTTCCACTTATATTCAACTTGGCCATCCATACTTCCAGCTAGGGCATACTCAATTCCCATTAGGGATTTCAAACATGACTTTCCTTCCAAAAAAACTAGTGGGTTTGGGGATCGCTCCTATCTTGCACTCCCTCTTGGCTTGCACTTCCTCTTATTATCTCACACTTGCTCTTAGCTCGCACTTCCTCCTAGCTCACACTCCCTCCCAACTTGAACTACCTCCTATATCACACTTGATCCTATATCTTCTTTCTCCTAGCATTCCTTTGCTTTGATGATTTTTTAAAACAATATTTATCACATTCATGGTAAGGGTTTGAAGAATTGATACACTCTATAAGAATCTATTTCTCTTCTACTATATCATAAGATCTCAATATTGGCTCGCACTTCCTCTTAGCTCATACTTGCTCATGAATCACACTTCCTCATAGCATACACTCCAACCTAGCTTGCACTCCCTCTTGGATGACATTCACTTTTGTCTCTTCTTTATCCTAATATTCCTTTGCTTTGGCAATTATTTAGAAATAATATTTATCACATTCATGGTAAGGGTTTTAAGTATTGATACACTTTAAATAAATTTGTTTCTCTTTATCCATATCTAAATATCTCAATATTGGCTCACAATTTGACCTAGCTCACACTCACTCTTGGATCACACCTTAAGGTGGGACAACACCAATAATACTCCTTAAGGAAGAAATGACTCCATAATATCTCCTAAGATGAGAGGTCACTCCATGGGAAAATATGATTAGAAGTGAATACTTTGATATTAATGGTATGGTTAATCATTTTTTTAAATGGCTATCATAATTCTTTTCAGGAAATCCATTTCATTTGTGAATACAATTAAGCTTTATTTAGTTATGTATGGCTCAAATTTGGCTTGTCAAACTCCATTATAATTTACAAGGATATCATAATCTAAGCAATTTTTTGTCCATCCTATGGATCATGATGAACACCAAGATGACCATATCCATAGCCTTCCATCATCATCCTAATGTCTATATAGAATTTGTCAATCAATTGATTGTACATCTTATTTAAATGTACAACTCCAAGCATCCATGCACATAGGATTAAATTCTCCTCTACATTCAGTAAGGGTGTAATCAAGCTCTACATAACTCTACCAAAAAACCCAATTATTGTTTATTTTAGGTTCTAAACCTTAACACCCATTGATATAGATCTCCTTGTGTAACCCATAGGGTACTCACCTCATGGATAGAAATAATAAAAAAAGGTAGTATGGTTTATGGAAAATATTTAGCATATTCAATAATGGGTCCATGACCTCTTTTATAAGATAGATCAGAAGTTCAAGTATTGCCATGATCAACATAAAGTCCCACATCAATTAAATAATGGAGATATGGTTATCACATCTTTAGGAAATAGATATTTCTAGGAAACCATAGGAATATCAAACCTTTTTTTTATGGACCATACACCATCACCAAGAAGGTGGGAGAGAATGTTTTTAAATTTAATCTTTCATCTTATATTGGTTTGCATCTAATATTCAATTTTGAATTTATCATCGCCTATCATCCACCTCTATTGGACACTTATATAGTAGTAGAATAGTTGGACATTAAAAAACTCAATCCACACAATATAGTAGTAATAGAGTAGGATCAAATTATCTATACATGGACTCGAACCACTAGAAGATAGCCCATTCATATGTATAAAGTAGTCAAGGCATGAAATTTTGATCACCAATGGGAATTGTTCATAAAAATTATATGAAAAATAACATATGCATATAATAACAAATTTGATACTCAAGGGTTTCCTCCACATCCCTAGGGTTTTATAGAGCATATTTTCTAAACCTTTGTACATATATTTTTTATTTTGCTTTATTATTTTATATTCTATAGGTTAAACTAAGCATAATGTGGGAACATTGCTTCCTAAGAAGGATGAGTGATATGATCAAGGTAGAAATTTCTATGCATCATCATTAGTCATAATTATAGAATGGTGCCAACCCAAAGGTTTTGATGCACATCATGACTTGTCATCCTATGGTTTAGGTCCATGACCACCTACGGTTTCTTATCTATGCATGATTTCAACTATACCTATGGTGCTATATATATGTATAGATTCAAATCCACCTATAATTTCAAATCCATATATGGCACCAACCTCATCTTTAATGTTATGAAATAATTTTTTTATGGTGCCAATTTCACTGAGACCAACACTAGCTAACAACATCAATGTCATCTTCAATGATGGTACCAAAACCAATTCCTAGCATCATAATCACATCTAGCATTGGAACTATTACTAGTAGAGTAGAAACTACTTTTAAAATTTGTGATAACCTTAGTAGCATTGGTTCCAACTTATCTGCCAGAATTATATGATGCCAACCCATATAGTGCTAGCACCAATCTTGAGTGCCAATGCACATAGCACCATTCTAGAGCTTGCCCAACTTTATAGGTTGGGTAGGTAAAATTTTTTGCATTAAAAGTTTAAAATATTTAAGGAGGCCAAAAATTCACCTCAACTAAATTCCTTTAGATAACATCAAATATTGAGTAATGATGTCTATTTTTTTCTACAAAAAAGAGTGTCTGAACTCTAGAATGTAAACTTCAAACTTTAAAATTTGCAACTCAATGAAGGTGAGCCACCACATTTCTAGATGAGTGACCTTCCATATTAAATATGGTGGATTTCCAACCCACCAAAAATTGTAATATGGATGCACCCCTGACTATAAAATAAAAATGGAATACAAGATTAGTTATAAACGCAATGTTATAGCCTCGCATATTTTATTATAGATTGCTTGCATTGTATTCTATTTTCTAAGCAAAAAAGTCATTTTGAATTTTTACCAATTATTTTGTGTTCTAGTTGCTTATACTCTATTATTTATAAATTATACTCTTTCATGATCTTCCTTAACTTAAACTTTTGGGTTATATATTAGCAACTAAAACTTTGTATAAATATCCATAAAAAAGTTGTTGAAGGGGAGTATAAATATGCACCTAGCACTCTAAAAAAAGAGGTCATCTAAAGATTTGGAATGTGATGGGTATCATTAATAATTTCCACTTTAAGTTGTTAATTTAAGATGGTGTCCTATGGCTATATGCACTAATTACTATAAGATATATTCTGGACAATGGATTTATAATATTTTAATGAAAACTTAAAGAAATACAAAATTGAATTGATAATATAAAGTAATAAAATCCTAGAAGAAATAAATAACAAAGAGTAAAGTTGCATAGATTTGAAATCACAACACTTAATTTGGCCAATTTCTAATTGCTACGAAAATGTGTAGGAAAGTTTAGAAATAGAATACTATTCTAATAGCACACTGAAAATAGTAACATACTAATCTAAGAAAAATAGGGAAGATATATTTATCATTGTAAGAGAATGGGTCCTTGCTCCTTGTCTAGTGAAGAGGAAAACTAATTCAAAATTAAGTTACTCTAATTGCATAATGACATATAGTTTATTAGAACATACTCTTTATCATAGGAATACTAGAAATCCAATCTAGAGAAGTTCTTTTAATTCAACAACTATCTTTTATCTCCATATCTATCTAACCCATTGATTTTCACCAAGGAAATTTATAATAATAGTAGTCTTAAGTATCATGACACCTTCCAAAAAGCAATTTTACTTTCCTACGAATGGAAATTAACAATATTTTTTCTGAAAATGAATTCTACCTATACTTACCTCATTGTTGTTACAACACTTTAAACATATAGTAACCATGAGTGCTCATTGGTTGCTTCTAAGGAAAATAAAAGCACAAATATTGGAATAGCATTCATACACTCAGTAGGAATAAACTACATATGTTGTTGATAATCATAACTTCATTTTGGGAAAAATGGTGGATCCAATCCAACTACCAACATATCTATCAAGACATCAATCATTGTGAACAACCTCTTTTGCAACTAGTCAACCAAAACCCTACTATCTATTTTGAGTCATTTTCCTTCACAATATAGAGTATCTACACACTTTTTCATGTCAATATATTATTTTATTTTGGTACATACTTTACAACTTATTGTTCATCCAAAGCATAGGAATGTGCTTCAAGACATGCTCAGGAACATGCTCCAGAACATGTAGTATAAAGCAATTCTTCTAAAACCCTAGAATTATTAGTGAAATAAACCATAAGAAATATGAAAATAATTCAAACACTAACTAATAAAATCTATTCAACTCTTTTAACTTATTTAATCCAAACATCATGATAAACTATACAAATTTTTATTATTAGACTACACATATGTCCTAAAAAAATGCAATAAAATAGCTTAGTGCACCTATTAAATACGGTAATATTGGTAGATTAAGAGTATATTAGTTCATTTGGGTCATGTAAATATATCACCTTAGGTACATAGTTAGAGTAGGAGATCACTTTAAGGGGAAGTTAGTCAGTTCCTTCAAGCAATGTAATAAATGCACAAGTGGCAATGTGTAAGTTGTAATGTGCAAGATATCCCCTTGTATAGCTAGGTAGAGTGTTGGCCAAGGAATCTATATTCCTATATAAATGGCCTCATAGATCAAGTTAGTATCAAGTCAAGGTCTTATCTAGTGTAGTGTAGTAGATAGCAATGCTCATGTATAGATCTCAATGTAGCTCTTTAGCTTATAGTAATGGGATGACCATTTTCTCCATCATACATTGTAATATCATCATTTCTATTCAAAGTATATTTTAATCATATTACAGACTCACTTTCTTTCATATTTATTGCATCTTATTAGGACTTATGTTAGATCTCTTTCATATTATATATCCTCAAAATCTAATAGTGGTATCAAAGCCACGATGAATCAATATAGGAGGGCCTACATCCATAATAAAAGTAAGTACAGTAGGTCAAGAGGAATAGCGAGAGTCACCATTACTATTGTTGGCCTGCATCTTCACAAATCGGATCTATCATTATGCATTGTTGTATGCAAAAGTTACCATTAGGAATCAATTGATAGAAATAGCCATAGTAGCCAATAGGATTAGAAAAGTGAGGACTAAAATAAATCTCAATTGCAAAAATACTAAGATTATATTTGGCTAGAGTATTTCCATAGAGTTGTAGAAAAACTCATGAAGACTAGGACTCAGCATTCATACACTAGATTGACAAATCAACTAGTGAAGATTATTATCTCCAAATATATAAGTTCTTCAATTCTAGTTTCTAACAGCTTGTTGCAGGAAAAGGATTTTCAAAAAAAGGTTGGAAAGCTTCCTACAAGAGAGTTAGGAAGAACATCTTACAATCATTCCAACACTTGCAGAAACAAGTAGAATACTAAATATTTCAAAGACCTCGAAGAAGGTCTCATTACAAGAGTTGCAATCCTACAAATTATAGAAGTAAAGAAAATGCCATATTAGCCTTATAGCAGACTCAAGGAAGAAGAGACTCCAAAATTTGAGTCTTAGAATGAGATAGGATATTGGTGATCTCCATTCAATATTAATACCTACAAAGTGCAGAATAAGAAAATATGAAAGAATCCTAGAAGAAGAATAGGCCAGAGAAGCCTAAAATAAGAATAGGCCATAGAAGACTTGATCAAGAAGAATGCCATATAAGCCTTAATTCTAAAGAAAACTTCAAAGAAGAATTTCTTATTCAGAAGAAGAAAGTCTAATTTAGAATTAAACTCCAAAGAAGATTTTCTAAAGAAAATTTTAGAGAAAAATTATTGATTAAGAAGTAAAATCCAAAGAAGAGATTTCTGAAGAAAATTCCAGAAGAAACTCCTAATTTAGAAGATAGATTATTGAATCAGAAGAATACTCCAAAGAATATTTCTTGAATATATCCTGATTCAAAGATAAATTCCTGATTCAGAAGAAAACTCTAGAAAGGAATTCTTGAATAATACTCCAGAGAAGAGTCCAAGAAAGAGGAGATTGGTGATCTCCTTTACTGATTAAAGACTTCTTTCAAAAGAAGCTGAAGAGATCAATAGAAGATCTCATTGAAGAACTTCCATTCCTAGAAGAAAGAGAAGGACTAGGAGAGTCCTGTAAAAATTGGGAAGCAGCAAAATTAGAGATCCAGAAGAAGATCTCATCACCAACAATTCTAGAAGTAGAAGGTTTAAGAAAAGATTGTGTAGACACCTAAAACATGTCATGTTCAGGGAGACTACTCACATGGGCACATTCATAGGTCATGTGACTAAACCTTGGGACCTTCCAAGTATCAAAAGTGGTTTTTACCACTCATCTGGGGCATTTTTAGCCCATCCAAGCCTGGCCGCTATGGACCAGAGCGACTGGATTCTGGCCACTGAAGCTCAGAGCGGCCAAACCTTAGCCATTGTAGATGACAACGACTAAACTTTAAATGCATTTTTCCACCAATCTAGCCTAATATCGGGTGGAAGTGGTAGTCTGCATGCAATAAGGCCGAGCGGGGATAACTTTGCATTCCTCCTCATAGCCAGTCTACATGAAAGACTCAAGTCCAGATTTAGACATCAGTTAACTACCCCTCAAGGGTAGGAAAAAGCTAAAATTCTCATGCTAACATCTAGTGCGCATGAGGGATTCAATCCTAGGGTTTGGACATTGACCTAGGGCTTCAAACACTTTATAAGGAGTAAACCTAAAAGCACTAGGGGACCTTATTTTGTGAATCAAGAGAGAGAGAGAACATCACATACTTGGAGAGCTTCTCTTGGAGATCATTTTATAGTGAAGCCCTATCGATTGGAGAGTAAATCTGAGCACCCTTGAGGAGCAATGAAGTGCTAGCCAACTGAGAGGTAATCATCCATGCACATACATTAATCATTTAACATTAATAGAGAGAACTTTGGATCAATAGAGAAAGATTTCACCTTAGGGGGGGGAACTAGTCTAGGGTTTAGGTGTTAGTTTCTTTTATTCTACTTTTTCCATGCTTTCATATCATTAGCATAAGATTTACTTCATTTATTGGCATTCATAGTACTAGTTTCATTGCATTTGTTTTCATTATGCTAATAACCTCATCTAGGGAGGCAATCTCGGACATCTAAGCATGTGTTGTTGTTTCATTGATTGTAGGGCTACAGGTTCATCGGACAAATCTACAACATATGAAAGCAAGAGGATCCCTCTAGGAATCAGACCTAGAGAAGGAGGCATCTGTAAGCCCTCATACAGTTTCGTGTGCATCATCGGGAAGCCTAGAAAAGTGCATCTCCCTTTGCAAGGGGATATTTTATACATCTGCTACCCTCTTTGTGTAAAATCATGTATCAAATGAAGGGTATCCCATAGAGGGATTTATATGTAATCGGATCTTGGAAATATCAATACAAAGCATTCATTCATTTATTTCTTCATACTTTGGCTACACCTTTCTTTTATGCTTTTTCATTTAATGCATGTTAAACATTAAAATATTTAATAATAATAATCGCAAATAGAGTGAGTGGATGGTGCGCCGCTTCCCCGAGGTCGCTACAGATGGCGATCACGGTGGGACCCCCACCTAGTTTTTATTTTCTATCACTTTACTGATCCATGTTTTTGTGTGCAGGTTTAGCCACTCTGGTCTACAATGGCCAAAAATCACTCTGTCTACAAGAGTCCACTCTGTCTATAGGAAAATGATGGTCGAGAACTGGAGTGCAGTAGAGGTCAAAATATTGGTTCTCTGAGCTGGATTAGAGGTTGGTACAACTTTTCTGATGATTTATGTTCTTTTATCTACTTCTATTTTCCTAAAATAGTGAACATTAAGACACATTTTAATTTGGGAAATCAAGGAATGGAAAGGAAAGAACTTGCATCTTGTGCATCTTAGAGTTTTTTAGATTTCCACTAGGCATTGCTAGGAACAATGACTTATGCTTGTAAATTCCACCCTAGAATCCAACATGCTAGAAATTGTGTGTTGGTTTGCTTGCTTTGAGGCCCTACTAGAGGCCATATTTGCACAAAATAGAGTGCATCCATGAATCTCATACTAGTTATGCATCTTTCTAAAAAGTGAAACATCATTCATATCAGGCATATAGGAAAGATACATTTCTGTTGTATGATGCATTTTATTTTATGCAAACTTAAAATGAACCCCACACACACATGCATGTTTTAAACATTGGAGAGTTGGATTTCATCACCAACCTTCAATTCAGTCCGGTGACATTGGCATTCATCTCCTTCCACCGGCTTGCCCCCTAGATCTTCTTAGAATGGAATTGGGAACTTCTTTATAGTGGTACTAAGTTACTCATGTTCAAACTATCTCCCACTATTGGAACAATTGGTTCAGAGTGGAAGAGCTAGGCGAACCCCCCATTGGGATTTAAGCGGTGTACCCTAGTCTCTTTTTGAGAAAATCATGTTTGGCATGGGTGTTCTTGATTCCCACTATGGATGAGTCTCCTTATTCTAAATCCAAAACAAGAGCAAGAAACAAGAAGAACAACATATCAAAGACACATCAAATAGTTTAGGGCACACATAAATTGGTAATCAAGATAAACACTTGCTTGATATTATTTGGTTATCTCTAAATTGCAATCCAAAAGACTAATTCATAAACACAATGGTCAAAACTAGAAGTAAACATCCTCGGTCCAATACCGAGGGAGAATCTGAAGCAACACATACTCATAGATGAAGTCATAGTAACATTGAACCACATGCTCATAAGATCGTGAGACGTAGTTCTACGAGTCTAAGGGGTGATAATTCAACCCTTGGGGGTTCTCCTCGAGAAACCCCAAATAGAGAGTCAAATCATGGAACTAAATCACAACAACACAAAGAGGCTTCATGACCATCATCATCAAGGAGACACGAGGAAGCCTCAAGGTCTTCCTCTAAACACATAGAAACTTCTCAAAGACATGAGGAGGCTTCAAGAGCTTCCTCCCCACATGGACATAAGAAGGGTTCTAGACCCCATTCTTCACATAGGGATGATGAGGTTTCCCCATATCCATCCTCATGGAGGGTAGATAGGGCTACAAAGCCCTCATCACCAAAAATACACACAAGAGTCACAACATCTCAAACTTCACATGAGACATTGAGAATAGGTCTGCCTACTGAAGGGCAAGAAACTAGAGCTACATCTAGTCATAGACATCAAATAGAAGATACCCTTCACACAAGAGGAAGGATTCCAATAGATCATGACCTCATTGGAGTAAATGGCACCCCAAGGGATCAGCCATGGAAAATAAGATAGTTAGATGAGTTGGATCGGTTTCATCCGAGGCCACCTCCTAGAACCGTAGCCATAGAAAATTTTGCATCTGGAAGTTCATGAACTATTACTTCTAAATGCACCTCTCAATTTGGGGATGCTTCTGAGTGACTCTACAAGTCTCATGTAGAGTCTGACCATAGAGACACTTATCAACACATGGAACAAATTATAGTAGCTAGCAAGAGCAAAGAAACTATAGAGACCTCTTCGAGGAATCTATGAATCAAAACCACAAGAATAGAATCAGACAAACATGAGTCCTCTTTAATAGTGCAATCTGACCGCATGCGATGGTTAGAGAATGTATTGCGCAAAGAGCGAGAGCTAGTGGAAGCTCTTGAGCATGACAAACAAAGAGAAAGGCTTTTGCGCCAACATGAGCAACATCTAAGAGAACAAGTTGAGCAACTAGCTCATATCAATTTACAAGCCAATGGCAATGATCATCAAAGAGATAAATGCATTGACTCACCAAGAGAGGGTGCAATAGACAAGAAGAAAGCCCACAATGAAACCACCACTCAAATCATGAACAACATCAAACTGGTGGAGAAAGGGTAAACATGATAAATCAGGATCAAACACATCCTGAATCCCCTCGTAGGAGGGAAGAGAATAGAACAAGTCAAGTGCACATAGGGTTACCTCCATTACCACCATGAGGGGCCTACAAGAAGAGGAACTCCTCACCTCAAAGGCATTTTAGGCACTCACTAAAAATATGAAGTCCTTTGAGAAACAAGAAATGGTAGGGAACCAACCAACATTGAGTAAAATACACAACCAACCATTATGCCCATCAGTCCCTAGCCCTGCATATCCTAAGCATTTTGAGATGCCTAGGTTAGAAAAGTTTAAGGGTGAAGAGGATGCACAAGAGCATGTTACCAATTTCATCAATGCATATTTTCATCTTGAAGACAATGATGCTCTTATGCTAAGGACTTTCATTATGACATTTTTGGGCACTGCCACTCAATGGTTCAACCAACTGCCTAAGCACAACATATCCAGTTTTGAACAACTAGTAAATGCATTCCTAAAGCATTTCTCCTTTGGTGCTAAAATAAAGGTGAACCTTTCAGACTTGGCCAACTTAAAACATTATGACGATGAGCCAGTAATGGAATATGGGGATAGATGGAGAAAATTCATGGCAAAGTTATCATTCTCTGTCCCCACAGAAGAAATCATCCGCATGTTCACCAAGAGTTGTTCTAAACACATTTCCCTCTTGCTACAACTTCAACAATATCCATCATTTGAGGAAGCCTTGGCATAGGCCAAACTCATTGAGGACATAAAAGTAGATGAGGGAACCATCAAGCTCCAAAACAAGGAGTGGAACAAAAATGGCAAGAATGACAAATACAAGCAAAAGTAGGCAAGCCCTGCTCTAGTTAATCAAGTAGTATTGGCTGCACCTAAGGATGGGGCTGCGCAGCAACCCTAAAATTATCAAGCATAACCCCCACCATCCAATTATGATCAAAAGAACAATCAGGGGTGAAATAGAGAATGCAAGCCACCTCACTATTTTACACCTCTATCAAGTCAATGCAATCAATTTTCAACCAATTGAGTGAGGCTAGGAAGATCAGATTTCTTGATATACCTCTTATAGATCCCAACCATCCTAAGCCAAAAGGATATAGGGAAGATCAATTTTACCCTTATCATAGGATACCGGGGCATAATATTGAAGTTTGCATTGGTTTCAAACATCAGGTGCAAAACATGATTGAGGTAGGAGAACTTAAAGTTGACAACCCATTGGCTCCTGATAATAGAGATATGGGCATATACAAAAACTCGTTGCCCAACCATGAGGTCCCTAGAGGGCAAGGTGCCCAAGTCAATCAGGTTTGAATTGATACGCCTACCCATGGGTGCATTGGGATGGTTGAAATTGTCAATATAGCTACTAGGACTAGATGATATGGTCAACCATAGCCTCCTATGGCTCCAATCAATGTCCCAACTACACCTAGGTAGAGGTAGGGGTAGAACAACTTTCCAGGTCCACCAACTCGACCTGTGGTAACTGTTCGAAGTAGACTAGAGCAAAACTTACAAATGACTCTAGCTAAGCTATCTATCTATGAGCTCATACAATAGTCCCCAAAGCATAGGGAGACTTTGATGGAGATTTTGAGATCGATTGAGCTCCAACCACAAGATCCCAATGCATTCATGCATTTTGTGGGACAAGTACAAGAATGTCAAGAACCTATAATTTGATTCTATGATCATGAGATTAAGATAGTGCCTACTGCCTTACTAGACCCTCCATTGCACATTGTTGCATCAGTCAATGATTTACCTTTTAAGTGGGTCTTGATCGATACAGGTTCTTCAATCAACATCATCACAACGACAACAATAGAACACCTTAAGATCCCCAAGTCAAATATCATTTCGAGAGCCTACACATTAAGAGCTTTCAATGATGCTTTATGCAATACTATGGGAATGATAGTCCTACCTATCAAGGTGGGGCATAAGACCATCCCTATGATGTGTCATGTCTTGGAAGGGGCCATGCAATACAACATCCTCCTAGGGCACCCTTGGATAAGAGATATGAAGTGTGTTCCTTCGATTTTACACCAATGTGTCAAGTATGTGCATGATGACAAAGTCTATGTGGTGTTGGCTGATGAAGAGCCATTCAAATATGTCCATCAGGTGGATTTTCTAGGAGAATTTGTGATTCCTTCTACCCACCTGTATGTAGGACCTTCATCTCCAACTACGCAACTAGATAACAGAGACAAAGGGGTATGAAAAGACCCATCAACATCAACACCTCATCTTGCACCCAAAATGACTACTGCTTCTAAGAGACCATCAACGTCTAAACCAAAAGATAATCAGAAGCTAAAGGTACCCTTAGTTGAGGAAGGAAAGCCCAAGGAAGTGCTAACCATAGCCATTGAGAAAATTCCAAGTCCAATGGAAGAAGAAGATCTCCAAGATCAAGTTGAGGAGATACTAGAACCCGCTTCGCCAATGTCATCTGTAGGATCATCCACATCACATGCGATAATACACTTGGCAAGTATAGGGATAGGAGAGTATCTTGTGTAGAACATAACATTCACGCCCATCATAGAGTCTACACAGGACATGGGATGGCCAAAAGACCTGAGACCACCAGTGGGAATAGTGGTGCCACTTGGAATCCCTCCCAACCAGACCAACTTTGTCTATGTTGGCTTGGACTGCGCCCATAAGTCTACAGACATAGAAGAGGATAATGATGAACTATTCACTGTTAATGTTTATTACCTCTCTAATCTCGAGTTTTCTCTAAGCTACTTTGAATGTTGCCATTGGCATGGCTATGGTCTTGGTATATATGAGCAGGGGCGTAGGGCCATTCGAGCCACAATACCAGCTTCCCTCTGATAGGTTTGGGTTAGGCTATCACATCAGAGGTCGAGATGACTCTCTAGTAGTAGCCTTGGATAGATTAAGCTTGGGGTTAGGAGAAGACATCAATTTTATTCCTTATCACCCACCAAGTACAAGATATCCAAGTAATAGACAAGTGGTCATGGTAAACATACCACCTCCTAAGACTTATCATCCAAGCTTCACAATTGATGCCATCCCAATAGGTTACAACTCATGGGATGAAGAGTGAGAAGAAAATGGATATGAGGTAAGTGATGATGAAGTACAAGCAAGCTTAGCCTATCATGGGCCTCACTATTTACAAAGCTTTACCTGGTCTATCCATAATGAGAGTGGGTACATATCGGATGAAAGTGGCTATGAGTCAGAGGACTCAATAGAGAGAGCCTACCTAGGGGTAAGGCAATGGCCCCATGACTTGGGGCAACATACTAATGCAAATGGCATCTTCATAAGTGATGAAGAATATGAAGATGAAATAGAGATGGCCTACTTGGGGCCAAGAGATGTACCCCTTATCTTGGGGCCACATACCAATGCTAATGGTTTTTGGATAAGTGATGATGACTTTGAAGATGAGACTGAGATGGCTTATCTTGGGCCTCACCACTTGTGGCAAGTCAACATGTTGGTCGAAAGAGAAGTGGCACTTCATGCCATAGACCTTGGCTTGTAGTTTTTGGGGAGACCTATCGACTTAAATGCCATTTATCATGTGGTCAATCCCCCTTCGCCTACGTTTAGGGAGCTCTTAGAACCCAATGATCCTATTATCTGGCCTACTCATGGGCTAGATCTAGAGATTCCTTTTCCTCTAGAGCCTCATCATGAGTATGGAGGAGAAACCTCTGAGATAATGTTTCACCCATGTGGTCTTGGAGATTTCATTCCATCCATCAATATGATCTCCATTGATTTGACCACTCCACTTCATAACCTAGTAGATCCTACTAAACCATTGTGTCTTGATATAGAGGCTATTGATTGGGATCACGTTGATTCACCCATAGAGCCTGAGGACCTTTTCCCTAATGAAGAGGTGTTACAACCATTTCATTTTGCATCAGGTTATGCATATGATGTATTCCATGCCGGTTTGGATCCTGACTCAGTAGGACCTATAAATCCTATCGATGACATTCATTTGATACCCATGCCTCATCAGTTGGAGGATGGGTCACATATGGCTATAGAAGTGACTTTCGAGATGGACATCAGTGATGATCCTACTCAACCAAAGAAAGTCAAGTTCAGAGAAAGTCTGTCTCTAGAGGAACAAGCCATCATAATTCCTCTCCTTAAAGAGAGGCCAAATATTTTTCTTGGACTTACAAAGACATGCTAGGATTGATCCAAAGTTAGTTGTTCACAATCTTTCATTGGATCCCATGAAGAAGCCAGTCAAGCAAAATTTGAGGAAAATGCATCCAACCATCACTTTGATGGTGAAGAACGAGTTACAAAAACTGTTGGATGCGATTTTCATAGTCCCAATTGACTACCTCGAATGGGTTTTGAACATGGTGCCCATGGGAAAACCATATGGAAGAGTCCATATTTGCATAGATTTTAGAGACTTGAATAGGGCAACTCCAAAGGATTCATTCCCATTGCCAAACATAGATGCTCTTGTTGATGCCACTATAGGTCATGAGATGCTCTCCCTAATGGATGGGTTTTCTGGATACAATCAAATCTGAATCAAACCTGAAGACCAACATAAGACTACTTTCATTACTCCATGGGGGACATTCTATTATAAGGTGATGCCATTTGGCCTAAAGAATGTTGGTGCCACATATCAGTGGGCCATGACATACATCTTCCATGACTATATGCACACAATCCTAGAGGACTACATGGATGACTTGTTAGCCAAGTCTTTAGTGTGGCAAGAGCATGCTGAAATCCTTACAAAGGTCTTCGATCACCTCATTGAGCACAATGTCAGATTGAACCCTAAGAAGTGCATGTTTGGCATGACTTCTGGTAAGCTCTTAGGTTTCATCATTTCTAAGAGAGGCATCGAGGTCGATCCTGCAAAGGTAAAGGCTATAATGGAAATGGCCACCCCTACCAACATTAGGGAGTTAAGAAGCCTACAAGGCAAGGTAGCATCCATCAAATGGTTCATTGCTCAATTATCAGATAAGTGTCAGCCCATGAACCGGTTGCTATGCAAGGATGTCCCATTTCATTGGGATGAAGAATGCCAACAAGCCTTTGCAGAGATAAAAACTTACCTGGCAACACCACTAGTGTTGGCTCCACCAAGGCTAGAGGTACCATTTTTACTATACATATCGGCTACTAATTTCACTTTGGGCACCATGTTGGCCCAAAAGAATGCACAAGATAAAGAGCAAGTCGTATATTACATCAGTCGCACCTTGGTGAGTTATGAGCTAGGATATGCGTATGTAGAAAAGTTGTGCTTAGCAGTGGTCTTTGCAACCAGAAAGTTGTGACACTACATGTTGAGCCATACGACCTACGTTATATCAAAACAAAATCCTTTGCAGTATATGATGAACAAGACCTATCACAATACACGTACTGCAAAGTGGATCATGCTATTGATAGAATTTGATCTAGAGTTCATAAGCTAAAAGTCCATCAAGGGACAAGTCATAGCAGATCAATTAGTAGAGGCACCTCTTCAGGATAGCAAGCCTCTCACCATAGAATTGCTTGATGATGCGGTCTTCGCATTATCAGATCCACTCAAACTCGAAGAACCTAAGAAAGAAAGAGACATGGCATTGTTCTTCGATGGTTCAAAGTGCGAGCAAGGGGGTGGAGTAGGGATAGTCTTTATCACACCGTAGGGTGCTCCATTGCCCTTATCATTCAAGCTAGACTTCCCTTGCATAAACAATAACATAGAGTATGAGGCCCTGATCTTGGGACTCCAAGCAACATTGCAATGGGCATTAAAATATTGAATATCTTTGGTGACTCTTTGCTCATAGTTAATCAAGTCAAAGGATTGTTCCAATGTAGGTGCCCACTCTTAAAAGCTTACAAGGAGCTTGTTGACACTTACCTAGCTCGATTGGAATGGTATGACATCGAGGCAATCCCTCGTATGTCAAATAGATTTGTAGACACCATGGCATATTTGGGATCCTTAATCCCTCAGAATCCATCTATTGATTTCACAACCATTCATGTTAAAGTGCTTGTACACTCAACAATACAACGTGAGGCTATGGACAATCAAGAGTCAGTCAACATGATCTAGACTGAACCAAATCAGGATTGGTCCTTTAGAGCTAGAGCTTTCTTGCAAATGACACCTTGGGAATATTTGATCTCTCAAGGTCCTACGGAGTGTGGTACGACCATTCACCATAGGGTTGTTTCTCAATCTATGTTCTCAGATTTTGGATCATAGGAGGAGCATGTCATTTTATCCATAGAGGTTATGGCTTATCAGGATTGGCTTTCCCAATTATGAGATTTCCTAAAACTTGGAATGGTACCACAAGGCCTATCGCATGCTAAAATATGAGCATTTAAATAGAAGGTGATGAGGTACATCTTGCTAGGAGAGATCCTTTATAGATGAGGCTATGATGGAATGCTCCTTCATTGTCTTGAGCCCTAAGAAGCATCTTGGGCAATTTTGCAAGCCCATGATGGCACGTGTGGTGGTCACTTCAGTGGCATGGCCATCATTAAGCGCATCTTGAGAATGGGTTACTATTGGCCCACTATGGAAAAATATTATTGCGAGTATGTCAAGAAATGCGTTAAATGCCAACATCATGCAAACCTCACTCACTTGCCATCACAAGCCTTGCAACCCATCCAGGCAGCATGGCCCTTCTCATAGTGGGGACTAGACTTAGTGGGGAAGATCTCACCCCCATCCTCAGGCCGACACACGTTCATCATAATGGCCATTGAGTATTTCACCAAATGGGTCGAAGCGATCCCCTTGACATCGACAACTAGACCTAGGATTACGGAGTTTATACTCCACAATATCATAAGTCATTTTGGGGTCCCTTCAAAGATAATATCGGATAATGGGCCATATTTCAAGAACAAAAATGTGCATGCTTTAATGAACAAATATCACATTCAACATAGTTTTTCAACACCCTATTATCCACAAGCAAATGGGCAAGCAAAAGCCTCAAACAAAATAATAGTCTCCATCTTGAGGAAGATAGTGAAAGATAATCATAAGGACTGGCATTTGCAATTGCCTCTGGCATTGTGGGCATATAGGACTAGTGTGCGGATGCCCACTAGGGCAACACCATTTTCACTTGTATATGGCACTGAAGCCATCATGCCCCTAGAGTTGGAAATTCCAACCCTACGCATAGCATTGAAGGATTTCATAGATGATGACACCGCACGGCAAGCCCACCTTGATCAGTTAACGCTTCTTGATGAACGTCGAGTCAATGCCTTGGAGCATCTCCATGTTTATCAAGATCACCTTGTGTGAGCTTACAATAGTAAAGTCCACTTGAGAGAATTCAAAGTTGGGGATCTTGTGCTTAAAGAAAACCAATAGAACTCAAATCTGTCATCGCACCTACGAGACAAATTTATGGTAAACTGGATAGGCCCCTACATGATTTTAGAAAGGGTTGGGCCTGGGGCATATCGCCTCACATCATTGGATGGCGTTGAGGAGCCTGAGCCTCTCAATATCATTCATTTGAAGATATTTTATACATAAAATACAAAAACATTCAAATATACATAAAATACAAAAACATTCAAATATGTCATAAAAATACAAACAAATTCAAAAATATAAAAATTCAAAATTCAATCAAAAATGCTCCAAGGGTATCCAACCGCTTGGTCAAATTCAATCAAAAATGCTCCAAGGGTATACCAACCGCTTGGTCAAATTCAATCAAAAATGCTCCAAGGGTATACCATACCGCTTGGTCAAATTCAATCAAAAATGCTCCAAGGGTAAACCATACCGCTTGGTCAAAATTCAATCAAAAATGCTCCAAGGGTATCTTCATGCCACTTGGTCAAACTCTAAAAACCCCAAAGGCACAATAAGCCCTTTGGTCAAAATACAATCAAAAATACAAAAACAATGCAAAAATCAAAAATACAAAAATAGTTGCATCTTACATCTGCATCCATATAGTTGCATTACATCAAACATGCATATCCATTGCATTTGCATATGTTATGATCACATTCTTGCAAATGATGCCATAGTTTGTATCACAACCACAAATACACAAGTCCACCTTCATCCATTCATCCATGTGTGTAACTGTGTTTTTCAACACAACCATATCATGTTGCTATAAGGAATAGGCTAAGATTTTCTGGTCATTCAACCATATCTAGTGGTCTTATCAGTTTTTGTGGGAAGCCATCTTGATTAGTAGAGAGTAAGGTCTAGTCGTGAATGCCTTAGATATTCAGGATCCCATCACTAATTGAAACACTAAAATCCTAGTTGGTACAAGGGAAATATGAAAGCTACAAAAGTGGTCTAGGTTACCTTAAGCAAAAAGGATCTTCCTTGCTTATCCCCCTGTGCGACCGGTTCAAAGGTGTTGAGAATTGGCAAAAGGACAAGTTCTACCCTACCTAAAAATGAGTGATTATCATCACTACATAAATCCCTTGCTTTCATTAAAACAAGCAAAAATCCTGAAACAAAGCACAAATTCAAAATCCTAGTTTCCAAAGTCATAGTTCAAAAAGTACAAAAACAAAGCAAATAGTGATTTTCATCACTACATAAGTCCCTTGCTCAAGAAAAAATCAATAAAAAATAAATAGTGATTTTCATCACTAAGCATGAGCAAGTATCCCAAATGAAATGAAGAAAAGAAGGGAATGGAACTTGAATCCCTGGAATTCTCAGCATTGCACAAAATCGAAAGGTGATCCCCATTACAGGTTGGTGTACAACCATGCCTAGCAATGGTGGTACCCTTACGCATGATGATATGTCTATCACAATAGCATTTTGCATTTGTGTAGACCAATGTTTGCATGTGGATGAGCTAGCTTTAGGTAACCCAACGCTACCTAGTGGTATAGTCCAACTAAGTCCAACATAGGATAAGATGAACAATTGAGGATCCACGATCTTAGCAATGGGCTGAAAGAATCCCACCTGACATCGAAGGAAATGCTTGAGTTCTATCTAAATATATTCATTTGCACACATAGGGATAATGAATATCTAGGTCCATGATGAAAGCCTTACTTTTCAAAAGTCTTGTATGGTCAGTACGCAGTTATTGATAGGGTAACTAGAGTGTTTGAGTCTCAGGAAGAGCCTCAAAAATTCCTACATAGCAACAAATCATATCATCCATCACATCATCAATTTTCTTTATGAGGTTTTGTGAATTAAGGGGTATTAACAAAGTAGGATAGATATCGGATGGATGTCAAAAATGATGTTTAGATGACCATTGACTATTTTGAATCTTTTAAATCACATAAGCTTTATCAAGAAATTACATACATTCCACGCCATTACATTTCACATATGAATGCCTAAATAATTAGTTCTTATGATAAGAATGATTATTTACATTCATGATTGTTATACTTTCTATGGTATCACCCATTTAGATTGATGAAATCATATCATATGCATTCCTTATGTTTTAAGTGATTAAAGCATACAGGTTCATTCACATTAGATTAAACATCATATAGATAATACATGACACATTGCATTTACCATATCATAACATAAGTTAGATGCATACAATTAAATCAAAATTAAACATGCATCTAACGAAAACATTGCATCCATAAATACATAATTTCATAAATCATCCATCCATATCTAAGATCACATCATTGCATCCACCCATATATAGAATCATAAATCCATCATCAAATCAACTCATGATACATCACATCATGTCATAATAAGCATCTACATAAACATCTACATAAGCATCCATCTCAAATATCCATATCATCATAAATATCACCTATCATCTAACACATATATCAACTCATCATAATTCCATCATCACATCACATAAGTAAAACAAAAACATAAGCAATAAATGACACACATAATGAAGCATAATGCAAAGATCTCATAAATATGTGTGTCTCAAAATGTGTATCTCAAAGTGCATGGATATACAAAAATTCCCGAAGGCTACAGTCATATAGGTCAGTTGACCTCAAAAATAAAAGCCTAATGCATCATCAATCAAACACTGGGCCTATGCCCCCTTATCACCACCCCCTATGGATGGATCTCGGGTGGAGCGATGTGAGCCCATTGGCCTCTCTGTGCGAGTTTGGGTCCTCTGACTAGGCCGGATGGAAGACTACCCTGAGGTAGAGCGCCCACTAGCCTGTGATCCACCTGCACCTACCCTCTCCCTAGGAGTGGCTCCTAGCCTCTTGATCTACATCTCGAGAGAAGCAATGTGGCCTACATGACCAGTAATATCTACCTCATACTCATCTAGTAGAGTCTGCATCCACCTGATCTCTACCCCTAGATCTGTACCTGTAGAGCCCTGAGGTGTGGAAGGATCAACAACAACCTGTATCCTGGTAGCACCACCCTCGATAGCAGCCTACAAAGCCTGTATCTGAGCCATGAGCTGCTCTATAGTAGCATCCCACTGTACTATAGTAGCATCCCATTGGGTAATGATAGCATCATGCTGTTGTACCTAGATCTTGGTCGACTGGAGCTCGACCTCTACATCATGCAACTATGCTCTTAGAGGAGAATCTCTCTCCTCGGGATCCAACTCCTCCTCCTCCTCCTTAGGAGCCTCTTGCTCCTCCACTACCACCTGCTCTACTGGCTGGCCCCATACCTCAGTCCTAGCTCGGACTCTATGCCCTATTGGATCTGCACCATCTCTACCATCACCCTCATGGCCTAGACTACCATCACCATGCCACATCCGGTCACCCCACCACTATGCAAATGCATCTGTGACTCCCCTAATGACTCGTGGGTCAACTATTGGGGCATCCTCCTCATCATCCAACTCTATGATATGTGGGGAGGGAGGTCTCTCTCTACTTCGATGCGCCTATACAAGAATGGGATAAGTGGCACATCCTGTTGTAATCCGTACTGATGAAGAACTTAGGAGTAGAAGAAATACTCCCTGATGTCGACCTTGCGGCCAATGAGCCATCGCTCACACCGTCCTAGTTGTAAAATTGGGTGGATCATCCCAAACTGGGCACTCATAATATGGGTGCCACATGATGGCTCCTAACCTAGTGAAAGTAGTAGTATAATGGGGGAGCTCCCCTATATTAGGATGGCTCTTGCACTCCTCATGCTCTCGAGCCCATCTGGTAGCATAGCACTGCATCTTAGCATCAATAACTATAATCTTAGTAGGGA
Source organism: Wollemia nobilis (assembly GCA_028583015.1). Taxonomy (NCBI): domain Eukaryota; kingdom Viridiplantae; phylum Streptophyta; class Pinopsida; order Araucariales; family Araucariaceae; genus Wollemia; species Wollemia nobilis. Next base: position 6,441,382 of record JAQPPZ010001417.1, on the reverse strand, counting down.
GTCCTCTGGGATGATCCATGCTGATATGCTCCCATCCCCATACCTAAAGGAGCAAGCTACAACCAATGTTGATGTGGCCCCATCGATGGATGTGATACAACTCATCATAACACTATGCTAGTAGGGACCTCCCCCATGCATAGATGATGGGCTCCTCACTATCCAACAAATCTTGAACCATCGCAAGGAGGTTCCATGGGAACCTCAAGCCTGAGCAATCTAGGATCAGAATGTTGTTGATGACCATCAGCAATACCGCATGCCTCTCCATGAAGACATGCTCCCTGTACCAATGTATAATAGATACACCTCCAGACTTGGTGTCCTTGAAGGCAGTCATCGCATGCCTCCTTAAACACCCAAAGAAAAATTGCATCACGATCATTAGTGGTCGAAGAGACGATGGCCACTCCATCAAAGGGGATCCAAAAAATCTTGTACACATCCTCCGGTGTGATAGTCATCTCACCGGTAGGAAGATGGAAGGTGTTCATCCTGGGGTCCCATCGGTGAACCAGGGTAGTGAGGTAGGCCTGATCTGACATAATCTGTGGTAGTCTGGTAACATATTATAGTTCATGGGCCTTAAGCTAGGCCTAGTCCATATCATCTAGGAGTGGGAGGAGGTCATTAAGGAGCTTCGGGTCTCGAGCTCGAGTAGTGAGAATCTAAGAGCAAAAATCAAAGGTATAACTACAATGCATCTAAGGCATGAATCACAAATAAAACATGAAAAATGGTGCAAATAATGATAAACTATCCTAAGTCTGAGTGAAAGAGGAATAAATGCACCTAATCATGCAACATAATACAAAAAGTAGCTCAAAAATTCAAAAAAATCAATTAATCATCTCATAAAATCCAAAAAATTACAAAATTTGCCTAAGTATCTTGGCCGTTGTCACCTACAGTGACCAAAAATGGCCGTTGAGGATAGCAGTGGCCAAACCCCAATGGTCAAATTTTTGATCATTGGGATTCAAAGCTAGCCCTCGAGCGACAACGACCAAACTGAGGCAAAATGGCTACTCTGAGGTAGCGAATGGGGATGGACATACGGTACGCCCTAGGCCAAAAATACCAAAAAATTGAAAAATTGCAAAATGGGGGTAAGCCCACCAAAACAAAACCTAAGCTAAACCTATCTACGTATTCGGTTCATTGCCAACAAGTTTAGTGAGGTTCATTTACCGGTTACTTAATGAGGTTCAATTTTACCCAAAAGAGAAAGTAGGGTTAAGGTTTGAGAGAATACCCAAGAAGCTCCGGCTCCTCCGCTCGTCGATGTCTCTCCCTACGTAGCCATAGTCTCCAACGCAACAACACTCCAAGTCACAAATGTCACTTTCTCATCAGAGCTCTAGAAAGCAAAATTGCTAGCTGGAAGAATGAAAATTCAAAACCCTAGATCCCTTTTGTACTTCTCAAGTTATGCCTCGACCATTGCTGATGTTAGTGGCCCAAACTTTTTGGCCGCTCAAGGTGAGAGCGGCCATAGGCAAGGACTTAGCGACCATTGGATCTGATAATGGTCGGATGCACAAGCAAAATCAAGAAGATTCCTTCTAGGAGGAATAGCAAAAAAATCAAATAAGCACATTTTGATGGTCCTTGATCATCATAATAATCAAAATAACAAAAAAATCACATAAAAACAAATCTCGAGTAAGCTTCGTATTCAGTTACTTACTCTATCAACTCAACGGTTGCAACGATTTGCACTCCATGCAACTTGGTGAGATGAGTAAGTTACCATAGAGCTACTTGGGGCAAATTACTCATTTTGGAATTATGATGTATCACCTCAACCCCGAAGAAGATCAAGATGGTCGGACTGCTCCATGGGTATGATGGAATCATCCTAATTCTCTTATGACACCAAAAACACTGAGCCAAGTGATGCAATACAAGCATAAATAGAATCACTCATCCTAACTCCCTAAGAAGGCTATTTGTGGCTGGACCGCTCCTCGGGATAGGGATGAATGATCATCATAAACAAATTGGAATCACACTTGGATGGGGGTTTGCCCATTAAAAGAACAAACAACTAGAAAGGAACCAAAACTAGTCAAATTGGTCAAGCGACTTGTCACTTCATTCATTGCCTTTCCCTCACCAATTCATTTGTGTGAGGGGGTAGTTCAAATATTCAAATAATCATAATCAAAGTCAACCAAAGATCACTCGATCATATCAAAATAGTGTTCATCCTATGAATCATTGCATACAACTCTTACAAAACTTTCCCCGTTTGTTGGGTTCATAAGCAAATATGACATCTTCAACTTGTAGCTCTCCTCTGGTCGGTTCTATTGTAGCAACATAAGCTACCCGATTGCGTTTGAGGAATGAGTGCAAGTGGACATGTGCAAGCCCTATGCTAAATTAAGCCTTCAATCAGGTTGAAGCAATGATTCAAGGATGCGTGCCATCTTGCATGATTGGGCCATCCAGCGTTGATCAGATCAATGATCATCATACACCCTACAAACATAGCAGTCTACATTTTTGCTCTGCACTATGTTTTCCACTCAGCGCATCACAAAAAGGGGCATCTATAGACACCTAAAACATGTCATGTTTAGGGAGACTACTCACATGGGCACATTCATAGGTCATGTGACTAAACCTTGGGACCTTCCAAGTATCAAAAGTGGTTCTACCACTCATCTGGGGCATTTTTCAGCCCATCCAAGCCTGGCCGCTATGGACCAGAGTGGCTGGATTCTGGTCACTGAAGCTCAAAGCGGCCAAACCTTAGCCACTGTAGATGATAATGGCTAAACTTTAAATGCATTTTTCCACCAATCTAGCCTAATATCGAGTGGAAGTGGTAGTCTACATGCAATAAGGCCGAGTGGGGATAACTTTGCATTCCTCCTCACAGCCAGTCTACATGAAAGACTCAAGTCCAGATTTAGACATCAGTTAACTGCCCCTCAAGGGTAGACAAAGGCTAAAATTCTCATGCTAACATCCAGTGTGCATGAGAAATTCAATCCTAGGGTTTTGACATTGACCTAGGGTTTCAAACACTTTATAAGGAGTAAACCTAAAAGCACTAGGGGACCTTCTTTTGTGAATCAAGAGAGAGAGAACATCACATACTTGGAGAGCTTCCCTTGGAGATCATTTTATAGTGAAGCCCTATCAGATTGGAGAGTAAATCTGAGCACCCTTGAGGAGCAACGAAGTGCTAGCCAAACTGAGAGGTAATCATCCATGCACATACAATAATCATTTAACATTAGTAGCAGACTTAAGCCCATAGCCTTTGGATCAATAGAGACAGATTTCACCTTAGCGGTCGTTGTCCTGGATAGTGGCCCACAACCTAGTCTAGGGTTTAGGTGTTAGTTTCTTTTATTCTACTTTTTCCATGCTTTCATATCATTAGCATAAGATTTACTTCATTTATTGGCATTCATAGTACTAGTTTCATTGCATTTGTTTTCATTATGCTAACAACCTCATCCGGGAGGCAATCTCGGACATCTAAGCGTGTGTTGTTGTTTCATTGATTGCAGGGCTACAGGTTCATCGGACAAATCCACAACATACGAGAGCAAGAGGATCCCTCTAGGAATCAGACCTGGAGAAGGAGGCATCTGTAAGCCCTCATACAGTTCCGTGTGCATCACCGAGAAGCCTAGAAAAGTGCATCTCCCTTTGCAAGGGGATATTTTATACATCTGCTACCCTCTTTGTGTAAAATCATGTATCAAATGAAGGGTATCCCGTAGAGGGATTTATATGTAACCGGATCTTGGAAATATCAATACAAAGCATTCATTCATTTATTTCTTCGTACTTTGGCTATGCCTTTCTTTTATGCTTTTTCATTTAATGCATGTTAAACGTTAAAATATTTAATAATAATAATCACAAATAGAGTGAGTGGATGGTGCACCGCTTCCCCGGGGTCGCTACAGATCTTAGTTGTAAGATTAGAGAAGCTACAAGATATAATACCTTAGAGAGGTCTCAAGGATTAAATAAGAAGAAGTCTTGGAGAACCTTGTTGCAGAGCTCGTAGAAGCATCATAAAAAGAGTTCCTAGGAAAACTTGTTGCAGAAATTCATTACCAAGGAGAAATTTCTTAATAGTGGATAACTTGGGACAATTATCGCCATTTAAAAACAAGCCCAAGAGAAGAATAATTTGGCAAGGAGTTCCAAATCTAGAAGAATAATCCATTGAATACCTCAAGAAATTCAAAATCTTGAGAAGAAGAAGATCCTATTTGAAGTCAAAATTTGACAAGAAGCTTGAAGGAATATTCAGATACAAGAATTCTACCAAATATAGGAGATTTGGAGATTACCTCTCATAGCAAGAAGACACAGTTTATAGAAAGTATTTATCTAAAACTACAGTAGAAAAAGATCACTAGAAGGATCAAGTTACCAAATCCAAGGCTCAAGACAAAAATTTCAAGGCTATAGTTTGGTGAAGCAAGAAATTGTTCTAGATAGCCAACAAGAAGCTACAAATTCAACCATTGCAAGGCAAAACTTGGTGAATCAAAAACATCTAATATTATATTTGGCTAGAGTCTTTCCATACAATTGTAGAAAAACTCGTGAATACTAGGACTCAGCATTCATACCAATAGATTGAAAAATCAACTAGTGAAGATTATTATCTCCAAATTTATAAGTTATTCAATTCCAATTTCTAACAGCTTGTTGCAGAAAAAGGAGATTCAGTAAAAGGTTGGTACGCTTCCTATAAGAGAGTTAGGAAGAATATCTTCTTAGAATCATTCTAGCACTTGCAGCAACAAGGAGAATACTAAATATTTCAAAGACCTCTAAGAAGGTCTCATTACAAGAGTTGCATTACTACAAATTGTAAAAGTACAGAAAAGACCACAGTAGCCTTATAGCAAACTCAAGGAAGAAGAGACTCCAGGATTTTAGTCATAGAATGAGATAGGAGATTGGTAATCTCAATTCAAGATTAATACCTACAAAGTGCAGAAGAAGAAAAGGTGAAAGAAGCCTAGAAAAAGAATAGGCCATAGAAGCCTAAAAGAAGAATAGTCCATAGAATCCTTGATCAAGAAGAAGGCCATATGAGCCTTAATTCTAAAGAAAACTTCAAAGAAGAATTCTTGATTCATAAGAAGAATTTATAATTCAAAAGTAAACTCCAAAGAATATTTTTTGAAGAAAATTTTAGAGAAAATTTCTTAATTTAGAAGATAAATTCCAGATTCAAAAGTAAAATTCAAAGAAGATATCTCTGAAGAAAATTCTAGAAGAAATTCCTAATTTATAAGATATATTCTTGATTCAGAACAATACTCCAAAGAAGAGTTCTTGAAGATATCCTGATTCAAAAGATAAATTCCTGATTCAAAAGAAAACTCTAGAAAATAGTTCTTAAAGAAGACTCCAAAGAAGAGTCCAAGAAAGAGGATATTGGTGATCTCCTTTACTGATTAAAGACTTCTTTCATAAAAAATTGAAGATATCAAGAGAATATCTCATTTAAGAACTTTCATTCCTAGAATAAAGATAAGGACTAGGAGAGTCATATACAAATTGAGAAACAATAAAATCAGAGATCCTAGAAGAAGATCTCATCACCAACACTTCTAGAAGTAGAAGGTTGAAGAAAATATCTCAATTGGAAGACCAAAGAAGTTGCAATATAGAATACCTTAGAGAGGTATCAAGGAGTAAATAAAAATAAGTCTTGGAGAGCCTTGTTGTAGAGCTTCTAGAAGCATCATAAAAAGAGTTCCTAGGAAAACTCATTGGAGAAATCCATTACCAAGGAGAAATTTCCTGATAGTGAAGAACTTGGGACAATTGTCACCATCTGAAAACAAGCCCAAGAGAAGAAGAATTTGGTAAGGTGTGCCAAATCTAGAAGAATAATCCATTGAAGACCTCAAGACATTCAAAATCTTGAGAAGAAGATCCTATTTGAAGTCAGAATTCAATAAGAAGGTTGAAGGAATATTTAGATAGAATAAGCCTACCAAATCCAAGATATTTGGAGATTACCTCTCATAGCAAGAAGGCACAGTTCATAGAAATGATTTCTTTGAATCTATAGTAGAAAAATATCACTAGAAGGATCAAGCCACCAAATCCAAGGCTCAAGACAAAAATTTCAAGGCTACAGTTTGGTGAAGTAGGAAGTTGTTTTGGAAAGTCAACAAGAAGCTATAAATTCAACCATTGCAAGGCAAAAACTTGGTGAATCAAAAATACCAAGATCTACATCTACTTTAGAAGCCATAAAAAAGCTAAGCAACTTAGTTTCATTGATTAAACCTCAAATTAGATTATTATCAAATTCCATTAAGGCACCATATTTAGAATAAAAATTTTAGAAGAATAGATTGCATTATAGTCTTCAAGAAAGTGCAAAAATGGAGAATTCATTTTAAGTATTATTTGCACATTAAATAGGAGTTGTATATTTTTTTAAAGAAATAAAATTATCATCTACTTATTTGCTATCTAAAAAGCAAGAAGACTATATCCTACAATATTTATTGTAGTGAAAAATTGTAAAAATACTTATTAAGAGTAAATTATTGATTACTCTTAAAATTTGTAGAGAATATTAAGTGCATATAAAATTATTTTTAGAGTTCAATTAGTGGAGCAATAAGGCGAGATTATTGTTACCCTTAAAAGTGCATTGGCACTATACTAGTTGATCTCTAACTAGTTACTCTCAAAAGGGTTTTTTTGTGTTTATTGATTAAATATCAAGGACACAAAAACCAACAGATTATCAAAGTTTCTAGAGACACTATTTGGTGCATAGAACCTAAAACATGTTGTGGCCCAAAGAAGCCACAAAAATAAGGTCAAATTCCTCCAAGGACTTGAGAAGAAAGCTACCATCAAAACAATAATAGAAGCTAAAAATTGAGACTTGGAGAGTCTCAGATTTAAAGTGCACTTAGAGCTTCATTAAAATAATAAGTGCAAAATTTCCTACTTCGAAATGGTGCATATTATTAGCTTGGTTTTACTCTTACTAAATTTTCCAAGCAAAAGGAATTACTAAAGGCAAGGAGTTGCCTCATCAAAAGGAAAAGGATCATATTAGAAAAAGACATTTAGCCCATTATATTGATGCAAAATCTATCTAATACAAGCACCATTCTTGTCCATTCAATAAGGACAAAATTTCTATAATACAACGGTCATCATCCGAGTAGGTATAAGGGCAAGTTTCAAGCAAGAAAAGAAAGTCGTCGATGAGCACATATTTTTCAAGATCTAAGGTGTCAAAAGACACCATTGCTCCACATCAAATCCTCCATAAGTAAGCATTCACTTGCAATATCAAAGCCCACATAAAGTCATCTACATCTATGTGGACAAAAAGGACAACATAAAAGTCCATATTAAAGGGTGCTCATCTACGTAAAAAGGTGTCAAAATCTACTTCTATCAATATGGAACGAACAACACTCCAAAGGAGCAAAAAAATTAGAACGTTGAAAGCATAGAAAATAAGGGAAAAAGGTGCTACGTTCGAGGTCTCAAACTTGGAGAATAGCATCCACCAAAAGAAGCACCAAGACACCATTTAGATCTCCATATAACCAAGGAGAATCATAGCTAGCACCATCCAACGTCCTCATCAAAATGCCTACAAAAGAAAAAGGTTGCTTGTTAACCAATATATGAAGCAAGCTAAGGAACAACATACAAAATGGTAAGAGGAGTTATAATACCTTGAGTGCCACTTGGAATAAACATTCTAAGGCATCATCCCAACTATTAATGCTCAAGAAATTCCAAACACCTAATAAATAGGAGTTACAAGGAATATTGAGGAGGTTACGTACATTATCTTTTTCTTGAGCATTGAAAGAACTTTAATTTGTAACTCCCATTCACCACTTGTCCAAAATGAGGAAGATTCCACTCTATTTAGAAGCATCCATCTTGGAGAGAGCATTAGAACAAAATCAGAATGTATTCAAAGCAAATATGATCATTAAAGGCCAAGTTTGTAGCAGCATCAAAAGCTGAACTCATGGTAGAATTACACAGTAGCATTGATGTCATAGTAGCAATAGGAAGAGATCATTGAATGATCCTAGTCAAAGTGGTTAGCATCCATTATACAAGTAGTATAATCAAATAAATAAGCCACCATAAAAGAGAAGCTACAACCTACACCCATACGTTGGAGATAATAGTTAAAAGAGCACTAAATAGTGCTATCATCTAAGTCTAAGAATCAACACTAGATTCATAGAGGTTTGGGGTATCACAAAAGTCTTTTGGGGTATCACAAAAGTAAGACTATATCTTATTCCAATTTTCTTTCATTAATAGGGAGATATAAGGTTGAAATATTAAGAGAAATCAACCATATTTGAAAGCAATATTAACAAGGAATATATATATATATATATATATATATATATATATATATTAAATAGCCTAATATTTGCAATCTAAAGCATAGGAGAAATAAGGATTTCTACCACCCGGTGTTGTAGGTGAGTTGGAGAGGAGAGGGCAATCCTCCAAGGGAGGTCCTAGGTTCAAATCTCCACCCTACCAAAAAGCTGAATTGGGTATCCAAAATCCAATTGATAATGTTGGTGCGGGCAGGGTCGGGTGTGACTCCCGGGTGACTTTGATGGTGTAGAACCCCCTATTCATGGTATCTCAGACCAAGGCAGCCCCGCAAGGGGTTTTTCACTTTAAAAAAAAAATAAGGATTTCTACCTAGATAGGTTAATTATCTAACATTGCAAATATCATTGTTTTCTAAAATTCCATATTAGGGAGTTATAAGGAATACTACACCAAAATAGGTAGTTGGAATTTAGAAACATTAAATATCAAATTATCAAAGGCTATAAAATAATGTTCTATAAGAAAAATCAAGAGTTGGAAACTAACTACTGTACTTGTCTCAAACTTGCATTAAAGGGATAAAACAATTCCAATAAATAGAACCTCATTAAAATAGAAAGTGCTTAAGTTCAATAGGAGAAGTTAGGTGTAAAAGAAGTTGATTTTTTCTATTCACAATACTTTACAAAATCAACTATTATTCCCAAAAGCACTTTATCTATCATTAAACATTACTAGGGAGACAAGGCATTCTACAAAACCTATAATTTCACCAAGGCATCATCAAATAAATACTAGGGAGATTAGAATAAAACCACAAGGATCATAATGGCATCAAATAAATTCTTTCTTGTAGAATCCCAAATACTCAAGGGACTAAATTATTTCTTCTAGAAAAATACGGTTAAAGCAATCTTAGTATATGAAAAACTTTGGGAGATAACTCAAGGAACAACAAAAACACCAAGCACAGGTGATACTGAAATTCAAAAGTTTGATGACAATGATGCAAAAGACCTAATGATAATAACCTTTGCTATCACTAATGAAATACAACCTTATTTCATTTTAGCAAAGACATCTACAGAAGCATGGAAAATCTTAGAAAATATATTATAAGAAAAAAGTAAATCCATTATCTTTCATCTTCAAACTCAACTACATTATCTAAAATTAATAGTGGTAAGAGAATAGAACTATTCCTAAGGAAAGTAGAAAATATCTAAGGTAAATTATTAACCTTAGGAGAAGAAATTAAATATGAACTTCTTACTCAAGTAACCATGAGAGCACCTCCAAGTAGCTACAAATATTTGGTAACATCTTTACAAGTCCTAAGTAAAGATATTGTTTTTGATAAACTAATCAATATTCTTCAAGAATATGAGGTAGAGAATATAGTTAAAGATGAAATGCCTAAAACTGCATTGGCATAAAAAGACAATCCACAGGGAAATATTACTTCATCATCAAAAGGATGAAGACCATGGTATAACAAGTATTGTCATATATGCAAGAGAAAAGGTCATAGCACTAACTATTGTAGATTCAATCCTAGAAATAAGAATCAAGGAAATCAGATGAACAATGGGAGCATATTTCAACCATGAAAAAATCAAAATTAGTAGAAAACTCAACGTGTAACCAATTATCCCCAACTAGTATCGAAAAGTGAATAAAAAAGGATACCTAGCTCAAAGGATAGAGAAAATCGAAGAACTAGAAGAATCTATAGATGATTATGAAGTCAAAGCTCTTTCAACAAGAACAATAGGTTATGAAGTTACTAACTACTTGCTTGAATAGGTTAAAAAAATAGAGAAGAATAATACAAGCTCTAAGACAAAAAAGAAGATCCATATTGAATATTGAAATCTTCAATACCCAAATAATATAATATAGGGGTGTGTTAGAGTTAGAGTATGTAGACACCTAAAACATGTCATGCTTAGGGGAGCTACTCACATAGACACATTCATAAGATCATATGACATAATATTGGACTTTCCAAGCATCAACAATGGTTCTCACCACTCATTTGGGGCATTTTCAAGCCATCCAAGCCTAGCCGCTCAAGCCTAGAGTGACCAGATCTTAGCCGCTCAAGCCTAGAGTGGCCAGACCTTAGCCACTGTAGATGACAATAGCCAGATATTAGTCACTGCAGATGACAACGACTAAACCATAAAAGTAGTTTTGCCGACAAACAGGCCTAATCACGGGTGGAAGTGGTAGTCTGCATGCAATAAAGGTGAGCGGGAGTAACTTTGCATTCCCTTTCATGACCAGTTCACATGGGAGACTTGAGTTTGCATTTAGACTTTAGTTAACTGGTCTTTAAACATAGAAAAGACAAAAAGCTTCTCATGCTAACTCTCACTACGCATGAGGAATTCATTCCTAGGGCTTGGACATAGACCTAGGGTTTCACACTATAAAAGGTGCAAGCCTAAGAGCACCAAGGATCCATATTTTATTTTATCCAAAATTTATCAGGATAGGTCATTGAGGAGAGCTTTCGAGACTTGGAGAGTTTCCCTTGGAGATCACATTTATGATGAAGCCCTAACAAATTGGAGAGCATAGCAACCATTATTTCAACATCGGATACAAGCTTTGATCCATAGCTTTGGAGCAAAGAGGACGAGAGTCACTTTAGCGACCGTTGTCTTGGATAGTGGCCCGTGAGCCTAGCTTAGGGTTTTAGACATTAGATTCATTATTTTGTTTAGCATATCATTAGCATAGCATCATTTCATTCATTCACATTCATAGCATTAGTTTAATTTGCACTTGCTTTCATTTGTTATATTCATTGCTAACAACCTCATCCGAGGAGGTATTCTCGGACATCTAAGCGTGTGTTGTTGTTTCATTGCTTACAGGGCCATAGGTTCATCGGACGGAATCTACAACATACGAGAGCAAAAGGGATCCCTCTAGGAAATAGGCCTAGAGAAGGAGGCATCTGTAAGCCCTCATACATTTCTGTGTGCAAAACGGGAAGCTTTTGAAAGCGCACCACCTCTTTGCGAAAGGGGCACTCTTTACCTATTTGTAACCTTATTGTATCGAAATGGGTATCCCTAAGAGGGACCGACATGTAACCGGGTTTCAATACAAATAAAGAGATCCATATTTGTTATTTCCATGTTATATGCTTTTCATTGTCTTCCATTTCATTTTGGGTTTTAATACATTGCAAGTAGAGTAAAAAGAGTGGTGCATGCATCCCGGGGTCACTACAGATGGCGATCATGGTGGGACCTCCACTAATTTTTCATTTTTTCCTAAATACTAACTTAGTTTTGTGTGTAGGTCTAGCCGCTCTGAGCTATAACGACCAAGAAATCAGTCGCTCTAAGCTACAGTGGCCAATAGAGCTTTAGCCGCTCCCACTAACGATGGCCAAGAACCAGCCACTCTGGTCAACAATGACTAGAACTGGAGAGTAACAGAGGATAGAAACAAGGTTCTCTGAGCTGGATTAGAGGTTGGTACAACCTCTCTGATATTTTATAGCTTTCTGTTTGCTTCTGTGTGTCTAAAATAGAGAACTTAAAGCACATTTATGTTTGGAAATTGAAAGAATAAAAGGAGAAAGAATTAAGCATTTTGCATATCTTAGATCTTCTTTTAGATTTCCACTAGGCGTTGCTAGGAACAATGGCTTATGCCTAAAAATTTCACCCTAGAATCCAATGTGCTAGACATTGTATGTTGTTTGCTTGCTTTGAGGCCTTGCTAGAGGCCATAGTTGCATGAAATAAAGTGCGCTCATACAAATCATAGTAGTTCATGCATCTTTCTGAATATTGAAATGTATTTTTGCACTTAGGCATATAGGAAAGACTCATTGCTGCTATATGATGCACTTTATGTTACGCAAGCTTAAAATGAACACCACACATGCACGTATCATTTAAACATTGGGGAGTTGGATTTCATCACCAACCCTCAATTCAGTCCAGTGACATTGGAATTCATCTCCTTCCATCGGTTTCCCCCTAGAGCTTCCTAGAAATGGATTGAGAAACTTACTTATAGTGATACTAAGTTACTTGTGCTCAAACTGTCTCCCACTATTGGAACAATCATTGGTTCAGAGTGGAAGAGCTAGGTGAACCCCCACTAGGACTTCAATGGTGTACCCTAGCTTCTTTTGAGAAAATCATGTTTGGCATGGGTGTACTTGATTGTCACTATGGATGAGTCTTCTCATTCTTAATCCAAGAACAAGAGCAAGAAATCAAAAGAACAACACATCAAAACACACCAAATAGTTTAGGGCACACTTAAATCGATAATCAAGATAAACATTTGTTTGGTATTGTGTGGCTATTCCTAAATTGCAACTCAAAAGATCAATTCATAGACAAAATGGTCAAAACAAGAAGTAAACACCCTCGGTCTGATACCGAGGAGAGACTGAAGCAACTCATACCCATAGGTGAAGTCGTAGTAACATTGAATGACCTACCCGTAAGACCGTGAGACGTAGCTCCATGAGCCTAAGGGGTGATAACTCAACCCTTGGGGGATCTCCTCGAGAAACCCCAAGTAGGGAACCACATCATGGAACAAATTCACATAAACAAAAAGAGGCTTCACAACCATCCTCATCAAGGAGACATGAGGAGACCTCAAGGGCCTCCTCTAAACACACAGAAACATCTCAAAGATGTGAGGAAGCTTCAAGGGCTTCCTCCTCACATGGACATAAAGAAGGTTCTAAAACTCATTCTTCACATAGGGATGATGAGACTGCTACATCTCCATCCACATGGAGAAAACATGTCACCACAAAGCCTTCTTCATCAAGAAGGCAAGCAAGAGTTGCAACACCTCAAGATTCACAAGAAACATATGAAATAGGTCTACCCACTGAAGGGCAGGAAACTAGAGCTACATCTAGTCATGGGAATCATATAGAAGAAACCCTTCACACAAAAGGAAATATTCCCATAGACTATGACCTCATAGGAGTGAATGGCACCCCATGGGACCAGCCATGGAAAACAAGATAACTAGATGGGTTGGATCGGTTTCCTACATGACCAACTCAAAGAACTATAGCTACTGAGAACTCTACATCTGGAAGCTCATGAACTATGACTTCTAAGCACACCTCTTAGTCTGGGGTACCTCAGAGTGACCCCATAGTAAATGTATGGAGTCTGATCATAGGGATACTCAATAATACACTAAACAAGTCACATTAGCTAGCAAGAGTATAGGTACAACAGAAACCTCCTTGAGGAATCTATGAGTCAAGACAACAAGAACAGAGTCAGATAAACATGAGTCTTCTATGATAGTGCAAACTGACCATGTGAGATGGTTAGAAAATGCATTACGTAAGGAGCGAGAGCTAGTGGAAGCTCTCGAATAGGATAAACAAAGAGAAAGACTCTTGCACCAACATGAGCAGTGCTTAAGAGAGCAAGCTGAGTGGCTAGCTCTTAGCAATTTATAGACAAATGGTGGTGACCACCAAAGAACTAGATGCATTGACTCACCTAAGGAGAGGCGCACTAGACAAGATAGCCCACAATGAAACCACCCACCAAACCATGAACGAAATCCAACTAGTGGGGAAAGGGCAAACATAACAAACCAGGATCACAATCTTGAGTCCCCTCATAGGAGGGAGGAAAATAGAACAAATAAAATGGATAGAGAGTTACCTCCATTGCCACTATGAGTAGGCCTACAAGAGGAGGAAATCCATGCATCAAAGGCATTTCAAGAGCTTGCTGAAAAGATAAAAGCCTTTGAGAAACAAGAGGCAGTTGGGAACTCGCCAACATTGAGCAAAATACACAACCAACCATTGTGCCCATCAATCCCTAGCCCTCCATATCCTAAGCACTTTGAGATGCCTAGGTTGGAAAAATTTAAGGGTGAAGAGGATGCACAAGAGCACGTCACCAATTTTATCAATGCATGTTTTCATCTTGAAGACAATGATGCTCTCATGCTAAGAACATTCATAATGACATTTTTAGGTGCTGCCACTCAATGGTTCAACCAACTACCTAAGCATAGCATAACCAACTTTGAACAACTAGTAAATGCATTCCTAAAGCATTTCTCCTTTGGTGCTAAGAAGAAGGTGAACCTTTCAGACCTGGCCAACTTGAAATAGTATGATGATGAGCCAGTAATGGATTATGGGAATAGATGGAGAAAATTCATGGCAAAGTTATCATTCTCCGTTCCCATAGAAGAGATCATTCACATGTTCACCAAAAGTTGTTCTAAACACATCTCCCTCTTGCTACAACTTCAGTAGTATCCTTCATTTGAGGAAGCTTTGGCATAGGCCAAACTCATCGAAGACATAAAAGTAGATGAGGGAACCATTAAACTCCAAAACAAAAAGGAGTGGAACAAGAATGGTAAGAATGACAAGTACAAGCAGAAGCAAGGCAACCCTACTCTAGTCAATCAAGTCGTATTGGCTACACCTAAGGATGGGGGTGCACAACAACCCTAGAACTATCAAGCACATCCCCTCCAGCCAATTACGATCAAAGGAACAATCAGGGGTGAAACAAAGAATGCAAGCCACCTCGCTATTTCATGCCTCTGATAGAATCAATGCAATCAATCTTCAATCAGCTGAGCGAGGCTAGGAGGATCAGATTTCTTGATATACCTCTTATAGATCCCAACCATCCTAAGCCAAAAGGATATAGGGAAGATCAATTTTACCCTTATCATAGGATACCAGGGCATGACATTGAGGCTTGCATTGGTTTTAAGCATCAAGTGCAAAACATGATTGAGGTGGGAGAACTCAAAGTTGACAACCCACTGGCTCCCGATAATAGAGACATGGGCATATACAGAAACTCATTGCCCAATCATGAGGCCCCTAGAGAGCAAGGGGCCCAAGTCAATCAGGTCCGAGCTGATATACCTACCCATGGATGCATTGGGATGGTTGATATTGTTAACATAGCAACCAGGACTAGATGGTATGGTCAACCACAACCTCCTGCAGCTCCCATGAATGTCCCAGCTACACCTAGGCAGAGGCAAGACAACCTTCCAGGTCCACCAACATGACCTGTGGTAACTATCCAGAGTAGATTGGAGCAAAACCTATAGATGACTCTGCTAAGCTATCCATCTATGAGCTCATACAATAGTCCCCAAAGCATAGGGAGACTTTAATGGAAATTTTAAGGACAATTGAGCTCCAACCACAAGATGTGAATGCATTCACTCATTTTGTGGGACAAGTACAAGAATGCCAGGAACCTATAATTTGATTCTATGATTATGAGATTAAGATAGTACCTACTGCCTTACTAGACCCTCCGCTAAACATTGTGGTAGCAATCAATGACTTACCTTTCAAGAGGGTCTTGGTCGATACAGGTTCATCAATAAACATCATTACAACAACAGCAATAGAGCACCTTAAGATCCCCAAGTCCAATATCATTCCAGGAGCTTACACATTGAGAGCTTTTAATGATGCTTTATGCAATACTATGGGAATGATAGTCCTACCCATCAAGGTGGGGCATAAGACCATCCCTGTGATGTGTCATGTCTTGGAAGGGGCTATGCAATACAACATCCTCCTAGGGCATCCTTGGATAAGGGCCATGAAGTGTGTTCCTTCGATCTTGCACCAATGTGTCAAGTATGTGCATGAAAACAAAGTCTATGTGGTTCTGGCTGATGAAGAGCCATTCAAATACATCCATCAGGTGGACATTCTAGGAGAATTTGTAATTCCTTCTACCCACCTATACGTAGCACCTTCATCTCCAACCACACAATTGGATAACAAAGGCAAAGGGGTAAGAAAAGACCCATGCACATCAACACCTCCTGGTGCACTTAAAATAGTCAATGCTTCTAAAGTACCATCAACGTCAAAACCAAAAGATAATCAGAAGCTAAAGGCACCCTTAGTCAAGGAAGAAAGGCCCAAGGAAGTGCCAACTATAGCCATTGCTGAAATGCCAAGTCCTATGGAAGAAGAAGATCTTCAAGATCAAGATGAAGATAGTGATTACCATCCTACTTCACTAGTGTCATCCGTAGGGTCATCCACATCGCATGCATCAATACACTTGGCAAGCATAGGCATAGGGGAGTACCTTGTGTAGAACATTACCTTTACACCTATCATTGAGTCTACACAAGACATGGGAAGACCTAAGGACTTGAGACCACTAGTGGGAATAATGGTTCCACTTGGAATCCCTCCCAACCAAACCAATTTTGTCTATGCCAGCCTGGACTGCACCCATAAGTCTTCAGACGTAGAAGAGGATTATGATGAATTATTCATGGTCAATGTTCATTACCTCTCTAATCCTGAGTTTTCTCTAAGCTACTTTGAGCATTGCCATTGGCATGGCTATGGCCTTGGTATATATGAGCAAGGGTGCAGGTGGCCATACGAGCCACAATATCAGCTTCCCTCTAATAGGTTTGGGTTAGGCTATTATATTGGAGGTCGAGATGACTCTCTTGTAGTAGCATTGGATAGATTAAGCTTAGGGTTAGGAGAAGACATCGATTTCATTCCTTATCACCCCCTAAGAACAAGAAATTTGAGCAATAGACAAGTGGCCATGGTGAACGTACCACCACCAAAAATTTATCATCCAAACATCTCAATTGATTCCACCCCAATAGGGTACAACTCATGGGATGAAGAGAATGGATATGAAGCAAGTGATGATGAGGCACAACTTGGCTTAGCCTACCATGGGCCTCACTATTTACAAAGATTCACATGGTCCATCCACAATGAGAGTGGGTACATATCGGATGAAAGTGACTATGAATCAGAGGACTCAATAGAAAGAGCCTACTTAGGCCTAAGCCATCAACCCCTAACTTTGGGGCAAGAGACAAATGTAAATGGATTCTTCATAAGTGATGAAGAATATGAAGATGAAATGGAGATGGCCTACTTGGGGCCAAGACATGAGCCTTCTATTCTAGGGCCACATACCAATGCTAACAGTTTTTGGATAAGTGATGATGACTTTGAGGATGAGACCGAGATGGCTTATCTTGGGCCTCACCACTTGTGACAAGTCAATGAGCTAGTAGAAAGAGAGGTGGCACTGCATGCCAGAGATCCTAGATTAAGGTTCCTTGAAAGACCTATTGACTTAGGGGCTATTCACCGCATGGTCAATCCCCCTCCACCCACATTCCAAGAGATCCTTGAGCCAAATGACCCCATTCCATAGTCTATGCATAGAGAGAATCCAACCACTCACATGCTGCATAGGGAGGACCCATTCATCCCCAAACCACTAGAACCTCATCGTAAGTATGGAAGGGAAACCCCTAAAACAAGATTACACCCATGTGGTCCTAGAGATTTCATCCCATCCATCAACATGATCTCCATTGATTTGGCCACTCCACTTCATAATCTAGTAGATCCTACCAAATCATTGCATCTTGATGTAGAGGCTATTGATTGGGATCATGTTGATTCACCCATAGAGCTTGAAGACCTCTTCCCCAATGAAGAGATGTTACAGCCATTCCATTTTGCATCAGGTTGTGCGTATGACGTCTTCCATGTTGGTTTGGATCTTGAGTCAGTAGGACCTATAAATCCCATCGATGACATTCATTTGATACCCATGCCTCATCAACTAGAGGATGGGTCACATATGGCTATAGAAGTGACTTTCGAGGTGGACATCAGTGATGATCCTACCCAACCAAGGAAAGTCAAGTTCGGAGAAAGTCTATCTCCAGAGGAACAAGCCATCCTAATTCCTCTCCTCAAAGAGAGGCCAAATATTTTTTCTTGGACTTACAAAGACATGCCAGGGATAGATCCAAAGTTAGTCATTCACAACCTTTCATTGGATCCCATGAAGAAGCCAGTCAAGCAAAAGCTGAGGAAAATGCATCCAACCATCGCTTTGATGGTGAAGAATGAATTGCAAAAACTACTGGATGCAGTGTTCATAGTTCCTATCGACTACCCTGAGTGGGTGTCGAACATGGTACCCATGGGGAAACCCGATGGAAGAGTCCATATCTGCACAGACTTCAGAGATTTAAATAGGGCAACACCAAAGGATTCATTCTCATTGCCAAACATAGATGCTCTTGTAGATGCAACCATAGGTCATGAGATGCTCTCCCTAATGGATGGTTTTTTGGATACAACCAGATCCAGATTAAGCTCGAAGATCAACATAAAACTACTTTCATTACTCCATGGGGAACATTCTGTTACAAAGTGATGCCATTCGGTCTCAAAAATGTTGGTGCCACATATCAATGGGCCATGACATACATATTCCATGACTATATGCATAAGATCTTAGAGGATTACATGGATGACTTACTGGCCAAGTCCCTATTGCGGCAAGAGCATGCTGAAGTCCTTAGAAAAGTCTTTGACCACCTCATTGAGCACAATGTCCGATTGAATCCTAAGAAGTGCGTATTTGGCGTAACTTCTGGCAAGCTTTTGGGATTCATCGTATCCAAGAGAGGCATTGAAGTCGATCCTGCAAAGGTAAAGGCTATATTGGAAATGGCCACCCCTACCAACATTAGGGAGCTAAGGAGCCTACAAGGCAAGATAGCATCCATCAAAATATTCATCATGCAATTATCAGACAAATGCTGACCTATGAATCGGTTGCTATGCAAGGAGGTCCCCTTTCATTGGGATGAAGAATGCCATCAAGCCTTTGCAGAGATCAAAACTTATCTGGCAACACCACCAGTATTGGCTCCACCAAGGCCAGACATACCATTTTTACTATATATATCGGCTACTAATTTTGCATTGGGCACCATGTTAGCCCAAAAGAATGCACAAGATAAAGAGCAAGCCATATATTACATTAGTCGCACCTTGGTGAGTTATGAGCTAGGATATGCGTATGTCAAAAAGTTGTGTTTAGCAGTGGTCTTTGCAACTCGAAAGTTGTGACACTACATGTTGAGCCATACGACCTACGTCATATCAAAACAAAATCCTTTGCAGTACATGATGAGCAAGACATATCACAATACACGTACCACAAAGTGGATCATGCTATTGATAGAATTTGATCTAGAGTTCATAAGCCAAAATTCCATCAAGGGACAAGTCATAGCAGATCAATTAGCAGAGGTGCCTCTTCAGGATAACAAGCCTCTCACCATAGAATTGCTTGATGATGTGGTCTTTGCATTATCAGATCCGCCAGAACTCGAAGAACCTAAGAAAGAAAGAGACATGTCATTGTTCTTCGATGGTTCGAAGTGTGAACAAGGGGGTGGAGCAGGGATTGTCTTTATCACACCGCAAGGTGCTCCATTGCCCTTATCATTCAAACTAGACTTCCCTTGCACAAACAACAACATGGAATATGAGGCATTGATCTTGGGACTCCAAATAGTCATAGCAATGGGCATTAAAATATTGAATATCTTTGGTGACTCCTTGCTCATAGTAAACCAGGTCAAAGGACTATTTCAATGTAGGTGCCCACTCCTAAAGACTTACAAGGAACTTGTTGACACCTACCTAGCCCGGCTGGAATGGTATGACATCGAGGCAATCCCTCGTACGTCAAATAGATTTGTAGACACCATGGCCTCTTTGGGATCCTTAATCCCTTAGAATCCATCTACTGATTTTACAACCATTCATGTGAAAGTGCTTTCACACTCAACAATACGTCGTGAAGCTTTTGACAATCAAGAATCAGTCAACATGATCAACATCGAACCAAATCAGGATTGGTCCTTCGTAGCTAGAGATTTCTTGCAAATGGCACCTTGGGGGTCTTTGATCTCCCAAGGACCTATGGAGTGTGGCACAACCATACACCATAGAGTTGTTCCTCAATCCGTGTTCACCATCTCAGGAATGCAGGAAGAGCAAGCCATATTTTCTATAGAAGTCATGGCTTATCAGGATTGGCTTTCCCAACTACGGGACTTCCTGAAACTTGGAATAGTACCTCAAGGTTTGTCACATACTGAAAGGTGAACATTCAAATAGAAAGCAACAAGATACATCTTGCTAGGAGAAATCCTCTATAGATGAGGATATGATGGAGTATTACTCCATTGTCTTGAGCCCTAGGAAGCATCCTGGGCAATTTCGCAAGCTCACGATGGCACATGTGGAGGGCATTTCAGTGGCATGGCCATCGTTAAGCGCATCTTGAGAATGGGTTACTATTGGCCCACCATGGAAAAGGACTACTATGAGTATGTCAAGAAATGCATTAAGTGCCAGCATCATGCAAATCTAACGCACTTACCATCGCAAGCCTTGCAACCCATCCAGAAGCATGGCCATTCTCATAGTGGGGACTAGACTTGATTGGGAAGATCTCACCCCCATCCTCAGGCCGACACACATTCATCATAATGACCATTGAATACTTCACTAAATGGGTTGAAGTGATCCCCTTAACATCGACAACTAGACCAAGGATTGCGGAGTTTATACTCCACAATATCATAAGTCATTTTGGGGTCCCTTCGAAGATAATATCGGATAATGGGCCATCTTTCAAGAACAAAAATGTGCATGCTTTAATGAAAAAATACCATATTCAACATAATTTTTCAATGCCTTATTATCCACAAGCAAATGGGCAAGCATAAGCCTCGAACAAAATAATAGTCTCCATCTTGAGGAAGACGATGCAAGACAATCACAAGGATTGGCACATGCAGTTGCCTCTTGCACTATGGGCATACAGGACTAGTATACGGATGCCCACTAGGGCAACACCATTTTCACTAGTATATGGCACTGAGGCCATCATGCCACTAGAGTTGGAAATTCCAACTCTACGCATAGCATTAAAGGACTTCATAGATGATGATGTCACGTGAAGGCCCTTGATCAGTTGATGCTTCTTGATGAACGTCGAGTCAATGCTTTAGAGCATCTTTCAGTTTACCAAGATCACCTTGCATGAGCTTACAATAGTAAAGTCCACTTAAGAGAATTCAAGGTTGGAGATCTAGTGCTCAAAGAAAACCAACAGAATTTGAATCTACTCGCACCTACGAGACAAGTTCATGATAAATTGGATAGGCCCATACATGATTTCACAAAGAGTTGGGCCTAGAGCATATCACCTTATATCATTAGATGGTGTTGAAGAGCCTGAACCTCTCAATATCATTCACTTGAAGGCATTCTACACATAAAATACAAAAACATTCAAATATGTCAAAAATACAAAAACATTCAAATATGTCAAAAATACAAAAACATTCAAATATATCAAAAATACAAAAAATCAAAAAAATAAAAAATAAAATGTCAAATAAATTCAAAATAAATCAAAAATGCTCCAAGGGTATTCAAGCCGCTTGGTCAAAATCAAATCAAAATGCTCCAAGGGTATTCAAGCCGCTTGGTCAAATTCAAATCAAAATGCTCCAAGGGTATCCAAGCCGCTTGGTCAAAATCAAATCAAAATGCTCCAAGGGTATTCAAACCGCTTGGTCAACTCCAATAAAAAATCTCCAAGGGTAATTCATGCCACTTGGTCAAAATCAAAAATCTCCAAGGGTACTTCATGCTACTTGGTCAAAAATCAAAAAGCCCCAAAGGCATAATAAGCCCTTTGGTCAAATTAAACAAAAATACAAAAACAACATAAAAATAAAAAATACAAAAACAATTGCATCTCACATCTTGCATCCACATAATTGCATTACATTTTCATATCCATTACATTCGCATATGTCATGAGAGCCTTAAAAGTGATGCCACAGTTTGTCTCACAAACCATTCAAATCCATACCTCCATCAACACATGTGTGTAATTGTGTTTTTCAACACAACCATTATCTGTTGCTATACATAATATACTAAGGTTTTTCGGTTATTCAACCACACCTAGTGATCTTATCAACTTTTGTGGAAAACCATCTTGGTTAGTAGAGAATAAGGTCTAGTGGTGACAAAGCCTAGCATATCTCAGGATCCCACCACTAATTACAAACACTAAATTCTAGTTGGTACATAGGAAGATGAAAGTCGTTAAGTGGTTAGGTTACATAAAGCAAAAAGGGACATCCTTGCTTATCCCCCTATGCAACCAGTTCAAAAATGCTGAGAATTGACAAAAGGACAAGCTCCACCCTACCCAAAAATCCCTTGCTTAAGTCAACAAGCAAAAATCCCAGGTTCAAAGTTCAAAATCTTCAAAAGTCACACATCAACACCCATATTCATAGCTCAAAATATCAAAAGGACAAAAGCAAAATAAACAGTGATTATCATCACTACAAGAATCCCTTGCTCAAAAAGAAAACAAAAAAAATCAGTCAAAAATAAACAGTGATTTTTATCACTAAATACGAGCAAGTATCCCAAGTCATAATGAAGAAAAGAAGGGATTGGAGCTTGAATCCCTGGAATTCTCGACACTATACATGGATTGGAAGGAGAAATCCTTACGCATGACGATATGTCTATCACAAAAGCTATGCATTTGTATAGACCAATGTTTGAATGTGGATGAGCTAGCTTTAGGTAATCCAAAACTGCCTAGTGGTATAGTCCAATTGAGTCCAACATAAGAATAAGATGAACACTTGAGGATCCCCGATCTTAGCAATGGGCTGAAAGAATCCCACCTAAAATCGGAGGAAATGCATGGGTTCTATCTAAATATATTCATTTGCACACACAAGGAGAATGAGTATCTAGGACCATGATGAAAGCCTAATTTTCAAAAGCCTTAAATGATCAGTACACAGTCATTGATAGGGTAACTAGAGTGTTTGAATCTCCGGAAAGCCCCAAAATTCTTACATAGCAACAAATCATATCATCATTCACACCATCACTTTCTTTATAAGATTCTATAAATTAGGGGGTATCAACATAGTAGGACAGATACCGCATATATATTAGAAATAGTATATAGACGACCACTGACTACTTTATATCTTTTAATTTACAGAAACTTATCAAGAAAATACATCTCACACCATTACATCTCATATATGAATACTTAATCAATTCTTATGATAAGAGTGATTATTTAAATTCATGATTAATTTTTTACTTTCTGTGGTATCACCCATTAAGATTGTCAATGTCATATGCATTCCTTATGTTTTAAGTGATTAGAGCATACAGGTTCGTTTATACCATCCCATCACATAAGTTAGATGCATACAATTAAAGCAAAATTAAACATGCATTTAACAATAACATCGCATCCATAAACACAAAAACCAAATCACCCATCATTACATCATAAAGCATATCATAAAACATATAGGCAATATCCATTTGCATACAATCATAAATTCATCATTTATCAACTCAAAATACATCACATCATATCATCAAATCATATAAGCATCTACACATCCATATAAGCATCTATACATTGAAGAACACAAGCTTATACTGAGAGGGGGGGTGAACAGTATAAGACCACTTTTACTTTTTCTTCCAATTCAATATTATGTTGTGTCTAGATAGCAATATCAATAGCAATAATCAAAGCAATGCAAAAAATACCATACACAATAGAGACACCACAATTTACGTGGTTCACCCAATGTAAGCTACTCCACGGAGAAAATATTTTACTAAAACTTTCTCAATCAATCTCTTTGGTAATCACTCCCAATTACAATGTTTATGGATCTCTGTCCAAAGGAGATTCTAATCCCCTAATCTCAAGTTCATATATCTCTTCCACAAGATAACTCTTTCCACTTTTGCTCTGGCTATTTGATCTTCTAGAAGACTTTGTCTCTCTACTACAATAATTGGTGGATCTCTTTCCACTTGAAGACTCCTCACTCAGATCTTTCTTCAATCGTACTGGCTATTGGATCTATATACACTAAGACTCTGTCCTCTGTACTCTATCACCTCCAAAGCTCTCTCAATAGGCTCACTAAGAACCTTCTCAATAGGCTCACATAGAAACTGCTTAACAATCTCACACAGAACTTGTCAAATTTGTGCTAGCAAGCTCACCAAGAACTTGCCCAAATCTGCTCTAGCAAGCTCACCAAGAACTTACCCAAATATGCTCTAGCAAGCTCACCAAGAACTTACCCAAATTTTCTCTAGCAAGCTTACCAAGAACTTGCCCAAATCTGCTCCAACAAGATCACTAAGAACTTGTTCAAACATTGTCCTCAAATATGTCCCAACACTGTCCTCAAATCTATCCCAAAGGCCTTCTCAAAGGATCAATCAATCATGCTCAAGTAGTACTCAAAATGAACTCAACAATGAATGGCAATCTTAACTCAAATTAACTTCATAGAAGCATAAAGAGAATTTTTAGAGACTCAATATGTTCTAATATCACTCTCAACCCAAATTAATCTCAACTCAACTCATAAAAGCACAAAGACAATTGTTAGAGACTCAATATGTTCTAATATCAATCTCAACTCAACTCAACTCAAATCAATCTCAACTCAACTCAAGTCAATCTCATAGAAGCATAAAGAGAATTTTTAGAGACTCAATATGTTCTAATCTTACTCTCAACTCAAATTAGAATAATGGAATAGTTTATTTCATAGGACTTGAACAATCACTTCACACATCACTTGACTAGGCTCAATCAACTCAACTCAACCAATCACCACAAGGGACAACTCTCTCTCACACAACCCTAGTCCAAGTATGTATCAACCAACTCAAATGTTTCCAATAATGCTCAACCACAAATCTCACATAACAATGATACTCATGTTATTTTCTAACTCAAGTTCTTTTACAACCAGTGGGTTTCAATAACTATGCTTATCAAACAAGGTTTAGACACAACTCTCAATTCATAAAACCTTGAAGCATTCAACCAACCACTTTCGAAAAGGAAACCACAAACAATCCTTTTCCCTCCAATGATATTTCAGAAATCAACCACCATAAACAATCAATAGGAGAA
Organism: Wollemia nobilis; assembly: GCA_028583015.1. Taxonomy (NCBI): domain Eukaryota; kingdom Viridiplantae; phylum Streptophyta; class Pinopsida; order Araucariales; family Araucariaceae; genus Wollemia; species Wollemia nobilis. Next base: position 6,416,108 of record JAQPPZ010001417.1, on the reverse strand, counting down.
TGTGCCCATACCTTTTATGAAGATAAAAAAAAAAAACCTCTTTGTAAATGCCACAATCACAAAATTATTTTGCCAATCTTCACAAGGGTTAGTAGATCACAAAATAATCAACATTACTTCACTTTTCAATAATCATCACCAAGGCCTTTAATTGCACAACTTCCTTATCTATCCTAAAACCACTTGTACCATAAAATAAAATAAATCAAAACATTGCATAACCTTTTCACTCCCAAAACCACTTATACCATAAAATAAAATAAATCACAATATTGCATACCTTGTCACCTCATGAAAGAATTAATCCTCTTGAAAAATAACAAGGCAAAATTCACTTTTGGAACCCCTTTGCAAAATTAGAAATATCTCTTTACACATACCTTATTTCTCCTTCTAAATAATTTATTCAAATAGCCCTCGAAATAAGCTTTTCGACGATATATAATATGCCCAATTTCCAAAATAAATTGAAACCTTTACACACACACACACACACACACACACACACACACACACACACACACACACACACACACATATATATATATATATATATATATATATATATATATATATATATATGCTACCCTCCATTAATTGCACATAGGTCGGCCCTCCATTAATTTAAACTTAAACTTTAAACTTTAATATCTTCATTACCGGAGGTCCTTTTTCGATGAAACAAAGTTTTGCCTTGGATTTTAAGAAAATCCCTTTCCACATAAGCCCGCAATAGTTTTAAATAAAACCTTTTATTTTTCCTGCCTTGGTTTTCATAAAAACCCTATAAATAGCCATGCTTTCCAAAATATCATAAATGCTTATTTATGAAATATTTTGGCCACCAAAACCAAATGTGATCCATGTGACATCAATGACAATACAAAATACCTCAAATTAACACAAATTTCCAATACACATCCATCTAAGTATATACAATATCATCTATCACCTAACATATACATCAAGTCATCATAATACCATCATCACATCACATCACATCATAAAACAAAATAACAACAAAAACATGAGCAATAAATGATACACATAATGATTTATAATGCAAATATATCATAAAATTATGTGTGTCAAGTCCATGGATATACAAAAATACCCATGGGCTATAGTCATATAGGTCAGCCGACCTCAAAAACAAAACCAAGAGCACCATCAATCAAATACTGGGCCTACACCCCTTGCAACACGCCCCTTGTGCCCGGATCTCTAGGAGAATGGTGCAAGCTAGACCCTACTGGTCTCTCAATATAATTCTAGGCCCCATGACCAAGCCAAATAGAAGACTGCCCTTCTATAGAGCTCCTGTTGACCTGTGACCCACCTATGGCTCCTCTCTCCTTAAGGATGGCTCCTAGCCTCCTTATTTGCCTCGAGAGAGCAGCAATATGGGCTGCATCCTCAGTAATTTGTACATCACTCTCATCTAGCAAACCTTGTAGATGCTTGATCTCATCCTTGAGAGCTGCCCTTGAAGGACCCTCAAGAGTAGGAGGAGCAACAACAACCTGCATCTGGGAAGCTCCTCCCATAACGGCTTGCAAGGCCTGTATCTAGTCTGAAAGTTTCACTATAGTGGTATCTCCCTGAGCTATGATGGTGTCATGATGTTGTACCTATATCTTGGTCGACTGGAACTTGGCATCCACATCATGCAATTATGCCCTAAGAGGAAAAGCTCTCTCCTCAGGCTCCATCTCCTCCTCTACCTCCTCAGGAGCCTCCTGCTCCTCCACTACCACCTACTCTACCTATTGGCCCCATGCTGTAGTCCTAACATGAATCATGTACCCCAATGGATCTGCTCCATCTCTTCCATCATCCTTTCAAACCATACTACCCTCACTGTGCCACATCAGGTCATCCCACCACCGTAAAAATGTATATGTGACTCCCTTAGCCACTCTAGGATCAACAACTAGGGCATCCTCCTCATCAGCTAACTCTGTAACCTATCGAGGAGGGAGGTATTTATCTACTTTGATGCACCTATGCAAAAATGGTGCTAGTAGCACATCCTACTGCAACTCGTACTAACGAAAAACCTGATAGCAAAAGAAGTGCTCCTGAATGCTAATCTTACGGTTGATGAGCCATCACTTGTGCCACATCCTAGAAGTAAAACTAGTCGGGTCATCCCAAGCGGGACACTCATGATATGGGTGCCATATGACATCTCCAACCTGGAGTCTAGTGAAAGTATCAATATAATGATACAACTCCCCTACAAAAGTGTGGCTCTTGCACTCCTCGCTCTCTCTAGCCCATCTGGTGGTATAGCACTACATCCGCCCATCCACAGCTGTGATCTCAATAGGAAGCCCCTTGGAATGATCTACCTTAATGTGCTCCCATCCCTAGATTTGCAAAAGCCAACTATAGGCGATGTTGACACGACCCCTTTGGTAGATGTGGTACAGCTCATTATAACACTGAGCCAATAGAGACTTGCCCCACACATATCTGATAGGCTCCTTGCTATTCATTAGGTCTTGAACCATCATGAGGAGATTCCAAGGGAACTTCAAGCCTGAGAATTCTCAGATAAGGGTGTTGCTGATGACCATCAACAATACCGCATGCCTCGTTATGAAAACATGCTCTCGATACTAGCGGATAATGGACACTCCCCCAGACTTGGTGTCTTTCAGAGCCTCCGTAGAGCGCCCTCTAAACACCTGAGTGAAAATAGCCACATGATCATTAGTGTCTAAAGAGATGATGGCCACTCCATCAAAATGGATCTAAAAGATCCTGTACACATCCTTTGGCGTAATGGTCATCTCGTCAATCGAGAGGTGGAAGGTATTATTCTGAGGGTCCCAGCAATGGGCCAAAGACGTAAGGTAAGCCTGATCTAACATAATGTGAGGTAGTCTGGTAACATATTGGAGCTCACGAGCCTTAAACCACCTCCAATCCATGTCATCTGAAAGAGATAGAATATCATTCATGAGCCTCGGGTCTCGATCCTAAGCAGTAATGATCTAAGCAAAGAAAAAGAAATATGAAACATAGCTACAGTGCATCTAAGGTATAAATCCCAATAAAACATGAAAAATCTGACACTCTCCTAAATCTGAGTAAAGAGGGGGATAAATACACATAGGCATGCAACACACGCTAAAAAGTAGTTCAAAATTCCCAAAAAATTAAAAACTATCTTAAAAAAATCCAAAAAAAATAATGAAATATTTGCAAAAATGGTTAAGGGATTTAGTCGTTGTCGCCCACAGTGGCCAAAATCTAGCCATTGGAGACAGCAGCGGCCAAAGCCCAACGGATAATTTTTTTATCGTTGGGGTTCAAACCTAGCTGCTCTGAGCGGTAATGACCAATTTTTTGTCGCTCTAAGCGATAGTGGCTGAAAGTCGACACGGAAAACCCCTGAACCCTAGGTCATAAAATACAAAAAAAAATGAAAATGTCAAAAATGGTGACCAACCCACTACATAAAAACCTATACTAAGCCTAGCTATGTATTCCTTTCGTTACCAACAGGTTTAGTGAGGTTCATTTACCATTTACTTAGTGAGGTTCAGTTTTACCCAAGAGCAAAAAATAGGGTAGGGTTTGAAAGAATACCCGAGAAGCTCTGGCTCCTCCAATAGCTAATACCTCACCCTGCGCAGCCATATCCTCTACGCAGGTATCTTCCACAACTGCAACTGTCATTGTCTCACTAGAACTCTAAAAAGTGAATTGTCAAAAAAGAAAATGACAGGTCAAAAACCCTAAAAGTGTATTTTTATATTTTCAAATTATGCCTTGGTTGCTTTTGACATCAGTAGCCCAAACTTTGTGACCACTAAAGGCAACAACAGCTACAGGTAGAGACTCAGAGGTCGCTGGACCTGACAACGGCCTACTCCACAAATGAAAACAAAAGATTCCTTCCATGGGGGATAACAAAAAACCATTAAATAAACACATTTTGATGAATTAAAATCATCTTGATGATCAAAATAACAAAAAAAAATCACATAAAAGCATAATCTCAAGCGGGACTCGTATCCAGTTGCTTATTCTATCCACTTGATGATTGTAGTGATTCACACTCAATACACTTCAATGAGATGAGTAGGTTACCATAAGGCCACTTGGGGCAAAAACATTTCATTTTGGAATTATGATGTGCCACCCTTCAATCCCGAAGAAGACCAAGATAGTCAGCCTACTCCACAGGTATGAAAGGATCATCCTAATTCCCCTATGATACCAAAAACATTAAGTCAAAGTGATACACTATGACCATAAATAGAATCACTCATCCTAACTCCCTAAGAAGGCTATTGATAGCTGGACCGCTCCTCGGGATAGGGATGGATGATTATTATAAATAATTGGAATCACACTTAGATGTGGGATTGCCCATTAAAAATAACAAATGCTAAGAAAGGAACCATATTAGCCATATTGGTCAAGTGACTTGTCGCTTCATTCATTATTATTTCTTCACCAATCCATTGTGTGAGGAGGTAGTTCAAAGCTTCAACATAATCATAATCAAATCAATAAAATATCACTTGATCACATCAAAACTGTGTTCATCCTACGAATCATTGCATACAACAATCACAAATTTTCCTTTTTTTTTGGGAATGTAAGCAGACATGACATCTTCAATTGTAGCTCTCCTATCGGTCAGAATTGTTGTAGCAGCTAAAGCTACCCAATTGAATTTGAGGAATGAGTGCAATTTAGCATGCCCAAGCCATTGAGCTAAGTCCTCAAAAAATTGAGGTGATGATTCGAAGGATGTGCATCATCTTGCATAGTTGGGCCATCCATTTTTTATCATACCATTGATCACCATACACCCTACAAATAGATCAGTCTACATTTTTTCTCAACGTTGTGTTTTCCACACAACATGTCATAAAAAGGGGCATTTGTAGACACCTAAAATATGTCATGCTTAGGGGATATACTCACATAGACACATTCATAAGATCATATGACATAATCTTGGACTTTCCAAGCATCAATAGTGGTTCTCACCACTCATTTGGGGCCTTTTCAAGCCATCCAAGCCTAGCCGCTCAAGCCTAGAGTGACCAAATCTTAGCCGCTCAAGCCTAGAGTGGCCAGACCTTAGCCGTTGTAGATGACAATGGCTAGATATTAGTCACTGCAAATGATAGTGGCTAAACCATAAAAGTAGTTTTATCGACAAACAGGTCTAATCATGGTCAAAAGTGGTAGTCTACATGCAATAAAGGTGAGCGGGAGTAATTTTGCATTCCCTTTCATGACCAGTTCATATGGGAGACTTGAGTTTGCATTTAGACTTTAGTTAACTGGTATTTAAACATATAAAATACAAAAATATTGTCATGATAACTCTCACTATGCATGAGGAATTCATTCCTAGGGCTTGGACATAGACCTAGGGTTTCACACTATAAAAGGTGCAAGCCTAAGAGCACCAAGGATCAATCTTTTATCTATCGATATTTTAGTAATGCCAAATTTATCAGGACAGGTCATTGAGGAAATCTTTTGAGACTTGGAGAGTTCCCCTCGGAGATCACATTTACGATGAAGCCCTGACAAATTGGAGAGCATAGCAACCATTATTTCAACATCGGATACAAGCTTTGACCCATAAATTTGGATCAAAGAGGATGAGAGTCACTTTAGCAGTTGCTGTCTTGGACAGTGGCCCATCAGCCTAGCTTAGGGTTTTAGACATTAGATTCATTATTTTATTTAACATATCATTAGCATAGCATCATTTTGTTCATTCACATTCATAGCATTAGTTTAATTTGCACTTACTTTCATTTGTTATATTCATTGCTAACAACCTCATTCGGGGAGGTATTCTTGGACATCTAAGTGTGTGTTGTTGTTTCATTGCTTACAGGGCCACATGTTCATTAGATGAAATCTGCAACATACGAGAGAAAAAAGGGATCCCTCTAGGAAACAGACCTAGAGAAGGAGGCATCTGTAAGCCCTCATACATTTTCGTGTGTGAAATCGGGAAGCTTTTGAAAGTGCACCACCTCTTTGTGAAAGGGGCACTCTTTGCCTATTTGTAACCTTATTGTATCGAAATGGGTATCCCTAAGAGGGACCGACATGTAACCGGGTTTCAATACAAATAAAGAGATCCATATTTGTTATTTTTGTGTTATATGCTTTTCATTGTCTTCCATTTCATTTTTGGGTTTTAATACATTGCAAGTAGAGTAAAAAGAGCGGTGTGTGCATCCCAAGGTTGCTATAGAGTATATTACATCATTTAGGTCATTTAAATGTACCACCTTAAGTACATAGTTAGAGTATGAGATTACTTTAGGGGGAAGTTAGCTAGTTACTTCAGGCAATGTAATAAATGCACAAGTGGCAATGTGCAAGTTGTAAAGTGCAAGGTGTCCCCTTGTACATCTAGGTAGAGTGTTGGCCAAAGAATCTCTTTCTATATAAAGGGCCTCATAAATCAAGTTAGTATCAAGTCAAGTTCTTATCTAGTGCATTTTAGTAGATAGTGGTGCTCCTGTATGGATCCCAATGTAGCTCTTTAGCTCATAGTAATGGAGTGACCATTTCCTCCATACTACATTGTAATTTGATCATTTCTATTTATAGTATATTTCAATCATATTGCAGACTCACTTTATTTCATATTTATTGCATCTTATTAGGACCTGTGTTAGATATCTTCCATTACATATATCCTCAAAATCTAACAAATATTGGTCCTCATAATTCCTCTTTCTTTAGTATTTTCCTGGCCTTATGCAAATGTTCACTCTAGATCTATACTCATATTTGTTTCCTTTTTCATCTCAAGATTGAATCTTTCATCTGAACTATGGTATCCTTTACATTCTTTGTATCATGGAACAAGGCTAAGAAGCTTGTGTGCCTTGGGGGGTCTTGTAATATAATTATGAGGTATGGGATTTATAATAAGAGGAGACCTAAATCTAATTCCTATCCATTTGAAATCAAGAGTCCATATGGTAGAGGTAACAGATAATGCATAGTGATGTGACCAACTAAGATTAGTGGGTGAAACCGGTTCCCTCTTCTTCAATCGGGTGGGAATCTCTTCCTATATCATACTTTAGGATTTATTATATTTCTTAAAATGATATTCACAACATTCTTGAAACTTCCCAGTGCATTCGTTCAAGTGAATAACACATTGGCATATGATATTTGATTTGCTCATTAGCTAAAGATACTTTGTAATGACTACAAGGGCATTAGAATACTCAAATATAACCTATAATACTATTGTATATTCCTTACTCATATACTTTTTAGCCCTATCTCTTTGATGAATTTGTTTTTATAGCATTCCAAACATAAATGTTAGGGAATAATGTACAGTCCTCAACCACTACAAAGTTGTGATTGAAAAATTCATAGAGAAAATATTTTTGCTCTAGGGTGCTAAATCTATATGTCTCCAAAGTATGGTTCAATCCAGAGTAAAAGCTAAAAAACTACCACTTAAGAAACTATCCTTGTAAAAAAAACTATAAACCCTTGTTGGATGCCCATATTTTAGCATTTGTTCTACAATTTTACAAGTTGTTTCAAATGTTATTTGCAACCTAGTTAGTTATGTCTCCAATTTTCCATTTTTCTTCTCTAAATTTTTGAGGGATTGTACCCTCTACTCTAGGTAAGCACATATCTTTTCCCACCACTCAATGGCATCATTATAAACATATAATTTTACCATATTTAAGGAATAATGACTATATGCTTAAGGGCTTATAAGGGATTAGTTTGTACCTCCTAGTCTTGGTCTAAAATGGACTCTTCAACCTATAGTGATGACCTAATATCATCATGTTTTGTGGTCGTATAATATATCTCTTGATATTTTTCTAATGCCATTTCATTTGCTTTCCCCAATTGTTCTACTTTGTTCATGATTGTTGTTTCTTTTGTACTATCTTTTAGGTATCAAAGAATGGAGGCTATCAAATATTTTTTCCTTTCCTCTAATTGGTCATCATGTTGTGTATATGCTAGGAATTTTAGAGCCCCTAGGTGACTCTATTATCCCTTGAGTTTAGTCAATTCTTCCTCCATCTAGGTAAGCAGGTTTTCTTTTTCCTAGAATAACCTCTTGGCCTCCTTCAATTCCTCCAATTGTTTCTTCGTTTTTCCTTTCGCAACTTCCAGAATTATGATTTCATCCCTTGCATCTTCTTTTTCTATCATCACCACCTTGTATGTTATTCCACTTCCACTGTCATCATTCACCATCATCTTTTTTATTTTTTTCTTCTTTTAATTTTGCTCCATGGCAAGACTTATCTCTTATAAGTTAGTGGTATGTGTTTTTGCATGATTTCTCTATCTCTTGTGCTTATATGTGTTAGCTTTTTGAGCTATATGCTAAAAGGAAATGAAGCCACAAGTAATGGGAATAAGCAATAAATCTAACAACTATGATAATGGAAGCTAAACAAGCATGAAACTAAGACAAGATACTTCAAAAATAGCTCATGTAACAACCATTAATGAAGGCTCACAAAAATGGAGAATACAACATATGGAGCTCTCTATTAGTGAATACATAGAGGATACATACTTCCTTACAATGAGCCCTATATATAAGAAGATGAGTTGCTTGGGCCTTACTCTACCTAACTACATGAAGGACATATGTGCTTCTGCATGATAGACACTTGTCCTTTTACATCTTGCACATTCTAACACTTGTGCATATATTCCTTCTACCCCAAGTAACTCCTAATATAATAATGTACCTAAGGTGGTACATAGTCATGTACCTAAATAATGTAATAGACTCTAACTCTAACACCCCCTGTATTACATTATTTAGGTATTGAAGACTTTAGTCTTCAATATGGATCTTGATCTGGTTCAATCTTCAATGGAGATCTCCAATATCCAATCTTCACAAGGACTCCTCTCCTAGAGTCTCTTCTTGAATCTGCTACAAGGCTTCTAGGGCCTTTTCTCCTTCTACAATCTTGTAGGTCTGTAGTATTTAGCAATGGGATCTCTTCTTAGGACTCCAAATATGGATTCCATTCCTTATATAAGGTCTTCTATCAAACAATCTTAAATCAACGGAGTTTGCCTATAGTGGGTCCAAAGGTGCATCCAGTTGGAAAAACTATAGCAATAGTATTTGGATAAATTCTAGCAATTGTGCTTTCTTGTGGCTTGATCTACAACCTAGATTCTTCTTAAATTTTTTGTAAGGGACTTCCATTGCTTCTGTAGATGACTAGCCATATCTAAAACTTCCTTCTTCCTTCAATTTTACTTCAGGTGTTGGATTGATTATGAAGAATATATTCTTCCTAACTTTCTTGTAGGAAGCTTCCCAACTCACTAAATTTCCTTTCCCTACAACAAAGTATTAGTACTAAAATCTAAATTTAGAACTGATGAATCTTCACTAGTTGATTATCAAACTAGTGGATGCAATGCTGAGTTATTCTTGTAACTTTGTGGAAAAACTCTAGCCAGATGCTCCAATGTGGTTTCCTTAGCCATTAGGTCTCTCTTGGAATCTTCAATCCCTATTAATCTACAACAAAGAACTAATCTTTGCATAATAAATGTGCATCAATATTTAGGCAACGAAGTTGAAATCTCTTAGTTGTCTATTGTAGGAGGTGTCCCAATCATCTGAGAATTAATTCTCTATAATAAAATAATAGAAGATGATAATATAGATCTCAATAGAAAATAGTCTTTAGCTCTGACTCTATCATGGCTGGATAAATAATATGTCTGCCTCTGGATCAATGTATATGAGTTACCTCTGGGTTTCATTCTTTGGGTCACTACCTTTGAAATACTACCACTGGTACTACCTCTAGGTCACTACCTCTAGGTCACTCTCTCTGGGTCACTGCCTCTATATCATTACCACTGTCTCAAGGTCACTACCTCTATAACTCTGCCTCTAGGTCACCTTAGATAATCACTATCTTTGGGTCATCCATTAGAATACCCATAAGGGTATTGCTTCTATAGGATCATCATTGTAGGTTACCTCCCAAGCTATGCTGGGATCATAATCATTGATTTCATATTCTTGCATGATAATATTAGTACCATTCTTTCCATTCAATGCACTTTGATTCTCCATTATACTTGGTTTTTAAGTGCAATAGGTTCCTATGATGTAGGCTACCTTATGACTCCCTAGATAAGAGTATATAATCAATCTTGCTAAGATGCCTTCTATCTAGCAAGTGTTTAGATGCAATATGAGTTTAGCTTTCTTGGTTTTAGTAGAATCCCTTTAAGTATTGTGAACTAATTTGATAAAACCTTTCTTGGATTAGGTTTTGTAGGCTTCCTTATATCTCCCTAGTAGTTTAGAATATGCTTAGTTCACCTTCTAAGTTGATTTTGCAATGTTTTGAGAATAATCAACTTCTACCTTATTTCTCCTTATGAAGAAAGCTAAAGATAATGCACCTTCAATTTGATAATGTTCTCTATGGTTGGTTTCTTTTGTCCCTTTGTATAAGAGTATGAGACAAGTATAATTAAGTCCAACCTCTAAGCAATTAATAAACTTGCTTCTATATCCCTTAATAATTTCTAAATTCCAATTTCCTAAGGTTTGATGTAGTATACCTTATATCTCCCTAATTTGGAATTTTAAAAATTAATTAATATTTGCAATAATATTAAATTTTTAATATTGAAAACCTAATTCCTCCAAAAATTATTTGATTGCAAAAATTTAAGGTTAAAAATAATATTTTACAAATTAATATTTAAATATCTAAGGTAGAAACCCTTATATATCCTACTTAATTATGTGTATAATGCAATGATATATTCTTAGAAATATGCACTTATATCTCCACTTTAACCTTAAAAAAACAAACAACTGATTACCTTACGTTGTTCGATGGTCAAATTAGCAAATGGCATGTTGTCTTCAGACTAATGTTTCTCTAATAAATATACCTTGGAATTCGAGTTGTCTTGCATGCAAAGACATTTCCACTACTGGCTATTACAAGTGTGTGTAACATGATAACTGAAGCACTCAAGCACATACCTCAAATGTTTCTTCAGGTGTTACATTTTTCATTTCCATCCATGTGCATTTAGCGCTCCTTATTTGGTGTTCTAGGTGGCATAAATACTTATCAGGACAATAATATTTTTAGCTATGACTATTGTATCACCTATCCATTACAACCAAAAGAACATATTGATAGCATCTAGAAAGGACGTTACTTTGGATCACATTCCTTCAATGCTCATCTAGAAAATGCACTTGATAGATGTCTTCAATAGGCATTGTAGAAAAATATAACAGTCCTGGTGCTCAACCTGTTATCTGTATTTGTTATCAATAGCCAGCTATTTCAAATTCAATGCTCAAAATTCAACCAGGAAGCAATGACCAATCATAATTTATTTTGTAATGGCTAAACTATTCACTGTCACAGTTGTCTATCCACGGACCCTAATTTCATCTTCCATGTGATGTTGGAATCTTTGATAAGATGCACAACCTATCGTACCTTCACCTACACATAGGTATTTTAGGTAACTCCTACTCTAGTGGCTCTCGATGACTATAATGGCCCACTTCTGACACGATTAAAAAACTTTCGCATTTGCGATGCTCTACATTCCTCTCTAAGCATCAAAATGAAAATGTTTTATTCTTCTTTGAATGGATATTGACAACCAAAATTTATGTTACAATGGTCTCCACAACCATTATCTGAATAAAAAACTTTGCTCTACTTTTCACTCCACACTTCTGCTGCATAGTTCCTACTACACAATTTTCCTATGTAGTTATCTTCGAGCTCTGCAATTTGCGCTGCTCTCACAGCAACACGTTATTAAATCTATTCAACTTAGGTTGTATCTCTAATTAATTTAAGTTTAACACATGCACAATTGGTGCCCAATGTTGTTATTTCTAAAATAAATAAATCTAGAGATTTATGTTTCTCTCCCAGATGTTTTCCAACTTCTTTATCAAATTCTTCACTGCATTGTATTCTTTAAAATTGATTAGCACCAAGGTATGCGCTTCTTGAGTGAAATTGAAATAGTTCAATGATGTGTTCTTCATAGCACTTTAAGGTTTTATAATAGCTTGAATAAAGAGAGCTCTTGTAATGATCACTATGAATGAATGTAATAACTCTCAACCTGTTGGTACTATATTCCTAGTTTAGCTCACTTCTATGAATGCAACATATTCCCTGCTTGTGTGCTACATTGATACTAAGCCTTGCTATTTTGATTGCTTGTAGCTTCATGAGATGCTTACCCCCTATGTTTTCAATATTCACTTATGCTTTAGAGATGGTGGTTTCAAGCTTCTAGCCATATGAAATAGTTTACCTTTTGGATGACAATGCCTTGCACCAAATTATATGCAACCTATAATTTTCAATAGAGTCTTTCTGTTGCTTTCAATAGTAAGATGTAGATATTTTTCTTTCTCTTCAAATATATATAACTTCTACTTTTATGTGCAGGTTTGGACCTTGTAGGAATTAGCTTCTGCACTACCTTGAAGACCTTAAGTTGAAACCTATTTCATGCAACTTCTAATCCTTGAAATTGGTGCTTAATAATCTTAATAATGAACCAAATATAAGAGTTCAACTGATGAAACTTTTGCACCTAAGTTGCATACATTTTCAACCTCAATTTGATGATGGAGTTCTTGGTGATTTGGATCACTTGAATGTTGCCCTATGCTGGATGGAATTGTAGCTCTGATACCATGTTAGTTTTTTGAGCTATATTCCAAAAATAAATGAAACCACAAGTAATGGGAATAAGCAAGCAATCTAACAATTATGACAATGGAATATAAAAAAGCATTAAACTAAGACAGGATGCTTTAGAAATAGCTCTTGTAACAACTATTAATGAAGTCTCACAAAAATTTAGAATACAACATATGGATCTCTCTATTAGTGAATACATAGAGGATCCATATTTCCTTACAATGATCCCTATATATAATAAGATGAGTTTCTTGGGCCTTAATCTATCTAACTGCTGAAGAACATAAGCTTATACTGAGAGGGGGGTGAACAGTATAAGATAAAACTTTTTACTTTTCAATCCAAATGATAACAACAATAATATCAAAGTAGTAAACAATGCACACATCATCACACACATGAGAGACATGATTTAACGTGGTTCACCCAATGTGGGTTACATCCATGGAGAAAATATTCCTTATAAATTTTCTCAATGAATCTTTTGGGAATCAAATCCCTATTACAATGTTTATGGACCTCTATCCAAAGGAGACACCAATCCCCTATGCTCAAGTTTGTGGATCTCTATCCACAGGAGACCTTTGTCCCCACTGCTCTAGTTTGTGGATCTCTTTCCATAGGAGAACTCTATCCCCTCTGCTCTAGTTTGTGGATCTCTCTCCATAGGAGAACTCTATCCCCTCTGCTCTACTCAAATCTGATCAAATATACTCACAACTCTGATCCAATATACTCATAACACTGATCCAATCTGCTCACAAGTCTACCTCAAACTTACTCACAAGTCTACCTCTAACCTGCTCACAAGTCTACCTCAAACCTGCTCACAAGTCTACCTCTAACCTGCTCACAAGTCTGATCCAATATGCTCACAACACTATCTTAAACCTGCTCTCTATCTCTACTCAATTTTTCTCTAATACATGCTCATAACTGCTCATAACACATGCTCAAAAATATTTCACAAATATGCAAAAACTTATCTTCAAACCTAGCACAAGTAGTTCACAATATCTAGCACAAATGTCTCAATCTCTTTCAACAATAGAAGCACAACTTGTTCTCAAACTCTATCTCAAATATTTCCAAAACCATTCAAGAATGAAGTACAAGATTAGATTTAATTTTTAATAAATTATGTTTCAAACCCTAACTCAAATATTTTCAACAATGCTTACCAAACAACCCTTTTATCTCCACCTTATGTTTCAGAAACATTTACTCAACAAAATACCTTAAATAAGGAATGATGTGCCCATACCTCTTAATTTGCTCTTATGAAGATATGTCTTCAAAAACCTATCTCACAAACAACTAATTTTTCTAGTGCCACTTCAAGGGTTAGATAGCAAAATACTTTCTCAAACCATCCACATGAACTTCCTTCTCAAAATGTATGCACAATTTTATTCCAAACCAATGCTCTATAACTCTCTTGGTTTTTCAAAATAAAACATCAAATCATGAACCAAGTCCTTCAATATTAATGCAAATATTACAAACAATAAAAACACATTTTACACCTTTTATCTCCCACTTTCATAAAATAATTTCCAAACCACTTAATGACCCATAACACAGATTTACAATATTAAATCAACCATTTACACCTTATCACTCCTACTTTTGCATATATAAAAATAAAACTTTAATGACAACAATATCTTCAAAAATATTTTGCAAAAATAAATTACCCTTATACCTCCTATATGCCAAAAACCTTTACACCATTGCACACCCCTCAAACTTCATGCAAAGCAAATTTAATCAACCTTAGCACATACCTTTTACCAAAAATAATATTGTTGGCATGGATGAGAATTGACCCTCCGACCTCAAACTCCTAATGCAATGCATGACCGCTTGTGCTAGCCAAGCGGTTGAGACCTAATGTATAGGCCTCCACTCTTATTCCCTTGGCATTCACCAAAAAAATTAAATCCTTCAAAACTGGTGCTAGGGAGAATCGAACCATGAACCTCTACCTCACAAACGACTTAGCATGAATCTAGCCACCATTGGGCTACCCTAGTGGATGATGTCAAGGAGCGAATGAAAATTATTTATTTCGTTCTCCTTTTGCACTCCAAAATCAACGTTGTCCCCTCTTCCTCATTCGCTGTCACCACTTTGCATGAGACATAAAAATCAAAAATATACTTTTATTTCCAAAGTCTTAGGGGTATTTATATGTTTCCATGCATGTTTTAGACGTTGGCCCTCTTTCAAATTTATTTAAAAATAATTTGAATTATCTTTGGTGCCATGTAACTTTATACTTAGGTATTATAATATTTTATAAAATATATTATAATAAAACCTTTTGCCTTGGGTCTTTTTCCACCAATGAGAAGTCTTATCTTTTCTTTGCAATTTAAAATCTCCCTTTGTTTTTTATTTACCAAATGAAGCCCTTGTTACTTTCAAACTCTCTTAATAATATTTAAATTTAAAATTTAAATATTATAATCCTTTTCTTCAAAATTCTCTTTGCTTGCTTTCACAACCATGGAAAATTCCTTTGCATTTATTATTTCAACCTTGAAGACAAAACTCAACCTTTTCACCTTTGACATCAATGACAACACTATACTCAAAATTTCCAACAATCTCCCCTTTGTCATTGATGGCAACCCTTTCTAAAAATTCCTTTTCCTACCACTTGGATTCCAAATCTGCTCCCCTTTAGGAACTGCTCCCCCTGACTGAATGCTCTCCCCTTACTCAAATTTCTCCCCCTTTGACATCAATGGCAAAGGGACTCCTTTGGGGCTAAATATAAGACTCTTAGCTTAGCCCCCTCCCCACCTCCTCTCCTTGAGGTGATTAATTTTGGGGTGGGAGTAAGACTACTCCCAATTTCCTTCTAAGATACTCAAAAGTTTCCTTTGGCAATGGCTTAGTAAATATGTCCACAATCTGTTCCTTTGTAGTAACATATTCCAATTTGACTTGCTTATCCATCACCTGTTCTCTCAAAAAATGATATTTGATCGGAATGTGCTTGGTCCTTGAGTGCATTACTGGATTCTTTGAAATGTTTATGGCACTTGTATTATCACATAGTATGGAGATGGGATGATCATGCTCTATCTTGAAGTCCTTTAAAGTTTACTTCATCCATAACACTTGTGTACAACAAGCAACCACTACAATGTACTCTACCTCTATTGTGGATAAGGATATTGATGCTTGTTTCTTGCTTAGCCAAGAGACTAAACAATCTCCAAGAAAGAATGCTCCTCCACTTGTGCTTTTTCTATCATCAATATTGCTTACCCAATCTGCATCTGTATATGCTATGAGAGTGAAATTATCACTTCTGGGATACCAGAGTCCAAAATCCATAGTTCCTTTTAAATACCTGAGAATTCTCTTTACTTCCAGTACATGTGTTTCCTTTGGTGTTGCTTGAAATCTTGCCACTAGTCCCATTGCTTGCATTATATCTGGTCTTGTAGTTGTGACATATAGTAAGCTACCAATCATAGATCTATACAATGTCTGATTTGCCTCAGGAGATTCATCATCTTTACTCAACTTGCATCCTGTAACCATGGGGGTACTCACTGGTTTGCAATCCTCCAATTTGAATTTCTTCAGCATTTCTTTTATATACTTGGTTTGTGAGAGAAATACACCCTTTTCTGATTATGAAATCTGTAGTCCAAGGAATAAGGACAACTCACCAAGCATTGACATTTCAAATTCACTTTGCATACTCTTTGCAAATTTTTGACACATCTTATCATTATTACCTCCAAAAATGATATCATCCACATAGACAACCACAATTAATAAGTCATTTCCTTCATTTTTGATGTATAAATTACTGTCAACTATTCCTTTTCTGAAACCCTATTCTTGAAGATACTTATCCAACCTTGAATACCAAGCTCTAGGAGCTTGCTTTAATCCATAAAGAGCCTTCTTTAATCTGCATACATAATCTGGCTTATCACTTAGGTTGAACCCCTCAAGTTGCTCAATGTAGACCTCTTCTTCCAAGATGCCATTGAGAAAAGCTGATTTTACATCCATTTGATATACTTTGAAGTTTTTGAAACTTGAGAAAGCTAAAAATATCCTTATGGCCTCAAGTCATGCAACAAGAGCAAATGTTTCATCAAAATCAATCCCTTCAACCTGTGCATAACCTTTGCATACCAATCTTGCTTTATTCTTGACTACCTGACCATCTTCATTTAACTTATTTCTGTAAACCCATTTAGTGCCAATTACATTCTTGTCTTTTGGTCATGGGACAAGTTCCCAAGTCTCACTTTTTTCTATTTGATCCAACTCCTCATCCATTGCCTTGACCCAAAATTTATCTTCTCTTGCCTCATTGAAATCCTTGGGCTCAATTTTAGACAACAAAGAAAGATTTGCATGTTCACTTGTTCCTATTATCTTCCTCCTTGTTTGTCTTTCATCTGGATTTCCAATAATCAAATCTCTTGGATGATTCTTTTGCACATACCTGGATGGAGTCTTAGGTGGTGTTCTTTGTGTTTCATCTTCTTCTGATTCTTCACCTATTTCTTCTTGGCAACTTTCTCCTTCTTGATATACAATTTCTTGAGTTGGTTCTTTTGACCCTGTCTGTTCATCAACTATCACATTTATACTTTCCATAATTGTATGTGTCCTCTTATTATAGCATTTATAGGCTTTGCTCTTAGTGGAATACCCAAGGAAGATGCCCTCATCACACCTTGAGTCAAACTTACCCAAATTTTTCTCTTCCCGTCTAATGTAGCATTTACTTCCAAAAATTTTGAAATACTTCATAGTAGTTGGTCTTCCCTTCCAAAGCTCATATGGATTTTTATGATGATTTACTCTCACCTGAGCTCTATTGATGATATAGATAGTTGTATGAACTGCCTCTCTCCAAAACCCATCTGAAATCTTGGATTCATTTAGCATAGCTCTAGCCATATTCTCAACAGTTCTATTTTTCCTTTCAACTACTCCATTTTGTTGTGGGGTCCTTGCTACTGAGTATTCTCTTTTGATCCCATGTTGTTCACAAAATTCTATGAATTCACCTAAAGTAAATTCTCCTCCTCTATCTGATCTTAGACACTTTATCCTTTTACTTGTTTCATTTTCTACTAACTCTTTGAATACCTTGAACTTCTCAAAGGCTTCTGACTTTTCTTTTAAGAAAGCTACCCAAGTCATTCTGGAGAAATCATCTATAAATAGCATGAAGTAACTTTCACCTTGTAAACTCTTTGTCCTTGTAGGACCACATAAATCAGTGTGAACTAGTTTCAATGGTTTAGATGAAGTAAATTCTTTCGACTTGAAACTTGTTCTTGTTTGCTTTCCATGTTGACATTGTGCACAAAAGTGTGCTTTGTGGTCTTTTTATCTTGAGTAAATCTCTGACTACCTATTTGTTTCTTATTTTCACTATGTTGTCAAAGTTCATATGACCCATTCTTCTATGCCATAACCAACTCTCATCCTCTTGTGATAAGAAATACTTTTCTCCCTTAATTTCACTTAGTATGTAGAGATTATTTGTAGTTCTACTGGCATCTACAATGAGCTTTCCTATTTTAGATTTTCTGATCTCACATCTATTTGGATGAAAAGTGACCGTGTGCCCTTGATCACAAAGTTGACTTACACTTAGTAAATTGTGCCTCAATCCCTTAACATACAATACATTTTCTATCTTTGATTTTCCATTATCTAAACTCAAAGTCCCTTTCCCAACAATTTTTGTTGAACCATTGTCACCAAATTTTACTGATCCTCCATTGATTTCTTTAAGTACAAGAAATTTACTTTTATCACCTATCATATGACTTGAACAACCACTATCAAGAAACCATTGATTTCTCTTATCTTGTACATGAAGAGTTGTTTGTACCAACATTGACTTCTCATTTTCTTGCTCTTTTCTCTCTTTCCAAACTATTGAGGTTGTATTCTTTTGAACCTTCTGATCCTTCTTTTTTTCTTGATTCAAGAAATATTATTTTACACCATTTGGCCTTGTGCCCAAAGTTATTGCATTTGTAATAGATGATATTGTTATCCATGAGAGGTGCAAATGAATTGAAATTTCTATCAACATTATTTCTCACACAAACCATGCAATGTACAACTCTATGACCATATTTGTTACATGAAAAATAATAGCCATGGAAGAAATTTTGTAACCTGTTAGATTGCCTTGAATAATATGGTCGCATGCTTCTTCCTTTGTTGTTTTTGTAATTGAATTTTATCCATGAAGCTTCTCTGTTTTCTTCCTTCTTGATGCTTTTGCCTTTCAATGCATTAGCATAGGTCATGGGCTCTTCTTCTTTTGATATCTTTGTTCCTTTGGAGCTTGACTCCTCTTTCTATTTCCCTAACTTTATATCTTGTTGTAACTTATCTTTAGTCTTTTCAACTTCCTTTCTTAGAGAGACAATTTCATATTCCAACCCTTCACATTCTAACTCTTTTGCCTTTAACTATTCTACCATATCCTATTCAATTTTCCTTCCCTCTTCAAATTTTACCTTGAGCTCTGTGAGATTTTGTAGAAGTTTCATCTTTGCTTCCTCATCCTCTTGGATTTGAGCCTTCAAACTTGAATTCTTCCTTCTAACTTTTTCCAAGTTTCTAAGAGCAGCAATAAATTCCTCTTTTATGTCGATCATGGCTTCTTCTCCATTTTTTGAGGTCATGTATGTTCTTGTGGGATCTTCCTTCAAGTTGTTAGGCTTTTCATGAAGGAACCCGCTCTGATACCAATTGAAGAACATAAGCTTATACTGAGAGGGGGGTGAATAGTATAAGATAAAACTTTTTACTTTTCAATCCAAATGATAACAACAATAATATCAAAGTAGTAAACAATGCACACATCATCACACACATGAGAGACATGATTTAATGTGGTTCACCCAATGTGGGTTACATCCATGGAGAAAATATTCCTTATAAATTTTCTCAATGAATATTTTGGGAATCAAATCCCTATTACAATGTTTATGGACCTCTATCCAAAGGAGACACCAATCCCCTATGCTCAAGTTTATGGATCTCTATCCATAGGAGACCTCTATCCCCACTACTCTAGTTTGTGGATCTCTTTCCATAGGAGAACTCTATCCCCTCTGCTCTGGTTTGTGGATCTCTCTCCATAGGAGAACTCTATCCCCTCTACTCTGCTCAACTCTGATCAAATATGCTCACAAATCTGATCCAATCTGCTCACAATATTGATCTAATACTACTCACAACTATCAAATATGCTCACAAGTCTACCTAACTTCTCACAAGTCTACCTTAAACTCTCACAAGTCTACCTCTAACCTACTCATAAGTCTGATCCAATCTTCTCACAATACTATCTTAAACCTGCTCTCTATCTCTACTCAATTCTACTCTAATACATGCTCATAATTGCTCATAACACATGCTCAAAAAGTTTCACAAAGATGCAAAAACTTATCTTCAAACCTAGCACAAGTAGTTCACAATCTCTAGCACAAATGTCTCAATCTCTTTCAACAATAGAAGCACACTTGTTCTCAAACTCTATCCCAAATGTTTCCAAAACCATTCAACAATGAAGTACAAGAAGATCTTCAAAATTTAATGCAATTGTTTCAAATTTTCTCAAATTGATTTGGTCAAACCCTAACTCAAATATTTCCAACAATGCTTACCAAACAACCCTTTTATCTCCACCTTATGTTTCAGAAACATTTACTCAACAAAACACCTTAAATAAGGAATGATGTGCCCATACCTCTTAATTTGCTCTTATGGAGATATGTCTTCAAAAACCTATCTCACAAATAATTGATCTTTCTAGTGCCACTTCAAGGGTTAGATAGCAAAATACTTTCTCAAACCATCCACATGAACTTCCTTCTCAAAATGTGTGCACAATTTTATTCCAAACCAATGCTCTATAACTCTCTTGGTTTTTCAAAATAAAACATCAAATCATGAACCAAGTCCTTCAATATTAATGCAAATATTACAAACAATAAAAACACATTTTACACCTTTTATCTCCCACTTTCATAAAATAATTTCCAAACCACTTAATGACCCATAACACAAATTTACAATATTAAATCAACCATTTACACCTTATCACTCCTACTTTTGCATATATAAAAATAAAACTTAATGACAACAATATCTTCAAAAATATTTGGTAAAAATAAATTACCCTTATACCTCCTATATGCCAAAAACCTTTACACCATTGCACACCCCTCAAACTTCATGCAAAGCAAATTTAATCAACCTTAGCACATACCTTTTACCAAAAATAATATTGTTGGTATATATGAGAATCGACCCTTCGACCTCAAACTCCTAATGTAATGCGTGACCGCTTGCGCTAGCCAAGCGGTTGAGACCTAACGTATAGGCCTCCACTTTTATTCCCTTGGTGCATTCATTAAAAAAAGTTAAATCCTTCAAAATTGGTGCTAGGGAGAATCGAACCACGAACCTCTACCTCACAAATGACTTAGCATGAATCTAGCCACCATTGGGCTACCCTAGCGGATGACATCAAGGAGTGAATGAAAATTATTTATTTCGTTCTCCTTCTGCGCTCCGAAATCAACGTTGTCCCCTCTACCTCATTCGTTGTCACCACTTCGCACGATACACAAAAATCAAAAACCATCTTTTATTTCCAAAGTCTTAGGGGTATTTATATGTTTCCATGCACGTTTTAGACGTCGGCCCTCTTTCAAATTTATTTTAAAATAATTTGAATTATCTTTGGTGCCATGTAACTTTATACTTAGGTATTATAATATTTTTAAAAATATATTATAATAAAACCTTTTGCCTTGGGTCTTTTTCCACCAATGAGAAGTCTTATATTTTCTTTGCAATTTAAAATCTCCCTTTGTTTTTTATTTACCAAATGAAGCCCTTGTTACTTTCAAACTCTCTTAATAATATTTAAATTTAAAATTTAAATATTATAATCCTTTTCTTCAAAATTCTCTTTGCTTGCTTTCACAACCATGGAAAATTCCTTTGCATTTATTATTTCAACCTTGAAGACAAAACTCAACCTTTTCACCTTTGACATCAATGACAATCAATGACATCAAACCTTTGACATCAATGACAACACTATACTCAAAATTTCCAACAATTGCATGAAGGACACATGTGCTTATGCATGATAGACACTTGTCCTTTTACAACTTGCACATTCTAACACTTGTGCATATATTTCTTCTACCCCAAGTAACTCCTAATCTAATAATGTACCTAAAGTGGTACATAGTCATGTACCTAAATAATGTAATAGACTCTAACACTTTGGTGCCTTTTATATTTTAGGCATAGATTCTTATCCTTTTGATATTTGATATTATTTCACTTTTTTATCACTTTCAAGAACTACCTATTGCAAGGATCTATTGTTCCATCGTAGCATCTATTTTATTGGCCATCATGAGTGCACTTAGCTTTTTATCCAAGAATACCTACCATAGGTTTTCCCCATATTCCTATCAAAGGAAATGTTATTTATAGATAATTTTAATAAGACCATGGTTTTTAATAAGGCCTATTTCATCATAAACCCATTTAACCATTGCATATAGAGAGGAGCATAGGAAATATGATAGGTCTATTATTACTTTAGGTCTCCTAATCTCATGTCATATATGTGTTAGAATATTTAAACATTATCTTGAAACCAAAGTAAACTAGCCTTCACAAGTAAAATAATGCATGACCTAAAGGGCCACTACATCCCGTGGCTTTGACAAACTAGTTTGCTTAATGCCTTTGCATACATTCTTACCTATCATCTCATACTCTCATTTAGGGTCTCCCTATTTCATAAATAAATTAAAAACATCATGTAATGGGGGTTGTAAATGAAAAAAGTCTCACCAATGCAAGGAATATTAGAAATTCTACTAAGGTTTTCAATTGTTACCTCTATTATGGTGCCCTTGAGTGTTTTCTTACCTTCACAAAGGTAATTGGTGAATTCCTCCATGATAATTACATCAAACCTATCAAAAATTCAGAAAAAATCTAGCCACCCTACAACTTGAAAGATTTTTGCTACTTATAATTTTTGCAAAACTTCATAAACAATGTCGACATGAAAGTTTTCTTTTGCCTACCCATTCTGGTCAAGTGCAAATAATAGAAAGTAGGGTATCACTTTTGTGTAATTTAATTTTAGCATAAATGGTTGTAGATTTATACAGACAAATGTGGTAAGAACATTTTGTTTCTAATTTATGTTGCATGCATGCAAAGGTAATCACTTTCCCTAGCCTTCATATGATTTATAATTAGTTTTGGATGGTGCTTCTAATGTCCAATCTAAAGTAGCTAGGTAGCATGGTTGCTAAATTTACTTGACTTCTCATTATTATTTTTATGACAAGGTAGCATGCCCTTCTCATTGTCTATCATGTGTCACATATGCATTAGTTGTTTTTCTCCCTCATGTAATGAGAAATCATCTTGTTAGGTGTCATGTGTCCTTGTAATCATATTTTGCACATGGGAAAATCACTCTATCTAGTTGTCCTTTACATGAATTAAATATCCAATCAATGCAAGTTAAATTTCCAAAATCCTGGTGGCTATCTTTATGCCGCATGTCCACTATCATGTCTACCTTTATTGCACCTACATCTACCATGATTACACTTGCTATAAATGATATGATGCATCGATGTGATGTGTCCTCCACTCTTCTTAATCAAAAGCATATCCTTGTGCTTATTTTTTTAGTCTTGGCCATAGTTTCTAGTGCTTTTTTAGAGCCCTTTTACCTTATTACTTGTTTTGGAGGTTTTTTGGAGTAACCTATATGTATTATCACTAAGTCAATAGGTTCCAAAAATGGGGCTTGTGTTTACAAGTGCTGAAAATATGATACCACGGACTAAAATTGTTTTTCTTGCATGTCATAGTACATATGGGTGTGGACAATGTATAATTTAATCATAATATTATGATTAGACAAGAAATAAAGGAAAAACTTACCTCACCATTTGGAGTATGATTTCATTTTTGTTTGGCTAGCTTTGAAAGCATTTCTAGTCCAAATTATGGTTGTGAGAGTACTGAAAATAGAGCTAAAAACACAAATAGCATCACACACACAGATATATATATATATATATATATATATATATATATATATATATATATATATATATATATATATATATATATATATATATATATATATATATATATATATAATAACAAGTAGAAGATACTATCATTTTTGTTTTCAATCGTCTTTTACCTTAGTTGAATTCTAAAAGGATTTTCACAACCAAGTAACTATATCCAAGTTATGCACGTTAGAATCTCATTTTCATACATAACTTGACATAGTAACACACCCAAAGGGGTTTTCATTACTAGGATTCTATTTTCTCTCATTTTTTAGTGAGGACAATAATTTTAGTCGATGACATGGTTGGAGGAAAAGTCTTACCCAACCACATACATATCTAAATGTGACTAAAATTGAGCTATAAATTCTTCTTTGGTAACTAAATTCTTATATCCCTTTAACCTTTATCCATTTACCAATAGTCATATTCTCTAGCCATCAATAGGTTGTAGGTGAAATGCACCATTTTCAAAAACCTATTTATCTAATATGGTCCTAATCATCGTGTGCATAGGTTACCTTTAAAATCATGGTAACAAGAATTGAACAAAAGTACCCAATCTCCTGACTAAAACTTATTACTCTTAATATGATGATCATGCAATTTATGTCACTACTACTAAATGAGTTATATCTTTTGGAGAGATTTAATTTTAGGTTCATCTAATTGGTCCAATCGTGTTACTCTCTCTAGCTATGCATGTTTTAGATCAATCCCAACCTCTAAAACCATACGTAGTGTCTAAAGCTCATATTCAATAAGAAAGACGGGATTCTTACCAAAAAAAAGTTCATATGGACTAAAATATATTGTAGACTCCCATGTGATGTTGTATGCCCATACTATTATCTTTAACCTATTAATCTCATCGGTGTGTAGCTATCATCTTCATCAATATGTTCTCCAACTTGTGATTGGTAACCTCCACTTATCCATTGGATTGAGGGTGGCAGGGAGAAGATTTGCAATGCTTGATTTGGTACTCTTTAGTGAATGCTTCAATTACTTTGTATGTTAACTATGGTCCTTGGTCTAAAATATCTCTCTAGGAGCTCCATAATACCAAAAAATCTATTCATACAATAAATCAGCAATATTTTCTTCTTGAGCATGGATTAGAGCACAAACTTTCATCCACTTTGTAACATAGTCAATGCAAACAAAAATGTGCTCTTTTCCATTGGACTTTATATTAGTAGATCCAATGAAATAAATCCCACACTTATCAAATGGTTCAATCACCACATGATTATGTAGAGGCATCTCATCAAAAGCAATCAGTCATCCCATCCATTGGAATTAGTCACACTATTGGACATATTTTTACACATCCTGATGAAGGGTAGGCAAAAAATAACCAATACCAAGGACTTTTTGAGTGGTTTTTTAATGGAATAGTTTCCTCTATATGGTTCATCGTGTCATGTTTAAAGGATATCAATCACCTTTTCTTCCCCTACACATCTATGTAACACAAAATCAGGTCCACATCTAAGAAAAATTATGTCAATCCATTTATATGATAAGCTTTTTTTAATCAAATGAAACTTTTTTTTAGGTGATAAGTGAGGTGGAATTTTTCTATTGCTAAATAATTAGCAATGTAAATGAACCAAAGAGAGTGTATAGGCACTACAAATAATATTTTTGTCTAGAAATGTATCTTCCATTGGCTCACTATCATTTGTGTGCACTAATCTAGATAGATTATTAGCAACAACATTGTCTTTTCCATATTTTTCAACAATAGTAATATCAAACTCCTATAGCAATAACAACCACCTAATAAGCCTACCACTAACCATTGATGTGTTCATTAAGTACTTAATATTAGAGTGATCAGTATGATTAAATATTTGGTACCCTATAATGTAGTGGCAGAATTTGTTAATGGCATAAACTACTGCTAAGAGTTCTTTCTCAATATTCATATAGTTTTTCTTAGCTCCTATTAGATTTTTTATAATATGTTAAATTACATATGGTTTTTCCACTTCTTCTTGACCCAAAATTGCTCCTAGTGTAGTATTGGATGCATCAATATGGATATGGAATTGAAGTGAGCAACTAGGACCCTGAAGAATAGGTGTAGAGATAAGCTTTTATTTAACTATTTCAAATATTGTCTGATATTTATCTATCCAATTAAATTCATCTTTTATTAATAGTGTGAATAGAGGAGCTGCAATTTTACTAAAGTCTTGTATGAAGTGATGACAGTAACTTGCATGACCTAAAAAACTACAAACATCCATTTATGTATTTGGAGTTGGGATTTATTTAATTACATCAATATTTTGGCTATCAACCTTGATGTCATATCATGAAATTTGATGTCCCAAAACAATACCTTCATCCATCATCATAAGGTGTTTTTCATGAGTTAGAGATAGATTATTGGATTTATGCTTGGCAAGCACTTTATCCATATTTTGTAATACCTCATCAAAGGATTTCCCATGGACAGTAAATTCATCCATGCAAATATCCACACATTCATTAGAAATATCAAGGAAGATCACTAATATTTCTCTTTAAAATTTAATGGGAGCATTACAAAGGTCAAAAAGTAACACATGATACATAGATGTTCCCCAAGGACATGTGAAGGTTGTATTTTCTTGGTCCTCAAGCACTACCTAAATTTGTTTATAGCCACTAAATCCATCTAGGAAGGAAAAATATTTCTTCCTAGCGAGTGTGTTTAGGACTTGGTCGGTAAATGGTTATGGGAAGTTATCCTTATGCATGGCCTTGTTAAGGGCATGATAGTAAACACAAACACACCAACTATCATTATTTTTAGGGACTATAACCAATGGATAAACCCATTGGCTATAAAAATTGGATAAATAAATCCTATAGCTAACAATTTTTTAATTTTGCTCTTAATAATGTTCTTTAATGTAGGATTTATTCTCCTTTGAGGTTGGCAAAATGGTTCAACATCATTTGTATAAATGTAATGGGTACAAACTTTAGGGTGAATTCCATTTATATCATTGTACTCCCATGCAAACATATTGACATGTTTTCTCAATATGTCAAATAGTTTGATCTCTTCATGATCATGGGGCCAATTGTTAATGTTTAACATATTTCCAAGTCATATTTTAATTTTTTTAGTACCTAGGTGTAGCAATTTGAGTGTAACATATGTACTTATAAGTGAATACAGTAGGCAATGATGGGGTAATAAGGAATGAAATATCGTAGAATTTTTGTTAAAGAAATTTTAGTAGGAATAATATTATTTAATGGGCACTAGTTGGATGTGAGAAGGTGTCTTTACCAATTATGTGTCGTACTAAATGGACTCTCCAAAAAAGGTATTATTGGTAAAGATTAAAGGTTTTCATTCTCATATTCCCATTAAAGTCAATGTACCATGACTTGTTCATTTTTGGGACAGAACCTTGACGATGTTTCTACCAAAATCATCTCATCTTCAAAAATGTTCTCCCCATAAATTTAAATTCCTCAATGTGTTCTTTTATACTAATGGTTGCCAAGGATGATATTTTTCCTTCATCTAAATTATCTATCCATAGGTGACTGAAAAATGCCATCGAGGGTTGGGTTGGTGGGTATAATAATATTCTCTTGGTGTCTACTCCGTTAGTCAATGAATGATGTTATCATCACAAGCCAAGGTCTTCCCAAAATTAATGGATACTTTCTAACTGAGGTACAAGATTGTAACACCAAGAAGTATATAGGATATTCCAATAAATTAATTGTTATGAGAATATCTTCTATTATTCCTTTAGATATTGTAGTAGATTGATTTACCATATCTAATATAGTAGTATTAAATCTAAGATTAATGATATACAATATATCCATTGTGTCCTTCATTGTTACATTAATGGCCAGCCAAAGGTTTATC
Source organism: Wollemia nobilis (assembly GCA_028583015.1). NCBI lineage: Eukaryota > Viridiplantae > Streptophyta > Pinopsida > Araucariales > Araucariaceae > Wollemia > Wollemia nobilis. Next base: position 6,388,296 of record JAQPPZ010001417.1, on the reverse strand, counting down.
AATACATTTGTTATTATAGTCGTACAAATAGATACAATAATGACATGACTACTAGGGTCACCATATTTTGGTGGTACCACCTTCCCAGCTGAAATATTGACTAAAAGAGCCACCTTTTTCTTTTGACCTAGCTTCTTGATGCACAAATCTTGATGGTGTGTTTAAATAATGGCATATGCTTAATATCTTGTAGTAGAGGGATTGACACATTGAGTTACTTGAGCTCCTTTAAATATCATATTCTATATTTTATCTTCTTTAGAAATCAAACATTCTAGATATGGTGGTCCAAAAGATTCTTGAGAAGCTTGTTGAGGGTTTGCTTTTTCATGGTGATAGTGTTCTTGTAGTAGTACTTCATCATTTAGTTTCATAATAAATGGTTCAATAGGATCAAGAATATTTTTCTTGATCATAATATTATGTTGTCATAATTAATAACATTGGGTGTAAATATATCTACTAGATCATTAATGTAGATAGGGGTTGCCTATCTATTAATATTGGGGTTAGCCAGAAGTTACGCAAGAAGCATAGGTTGTTTAATGTGTTGTGGTTTATTTCCTTGTGAAATATGTGCCAGACTAGGTAATAAGACTTGTTGCTTTAGAATATTTTTTTTCCTTGGTATAGTTTATTATATTGCAGGTACAATCCCCATTGTTTTTTTGGTGGTTGATATCCCCATGGCCAGATTGACCATTATTGTGTCGGTGGCCAAGAATGTTGGGCCCAATGTGGATGATATGGCATTGTCTAAGGTTTTTTCCAAGGGTTATTCATCTAATTCATGTGGTATCCTAGGCTAAAATAATTAGGATTGTAATTGTTTCTTTGCCTTATGAAGTTGAAATTTTCCATGGGTCGTTCGCTCATGGAGATGGTATTCTTGATTTCAGGTAAATAGTGGCATTGATCAGGGGAATGCTCCTTTTCAAAAATACTACATATAACATTTTTGTTCAAATGGCATTCATGGAGAGCATATTTTCTTTTGCATCTAGTATGATGCACTACAAAGAATTTGTTAGCTTTATTCCTAGCTTGCATTCTTGTAGTGTTAAGATGCACTAAGATGTCTATTTTGAGATTTGCTAATTCCTCCATTATCTCTCCTATGCCATTACCATTTTTTGAATTTCCTTTATAAGAATGTTTTCCAACCCTAGTGTGGGAGTAATTTTTACAAAGCTCAATTATTTTTACAAAATCAAGTTTATTTATATCGCATCTCCCCAGGAGGTTTAAATCATCACAAGATTTGTCTTGTAATCCCCTTAAGAATATGGTTTTGCTCAATTTTCAATCTATCCCTTCTCTACATCACCTTTGGATGAAGAGGAATATATCAAGATAATATTCTAGGTTTTCCTCATCCTATTGTTTCATTTGAAATAATTTTTCCCTTCCATCCTTGAGTCTACAATATTCCTCATACTTATCCAAAAATACTTTTTTTTTATTTTAGCCCATGAATGTATTAACTCTAGGTTTAATCCCATAAGCCACCTCATGGTTGAATCTGTTAACATTATTATGGTTATATTTTACATAATCATATGTTTAACATAATATCTTATTTTTAAATAAGAATTGATTAGGATCCTCAGATGTAATCCCCCTGAATATTGGTAGTATTGATGGTGAAATATTTTTCATGGGGGATTCCTAATTTATATTAAACTTGATGGGATATGTGAAAGTTCTATTTGCATTTATTTCATCAATATTATGATTTTCATCCATATCCTCTATATTAGAATCTCCCCAACAAATATTATAGATTTTCTTATATTTTCAAGGTATTATGAATAAGTTTGGATTCAATGGAAGGATACCGAATTGTTCTATAGAATTTTCAAAGTATTGTGACAATATTATTTCTAAAAAATATGGTCCACTAGAGCATCCTTCTCCTTTTAATCCTTTCCCTTCACTTGGATGATCAAGCAAACTTATTACAAGCAATTTTTTAGTTGGCACAAGCTCTGGGCATGATTGTCTTCAACCTATATTTTTTCAAGGGGTTTGATTAGTTAATCTACCCCTTATATCTATAGGTATATGCATTCAAAAAGAGAAGTGTTTTCAATCAAATGTAAACATTCAAAAAATAAAGTGTTGAAATGAAAATGTGAACTACCACATTTAAAAATACTTCTAGCTTCATTTTGTTATCTCATTGTAAACTAGTTTGAGATGATACCTCACTAGGTTCCTAGAAATTTCAACTTCCCCAACAATAATACAAAAAAATTATGGGTGCCATTAATCCTTTTCACTTTAAATTATCAATCTAGGATGTCATCCTATGGCTATATGCGCCAATTACTATAAGAGATATTCAAGGTGATGGATTTCTAATCTCCTAATGAAAACTTAAAGCAATACATAAATGAATTGATAACATAAAATAATAGAATCTTGTAGGAAATTAAATAATAGAAAAGTAAATTTGCATCAAATTGAAATCACAACACTTAATTTGGCCAATTTCTAACTGCTACAAAAATGTACAGGCTAGTTCAAAAATAGAATATTATTCTAATATCACACTAAAAATTGTAAATTACTAATTTAAGAAAAATAGGAAAAATATTTTTATTAACACAAAAGAGGGGGATCTTGCTCCTCATATGATAAAGAGGAAAACTAATTCATAATTAATTTACCCTAATTACAATGTAACACAATTTAGTAGAACACGCTCTTTATTATAGGAATACTAGAAATCTAATCTACAATGGTTCTTCTGATTTAGAAACTATCTTCTATCTCTATCTCTATCTAACCCCTTGAATTTTTTCAGGGTGATTATTTATAATAATAACAATCTTAAGTATCATGACACCTTCTAGAAAGCAAGGCCACTTTCCTAGGAATAAAAATTAATAGTATTATTCCTCACAATGGATTCTACCTATAGCTACCTTGTGGTTGTTACAACAATTTAAACAAATAGTAATCATAGTTTCTCATTGGTTGCTTCTAAGGAAAATAACAACACAAATTTTAGAATAGCATTTGTCCACTCAAAAGGAGAAAAGTGTGTGTTGTTGATAAATGTAACTCTATTTTGGAAAAATGCTAGATCTAACCCAACTACTAATGTATATTTTGGGGCATTGGTTGTTGTGAATAGTTTCTTCTTCAACTAGTTAGCCAAAATCCTCACTATCTAGTATGATCTATTTTCCTTCACAAAATAGAGTATCTACACATCTACCCACATCAAAATATTCTTTGATTTTAACACATACTTTACAACTTATCGTTTATACAAAGTGTAGAAATGTTTTTTAGAATGTGCTCAACATGCTTCAAAACCTATAGTATATAAAACAATTCTTCTACAAACCCATAATTATTAGTGAAAGCAACCATAAGAAATATAAAAATCAGTCCAATACTAACTAAGAAATGTTAGTCACCTCTTCTAACTTTTTTAATCCAAACATCATTATAAATTATACAAAGGTTCATTATTAAATTGTACATATGTCTCAAACAAAGATAATAAAAAAACTTAGAGCACTTCTTAGATGAGGCAATCTTGGGCCTCATCAAAATTATTCCTATAATTAAGTCGTGGAGTATTATTCATATATGGACCTTAGGTCAAGCATGTTCTTGGTATCATAGGAATGGAGATTATGCTAGAATAGTAGACATATGTGTCAACACTTATGATAAGAGTAGTCATTCAATCAAAGTACATTCATGGGAAGAGATCCTCTTTATGTTGACTATAAAGGGATTCAAGTCATTGGCATGCACATAAGATGATAGAGTGTATTGCATTTCATGCTTTTCGTAGGACTAAATGTATTATTACAAGAGCTTTGATGGAAATAAGTGAGCAAACTTCCTAGCACAATAATTGTTTAAACCATCAAAGGCACAAGGATTTAAAATTACCTTGAAAATCAATAAATTAAATCCTAATGTTTAGCACAACTTGTCTAGTTTAGTAACCATTATTAGAGAAGCAAATATTGAGTTAGAGTGAGAGGATTATTGCATGTAATGTAGAATTACCTAGGATGCACATAGATTCTATATTGTGCATCCTATATCACATACTACATGGATAACCACTTGAGGAAACATGTTAGTTAACTTTATATTTTAATTAATCTATATGATCATGCATTAGAAGAAAACTAGTTTTGAAAGCTATGACTAGACAAAGTCATGGCAAATAATAAACCATTGCTTATGTGCAACTACACAAAATCACCACATAAAGTTGAAGGGAAAAGCAAATATGACTTCTACGTTGTGATGTATAATCCTATCATTAGAGGGATGGAAGGTGTAATATCAAGGTTATTTGAAGGAAGTAGAGCTATAATAAAGGTATCTAGAATAGTCAAAAGGAGATCACTTCTGGTAGGAACCTAGGGTTCCTAGCACATAAAATGATAAATAAATAAATAACCTAAATCTAAAAGAATCGCTTTTGAATTGTCGGGAAGTCCCTTCAATGATTTAATAAATCATATATTATATATTTCATGGATATCTCTTATGATAGAATAGTATGGTGTTTTATACCCACTTACGGTTATAGGTGAAAGGTTGCAATGCTTCCTAACCCTAACCTTATAATAATATAATAATTAATATAATTAATTATTATATTATTTTATTATTATAACCATAGGATAAAATATATTATTATTATTATTATTATTAATTAATGTTAGGATAGTATCCTAACATGCCATCCCTCTTTGAAGAGCTTTGTCCTCAAAGCTAGAAAAATTTGGAAATATGCTTTTATGAAGTTCGCCAATCCCAACATCACAGGCTTCTTGTAGTTAAGTTTGTGTTTAGGGAAAAACTCAATTGTCACACTATAATGCACATTAACATCGGTCACTTCTCGTCTATTCACAACTTTTTTCGCTAGATAGTTGGTTAATTAAACCTTTGAAAATCCTTAATGAGGCAAATACCTTATTTCTCTAGGCTGTAAATTAAACGCTAATAACTTAGATGATGTTTTCACCACACAATTGTATAACTCATTGTCCAAATATATATTGCCTTTATTGCATGCTCCCCTTGCATACATTGCTCCTCTTGCTTATGTTTGTGTGAATGCACCAAAGTTCTTACATAACAATGATGTAACCGTGTTATGTTTCCCACGTGTCATATTGCCATTGACAAAGAGTTTGATGTTATTTTGGCCTGTAATATTTATGTATATATATATATATATATATATATTTTTTTAACTGGATGATTATGTTTAAAGTTTGTATTTTCAGTATCGTCTGTATGAGATTAATAATCATAGCGTAGCCATGAATCTCGTTCTGCCAATGATGCTGCGGTGTTTCTGCGATGGATAGCAAAGTTGAGAGCTTGGCCAGAAGTATTGCAATGGAGTGTAAAGACCATCCCTTGTCTCTTAAAACAGTTGCCAAGATTGAACAAGCATAGTTGGAATACATTCTCAACCAGCTGAAGTCGGTCAATCTCAATTTTTACCGCATCCATGAAGAGCTTAATGAAGATCTGTTCATGCCCTTGAGATATAGCTACGATGCTCTTGACAGCCAAATCTCGGCCACCCAATGCCAGATTTCTTATGTCTATTTCGATATAATTTTGTTCTTCTACTCTTGGCAAATTCGAATACCACCCATACTCTTTATTATATTCTATTTCTCGTGAGAGGTCGGAATTGTCCATTTTTCTACGGAGTTATTTCAATATCTGAAATAAATTACAGACCCCAATTGTCGAATTGAAAATTGTGTTTTTTGACTTTGTGATAAAAACGTCTCACCGCGATGATTTGCAGGGAATTTCTTTGAATACATTTTTAATGGAACAACCATGGTTGCAGAAGATATGGGTTTAGGTTTTAAAAACATAGATCCCTGAGTATTCCTAGCTAGATCATTTAATTGTGTTATATTATTCCCAAAATCAATTCCAACATGAAACTGTTTCATTTTTGAAGATAACGGATTTCTTGGACCAGATTGTTGAGTCCTCTTTGGGTGATGAAATCTGCAAAATGCACCCAATGTACAATATCCATTTTTCAAATAGTGTGGACATTCTTGGTGGCCAGGTCTTTCCAGAGATCCCTCTCTCTCCATAACAGTCACCGTAGGTTGAACTCCAAAAGGTATTGATCCCAGAGTTGAGATGCTTGTGCACCATTTGAAGATGGACCATTTTTTTGTGTATTCATTAGACTAATATCCAGGGGATACTATTTTCCTGCCAAAGATGACAATGGATTTAAACAACTTTGGTCGTTGTTGCTCCAAGCTGACATTGGTGTCATAGCATGCATGTAAGTTCCATGTTCCTATGGAATGAATATTTGAATCATAGGGAGCTCTTGATAAGACCATGATGGATGTACAGTAGAATATGAATTTTATGATGAAGATGGTAAAGAATGTATTGCAGTAGCATGCACTAGAGAATTTAATACAGATATAGTTGTTGCTTCTGATGAAGGTTCTGGATGATGAAATTTACAGGTAACTCCATATTTGCAAGATCCTGTGTGTTTGTAATATGAACATTCTTTTTCTCCCCGACGAATAAGAAGTCCCAAGAATTTAAACTGTGTCTGTCCACATTCTTCCTTCCGATTTGAATGTTCAAATTTGCACATTGTACCATACCTACAGGTTCCCTTTAAGTAAAACTGGCATTCAGCTTGTCCAGCCTTCTGAGTTGGCTCTCCAGTTGGGGCAACCTGTTTCTGCTCCAAAAATGAATTTTCGTTTTGAAGTTCTTTAATATCCATTGCATTTGGGAAGCTATTGCGAGTTTGCTCAGCATAGTATCTCAACTCAACCATTTCTAGTTGCATATGCTCCATAATTTTTTTTTTTTTGGGAAGAACAAAGATATCAAAGGTTGGTCGAGGCAACCAACTGGAACAATGGTAACATTGAGCTGCTGTTGATGATGATCGTAATCAATCCAGGATTGAATGTTGTGTCCCTCATTGAGAAGTAATCTTTCAAACTGATCGTCAATCCAGTAGTTGGTAGGCTCAAATCTTATCGAGTGAAGGTCGTTGAGATCAGCACTGACGTGATTGTTGTTGATCAATAATGATGTGATTGGGAGGAAACATGGTGAATACGAAAGTGGTGCTGAATGAGAAAGCTAGATTGCCATCTTTGATTTGATGAGCATTGGTTAGTAAAAAGTGTGACCAACAAGTAATTCGGATTGGGCAGTGAGGCGGATGGCATTGGTGTTTTTTTTTTTTTTGGTCCTATTTTTTTAACCAAAGAATTATTAGCTTTACACCAATTGAAATCCCTTCGGTGTGAGTTATATTCTCCTCCAGGAAGCCTAGACAATTTAATGCAAGTACTATCTCATTAAAAATAAAAGGACAGGAAACAAAGGACCCTATTACACACATGGCGTTGACCGCATCTAATGAATATGGGTGAGCAGAAGAGGAGGTGGCCATGGTGGAGGGCGCATGTGAGGAGGAAATTGAAATTTTGTTCCAGTATTCACACTGTTACTAGTCCAAGGATTTGAGAGCAAGATTTTATCTGATGCCAATAGTTTATGGTTTTTAAAAATCTGAGTGCAGTAATTGTTGTTTATTTTTATGCGAGGGAGTATATTTTCTGTTAATTTTATATTTAATTCCATATTTTTCATGTCAAAGTGCATTGGGAGATAATAGAGAGGATCATCAAACTTCTCCACTGTTGGATAAACCCTGCAATTTGTTTCCTTGGAAATATTTGCCTCTTTTAAATTTAAATTTTTAAGGTTTTCATTTTCTTTCTTGGGGAGTGCAATGGGTACCACTCGTGATTCCATGGCTATGGGCTCCTCCTCCACCTCGGATTCCATGGCTATGGGCTCTTCCTCCACCTGGGATTCCATGGCTATGGGTTCTTCCTCCTCTACCTGAGATTCCATGGCTAGGGTCTCCTCTTGCATTTCCATTAAATATTGTATAATACGATCAGAACGTTCCATTTGTTTTTTTTGTTTTTGTTCAATCATTCTTCTAATTTTTGCAATGTCATTTTTCATTTCCTTGACCAATATGGTTGGATCCATAAGGCTATGATACCAGATGGTAGGAACCTAGGGTTCCTAGCACATAAAATGATAAATAAATAATAACCTAAATCTAAAAGAATCGCTTTTGAATTGTCGGGAAGTCCCTTCAATGATTTAATAAATCATATATTATATATTTCATGGATATCTCTTATGATAGAATAGTATGGTGTTTTATACCCACTTACGGTTATAGGTGAAAGGTTGCAATGCTTCCTAACCCTAACCTTATAATAATATAATAATTAATATAATTAATTATTATATTATTTTATTATTATAACCATAGGATAAAATATATTATTATTATTATTATTAATTAATGTTAGGATAGTATCCTAACAACTTCTTAGGGAAAAATAAGTATTTCTTCATATTGTATGGTTTCTTAGAATATTCATTTGACTTACATGCACATATGTTTGACTATCTATTCAATTTAGAATTTTCAAGTAAATAGATTATGTAGATCACAAGTATTTTAAGGATAGAAAATGTCATCCTTCTATAAGGCCATGGAAAAGTATTTGATAATAATTCCTATGGCAAAATGATGTCATAACTAGATAAGAAGTAGATTAGAGAACACCAGGCTAGTACAATTTTAAGATTATTGGGACTATGATCCTAAGGCTATATATTTTTAATATATTATTAGAAAAATTATTAAAGCTAGGAATGTTTACAAAAATAGGTGTAGTGTGGATAAGGAATCAAACCTAGATGAAGAACAAGCCAATATAAAAATGGATGTGTCATAAGATTTTAAATATGAGGTTAGTAGGTGGTAGAGTAACCCTCCTCTGTAGTTTATGTTTTAATCCAATAAGAAGGTGAGGATTGACTTTTAATATAGATAGAAAACTAAACCCTCGCATAATAGAATTCCTAATAATATATAATTAAATGCCAAAAAATATATTGACCAAGAGACAAATGAGACATAAAACCAACACAATAAAAAGTCCAATGTTATAAGGTGATTTTGATGAGGATTTTTCTAAAACTTGGGATAGACATCATGCCAAAGATAATAATAAGAGGAATACATCTCTATTATATACACAACCATCACCTTCTATAGTACTTTATAATATGGCATAAGATATCCTAAGATCTTATTGATAGTACAATTGTAGAAGTAAAAAATTCCACCAAAATTCACCAATATGGCATATTCCTTGAGGTTATAATCAAGAAGAAAAATTTTTATGAGGTTTTAGATCCTTTCATGACTCAAATTGAGGAATAATAAAGTGAAGAAGTAGAAATAAATAATAAGTCTAAAGAGAAAGGTGCAGAAAAAGAAAAATCCTTGGCTATTAAGATCGAGGGTGACCAAATGGGAGCCCCCAAAAAAGGAGAGAGTCCTTATACCAAGGAAGAAGTAGATAAAATATAACTTATTATTTTTGAGGTACCAATTTCTTCCACTACCACTCCTCTGACCACTTCCACCACTCTCTTCATCCATTGCTTCTTCTACTCCTATTATTTTTTATTTTTTCTCTTACTTCGCATCCCTCTTCTTTCCTCCTATTTTTTGTTACACCCATCTTACAAACAATAAGTGTAGCCACAACTCCAATAGTCTTAATGGACCCTCCCACCTATACTATAGAGATATCATCTACATCATCAATACCAACCATACCACAAAAACCCATCCCTCTATCAATTCACCCTATCATGATCCAATTTGTAAAAACCATCATTCAACATCTTACATATCTCAATATTTTACATCATATACTACCATGCAATTCACCCCATCATCCATATCCTCTTCTAGCATAGGTAATTTCATTAGTGCAATTCACTAATTTAGAATTAATATAGCAATATACTCATCTATAGGAATGCAAGAAACCACCAAAGAGCTTAGTCAAACCATGCTCAAGAGAAGGCTAGCAATAGAGACTAACAAACTATTCAATCAATTTCCCTATAAGGTATCAAAATACATAATAAAGAGAAATATAGAAGAAGTGGATAAAATATTATGATTTAAGGTTCAAATCAGTCAATATTTTTCCAACATACAAGCTTCAAAATCCACCACTCTTGCTTTCCTCCAAAACCTCAACTTGTTGAAAGGAGAACAACTATAGAAGTGATAGAACTAGATCAAAGTCAACTATTCACTTTGTCTTTAGACTATGTCACCAAGGTATCTTCCTTGGACCTTAGCAAGGATACTTCCCTCTAGATTACATAGATGATATAATAGTTACACTAGACCATGACAATTACGTATATGCACATGACATGACTATGCAAGTAGATATATATAAAGAAGAAACATAAAAGAAAGCCCAATATTTAAAGAAAACGTAGATCAATGTTGAAAAACAAGATTAATTTTCCCAATTGCAAAAGTATTTAGTTGTAGTAAGGAGAATGAATACTTGAAGTAGTTGGAACAAAAGAAAAAGGGGGTTGAAAATATAAACAACTCAAGTAGTAACTTGCATAGGAGAAGGACTAGTTAAAGTATTGAAATAGAAAATAGAACCTCCAATAACAACTAGACCAATTGAAGGCAATTATCCAACATAGAGAGTTTCAAAAATATGAGGATATACTTATCCTATAATAAACAACAAGGAATTAAAAAAATAATAAAAATATAGAGGTTGTCTCAATACTAGAACAAATCAAATATTTATAGGACCATGTACACATTGAGGTAATGCATGCCTAAACATATCTTGTGTACCTCAACGACTGTGAAACACTAATTGATTAGGCTTCATCCATAATGACACAAGTGTAATCTAATTTCAAGCTAGGGATATATAGATCAAAGTATTACAAAGGTTGTATAAGGAATATAATGAGTAGGTGAAACAATTGAGAATAATTGACAAGAGGGTAATTCAATTAAAAATATGCTAGATAAACAGATAAAATTAAAAGGATGTAAAGCTATATATGATGCTCTAAAGATATCCACATAATAAATGAATAAATAAGTACAATAATTATTAGACATCAAATTTTCCAACCTCTTCCTAGACCAAGGTGAGCTTCTCACATCTAAATAGGTGGTTAATATGATAAAATAAGAAAAGCCAAGATAGACACAACAACCAAATCCATCATACTATATTATTTTGATAGGATACCCAAATTGTAAGGTTTGCTAAGAAATCTAAAGTAGATGGTAGACCAAGGAGAAGACCTTAGAAATTAATATAAAGAACTAGTGTGTAATGTCACAATATTTGATGTTTTTTACTTTTTGTTGGAGAAAAAGAGGTTGTACTTAGGTTCCCCACCCTTGACAAATCACAACTCTCTCCTTTAGAGCTTGATATTTTACAAAAAAAATCAATTATTATCTCAATTGAGTTGCTATAGCTAGATACCTATATTTATTTTCATAATAAGTCTAAATTTTTTATTTTCATTTTTTGGATCTTATTCAATTTTCTTTGTAAATACAAATATTCCAAAATTCAGCATCCTTCTTCTTAATATTTTCCTACAATAACCTTCATAATACCAAAACTTTACATCTACTATCTATGCACTACATCTTAGTAGAGTAATATTTCCAAAACTTCGAACTATCATAGCTCACTTTACCATGTCTAGATTGTTAGTTTCCTTCTTGAAGCATAAGTGCAACCACAATAACTATAATAAATAGTTTATATAAAAACATGTGAATGTTATAAAATACAACAAATATTACCAATGGAAAACATTACTTAAATTTTAATCATTATTTGATTTAGACACTTAACATTTTTTTACCAACTTTAGCTAAACTTACTACTTCCTCTAACCATCGAAAAGAGAATTTAACTTCATAATCCTCTATTAAAATATTTTTATTGGCTAGCCTATCTGCATATTTGTTTCCTTCCTTTAAAATATGTGTAAACTTGATTTCTTCAAAATATATAGCAAGGTCTTGTAATTCCACAATGATCTCTTGTATATTCCATGGAGCCTTTGCTTTTCTCAAAATTGCATGTATTACTATTAATGAAGCACCTTGCATCCATACTCTATTCCATTTCATTTTTCTACATATTTTTAACCCTTCCAAATTTTCCTAAGATTCAGCTTTGCTATTTATCTTAAATCCACTATTAAAAGCGTAATGCAAAAATACTACACTTATAATTTATAATTATTCCAAGTTCGAGGTGTCGACCAATTGGTTCATCCAAACCCCATAAGGGGGGCAGAGGTCCAAGGTTCAAATCTCGGGCCTTGCCATACTGAACGCTTGTCCCTTTCCTAGTGCTTTCAATGACGTAAAAGGTTTAAAATGATTATGGCATGGTGGTTATAGGGGCGGACTACGCGAAGATCTATGTGGCGGCTTCTAGGGTAGACAACGTAGAATACTGTGGCGGCCATAAAAGTTGGACAGCCTACCCGGATTCGTGGCGGCTACCAATTCCACCATGTAAATACAAAAAAAAAAAAATTATAATTATTCCTCCTCTTGGTGGTCCTAGATATTCTTTAGATGCTCCATCAAAATTTAATTTGACCAACTCCACTTCTAGTGGTTTCCACTTTATATTATTTTCCTTTCTTTTGTTTCTCCTATACCCAACATCATAATTCCATTTGATGATTTGAATCCATCTATCAAGGCTCTTTGCTTCAATATTAGGGATTGGGTGAGTTGATAGGATTGGTTTAGACTCCTTTATGGCTAAACAAATCTTTATTTTAATTACCTCTAAATTGCTTTCCTTTCCTTTAAATATTATTTTACCCTTTCCAACCATTCAGTTCAAATTATTGTATATTTCGATGTATCCCAAATTATCTATAACGCCTCACTTGTAAAAATGATCTATCATTGCTTTAACCATTATTCAATTCTACCATTCATCATCATGCATTTACCAAACATATTAAGAATTCATTGCCATAGTTCTTAGACTATTGAATAGTGTCCCAAGATATGGTCTATACTCTCCTCCTCCTTTTTACATATAACACATTGTGAGGGGCCATGAAAACTCCTTTTCATCATGTTATTCCAAGATAAAATTTTCCTATGACCTACTAGCCATACAAACATTTTGACTTTTGGAATGCTTGGTCTATCCCAAATATATCTCCATATTGTTGAGTTATTCCTATTTTTTGTTGATTTACATTATATATACTTCTTTTTATTCCCCTAATCTATTCAACTCCCAAATTATCTTATCATCGACTCCCCTCAGAATAATCATTATTGTTATCTTTCTACTCAACTTCCTCCTAGAAACAATGTCTAAAATACTTTTAAAAGAATCTTCTTTCCATTTGTATCTTCCTTCCTAATCCTTGTACACAATGTTTGAAACCCTATAACCATATTTATCTTGAAGTAATCTCATCCATGGTTTATCATTTAGATCTAGATTGAGTGATTTTTTATCACACAGACTATCCATCCAAATAGAATTTATTTCTCTAGTTTCCACCACCCATCTTAGACCTTTAATCACTAGATCAATTTATTTATTTTTAAATTGTTTACAATATTGGATATTGTCAAGATTACTTTAGATGTTAATTAAAAATCTCTACTAATATTAATACTTCTTAACTAAGATGAATTTTGGTCTAATAGTTTTATAATTTCATAATGTATTAGTTACAATTTTCTATTGGAATTCACACCTATGTCTAGAAATAAACATAAGAAAATCCATTCAATCAAATATTATATAGAAAGTTTAAAAAAGTATTAAAAAAAAAAGATATATTAGGAACTTTTAGAACCATAAATAATCACTATATTATCTATAACTACGAACACAGCACTCTAATACAAGGGATGGAGTGGAGGGGGTACTTATACTAGTGCCAAAACTTCAATTACATAAATGAGTTTAATCTAAGCTAACATAAAAAGATAGATTAAGGTTAATTTTAGGTTATATGGTGGGTTTAACCATAACAAGGTTATTAATGACCCATAGGTATTACATAACAAAATACTATAATAAATTAAATTTAAATTTCCCTAGGCCTATACAATATTATATCATACTATATTGACCTTGACCATAAGTTAGATGATACTTCTAACACCCCTCATAATCTAAATTAAGGGGCCAAGGAGATAAGATATTAGTGAAAGCAATATCTTCCCCCATAATAGATACTCTAATGGGCCTTTGCACTTGAGAAAGACTCATTTGGATCTCCCTCATCATCTAAAAATTTATTGGTGTAAAAATACCTCTATACAAGTATCTCCTTAGGTTGGGCCATAGTCATAATTATCACAATCTAAAGAACACATTTGTTGAGACTCCATATGGATAAGAGAATTTAAGAATACTTCCTCTAAATGAAACTAATTTAATCTTCTATAGTCACATAAGGTAAGACTTGTAAGCATATATTTACCTTTTACAACATATATCACCTTGCTTAGAAACTTCAACTTGCCCTTATGCCACTTATTTTCTATTTAGCATGGACCTATTTATAAAAAGATCCGTTACAAAATCCTAATAGTACCTAGACAAAGAATAGAAGAAAAAAGGATCATGAAATGTTAGATCTTCATGAATAAGTTGAATTAATAGTCTAAATGAGTAAGAGAGATTGACTAAAGCATACTCTAAATCATTTTCTTTTATACCTCCAAAAGACTCAAAAGTTATTGCAATCATCACAAATCTACCTATATCTCCTATAGATGTAGACCAAAGATTTAGATTGCATAACATATTATAAATTTTCCCTTTTGAAATAAGATAATAGGCATTGAAGATATTCACACAATGAGATGTCCCTTCACTTGCAGTATGTCCTTGAAAAATACCTATAATGCAAAGAACTCAAAAAAGTGTACAAGAAGAATGAAATGCGGTGCTTGATAGGGTTGCTACAATGCGTAATAGGGTTGCTACAGTGCGTGATAGGGTTTCTACAATACTTGATAAGGTTTATACAATGCACAATAGGGTTTCTACAGTGATTGACAGGGTTGCTACAGTGCGCAATAGTGTTTTTACAGTGTGTAATAAGGTTTCTACAGTGCGCACAACAGGGTTGCTACAGTGTGCAACATGGTTTTTACAGTGCTTCACAAGGTTTCTATATTTATTGATAGGGTTTATATAGTGCTTGAAAGGGTTTCTATAGTGGGAAACAGGATTTCTACAGTGCTTGATAGGGTTGCTACAATGCAATACAGGGTTTCTACAGTGTTTGACAGGGTTTCTACAGTGATTGAAAGGGTTTCTACAGTGCTTGACAGGGTTGCTATAGTGCACAACATGGTTTCTACAATGCTTGATAGGATTTCTACAGTGTGTGATAGGGTTGCTACAACCCATACAATAAGGTTGCTACAGGGCATGATAGGGTTGCTAAAGTGCACATAACAGGGTTGTTACAATGTGTGACAGGGTTGCTATAGTGTGTGATAGGGTTGCTACAATGCACAACATGGTTTCTATAATGCTTGATAGGGTTGCTATAGTGCACATAATAGGGTTTCTATAGTGCTCTTCAGGGTTGCTATAGTGCATAACAAGGTTTCTACAGTGCACAACATTGCTCTTTTTTTGCTTAAAAAGCACCTACATTAGGCTAATAACCTTTTGTAGGATCGGGTGCAAGTCTCGACCGCTTAATTGGGGGAAGTACTTGGGCTTATTTTTTCCCTAAAACTCATTATGAGGAGTACCCCAAGAACCCCAGAGTAACTGGTTTGAGTGTGTCACCAGTGAAAAGGGTCAATGGCCCCACACCCTATTAGTAGTTTTTTCCCTTAAGAGTGTATACAAGGAGCTATCATTTAGAGGTAAACCCATGGCTGGTTTCTTAGCAATATTCCTTAGTGGGATAGTGTTGGAAATCAGAGAGTGGTACTCGATTAGACAATCCTTGTGGTCAGTGAGATTTACCTTAAGCCTCTAGGAAGCCATAGTCCGGGGCCCAATTCTTCTTCTTTCTTCTCTACAGGTCTTTGGAAGAATGGAGGGAACTTTTGAGGAGACTAGCAATAAGGAAGCAGATCGAGGAGGAACATCTCCTCCAGAACTAGGAGAGTATCATTCATGGGCAAAAGTATTGATGGGAGTTAATAACTTAGAGAGGGAGAGCTTTGACTTGCATCCAATAGAAGAGGAGGAAATCCCAATGTTGAGGATCCCACAACCTATCTTTCAAAGAATATCAAAAGAAAGAGAAAACACTTTGGTTGGAAAATTTATAGGTATCCAACCAAATTTGGATACAATCAGGAGTTGGGCAGATCAAAAATGGAAAGTGAAAGGAAGACTAGAAATTGTGGCATTGACCAAAGGTTTTTTATTATTCAACTTTAAGTGTCAAGAAGATATGAGTTCAGCTCTATTGAAAGGGCCATGGTTTTTTGGGCGAAAAGGTCTTTATTTGAGAAAATGGACTCTAGAATTTAACCCAGATACAAAAAATATTTATATGGCTCCTCTTTGGGTCCGATTACCTGGACTTCCAGTGACTTTTTGGGATGAAGATATTTTTTGAGGAATAGCCAAATCAATGGGAAAATTGATAGCTTTTGATCCAACGACAAGGGCAAAAACAAGGATGGTTTTTGCTCGGTTTTGCGTGAATGCAGATCTCACAAAACCCTTACCCACTACAATCAAATTGGTCTCAGATGGAGGAGTTTGGACACAAGAAATACATTATGAGTCCTCAATGCCAATTTGTTATGGTTGTAAGAAGGTAGGACACTTACAAGCAAAATTCCTAGAGAGGAAAGAGTTAAAGAAGGGAAATGCTCAAATCTGGAAGAGAAAAGAGTTTCAATCAGAAGAAAAATCAACTCTGTTTGAGAAAGGAGAATCTTCTAAGATAAAAGCACATAATGAAAATAAGTTTGAAGTTCTAGAGGAGATAAATGAGTAGGAAATAGAAAAATAAAGAGAGGATGAAGGAAATATGGCCCATCAACAACTAGACCAAAATCAATTGGTTGTTGAAGAAAGAGCTCCAAAATAAAACACTCCCAATCAAGTAGTCCAAATTTCAGGAGAGGAGATAAAGTTATCCCAAGAAGGAGAAGAGGAGGAAGTGGTAAGAGAGACTCAATGGGGTGGTGGAGAGGAAGAGGTTTTACCCAATGAACAAGAAGGGGAATCAAAAGATATTTGGTCCTCTTCAGAAGAAGAAGAAGGCTTCCAAGAGGTAGTGAATAAAAATAAAATGAAGAAGAGCAAAAGAGGGACCAAGAAACAACAAATCCAATCTTCAGTAGAGCAACATAATAGGGAGGGCAAAATTTCTATGCGAATAATCAGAAGCACTAGAAACACAATAGATTTGGGAAGTGGTAAAAAGTGAGGAAGACCCAAAAGTGTAGAGGTGAGGAGTAGGAAAGCAGCCCAAGAAGTAGTTGATGGAACACAACAGACATTGTAGTTGAGTGGAGGGAAAGTACTACAATCTCCTAGAAGATGAAGATTATATCATGGAATATTCAAGGATTAAATACCCCATCAAAGCAAAGGGTAATGAAGGACTATAGGAAGAAGTTAAGAGCTGATATTTTCCTTGTGCAAGAAACCAAAGTAGGTATCAATAATTTTGAAAAAATAAAAAAATCTATCTGGAATAAATTTGAAGGAGTTTGTAGAGCAGCTCAAGGAGCATATGGGGGTTGTGGATGCTCTGGGATCCAAGAATAGTAGAAGGGAAGTTAATCCAAGAAGTATATAGGTTTCTCTCAATCCTGTTTACATGTAAGAAGTCAAATTTTTCTTGGTTGGTCACAAATGTGTATGCTCCTAATTTGGCTATAGATAGAAGGAGGCTATGGAGAGACCTCAATTCCTTAGGTACTGTGATGGATGTACCTTGGCTACTTTTGGGATATTTTAACTCTACTCTTTCTCTAAGGAGAAACAAGGAGGGTCTAACCTTTTCTCTGATAGCATGGAGGAGTTTGGTGAGTTTATCGCTTCCTTAGGGTTGATGGACATAGAACTTCAAGGATCCAAATATACCTGGTCCAATAGAAGAATCGAAGTAGGATTGATTCAATCAAGAATAGATAGAGCCCTAGCTTCAGTAAGTTGGATCTCGAATGCTCATGGTTATAGCTTGAAGACTTTGCCAAGAGTAGCATCGGATCATAGCCCTCTTTTGCTAGAATTTATGGAGGAAAGGAAATCAAAAGGACTTCCTTTTAGATTTGAGGCTATGTGGTTTAGTCATCAGGATCTAGAAGGTTTGATTAAGGAATGGTGGGCATCGAATGTGTATGGCACAAAGATGTTTCAGGTATCAAAGAAACTCAAAATCATAAAATAAAATTTGAAGAAATGGAATAGAGAAGAATTTGGCAATATATTTCAAATAAAGTGCTCCATTATGAAAGAGTTACATGAAATTGAAGAGAAAGAATAGAATGAGGGAAGATCAGAGGAATTAGATAGGATGGAGAAAGGTAGTTTGGCTGAATTTCATAATCTACTTGCTAGGGAGGAGACCTTTTGGTGGTAAAAATCAAGATCTTTATGGTTGAAGGATGGAGATAGAAATACAAAGTTTTTTCATATGTCCATGTTGAAACATAGGAGTGCAAATCAGATCAGGGAAATAATTTTGGAGATGGGTGAAGTTTTGAAGGAAGAAGAGGATATTGTAATGGCCACAATCTCTTTTTTCCAAAATTTATTTTCCAAATATAGAGAGGAAGATCTAGAGGATATAGAAGATCTCTTATTGAATATCCCTACCTTGATTTCTGAAGAAATGAATGCTAGGCTATTGATCCCTTTTTTATATGAAGAGATCAAGAATACTATATTTGGTATGGAGAAGGATAAGGCACTAGGACTAGATGGATTCCCTATAGGCTTCTTTCAGAAATATTGGCATATAATGGGGAAAGATATTTTAGATGCATTAAGGGAATTTCAATCTTCTGATTCTTTGCTCCAAGAATGGAATACAACTTTTATAGTTTTAATACCAAAGAAATATGGTGCATCATCTCTAAAGGATTTTAGACCCATAAGCTTATGCAACACTCTCTACAAAATGCTCACAAAAACTTTGGCTTATAGAATCAAAATTCTGCTACCTTTTCTAATCTCTCCACTTTAGGGAGGGTTTGTTTAGGGAAGACAAATATTAGATGGAATCATCATTGTTCATGAGACAATTAATTCAATTGATAAGAGAGG
Organism: Wollemia nobilis; assembly: GCA_028583015.1. NCBI lineage: Eukaryota > Viridiplantae > Streptophyta > Pinopsida > Araucariales > Araucariaceae > Wollemia > Wollemia nobilis. The sequence continues at coordinate 6,369,046 of JAQPPZ010001417.1, read as the reverse complement.
ATATCCAAATATGTTTCTTAAATTAGATATGCATAAAGCCTATGATAGAGTCTCATGGAATTTCCTTGATAAGGTTATGCATAAGTTTGGTTTTAGTGGCCAATGGAGGAAATGGGTTAATATTTGTATTTCTTCAGCCAAATTTTTAGTCATTATAAATGGAAAACCTTATGGTTTCTTTGGGATCCAAAGAGGTATAAGACAAGGGGACCCTCTATCCCCTTACCTTTTTATTTTAATGGTTGAAGCATTAGGAAGATCAATGCAAGCAACCACAACTATAGGTAGAATCAAAGGTATCAAACCAGCAAGGAGTTCGAAACCAGTTTCATGTCAGTAGTTTGTGGATGATACTTTCATTATGGGAGAAGCTACATGTAGAGAGGCAAGGGAAATCAAATATATTCTCCATAAATATGAAAGGGCATCAAACCAATTGATAAACTTCATCAAAAGCAATATTTATTTTGTGAACATAGAGAGACAATTACAATTGAGGATTGCAAAAAAATTTGGTTGTAATATTGCTAATCTCCCATCCATTTACCTTGGTATACCACTTTTTTCAAGGATGCATGAAGGAGGAAATGTGGTCTCTAGTGTTGGATAGGATTCAAAGGAAGTTGGCTGGGTGGAAAGGCAACCTCCTTAGCCAAGCAGGAAAAATATACAACTACTTCAAGCAACCTTACAGAGCATGCCAATTTATTATATGTCTCTATTTAAAATGCCCTCCAAGGTTAGAAGGAGGATGGAGAAGATATTTAAAATATTCCTATGGACTAGGGTTGAAGACAAGCAAAGACTTCCTTTAGTGGCTTGGGATAGAGTTTGCACTCCAAAGAAACTTGGTGGGTTAGGCCTAAAAAATTTACAGATCTTTAACAAAGCCTTAATCTCAAAAATTGCATGGAGACTTTGCATAGAAGGAAGTTTGTTGTGGCAAAATATTATGAAAGCGAAGTACTTAGAAAATCACATTCCCTTTTTTAGAAGTGCAATTTCTCCTAGAGGATCAGCCATATGGAATGCAGTGCTAAAAATGAGAAGTTTTCTAAGGAGCAATATAAGATGGCAGGTAGGAGAAGGGAAGGAAGTTTTCTTTTGGGAAGATTCTTGGATCCTTCAGGAACCTCTAATAAATAAATAGGATTTTCAGGAGTTGTGGGTTCCACTGGTAGCTAAATATGGGGAAAAAGTCAAGGATTATATAGAATGTCTTCATGGTAGAAAGAAATGGAAACACCTTTCTTTAGATTCAGATGAAGTTCATATTCAACAGGGTCTCCTAAATTTAAATAAGTTGATTAGGAGCTTCCACATCTCCCAAATCAACAAGGAGGATTCTTTGCTATGGAACCATTCTTCGAAAGGAATCTTCTCTGTCAAATCAGCCTATGAAGCTCATATTCCCCCTAGAGGAGGAGCTTATCCAGTGAAGAAGGTTTGGTCCCCTAATTTTGTGTCGAAGACTGCTTTCTTTCTTTGGTTATGCCTTCAGAATAAGATTTTAACAATAGATAATTTATGCAAAAGAGGGTTCCAAATGATAAATATATGTTCTTTGTGCTAGAAGGATGTTGAGTCATTAGACCACTTATTCAACCATTGTGAGGGTTCAAATAAAGTTTTCTATGCTATAATGAACTCTCTTTCAGTCAAGTGGAGCATGCCACAAACCTTTAGAGATTTGTTTAACCAATGGAGATCTCCCTTTGTAAGTGAGAGCCTGATGAGATTATGGAGCCTAATTCTCCCTCACTATATATGGGGTATATGGTGGGAAAGGAATAAACACATATTTAGGAATGATATGAAGGATGAAGTATATATATTCAAAAGAATCAAAGTTGCTATTGAAGAAAATCTATCCATTCTCCCAGAGGTTAAAGGGTATGACAAAAGAGAAGAAATAATGATTGTTGAAGGGTGGAAGGTAAAACAATCCAAACCATGCATAATGGACTCAGCCCAAAAAAGAATGAACACAAGATGGATGAAACCAAGACAAGGTTGGATAATACTTAACTTTGATGGGGCAGCCAAAGGAAATCCAGGAAGAGCAGGAGGGGGCGAAGTGATTAGAAATGATAAAGGACAAATTTTATGGGCTTATGCAGAGGATTATGGAGTTCAGACCAACCATATGGCAGAAGCCAAAGCTCTTTTTTTAGGAGTTCAACAGTTATATGATAGAGGTTATAGAAAATTTATGGTCCAAGGGGACTCTCTAAACATTATTAGAGATTTGAAATCAGGAGAAACAGAGAATAGGTTTATACTTAACATTATAAAGGACACTTCAAGGATCCTAAAAGAGATGAGTGATGTTGTAATTGATCATATCTATAGAGAAGGTAATCATGTTGTTGATGTTATGGCCAATATGGGGGTGGATAGTGGTCAAAACAAAATTTGGGATGACAACTTTCCACTGCCATTACAAAGAATAGTTGCATTGGAGGCTGAAGGTCAGCCTATTAGAATGAATAATATCAAAAATTGAATGAAGTGGGTTGTCAATTTCTATCAAGGTCATTGAGCTGAAAGACAATGCTTAATCTGAGTCTAGTCTATCTAGGCAGTATCTTTGTAATTCATTTTTTTGTTAGTGTATCTTTAGCATCATTCATTCCTAGGAGGAAAGGTGTGTGATTTTTTCTAGGATCTCTTTTGTTGGCCTATGGTTTTTATTTTCCAATATGATCAGGCCTCTCTTGTAAAAGGGTTAGGGCCCCTTTCAAAACCCTATTTTTTCACCCAATATAAAAAAACAAATTGTAAAATTTAAAAAAAAAGGCCTCGAAATGCTTCTATGTGCAAATTGTTTGGTCTTTAGAAGTTTGCCTTCCAAAATAGCCCTAGAGTGACATTTTTGAAAAAACAATTCTATAAGAAAAATATAACTTAGAGTTTGTGTAAATTCTCCAAAAAAATAAAAATAATTGGAGAAAAAAAATGGGTCTTTCCATTGTCTCTTTTTTCAAAGGTCCTTATGAAGCTCTATGATGTCTCTTTTGTCAAACGTGCTTATGAATCTCTGAGAAGTAATTTTCTCTAGAAGTTAGAGAAAATACTAGAGGCTCTAAGGCACAAGGATTTAAGGCTCTAAGAAAAATTTCCCTAGAAGTGATGAAGATCCATACCCCCTATGATACCATGTTAGAATTCATACTTATTTTTAGAAATGAACAAAAAAAAAGTTATCCACTCAAATCTTATATAGAAAGCATAAAAAAAGACAAAAGAGAAAAAGATATAGTAGGTACCCATAGGCATGATAAATAATTGTTGTATTATCCATAGATAAGAATCACAACACTCTAATACAATAGATGGCATGGAGGGGTGCATATACTAATACCAAAACCTCAATTACATAAATGAATTTAACCTAAGCTAACATAACAAGAGGGCTTAAGGTTAATTATAGGTTATGAGTTGGGTTTAACCATGATAAGGTTAACCATAACCCATAGGGATTACATAGATTAAATATAATTATACAATGATTGCTCGTAGGCCTATACAATATTATAGCATACAATGTCGACCTTGGCCATGAGTCATATTACACTTTCAATATTTTGAGACAAAATGCTCAAAGTATAAACACATAATTTGGATTTTTTCCAATCAAGCTTGATACCCCAGTGAGTCATTAGAAATATAGTAGTTAAACTACTATTATTGCACCCCAATAGTGAGACCAATTATGAAAATATAAGTGGGAAAAAAATTTGAGATGTTTATAATCAAAATAATGTTGAGATAATAGGGTTAGCAAAAAGGTGATAAAAATAATCATCTTAAAATTGACCAAGGTATATTTAGTTTAATTATTCCTAAACACAAAAATGATAGTTTAAAAGAGATTGATTTTCTCAAAGAGGGAATCACTGTCATCTTGAAGAATGCATTGCTACTTGAGGCAAGATATAAAAAAAAAACATCTTAGCATGGATTTGTACCATGAGATGAGATAATAACTTAGAAAGTGAATTTTTATCTTCAAGTGATTCTAGTGGAGGATTAGAGCTGATAAAATCATTTAGAATAGATTTAGAGATAATTTTAATTAGCCAAACATCAATTGTGCTAAAATATGCTACCAAAGTAAAATTTTATTATGAGTAGAATTGTTGTTTACCTTTGTTAAAATTTAGTTTGAACCTTTACTATAAAAAGAACTAAGAGCTCATTTATAAAGGTTCTTTGACTATATTTATAATACTAGAGCTACTATTTGTGATCAAACTTGTTATATTGAAATTGAACTATATTAATGAAAAGACTATGTGTGGCTTCTATTGATCAATTGTGTCTTTTGACCTCTTTATCTATGGATCTGTGATGGTTGTGACTCTTCCTTCCCATATTTTTGTAGTCCTCACACTTCTTTTTTGTACAATATTCATAGATCTAATCACAATGAAGTTATTTAGTCCCTTTTAAATATTACAACTAGATCAACACTCATATTTCCATAATCACAAGATCACATTTGTTTCATTGCATTTTACTTTAATTTCTTGAATCTCTTTTCTATAAAATTGTTTAAATCAATCTACATTAATTAGTTTATATGGGAGTCAACCCTTTAACCTAGAGATTGGAGATTTACCTTATCCCCTTTTTATGTTAAACTAAGATCTTGTATATGTATAAATATATCAAATTATTTTAACACTTCCTAATAAAGCCCATGACACCATGCCAATAGTATCCCTCAATTCTTTGTAATAATTTCAAGATCAGAGATATTTGTACAAAATGCAAGGGATTCATTGTAAGTTTTATGCACGACCACCACCTAATGTTTCCAATATTTGATGAAGAAGGAATAAAATCCTCACTATTACTTTACCTCCCTCATAGTCCCTTTAAGAACCCTAATGCTTGTAGACACCTAAAACATGTCATATTGAGGAGACAACCTATATGGACACCTTTTCAAGCCATATGACCCATTTGAGTAGCCCTAGGGCTTAACAATGGTTTTAACCACTCAAAATAAGGAAGAATTTCCCTTTTGAAACCATTGTATTACCCTGAGATGACCCCTAACCATGACTGTCTCACCCCGAGATGGCCCGTAGTCACAACCATCCTACCCCAATATGGTTGTGCCATAAGCAAGTTTTCTCACTACAGTTCAAATAGTTATGCTGCCATATAAGAGCAATGATACAATGGAGTCAAGTTGCATGATAGTTATCAAGAAGTAGTTATGTTTCTTGATCCCAACCACTTCTTGGCTTTTCTTACAATATTTGGACTCCCACTATTTAAAGGCACTAAGCCTTCATTGAAGATGATCAAAATTTCATGCATCGAAGTGCTATCAAAATAGAGAATCAAAGAGCTCTCACTCTCAAAGCAATGAAGTGCTATCAAAATTCAAACATGGAGTTTCCAAGCATACCAATGGATCATCTCGAAGGTTGAAGATTAAATTCATAATTCTTGCACCATCCAACATCCTAGATTCAGTGTAAATTCTACCCCTAAGTCGTTCCTCACGAGCACACCAAGAACATCAACTCATCCATGGATCAAATCTGATGTTGCATCGCATCGACCACAAGGAATTCACTTGTAGTTTAGTGATCATCTTACCCTAAGATGGCTTGCAGGTGCAACCATCTCACACCAAGATTACTAGCAGATAAGATCATCCTGCACAGAGACGGCCTCCTGATAGAGATCTATTTTCCCTATTTTCTTGCTTTCTTTAGATTTAACAGTATTTTAATTACTTCCTAGCATAGTTAGATTTTATTTTAATGCATTTATTTATCATATTTCAGCTTCTTTATTGCTTTCTATATCATCATTATGGACCTTATCTTGGAAGGCTCTTCATATTCTTTTGATGCTCTTTATATTTCCTTGTGTGTTGATTACAAGTATTTACAATGGAGTAAATGGCATAAAGATTCACACATCATCATCATACATTACAAAGGTCATGAGAAACCCTCCCCAAATTATTTTGTGATATGCAAGAAATATCCTACAAGATACACCTTGGATTACCTTTCTTATTGTAAATATTTGTATTAAATTGATGGTAAATCCCTCCACGGGATCTCATTGTAACCTCTTTTTAAGGACATAATTGATATTAATAAAAAGGGCACTATTATTTCATATATTGTTTTTTCATTATGGTTACATAGTTTGCTCTCTAGTTTATTTTTTATTTCATTGCATAGGTGTGTGATCTTTTTAGCGTTTATAGTGGCAATCATGGCCATACCTTGTCCACATTGTGCATTCACATCACTATTTCTTGTTTTCTTGATGTTTGTGAATTGTAGGTACCATCATCCCCTGAAAATATGATTAGCAGCCATGACTATCCCTGTGCAAGATGGCTGGAAAATGTAATATTTCCTCTCAGAGATAGCCTTAGAGTAGAAGATAGAAACAACATAGAATAGCATCTTCATTAGACTTAGGCTATCACAGTAAGCTAATTTATCCTCCTTTCCTATTTTTCAATAAATAAAAGTATATTTTCTCATGCTTAAATGAAGAAATTATAGAGGATTTTTTAGTTTTAATATATTTTGTCTATGATCGTCCCTAGGTTAGATGACCTCTGTATGTGGTCATCTCTATCCCTAATAGCCCCTGTTTCTGACCATCCCTATGGCAAATGGCCTCTTCTACAGATCATCCCTCATAGATATGACCTTTGTTTGATTATTGTTGTGGTATAATTGCTTGTTGCATGTTATAGGCTACTCATGTAGGGTTTTGTATTTGATAGGTTTCTAAAATTAAAACGTTCATTGTTTAAAAATCTAAATTTTAAACGTTATTCTATGTATTAGTGAAATATCATGGAATGCTTCTTGCTTTTTACTTTCTTTAGCATAAAATAAAAGTAACCCCACACACCACGCACCACCTTAACATTAACGAGTTGGACTTTATCCCCAACCATTAATCAAGACCACTAACAGTGGGCTTCATCTCCATTCGTTGGCTTGCACCCTAGCAACTTAGTGGCCAAAAGTGAGTGGCTTTTGGACTTCATCACCAAAAGGTCCCTTACTCTTGGGTGAACCTAGAGTGGGAATTTTAGTAGAACTCTTTTACCATGGGGCTCTTTAAAATACTTAGTGGATGCAGCTTTCATTACCGTGCATGCCTTAAACATGAGGGTTAAGGAAAAGTGAGGCTTCGTCGATACCATCACATTAGACAACGCAGCCCCTTTAAAGGGGTAATTTGTTCCTTTAAGGTTACCTTGAGCCTAAATCCATTAAGAATCCACTTTTTCCAATTGAGTTACACCTCCTCGATAGGGGGTGTGCTTGAACTACCTCTTAGTAGTTTTCTATTTTTTTACCCTTAGTTTTATAGAAATAGGGGTTTTTCAACATCAAAATGCACAAAATAGTATAGGGATTCACAAAAAAAATATGATAGAGATAATCACATTGTATACTTTGTTTATTTTTTTATTGTTTACATAATCAATATCATGGTAACCACACATAGTCAAGCTCAATTATTAGTCGAAGATATGAAAAACATACAAGGAGGCACACGACGTCTCCGCTTTAGTCCCAAGGATTTTGTCATTCCCAAATGGAGTTATGGCCTTCATTGCAATATTAACACCACTCACAGGGAATATAATATTCAATATATACTAATATAGGAGGCATCTATGGATCCTCCATATGATCAAGAAGATAAGCTTCTTGATCAAAATCACTCATGTATTACTACTAGACATTATCCACCCATTGAGGGGTCTATTAGGGTGGTGTCACGAATCCACATTCCAACTCAATATATCTATCAATCCAAGTGAGATCAATAATGTGAGCCATCACCTAACCTGTACAGGCGAGACACTCCACTCGATCATCCATGGATAGGTATAGCCCCCATCATCCTAACAGAGTGATCTCATCCACTTACCTCTATTTTGAGGATGAAGAAGAAGAAGACCTAGATCATATTATGTATCCCTAAGAAGAATTCTCCATGCAAGCACATTATGCCTCTGCAACATCCAAGTACGTGGATTTTTTTTTCAAACCTAAGCATCAGGTTAACGCAGCTTCCCTCAATCATGGAAAATGGGTAGCCATCCCTATTGGGCTCATAGAATAGGCCAATTACCTTCACATGGATGTAAGGGCTCATAGGTCCCACATGGCTAATCCACTACCTAGGCCAACCAGAAATCAACTATGGTTGGATAGGTTACAGAAATATAGAGAATGCCTAGATAGAATCCAAGCAGAGAATCAAAGAGTGCACCAACAAAGATTACATCAATAATGGTTGCAAAAGGTAACACATGAGGAGGTACCCATGCCTAGTACCTATAGGCAACAGAATAATTAAATACATATTGCACAACATCATGACCTACCTCCTAGGCCAAATGAAAATCATCCTCCTCATGTGCTCATCCAATACCATAGGTCTTAACTGCATCAATCGTAAAATCATCAATCAAAATACAAGGCCTATGATGATTTAGAGTCGAAGTATCAGGATCAAGGGTATCCTAAATTACTCCATGAGGATGTGTTAGAAAATTATATTCAGCCACCTCAGTCCACCAAGAATTTTCTACCTCTTTATCCTCCACGAGGAAAAATCTAGGATGATGAGATATTATCATATCAAGCCTATAAGGTGCTCATAGAGTGCATTAAATTGCTGGAGAAACAAGATAAGGGTTATCAAAATCCCACATTGCATCAATTTTGCAACCAACCACTCCATCCTTCAGTCCCGTGTCCTCTATATCCTGAGCATTTTGAAATACCAAGATAATAAATTCAAAGGGGATGAGAATGCACAAGAACACATAACTATCTTCATGAACCTTTGCTTCTAGCTTCAATATGATGATGCCTTGTTTCTTAGAACCCTTTTGAAAACACTCTTTGGCCTAGCCTTAGAGTGGTTCAACCATTTACCAAGGTATAACATCTACAACTTTGAGTAGCTCGCAAACGCCTTCCTAGAACACTTTTCATTCAGAATCAAGAATAAATCCAATCTGATTGACTTGTCTAAACTTAGACAATTTGATAATGAGCCAGTCACAAACTATGGTAATAGGTAGAGAAATATTATGTCCAAATTGTCTTTCACTCTACCTGTCATAGAACTAACTCGAATGTTCACAAGAAGTTGTTCAAAGAAAATTTTTCTTCTCCTACAACTGCAACAATATCAAAAATTCAAGGAGGCTTTGGCATAGGCCAAATTCATAGAATACATCAAGATCCAAGAGGGGGATATTAAACTCCAAAAGAATGAGTGGAACAAAAATTCTAGATGTAACCAAATGCAGTAAAGATCGGCTTTGATCAATCAAGTTGTTTTAAATGATCCTAAGCTTGAAAAGTAAACAATGCCACAACAACCTAATTATCAGGCTCAACCCCCTCCTACGCACTACAACAATCAATTTTAATGAACTCAAGTGTAAAATTTTCCACCCTATATACCTTGTAATTACACGTAATTACCTAAATATTTGGTATCACTTTTCAACTGATTATGCAAGGTGAAGGCTATTATCCTACCTGGGATTCACCTCCTTGACCCAAATCACCCAAAACCTAAGGGACATAGAGATTACCTTTACTACTTATATCATTGATATTATGGCCATGATATCCATGCTTGTTATTTATTTAAAAAACTAGTACAGGATATGCTTGATAAAAATAAATTACAAATTGATAATCCTTTTTCTCTGGATAACCAACAAACAGGTATTTTCAAAGATCCCTTGCCTACCCATGAGGTCAAGGAAAATCAAATAAGATAGGTAAACTAAATTCATATAGCTTCACCTAATCAAGGGTTCATAGGGATGATCAATTTGCACCTCCTGCAGCTCTTGTTAACATTCCTTTTACATCATAGCCCTTGCCATCTTAAAATCCTATCCAAGGTCCACCAGCTAAACCAATGGTGATAATCAAAAGTAGGCTTACTCAAATTCTATGACATCAACCAAAATGTCCATATATGAGTTAATATAGCGATCACCAAGACATAGAGAATATTTGATGGAGATTTTGAGATCAATTGAATTATAGCCCTGAGATCCTGATGCTTTCACAAATTTTGTGGGGCATATTCAAACATGTAAGGACCCTGTTGTAACCTTCCAATATCATGAGATCAAACCAGTACCTACCAATGTATTTGATCCTCCATTACATATTATTTCTTGCATAAATTGGATCCCCTACAAATGAGTGTTGATTTGCATGGGTTCTTCCATCAATACAATCACCACTTCTATATTGGAGCATCTTAGTCTTTCAATGTCGCATATTGTAGCATCCACCTTCACTCTTAGATTGTTTAATGATCCTCTATGCTCCATATTTTGCGCAATAATCCTTCCTATCTATATTGGATTAAAGATGATTTTTTTATTATACCACATTTTAGAAGGTGTAATGAAATATAACATATTGCTCGATCGACCTTGGATCAAAGACATGAAATGCATTCCATCTATAATGTGCTAGTGCATGAAATATATTCATTAGGGACAAGTGCATGTACTCCCCTTGAATGATGAGCCTTTCAAATACGTTAATCTAGTCAGTAATCCATAGGAATTTGTCCTACCTTCTACGCACTTGGATGTATAGCCTGACAGGCCTATCAAAATTCTAGAGGTCCCATTGGAAATATCACCTCCATCCATCAATCCATCAATATTTTCACCTCCACCTCCTCCCTCACCATTGGTTTCTTATGACACCCCTTCTTCATCATCAAATCCTTTGAGTGAGAAGAAGTTGAAGTCATAAATGGAGGAAACCCCATCTGTCATCCATACCATCTCAGCAATGGAAATTCCAATTCATATGGAGGAAGAAATTTTTATTATTATGATGGATAAGCCACCTCACATTACACCTCCATCATCCCCATCATCCCCACCACAATTCGCAATCCACTTGGCTAATTCAGGTCTCATTGAGTACCTAGTACATAATATTACATTTACGCCACTCATCAAGTCCATTCAAGATATGGGTAGACCTCATGTGCTATTGTTACCTATTGGTACCATCATACCCTTGGGGGTCCCCTCGAATCAAATAAATTTCATCTATGGGGGTTTCTATGACTCTACTGATCAGTTTTCTATGATAGTCCATGACGATGAACCCTTCTAAAGAAACATTTATTATATTTCCAACCTAAATTTTACCTTGTGGTACTTTTACAACTGCCATTGGCATTATAATGGTCTAGACCAATATGAGCAAGGTCATTGGACATCTTATCAACCACAATAATATCTTTTGACAGATAAATTTGGCTTAGGGTATTCCATACATATGCCTAATGAGCTCCTTACAGACTCTCTCCAACACCAAACAATAGGCTTTGGGGAAGAGATCGATGAGAATTATTACACTGATCCAGGCTACTCTCACCCATTAGGATATCATCTCCCTATTATAGTAGTCTCTATCAAGCCTTTGGACTCCCTTAGTGAGATATCAGAAGAGTACAAGGATGAGATAAAACTCACATATCTAGGTCCTTGACATAGCTGCCAGCCTCCTGACTCTATTAGTGAGGTATAAAAGAAATACGAGGATGAAATAGAGTTGGCATATTTGGGTCCTCTCAACCTTTGATAAACTAACAATAAAAGAATAGAATTTTCCCCCATAAACATAGATGAGCTCTATCATAAAGATTTTCCTCCATGCCAGCACACTTGGAGAAACCTTATGCCTTCAATAGATCCAATCATTTTGGATCCTCCTAGTCCTGACCCATTCATCCCACTACCACCTCAACCGCCCCCTATAGGAAATTGATCATGTATTCCATTGATTTCATTTGTATAAATACAATGTAAAAGGCTATGAATAGCCTAAAACAATATGATAACCAAATGCTAACTGAAGCTAACAATAGCAAACAACATATTTGTTATTACTAACAAATAGCTAGAAAATCAAATATGCACGTTGGTTTCCAGATGCTACCAACTATGTGTGCACTACATTATAATTACCTAGATGCTACCAACTATGTGTGCACTACATTATAATTTAATAATGTAATAATAAACTATGCCTATAGCCTAACATCCCCCTCTATTACATTATTTGATGTACATAGAGAGTTACGAAACAACTCAAATTTGACACATGCAAGTGCCTTAGTGAAGATGTCTACAACCTATTCATCGATGGGAATGTATTGGAGCTAAATCTTGTGCTTTGGAACTTCATATCAAATAAAGTGACATTGAGTGTTAATATGCTTTGTTCATTCATGGAACACTAGATTCTTGATGAGTTTCAAAACACCTTGGTTATTGCAATTCAAGTGTATTGGAATATTCTTTGGAAGACCCATACTTGAAAGAATGAAATGTAACCATATCACCTCACACACTACTCCTCATGCTATGCAATATTATACCTCTATAGATGAAAGTGCAACAACTTGCTGCTTCTTGCTATGCCAAGAGATAGGACCAAATCCAAGATGAAATATGTATCCTAACGTTGATTTTCTATCATCTATAGATCCAACATAATATGATTATGTGTATCCTTGCAAGAAGAACTTATCATTCTTCTTGTAATCCAATCCATACTCTGGTGTGCTACAGACATAGTGAAGAACTCGCTTTACTCCCTTCCAATGACTGACCTTAGGTTCCTGCATGAACCTTAAAAGATAGCTTGCAGCAAATCTGATATTCGACCTAGTATTTGTTAGATATATGAGACTCCCAATCAACTGACAATAAAGAGTTCCATATACCTAAGGATATTTGTCATATCAAGATAGTTGTAAATATGTTTCCATTGGAATTGCTTTGGGCTTACAATTTGTCATTCAATATTTTTCAATTAATGCCTTGGCATAATTCACTTGTGTAACCTTGATGTGGTTCTTTTTTTGCACAACTTCTAAACTAAGACTAATGGATAAGTCCTAGATCTATCATTTCAAATGACTTTTTCAAGACACCCTTCACTATCGCAATCATCTCTTTTGAACTACTAGTGATGATTAGATCATCTACATAAGGGTCACTATTTCAAAACCAACCTTCTTGAAATAGATATTGGCATCTAAGGGACTTCTCTTGAAACCATGATGTAGAAGGTGATTATCAATATTTATGTACCAAGATCTCAAAGCTTGTTTCAACCCATACAAGGACTTAATCAGTTTGTAAATTTTTTGTTCTTGTCCTTGTACAATAAATCCTTCAGGTTGATTCATGTACACTTCTTTTAAATCACCATTTAAGAAGGTACTCTTCACATCCATATGATGAAGCTTCCATTCAAATTATGCTACCATTGCACTAAAACACGAATGGTTTTCATTTTTGCAGTCTGTGTGAATGTCTCTTCATGGTCTATGACTTTTTTTTTAGCATAGCCCTTTGCAACAAGGCATGATTTATGCTTATCAATAGTTCCATATACCTTATACTTGACTTTGTATACCCATTTGCAACAAATGGGTTTCTTACCAGTAGGTAGATCAACTAACTCCCATGTTTTATTCTTCATAAGATAAATATTTTTAGCATCCATAGCTGCCTTCCATTGAGGCACTCTAAGAGCTTCTTGCACTAAGACTAGTTCATGCTCTACAATTGTAGTCCTAATACTTTAGTATTCCTCTTCACTATATCTTCTTCTTCTTCATCATCTGCATCTTTGACTTATTTTCTTTCTTGATGAGACATACTTTGAGTATGTGGTTGATCTAAAGTGAGATCAAGTGGTGCATCCAATTTTACATCTCTTATAGTGCTAGTATACCATTTTGGAGTTTTCTTCTGTTTGGAGGGAGTCCTTGACTTAGGCTCCTCAAAATCTAGGTATATAGCAGGAGATGTGTCTTTGCTAGTTTTTGGTGTATCCAACTTGGGAGCTTCATCGAATACCACATCTCGACTTATATGAATATTCTTGGTTTTAGGGTCAATCAATCGATACCCCTTGGATTCTTCATCATAACCAAGAAAGATACATTGTAGAGTTTTCTCATCTAACTTGTGTCTTTTTTCTTTGGAATGTGCATGAAATCTTTGCATCCAAATATCCTTAGATGAGAAATGGAGGGCTTTCTTCCACTCCATGCTTCTTGTGGTGTGACTCCTTGAAGAGATTTTGTTGGTGCTCGATTCAAGAGATACATAGTTATAGTGACAACTTCTACCCAATATTGTTGCCCAAGATGTGCACCTATGAGCATACATCAAACCATCTCCATGATGGAATGATTCCTCCTTTCAACAACTCCATTTTGCTGAGGGGTATAGGTTGTAGTAAGCTATATTTTTATCCCATGTTTAGTGAGATATTTTGAAAACTCATTGGAGGTAAATTCCCCCTCGATCTGAGCAGAGGGCCTTGATTGAACATCTTGATTATTTCTCAACAAGCTTCTAAAACTACTAAAAATACGAGAATGCATCTAAATTCAATTGTAGAAAGAAAATCCACATCTTTCATGGAGTAATCATCAAAAAATAATTGAAAGTACTTTCCACCATAATTGTTTGGCATTGGTCCACATAGATCAGTGTGTATCAACTCCAATGGTCTTTTGGCTCTTGAAGAGCTCAATTCAAATGGTACTCGGTGTTGCTTCCCTGCTAAGCAATCTAAGCATACAGGTAAAGTATGGGAAAGGTTTGGAAGACCTAACACCATATCATGCTTACTCAATTTAAGTAGATAGCCTAAAATTAGATGCCCATACCGTTTGTGCCATAAGGAAGTAGCTTCTTTTGAGTTGGCAACCATGGTAACATGAGGAGTATAGATAGCATCTAATACAAATAAACCATGTTTTTAGGAAGCCATTGTGATATGTTTACCCTTCTTGGTAATGTAGCAATGCTTTTATCCATTAACAACTTTGAAGTCAACCACCATATGTTTATCCAAAATTTGAGGCATAGAAAACAAGTTGTTGGCTAATCCTGGTACATATAGGACCTTCTCAATTTGGCATTTTCCATAAGGAAGAGTTACTAAAACATTACCTTCTCCTTGGACTTGATAGGTCTTATCATTGGCAATTGTTACCGGTTTTCCTTCTTTTGCCTCAAATGTGTCAAACCACCTTTTGTCACTAGTCATGTGTTTTCTAGCACCAAAATCAATATACCAAATATTATATTTCTATTTAGGATTTGTTTGAGTCATGAGCACCTTGTGTGCCCTCTCAAAATCTGAATTTGATTCTTCAATAGCAACATTTCCCTTTTGTTGTCTATTTCTTCTTCATGGTTTGTTTTGGCCCTTTTTCTATTGTGGTTGCTTGTTCTTGTCACTTTTGTTGAACCAACACTTGTTGGTGTCATGATTGTCCATCTCACAAATATGGCAGTACCTCTTCTATTTTTGAGGTATCTTTTGTGAGGAATTGGTGTTTGAACCCTTTGAGGAAGATCCCTTCTAAAAGTAGCATTTTTGCTTAGTTCCATATTTCTTAGAAAATAATGCATTGTTGGACACTTCATCTCTTTGGTTGTTATCTGCTTCATGTTGTTGAAGCAAATTAACTAACTCTTCAAAAGTGACTTGTCTATTAGAAACTTGAAGGGAAGTGACCAACATTCTAAAAGAATCTGGTAAAGCTCTCAAAATGATTGAGGTTAAGATCTTATCTTCTACTTTCTCACCCATTGCATGCATCTTAGCTCTCAGTTCTACAACTTTGCAAAGAAACACTTCTACACTTTCTCCATTTTTCATGCTAAGAGTGTGAAGTTGGGATTGAAGGTTAAGGATCATGGCTTGATTCCTTCCCTCATATATTGTGGACAATGTATCCCATGCATATTTTATGTGCTCCTTTTCACAAATGTGCAGTTGAACTTCATCAATAGTGGCAAGAATTATGATCATCAATGCTCTCGCATCAACATCATCATATGCTTCTTGTTTATCATCTACTATAGTTGGGCATTTGAATTTTCCAGTCACAACATCCCACATATTTTCAACCTGCAATATTGCTCTCATATTTGTTTTCCATGGAGAAAAATTTGGACCTTTGAGTAGCTGTGAATCTGACAAGTATGCTTTTGCAATGGCCATTGTGAGGGTTCCTTATAACACCAAATGGTCCCCCTTTCTTTATACCACTTAAAGCAGTACTGAAAGGGATTCACTCTATCTTTGACACCTACTTAAAAAAACTTCCACATATGTAGGGCACCAAGTCCCTTAAATACTTGGAAGAATTTTTAATTTGAGGATTTACGCCAAGCAATAGTAGTGAATGGGGTAATAATGGAGTGAATATAAAAAAAATTGGCTTTCCTTATTTCTCCCCGATGGTTTATAGGGAAAAATAGCCCAAATGTCATTGTTGCAGCTATATTAGGTGTTAGATATAGTATCCCAAAGCACAACATCACCACCTGTAAGTGTGGACCAGAGGTACCGTAAATATCAAACGTTGCATGTGCAATAAATTGCACAAAAATAGGTATAAATTTGGGGTCTTATTGCTGCCACAACACATATATGTTAATGCATAAAACAAAAAATTAAATGCATTTTACAATTTTTATCATGCCCACAAATTTATGTTTTTGGAAGGTGTCAGATTCAACCAAAAATGCACCTTTTACAATGCCAATTAGGTGTTGGATTCCACCAAAAATGCACCTTTTTACAAAAATTTTGCAATAATTTTTGATTTGCAAAATGATATTCACAGCTTTGCTTTGCCCTTGTTTTTTGAGTTTGATTTGCAAAAATATACAAACAATGTGTTTGTTGCTCCCCCTTTTTTGTTTTTGTTTTGCAAAATAACAAGGTTTTGTGTGCAAAGTTTTGAAGTGCCTTTTTGAGTTTTGCTTTAGAGTTTGCAAAAAATCATTTCAATTTTGTTTGATTTTTGTTTTGCAAAATATGAAATGCTACCTCCTTTGTTTTTGTTTTGATGTAGCACCTTTGATTTTGATTTGGAGTGCCACCTTACTCAATGTGCATAAAAGTTTGAATTAACTAAATTAATAAAATCAAATAATTAATTACATTAACCAATTAATTAACTAATTAAAATTAATTAATTAATTAACTAATTAATAATAAAAAATTATTTCATAAATTAGTTTAAAATAAAAAATAAAAAACTTTAAAAAATGCACAAAAAATAATTTAATAAAAAATTGTTTTTTTCGTACCAAGAGGGACACCGTCTCCTACAATGCCACCAACCGGTGCAATCAACAGTGAACACAAACTTTGAGGTAGGTCAACAGTCCATCAGATGCAGTATGTAGGTGCAGTCAATGATGATAATCAATCGACAGTATGGGCACATATTCCAACATCAACCTAGCATCTAGAGCCCCATGCAAGAGATGTGGTGAATAGCTCATCACAAAGCTAAAGGTGTGCTCATGCATATAAGGTAAAATTTGTGCCTTCTCATGGCGTATGTGGGATAAACCCAATATAGAAAACCAAAAATAATCCATCTCCTCCACATGCGCAAATATTGAACTGCCATGTGTCACAAGGATATTGGCAGATGTTGTGAGCAATTGGAGAATCCTCTATGCATTGCGATTGGGGAATTAAAAAAACCTTAGAGATTTTTTTTATTTTTCTCTCGATGTTATGTTTTTTGCATTCACCTGCATGGAGTGAATCGTTTGTGATTAGGTGTTCATGGCTTTGAATTTTTTTTTGCAATTCGAGGTGTACAATAGAATTTTGATGAATCAGGATCGATGATTTGCACAACAAAGTAGTGAATCAGGACTGGTGAGTTGCATAGCACAACAAAGCAACGATGGGGGAATTTTATCAATTGTAAATGATTGAATGAGGGTAATAAACCTTAGCAATGCTTAATCATCTGCACGATTTGGTGCAACAGCCAATGTAGGTAAATTATTTTTTTAATTGCAATGTTCTCCTTGCTGCATTTTAGATCTAGCACAGGGTCTTACACTGTGACTATAGTGTTCATAGAGGCTGCAACATAACTACCTTGGGATCGATCAAGCCATGGTGGCTGCATCATAAATTTTTTAAATCTTGTTGCTCTCACAAATAGGGGTAGCTACACAATATTTAAGAATAGAGATATCTGGTCAAACGACAGCAATAGGACAGGATTCAACGGGAGAATTTTACACCTTCTATGCCCAACTTTAGGTTCACCAATATGAGAACACATTTAGCTAATGGTAGAGGCAATCCTCACTGTGAGATCCATGAATAATATGCTCTAATACCAATGTAGGAATTTTATCACATATTCCATTGATTTCATTTGTATAAATACAATGTAAAAGGCTATGAATAGATTTAAATAATATGCTAATCAAATACTAATTGAAGCTAACAATAGTGAATAGCATATTTGTTGTTACTAAAAAATAGCTAACAAATAAAATATGCACATTGGCTTCTAGATGCTACCAACTATACGTGCACTACATTATAACTTAATAATATAATAATAAAATAATCTTGTAGCCTAATGCCCCCAACATATCAAAGGCCAGCCATATTTGATATGCTTCTCCCATCCATGAATGGAAACTATCCATCCATCAATATGGTTTCCATTGATTTGACTGCATCACTTTATGATCCTAACAACCCTTCAAAACCTTTGCACCTCAACCATGAGGTCATCGATTTTGATCGTGCTACATCACCACCCTCACCAAAAGAGTTCGTCCCTTGTGAAGAAATGCTACAAATATTTCATTTCTCTTAAGGTCTATCCAAGTATATTTGTCAAGTTGAGATCAAGCCAGATATGATTAATTCTCCAAACCCAGCTGACGACATCCACCTGATCCCTACACCTCATCAAATTGAGGAGGGATCCCATATGTCCATAGAGGAAACAATTGATGTATACATTGGCAATGATCCTAAAGCTCCTAAGAATGTGAAATTAGGATAAAGTCTCACTCTTGAATAGCAAGCCATCTACACATCTATTGATAGAAAATGTGGAAGCTTTTGCTTGGTCGTATAAAGACATACTGGGTCTTGACCCAAAATTGGTCACGCATAACCTTACACTTGATTCGAATATCAAACCGATCAAGTAGAGGCTTCAAAAAATACATCCAACAATATCCTTAATGGTGAAATACGAGTTGCAAAAGTTGTTGAATGCAAGATTCATCCAACCCATTGACTATCCTGAATGGGTTTCCAATATGGTACTCATAGGAAAACCTGATGGGAGGATTCACATATGTACTAATTTTCAATATCTCAACAAAGTGACTCCAAAGGATGAATTTCTCCTTCCAAATATTAACGTGTTAGTCAATTCCACTGTAGGTCATGAGGTGTTGTTCCTCATGAAGGGTTTTTCAAGCTATAATTAAATTTGGTTTAAACTCAAATATCAACCAAAAATAGCCTTTACCACTCCTTGGAAAACTTTTTGCTACAAGGTAATGCCATTTTACCTTAAAAATTCTAGTGCAACCTATTAGCATGCCATGACATATATATTTCATGACTACATGCATAAAATCCTTGAGGATTACATAGATGATTTTCTAGCCAAATCTCTACTATGTCACAAGTATATTTATGTTGTAAGGAAGGTCTTTGATTGCCTCATTGAGCATAATGTCAGACAGAATTCCAAAAAGTGTATCTTTAGAGTCACATTTGGAAAATTTTTGGGTTTGATTGTCTCCAAGTGAGGGATTGAAGTTGATCCCTCCAATTTCAAAGCAATACTTGAAATGCTCCCCCTACCAACCTTAAGCAAATTCATAGCTTACAAGGGAAGGTAGCATCTATCCGATACTTCATAGCATAAATTTCGAATAAATATTGATCAATGAATTGACTATTACAAAAGGGGGCCCTATTCCATTGGGATGATGAGTTCCAAAACGCCATCAATGAGATAAAATAATACCTAGCATCACCACCAGTTTTAGCTTTTCCCAAACCAAGTGTGTCATTTTTTCTATATATTTCAACCACCAACTTTGCCTTAGGGACCATGTTGGCCCAAAAGAATGAGGTAAATAAGGAACAGGCTATATATTACATTAATCGCACCTTGGTGAGCTCCGACCTCAAATACACATATGTTGAGAAGCTTTACCTAGCAGTGGTATTTACCACCAAGAAGCTTTGATATTACATGTTGAATCATACAATGTATGTTATTTCCAAATAGAATCCTTTGTGGTACATGATGAGGCGCATGTACTATAATAGTCAAACCGTAAAATGGATCATGTTTTTGATCAAATTTGATCTTGAATTCATAAGTCAAAAATCTGTTAAAGATCAATTTATTGCTAATCAGCTAGTAGAGGCTCCTCTCCAGGATGATAAGCCTCTCACTATCGAGTTTCTCGATGATGCAGTCTTTACATTATCTGACTCAACCTAAAAATAAAGTTGACATGACTTTGCTCTTCAATGGTTCATGGTACGGAGTTATGTTTTTCATATTTCAATGATATCCTATGCCTTTATCATTTAAGCTCAACTTCCCATGCACCAATAATAAAGTTGAATATGAGGCTCTCCTTTTGGGTCTCCAAATAGCTATGGCCATAAAAATCAAAAGACTCAACATATGTGGTGATTCCTTTCTCATAGTCAACCAAGTCAAATAAATCTATCAATGTCGATGTCCAATCTTGAAATCATACAAGGATCTTGTAGATAAGTTATTGGCCAAATTGGAATGGTATAGTTTTAAGGTAATCCCTCATTCATATAATTTTTTTGTGGATACGATGGCCTCTTTGGGGTCTTTAATTTCGTAGAACCCTTTTGATGATATCACAACAATCCATGTTAAAACACTTTTGCAATCAGTAATTTTGCGTGAAGCTTCAAACGATAATGAAGTTGTCCACATGATCCAAATTGAACCGAATCAAGATCGGTTCTCTCAGGTACATGACTTTATAAAACATGCATCCTGGGAATCCTTAGTCCCATATGGTATTTTTGATAATTGTATGACCATTCATCTTAAGGTCATCTCCCAATCCATATTTGTGCACGATGAATCACAATAGGAGCAAGTTGTTCATTTAGTCAAGACCCAAGCATATCAAGATTGGCTCACTCAATTAAAAGATTTCCTGAAACTTGGTAGTATCCCTTCGAGATTGTTGCATGCCATAAAATAAACATTTAAACAAAAAGTGACCAAATATATCTTGTTAGGAGACATCCCTTATTCTCGAAGCTATGATGGTCTTCTCCTTTGTTGCTTGGATCCCTAAGAATCTACTTGGGTAATTTTGCAAGCTCACGATGGTACTTGCAATGACCATTTCAGTGACATGGCCATCGCTAAGCACATTCTCTAAATGGGTTATTACTGGCCTACTATGGAGATATATTGTTGCACTTACATTAGTAAGTGCATCAAATGCTAGCATCATGCTAATCTCTCGCACTTACCTTCTCAAGCCTTACAACCAATTCAATCGATATGGTTTTTTTCATATTGGGGCTTTAATTTAATTGGGAAAATCTCACACCCCTCTTCAAACCATCACACATTTATCTTCATGACCACATAATAATTCACCAATTGGGTGGAAGCTATCCCTCTTACGACAATGATTGGATCTCGTATTGCAGAGTTCATACTCCATAATATCATATGTCGTTTTGGTATTCCATCCAAAATTATCTTGAATAATGGAAATCCATTTAAAAACAAATATGTGTGTGCTTTATTTAACTTCCAAGTACAACATTTAGCACATTTTTTCCACGCCCTATTACCCTCAAGAAAATGGACAAGCAAAGGTATCCAATAAAACTATAGTTGCCATCCTCAAGAAAATTGTCAGAGAAAATCACAAAGATTGGCATCTTCAACTACCTCTAGCATTATGGGCTTATCGCACTAGCATTCAAATGCCCACTAGAGTAAATATATTTTTCTAGTATATGGCGCTAAGGCCATTATACCTTGAGAGTTGGAAATTCCTTCATTGCACATATCACTCCAAGATTTCATTGATGATGATACCGTGGAACAAGCTCACCTTGACCAACTGACCCTTATTGATGAATGTCAAGTTAATGCTCTCCAGAACCTTCACATTTATCAATATCACCTTAAATGAGCTTACAATATGAAATTCCATCTAAGGTATTTTAAAGTTGTAGACCTTGTGCTCAAGGAAAATCAACAAAACTCCAACTTACCGCCGCACTTGCGAGACAAATTCATGGTAATTTGGTTAGGCCCTTTTATCATCACATAGAAGATAGGACTAGGGACTTACTACCTCACTTCTCTTGAAGTTATTGAGGAACTTGAACCTCTCAACATTCTCCATTTGCAAGTATTTCATGTATAACACATAATGCAACACAAAACCACACAAAAAAATTAAAAAACATAAAACACAAAAACAATACAAAACATCAAAAATAAAAAAATATTTACATTATATCATCATGCATTTTGTTGCATTCATTGATAAATCATATTAAGTATATTCATCCATTGCACTTGCACTAGGAAAATTCATATTTGCATTCTTACGAATGACACCATGATTGTATGACATTCATGAGTCTTGCATCAACCTTATCCATCATCATCATTTGTAGTTTTTATTATCAACTTTTGCTTATTAAGAGGTCCTCATAAAATAGGTTAAATACTGGATGAAAATCAACAATGAAATTTAGACCGCCACTGCCTATTTTATGCACACATTTTAGTTTACAAAATATCATAGGGAAAACTTCCACATATCATATGACACCATCATCCACATAACCCAACCAATAAGTTGCTATAGGGTGTTCACTAGGATTTTTGGTCATTCAACCATCCTTGGTTTTCATTTAGATTTTATAGAAAGCTATATTGGCTTCTAGGAGGTAAGATCTTTCTTTGATAGTACTTTGCATATGTCAAAATCCCAACACAATTTCACACATCTAACATCCAAGTTTAAACAAGGAAGGATGATGCTACCATGTAGTCCTTGCCATATTGAGTGAAAGTTTTCCTTGCTCATCCTATTATGTGTATGGTCTAGGATGTTGAGGATTGAGAAAAGTAAAATTTACCCCCTATCCAAGAAATCCCCTTGCTCTTCAACAAAACGAGCAAGTTACCAAAAAAAAGAAACTGTGGTTCTCACCACTAATCAAATCCCTTGCTCCTAAAAAAAATGGTTTTCACCACTTAAAAAAAAAGAAAAATTATGAATGAGCAAGTATCCCACCCAATGAAAAGAAAATAAAGTGGGTAATAAGCTTAAATACCTATAATCCTTAGTAATTCAAAAGCCATAGGGCAATCTCCATTACAACAAAAGATCTAAGAAGAATCTAGGTGTTAGAATTAGTGAGAGTCACATGTGAGGACTGAAAGAAATCTTAGTTCCAAAAAAATACTGAGATTGCTTTTGACTAGAGTCTTTCCATAAAGTTACAAGAAAAACTTGTGAAGACCAAGACTCAGCATTCAATCCACTGGATTGACAAATCATCTAGTGAAGATCATTGAGGATATCTGGAATTTGCTAACTTTTACCTAAATTTTCTTTTGTTCTAGAAAATTTATTCTTAGAGGATTGGAAATCCTCCTACAATAGAAATCTAGGATACTACATCTTCATTACTCTAAGTTCAATGTTCCTTCATAATGTAGAGATTAGTTCATTGTGCAAAAGGAGAACACTACGAAAGAAGACTTCTAGTGAAGATTTGTGCTGAATCTAGGAGACTGAAGATCTCCATTGTTGAATCTAAGAACTTCACAAGTTGAATAACAGACCATAGAATCCTTGACACAAAAAGGTCATAGGAGTCTTGAAATAAATGCCATAGTATCCTTGAAGGAGAATTCACAGTCTTGATAATAGAAAGGCCACATAAGCCTTAATACTAGAAAAGGCCATAGAAGCCTTGGTACTAAAAAAGGCCACAACAGTCTTGATACTGAAAAAGCCACAACAGTATTGATACTAAAAAAGGCCACAAAAGCCTTGATACTGAAAAATGCCACAAAATACTTTATCCTAAAGAAGAATTCAAAGATAATATTTGATTCAAAAGTAGACTAAATATTTTAGTACTAATACTTTGTTGCAAGGAAATAAGATTCAATGAGTTGGAAAACTTCCTACAAGAAAGTTAGAAAGAGTATCTTCTTCAGAATCAATTTAGTACCTGAATCAAAATTGAAGAGATGGGGAGAATATCTCTATGAAGAACTTCTAGTCTTGGAAGAAAGAAGAAGAAGGACTATGTGATTCCTGCTCGAATCTAGAAGCATCAAAATCATATTTTTAGAAGAAGATCTTACCACTAAAATTTCCAAGAGTAGAAGTTTGAAGATTTTTCAAGGAAATACTAGCAGAAGATATAAGATCAAAGACCTTGGTAAGGTCTCATCGAGCATCCAAAAAAAGGCTAGGAGAGCCTGACTGAAGAAATTCTCAAAGAAGAACTCGTTGAAGAAATCCACTACCAAGGAAAATACCCTGATAGTGAAGGACCTGGGACAATTGTCGCCATCTGACAACAAGCCCAAGAAAAGAAGAATTTTGCAAGGAGTGCCAAATCCATGAAGAAGAATTTGGCAATGAGTGCCAAATCCTAGAAGAATAATTTGGCGAGGAGTAGCAAATATGTGAAGAAAAATTTGGCAAGGAGTTCCAAATCCCAGAAGAAGAAGAATCTATAAAGGAGTGCTAAATCTATGAATAATAATTTGGCAAGGAGTGCCAAATCCTAGAATAAGAATTTGGGAAGGAATGAAAAATCCTAGAAGAATATCCTGCTTGAAGTAAGAATTTGACAAGAAGACTTGAAGATAGAAGAAGCTCACCAAAACTTGGATATTTGAAGATTATCTCTCACGGCAAGAATGCACCACTTTAGAGATAAATACTTCTCTAAATCTATAGCAGAAGGAAGAGAAGGAAAGAGAATAACAAGCCACCAAATCCTAGGCTCATGAAATAAAGTTCAATACCATCATTTTGTGAAGGAGTTGTTCAAAATAGTCTACAAAGAGCTGCAAGATCCTACTCGAAGCAACAACTTGGTGATCCTAGACACCAAGATCTACATCCTCTACAGAAGTGATAAAAGAGCTACAAATACTTTCAAAAAAGGTAAGCAACTTCTTGGTGTAAGTAGATTAATTAATTGGATTACTCATCATATTTGTTAAAGCACCTAAATTTGGATTAAAGTTGCATTTAGATTACAGTCTTCAGAAGTGTAAAAAGAAAGGTTATTTTGAAGGTTTATTTGCACATTCATTAGGAGTTGATTAGATTTTTTAATTGCTTATATAAACTTCTTATCATCTACTTTGGAAAAAGGAAAAGAATACTAAGTCCTACAATATTTATTATAGTGAAATTGCAGAATAACTCTTAAATATTCATTCTAGATTATTCTTGATTAGTTGTAGTTATGTTAGTGCATTAATTTAAGAGTTGATTGGAGTGATAAGGTGTAATATTAGTGCATTAAAAGTGAAATACTTGCACTATTATACTACTCTAAAAAAGAAGTTAGTTTTATGTTTTTTGAAGGGCACAAAATCTTATTTGTATCAAGTGTCTAAAGACACTATTAAGGCACAAAAATCTGCAACATATTGTGGCTGAGAAAATCCACCAAATAATTTTAGAATACTCCAAAACTTGGAGAATAATACAACTAACCAAAAATATAAATAAAAGCTTCAAATATTGAGACTTGGTGAGTCTCAAATCCAAAAGCATTACAGGATTCATTGCTTGTTACAAAGGGGAAAAAATTACTATTACATAAAGCTTCTATCTACTTCATTAAAGGCTTGGATTTATCATCAAAGTTTCCAAGCAAAAAGGGTAAGGAGTATATCTAAATAGACATCCTCAAAACCCTCATATCTTCATTCAAAAATTTGCTACAAAAACAGAGTTTTAGACCTACAAAAGAGTGCAATAAAAAGTGCAATAAAGAAAATTTTATATACATGGTATTGCACTTCTACAATATGCAGGAAGAGAGCAGATTTAAAGGTGACTAAAAAGGCACAACTTCTACAGGGTAAGACAACCAAGGAATGACCTACGTTTGCACTCCTCATCCACAACAAAGGAAGCCACTCAAAGGGCTCACTTTCAACATATCTTGGATGGATAAACCTACAATATCAAAGCCCATACAAGGGTGTTATCAACATACATTTACATAGATAGAAATGGATCTCATATATGAAGGAAAGGTATCAAATCTACTTCTACCAATGTGGTATGGATAGCATAGCAATCAGATATCTACACTACAAAAAAAGGCACAAAAAATTAGTACATTTTAGGTATAGTAGATAAGGAGAAAAGGTGATATATTCAGGTCTTAAACTTAGTGAATATCATCCACTAAAGGAAGCACCAATATCATGTTCAAGATCGTCATTCGAAGCTCCATAGTGCTTCATAAAATCACCTACAAAAGATAATGTTTCTTACTGTCCAAGAAATGAAGCAAGCTAAGAGAAGGCATACAAAAGGAGTTATACTCTCCTTGGGAGTGTTATAGCATAGGTCTTCATGCAAAGCATTTGAATGTCACTTGGCATAATATTTCTATCTCTCAACGCTCAAGAAACCTCACGTAGGAGTTACAAGGAATATTAAGGAGGTGGTACCACTTGTTATCCTCCATAAGCCTCACGCAAGTGCCCACATGAGTACTCATACATTACATAGCACCAAAGAAGCATTAGATAAGGAAGTTGGTGTTTTACAAAGAAGCAAGTGCTCATATGTAATAGTTGTGACACTTTTTACAAAAAACAAGACTCATCTTCTATAAAAAGGGTGATCAAGGAGATGAATGGATAGTCAATACAAGGCAGTAATGGCAGCAAGCGACTCAGTAGTATTTAGGATGAATAATGGCAGTAGCTCAACAGCTACATGGTAGAGGATCAATAGCAGCTTGGAGAATAATTCGAGAGGAATTGGTGAAGCATATTAATTCTGGTCAAACGACATTAAAGTGGTGTTGAAGCAAGTAGTAGGTGGAAGAATCTTCCTTTACTCACAGCGCGCCCAAGGACAGTCTACTGCTAGTTTTATAAAGGTACAATTTCCATCTATTTTTCTTTCCATATAAAGAGAGTAATAAGGTTATATTATAAGGTTGAATTATTGGAAGGAATCAATCTTTATTTGAAAGCAAAATTTAGGGAACTTAAAAATTAAAATTATCTAATATTTGCAAAGCATAACCTAGGAGAAATAAGGAATACTACTTGGAATTATTCCATTTAAAATTTGCAAATATTAATTTATTCTAATTTTTCAAATTTGGGAGTCATAAGGGCTCCAAAATAGGTTATTGGAAATTAGAAATAAACCAAGGGATTATTAAAGCTTTTTATTAAGGCTGGAAAATTACAATATTCTTGTCTCAAAAACGTCTCTAAGGGGACAAAAGAAATCCAACATCAAAACCTCTTTAAATTTAACAAGTGCTTAGTTCAATAGGAGTAATAAGGTGTTAAGAAGTTGATTTTTGATTTTTACAAAATTTGTATAAAATCAACCAAATATTGAACTATATCTTTACAAAAGCACTATATCATATCTCTAGGGAGTCATAAGGCATTCTACAAAACTTGATGATAATAATATCCTTCAAATATTATCAAGTTGGGAAGATATAAGCTATTCATACTCTCATAACTAGGGAGACATAAGGAAGTCTACAAACCTTAGGTTTTATCAAATCAAGCTTATATACTTCAATAAGGAATCATATATTCTAATATTCGGAGCCATAAGGTAGACTACTCTATCCTTAAGAATTCAGGTTATACAAATGACTAGTAGCATACTAAACAATGCTCTTAGAAGTGGAATAAGGAAAATACCAATATGGATTAAAAACCTGATGGATTACAATGATGAAAAGGGTAAAGAAAAGGAAGAACCAATGTAGTGCAAAATAAGTTTTGAAATCAAAATCTATGTGAAGGAAAATTCATCCAGTGAATCTAATGACCAAAAACAAGAAAATATTTATCAACAAGACCTTTTGCAAAAAGGAATAGCTTCAATTATGCACACAAGGTTTGAAGGCCTTATCAAGGAGATAGACAAGCATGATATTCCTAATATAGATTTCAAAATTGTTAGATCATCTCTATTGTGAACTCATTGCAACCAATATGGTCATGAAAATACCAATTGTTGGAGTTTCCATCCATGCAAATATTGTGATGGAACAAATCACTCATCTTTCTCTTGTCACTTCAAACATAAGTACTACAAAGACTATGAACAAATATTACTTCAAATATTTATCTGTCATCTTCATAAACTTGTTTCAGATGGATTTACTCACATTGAGTTCAAGGTTGATACTTATGAAGGATAGAGAAATAGATCAACATATGGACAAAAGAAGGAAGAAGAGCCTATTCAAATCCACTCATGGCTTGTAATATCATGAGAGCAAAGATACACCAAAGATGCCTGATATCAAGGAACAAAGAATAGAAAAGGACGAGAAGCCATGACATGAAGATTGAAGGAGCAGTAAAATAATTGGAACAAGAATACTCTAAATAAGTCAAATATCAATATGAAGGGGAAGATCCATATTGAAGACTAAAGTCTTCAATATCCAAATAATGTAATATAGGGGGGTATTAGAAATAGATTCTATTCAATCATTTGGGTTATGTAAATGTATCTTCAAAGGTACATACTTAGGACATTAGATTGCTTTAGAGGAAAGTTATGTAGTTACTTCATGCAATGTAAAAAATGCACAAGTGTCAATGTGCAAGCTATATATGTGAAAGTTGTCCCTTGCACATCTAGGTAGAGTGTTGGCCAAGGAACATGTGTTCCTATATAATAAAAGCCTCATTGTTAGATAGATATGAGAAGGGGGACATAGATAGTTAGAGCTACTTATAGCATAATCATAAGTAGTAGTGTAGTACTGTATATATCACCATATATTGGTGATGGGTACAATGTAGTTTAGTAGCTTCATTAATGGAGTGTTCATTTCCTCCATAGTTATGTTGTATTTATTTATGTTATTTCTATTCAAGCATATTTTAGTCATCTTACAGATTTACTTTTTTATATTTTTTTGCATCTTGTGATTGCTATCTTCCATTTCTCATTACATCAAAAGCTAACAGAAACCTACCTGGCAATGAGGTAGTCTTATGCATCATCCAATACATTCACTTTGCACACATAGGGATATTGAATATCTAGATCTTCTTAGCATATTTTTATCTTACAGAGTCATGTATAGCCAGTATAGAACTTTTGAATGGTCAACTAGGGTGTTTAAGTCTCATGGAAAATCTTTAAATTCCCTCATAGCACCTAACTATCTCATTATCATCCGTAGTTTTCCTTATGAACTTTTTCTTATTAAAGGGTCCTCATAAAATTGGATAGATACCGAATGAGTATCAAAAATGCTATTTAGACAGCCACTAACTATTTTACGCACACCTTTTAGTTTGTAAAAGATCATAGGGAAAACCCTTAGATCCCACATATTTCATCTCACACATTAACATTCAAATGTATGACTATTATGACAAGGTTAAAATTTTTATTTATGACTTTTATACATCTTGTGGTGTCTAGCATTAGTTTTTTAAACACATTTAGATTCATTCGTCATATTTTAATCAATTAAAACATACATCCATAATTTGCATTAGAATATTCATGTAAAAATTAATACATCTCATACACATTAGATTTGTCATATCAATAACATGAATTAACATTCATAATCAAATAAACAAATCTAAATCATACATCTAACATTATATGTTGCATCCATACATACACATATCTAGGCATACATCTATGCATCTATACTACAATTTCTAGGTACACATCCATCATCTAGGCATTACATACATACATAAAACAAAAATATAACACAAACATATGATAGGACATAATCAAAATATCATATAAATATATAAGAAATGTTTGATACATCATGGTATAAAAATATTTGTAGGCTACAGTAGTGTAGGTCCTCAAACCTCACTCTCAAAAAAATGAGTAGTACAAAATAGACATGTTAGGCTAGCCCTACACCACTAATCTCGCTTCCATCCTTAGCCTCATCCTAACGAGGTTGAGAAGACACGTTGGCCTGTGATATTTGAGGATGATCTTAAAAATATAGAATACACTATCTCACCGATGGTTTCCCTGAATTGGTGCTATAGCTCTGATGAGAGACCCCTAAAGATGACCATATCGGGAGCATACCTTCACACTTCTCTATCTCATCCTCTAAGCTAATAATATATGCTTAATATAAATATCAAAGAGAAGAATACTAAGATACCTATGACTACAATGTGGCCACATACCCTGTGATCTATCCACTTAACTCTGCCTACCCCTGAACCACGGTTGAAGCCACCAATCGTACCTGAAGCCTGCCCACATCTTCTTAGGAACTCTATATCTGTGCAGTAAGAACGGTCTTATCCTCGAAGAAGCCCCTCCCCCTTTATCTCTCCCTATCCAACTGACTCTACAATAGAGCAATGGTAGTATTTTTGCTCTGCTAACTATGCCTATAACAACTGCACCTATCCTCTAAGTTGGACACCCTCATCTTGTGGGTCCTCATTATATCTATCCTCATCCTCTAGCTCATCCACTCCCTCTATAGGCTAGCTCCACTCTCCCTCCATCCAATGATGTACTCATCACTCATCCCTTACCTCTATAGTGCCCTCATCCCTTGCCTTTCCTACTTGTCTACCCATAGGACCACCATCCTGCCATAGTCAAGTGTTCTACCAAGTGTCATACTATGTAGTCATACTAGGATCATCCATATCTACACCTACCATAAGTGGATATACCTCATATCCCACTAACACAACTCATGATCACTCTAGCTGCACCTTATCTCCTTGATGATGATAGATGACAGGCTCACCTGGTATACCCTGATGAACCATAAACTATCAAGTGATACGAGAGTATTGAAAGTACTCATGCTCTGTACCATGGTTCCCAATCAAACATCACTCACACATAACCTACCTTAGCTACTCTACCACCCTCATCCAGGTTGGGCAGTCCTTGTAAGGTTTTCATACTACATGCTCTAGCTTCAACCCCTCTAAGGATCCTACATAGTGGGATATCCTACCTACATGGGGTCGACTCTAATACAGCTCCTACTTCTGAGTCCATCGAGTCACATATCCAATCTCTAGGTCTGCCATCTATGTTTGTGATACATACAATAAGCCCCTCTAGTCTATCCACCCGGATGTGCTACAAACCTCAAACCTATAAAATGAAACTACATCCTAATCCATACCTACCTTGTTGTCGAAGCTCATTTAACTCATCATATAAATGAGCTAACAAGATACTCCTCCAGACCATAATAAACAAATCCTAAATAGTATAATCGACTAACTCTTGTACCAGCTCAAGTAGATTCCAAGGGAACCTCACTCCTAAATAATCTGGTAGTAAAACATTGGACATGAGTGACATCAGCACTACATACCTCCTCATTAGTACCTCTGTGCTATACCAGGCCTCCATAAAAATCTTGTTGCTCCTTAAACCTTGACGAGGTACCTCCCAATCCTCACCAAAAAATGTTGCAGCACTTTATCTCATTGACCAACATGTATAGAAGTGATAGTACATCCCTCAATCAGCACAAAAAAGATCCTATAAACATCCTCCAAGGTGACGGTCATCTTTCTAGTCAGAAGGTGGAAAGTTTTGGTCCAATTATCCCATTGATTAACCAAGGCAATCAAATAAGCTTGATCCTCCATCACCACCTCTAATCATGTCACATGCTTAAGGAAAATGGCCTTAAGCCATTTCCAATCATCTTCGATAAGGCACCCTCGCGTAGTTTTGAATACCTTTTGGAAATCTTTGATGCACTCTAACAAGCTGTATCACATGCAAATAATCTCAACAAACCAAAAAAAAACAACAACACACATCAAAAAATTGCCAAGCTATTTTTAGTGAGGTCATCTCAGCCTGAGATGGTCTCTCCATGAGGCCATATCGGGTTGATATGATCTCTACTTATGAATATCCTAGGTCGAGACGACCCCCATAATGGTTAATTTTTTTATTGTTGGGATTCAAACCTAGCCATCCCACCCTGATACGGCTCCCAACCCACAAAATGAGGATCATCTCACCCCAAGACAGCCTTTAAATTGGTAGAAATAAGATCTAAAATCTAGTTCTAAAAAAATCAAAAATTAAGTAATAAAGCAAACATTAAACCACCTACACTACATCTTAGCCTAAGGTGTAATTCCTTGCTTCAAATTTTTATCAGTGAGGTTCATTACCCGAATTAATTAGTGATTTTTATTTTAAATCATAAAATAACAACCAAGATAATTGGGTGCATACCTTCCTCACTCTGGTGCCTCCACTCGTCGACATCCCAGGTTGGTCCATAGTGATAGTGAATTATCTTTTCGGTAGCACTCCATGTCACAAATTGCTCTCCACCTCTCCTTTTCTCCAATTGATAGTTGTGACAATGACATCAAAAATCTATAAATTTTTCTTTTATATTTTTACAAACTCCTAGACTGTCTCGGGGTCATACAGTTGCATTTTATGCAACCATCCTACCACGGGACGACCTCAAAATTTGCAAAAATTGTAAAATTTATACAAAAAAAAAAATCAAAAAGCAAAAAACTCCAAAATACCTAAAATATTTTGGTCAAAAATTCTCAACTAATCCTAGTACCTAGTGATTTACCCTATATACCTCATGGTTGCAGTGATTTAATATCCATGTAATCGGGTCAGACGGGTAGGTTACCATAAGGTCTTGAAAAAAAAAATAATAAGAAGAAGCTCTCAAATGAGTTGAAATGTCATCTCCAATTCTCTAAGAAATCCATGTGGTTGGACTACTCCATGGGATAGATATGTCCATTTCCCTTTTTCATTTAGCCTCAAGTGATCCTCATATACAATGATTTACCTTCAAAATGAATTGAATTTTATCATCTCAATTCCCTAAGAAAGGCTTGCATAGATTGCTCCAAGGGATAGAGATGTACAATTATTAATAATGGTCAAAATCACAATTGCAATGAGATTTTTCCCCTTTCACATTTTCAAAAGTCCTATAAAATCCAAAATAAGTCATATTGGTCAAGCGACTCATCACTTTCATCATTTTCCATCTCCTCATCAACTCATCTCTTGAGGGGGTAGTCATACATCACATAATTCATAATCAAATCAATAATCAAACACTCAATCAAATGCAAATTACATTCATTCAAGAAGCATTACCAAAAACTATCATACACTTCCCTCCTTGCTGGGGTAAAAGCAAAAATCTCAAACAAACCCTTGGTATACCTAAAGCCTAGCCTCATAGACTCCTAAGCTCTATTGATGGCTGAAAAAGTTACCAAGATCAAATCTAAGTCCACCAAAGTGTTGGAAGAAATGATTCAAAAATATATGCTCTTTCCATGATTGGGGTATCTAACATTGATTAGATCAATGAACACCATCAATCCTCAACTTGATTTTAGGTCATCTATTTTTTCTCCATGTTGTGCTTTCACACAACGCATCTCAAAAAGAGGAATCTATAGATATCTAAAATATGTCATATTAATGAGACTACCTATATGGACACCTTTTTAGGCCATATGACCCACCTTGGGTAGCCCTAAGGCTTAAAAGTAGTTTTCACCACTCAAAACATGGAGGAATTTCCTTTTTATAGCCACTATCTTGCCTTGAGATGACCCCTAACTATGATCATATCACCCTGAGATGGATCGCAGTCACTACCATCCTACCCTGAGATGGCCATGCCAGAAGAAGTTTTCTTGCTATGTTTTAAACATATATGTGTTCTAGCTAAGAACAATGATACAACAAAGTCAAGTTGTGTGACAGTTATCAAGAAGCAGTTACATTTCTTGATTCCAACCGCTTCTTGGCTTATCTTACAATATTTGGACTCCCATTTAGAAGTCTATTTAAAGGCGCTTAGCCTTCATTGAAGATGATCACAATTTCATGCATCGAAGTGTTGTTGAACTAGATAATCAAAGAGCTCTCACTCTCAAAGCACTGAAATGCTACTAAAATTCAACCATGGAGTTTCCAAGCATGCCAATGGATCAACCCAAATATTTAAGATCAAATTCATACTTCTTGTATCATCCAACATCTTGGCTTCATTGTAAATTCTTCCCCTAAGTCATTCCTCATGAGCCCACCAAGAATATTAACTCATCCACGGATCAAACCTGGCATTGTCTTGCATTAGCTAGAAGGAATTTGCTCATATTTTAGCGGTCATCTCACCTCGAGATGGCCCACAGGCGCAGCCATCTCGCCCCGAGATGGATAGTAGATAATATCATCTTGCACAAAGATGACCTCCCAATAGAGATCTATTTTCCTTATTTTCTTGCTTTCATTAGATTTAGCAATATTTTAATTACTTCCTAGCATAGTTAGATTTCATTTTCATGCATTTATTTGTCGTATTTTGGCTTCTTTATTGCTTTCTTTATCATCAGTATGGGCCTTATCTTGGAAGACTCTTCATATGCTTTTGATGCTCTTTAGATTTTTTTATGTGTAGATTATATATCTTTACAATGGATCAAATGGCATAAATATTAACACCTCATCATTATCCATCATGAAGGTCTTGAGATGTAAGAAAGATCCTGCGAGATACACCTTGAATTACCTTTATTATTATAAATATTTGTATCAAATTGGTGGAAAATCCCTCCACGGGATCTCATTGTAACCTCTTTTAAAGGACATAATTGATATTAATAAAAAGGGCACCATTATTTCATATATTTTTTTGTCATTATGGTTACATAGTTTGTTATCTAGTTTGTTCTTTATTTTATTGCATAGGTGTACAATATTTTTAGCGTTTACAATGCTCAAGCAACAAAATGAGGGCACTAGAAAAATGTGGCTTATTATACGATACATATGTCAAAGGGAGGTTAATCTAATTGATTGCCTCATGGAAATACATAAATTCCAAAGTTAAATCATTTATTATAATAATAAAACAAAGTAAGGCTATTACCTCATGGAGTCTCACTATTCTCACAATAGGTTAAGGTAATTTTATAAGTTAGGTCATGACATCATTACTAGGCTTATACCATGAGTGGGTACTTTTTAAGGTCTCATTCCATGAGTTCAAACATTTGAAGTTAAAGAGTCACAAATAGATAAACCACTCTAAAATGATCTCCTCTTCTCAAAAAATATTTAAAAAAGAAAGAAATCAAACTCAACAAGTCTTTTTCCTTCAACCCAAAGGTTGATGTAAGTGTGCATTAAGTTTATTATTGTAGAGTCTATAACCAAGCAATCAAGTTTCATGGCTTCAAAATATAAGCATTGACCATATAAAATTTCAAAGAGATATTCAAACATTTAAGACATTAATACAAACCATCAAAATTCTACTCAACATACAATCATGCACATGATTTAATACAAGATATAACTATGGTGTGTGTATTTTTCATTTATTTATTTTCTCATCATTATTATATATATTCAACTCTCTCCTACATGATAATTCCCCTCTCTTATTTGAATTGAAGTTAGTCTTGTCAACATTCAACATATATAAACAACAACTGGTCCATTTTAAAAAACTAGCATTGCATAAAATAATAATAATCATATTTAAAAAATATCTTCAAAATAAATGAATATACATAAATCATAGACCCATGAGGGATACCATAGTGGTAAGTCCTTGGGTTTTCATCCAGGAGACCCAAGTTCAAACCCCGGTATGAGGGGGCTAGGACCCCTCATAAAAACCCATGTAAACTTAAATTTTTAAGTTGCAAGCTTACTACAATGGTAAGGGCTTTGGTCTCTCTTTGAGAGGTCCAATGTTCAAACCCCCAAGACCCCTAAAAAAAACTTGTGTAAAATCATTGAAAAAAAATGTGCATAAATAATCATATATAATAATCTATTCACCAATTGATTCGACCAAACCGCGTAAGGGGCGAAGGTCCAAGGTTTAAATCTCAAGCCTCACTGGACTGAACGCTTGTCCCTTTCTTGGTGCTTTCAGTGGTATAAAAGGTTTAAAATTATTATGGCATGGTGGTTATAGGGGTAGACTGTGTGAAGATCTGTGTGGCAACTTTCGGGGTGGATACCGCAGAATACTGTGGCAGCCATATAAAACCAGATAGCCTACTCGAATTCGTGGTGGCTATTGATTCCACCATGTAAATTAAAAATATATACATATTCAACTAAGCTTAATATGCTAAGTCAATAGTGCCACATCATCCATTTAATAAAATAATTAATTAATATAAATAGTTTTAAATTTTTGGACATGACATCCATACGCATCATAACGAGTCATAAGTATATACAATGTTGCTAATCAACATGAAATCATGTTATACCTTATAGTTAGCAAAATGGCTAGTTAAGTTTCAGCAACTATTCATATTTAAAAAAAATATTATGGTTACAACTTGAATATACATTCTTAAATTAAAGTGTAATAAATATGTTAAAAATACTTGAATTTTATTATCTAAGTTACAACATCCAATTTAACATTAAAGTAAAAATAAAAATTGATATGATGGAAAATAGAAACTAATCTCATCCAATAACTCATGTTTCATAAAACTCATATCTCGTGTATTAGAAATTGAGAACTCGTGTATTGAAATTTTATATCTAATTGTCATAATACTAATATTAAGTATTAAAATTTGATATTCATAGGAAATTTATAATGGATTGGACTAATAGTAGTCTTAGACCTAATGAAAAAGATGTGAATTGAAAATAATGAAAACTATTTATTAACCACTAAGTAAAAATATTGAGAAGACCAATGTATCTATTCATAAAATCTAATTGATATATGTATCAATTTATAATGTTTAACACTTCTTCTCATTGCAAGTTAAACACAAAGCATACAATTTGTCTTATTGTATCATTTTTATTGGCAATGATAAGAACTTGTTATTCATAAAAGAGTACAAAATTTTAATAATAGCTTATGATGTTTTATATTTATTATAGTATAATAATGTGTCATGGTTATTCACATCATAAAGGACAAAAAAAACTCAAATTGTGTATTTCTTAGCACTTAGTCGATAAGAAAAGCATCAATGCATATGATAAGGTGTATAGTCCAATAAATCCATAAATGCTAGCCCCCAAAATATTTGAACATATATATCAAATGGTATGAGCTCAACTATATAATTTCCTTGGCTCTCAAGAAAGAGACACATATTCACTTGCAAAACAATATATGCATAATTATAAATTTGTTGTAATACCATTATGTGGTTACGATGTATATATATAAACATAAAATATTGGGATAAAATGAAATAACCAAAACCCCAACAATGTTATATTCTTTAAACACATATGGACATACATTATTTTGTTTAAAACTTAATATTTGTGGTCCCCTATTTTATATCGATGTATCATCTTATACAAATCAAAAGACAAAATTTCTTAATATCATAAAATTTTAAATAAGTCCACATTATATATCTTAATCCAAAACCACTCTCTTAAAAAACATAGAGAAAATAATAATAATAATTACAAAATATACAAAGTGCATATTAAAGGATAAGCCTAGGTTCTAAACCTTAAAATATAGACTAGAAAATAATAGTTAAAATACAATAAAAAAAAAAATCTAACAGACTTAGTAAATCATGAAATTGACTCTAATACTACTTTCAAGTCTTTCAAAAACATAACAAATTTATCACATCTATATATACTTCTAGGCCACAATGTCCTATAAAAGAATGCTTAATTTTATAAAACACTATATTAACATTAGAACAAAGAAAAAAGATCCATAAATAACCAACTTAAGTAAAATTTCTCAAATTCTCTAAAAAACATCATTATTAAATCTATACAAACCTATATCAAAAGACAAAACCCTAGTTATTTAGCTTGATTATCCTTATGATTTTTAATAAAAAGGAGTTTCCTAGTTAGCAATTCATAATTTGGCTTAAATATTCAGGTTAATTGCATAAAACATTTATAGTCAAACACTCAATTGAAATTTTAGATGAATTTGTTAGTAAGTGCTTTTTTTTATGTCAAAAGTATTAAATAAATAAAACCGATAAAATAATTTGTATTTTTCAATAGCATGGAAGGTTAAGAAGTACTTGATACTAGGGAAACCAAAAATAATAATGTTAAAACTATAACATAATAGTTAAAATGTTATTATGATGTATTATTAACTATAGGTGCATAAGGGATTTGGGGAGAATAGAAGGATCAAAGGAGAGCTTGGAAATACATGGATGAGTTTTGATCTCAAGGATGTTAAGTCTCATTTTGGAGATCAATTTTTATCCACTTGGATGGTGGTGGATTTGCACTAGTGATAAAGCACATTTGAAGGTCTTGCCATAGGCATTTTTCCCTCAAGGTGTGTTCCTTTCGTAGAATAGATGGCCTAAGCATGTATACCCTAGAAGAGTGATGGAGGAAAAAGAGTTGGTCGTTTGGGCATGACAACGTGTGTGAATTATAGGGAATTTGGCTTGGATAGCCCACCTACCTATGCTCATCCTCCACTAGTGTCTATTTCTACTCTACGTCATGGATCTATTATAGGAGTTCTAATGTTAGGTTCTAAAGGGATTGAGGGAGTTTAGTTTACATACCCGCATTGGCTAAACTTGATGAGTCTTCTACATTGAGCATCTTGGTTAGAATTGTGTAGTCTTGATCTGAGGATTGGAATCCATTGGATGGTTCTAGTGTGTCCTTGAGGAGCATTGGGTTTTTAGGTGGGTTTTTATTAGTTCACACCCTATTTTCCCAATACCATCTCTTTTTTTGCTTGTCATATTTTTAGTGAACCAACATATATCATATTTGCCTATGAATATTGTTGGTTCTTCATCAGGGAGCCCTATTGTTTGTCAATTTGGTATTTCTTCATTAAAGATAATTGTTTTTCTCAAGCCTAATTTTTTGGAATCTAGAGGTCTTGTTATTTTTTATAATACTTTCTAAAAGCATTCAAAAGCATACAATTCACCATAATCATATGTAAAATAAGAGAACAATAAAATAAGAGAGAAAATAGATAAAAGAGTAATATATAATAAAATAGAAAAAAGAGGTGGGTGATTATAGGTACCCCATGATATCACATTATCACACACTAATGCAATGGATCAGTGATTGAGAGGTATTCATAGTAGATATGCAATAATAATTACATATCATGCTAACCCAAGTCAACGTAACTTGGCCTAAAGGTTAAATTACAAGTACATGATCAACCATATTGATGTTTTAACTACTAGCATTAGGTTTAAATTAAATTATATGCATAGGTTTGCAAATCATGTCCATAGAATCACATCACATATGCCCTTAGGCTTACTTCAAGAGAACCCATAGTCTTACATCACCACTATCAACCTTAGCCAATAAATATTATATTATATATTCCCAACACCCCCTCATAATCTAAACATGGGGCCAAGGAGAGAAGACATTAGAGATTGTAACATCTCCCTCCATAATGGATTCTCTAATGGTATTCCTTCTTATGCTCATCATTTGGATATTTATTTTTCAATAACTTATCACTTATCTTTATATAATATTCATAGTGTGTCCTTCCTTCTTACAAGATTCACATGTATTTGGATTCTTTCAAGACATTGACTTGTGCTTGGGCTATTGTGTCTTAGTTTCCACTAGCTTGAAGTTCTTAGTATGTGTCTGTATATGAGAAATTGCTCCTAAGAAATAGAATTAGGTATCCAAATAATAAAACCCCATAATTTGAGCAAGACCCATGGGAATAAGGTGTGCCTTGCATCTATGATTCCAAGAATACTCCTCTTATAAACAAAAAACATTCTATAATACTTATAAAATATTTTCAAACTAGAGATTGCCATGTGTTACATGTTGATTGGATGATTATTGTCACACTTGTTTGCAACTAGGTGAAAAACGGATGCCAAGTATCAAGGTTTGATTTGTTAAAATAGTGATATGTATACCAACTACATCTATGTCAACTTCCAAATTTATGTTGATGACCAGATCATCATGGCTATCAAAAAAATTTATAAAGTAGGACTTAATACCTGGTTGACTAGAGAGGAAGTGTCCTAGGTTAGTCAAGATAGCCAAGCCACCAAGAAGCTTGACTAAGCATAAATGTGCTACCAAAATAGAGGAATGAGATAGAATTGAAGGAAGAATAAAATGTTTCCTTCTAAAATCGCCTGCTTGAGACTTTAACTTTGAATCTCTTATCAGAATAAATACATCAACATGCCTATGCTAGTTGTTACACCTAGCTATTGGTTTGGAGATAAAAGTCCATGTCTACTCATGGGATATCATGTCTAAATCATGCAAAGTAAAATATTGCTATCATTGGGATTTGAAATTATGACCTTCTAGATAAGAAGACACCAACACTTTATTCTAGTTGTTATGTCAAACTAATGGCTGGGAAGAAAATAGTTGCGATGTCTTCATCAATTGTACATGGTGTTGAAAAGTGTGATAAAAATAGCATTCACCTATGATAATAGAATTGATGATGTTATAAACTAATGTTTTACATATCTCTCTAATATCCAATTTTAGCATAAATATATGAACACAAAAATATAAACACACAGAGACAGAAGTATTGACAAAAATCACTTTTATATTGATCTCTTTTGATACAATTTTTACAATTTTTGAATTGCCCCAAGTATCTTGGGAGCAATGTTACAATATGTATGTCTCTGTATGGTACAATCTTCTTCTAGTGCAATGGATGGGGTCTTCCAAGTCTTCAATAGGGTACGGTGTTCTTCAATCCTTAGCTATAGCTTCAAAAGGTGAGTGGGCTTTGGTATCCAACGCGGGGCCACTCTAGCTTCAGCAGCTTCTCCAATGTACCTGTAACCTGCACACATGAGAACCAACAAAGGGGATCAATAGCACCTGCAAATCAAGATGTAAAAACCAATGCTAAATCTAAACCCTAAGTAGGTAACCATATAATGCAAATAACAATAGCATATAACAATAAAAAGCCTTGCAAAGCAAAAATTTATTGATCGTATTGTCATCGTGATCTCAGCTCTGTGAAACCGCGGGCACGCGATGGCACCTGGGAAACTAGGAATGTTCGGTGGTGAAATTGTAGGCCTGCATTTTTTACTATGAAACCGTGGACTAGCGGTTTGGGTTAAATGGTAAAATACTCAAAATGGGACCTCCATATTCAAGATGTGTCTTCTCCTTGGGATGCATGCAAATGTTTGGTCCTATTCTGGCAGCTTGGTAGTAGCAAGTTTTAGCTCTCTTTGTTTGGTGGGGGAAGGGTGCCTTTATAGGCCCCTTAGG
Source organism: Wollemia nobilis (assembly GCA_028583015.1). Lineage (NCBI taxonomy): Eukaryota > Viridiplantae > Streptophyta > Pinopsida > Araucariales > Araucariaceae > Wollemia > Wollemia nobilis. The sequence goes on along the minus strand of JAQPPZ010001417.1, from coordinate 6,327,519 downwards.
ATTTTGGATGGAAATGGGATGTGGCAAGCCTGGATTACCAAGTGGCAATTTTGGGTTACCAAATGGAGGGGACAATTATAGTGAGTCACCCAGTGTGTCTCACTTAACTGGGGTGATGTGGCTGCAAGTGGAGTGGTATGTGGGATTTTACCCCATGTGAAGGGACAAGGGGGACAAGAGTGGATGGGATGTGGTAAGGGTGTTGGATGAGGTGGCTAGGACACATGTCTAGTGGGTAGGTAGGGTATCCTAGGATGATTTTCTAGATTTAACAAGTCTAGAAAATAGGATAATGTGCAGTGTCTTATATCCCTAAGTTGGAACTTAGGCATATAATTTTATTATGCAGGATTTTGTGGTGGGGTGGCAAAATGTGATTTTGTGGGTGTTGGATTTTGGTGTCTATAGATACCCCTTTTTATACTGTGTTGTGTGCAACACAATGCAGTGCTAAAACCAATGGACTTAATGGAAATGCCCCTTTTTATTTGAATGAAGAAATTGACTCAAATCTTCTCGATTGAAAGAATGAATGACTTGAAAATTTTGATTTTCTTGCTTACCCCCTCAATTGGCGAATGGGTAAAGGATGAAAATCATAAGCCAATTGACCAAATATGGATGATGAAAGGAGGTGGTTTATTGAATGATGTGGATGTGATGCAAATGTGTGGCATTTGGATCGGCTTGATGCCCCAAGTTCAGGATTGTTTGTGTTGTGACAAGTTTATTCCTTTGGTTCGTGTATGCATAGAAGGGTTGGTAGAATCATTGATCACATGTGTGAGCTCATGAGTCTTGCTACTGTTAGTCACTCTTGTGCATCAGAGCCAATGGTTTTATACCTCGATACTTGAGTGATTTTTTATTATTCCAAAATCATTTTTTTGCTTTCTGCTTTTGACCCAACAGAAGGGGTTAAGGATAACCTTGTATAAAAAACATTTCAACATAGCCAAGCTCTATGATTGAGGGACTTAGCTGATTTAATGCCATGGTGGTTTGATGTTTGAATGATTGTCCTTATGGTGAGCTACTCATCCTACTGGATTGCATGGATTGCTAATCGTTGCAACCGCTAGGTATATAGGGTTGTTCACTAGATACAAGGTGCACTAAAAAAAAATTATTTTTTTGATGATGTGCAAATGCTTGATTTGATGGATGTAAGTGTGTTTTTTTATTTGGACAGAACCGCGGGTGCACGGTTTTGTGTTTTCTGAACCGCATTCCTATGGTTTCCACCATAAACCATGGGTCTACGATTTTACGCGCTTCGTAAAACATGGATGCCCATTTTTTGCCATAAATCGTGGATGCACAATTTTTGTCATGAAAGGCGGCTATGTTTAGGTCCATCATGTCAATTTCATTCATTTTCCATTTATCAGCTGTCTTTTTCTTGCTCTAAGAGATGAGTGAGATGGAAATTGGTGAGGGGAGTGGCAGTGGTGGTGATGTGGGTGCAGGTGCTAGATGTGGGGGCTCGGTTGCAGCGAAATCCAGTGTGTGATATGCACAGGTAGGTCTTTGAGGCCCTTAGTGCAATTTTATTTCTGGTTGTTTGTTGGTTTGTTTGTTTATTTGTTGTTTTTTTTTGTGAAAAGCACTAAAGGGGGTGAATTTTTTATTTTTTTTTTACCATGCTAGGGGTAGGTTGAAAGTTTTTTTTTTTTTTTTAACTACCATGCTAGGGGTAGGTTGATTTTTTTTTTTTTTTTGAACATGCTTGTATGTTTTATTTGTGTGTGCTTTGTGCAATGTAATGTACTAGAATGCATTTTGTTTGTTTGTTTTTTTACTACCGTGCAAGGCATAGGTTGAAAGTTTTTTTTTATGTTTTATTTGTGTGTGTTTGGTGCAATGTAATGTATTCTAGAATGCATTTTGTTTTTTTTTTTTTTTTTTTTTTAACTACCATGCTAGGGGTAGGTTGATTTTTTTTTTTTGAACATGCTTATATGTTTTATTTGTGTGTGCTTTGTGCAATGTAATGTACTAGAATACCTTTTGTTTGTTTTTTTTTTTAATATCGCGTAAGGGGTAGGATGAAAGTTTTTTTTTTATGTTTTATTTGTGTGTGTTTGGTGCAATGTAATGTAGTCTAGAATGCATTTTATTTGTTTTTTTTTTACTATCGCGCTAGGGGTAGGTTGAATTTTTTTTTTTGATGAAGTGTAATTTAATGTAGAATGCATGTTGCTTATTTTTATTTTAGTTTTTCTTTCAATTCAAGCTCCTCTCTGCTAGACATAGATGGTCGCGCACCATTTCCAAGGTGCGCAAGGCCCTTACTCCAAATGATTGGGAGTTTTTGGAGATTGTGGGTCTAGATGGGTGTGGACGACTAGTGACTGTTAGAGCAGATGAGGCACTCCTTTCCGCACTAGTTGAGAGATGGGACCCAGAAAGGGGTTCATTTTAGCTTTCGATAGGGGAGTTTATTGTGATGTTGGAGGATGTGTATTGTATTTTTTGAGTGTCTATCAAGGGTCCACCAATGAGGGTGGTTCACACTAAGCAAGATGCACTTAGAGCTATCTTTGGAGATCTTTGGGATGTAGACTACAGCAAGGGGGGCATCACCTACCTTGACTTGTTCAAGGATGAGAGGTTAGCTGTAGTTCCTACCTTTTTGATGTACATATTGAGCAACATGGTGTTGCCCAATAGCATGGGATTGAGGATCCCATGGAACCAGGTGCCTATTGTTCTTCAGTTGATGTTTGATATGCAAAGGTTGGCATGGGCTCTTGCTCTCTTATATCAAGTGTACAATGAGATTTATGACGTGAAGAGGCTAGGGTGTTAGGGCCTTAGTTGTAGTTTGCTGCTCCAAATCTGGTCATGAGATCATATCAGTGTGGGTCGTCTTGAGGGATTACCTTGTGCTTGTGATCCTCTCACTCCTTGTGCTTATCGATGGTTTTTTAGCAAGGAGTCTTCTCTCATGCATCCTGCTATCGAGGGTGCTATCTAAAGGGATAGCCTTAGTGGGGTGACTAGAGATTGCATTTGTTAGCATCCTTAGAGGGGTCTGACTTGGGGGCAGGATGCTGCAGAGCTTCGTTGCGTCAGACGGGATAGATGGCTAATAGGAAGCCACACTCAAAATATGGAGTACATTCAGTTCTCTCTGATGTAGAGGCAATTTGGATTGATTTAGGGAGTTCTTGATGCTCCCATGACTTATAAGAGGCACAAAGATGAGTTAGGCCTACCCTTGACTCCTGACTTCTAGACTATGGATGATACATCCAATGATCCAACTATCAAGATGCCTGATGTGGATGACGTAGGTACGACTATAGAGTATGATGCATGGTTTTCAGCTCAGCCTTTGTGGAGATTGATCCAGGCTATGGATGATGCAGTTAGTGGGGATAAGCCCGATACTAGGGATCAGGCTCCTAGGTGGGCTAAGCATCATTGGGATAGTGGTAGTAGGAGGCAGTCTATTATAGATGTACAGTAGCCTGAGGTGGATATTGGGCATGATGGTAACAATGGGGATGATGGAGGCCAAGGTGATGATGGAGGCCAGGGAGATGATGGAGGCCAGGGAGATGATGGAGTCTAGGGAGGTGATGGTGATGGCGGTGATGGTGGTGAGGGAGAGCAAGATGTTCCTCCTTGTCATACAAAGTAGGAGTGGGGTATACTCTAGGCTGAGCAAGATAATCTAGATTTGGAGGTGATTTAGGTTAATGGTATGTTGTCTTAACATCAGGGTGAGGTGGACATCTTGTGGGTTGAGGTGGACAATCTGCATAGTAGGTCGAGTGTGGATTCTATCACGACTTGATATGCAGAGATTACGAGGCTGCAAGGTGAGGTGACTCTCTTGTAGGGCAAATTGGATAGGGTACAACATGCACCAATGGGGGATGATGACGCTGCTACTATTAACTCTCTTAGGGTAAAGATCTATCAATGAATGGATTTCTAAGGTGTGGACTTGAGGACTATTCATAGGCAGGGTGAGTACATTGCTATGCTAGAGAGCACTTTGCATGAGCATGAGATCCCTCTCCCTATTCCTCCTTCTTCATCATTTTTGGGTGCCAATCGATGGACCGAGATGAGCGCCAAGACTCAAAGACCATATAGCTCTCATGGTGCTTCTTCAGCATAGGGACCTCACAGGGGTCATGGTAGTGCTAGCTAGTAGCACCTTATTACCTCTTTTTATCTTTTTATATTTTTGTTTATAAGCCTCAGTGCTCTGATGTATACAGCCTACGGGCATTTTGTACTATGCGACTCACACACACATATATATATATACATGGATTTTTATTATATTTTGTGTTATGTGTCTTTGTTTATTTATGGATGCAAAATGGAATGATGTTTATTGCTTTATGCTTTATTGGTGATTGGTACTAGACTTAGCTTGATCATCATTATTTTGATTCCTTAATCAAAGGCATAGATAGATGGTATTTTGGATATTATGATGTGTAATAATGTGATGGATATGGTATGATTGAATGTATTGTTTAGGATATTTTGCAAAGACTCAAACAGTTTAGTGACTCATACAAACTTATTTTACGATCCCATAAATCTTCACGGTGCTAAGGTTATCCTAGTGTTTTCAAATTTCTTCAAGGACCAACTATGTTTGTCATGATTATTTATTTCTCATCATGAGTTAGGTCAAGCTAATCAATTGTAACTTATGCCAAAAAGATAGCTCATCCGAGAGCGGTCATAGATCTGTACAAAATAAGGTCACTGATGTGACAAATTTGATGTCATGCATAAGGATACCCCATTGCCAAGTGGGATTCATTCAGCCCATTACTGTAACGAGGATCACCCCACGGTTTTTGAGACACTAAGATTTCCAAGGATTCAAGATCCTTTCCTTATTTTATTGCTTTGGATTTTGGGGATTGCTCATTTTGTGATGGAGCATTGGATTTTATTGCTTATACCTTTTTTTTAGTATTTTTCCCACTTTGAGGATGGGTAAATAGGGGAACTTATTGCTTTGAGATGTTTTTTAGGATACTTTGCTCATTTTGAGGTGGAGCAAGGGATTTTTTTTTGGATACTTGCTCGATTTGATGAAGAGCAAGGGATGTTTTTTTTGTTTGGAGTGAAGGAGGAGCTTGTCCTTTTGCCAACTCTGTAGTACACTATACCATATGCATAATTGGATGAGCAAGGGAAACTTTTCACTTATGGTGATAGTAACTTTTGACTTTTTTTTTCCCATGACTCACAATGATTTTATATGTGCTTTATTGTGCATGATCTAAGAGGAAATTTGATTGACCAGGAATAACCTGTTGCCTCTAAATATTGTTCGATTTTCAAAGGAGGTTGCTTGAGACACTAGAGATGGTTGAGTGATTGAAAACATTAGGATTTTTCTTAGGAAGCAATGTATTATTATGAGTGATGATTGTAGTGATGTTTTATTTGAGGTACCCCTGATTAAGGCAACAAGACATGATGGATTAGTTGTCATCCAGTTTTACCATATGATCTAATGTAATGAATGTGATGAACAGTATGCCTATATGGAATGCACGAAATGAAATATTGATTAATTTTTTTTTCTTTTTTTTTTGCCATATATATGTACATATATGTATACATCGCATCATGCATAAAATACCTTTAGATGTATTATGTTCAATGGCTCAGGTTCCAATTCTCCTTCCAATTTGGTAAGTTTATATGTTCCTGGACTCAACTTCCATTTGACAATATATGGACCTAACCAATTAGCCATGAGTTCATCTCTCAAGTGCGAAAATGCATTGGCATTTTGTTGGTTCTCTTTAAGCATGAGATCTCCTAAATGAAACTCACGAGGATGGACTTTTGCATTGTAAGCACATTTGATTCAGTCTTGGTATACATAGATGTTCCAAGGCATTGATACGCCTTTCATCCAAGAATATTAATTGGTCAAGATGTGCTTTTCTAGCTGTACTGTCATCCATAAATTCCTATAATGTGACTCACAAAGAAGGGATCTCTAGCTCAAGAGGTATAATTGCTTCAGTGCCATAGACTAGTGAAAAATGTGTTGCTCCCATTGGTGTTCTGATGCTTTTTCTATAAGCCCATAGTGCCAAGGGGAGCTAGGTGTGCCAATCTCTATGATTTTCATTGATGAGTTTCTTGAGAATGACTATCACTGTCTTGTTGGTCACTTTAGCTTGTCCATTTTCTTGTGGGTAATAAGGAGTTGAGAAACTATGTTGAATATTGTACTTGTTGCATAAGGCTCGAATATTCTTGTTCTTAAATTACTTGCCATTATCAAAAATGATCTTGGAAAGAATCCCAAAATGATAGATAATATGTTGAAGTATAAACTCTGTTATTCAAGGTCCAGTCATAGTTTTCATTGGAATTGCTTTTACCCATTTGGTGAAGTATTCCATGGCAGTGATGATGAATTTATGTTGTCCTGATGAGGTAGGTGATATCTTGCCAATCAAATCAAGACCCCATTATGAAAATGGCCATATGCTTTGAATGGGTTGTAAATCTTATGATGGTATGTGAGTTAAATTAGCATGATGAACCCAAACCCCCTCGCCGTTCTGGTCGGGCCCCGTCCCGGGGTCCCCCTCATCCCGACCCCAGTGCTTCCCACAAGGAGGTCTCCCCGTCGGGCCCAAAGGCCCCCCTTGGTGGGCCCGGTTCGAAGGGCGACCTTTCCCAGATTCCTATTCCCAGTGACCCCTTCGGGGACCCGATCCCAGACTCCCCCCTGCTTCCCGTTCTGGCTCCTTCCCCTCAAGCCCCGGCTACCAACCCCATCCTGAGGTGCAGGCCCCCTTCCCCGTCGGCTCCCCCTCCATCCGGGACCTGCTCCTCCCCCCCTCACCCCCGCCTGGCCTCGGCCCCCTAGGCATCCTTCCCAGAGCCTACCCCCTTGGTGTGTGGATCTGAGCGATCTGATGACGAGACCGAAGCCAGCTCTCCGTCCGAGCCCGACGAAGTCAGCCCCAAAATGACCCGGAGTAGGTCCTTTGCCACAGATTTTGGTAGCAAACTCAAACGAGGGCGGCCCACCCTATGTGAACAACGGTCAAGGATCACGGAGGACGACATAGCTAATGGCTCCCAGACTACGCTCTTCGACGTTGGCACGAGCTCTCACAAGGTGGACGACGCCCGATCCAAACCCCCCGCTCAGGCAGGAAAGGGGGGCAAGCGACCCCACAAGGGTGCCAAATGAAACTCATCTCCTGGAACATCAGGGGACTCAATGGGCTCCCCAAGAAAAGGATCCTCGATCAACTCCGTAGGGATCACCGCCCGTCCTTCATCCTCCTCCAGGAGACCAAGGTAGATGATGCCGCTACCCGGAGGATAGCCCATGCTACCTGGCGCAACTATGAGTTCCTCTCCACCCCCACGACTGGCTCAGCCGGGGGCCTTATGTGCATGTGGGACCCCCGGTCTTATGAGGGAAGGCTCATTTCTTCGTCGCCCAGGATTATAAATATTTTGGTTCACTGTCTCAATTCAAAGCGATCGTGGATTCTGTCCAACGTCTATGCCCCCAACAGCCCCGTTGAGAAAGCAAGGCTTTGGCAGGAAATCAGCTCGATGAGAGAAGCTTTTGCTCCCCTGCCTTGGATCCTGTTCGGGGACTTCAATAGCCCCCTATTTTCCTCTGACAAATGCGGGGGCTCTGAGGTCAGGACCAAAAGCATGGATGACTTTGGGGCCTTTATCGCCCTCAACGAGCTCATGGACGTCAGCCTGAAGGGAGCCCGGTTCACGTGGTCCAACAAAAGAGCGGGACCTAGCCACATTCAGGTCAGATTGGATAGAGTCTTCTTGTCCAAGGAAGCCCTCCCCATTTTTGCTGACGCCACCCTATTGGCCCTCCCCAAAATCGGGTCTGACCACAGCCCCCTCCTCCTCGAAACTGATCATCGCCCCCCCAAGAGGCCCTTCCGGTTTGAGTCCATGTGGCTGCACCACCCCGACCTTCGGGCCCAGGTCGGCTGTTGGTGGGCTCCCCCAGTCCCTGGTCGCCCCACTGAGCAAGTCTTCCACAAGCTGAGATGCATCAAAGAGCACCTTAAGGCATGGAACAAGGAAGTGTTTGGTAACATCTTCGAAAGCAAGGAGGCTATCCAAAAAAAACTCGAAGAGATTGAGTCCAGATTCCAAGCAGGCTCCCAAGAACCGGGGCTCAGGGAAGAGGAGCGCATTGCCCTCAGCGAGTACCACAATATCCTGGCCAGGGAAGAAACCTTTTGGAGGCAGAAGTCACGTGCTCTGTGGATCCAAGATGGCGATGCAAACACCAAGTTCTTTCATGCATCGACCCTCCGAAATAGGGGTTCCAACAGAATTGTCGAGCTGGTTGATAGCAATGGCAGAACCATCACTAAGGAGGAGGACATCCATGCTGAGGCAGTCCACTTCTTTCAAGAGCTCCTGGGCGACGGACCTCCTATGTCCTCAGAGGCGGCTGATTCCCTTCTGGATCACATCCCGTCGTCTGTCCCGGCCATGGCAAATGCGAAGCTGGTGCAGGCCCTGTCTGACCCCGAAATCCAAGCCGCCACCTTTTCCATGAAGGCTGAGGCGGCCCCGGGCCCGGATGGGTTTCCTCCCCGCTTCTTCCAGTATTTCTGGGACATCGTTGGACATGATGTGTGCGCTGCCATCCGGGACCTGTAGTTTTCCAGATCCATCCCCAGAGGCATCAACACCACCTTCATAGCCCTGATCCCGAAGACTCAGGCGGCCAGATCCCTGTCAGACTTCCGCCCCATCAGCTTGTGCAACGTCCTCTACAAAATCTTGACTAAAGCCATGACCACCCACCTCAAGGACATCCTCCCCCTGATCATTGCCCCCTATCAGGGAAGTTCAGTCAAAGGCAGGCTGATAACAGATGGGGTCATCATCATGCACGAGGCCATTCACTCAGCTGTCCTATCCAAAAAGGCCCATTTCCTGCTCAAGCTTGATATGAATAAGGCCTTTGATAGGGTCGATTGGAGCTTCCTGACCAAGGTCCTCCTCAAATTTGGGTTCCACCCTTCCTGGGTCCAACTCATCAACAAGTGTGTGTCCTCCCCCTGGTTCTCAATCCTCGTCAATGGATCCCCGGCCGGGTTCTTCCCCAGCTCTAGAGGCCTCCGACAAGGTGATCCCCTATCCCCGATTCTCTTCATTATCCTGGCTGAGGCCCTAGGGTGAACCATTTCGAATGCTGTGGCTCGCGGTCTTATCTCGGGCATCAGGCCGACGTAGGGCCTACCCCCCATGTCCCACCAGCAGTTTGTGGACGACACCATCCTTGCCTCCTCGGCCTCGGTCCCTCAAGCTAAGGCCCTCAAAAACATCCTGACCCTGTACGAGGAGGCGGCTGGGAAAAAATCAACCTTCGAAAAAGTAAGATTTTCTTCATCAACACCCCCTTGGCTAGGCAAATCAGAATCGGGCGGATCCTGGGATGCTCCCCCGGCTCCCTCCCCTCTTCCTACCTCGGGCTTCCTCTATTCACAGGGGCATCCTCCAAGACGTTGTGGAATGGGGTGATTGAGCGGATCCAAAGGAAACTTGCCCCCTGGAAAGGCCACCTTCTCTCGCAGGCCGGCAGAGCCACCCTCTTGGCGTCTGTCCTTCAAAGCATACCGATATACTTCATGTCTGTCTTCAGAATTCTGGCCTCCATTGCTACCCTCATCGAGCAAATTCAAAAATGCTTCCTCTGGTCTGGCTATGAGGACAAGAAAAGGATTCCCCTGGTCTCCTGGCCCCTGGTCTATCGCCCCAAAGGAGAGGGAGGGATCGGGCTCAGACGGGTGGTCCCCATGAACAAGGCCCTTCTGTCCAAACATGCCTGGAAGGTTCACACCAATACCTCTGACGAATGGGTTTGCATTGTGCGTAGGAAGTATTGCCACAACCACCCCTTCCTCGGTGACACCCAGCCCCACGACGGATCTGCCTTTTGGAAGTCCCTGCTTTCCACCAGAGACATTGTTCAGCAAGGGACCAGATGGATTCTTGGGGACGGAGCCAAGATTGACTTCTGGGAGGATAGGTGGATTCTCGACGATGCCCTGAGCTCGGATAGGGAGCTCCTCCTCCTCAAACCTGGGCTTGCGGACCGAGGCCCCAGAGCGTCTAACTACATGACCCAGTTCTAGGGGCGGACCATCTGGAAACCCATCCTGAACCCCAGGTTCCCGCTTCAAGCTGCCAGACTTCAGCACATCCTCAGTGCGACTGTCATCCCATCTTTCGAAGACAGTGACAGATGCGTGTGGCATGGCTCTCCCAGTGGCATTTTTTTAGTCAAGTCAGCTTACCACATTCAGAGAACCCCGAGGGCGACCTCCTTCCCGACCCAGTAGGTCTGGGCCAAGAATTTGATCCCCAAAATCAGCCATTTCGTTTGGGTGGCCGTTCAAAATAGAATCCTCATGCTCGAGAATCTGATCAAGAGGGGTTTCCAGATCCCTAACAGATGCTTCCTCTGCCGTGCCGCTTGGGAGTCAACCAATCACCTTTTCATAAACTGTTCTTTCTCCTCCGAAGTCCTGGGCCTCATCCTCTCCCATTTCTCCGTTCAGTGGGTGGCCCCCAATTCCATTTCTGATCTCCTGTCTCAGTGGCCCACCCCCTTTGCTCACCCCTTTCTTCGCTTCCTCTGGAAGGCCTGCCTTCCTCATATGCTCTGGCAAATTTGGCTCGAACGTAACAGGCGAGCCTTTTCCTCCCCGGCCCGCTCCCCCCAGTGGATAGCGACCAAGGCAGTCTCCTTTGCCATCGAGAATTCCTGCCTCATTCCCCTTTCTGTGGAGCCCCGACGATCGAGCGAAGCCTCCCTGCTTTCCTCCCTTGGCATTCAGCTTTCCCCCCTGCTCCCCCTCCCGCCCCCTCCCGATGCTCCCTAACCAGGTGGACTTCCCCCCCAGTTGGCTTAAGCTCAATTTTGACGGTGCCTCCAAAGGCAACCCCGGGGCCTCTGGGGCGGGTGGGGTCATCAGAGACTATAACGGGGAACTGATCACAACCTTCGTGGTTCCGCTGGGTAGACAAACCAACAATTTTGCCGAAGCAGTCGGCCTGCTCAGTGGCCTCTCGGCCCTCAGGGGCTCCCCCTCAAATATCATCATCGAAGGCGATTCCCAAGTCGTAATCAAAGCCGCCAGCAGGCCTGATTCCTGCTCCTGGCGATTCCATAATTCCATCCGGGAGGCCCTCTTCATTCTTTAGGGCTTCCCCGATCATGCCTTTTAGCACGTGTTCAGAGAAGGTAACAGGGCTACTGATTTCATGGCAAATCTAGCCATTACCGCTGAAGATTTCACCACCTGGTCCTCGCACTTCCCTGCAGGCCTAGTTCAAATCGTGATGCAGGATCATTTCGACCATGCTGTCAACACTGGAGTCTAGGCTTCCCCGTGACAGGGCGCCGAAGTTCCCCCGGCGTACGCTTCTGAGGCCCGGGGCTTCTCGCCCCCGTGTCGACCCGTCGGCTGGCCACCCTGTCCGCGAAGGGATCATCCCGATCCCCCTCGTGGCGCCACGTGTCCCTTGCCTTGTTAGATGCCCGCGTTGGCCAGTTGGCAGCTCTGGCAGTCCCAATTCTCTATGCATGTCGGACCCTCCCGTCCTTCCCACTTTGATCACTGTGACTACGGATTCCCGTGCCCTGCCAACCCGATCGCGGTCCAGTCCGACGCGGTTCTCTCCCGATGTTCCCCCGCTCAGAGTTTGGCACCTGGCGCTCTGGCAGTGGCCCCTTCCCTTCCTCGCATGGCAGCAGTCTGGCATGCCCCCTCAGCCCTTTCACCTTCGTGTCGCCTCCAGCCGCGTGTGCCCCTTTCCAAAGCCGACGGTGCTCCCCCTCCAAGGCCCCTCGCATGGCTTTTATCCCCCCCTCGTCGAACCATCCCTCAGTCCTGCCTGTGCTCACCCTCCCCTGCTCCTTCTCCCCTGGTCTGGCCCTCTCTGCCCCCTCTGTCCCCGACCTGTCAGCTCGGCCCCCATGGCATCTAAAACCATCTTCCTGGAGCCTTCTACCCTTGAGTTGAGCGAACCCGCCCGCTTGTTTTCCAATGCTAAAAAATTCACCCCTTTTTTTAGCAAATTCGCTGGCCCTGAGGATGAAATCACCCAGGGTTTCCTAGATACGTGGAATGAAGGCGAAGTTACGATCAAGGGCCTCCATTTCAAGGTCTCCAAGGAGTTCCTCACGGAGGTCACTGGCCTCCACCATGAAGAGAAAGGACGCGTAGTCAGGCGTGACAAACACAATTGGGAGGAGGAGCTCTCCCGCTTCCCTGAGCATCAGTGGGACAAAGCAAACCTGCTCCGCTCTCACCTCCCGATGCCTTTTGATGAAGCCATCATCCCGGTTATGCAATACATTACCTACGACGATCCAGAACAGTGCCTGTTCAGCTTTCATTTAAGCTACTTTAATCATCTTCGAGGAGCAACCTTAGTCAGCACTCCGCATTTCCTCTTCTACTCCCTGGGTTTGACCATTGATCGTGCTCGCAGAAATCATTCCCGGCCCATGCACCAAGGGCTCATGGCTGTCCTCTATAGGCACGCCCTGGCCAACCAACCCTAGTTGCACAGCATACCCCCCCTCTCATCTGTCCCACCCCCTGAAGAAGCCAATTCTCCCGTTGCCTCCCCTGTCGCCAAGGATTCCCCCTCTCCCGACGATTCCTCTTCTCTGAAGCGGCGCAGGCCAACCCGCAAATGCAGGACTTCGAGCAAGGGCCCAGGCGGGGCCCCACCTCCTGGCTCTGCCCGTAAAAGGGCATCCCCCGGGTCCAGCTGGGCTACGGGGAGCTCCAAGAAAGCTAAATCAGAGGCCCCGGAACCCACCGAGATCAGCTCCGAGTCCGACGACAAATTGCAGAACCTGGCGCTAAGAGGCCTCCTGGAAACAGCGATCGGATCCCTCAACACTGCTGCCCACGCTGCCTCTTCTGCCGCCAAGGCTCTGACTGAGCTCTGTCGTAAGCTGGAGGACAGCTCTGCCAAGGACCAACGCTAGTCCGAGCGGTTTGAGGACGTCTCAGGGCCCAGTTAGCAGGGCCCATCTGGCCTTTGGCGGCCTAAAGGTTTTTGGGTTTTGTTTTTTGTTGTTCCTGGAGGTTGTCGCCCCTGTCTGGCGCTGCTATTTTTTGTAGGCTTTCGGTTCTGTATGGTTTTTTTGTGCCATTGCGTTTTCTATAGTCTTCAGGGCCCTCGGGCCTGGCCCGATTTTTTGTTTTCTTTTCAATGCTTCGGCTATTACTGTAATTAAGGTTTTGGGTCCCTTTTCAAAAAACCCGCTGTAAATATTTTGTTACCTATCAAAAAAAATTAGCGTGATGTTGGTATTTTTTACATTTCTTCATGTATTGACAACAATCACTTTCCATGGTGGGCCAATAATAACCCATGCACAATATGCGCTTTGCAATGGCCATTCCACTAAAGTGGTCACTGTAAGTACAATCATGGGCTTCCATTATAGCTCGTTGTGCCTCAACGAGATCTAGACATCATAAAAAAATTCTATCATAGCCACTTCTGTACAACATGTCCCCCAAGAGAGTAAAGTGAGCTAATTTTTGTTTGAACATCCTTTTTGTAGTCCACATCATTTCTATTGGGAGGGTCCCAGACTTGAGAAAGTCTTTGATCTCATCAAGGTAAGAATTGTATGGTTCGACATGGACCAAACAGACACTCTTCTCACCTTTAGACTATGCTCACTTAATTTCTAGCTTGGACACAGTTGTTATGATTAGCGGTTGGACTTATCCATGCTCATTATTAGGGATCAAGGATCCCCAAGAGGCAATTGCATCCACAAATTTGTTAGTCGAATGAGGCAAGTTACTAATTTTATACCAATCAAATTTCTCTAGCAACTTCATTGCTACTTCGTGATACTATTTCAAGACTAGTTCCTTGCATTGGTATTCTCCTTTCACTTGATAAATGATGAGTTGAGAATCACCAAAGATGCTTAGTCATTTAATACCCATAGCTATAGCTGATTGAAGTCCCAAGATTAGGGCTTCGTACTTTGCATTGTTGTTCATGCATGAGAAGTCAAGTTTGAATGATAAAGGAATAGGAATTCCTTTAGGTGTATAAAACACAACTCCAACACCTTGTCCTCTTTCGCACTTTGATCCATCAAAGAATATTGTCATGTTGGCCTCATCCTCGGGAGGGACTAGCTCTTCTTGTTCATTGACAAAAAATACCGAATCATCTGGAAGCTCAATGATAAGTGGTTTATCATTTGGCAATGGAGCTTCTGCAAGTTGATCGGCTATCACCTGATCTTTGATGGATTTTTGACTGATGAATTTGAGATCAAATTCTATTAAAAGCATTATCCATTTTGCGGTATGGGTGTTGTTGTATGTGTGAGTCATCATGTATCGTAGAGGATTCTCTCTAGCTATGACATAAGTAGTGTTACTTAGCATGTAATGTCTGAGTTTCTTAGTGGTAAAAACCACTACTAAGCATAACTTTTCAACATAAGCATATCTTTTTTTGTAACTTACCAATGTCCAACTAATGTAATAAATGGCTTGCTCCTTATGATTCTTGTTTTTTTGAGCAAGCATTGTCCCTAATGCAAAATCTATTGTAGAGACATAGAGATGAAAAGGGACTCTTGAACGAGGTAGCGTAAGAACTGGTGGTGAAGCCAGATACTTCTTTATGTCATCAAATACCTCTTGACATTCAGTTGTCCAAGAGAATGTCACCCCCTTCTGTAGCAAGTGATTGAAATGCCTGCATTTATCTGAGAGTTGTGCAATGAATCATCGGATAGATTGAATCTTTCCTTGTAAACTATGCAACTCTCTCAAGTTTGTTGGAGGTGGCATCTCTATAATGGCCTTGACCTTATCATGGTCCACTTCAATGCCTCGCTTGGAGACAATGAATCCTAGAAGTTTTCCTGATGTGACACCAAATACGCACTTCTTAGGATTTAACCTTACCTTGTGTTCAAGCAATCAATCAAATACTTTCTCTAGGACTTCAATGTGCTCAAGATGTGTCTTTGATTTGGCAATCAGATCATCGACATAATCCTCAATAATTTTATGCATGTAATCATGGAATATGTATGTCATGGCATGTTGATATGTAGCCCCTACATTTTTAAGGCTGAAAGGCATCACCCTGTAACAAAATGTACCCCAAGGTGTTGTAAATGTCGTCTTGTGTTGGTCCTCAGGATTAATTCAAATTTGATTGTATCTTGAGAAACCGTCCATTAGTGAAAGCATTTCATGGCTTGCATAGGAGTCTACTAATTGATCAATGTTAGGTAGAGGAAAATCATCCTTGGGGTATGCTTTGTTTAGATCATGAAAATTGATGCATACGCGTACCCCCATTCGACTTACGAACGGGTACCATGTTAGAGAGCCATTCTGGATAATCAATTGGGACTATGAAATTCATGTCTAGTAGTTTTTGTAGCTCTTCCTTTACAATTAATGCAACTATTGGATGAAGTTTCCTGAGCTTTTTCTTGAAAGGTTTAGCATCTAGCACCAAAGTAAGGTTGTGGACCACCAAGTTGGGGTCAAGGCTAGGCATGTCTTTGTATGACCATGCAAAAATGTCCTTCTTTCTTTTCAAGACGTCGATCATACGTTCCTTCTCCTCTACGGATAAATATTTTGCAATTTTGATGATTTGAGGATTGTTCGCATCTTTGCTAAGGTTCACATCTATGGATTCTTCGATCAACATGTGAGAACCTTCCTCTAGTTGATGTGGAGTTGGGATGAGATGGATATCATCCTCCACATTCTCAAATGTCTCAGAGGTCTCCCCCTCTACTTTAGTTTGAAAATTTGAGGTAGAGGAGGGTGAAGGTTGTTGTGGAATGTAAGCGTTTAAATCTTGTAGTAACTCTTTGAACAGGATGAACTCGATGATGGATGGTGGGGATGAAATCCTATCCATGGTGATAAGGCTAGCATCGACCTGAATCGGCTTCGCCAAATCATATGGGTTATGGAGTGGGGTGAACAAGTCAACAAAGATCATATTGACTTGGTGGAAATGAGGTGGTTGTGATTCAAGAGGTGATGACTCACTCTCTCTAGGTTGCAACTGACCTAGTGTGGGTGAATGGTGGTGTTGCGGGAGTGGCCAAGGTGGTGGTGGAGGATCTGGCTCAGGGCACTCATGCTCTTTGTTGAAGCGAAATATGGTGTGATCTATGGGAAACATCTTTGTATACCACTCATCTTTCTCGATGGGTTCAGTAGGAACCACATCATCTTGGGGACCATCAAATATTCGAATGATCCAGTCTAGATTTGCTTCCATTTGTTAGAATTCCCCAAAATCTTCATCGGAGATATAATCCCCAAAATCTTCATCGAAGATGTAATCATATGGCATGTGATTAATCATGAATGTGTGCAATACAATCTCCGAAAAAGCCTCATGTAGATGAGGTGCAAAGTCAGGGTCCAGGTACTCATCATCAGTATCATCAGAATCATCACATTCCTCACTCTCCTCTTCCTCTTCTTCATACTCAAGAGTGAGTCATTGAAAGGTTTGGTTGAAGGAAGAGTCTGAGGTAGAAGGTCTATACCCTAGACCAGAGCGATCATGTGATTCTCTGTACTTAGGTTCAACAATGTAATGTGGACCTTGCTCATGTCATCCAAGTCCATATCCCTGCCAGTTGACCCTACAAAAATATCGCAAAGGGAAATCTGGGTTGGATAGATAATCTAAATTTCCATTAAATTCTTGCAAGGGTTCCTCATTAGGAGGAGGTGGATTGAACAAAGAATCCACTCCCCCATATATGAAATTAATCTCGTTTGATTGGGAACCCATTATGTACACTGCACCTATGGCTAAAGGTGGGTCATGTGGGCGACCATAGTCTCTAACTGACTCAATAGGTGGTGTAACTGTGACACTCTCAATGATGTACTCACCAATGCTAGGATTAGCAAGATGTACTACAACTTGGGAAGGTTGGGATGATGATGGTTCAGTGGATGAAGATGGTACTTCTGGGGCGGTCTGTGGTTCAAGTGGAGGTGATGGCTCCTCTTGGATAGGTGATCCTATCTGTGAGACTATGGGTGGTGAAGTTTGAGATGTATGAGATTGAATGGGGTTGTTAGTTGATGGGGTGGGTTGAGCTATGAATATGAATGGCGTTTGTGAATTGAGTGGTGTGGCTGATGGAGTTGATGGTTGGTTAGCGGGATGATCAGATGCGATGGAAAAATGGAATGTGGTGTTTGAGGGCTGACTAGAGTTAACACTTTTAGATGCAAAAGCAGGGTCAACTATCGGTAACTCCTCTAGGATGGGGGCTTTTGATGAAGTGATGTTAGTGGGAATGGTTCAGATGATGAGTGGCTGGATGGATAGGTGGGTTGATGGAAGTAGCGGCTCATAAGGATTTGAGATCAAGTTGCAGTATTTAAAAGGCTCTGTGTCTGCTGGGATGCAATGTACTTTACCCTCATGTACATACTTTAGGTATTGGTGCAATGTTGAGGGCACACACTTCATCTCCCTAATCCAGGGGCATCCAAGAAGTATGTTGTATTGCATTACCCCTTCCAAGATGTGGAAGAGGACATGTATAGTTTTCACCCCCATGGTGACAGGAAGAACCACATTCCCCACAGTTGAGCATAAGGCATCATTAAAGGCTCTTAAGGTAAAGGTGGATGATGTAATATGTGATGGTGGTATGTTGAGGTTTTTGATGGTGGGAGTGGTAATGAGGTTGATGGAGGAGCCAATGTCAATAAGGACTCTCTTGAATGACTTCCTATCAATATGAGCTACTATGTGCAATGGAGGATCCGATAAATCTGATGAAACTTTCTTCTCCTCGAAGTCATAAAATGCTATCGAGGGTTCCATGCACTTTTGTACACTCCCCACAAAGGAGTTGAAAGCATTGGGATCTTCTTATTGTACTTGGATGGATTTTAGGATTTCCATCAATGCTTCTCGATGTGGGGGTGACTGTTGTATTAGCTCATAGATTGATAGTTTTGTCGATGCCATTTTCAAACTTTGGGTTAACCGACTGCCTAGGGTGATAGTTGGGTGAGATGGATTGCTTGGATTATGAAATGGTGGAGGTGGAATTGATGGCCCTAGTTGTATGGGGACACTTGGTTGTGTTGCGGGAGCTTGGGTTGTGTGATTTGCTTGTCTCTACCCATGGGTGACCACATTGATAGCCCCTACAAAACCTTGGTGTAGTTGAGACATGTAATTGACTTGGTTGGGAGGAACTGTAGAAGTTGATGCTCTCCATGTCTTTTGATTTGCCTCATGGTGAGGCAAAGGTGTCTGATATATACCAAGATTCTGATTGGATTGGGCTAGTGGATTGTCAACTTTGATATTTCCCGCTTCCAATAAGTCTTGCACAATACCCTTAAACCCATGGCAAGCTTCGATGTCATGTCCTCTTTGTTGATGATAGATGCAGTATAAGTGCTCTCTATAGCCTTTTGTTTTTAGCTTGCTAGGGTCCTCGGGTTTAATCTTTGATAATGTAAAAAGTTGTGTTGCATACAACTTCTAAAACATAGATGAATAGGGCTCTTGGAGTGGTGTGTAGTTGCACCTAGGCCTAAAGTGATGTTGTTGCCTTTCTGTAGGTTGTGTTTGGTTTTGCACCTATTATGGGGGTGGAACCACTTGATAATTCAATTGTTGTGGTTGTTGTTGTTGTTGTTGGGGTTGTTGGATCTGAACTTGGGCTTGTTGATTTGACTGTGACGGTTGGCCCAAGACTATCTGATTAACCTGAGCGGCCTTGGACTGGTCATGGTTATTCCCCTTTTGGTTCTTGTTCTGTCATTCCTTTTTCTTAGGCTTGATCTCACCCTCTTGGATTTTTATCTCTTCTATCACTTTGGCTTGGGCGAGTGCCTCATCGAATGTCCTATACTACTGCAATTGTAGTAACAAAGAGATGGGCTTGGCACAACTCTTTGTGAACATTCTTGTTATTTCTAACATGGGGAGGGTGAATGGCAACTTGATCATAACCGCCCTCCAATGGTTACCAAAATCATGGACCGATTCATCATCATATTGCTTTAGACTAATCAGATCGATCAATGTGGTCTTCTTTCGGATATTCAGGGTGAATCACTCCAAGAATTGGTCCGCAAGCTGCTCAAAAGTGTAAACACTCTGATGCGATAAGTGGTTGTACCAATCTTGGGCTTCCCCCCAAGTTTCTAAGGAAATGTGTGTAGCATGAGTGCGTCATTGTTGTTGATCCTAAAGCACGCATTTACAAACCTTGTTACATGCTCTCGGGGGTCCTCTTCCCCCTTAAATTCAAGCTTCAGCATCTAGAAATCCATCGGATAGGGTGGTGCAGGCACCAAAGCATGGATCGGGTGATTGAGTAGCTGCCTTAATGTTGGCTTCTGATATTGCAAACTTGGGGTCTGCATGGCAAGGCTATCAATTTGGATCTGCAAGAACTGGTACTTAGGATCATCCATAGGGTTAAAACCTTGGTTTGTTTGATACTACTGGTACCGGGGTGCATTGTATGTGGATTGTGGATGATGAGGGATGCTAGGCTAGAATGTATGATGATATGATGGTTGATGAAGGTTCTGATATGGATGTAGTGATGGGGGTATAGTAGTATGCTGACCTAATGAGTTAGCATACATGTGATGTGGTGGATGAGTTGCTATGGTAGTGGTTGGGGGATGCAATACCCAAGATGGATCCTAGATAAAGGTATGGGTTTGGTGAGAGGTAGGTGGTAGGTTATGCTCAATCCTCTACAAATGTTGATTAGGGTCAAGGTTAACACTGTGATTAGCATTATCCAAAATCATTTGTTGTAGCTACAAGAAATCCTATTGCATGGCAAGTGCAGATGATGTGGGCACAACCACATATGAGGTGGTTGGCTAGGTTGGTTGTGAGACAACCATGGTAGTGGATGTGAGTGGAGGGTAGGTAGCAAAAGGCATTGCCATCGAATGAGGGGTGATATGATGTATGGAGCCTATAGGGGTGGTAGGTGGAATGGATGTGGGGATCTACAAAGCAACTTGAGTCATTGCCTCGTACAGGGGATTGGTGCAAGTGATGGTCTGCTGAGGCAATGTGAGGGGTGGTTGGCTAGAATATGATGGGTGGCTAGCCAGGGTCATAGCAGTCAACTCAAAAAGTGGATTTGTAAAGACTTGTCCAGACTACTACGGGTGTGTGAAGGTGGACTCTTGATGCAATGATGGTATGGTGCGAGATGGGATGGTAAGTGGTGCTAATGATGAAAAACCATTCCAACCATATTCAGATACATCCTAATGACGTCCATGTCCACAAGTGTGACACGACCATCCATTGGGGTGGGTGGCTCACTCCTAGGAGTCTCAGGGATAGTGGTATGTGTAGCCCTATGCATAACATCTATGTCTAAAATGGGGGCACTACTAGAGGGCCCTATATTTAGGCTCTAGGACATAGGAGGAGGTATACTGACTTGCCCTACCACCGAAGTGTTAGGGACCTCACTAGACTGAGATGCCATGGGAGAAGACAACTGACTCTAAATTAATGCTAACTTTCTGGCCTGACCATGGGTCGTTACCATACGCTAATATGCAATGATGTGTGAAATGCAAATGCAAGTCTATGTAGGTGAAATGAAAGTACAATGCAATACAACACCCAAAGAAAATAAACAAGCAAGGTTTTTGATCCTAAGTTTGCGCCAGTTTTGATTTTGATTTTCTTTGTTTTTTTTGTTTTTAAAGTTTTTTTTTTTTTTTGAGTTTTGGAGTTTTGAAAAAGAAAAAGACATGTGCAAAATGTTTCGCCCTAAATGAATCTAGGATTTCACCTGTATACTCACAGCTCGACAACCCGGTGATGAAGTCCGGTCACGTAAACCCACCAAAGTATGGAGATGAAACCCATACCCGATCAGGGAGCACAGGTCCTACCAGTCCTCACCCAGTCTCACTTGGTCAGCGTTATACCCTCCGAAGAGAAATACATGCAAATTTTCCAAGCTACGGATGATTATTGGAGTCGACCTTGGCCAAAAATAGGGTAATAATGTTGGTGGTTTGGTGATGAAATCCAAACCCGATGGTGATGAAATCCAGCCATTTTCCAATGTTTAAGTGAGTGTGTGAGGTTTGTTTAATTTATTGTGGAATGCAACTAAAATGCAATTCTATTTTTATGCCTAGATGCAGAAAATAGGAAATAGAGAATAGCAAACAACATATATCAGGGGCCAACAACTGATTTCAAGCAAGATTCTAGCCGATTCTATTGTCAAAGGCCAACCACGGGTGCGCGGTTGGTTCTGGTAAACCGTGGGTGCATGGTTTGCCAACCGTAGGTCCGTGTTTGGGAGATCCCAACCACGGGTCCATGGGTCTGACTATGCAATAGAAAAAACCAAATCTGACCTGATCCCTGAACAGAATGCCCAAATTATTGCTAACTGGGCAATGCAGTATGATATTTTCTTATATGCAGATGCAGATCCTCTTAATTTTTCCTTTTATTGTGTGGATGAATGCAAAATCTAAGTAAATTTCTATCCTAAGACCTAAATGCATACAATAGCACACAGGACTAAGACTCCTAATTTACCCTAGATGCAGACTAGAACCAGAAAAATAGTAAGCAAAAAAGGGAATAGGGGTACAAACCTCTTATCCTTTCATTGCTCCCTCTAGATGTCAACCGCAGGTCTACGGTTCTACAATGCAGCAACTGTGTACGCATTTTGCCAAGTCTCCAACCACGAGTGCACAATTATATCACTCCTCGACCACGAGTTCACATTTCTTTGATTTCTTCCATCGTGGATGTGCATTTCCTAGATCTAAAACCGTGGATACACGGTTTCCTAGAAGTAAAATCATGGATGCACGGTTTCACAATATTAGGCCTAAATATAACAGCTCTCAGATCTACCGATCCGAGATCGATTATGCGCATACTTTGAGCTCCTGAAACCTGTAGATGTAGAAAACACATATTAGTAAATTAAATAAAAGCAAGGTAAAACAAAATGGAACCCTTAGGGGGTCCCACCATGATCACCATTTTCTGTAGCATAAAGATATGAACACATAAATAAAAACACACAGAGACGAAGTATTGACAAAATTCCTTTTGTATTGATCTCTTTTGATACAATTTTTAAATTGCCCCAAGTATCTTGGGAGCAATGTTACAATATGTATATGTCTCTGTATGGTACAATATTCTTCTAGTGAAATGGATAGAGTCTTCCAAGTCTTCAACAGGGTACGATGTTCTTTCCTCAACTACAACTTCAAAAGGTGAGTGGGCTTTGGTATCCAACGCGGGGCCACTCCAGCTTCAACAACTTCTCCAATGTACCTGTAACCTGCACACATGAGAACCAACAAAGGGGATCAGTAGCACCTACAAATCGAGACGTAAAAACCAATGCTAAATCTAAACCCTAAGAAATTAACCATATAATGCAAATAACGACATATAACAACAAAAATCCTTATAAAGCAAAAATTATTGATCGTATTGTCATCGTGATCTCAGCTTTATGAAACTGCAGGTGCAAGGTGGTGCTTGGGAAGCCGTGGATGTGCGGTAGTGAAACTATAGGCCTGCATTTTTGACTATGAAATTGTAGACTGGAAATTTGGGATGAATGGTAGAATTCTCAAAATGGGACCTTCGAATTCGAGATGTGTCTTCTCCTTGGGATGCATGCAGATATCTAGTCCTATTCCAGCAGCCTGGCGATAGCAAGTTTCATCTCTCTTTGTTTGGTGGGGGAAGGGTGCCTTTATAGGCCCCTTAGGGTTTTGGAGGGAAATGGGAGGTGGTAAGCCTGGATTACCAAGTGGCAATTCTGGGCTGCCAAATGGAGGGGCAGTTATAGTGAGTCACCCAGTGTGCCTCACTTAACTGGGGTGATGTGGCTGCAAGTGGAGTGGTATGTGGGATTTTACCCCATGTGAAGGGACAAAGGGGACAAGAGTGGATGAGATGTGGCAAGGGTGTTGGGTGAGGTGGCTAGGACACATGTCTAGTGGGTAGGCAAGGTATCCTAGGCTAATTTTCCAGATTTAACAAATCTGGAAAATAGGATAATGTGCAGTGTCTTATATCCCTAAGTTGGAACTTAGGCATGTAGCTACGAAAATCATCTACGGGATGGAGGGAGGAATGGAGGAGAGGAGCAGCGGAGGAATTTTGAAAGTTTCGGGCGGGAACAACAGAGAAGGCACGGAGGGTTTGGGAAGGAACCTCGAGAAGGAATCAGGTGAGGATCCAGAGGAAGGGAGGCCTTCGACGTCAGGTGGGGTTGTCCAAAGAGGGCTCGACCCTCCTCAAAAAGATCCGGACAAAGGGACCCAGAAGGGCGATGCGGGTCCCAGAGGAGGCCGGTCCTTTGCGGAAACTGTTAAGGGGAGAAAGAGTGATTTCCTTTCACTCCCGCCCCTCATTCCGATGAATAATAGGATAATGGCTCCTACTGCTTCGATGGGTCCTTTTTTATCCATGGAAGAGTTTTCTTTAGTGGGTAAGTTTCTGGGTGGAAGGCCGGATATAGAGACTATACGATCCTGGGCTCTTTCCAAATGGAGAACGGTGGGGAGTATGGAGGTTGTTGCCCTGTCCAGGGGGTTTTTCATCATAATATTTAATAACAAGGAGGATGCGAACCGCGTTCTAACTGGAGGACCCTGGTTTTTAGGGAAACGCAGTCTATTCCTCAGGAAGTGGGGGGAGGATTTCAACCCTGAAAAATAGAATATCAATATTGCCCCTATTTGGGTTCGTCTTCCTAACCTACCAGCTCAGTTTTTCAATGAGTATTGGCTGCAAGGCATCGCCAGAGCGATTGGAGAACTGGTTTCCATAGATCATGCAACCTTGGCTAGGACAAGGATGACACATGCAAGAATATGCGTCAACGCTAATTTAGACTCTGAGCTACCAAATATTGTGGAGCTAGGGTACGACAACTACCTAAGAAAATAGGCGATGGAATATGAAAATAGGCCAGCTTTTTTCCCTGAGTGCAAAACCCAAGGACATTTGCAAAATCAATGCCCTAATCTAGCAGCTAGCAGAGAAAACCAAAGGATGGAAGGCAAACGAGCAAATGAGAAAGGGTTTCCTAGGAACCTCGTTCTAAATGGAGGCCCTATGGGCAAAGGAGGGTTTAGGCCATCTAAAAATAACCACATTTATCAGGAGAAGACAAAACAGGGGGCAGGGCAAGGTCAGAGCAAAGACAAGCAACATCTCATCGACGAACAGGAAAATCAGGTAAGCCCTAAAATTCCAAGCTCAAATAAGTTCAAAATTTTAGAGGATCTAATGGTAGAAGGGGAGAGTGAGGAATTAGAGGAAGGAAACCTACAAGGTGAAATCCCTAAAACCCTAGAATCCCCATCAAGGGTGGGTCCTACAAACCCCATAACCAAGAACCCCTCAAGCCCCCAGGGAGGGGTAAGGCAAAATCCTAGAGAATATAGAAAATGGGTGGAGGAGATAGAGTCTTCGAAAATAGACCTTCCCACCATCATAGCCAGAAGCCCGTCAAACCATCTAGAAGGTTCAATACAAAAATTAGGAGAATACAAGAAACAGATGGAGGAGTTAGAATCAAGGATTGAGGTGGTAGAAATGAATGATTTTGAGGAATGCGTTAGTCCGGTTCTACAACGAGATAGTTCATCCACCTTTTAGCCCCAAGCAGACCAGGAGTACTACTAAGTCACCTATTGACTATGGCGGTGAGAGAAAGAAGGGGAGGATGTCAAATGCAGAGCACAACAGAATGAGGATCGACAATGAGATTGCCGGTGGCAAACAAAAAACACCGATACAACAAGTTATCCCGGGGCATGAAGATAACAAATCAGGAAAACCTCCTCAAGGGAGGGGGAAGGGGAAAAACTCTAAACAATCTAAATGAAGGTTCTCTCATGGAATGTGAGAGGCCTCAATGGCCGACCCACTCAGAGGGTGGTTAGCTCGTTAAGAAGGCAATACAATCCAACAATTTTGATGCTGCAAGAAACAAAATTAGACGAAGCCCAGTCAAAAACAATAGCAAAAAATATGTGGAGTCAAGGGGACATGGTGTACAAACCGGCTAGAGGAACTTCAGGGGGGCTCATGGTTCTTTGGGATCCTCGGGTGGTGGAAGGCAGCATTATCCAAGATGATGACAGGGTGCTGAGTGTTTTTTTCCATGATATTGACAACAATAGATCGTGGATCTTCTCAAATGTCTATGCTCCCAATGTTGTTCAAGGGAGAGCTTCTTTGTGGGAGTACCTAGGTAAACTGGGTGATGCTTTCCATGACATCCCGTGGGTGGTGGCAGGCGACTTCAACATGCCATTATACCCCTCGAACAAAAAGGGTGGAACAAGGCTCCCAACCAAAAGTATGGAAGACTTCAATGACTTCGTAAACTCGAACCAACTAATGGATGTGAGGCTAAGAGGAGCCAAGTATACTTGGAGCAATAGGCGAACAGGAAGCCAACTTATCCAGGAAAGACTTGACAGGTTTTTCTTATCAAAGGAGGCAATTCTTCGGGTTTGGAGACTCGACTTTGCAAACTCTTCCCAAAATTTCCTCTGATCACAATCCCATCCTTTTGGAGGTTCCAAAGTCAAACTCCTTCAAAAAACCTTTTCGATTCTAGTCAATGTGGATCGGGCACCCGGAGTTAAAAGAAAATATTTCCGGATGGTGGCAAGAACCCTTTCGGGGAAGTTCGGGTTTCAAACTTGCTCAAAAGCTGAAATTAGTAAAGGATAATCTTAGAACTTGGAATAAGGAGGTTTTTGGGAACTCTGTTTGAGAACAAGAAACAAGTGGGAGAAAGGTTGCAGGTCATTGACAATTCGATACAAAATGGTATCGATGATGAAGCTACTAGGAAGGAGGAGCAAGCCAAGCTTTCAGAATATCACAATATTTTGGCTTGTGAAGAGATATACTTGAGACAAAAATCCAGGGCTTTATGGCTAAAGGATGGTGACTTGAACTCAAAGTTCTTTCATGTCACAACCTTGAGGAACAGAAGTAATAACAAGATCAGAGAGTTGACCAAAGCCGATGGATCCAAAACCCAGGATTTGATTGAGATCAGAGAGGAAGCAATTGCTTATTTCAGCTCCCTTCTCGGGGATGAATCCCAGTGTATAGAGGAAGCCAAGGACACTCTCCTCCAGTTCATTCCTAGCTTGGTTGATGAGGCCATTAATGGTAAGCTTCTTGCTCCCTTCACTGATGAAGAAATCAGAAATGCTTTGTTTAGTATGGAACCCGAGAAGGCCCCTAGCCCCGATGGGTTCCCTCCTCGGTTCTTCCAAGTTTTCTGGGATATTGTGGGAGAGGATGTCATTTCTGCTATCAAAGAGTTTCAGGCTTCAAAACATATCCCGAGAGGGTTCAAGTCCACCTTTATAGCCCTGATCCCTAAGGGCCCAACACCGAAGACAATGGCAGATTTTAGACCGGTTAGTTTATGTAACGTATCCTACAAGATCTTAACAAAAGCCATTGCTAACAGGATGAAAGAAATATTGCCCCTCATTATTGACCCTGGTCAAGGAAGCTCAGTTTAGGGGAGATCAATTGTGGATGGTGCGATCACAGTCCATGAAGCTCTGCACTCTGCTAGGCAAACCAACAAGGAGGTCTTTGCCCTAAAGCTTGATATGAATAAAGCTTTTGACCGCATTAACTGGGATTTTTTGATGGTTGTTCTTCTGAAGTTCGGCTTTCATCCTCAGTGGGTCAGGCTGATAAAAGAGTGCATATCCAAACCTTGGTTCTCAGTTTTGGTCAATGGCACGATAGCTGGGTATTTCCAGAGCCATAGGGGGCTCAGACAAGGAGATCCGATTAGCCCAATGTTGTTCATTATAGTAGCAGAGGCATTAGGTAGAACTATTAAAGCAGCATGCACTGTTGGATTAATTTTGGGGATTAAAGCCACCTCTCTCACCAACCCGGCTTACTCACCAACAATTTATTGATGACACTTTGATGTTGACCCGGTCGTCCGTGGTTGAAGCCAGAAGGATTAAGCACATTCTCCAACTCTACGAGGATGCGACGGGATAGAAGGTGAACTTCAACAAGAGTAAGCTTTACTTCCTCAACACCCCAATTCAGAGACAAGCCAGAATAGCAAAGATTTTGGGATGTTCGATAGCGACTCTTCCTACCTCTTATTTAGGCCTTCCCCTTTTCTATGGTTCTCCGAGAGAATCTATGTGGGATAGAGTGGTAGAAAGAATCCAAAAGAAACTGGCTGGCTGGAAAGGACATTTTTTATCTCAGGCCGAGAAACTTACTCTCACTAAGGCATCCTTACAGAGCATTCCGGTTTATTTTCTATCTGTGTTTAAGGCCCCAACCAGAGTATACCAAAAAATTGAATACAACTCCAAAAGAATTTTCTCTGGTCTGGGTCAGAGGAAAAATAGAGGATCCACCTTGTGGGTTGGGGCAAGGTTTGCAGGCCGAAAGAAAATGGGGGGCTAGGACTAAGAAGAGTTGCTCACCTAAACACAGCCTTGCTAGCCAAACAAGCTTGGCGTCTCATTAACAATGAGGAGAATGAGTGGACTGCCATAATTAAAAGAAAATATCTTCAAGATACCGAATTCCTAAATGACACGGTGCACAGTAGAGGTTCGGCGTTCTGGAAAGCAATCTTAACAAGTAGAGAGGTCATAAAGAAAGGCCTAAGATGGGTTCTAGGTAATGGGTAGAAGATCAGGTTATGGGATGACAGGTGGGCCAAGGATGAAGCTTTATCTCAGGTTCCTCACCTAGCGAGGATCAAAAGAATCACAGAGGATCTCATAGGAAGGAAAGTGGCTGATTTCATGAGACAGGACAGAGGAAGGCTTATTTGGAAACAGATAAGGATTCAAGGATTTGAAGCTGAATCAAAAGAAATCCAAAGCATCCTGCATCAACAATTCATTTCCATGAGACCTGAGCAAGATCATGTAATATGGGCAGCTACCAAAAATGGGCAGTTCTCAGTCAAATCTGCATACATGCTAATGTTAGATACTGAGGACCCCATACTCCAGTACTGCACTGGTGTGGGTCAAAAATATTATTCCTAAAGTTGCAATGTTCTCGTGGCTGGTGATCCAAGGCAGGATTCTTACTATTGACAACTTGATAAGGAAAGGTATGATAGTTGCTAACCGCTATTTTTTGTGCAGGGCCAATTGGGAGTCCACCCTCCATATTTTCCTTGAATGCCCTGGTCTCTTTGAGTGTCCTCAATGGGTTATTTCAAGCCTTTAGCATTTGTTGGGTCAGACACAACCACCATCATTGACCTCTTCCACCAATGGCCAAATCCCTTTGTTAGCCTTAGGCTGAGGTTTTTTTGGAAGATTTGTCTCCATCATTTTCTTTGGCAGGTTTGGCTAGAAAGAAACCATAGAGCATTCCATGAGTCGAGCCATGATGTTACCTCCATCACCAATAAGATTCTTACCTTCGCCCGTGAAAACGTCAGCCTTATTCCTCATGAAGCTCGAAATCCTTCCCCCTGGGAGAGGCTGATCGCTCAATCCTTAAATATTACTCTGGGCGAGAAACCTGTGTCTACCAAGGTCAATCCCAGATTAGATGTCAAGTGGAAACCGCCCCCGGTTGGTTGGTTCAAGCTCAACTTCGATGGGGCCTCTAAAGGTAACCCTGGCAGAGCAGGGGCTGGAGGAGCAGTGAGAGACCATCAAGGCAAGTTGGTGATGGCCTTTTCTGAATAGTTGGGAACAAGGACTAACAACGAGGTGGAAGCAAGAGCGTTATGGAGGGGTCTTCAGTTGGCTCAGGAGATTGAAGGTAAACTAATTATCGAAGGAGATTCGATGTAGGTCATAAACCTTCTAAGCAATGGGAAAAATCCTCCATGGCGGATTAAGATCGTCATCGAAGAGGCTAGGATCCTCTACCATGCCAGGAATGATCGGAAGGCCCAGCACGTGTTTAGGGAAGCAAATAAAATAGCTGATATATTGGCCAATATAGGGGTGGAAGCCGTTGGGCTGGTCACTTGGGAACATGGGGTCCCAAGTGATGTGGACAAAATTATTCAAAATGATCGCCAATGATGATGAAACTGTGGGGATCAAAAAAAGGGAGAGGAGTTTCATTTTTGTTTTGTCAGTATTGCTTCGGTCCTTCTTGTGATGGCTTTAGTTTTCTTTGCAATGGGGGAAGGATCCAGGTGGCATGGTGGCCTCATGTTATGGGGATAGGGGCAAAGGCAGCGGCCAAGGACCGATGTCACGATTTCGTGACATGTCGTAAGTTAAGGAAAAGCAAAATACAACAAGAAAGAAAAAGTGTCACGATATCGCGACATGTTGAGCAAGAAAGAAAAAGTGTCGCGATATCGCGACATGTTGAGCAAGAAGGAAAAAGTGTCACGATTTCATGACATGTTGAGCAAGAAGGAAAAAGGGTCATGATTTCGACATGTTGAGCAAGAAAGAAAAAGTGTCGCGATATCGCGACATGTTGAGCAAGAAAGAAAAAGTGTCACGATATCGCGACATGTTGAGCAAGAAGGAAAAAGGGTCACGATTTTGCGACATGTTGAGCAAGAAAGAAAAAGTGTCACGATTTCACGACATGTAGAGCAAGAAAGGAAAAGTGTCACGATATCGCGACATGTTGAGCAAGAAAGAAAGAGTGTCGCGATATCGCGACATGTTGAGCAAGAAGGAAAAAGTGTCACTTTTTGGCGACATGTTGAGCAAGAAGGAAAAAGTGTCACGATATCATGACCAAAAGAGAAGAGAAAGAGCAAGAGGGAAAAAGTGTCACGATATCGCGACATGTCGCATTTTCGCGACCAAAAGAGAAGAGAAAGAGTAAGAAGGAAAAGTGTCACGATATCGCGACATGTCGCATTTTCACGACCAAAAGAGAAGAGAAAGAGTAGGAAGGAAAAAGTGTCACGATATCACGACATGTCACATTTTCATGACCAAAAGAGAAGAGAAAGAGTAAGGAGGCGAAAGTGTCACGATATCGCGACATGTCGTAAGTTAAGGAAAAGCAAAATACAGCAAGAAAGAAAAAGTGTCACGATATCGCGACATGTTGAGCAAGAAAGAAAAAGTGTCACGATATCACGACATGTTGAGCAAGAAGGAAAAAGGGTCACGATTTCACGACATGTTGAGCAAGAAAGAAAAAGTGTCACGATTTCGTGACATGTAGAGCAAGAAAGGAAAAGTGTCACGATATCGCGACATGTTGAGCAAGAAAGAAAGAGTGTCGCGATATCGCGACATGTTGAGCAAGAAGGAAAAAGTGTCGCTTTTTGGCGACATGTTGAGCAAGAAGGAAAAAGTGTCGCGATATCGCGACATGTCGCATTTTCATGACCAAAAGAGAAGAGAAAGAGCAAGAGGGAAAAAGTGTCACGATATCGCGACATGTCGCATTTTCACGACCAAAAGAGAAGAGAAAGAGTAAGAAGGAAAAGTGTCACGATATCGCGACATGTCGCATTTTCACGACCAAAAGAGAAGAGAAAGAGTAGGAAGGAAAAAGTGTCACGATATCGTGACATGTCGCATTTTCGCGACCAAAAGAGAAGAGAAAGAGTAAGGAGGCGAAAGTGTCACGATATCGCGACATGTTGGATTTTCGCGGGCAAAAGCCAAGAAAAGGAGCAAGGAGGCGAAAGTGTCACGATTTCGTGACATGTTGCCTTTTCGTGTCCAAAAGCAACAAAAGAGGTCAAAGAGGTAGAAGTGTCACGATTTTGTGACATGTCGTAGTTTCGCGACGATCCAGAGCAAATGAAGGAAAAGACTCAAGGACGACACGATTTCGTGACTTGCCGATTCTTCGCGGCCGAAGCGGCAAGAGAACAAAATAGGAAACGAATGTCGCGATTTCGCGACATGTCTCAGTTTCACGACAGGCAGTGGCAAAGGAGCTGAACGAAGGCAGATTGTCACGATTTCGCGACAGGTCTCATTGTCGCGACATGTCGCATTTTCGCGACTTTCCAGAGCAAATGAAGGAAAAGACTTAAGGACGTCACGATTTCGTGACATGTCGCACGTTCGCGGATGGAAGCGGCAAGAGTGCAAAATGGGAGATGAATGTCGCGATTTCGCGACATGTCTCATTGTCGCGACATGTCGCATTTTCGCGACATGCAGCGGCAAAGGAGCAGAACGAAGGCAGAATGTCGCGATTTCGCGACATGTCTCTTTTTCGCGACAGGTCGCATTTTCGCGAATATCCAAAGTAAAATATGGCAACGACTTAAGGACGTCGCGATTTCGCGACATGTCGCATTTTCGCGGCTGGAAGCAGAAAGAGTGCAAAATGGGAGACGAATGTCACGATTTCGTGACATGGCTCATTTTCGTGACATGTCGCATTTTCGCGACTTATAGCGGCAAAGGAGCAGAACGTTGGCAGAATGTCACGATTTCGTGACATGTCTCATTTTCGTGACATGTCACCATTTCGCGACTCTTCAGAGCAAATGAAGGAGAAGACTTAAGGACGTCGCGATTTCGCGACAGGTCGCATTTTCGCGGCTGGGGCAGCAAGAGAGCAATGCGGTGGGCCACTGCCTGTGTTCTAAGGTGTTTGTAAATTTGTGTAAGGGGCGGGGCTCTTTCTTGGCAGGGTGGCCTCAGAAGGGTACTAGTAGCGAAGGATAATCTGTCCCTATTGAGGTTTTGATCCGTAACAGCATAGTGCTGATTTTGTAAAAGGTTTTGGGTCAACCTGAAAAACCCGGATGTAATGAAATTGTACCTTAATTACCAAAAAAAAAAAAGTTGGAACTTAGGCATATAATTTTATTATGTAGGATTTTATGGTGGGGTGTTGGATTTTGGTGTCTATACCAATATATCTTGGGTCTTCTTGTCCTCCTATCTTTGGTTCTAGCTTGTCAATTTGTCCTTGTTTGAGGGAGCAATTGGATTCATCGTGGAAGGAGGTAGAGCTTGTACTAGATAAAGATGGAAAAAGTGATTCAAGAGAAAAGGAGGAAAAGTCGATAGTGATTGATAATTTGGTTAGGATGCTACTAATCAAGGTAAAATCCTTGAGTTTAAGATTCCTAGTGAGGTTTTATTGTGTATAGAAAAATGCCAAAAATACAAAGTTGTTTTATTAAGAGGTGATCTTCTTAAGCATGATTTCTATAAATGGGATAGGGATAACAAGGAAACTAGGGGTGATTAGTTCTTCAAATTTAGGAGCTGGGTAAGTGTTACATGTTTTGTCAATTTTCTTCAAAAGAGGTAATTAGGACTCTTTTGTAATTTGGTACCTAGACCATGTATGGATAGGTCTACTACATGTAGGCCTATGCATTTGATTTTCACATGGAAAGTCCCTCTTGTAGACACCAAAATCTAGCCACTTGTCATCCATCCATAACCTCCCACCATAATTATCCATTATATATATATATATATTTAAATATTAATATTTATATATTATATTTATATATTTATATATATATATATATATATATATATATATATGAATTAATCCCAGCCATCCATCATGTTTTAATCTTAGCCATCCATCCACCTTAATCCATGCCACTTACCCAGATTTAATCTCCACCCTTCCTCATGTTTTAATCTCGGCCGCTCAAATTGTGTCGTCAAAACCCTAACATGTCTAAGGGAAGATTATAAAGAGGAGTCATTTTGATGACTCAACCCCTAAGTACTTTTGAAGCCTAACACTTCTGAGTTCCTAAAGCCCCCTTTAGAAGTTCTGGAATCCTAATCCTTCCTAAGCCCCTAATATCCCTAAGTTCCTCTTGGAGGTCTTAAACCCTAGCCCTATCATTTTCATCCTCACCCCCCATCACCACCGTTCGCATCTTCTGCATCCATCATCGCCCACCTAACGTGAACTATATATGGTTCTGCAACCCTTCCCTCAACCATTGAATCCCTCCTACCCCTCCCCACCAGAGCCTGTCGAATTCCCACTAGAGCTTCTTGAATGCCCTTCAAAGCCTCCAAAGCACCTCTAGGTATTTTTGGTCATCATCGAGCACCTATGAGCATTTCCCATTCTAGATCTATAGCCCTACGACCCTCGAGTGCCATTAGGGCATCTGTGTAATCCTCATTTGCATCATCGATGAAGATAAAAATAATAAGTTAGCATTGTTTGATAAGGTAAATAGTTCATTGCATTTATTTTACATTTTTATGCTTTGTTATAACTTTCATTGCAATATTAGGGTTTAGTGATTTTATTTCTTCTGAGGGTCTCATGTAGTGGAGCCCTCATAGATATTACTGATCCTTGTTATTTTTGGTTGTGTGCAGGTGTAAGAACTACATTCATTGGAAGTTGTTGAAGCTCGGGTGGCCCTACTCAGGATACACAAGCCCACCCACAAATCTGTTGGGATCGAATCAAGCATGAAGACACCACCATTATTTTCAACTAGGGTTTTGGAGAACCCTAGTACTCTATAATTTTGTATAAAAAATAAGCATTGTAAACCCCACATTTGGGGCATATTGATTGTAATAGTTGAGATCCACCCACAATAATAAAGAAATTCATATTGTGCAATATTTATGTGTTATGGTGTTTATTTCCATTTCATAGTTTGTATTGGTGTTGCTTGATTTTTGTATTCATAAATGGTGATCACGGTGGGACCCACAATGGGTTCTCTATGCTAACTTACTTTGTTATTGACTTGTTATTTTTTTTTTTTATTTTGTAGGTTTTCAAAAATTTGATCATACGATTTTCATAGAACTAGGGTTTCTGGAGTTGCAGAAGTTGATCCAAGGTTGCGTGGATGCCCTACGGTACTCGAGGGATGCCCTCCAGTGTTCAGAAAATGCCTTGGTGCATTTTAGAGGCTCTAAGAGGTGTTTTATAGAGTGGGAAAAGGATACATAGGCTTTTCTGTAAGTCTGCTTCAAAACCCTAACCCCTCTGCTTCATTTTTTTATGTTTTTATAGATAAAGTGATAAAAAGAACATCATTCAATTTCTATTAAAAACAATCATATTACATTTGCATTTTAGGCACTTGCATTCATTTTGCACATAGGCATTTAGAGTAGCCTTGCATTTACACATTCACCATAGGTCACATTTCAGATTTAAATTTTTATTGTTTTCTGGTGTGTTTTATTCAATATTCTGCATACTATTTTCATATGAAGTGACAATTGCATAAAATAGTTTGCATAATAGGGTTAAGAATTCCTCTTTTACTTGTCTAAGTAGGAACAAAATCAGGATACTTAAGTATACTCCCACATTTGGTGATTCAAGGTGGAATATTAGGTGAACCCTCCACTATTTAGAGTGGGTCTTAAGCGGTGTACCCTACATTCTTTTGAGGAACTTAGTATTTCTATTTTTGGCTTCTAATTTAGGCCTGTAAAATTGGTTATTTTTGACATTGTATGTACACATTAGAAAACATGAAATTTTAAAATGAATCACACACTACACGTTTCACAATAAATAATAATGATTTGGATTTCATCACCAACCATTGCTTGAGATTTGGTGATGGTGGGCTTCATCTCCATCCATCAATCTCTACCCTTAGCCACCATAGATACCCATGAGAAAACTTTCTAGATTTCATCACTAGGAAGAATCTCATTTTCCAGCCAAGCCATAGATTTCACCCTTCATAATTCATATTAGCACATCCAAAACACACAAAACTCACAAAAAAATCATTAAAAATGAGATAAAAAAAAGGAGGTAAGAAACACTATTGCAAAAACATAGAATTGAATTGTTTATTTTGTGAAGTTTTCTTCTGCATTTTCTTTACTGCACATTTCATATTTGATTCAATAGCTTATGGTCCTAACTAGAAATCAAACAAAAATATTGAGTCAAATGTCCACTAATCAAACCACTTCACCAATGGAGTGTTCATCATCTTTCCCCACCACTTATGTGGTCAACCCCACTAGTGTGATACAGACAAGTTATTCAAATTTTTCTATGGGTCCATCACACACTGTGCAAACTTCAAATGTTGATGTTTTGCATAGAGCCATTCACACCTCCATTCCATAAATAGAATCATCTTCACCCACCATTGACCACAACATAACCTATATAGACATGGCCAAAGTGGAAGCTTTGCAAAGATCCATTGACTATGTTCTAGAATAGGTCCATAGTCCACCTAGGCATGATCCTTCTTTTCAGTAGGAACTTACCCATTCCCAACCTTCCAGCCTTACCTAGGTGTATAACAACCCTCTTTTTGAGGTATCAACTACACCTTCCCATAATTTATCCATCCCACAATAGTCATGTGCTCCAAGCACTTCCATTCCATCTTCATACACTACCACCTATAGCAATCCTTTGTATGAAGCACATGTCAATGTTACTTCACAAATGCCAACATCCACCTCATCCAATGTCACCCATCCAGTTGTAATTCCTATTGCAACTTATCCTCCACCTACATCATCCATTCCATCCACATCCACACCATCTACCTCAGATATGGAAATACATGAAGCATGGGAACACCTTAACAAATTGCTTAAGAAGTGATAAAATGCTCAATCTTGTCCTCAATAACAAGTTCAGGTGGTCAATCCTAAGCCTCAACCTATTTCCACTCAACCTATCTTTGTCACTCCAAATCCATCATGGGTACCACAATATTCTATGGTTTCCATTCCCACACCTCCATCAACCCATGCCCATTCCATTTCTATCCCCATGAATCAATCACATTCATAGCCCTCATACATCATCTCCTTTTCTACATTCACCATCATTTCTTCATCAACCTCCACATCATCAATTTCAATCCACTCCACCAAATCATCATCATCTCATCACACCCCAACATCTCACCACTCCACCTTCATAAAATCATCAAGTGATTTAGGGCTTCCACATACTTGGGGAAGATCCTAGAATCCAAGCTATGCAACAATAGATTGATAGTCTGATGCAACATACTCCTAGTATGATGAACCAAAAGCCCACTTTACATCAATTGATTAATCAACCAATCCATTTTTTGGTACCATCACCACCATATCCAGCAGACTTCATAGTACCAAAATTTGATAAATTTAAAGGGACTGAGGACCCTAGAGAACATGTGAGCACATTTATCCATTCATGTTTTAGAATCCAAAGTAATGATGCTCTAATGCTTCAAATATTTCCTCAGACATTGGGGGAGATGTCGTAGAGTGGTACAACCATTTGCCTCACCATAGTATTTATACTTTTGAGCAATTGGTTGATCAATTTCTTGAAATATTTTCCCTTAATGTTAGAAAGAAAGTCTCATTATCTGATATATATGGTCTAAAACAATATGATGATGAGTCTGTATATGATTTTGGCAACCTTTGGAGGGTCATTATTACCAAACTACCATTCTCCCTCCCAATGGAAGAGCTCACTAGACTATTTACTAAGAGTTGCTTAAAACCCATCTCTTGGTTGTTACAATTACAACAATATCGATCATTTGAGGAAGCTCTTGCCCAGGCTAGCATCATTGAGGAAATAAAAATCCAAGAGGGTGTTCTTAAGCCTAAAAATAAAGAATGGTAGAATAAGGGCCAATATAAAGGTAATTATTCTAGCCAAACCAAATCAAATCAGGCCAATCAACCAACCAAGCTAATCAAGTTAATCAAGTGGTCATGAGCCAACTAGTAATGGCTCAACAACAACCTATGCAACAACAACCACAACAAATTGCATATCATGTGGTTCCTTCACCATCTCAATCAAGTCAAAACATAGTGCCAACTATGGAAAACCACCCACATCGATAATCTATTCGACAAAACCATCAATACACCCCATTAGCCGAATCATATGCTTCCATATTCCATAGGTTGTATGACACAAACCAACTTGCCTTGCCTGAGGTTAAACTAGATGATCCCACCAAGCATAGTAAACACTATAGGGAGCATTTATTTTACCCTTATCATAGGCAAAATGGGCATGATATTAACAACTACCATGTATTTAAGGATAGAGTGCAAGATCTCATTGACTTAGGGGCCATCAAGCTTGATAGTCCCTTAGCTCAACAAAACCAAAACCTTAGAATTTATCAAACACCACTTCCTCATCATGAGGAGGTGCAACCAACAATAGGAGGATCAAATACCAAGACTCCTCCTAATCAATTCAATCACGTGCAACAATACCAAGGTTTTGTGGGTGCTATCCATGTAGTCACCCAAGGTCAACAATGCACTAACCAACAAAATGCACAACAACAACCTGTTCAACCACCCATAGCACCACAAGCAAGTGTGTCTCAACCTACCACATCATCATCTCCACAACCCATTCATATTCTAAGTCATCCAAATCCACCCATTCATCCTCCCAATCATCCATCAAGGCCAATCATTGTCAATTGACCACTAGCCTAAAAATAGCTTCAACTAAACTATCTATATATGAGCTTATTCAACAATCTCCCCCACATCATGAGGCATTAATGGATATTCTAAAATCCATTGAACTTCAATCTCAAGATGCTAATACCTTTAAAAATTTTATGGGGAGCATCCAAACATGTATGGAACCTTCTATCACATTCTATGATTTTGAGATTAAACCAATATCATCAGA
This sequence comes from Wollemia nobilis, assembly GCA_028583015.1. Taxonomy (NCBI): domain Eukaryota; kingdom Viridiplantae; phylum Streptophyta; class Pinopsida; order Araucariales; family Araucariaceae; genus Wollemia; species Wollemia nobilis. The sequence continues at coordinate 6,289,800 of JAQPPZ010001417.1, read as the reverse complement.
ATCAGTGGATCCTCCATTGCATATCATGGCTCAAATTGATAGGAAGCCATTTAAATGAGTTTTAATTGATATCGACTCCTCTATCAACATCATCACCACATCTACTCTTCATCATCTTAATCTTCCCCCATCACATATCACCAAATCCACTTTCACCTTGAAAGCATTTAACGATGCTCTCTGCTCCATAGTTGGCACTATCATTTTACCCATCGAAGTGGGGGTCAAAATATTGCACACCATGTTTCACATCTTGGAAGGGTCCATGGCATATAATGTACTCCTTGGATGACCTTGGATGAGGGAAATGAGATGTGTCCCTTCTATACTCCATCAATGCTTGAAATATGTACATGAGGGACAAGTTCATTGCATACTAATGGATGTTGAACCATTTAAGTATTGCAATTTCATTTCAAATCCCTATGAATCCATGCTACCTTCCACTCATATTTTTCTCACATCATCAACCACTTCATCAACCACACAATCCACATCTTCATCAAAAGCTCCTATTCCTGAGGAGCTCCCCATCACCACTTCACATCAAGCTTCCACTTCCATACCCCCATCTTCATCACCTTTGACTACATGCACATGTGGTCAAACTCAATCCACATCAACCACATCATCAACATCATTATCCTCCATAATTCTTCCTTCCACATCATCACCCATTCAACAACCATCTCAATCAAATCCATCTCCATCCACATCAGCCAATATCTCACAAGTTGAATTGATAGATTGTGAGATACCATCTCAGTCCACACCTCTCCCATTCCAAGAGCCATCAACCAACCATGAGCCTTCCACATCCACTTCCACATCATCCCAAGTTGAGGTCCACCTCACTAATCCTAGTATTGGTGAATATGTGGTCCAAGATATCACAGTCACACCACTCAACATTCAAACTGCTAAGGATTATGGTCACCCATGTGACCCACCCTTATCTATAGGAGTGGTGTATAACATGGGTTCAATACCTAATAGCATAAATTTTGTGTATGGGGGGATTGATTCATCATCCAATCTATCTTCCCTAGATGAACCCAAGCAACCAACACCTGCCAATATACAACATATGTCGGGTTTTCCATCTCGATATTTTCACATAGTTAATTGGCAAGGACATGGCCTAGGATGACATGAATAGGGAATGCATGAAATTATCGATGTTTCATATCGAGAAGTGCATGACCATTCAGGTTTAGGCTATCATCCACTTTCATCCACTTCTTCTCTTGAACAAGCCTTTCAAAGTTTACATTTGAATTCAGGAGAAGATATCCATCACATTGATGACTCTGAAGATGAAATCTATGAAGAATTTGACCTTATGTCGATAGCTTCTGATGAATCTAATGAGGAATCAGAACCCATCATTCCACACACTAAACATGATGAGTTTTACCTCAGAATGTTCCCCATCCATCAACCCATCTTTCACTTGCTTCTTCCACAAGAGCGAGCTAAACCAACCGATGAACCACCACCTCCACTTCATTGATCCACATCATCGACCATTTTTCTTGTAATATATGTACATAATTCAAAAATTCAAAAAAATTCAAAAAAATAAAAACAAAAATAAAAACATTTGCATTGCATGAACATGGCTTTTTGCCAATTGCATTTATTTGTGTTGCCTATTGTTGTTCAGGTTTCCAAAGCTCTAGCATCGGTTCTAGTAGAAAGAATCCATCCATTCACCTTTCCAACCATCATTTTCCCCTTTAAGTTAACATGAATCCTGTTGACTTATTCACCCCACTCCGTAATCCATATGATTTGGCAAAGCCAATTCCAATTGACATGAGCCTTATTGATATGGATCAGATTTCCTCACCACCATCCTTTTTCAAATTTATCCTTTTTGAGGAATTGTTAAGGGCTTCAACCAACTACATTCCTCCATCACCTCCACCTTCACCTTCACCTTCACCTTCAGATCCTAAGGTTTTCCAGGCAGACATAGAAGAGGTTGAGTCAGAAGAGTTTGATAATGTCATAGATGACATTCATCTGATCCCAATACCCCATCAACTTGAGGAAGGTTCTCACATGTCTATTGAAGATACCATCGATGTGAACCTTAGTTCAGACGTAGACAATCCCCAAATTGTCAAACTTGGTAAAAGTTTATCCATAGATGAACAAGAGCAATTAATTGCTCTCCTCAAGAAGAAGAAGGGCATTTTTGCATGGTCCTACAAAGACATGCCTGGTCTTGACCCTAACTTGGTTGTCCATAATCTCACCTTGCATTCTGATGCTAAGCCGATCAAACAAAAACTTAGAAGGATGCATCCTACCATTGCCCTCTTGGTCAAATAAGAGCTTCAAAAGCTATTAGATGTGGGTTTCATTGTCCCCATTGACTATCCTGAGTGGCTTTCAAACATGGTACCCATTCACAAGCCTAACGGGGTGATACATATTTGCACTGATTTTTGAGATCTTAACAAAGCGTGTCCTAAGGATGATTTTCCTCTTCCAAACATTGATACTCTTGTCGACACTTGCACTGGCCATGAAATGCTTTCTCTAATGGATGGTTTTTTAGGATACAACCAAATTCGAATAAATCCTGATGACCAACACAAAACAACATTCACTACACCTTGGGGGACTTTTTGTTACAAGGTGATGCCCTTTGGCCTCAAAAATGTAGGTGCCACTTATCAACATGCCATGACATACATCTTCCATGATTACATGCATAAGATCATCGAAGATTATGTGGATGATCTCTTGGAAAAATCTAAAACTTGACAAGAGCACATTGGTGTATTGGAAAAAGTCTTTGATCGACTTCTAGAGCATAATGTAAGGTTGAACCCCAAGAAATGTGTCTTTGGTGTTACCTCTAGAAAACTACTAGGGTTCATTGTCTCCAAAAGAGGCATTGAGGTGGACCCAAACAAATTCAAGGCCATCATGGAGATGCCTCCCCAAAAAACTTGAAGGAATTGTATAGTTTACAAGGAAATATTCAATCAATCCATCATTTCATTGCGCAACTTTCTAATAAATGTAGGCCATTCAATCACCTGCTACAAAAGGGGGTGACATTTTCATGGATAGATGAATGTCAAAAAGATTTTGATGATATCAAGCAATACCTGGCTTCTCCACCAGTCTTAACTCCTCCTCGTTCGGGGGTCCCCTTCCATATTTATGTTTTAACAATGGACTTTGCATTAGGGACAATGCTTGCACAAAAGAATGAAAACAATCGAGAGCAAGTTGTCTATTACATTAGTCGAACATTGGTAAGCTATGAAACCAGATATGCTTACATGGAAAAATTATGCTTAGCAATGGTTTTTACCACTAAGAAACTTAGACATTACATGCTTAGTCACACCACATATGTCATAGCTAGCAAAAATCCTCTACGTTATATGATGTCTCACACTTACAATAACACCCACACCACTAAATGGATAATGCTTCTCATTGAATTTGATCTTGAGTTCATTAGCCAAAAATCCATTAAAGGTCAGGTCATAGTCGATCAGCTTGTGGAAGCTCCACTTCCTAGTGATCAACCCTTGATTATTGAGCTCCTAGATGATTCGGTATTCACTATCACTGAACAAGAAGAAGATGTCATTCTAGAGGAAGATATCGATATCACTCTATTCTTTGATGGTTCTAAGTGCAAAAAAGGTCAAGGTGTTGGAGTCATGTTTCATACACCCTAGGGGGTGCCTATCCCCTTATCATTCAAACTAGACTTCCAATGCACAAACAACAATGCAGAGTATGAAGCCTTAATCTTAGGTCTTCAAGCAGCTATAGCTATGGGCATAAAGTGTATCAGGATATTTGGTGATTCTCAACTTGTTGTTAGACAAATCAATAGAGAATACCAATGCAAAGAACCTACCATAAATCTTTACCATGAAGTAGCAATGAAATTGCTCTCCAAATTTGATTGGTATGAAATCGATAGTTTACCATGTTCGACTAATAGATTTGTAGATGTGATGGCCTCTCTTGGATCATTGATTCCAAAGGATACCTTAGGATAGGTACAACCACTCATTATCACAATGATCTCTAAATCTACAATTATCCATGCTGAATCTAAGGATGAAAAGGATGTTTGCTTTATCCATTCGAAGCCATATGAGCCTTGGTCAAACCAAATAATAGCCTTTCTCAAGTTTGGAACACTCCCATCAGATATGTCATGGACTGCTAAATGCACTTTCAAGCAAAAGGTAGCTCATTTTACTCTCTTGGAGGATGTGTTGTATAGACATGGTTATGATGGAATCCTCCTTCATTATCTCGAGTCTACAGAGGCACAAAGAGCCATAGCTGAAGCTCATGATGGTACTTGTGGTGGTCATTTTAGTGGAATGGCCATTGCAAAGCGTATTTTATGCATGGGTTACTATTGGCCCACCATGGAATGAGACTGTTGCACTTATGTCAAACATTGTAAGCAATGTCAAGAGCATGCTAATTTAACTCATGTGCCATCACAAGCATTACAACCTATTCAAAGCCTTTGGCCCTTTTCACAATGGGGTCTTGATTTAATTGGAAAAATATCACCTCCTTCCTCGGGATAACATACATTCATCATCACAGCCACTGAATACTTCACAAAGTGGGTTGAGGCAATTCCTCTAACCAGTACGATAGGACCTAGAATTATGGAGTTTATACTTCATCATATCATTTGTCATTTTGGTATTCCCTCGAAAATCATCTCTGACAATGGTAAGTCTTTCAAGAACAAGGATGTTCGAGCACTTTGCGAGAAATATAATATCCAACATAGTTTCTCGACTCCTTATTACCCACAAGCAAATGGACAAGTTGAGGCTACCAACAAGACCTTAATTGCTATTCTCAAGAAACTAGTCAAAGAAAATCATAGAGATTGGCATACTCAAATCCCCTTGGCATTATGGGCTTATCGAACAAGCATCTACATGCCTACTGGGGCAACACCATTTTCATTGGTCTATGGAGCCAAAGCAATCATACCTCTTGAGCTTGAGATCCCCTCATTGCAAATTTCATTATAGGAATTCATAGATGATGATACTGCTAGACAAGCACATCTTGACCAACTCACACTTCTTGATGAGAGGTGAGTCAATGCTTTAGAGCATTTACGAGTTTATCAAGACCACCTAAAGTGTGCTTACAATGCCAAAGTTCATCTACATGAATTCCAAGTAGGAGATCTTGTTCTTAAAGAGAATCAACAAAACACCAATGCATTACCGCATCTTCATGATAAATTCATGGCTAATTGGTTAGGTCCATACATTGTCACTCAAAAAGTGGGTAAAGGAACTTATAGGCTTGCCAGTCTAGAGGGATTTGAAGAGCCCGAACCACTTAATGTTATCCACTTGAGAGCATTCTATGCTTAATGTGATTTATATATATATATATATATATACATGGCTATTACACAAAAACAACATTGCATTTCACACATTGCATTTTACACATTGCATTGCACACATTTCATTTCACACTTGCATTTCACACATTGCATTTCACATATTACATTCACACCATCATTTTCACACATTTCATTTCATATTAGGGATCATTTATTCAGTTTAGATATTAATTGGTCCAATAAAGTCATGTTGCCTTAATCAGGGGCACCTTCAAATCATCATCCATTTCATTGCACCATTCCATAAAGCCAAATTATCATTTGCAAAACCACATTTCCATAATCCCTAGGTGTTTTCGGTCACTCAGCCACTCCTAGTGTTTTAAGCAACCTCCAAATACATGTCAAGTTTTCTTTAGGACCAAGACACATTTTCACTAAGAAAATCTTGAGTTCTAGGAATTGACTCTAAAACATTCTTGAACCAAACACAATCACACATCTTAAAAACATCTTGTGTCAAAGAGGGATAACACCATACTTGGGTTGTACCTCGAAGTGAAAAGGGTATTCCTTGCTTGTCCCATCATGCACATAGTCCACAAAAATAGTGGTTTTCACTACTATCACAAATTCAAAATAAAAGAAAGAGTAGGGAAAAATCCCCAAAACTCTAAATATTTTACACATCACACACCACAGATCCTCAAGTTGTAAGGATAGTACTACATTTCTTGTTAGATAATTAGGTAGTCATCCCCAAAACTTAGAGATCAAATTCTTGGACTATGGAGCTAATCTCCATCGGGGCTATAGACGCTTGATTGGCAATGGAGTACACTCATGCATGGTGACACGTCTCTTTTAAAGAGACCTCTGACCACACATAAGGACAAGCTAGCTTCTTGGTCTCCTCCATAATAGGTTTCATCCCAATTTACTCAAGATGGGTTAATGAACTCACTTGCACACACATTGGTTCTTGATTACCTCGAGTCATTACCATGCTCATGATTCGGTAAATGAATTCACTACACACACATTTGGTCTTAGAGAAATTAGGTAGTATTTAGTGAGTTTGTTTGATACCACTAGTATGTCCGAGTCTCTGCAAAATAATCAATTTTCCATATCTTCTTCCATATCAACATCCATATCTTCTTCCATATCAACATCCATGTCTTCTTCCATGTCAACATACATTTCATGAGTCTTCCATTTCACATGCCACCAGTTTGGTGCCCCTGATTAAACAACAATGCTAAACATGGTCAAGAAAAATCTAAACTATGAATGAGTGCATTAATTCATTTGCATCCATAACACATTATCATTGCATTAATCATCCATATACACATGCATCCACATAAAAAAATTCACACAAAAGCATAACACAAAAGTAAAATCCATGTATATATATATATAAATATCACATGTACAATGAATGCCCAAAGGCTAGATACAATGGAGCACCAAGGCTCATATACAAAAAGTGCATCTAAGCACTAGCTAACGCCTATAAGAGGACCCCTATGACCTTGAAGGAGCCCTAGACCTAGAGCTATGCCTAGACTCACTATGCCTAATAGACCTGGATATGGATGAGGAGGGTGGATCTGGAAGCCCAATATGGTGCTCCATCAATCGATCCTCCAAATATTGGATATATCCATCTTGAGCCCAAAGGCATCGTACATCATGTCTCTGATGATGATCCCTCTCAAGTAGCTCTACCTGGAGCCTCATGATCCTATCCTCACCTCCACCTACAGTCGGTCGTGCCTCTAGCTCCACCCATAGTCGAGCTATCTCCGCATCCCAAGCCACCATCTCCACATCCCATAGTCGAGCTATCTCTGCATCTCGAGCCACTACCATAGCATCCCGCTCTACCACCAACTGCTCTAGCCTCACCCAATCCTCCTCGCTCTGGCCTGGAGGTCCATCCGAAACCTCCTCCATGTCATCCCTACCATATCCATCACCTCCAATATCTGGAGCCTACTTTGCTGTATCCCTAACCCACCTCCCTTGACTACTAGATCGAAGGTGTCTCCGATGCTTAGGAGCCTCATCTGCCCCCTCCACCTTGACCTCTGCCTCATCCCCATTTCCCCCATCTACTACCAGAATCGGTACCCATGGTGGCTGTGTAGTGAACCATGCATCGTACTCCATAGTAGTCCCCACATCATCAACATCGAGGAGATCCATCTCCTCATCATCCTCATAGGTCACCCTCCATGCCTTAGCACAAGGTAGACCCATCTCATCTTGATGATACCTGTAGAGCTAAAAATGCGACACTATGAAAGCAATAAAGAAATCAACTCAAAGAGACAAATAACTACACAAAATAGAATATATTTCAATAGATGGGGGGAGCTGAAAAACTCCTTGTTACAATTATTCTACCTTAATAGAGTTGATTTGATACAATAGATACAATTTCTAGGGTTCTCTAAAACCCTAGCTATACAAAAATGAGTGTCTTCAACTGCGCTTTTCTCCCAACAGAGTGAGTGGGCTTCTATGATATCCGATTTCGGGCCACTCTAGCTTCAGCAGTTATCTAATGATGAATAAAACCTGTAGATTTGTACACATACAAACAAAATAGGGGATTAGTAATACCTGTGAGGACTCCATAGGGTGAGACCCTTAGTTATCAATAAAAATCCTAGCTATTAATGCATAAAGTAGCATGCACAATCTACAGATAATGAAATGCAATAAACATAATGATTTACCTTGCTTTTATTGTTGATGCTTTATTGTATATTTGGTGGTAGGATGCCCTAGCAGCATCGGTTGATGTGATGCAACAGGCTCTGGAGTGAGACTATAGATGTGACATGCTCTAGAGTGAGCCTGCGGATACGACAGACTCTAGTTGGTGCTTGGTAGGCTCTAGATTACAGTAAGCTCTTGCGAGTGCTTGGCAGGCTCTAGATCGAGCCTACAGGATGTGGCAGGCTCTGGTGGGTGCTTGGTAGGCTATGCAATGAGCTTGGAAGGCTTTGGAACGAGCCTATGGGATATGGCAAGCTCTAACGAGCACTTGGCAGACTCCGCAGTGAGCCTGGCAAGCTCTGGAAGGTGCCTGTAGGTGAGGGTTTAATCCATAGAAGTAGATCGAGGGGATGCGAAGGATACGATGGATGAAAGATTATGGCGATGGCGAAAATGTACGAAATGTAGCAGAATGATGGGAATTAGGGCACAAAAGGTTGTGTGGTAGCCTTAGGGCACTTATGATGGCTAGGGTTTGGAATCAACAATTCCAAAGACTTGGGGAAATCTTGGGGACTCAGGAAACTCAGGGGTTGATCATTGAGGATGCTCATATTTATAATCAAGCCTAGTTTTTTCTTAGGGTTTTAGCCTAACACTTTTAATCGTGTGGCTAAGATTAAATCAAATCCTAAGGCTGAGATTATACTTTAAGAGTGGCATGGATTAATGAAAATGGATGGTTGAGCTTAGATTAAATCTAATGGTTGAGGTTAATTGGTTTTAAATATATATATTTTATAATAAATATATTAAAATATAATAATAAAATATTATATTAAATATAAATTAAGTCCAAAGGGGTCGAAAAGTGGTGGGAAATGGCTAAAGTGGTCCTTTTGAAGGTGGGAAAGGTATGAAGTGGTTAAATGGATGGCGAGAAAGGTGGATGGTGGACAATTGGGTGGTAGTATGGTTAGGATGAAGGATTAATGGCTAGGATTTCGTGTCTACAATACATGTAGAGCATTGGTGCCTCAGGAACTCCTTGCATCAGTCCAAACTATCGTAGCACCCATGAGAACTAGATTAGCTCCACCTCACTTCTATACCTCCCAACTATCCACCTAGCCTATCGAACCCTTTGCAACTGCTCCCCATAACCAGTCCACATGGCACCTCACCATGGTCTCCATACCACTTGAGTCGATATTAGCCCTACCCACAGATCCTTGTACCATTGGCTCGTTTGAACCAGATGACTCAGCTACACCTCCTATGCCATTGACCACCTCATAGCATAAGGCTACTCCCTATCCCATGCCGTAATAGGTAAGCCTATAGGTTTATCCACACTGAAGTGCTCCCAACCCCAACACTGTAGTAGCACACTATATCCCAACCCCTTTCACCCCTGCCTCCTCACCTCATACAACTCTTGGTATAACTGCACCAATAAAGCAGGAGCCCATGCATACATCCACCGTGTATCGATCATGTTGCACACCAACCTGATCAGGTTCCACGAGAATTGGTAGCAAGTGTTATTCGAGATCACTATGTTGGCCAACACAAAAATCACCAAAGTGGGTAAAGCATCCAACTTCTTGTCCACATACATGGACAAGTATGTTATCCCTACACATCCACATCCCACCATCCATCTCTGAACATGTAGCTCATCTCATGACCCTTATCGTGTCCAACCTCAATACATAACCCCTCTACTGGTAACTTGAGGATGCAATATACATCCTCAAGTGTCACTATCATCTCTCTAATAGGGAGCTAAAATATCCCCCCATCTGGATCCCATCTCTCTATTAAGGTCGAGAGATACCCCTCATCAACCCTTACCACATCAATCCTAGATACTTTAGATAGTTCGACATCCTGCAACCACTTCCACTGGTCCTATCGTAATGCCTTCCTCACCACATGGATGAGAGGCGAGAACTAATGTTGAGCCTCCAAAATCTTTAGCTGCAACACAACATAAAACACTAATGTCAAATACATTGTACAAATTAAAAAAAAAAACAACAATTTTTTTTGCACAAAATAAAGAGCTTCAAAGGCATTTACCTTAGCAAAACGTGCATCTTCTCCTACACTTGCATCCGCACCCTCCATCACCATAGCTTTTGCAACACTTCACTTCACCTCACTCACTCACTCCCCTCCACTCCACTCCCTTAGACGTAACTTCTAAAATTCATAAACGTAAGAATGAATTTGATTTCCCTTTTGTAGGTCATTTATAGTTGTTTTAGGCACACTAAAACGCCCATGGGTTCTCCTAGGTGCATTGAAATGCATCCCTACGTTTGAAGAATAGCAAACTCGGGCCGGCATTTACACATGTTGTACGGCCCATCGACGTTTGGCATCAAAATTGAAAAAATATCAAAAATGATCCAAAAAGGTAGCTTACCTCCATAAAATCTTTCCAAATTGCATCCATATATCACTTTCATCATAATATCATGTTTTGTGAAAGTCCAAGCTGATTTGGATGCATAATTTATGTTTGTGCCCAAAAGGTGCAAAATCACTTATCAATTTTCAAAATGCATCAAAACGATCCAAATTTTCACAAAATAATCATAATCATCATTCTCATCATCAAATATTCATTTAAACATCATTTTCCTAAATCAATCATTGCATTTGCACATTTTGCCAAGTTCATATACAAATTCAAGTGAACCTCGTATCTAGTGGTCTATTATATCTCCTTGGTGATTGTAGCGATTTGCATCCATGCAATTCGGTAAGATGAATAAATAACCATAAGAACACTTGGTCATCTTCATAATCATATATATCACTATTCAAAAACAAAATTATATTTGGTCCCTCATTTTATGAATGAGACTATGTCAAGACCAATTTTCTCAACAATTATCATTGATGGCCTTGTCCGTGGGGCTTGAAACATGGATAAATCATACTATATCATTCTCTTCAACAATCAAGAATTGTGCAGATTCATATAGGAGAGGCCTTCTAGAAATCACCCGATCTTAGGGTGATTGGTTCCTGATATTTTTCATTTTCATCCCTTTGCATTTCAATGATGTCGAAAGGAATTTTCTTCAACAACATGGAATCACCCCAAACTTGGGGTAACCAAAATTTGATTTTGATTTCCCACAATGGGATACATCTTACATGATCATGACATCTACACTTGGCAAAAACTCCTTTATCTATTGGAAAAAAAATAGAATCAATCATTTGCATTTACACCAACCCCCTCTCTCGTTTGGGGCAAAAACGGTATCAATTTACATCATTCATATCATCCTTTTACATCATTCATATCATCTACACTTACATCATACATCTACATTTACACCATTCACTTACATTTTCATTGCACAATTCTTTCAATTGGCTTGTGAGATTCATTCTTCACTCACTCGCCAATTGAGGGGGTAAGCTACACAATCAAATAGTTACACAATCAAATTCTTGTCTTCCAAGATCATCTTCACATTCCAACAAAAGAAAGTTACTTCATCATCAGGCCAAACCAAGTGTCTCGTATTTTTGCACCACATTGTGTTTTACGTAACATGGTACAAAAAGGGGCATCTGTAGACACCAAAATCTAGCCACTTGTCATCCATCCATAACCTCCCACCATAATTATCCATTATATATATATATTTATATATTTGTTTAATATATATTTAAATATTAATATGTTATATATTATATTTATATATATTTAATAAATATATATGAATTAATCCCAATCATCCGTCATGTTTTAATCTTAGCCATCCATCTACCTTAATCCGTGCAACTTACCCAGATTTAATCTCCACCCTTCCTCATGTTTTAATCTCGACCACTCAAATTGTGTCGTTGAAACCCTAACATGTCTAAGGCATATAAAGAGGAGTCATTTTGATGACTCAACCCCTAAGTACTTTTTGAAGCCTAACACTTTTGAGTTCTCAAAGCCCCCTTTAGCAATTCTAGAATCCTAATCCTTCCTAAGCCCCTAAGATCCCTAAGTTCCTCTTGGAGGTCTTAAACCCTAGCCCTATCATTTTCATCCTCATCCCCCATCACCATCGTTCGCATCTTCTGCATCCATCATCGTCCACCTAATACAAACTAGAACTGGTTCTGCAACCCTTCCCTCAGCCATTGAACACCCTCCAGAGCCCATCGAGCACCCACCAAATCCTGCCAAGCACCCACTAGAGCCTCTCGAATGCTCTTTGGAGCCTTTAGAGCGCCTTTGGGAATTTTTGGTCATCGTCGAGCATCCATGGGCATTTCCTATTCCAAATATACAACCCTATGGCCCTTGAGTATCGTCAGGGTATCTACGTAATCCTAGCACCCACCCACAAATCTGTTAGGATCGAATCAAGCACGAAGACACCACCATTATTTTCAACTAGGGTTTTGAAGAACTCCAGTACTCTGTAATTCTATATCAAAAATAAGCATTGTAAACCCCACATTTGGGGCATATTGATTGTAACAATTGAGATCTGCCCACAATAATAAATAAATTCATATTGTGCAATATTTATGTGTTATGGTGTTTATTTCCATTTCATAGTTTGTATTGGTGTTGCTTGATTTTTTGTATTCACACCTCTAAGGAAAAAAATTTCGTCTAGGTGAAATTTTCCTATCTAAAATTGGACTTTAGACCTTTCATTCTTGAAATTATGGGTAGATTATGAAAAGTAATTTGATGAAATGATAAAAGAGATAAATTTTCAAATTTAGGTCCATCCATGAGCATGTATAAAAATGGAACTTAATGATGACCTTCCTTAGTGTATATGATTGTTAGGTATTGGTTTTGAATGGAAACATAAGGTAGTTTATTTGAATTTCTCTAACACCTACTTCAATTATAGAAAGTTAAGTCATTTGGCTAAAGGTTGTCCAAAAATGAGATCTTATGCTCTGGTGGAAGATAATATCACTAGTCAAGGATTTCTACACATTAAATAGGGGTTTCCCCCTATAGCTCTAATTTAGAGTAATTTTATGATTCATTAAGAAGGCTTAAAGAAACTTTGCTATCTAGTTTGGCTAAATGTGTTTCTACTATTGCATAGAGGGTTGATGCTTCTTTGACTATGGCTCTCATTGAGCAAGGTTTAGAGGGATACAAGGGTATTACTGATTCTATTAATTTTATGAAAGGAATATAAGTGTATTTATTTGGATTCTTAATTGATTCATGGCTCTCCTTGTGATTTACAGGGCCCATGAGAGGGGTGTTTTTCAAGGGGATAGAGGAAGGTTTATAAAAAGAGGAAATATAATTTCTCTTCCAAGTTCTCTAGAATTTATAATAATGGTGTAGTGGATTTGGGGGGTGATTTTTAAGTCTATAAGAATTTTGGGTTTGATAAAAGATTGCAATTGTTGTAGTAAATGTTGTTCCAAGTCCCCAGTGTCCAAGAATTTGGACCTTGTTAATTTGTTTGGGGTATTTCACAATGATCTTATTGATGTACCTCCTTGATTTGATTGGGTGTTTTGAGTTGATATTTTCAAAGGATATTTTTTTTTGGGGGGGTGGATGAGGGGAATCTAGCTATGGTAATTTTTACGTATGGATTTTACTCTAGCAACTATCTTTTCAAATCAACAAGTTAACAACTCAAGGAGCAGGCTCAGTGGTGTGGGGATGCCAATGACAAATATGATGTGTTTGTTAGCATTCTAGGGGAACAAGTGAAGGTATATCATAATGTCTTTGGATCCATGCAAGATATGGTAAAATAAAACTTTATAAACAATTATGAAAAATAGTAGATCATTATTAAAATCCATCTGGATGATGTAATACAACAAATAGAGACATTGGTTGCTAAGAAGCCATATATGGTTGAGACCTAGTTTGATTACATAATTGCTACGTTTGTTGTCTTGGTTTGGATCTAAAGTGATGTTTTAAATAGTTTTTGTTGCTCTACATTTTATTTTATAATTTTAAATTTTAGCATCCTTAATATATAAAAGGTATAGGATTTATTCCTAAGGTTGTAGGAGCTATAACTTTTGCTGATTTTCATCCTATTAGCCTGCGCAACACACTATATAAAATTTTCTCCAAAATATTGGCTAATAGAATAAAACTTGTGCTACCATTTATAATAGATAAAAATCGGGATGGGTTTGTGAAAGGAAGGCATATTTTAGATCGTATAAACACAATTCATAAAATTATCTATTCTATAGATAAAAGTGGGGAGGAGAGGATGTTTCTCAAGTTGGATATGAGCAAGGCATATGACAAAGTTTCTTGGGAATTCCTCATCAGAGTGTTGAGTAAATTTGGATTTCAGCAGGATTGGATTGACTTCTTGGTAACCTATTTTACCTCAATTATGTTCTCAGTTCTAATTAGTGATGTCACCACTGGGTATTTTAAAGGCAAGTAAGGTCTATGGCAAGGGGATCCTTTAATTTTTTATCATCCTGGTTGAGGCCCTTGGGAGGACTATTTCAAAGGTTGTGGAAGAAAGAAAGTTGGATGGTATTAAGCCTGCTTCCACCCTTAGTCCCATCTCCCATCAGCAGTTTGTTGATGACACTATTATCACTTCAAGATCCTCTATCCCATAAGCAAAATAGTGGAAATATATATTGGAAACCTACAAATTAGAGTTTGAGCAGAAAATTAACTTTGCAAAGAGAAAAATCTTCTTATTAAACACCCTTATTAGGAGGCAACTAAAAATTAAAAGTAATCTTTGGATGTGGGGTTGGGGAACTTCCTTCAACTTATCTTGGGAGACCCATGTTTAAGACATATCTTTGGATGATATGTGGAACCCAATTGTAGAGAGGTTTGCTAAGAAACTAATAGGATAAAAAGGAGTTGTTCTTAGTCAAGTGGGAAAAATACTATTGGTGAAATTCTCTCTCCAAAGTATCTTGATCTATTTTATGTCCCTCTTTAAGATGTCGACTAAATTCTACGATAGAATTGAATAGATTCAAAATAATTTCCTATGGAATGTATCAAAGGACAAAATATGTTTCCCACTAGTAGCTTGGGAACAGGTCTACCAAAAAAAAGAAGTAGGGGGCTTGGGGTTGAGAAGACTGAGAAAAATGAATAAAGCCCTTTTGGGAAAGTTTGGCTAGAAACTGATAACGAATGAAGAGGTAAGATGGGTGAAGATTATTTAAGCCAAGTACCTAAGATATGATGCTAATTTTTTGGACAAAGACTTCCCCAAGGGCTCTAACTTTTGGAATAATCTCCAAATTATCATATTTTTTTTGCGGTAAGGTCTACAATGGACAATTGGGAGGGGTAACAAGGTTATATTATGGAAATATTCCTAGCTTAAGAGCATTCCTTACTCCTAAAGTTACCTTCTTCTTCTAGATTATTTGCTAAAATAAGATCCTTACAGTGGATGCCCTTATGAAAAGAGGTTTTTAGTTTCTACATAGATGCAGCCTTTGTGAATGTATGTTGGAAGATGTTAACCATTTGAGCCTTACCTTCCCTTTTGCTCAAGAATTCCTCCATATAATTCTCAATAGATTCTAGGTTTCTTGGGTCTACCTCAACTGCCTTAGCGATCTATGTCTCTAATAAAAATCCCCTTTCAAAAGTAAGAGGCTTAACACTTTATGGGATTTTAGTCTTCCTAATTCTTTCTGGAATCTTGGAAAGAACAAAATAGCCATATTTTCAAAGGAAAAAAAAGGACAATCTTGCCATAGCCAATAGGATTGTCTCTCTTACTATGGAGAATGCTAGATTTATTAAGTGGGAAGAAGTCTAGGAATCAAAGAGGGAAGGTATGATTGTAGCCAATTGGAACCTTGATCCAGTGACAGGTTTGCTTAATACTCCTAAAAACCTTATAATAAGGCAAACAAAATGGACCCCCTATGGGTGGTATGCTAAAATATAAATTTGATGGGGCAGCTAAAGGGAATCCTGGACTTTCTAAGGCAAGAGATTTTATATGAGATGAAATAAAAATATTTTGATTACTTATGCTAAAGCCTTGGGGAACCAGTCAAGCCACTTTGCAAAGGCTCGTGCTATGTGTGTGGGAATAAAGTTGGTGAGTAATCTTTAGGTTAAGAAAGTAATTATAGAAGGGGATTTCCTTAACATGATTAATCTTATGAAAAAATATACAAAAATTAATTGGAACTTAGCCTCTATGATTGATGAAACTTATGGAGGTAGTGGAATTTAAGCACATTTATAGGGAAGGGAATGACAAAGTAGACTATATAGCTAATATTGGAATAACGCAAGAATGGATTAGTATTTGGGAAAAAGACTTGCCCCAATAGGTTATAGTAATTTTTGATAATGACAAAAGAAATAGGGTTCATATTGATTAATCTTTTATTCCTTAATATTGTGTCTAGTTTATTTCATAGAAGGATGTGGTGGGGTCCTAGAAGTAGTAATCGGTCCTGTGATTTGATGATTGGGGGAAATTTTGAAAATAAAATTTGGTACAACTCTTCCAATGGTGATGCCACCCTTTTTTACCTAGTTTTTAGAATAGGGATCTTTGGTAGTGTTGGTTCTTGGTTGTACCACTATTTTCAAAGAATATTTAGTAGTTCAAGGTATTTTGAGTTCAATTTTTCTAGGAGCTCCTTGACAATTACCATGGCTATTTAGGCCCCCTTTTTTGTTAACATTTATTTTTTAAAAATTTGGTTTGAATATGTTATCTATAGGTGAGTACCTTCCCTAGGTTGTTTTGACCTAGGTAATCCACCCCAATTGGATTTTGTTATTGGGTAGTGCTTTTTGCAGTTCCAAGGACAAAAGACTTGCAAGGCTAATTTAGAGAGTATTTCCCATAAAGCTTATCCATATGTGTCAGTTCATGTTGTCCAAAGTGCATCTTGTGATCCTTGTTTCTCCTAGGATGAAGCCCACTTGTTGCATTGATTGTTTTTTTTGGGATGTTCTGCATTGGGGTTGTTTCTTAGGTGGTAGAGGATGCCAAAGATTGCTTCTTGTGGTGGTTGTGGAAAGAAAAGAACTAGAGAGGACCTAGAGTACTCACCACCAAGAACTAGAAAAAGAGTCTTTATGTGTGTGGGAAAGGCTCAATAGGCTAAAAAGGAAGATGTTACTCATGCACTGAAATCACTGACAAGTTCAAATAGCAGGGTTAAAACTCAAGATAAAAAAAAAGAAACTAGTGGATTTACCTAACCAGAATATTGATAATCTTGATTCTAAAATTTTGAGGAAGTTAATAGGGAGACACCTGTAAAATCATCTTCGTTGGAGGGTGGGAATTCCCTTAAGAATGACCATATGCAAAACTTGAGGCCTGTTGGCAGGAACTTGGATGGTGAGCCCCTGGGGAAGCACATAATGGAAGGTTTAGAGAATAACTATGTCACTTTGAAGGACCTTAGTGAAACTTTGAGGAGACTAAATCACTGGTTGGTTGGTAATGTGGATAATGCTCTGAAGGACCTAAAAAATAAGATTACCCTTCTCAAGTCCTAGATTGAGGGTGTGAAGGAGGATGGAGATATCTGATCCATGTTGTTCCTCTCCTTTGTTGTAGTGTTTGATGTGTTCATTAGTTGCTAGCTGGTTTATGGTGTGGGCTGTTTTTCTAAGTTTTAGTTGTTTGTATGGGTATGGAAGGATGCCTATTTGTAATGTTTGTGTTTCTCTTAGAAGCGTCGGGGCTTATTTTCTTGTAATAGTTTGTTAAAAGTTTTGGGGACCCTTTCAAAACTCTTTCTTCTACCCTAATAATATATGTGTGTGTGTGTGTATGTGTGGTATAGGAGCATAATAGGATTTCAAATAGGTATCAACAATACATAAAACCTATTATGTTTTATCATATTTCTAATTCAACTTTATTATAATGGTATAATTGGTAGACATTACAATGTTATTAGTGTGGGTGCAAAGGTTGCCTTGTCATAATGGAGAATATGATGAATTACATTAGGTTGTCATGTTTCTTTCCTAAGGTTCATCCTTTTACTTTTGTCCACTGAAGCATGTGGAAGATGTCACTTAAGAAATAATCACCAACTAGTTTTAAGATAGTGCTTCTCTAAAATTAGGATGATAGGTTCTTAATAGACTAAAGAGAAGGTGATATGTATTTCCAAGGGATTTGACAAGTGTCATTAAGGACCTAATCAAAATAGCCATGCATGATAAGATGAACATTTCTCGTGTAGTTAATTTACATGGATATTGATAATAATTACAAGGTATGCTAGGCATGAAGCACATAAACACCTTAAAAAATATTAGCATAAAAGAAAACAAAACTATTAACACATTAACCTAAGCAACATCATCCCAAAATATATTTTTAGTCATGTAAAACTTTTCATGGATGTTATATCTTTTAACTTTTTTATATTATTATTGTTTAATTGACTGTTGAAATGTCCATATTTTCAATGACTTTACACATGTTTTTATGAGGGGTCATGGTCCCCTCGTACTGAGTGGGGTTTGAATCTTGTGTTAGAGTTAGAGTCTATTACATAATTTGGATCATGTAAATGTACCTTCCTAGGTACATACTTAGGATATTAGATTACTTTAGGGGGAAGTTATCTAGTTACTTCATGCAATGTAATAAATGCACAAGTGTCAATGTGCAAGGTGTCCCTTGCACAGCTAGGTAGAGTGTTGGCCAAGGAATCTATCTTCCATTATAAAAGGGCCTCATTGTAAGAGTTTGACAAGTAAGTCAGTAGGTAGTAGTAGTAGTACTGGGTGACTCCATTAGTGATGGAGCACATTATAGTTCTATAACATCTTGCATGGAGTGTCCATTTTCTCCATAGCAATATTGTATTCATTTTTGTCGTTTCTATTTATAGCATATTTTTGAGATCTCATGAATTTACTTTCTTTCATATTTTTGCATCTTGTGATTATCGCATCCCATTACAATCTACCTCAAAAGCTAACAATGGTATCAGAGCCACAGTAGGTCTAGTCATAGTAGAACTAGTTATTGTAGAGTGAGAGGAGAACCACCATTATTATGGAGCCTAATTTTTTTTGTGAACCTAATTTGCCACAATGCACAGGCTCTTGCAAAAATATTCAGAAGAATCAAGGTGGTAGGGAGAGCTTTGAGAAAGTGCTATTGCTAAAATAGGGCCAGTCACCATAGCTTCAATTTTTTCAAATTGTATGTTCCATCGAATCTATTGCATGTGAATTTCATCATCTGGTAGAATAGACTAAAAAGAGAAATTTTGAAATTCATTGGGCTCAGAGTCTTCCCATAGAGTTACAGGAAAAAACTTGTGAATATAAGGACTTAACATTTGATCCACTAGTTTTATGAATCAACCAGTGAAGCTCATCTAAGAGATTCAAGAAATTTATTATTACTTGAAGTTTCTTTTATTGTAGGGAACTAACCCTCATATGATTGGGGTATATCCTACAATAGAAAGCTAGGATATTCCAACTTTGTTGCCCAAAGGGCGGAGTGCATTCATAGTGCAAAGATTAGTTGTTGTAAAAAACAAAACTTCAGAAGAGACTCTAAGAGGAGTCATAGTGAAGTCTAGAGATTGAAGTCAACTTCACAGTAGAAAATGCCATAAAGCCTCTATTGATGAAGTCAACTTCACAGTAGAAAATGCCATAAAGCCTTGATCTAAGAAAAGGCCATAAAAGCCTTAATATTAAAAAGTCCATAGAAGCCTTGATCTAAGAAAATTCCATATAAATATTAATCCTAAAAAGGCCACACAAGTCGTGATCTAAGAAAAGACTACATAAGCCTTGATCTCGAAGAAGACTCCAGAAGATAGTACCTAATTCAGAAGCAGATTTAGATTTTAGTACTAATCATTTATTGCAGGGAAAGGAGATTCAGTAAGTTGGAAAACTTCCTACAAGTTTGGAAGAGTATTTTCTTCATAATCAACCCATCACTTGAAGCAAACTTGAAGGTGAAGAGATCTGGTGAAGATCTCATTGAAGAAACTTCCAATATTGGAAGGACAAGAAGGACTAGGAGAGCCCTGTTCAAATCTAGAAGCAACAAAATCAAGTGATCCAGGAAGAAGATCTCAATTCCAGAAGTTGAAGAAGAAGGTCTTAATGAATGCAATATGCCTGAGATAAATTAATGAATATGCAATGAAATAATAATTGAATCATAGTTTTAAAATGAATCACAATTGGAATTTGATGGTGATAACCAATCAAGGAATATATTTATATCTTCTGATGATTCCAAAGATATCCTATGAATGACCTATTTAGATCTACCAATGGTTATGAGATGAAAGGACGTGTTGGTCCTTGAAATATAATAAAGTATAATTAATAATTATTATGATTATTATGTTAGGAATAGGGTCCTAACATGCCACCCTCCTTAAAAGGAGCTTTGTCCTCAAATCTTGAAGTGAGAAGCTTCATCCTCTGTTTCCCTAGTATTATGTGCTTATGTTCTTGCACTATTTTAATATCATTGTTTTGTAAGCAAGGATATTGGGAAGGTTGAAGTGTTGGTGGCTTTGTCATGGCTTGGAGAGAAAATAAATGGGCAACCATTTTCTTGCCTCCTCTACGAACAACTTTCTCCATGCGATGAGAGCTTGCTAGTGGAGAAGGGCCAGATTTTATCCCTTTAAGAGTATATGTTTGATCCTTTTGTGTGAATTTCATCCATAAGTCGTCAAAGTCCCATTGAATTATGTTGAGTGTTCATAGCCATTGTACACCTAAAACAATATCACAACCTCCTAATGGAATTGCATACATGTCATGTTTCATGGTGTAATTGCCCAAGGTGAGCTTAATATTATGGCATTTCCCTTTACAAGCGATTCTTCCCCCATTACCGATCATGACTTCAAAATTATTACAAGGATGGATAAAGCAGTCAGTTTGTTTTACCACACGTGGGTCAATGAAATTATGTGTACTTCCAGAGTCAATAAGCACAATAATATTTTGTTGTTTAAACGATCCGAGGACTTTCATAGTTTGGGGGAATGAATTTTTGACGAGGGCATTGAAGGAAATTTCTAGTGGACCTCGAGGGTTATCTTCAGGTATATCTTCCACTAGTTCGACCTCGATTTCCTCTTCATTAGGTGTTGATTGACAAGGGATAGCTGCATCCAGAATATAAAGTTTGGGTGCAATATATTTGTGAGTCGGGATGAATTTCTCATCACAATGAAAACAAAGGTATTTTGCTCTTCTTTCCTTCATTTCTTCAAGGCTAATGCATTTAATTGGCATGACTTTAGTTAGTTTTTGGTTGGTGGAAGTATTTTGTGAGTCTTTTGTAGATATGTTTTCAAGTCGACGTTGGTTGTTGAATTTATCTTCGACTAATTTGGCCAATCCAATAGTCTACATCATGGTACTAGGGTTGAACATTTGTACCTCTAGCTAAATCTCTTCCTTTAATCCATTGATGAAATAATCCTGAAAAAATGAGGCATCTAGCCCTATTGTGTGATTGGCTAATTTCTCAAATTGAGCTTGGTATTCGCATACCAAAGTGGTTTGACATAATTTGGTAAGGGCTCCTATAAAATTTTTGAGCTTACTAGGGCCAAACCATACCAATATATTTTGTGTAAAGTCTAACCAAGTAGGTGTGCCATTAGTCTTTTCAAACCATTGGTACCACTGAATAGCTTCATTTTTGAGGTGAAAAGATGCAATGTGAACTTTTTGTACCTCTGGAATATGGTTTAGAGAAAAATATTGTTCTGCCCGGTAAATCCAGTTAGTGGGATCACCTCCTTCAAATTTGGGAAAATCCAACTTAGTTGTTCGGGGTAGGATAGATGTTTGTGGCCCCCCTAGTGGTATTGGATGTGTTGGCACTCCGATGGTTTGGCTTGTTTGAATGAGTGTCATAATTTGCTTGAAGGTATCCATTTTTAGGTCTATTGTTGGCATCCTTTGAATACCAAAGTAGCTATAGATTCAAAGACCTAGGAGATATATTAAGGAAAAAGACTTGGAGAGCCTTGTTACTAAAGCAAGATCATCAAAAGAGTTCCTAGAAGAACTCGTTGGAGAAATTTTCCATCAAGGAGAAACTTTCTAATAAGGGAAAGATTTGGGACAATTGTTACCATCCAAAAACAAGCCCAATTAGGAGAAAAATAATTGGCAAGGAGTACCAAATAAGATACATAAGACCTCAAGACATTAAGAGTCTTGAGAAGAAGAAGATCCTGCTTGAAGTCAAAATTCGACAAGAAGACTTGAAGACAAAAGAAGTTTGTCAAAGTTGAGAGACTTGAAGATTACCTAAAGACTCCTTTGAATCCACAACAAAAAGGAGAAGATCAAACCACCAAACCCCAAGCTCATGAAAGAAAGTTCGAGACATATTTTTGGTGAAGGAGGAGCTGCTTGGAAAAGCTAACAAAATTTGCAGAAAGCAACAAGCTTGATCTACATTCTCTACAAAACTGTCAAAAAGGTAAGCAATTATTGGTGCAAGTGAATTCATTAATCATATTACTCAATAGATTTGTTAAAGCACCTTATGTTAGATCAGAAGTTGTAAAGAGGAAGATTGCATTATAAGTCTTAAAAGAAGTGCAAAAAGAAAAGTTCTTTTTAAGGTTCATTTGCACATTAATTTGGAGTTGATTAGATTACAAAATTACAACTATCTATCAACTACCTATCTTATATATTGAAAAAGAAGATTAGATCCTACAACTATGTTTGTAGTAAAATTTGCAAATTATATTTGAAAGGTTGAGGTGGAATTGTTAAGAGCATTTTTGAGAAATTAGTGGAGCAATAAGGTGAATTTATTGTTACCATTATAGTGCATCTATTAAGCACCATTCTAGTTTATTTTTTAACTAGTTGCTCTAAATTAGTTTGTGTTGTTAAGAAGCACACAATCAAAAAAATATGCAACACTTTAGTGGCAAAAGGAAGCCAACATTACAAGCATAAAGGTGGAGTAGAAAACCACCATTGAAATCCTTAAATGAAGCCTCAAATCGAGACCTTGGAAGTCTCAAGATTCAAGGAGAATATAAGGATTTATTTTTCAAGAACAGAGTGCAGGAATCCTCATTTCATAAGCTTAGATTGACTATCATCCAAAAGAAGCAATAAGGATTATAAAAAATCTTCATTTTGGT
The DNA here is from genome assembly GCA_028583015.1 of Wollemia nobilis. NCBI lineage: Eukaryota > Viridiplantae > Streptophyta > Pinopsida > Araucariales > Araucariaceae > Wollemia > Wollemia nobilis. The sequence continues at coordinate 6,266,534 of JAQPPZ010001417.1, read as the reverse complement.
GCAAGAATTACATATTACAAAAGGCACCTCTTTTGTTCCTTGGAAGAACAAAGGCATTACCATTTACAGAGGGCATAAGGACGTTCTTATCCAATAGACTTGAGAACAAGGGAAGGAACTATCAAAAATCTCATACAAGCAGCATATTTACGGACAAAGGAAGAGCCATCGAAGAGCTCACACATCCCTATTCAAAAAACTTGCATCCAAGTGGAAGAGCTATAAAAAAAATCACATGAGCAACAAATTTACAACCAAAGGAAGAGCTACCGAAGAGCTTACACGTCTAGGAGTTGAGGTGTTTAAAAACACAATTTTTTCTCTATCAGATTTAGCCCTATAAGCAATGTGTCACCTACAACAGTGGAGCCATTGAAATAAGGTATTGTCACTCATGATTACATAGAAATAAGGGTAGTATTCAGTGACAGGTTATCTATGTAAAATATGAAGTACTGGCTGTTATAACTAGTGGTAAAGAAAGGAAGAAAACAACACTAAAGACCCACAAACAAGTGTAGAGATCAGAGCTATACCTAAGGAATCCATTGAATCGGGCGTCCACCAAAAGAAGAGCTCAAAGGTGTGCCATAATATCGTGAAGCTATCCAGTTGTAGCTGTGCATCGTCCTCTCCAAACCAGTGTGCAAAAAAAATCTTGCATACTAAGAAACATAGCAAGCTCACATAGAGTGCAAAGATAAAGAAGAAATTAGGGTTGCAAGCTTATCCTTAAAGCGTTAGAAAGAAGGCTTGCATGCATAAACCACTTGGCACAAACTCTCCACGTCTCCCAATGTTCGAGTGCTCACCTAAAGGGAGTTACATTCAGTTGGAGGAAGTTAAAATTCTTTGGAGGTTACCACCAACCTCATCACTACCGAAGGAACATCTATCACTGTCGAAGGAATGCTAAATAAGTCTATCTTGTAACGCTTCATGTGACACTTGTCATGAAGCCCATCCTTATTAAGATGTCGATCTTGAAGAACGAAAAACACAACAGTATGTGAAGCAAAACATAGCCAACCAGAGTAAGGAAGTAGTCAAACAAAGTTAAAGCATTGATGTGAAATGACTTTACACCATTCAACGATGTAAGGAAGACATTTAAGATGCTATCATAAAACCAATGAACATTTCTTGCATTTGGAGAAGCCCTGCAAGTGATATCCAAAGATATCTTTTACCGCCAGTTGCAAAAGTGAAGGATCACCAATCAAGGAACAAGTTTTCACCGATCAAAGGGGATTTGACTGCCCATGAGCTCTACGTAGCATGTAGCAATGAATATGCTGACACACAACATTAAGGAGCGATTGAGGTAAAGATATTTATGCTTGTTTTAACATAAGGTTTTTGAAGTTATAAGGGAACATATTATCTATTGCAATATTAGATATTCATTAAACAAGCATACTTCATATTTGTTAATATTTGCAAAAGTTATCAAGGAGAAATAACGGTTATTTAAATTACTTGCAAATATTATTTTCTAATTTTTCCAAACTTGGGAGTTATAAGGAATACAACATCAAACTTAGGAATTGGAAATTAGAAAACATTAATTCAACCAAAAGGGGGTATATAAAGAGGTTTATTAAAGTTTTCAAAAGTTGGAATTTTTATAGTGTTGTCTCAAAACATTTAAAGGAAGAAAAATTAATACCAACTTCAAAACCTCTTCAAAGAATTGAAAATAGTGCTTAGTTCAGTAGGAGTAATAAGGAGATAGAGAAGTTGTTTTTTTGTATTTACAAAATCAACTCAAAATTGAACTAAAATTTACAAAAGCACTATATTGGTAGTATATCCTATCCAAAACATCCTAGGGAGTCATAAGGCATTCTGCAAAACTTGGTAATATTAGCATCCTTAAAAAATTATTAAGTTCTAAATTCATTGGATAGATTTAAGCTTGCTACAAAACCTAAAACTTATTAGGTTTGTGAACTCTCATCATTAGGCAGATATAAGGAAGTCTACATAACCTAAAAGTTAACAAAGGTTTTATCAAATCAAGATTTTATATATTCTAGAGGGTTACATATACCTTAATATTTGGAGTTATACGGTATACTACCAAAATTCTCACTTTTTACCTCCTCAAACGGAAAAAGGAACATCATGCAATAAGTGTGAAAATTGCTCTAACAAGAATCACTTCACAAAGCATGATAACACTTGGTAAATTGACTTGGGAGCAATTCATCATATGATAAGAAATCTACAATGGTTTGATTACCTTGAAATTATCAAAGGTTACGGACTAATAATTGCAGATAGCCAAACCTATCCTATTCATGGATATGGATGTGTAACACCAAGCAAATCATTTCCAAATATTTTGCTACAAAAAGTATTGTATATTCCTAGATTAACATTCAATCTCATTTCAGTAAGCAAGTTGGTGGAAAACAACTATATGGTCAATTTCAGATATATGAATGACATCAATACATGTCTTATCTTGAATCAAGGTGATATAGAAGCAACATGATCAATCCATGGAAACACATATATCCTAGACTCAATGGAAATCTCACAAGACATTGTTATATTTCAAAATGATGCTAACACATTTCCAAAAGAATAGGTTGAAGAAAATGAAGAACCAATACATCATAGAGGCAAGTGCAAAAGAATCAAAATAAAAAATATGAGGGGACAAGTACACCATTCTCTACTAATCCATCAACAATCAGAGAAAGAAGCAGAACCTAATGCAGATACTCATGGGGAGAACAATACCAGAGAATAGATAGAAGAAATTGAAGAACTGGATGAGCACTTAGAAAATTATGAGGAGAAAGCTCTATCAGCAAATGTAACACTTTTGCTTGAACATATTACAAGGAATTCAGAGAAAGGATACAAAGTTCAAGATGAAGAAGAAGATCCGTATTGAAGACTAAAAGTCTTCAGTACCCAAATAATGTAATACAGGGGGTATTAGAGTTAGAGTCTATTACATCATTGGATCATGTAAATGTACCTTCCTACGTACATACTTAGGACATTAGATTACTTTAGGGGAAGTTATCTAGTTACTTCATGCAATGTAATAAATGCACAAGTGCGAATATGCAAGTTGTAAATGTGTAAGGTGTCCCTTGCACAACTAGGTAGAGTGTTGGCCAAGGAATCTATCTTCCATTATAAAAGAACCTCATTGTAAGAGTTTGAAAAGTAAGTCAATAGGTAGTAGTAGTAGTACTAGGTGACTCCATTAGTGATGGAGCACATTATAGTCTTGTAGCATCTTGCATGGAGTGTCCATTTCATCCATAACAATATTATATTCATTTCCATCATTTTTATATATAACATATTTCTGAGATCTCGTGAATTTACTTTCTTTTATATTTTTGCATCTTGTCATTGCCATTTCCCAATGCAATCTACCTCAAAAGCTAACATCTTGGACCTCTCAAAGAGAAGCCAAAGCCCTTACCATTGCAGTAAGCTTGCAATTCTTTGAAATGTCCATATTACATAAGGACTACATTATGATAGCCTTTGTATTATATTTTTAAGTGAACTTTCTAAATTATTATTATTAACTGACCGCATAACATTAAAATATCTCTATCCATATTTTACTGCAACTCTTTGAAATGTCCATATTACATAAAGACTACGTTATGATAGTGTTTGTATTATATTTTTAAGCAAACTTTCTAAATTATTATTATTTAATTGATCGCATAACATTAAATTGTCGCTATCCATATTACTTACAGACTACATTAAGATAGTGTTTCAACAAACCACATAGTGATGACATAACAATATCTTTGATAATTATTCATATACTATAAACCTTGTTTGATAATTTTTTTTGGATTGAGGTTAATATGAGAAAACCCTACGAAGGGCTGGGCATCCCCATTTGACAATTATTCATATACTTAAACCTTGTTTGACAAATTTTTTGGATTAAGGTTAGTGTGAGAAACCCCTACGAAAGGCTGGGTATCCCCATCCCAACCTCTGATAAGGGTGAGAGATGAGCTTATTAATTATTCATATAGTATAAACCTTGAGCATCAACTCATTTAAGTGCTTAAATTCATATCGTTTGATAACCTTCATAATTATTATTATTATTTTAAAACATAAAAGAATCAATAACACCATTGGGTGTTGCCACTGTAAACCCTATAACTCGTTGAGTCAGACAAAGTCAATTGGACCTTGATCCTTCAGGGCATCAAAATGAGGCAATCAACTGGAAAACACTTTGACGTCTATTAATTCATTAATCTAAGCAACATCATCCCAAAACATATTTTTAGTCATATAAAACTTTTCGTGGATGTTATATCTTTTAAGTTAACTTTTTATATTATTATTATTTATTGATCATATAATGTTGAAATGTCTCTATCCATATTACATAAGGACTACATTATGATAGTATTTGTGTTATATTTTAAAGTTAACTTTCTATATTATTATTATTTAATTGATCACATAACATTAAAATGTCTCTATCCATATTACATAAGAATTACACGGACTACATTAAGATAGTGTTTCAACAAACCAAACGATGACGACATAACAATATCTTTGACAACTATTCATATACTATAAACCTTGTTTGACAATTTCTTTTGGATTGAGGTTAGTGTAAGAAACCCCTATGAAGGGCTGGACATCCCCATCCTAACCATGACCTTTGATAAGGGTGAGAGCTGAGCTTATTAATTATTCATATACTAAAAAACTTGAACGTTAACTTTAAAATATCTCTATCCATATTACATAAGAACTATAAGGACTACATTAAGATAGTGTTTCAACTATAAGGATGATAAGAACTTTAAACCTTGTTTGACAATTTCTTTTGGATTGAGGTTAGTGTAAGAAACCCCTATGAATGGCTGGACATCCCCATCCTAACCATGACCGTTGATAAGGGTGACAACTTAGCTTATTAATTATTCATATACTAAAAACCTTAAACGTTAACTTTAAAATATCTCTGTCCATATTACATAAGAACTATAAGGACTACACTAAGATAGTGTTTCAACAAACCACATGATGACGAAATAACAATATCTTTGACAATTATTCATATACTATAAACCTTGTTTGACAATTTCTTTTGGATTGAGGTTAGTGTAAGAAACCTCTGTGAAGGGCTGGACATCCCCATACTAACCATAACCTTTGATAAGGGTGAGAGCTGAGCTTATTAATTATTCATATACTATAAATCTTTTATAAACCACATGATGATGACTTAACAATATCTTTGAAAATTATTCATATATTATAAACCTTGTTTGACAATTTCTTTTGGATTGAGGTTAGTGTAAAAAACTCCTGTGAAGGGTTGGACATCCCCATCCTAACCATGACCTTTGATAAGGGTGAGAGCTGAGCTTATTAATTATTCCTATACTATAAACCTTGAATGTTAACTTATTTAAGTGCTCAAATCCATAACATCCCCATCCCAACCATAAGTGCTTAAATTTATAGCATCTCCATCCCAACCATGACCTTTGATAAAGGTGAGAGCTTAGTTTTTTTTTTTTTGATTTGGTTGGACATCCCCATCCTAACCATGACCTTTGATAAGGGTGAGAGCTGAGCTTATTAATTATTCCTATACTATAAACCTTGAATGTTAACTTATTTAAGTGCTCAAATCCATAACATCCCCATCCCAACCATAAGTGCTTAAATTTTAAGCATCCCCATCCCATGACCTTTGATAATGGTGAGAGCTTAGTTTTTTTTTTTTGATTTGGTTAGTGTGAGAAACCCCTATGACCAACGCACAAGGTTGAGCAGGCTCCCCCAACCATGACCCCTCCTAAAGTCGAGAGCTATGCTTATCAATAGGGAATTTAACACACAACCACCACACATTGACCCCCTCATGCACTTGCCCAAACCGCGGTTTGAACCTTGAACCTCTCAAAGAAGAGCCAAAGCCCAAACCGTTGTATTGTCCCCCTCAGACGAGAGCTGAGCTTATTAATTTTTCATATACTATAAACCTTCGTCAACTTAATTAATTACTTAAATTCATATCATTTGATAACCTTCACTGTTATTATTATTATTTTAATAGATATGATTATTACTATTATTTGAATAGATACGAGAAGATGAAGTCAACGAAACCTTTATTCTCTAGAGTATTGAATTGGGGTAGTCAATCGACAAACACTTAGTTGCTACCATCCAACCTATCTTTTTTCATTTTTTGGGTATGCCATGGTTTGAACATTGAACTTTTCCAAAGAAAGGTCAAAGTCCTAACCATTGTGTTTTCCTTGTTGGACTAAAATTTTTAAGTTTTACATGGGTTTTTATAAGAGATCTTAATTCCCTCTTATCGGGGTTTGAACTTGGGTCTCTTGAATCAAAACCCAAAAACTTACCACTAAGATATCCCTCGTGGATCCACAATTATTATTATTATCTTTCACTTAATTAAAAATAATTAAATTGATACTTAAGTTTTATCAAACTTAAAACAAAATTTGATTTACTGTATTAAAAAATTAGAGGTTAAATTTGTTTTTATCTTTTTAAAAAGCTTAATCAAGTTTAATTTAAAATAATATAAATATCTCATTCATAAAAAAATATGTAAATACTTTTAATTTATTAAAAAAAAATAATGTTAAAATTTATATTATTTTATTAATACAATATGTTGTTTAATATTTAACTTTGTTTTTCTTTAAAAAACATAAAATAAAATATAAAAATAATTAGCTACAAATATTGAAGGCCAACACACATCTTTGCTTGTAGGGGAAAGTAGTATGGACAAGTTGGAGTTTTTATAATAATAATAATAATAATAATAATAAAAAAATAAAAATAAAAATCTACCATATCATGAACTTCACCTAGTTCACCTAATCTAGCTAAATGTATGGCTGAACATAGTTTTGGTTTAAATGATCTGATTTGACAGTAACACACACTCATCGTCACTAATCCTAGTGCGTACTATTGAGGACTTGGGTTACAATAATGACGTTGTTTTCATAAACAACAGCAAGACAAATTTATTGCATAGTCAAAACATAGAGCTAATAGACCACAATTCTATAAAATTGATGTCTAACATTCCAATAAAATAGTAAAATAGTTGATCTAAAATCGAATATGAAGTTAAATAGAAGGAAAGCCAGGAAAGAATGAATAAAATAATAATATTGTTAAAAGAAAAAGAAATGGTATCCTTTTTATATCTCCGTTAAGCTGGCCTTCCTATCTTCACATCACATGCATATTATAAATGGACATGGATGCCAAGATGCAAAGACACGCCATCTTATTTTAATTAAATAATTAATATTAAATGCAGCAAGTACATGTCAGAGATGTAACAATTCTATGTTGGGCCGTCTTTGGAGAGGCACATGTCACCCTCATTGTACAAAGAATAGAATTACGTTTAGATCGCTTTAACGGTGGATGACAAGAAAAAGAAAAAAGAAAAAATATTATATTATATTATATATAAATAAACCACCAATTTTAACAATTTACATGTGCACCATCAATTTGCATATATGGCTAAGGTAATTTGTTTTTACTTAGAAAAAGAAAAGGCCTTAGACCTTTGAAAAACTAAAAGTAATATGTCCCTTAATCACATAATTGTCATGTTTTTAGTGATTTGTTTGGAATGGGTTCAATTTCCAAGAGAGACCAAGGAAGGTTGTACTAAGTCATGGGCGGTAGGGTATTCGAATAACACATCCAATTTATTGTTTTTTTTTGAATTTAGGTAGTATGATAAAATTCAATTATAAGGTTTTGTTTTTTTTAAATTTAGGTAATGTGATAAAACGTAACAATATATAAGATTTAAGAGTTTTTTTTTAATTATAATTTTTAATAAAAAAATTATATATAAGGTTAAAAAGTTCTTTCTCAGTAATAATTTTTCATAAAAAAATTACTCTTATCAATGAAGAATTTATAAACATTCATACACTCTACACTTTAAACCTTAAACCTTCTTAAAAATCCAAACCCAACCTTTATGTTGTACCCAAAACCAATACCCTATAAAAAAATTCTTTTGTTAAAAAACTTTTACGATGCTTTTTCCTAGTAGTAGTACCCTTCCATGGAGCCTTTAGAAGAAAACCCAACAAATTTTGAGGTCCCCTCTCCACGCTAGCAAAACAAAACACCTGATAAATCCAAAGGTTGAAACAATCATAACCTAAACATTTAAGATCATGAGTTACACATTATTTAATGGACAATGTACTACAGTCAATAACGAAAAAAAACAAAAAACAGGCTAACTGCTTTGGTCTTAAAATCTATCATGTATTGTGATTCACACGTCTAATGTTAAGTACTATCTCTAGCTAAAAAAAGAGATATCAAGGTCTCGCTTATTTGCACTTAAATATTGTGCCAAATGATTGGTATATTGGTTAGGTACCGAAGGAAATAATGAAGTGAGCTCAACGCTCAACCCGCTTTAATCTTGGGCTTCATCATTAGGTACCTTCCACAAGAAGTGGGCGGGGAGACCGGGGATTGAGACGTGGAAAGAGATGTAGTCTAGGGATTATTTATATATTTATTTTCTTTTGTCGTGGATGTTGAATGAGGTCAAGTGAGGTGAGGGTCCACATGTAAGAGACGACAAAATTGGTACACACTGTCCACTAGGACATGAAATTTTGTTTTAAGTGTTCTACTTAAAATTCTCAATCTTTCAAAGCATATAATATTAACGGTAAATTATAATCAATATAAAATATATATGTATTGGTTTTAAGGGACAGTGTAATGATTTGTATTTTGGTTTTTTGGAGGTCTAAAGTTTAAACCACTTGTGTGTAGGTGTGTAGGTTTTGATTTTTTTCAAAAGGTTTAAGGCTTTGTTAGGAGATTTAAAGTTTATATATCCTTGTGTATAGGCGTACTAATCCTTTATTAAAAAACTTACCTCTCAACCTTACAAAAAATTATGGAAAATTATAACTCAAATAAAAATGCTTTAAAAAAAATATGACTAAAATAAAAAATGCTCAACCTTAATATTAGTCTTAAAAATTTCTTACAATATTTAAATTTAAAAAAATATGTAAGAGAAGTCATTCGTGACCCATTTTCATTGACAGCGATGAAACACACAGGCTGTTAGTGTAACCCCAGTTGTCAGTTGTTAGCCAGCGTGGTTTTATTTGTACTACGGGAACTGGATGTCAGGATTCCAAGTCTCGCCATGTTGTGGAAAGTTATACCTTTGAACGGCAACTAGCTTGTAGGTTTAGGGCTGCGAAGAATCTAATCCGATGAAATGGCGGTATTCCTAATACCTTAGGTTGATTGCGTGCTGTGCTTTCAATATTGTTAGTGAGTTAAATTAGTCGAGGGACTTGGAGGCCTTGACCCAGGCCCACTATCAATCTTGGGGTTCGAGCTTCCCACGGTGCCTGCCTCTACTTTTGCCTTTGCCTCTTCCTCTTCCTCTTCCTTCCCTTGGCCACATTCTGTGTACCTACCTTTCTCATCTTATGGGGAACTTCTTTGAGACCCACGTGGAAATCTGTACAACTTCTATCTATTTGGAATCTTTAGATTTATAATCAGGAGTTGAATAAAGCTGCATAGATATAAGCTTTAGGCCTCTTGAGGCAATTCCCCACACTAAGCCAAATCAACATTGCTGTGCATCCAACCATCGTCGAATCCCCAAGTGGTGACCATCCAGTGTATTAACAAATTATTTTCATTGAGCTGTGATTCAAATAATAAATGCCACTTCAACTATTTTCTTCTTTTGGGGCAAGTCTCTAAGTTTTAAGATATATCTTTAGTTTTTAAGGGTTAAGTGGTTTCGTAAAAGTTTGATTGGTTAAGTATTTGTACTTAAGTTCAAATTTTGGGGCATGCTGCCAGCATTAACAAAGGTAGTAGTTCATTCTAAATCTTTTGAGTGTGCGCCAGACCTTCAAAGATAGCAGTCCATGCTGAATCTTCTGAGTGTGGGCCAAACCTACAATGACGTACAAACCCGAGATCTCCATCTCACGTTCGGTCAACAATAACGAGACGAACAAGCTGATGGGAGTAGTCCCTATGCCAATTACTAAAATAAAATAATGACTGTAACCAACTTCCTTATGTAACAAAAAAATACACTCGGAGACCCTTAACTCTTTGAAATTAGAGTGGCAACTGGCAAGCGTCCTGGTTTTTTGTTATCCGGGTGTGAGCACAGAATTTCTCATGCTTACAACCTGTAACTGTTTTTGTGGTGCCTCTTAATTGCAACCCCCACAGAATACGCAGTCCAGTGTCACTTTGTTAAACATCTATCACTAAAAATTTCATAAAAGTTTTCTATCTTTAAATTTGACCATAATTTATTGCCTTTACACTTCGAACAGTGTGTCTCCTTCATTCCCCTAAGCATAAATTTTGATATTTAAACTGTTCTCTCTCCAAGATTGACAAATTCAACCGTCAATATTTCATCTTAACCTCTTACCTGTTTGATTATCTTGCCGGGATTGTGGGATGTAACATACAAAACAGCAAAAGAGTGGATCCCAAGACCGTGGTACTTGAACAAAAATAGCTATCAAATATAGTCATACCACAGACAAATAGGCATATACATATACTCTCATAGAAGACAATTGTCCACTTTAAGAATAGGGGGAATCGCTAGCAGCCTCGCTCAACAAATGGAACTGAATTTGTAACTGAACAACTTATCCATTAGGTCATCCAATTTCGTTCAAATCAGAGATTTGACTGAACTTTCCACCTATAGTGTGTGGGCCGGATTTTGTATGTTTTTTTTTTGGTATTTTATTTTTTTAAGTTGTGCTACTTTACACTTCATGAATGGAAACCGGGTAATAAGTAGAATGCATTTACAAATGCTTATTGGCCAATGAAAGTTTACACTGGTGTCTGTTCCGAGTTTATTTCGCTTTCATGAACACTTGACAAGTCCTTTCTTACATATTGAGCTTCATTATTTCTATTTATTGGCTGCTCTGTTTCTCCGGTGAGTGTCCCTGAATGTTTGGTTTTTATTTGTTGTTTTTGCTTCTAAATACTAGGCAAATTGGTGTTTTCTTTATAATTAAAAGTCTTCGGTCCTAGGCAAATTGGTGTTTTCTTTTTAGTTAAAAAGCCTTCGGTCCAAGGCTAAGCTCTTATCCCTAGAATAATTAATTTAGGGAAAAAGAAAACTCATTAAAGACAAAATGTGTGGAGATCTGGTGACTGCATGTGGGGATGAAGAATAAAGGAGAGAGCCCACAATACACACTGGAAAGAAATACTGTCTAAGATGGCATTGTATTCCACCAACTCAATGCCACCTATGTTGGGTACATGAGGAAAAATGCATATAAGCTTTTGCCATTGAGAATAACTTGGTTCATAAGGATGAGAGATTAAATGGAATAATACAAATTTAATCAAAACAAATATGCAGTTAGAGGGTATTTCTTTGAGAAAAGTTTTTAGATTTAGGATATAATGTAAAAGCAGATCGGAGATTGATGACGTGTGAGTAGTAGGACAAATATGTATGTGGATGTGTGCATTTATGGATGGCTTGGACTTTTGATGATGATGACTACTGAATGAAGGTTGGCTGGGTGGCTTGCAGAAGTTGCTGATGGGGTTTGAGTTGAGTTGGGTTAACGGGAAAGTGATATATTTTTCACCGCCAGGCATATAACAGAGAGCCCTTAGGGGTAAAATGCTTGGACTGTTTTGAGGATTCTTAAAAAGTTGAAAATTGTGGTAGACAGCTTGGCAAGGAGACGACAACAAAAGCGAGAGGAGTGGATTTCTGGGAAAGATAGAGATGAGATGGAGACGTGAAAGATGAAAGGTTGCCCTTTGATCTGCTCGGATCTGGTAGTCCAAGCTTGGAGAAGTGGAGAGTGGGCTAGATCTGTCATCACAATTGCATTGTACAAATCTTTTATTCGACAGTTTGAGGTCAAGGTAGAAACCACTTGCATAAAGGGGAAAATCAAAGGAGAAAAAGGCCGAGGAGAATGGCAATCAAAGCACACCTGGAGGAATATGTGCTTACAACTTTGCAGAGGCAAACAAGCAGGTAGGTTGGGTTACATACCACATGATGGTCCGGTTTTGTGCATTTCTAGTTTAAGTCCAACTCTAAATTTGTGTGCCCTCATCTGCATTTTGGTAGTTTTGCAGCCGAGCAGTTCTTTACCGATATCGACTTGATTGGCAGTTTAGTTTCATTAGTTTGTTCATGAAAGCGGTTTCGACATATTGTGCGCCCTTCAGGTTGATTGACAACTTTCGGAGATTATCAAATCTGGTCTATGAGCAGTCTCGAAATGTGTGTATTTATAAACAGGTTTAGTTTTCTGTTGAATGTCGGAATTCCAAGTTTGCTTAGTAATGGGGTCAGTATGCCCACATCCAGCTGATATAGTACAGTCATTGGGTTCAGTGGGCAATTTTACCCCTTTAAGTTAATGGGCACCTCAAGGGTTAGTGCGAAGTCATATGTTGCTGACAGGCGGTTTGAGGATTGGTGTGAGATCATGCACAACTGAGGGGCAGTTTTGCGCATTTTGGGAGCATTTGCTGTTGAAGGGCAGTTTTGAGCTTTCCCTTGACATTTGGCTGATTGAGGTCTCTGTAATCATTGTGGACATTATTGACCCTCACGGTTGCAGGAAGACATCAAAATGCAGGCTTAAACATTCTAATTAGAACCCATGAAATGCACTGGCGAAATTCATTGTGTAGTTAACTTGTGACTTGCAAAACAGAGTGGAGAAAATGCCTCCTTCCCCAGCTTTGAGGACTTCGCCAGCCAGAGGCAAACTGGAACGACATAAAAGGGGACGGAGTGTGGAAAGTGCATTGCATGACAGGAACAGGGATAAGGATGACGACCTCGCTTTATTTCAGGATATGCAAACAAAGGAAAGGGATAGCTTCTTGCATCACTCAGGAGATGACAGCGATGAATCTATAAGTATTTTTCCAAATCCCTTTCTAATCTTTCTCTGTTTTTCTCATCATTGTCTTGTTTTGTTTTCCTGGTTTGCAATGAATGTGGTCTCTTATTTAGAGCAGTATCATAGAATTAAGAATTAACTTAATGATGGTATGGTTGCAGCTTTGAAATTGAGGGGCTTCTCAGAGTACAGACTCAGCATCTCAGCTCCTTCTAACAAAGAGAGTAGTGATCTGTTGACTAATGATGCCGACAAAAATGACTATGACTGGTAGGTCTCTCTCTTCGTGCATGTGTCTTTTGTTGTTTAAAGCGCAGAATTCTGGTCAAGAGTTTATTTCGGTAGCCTGTCATGAAATACGAATAAGGGCATTGGTCTGTGTGATTCAATGGTTGGTAGCCTCTCTGGAATTCTATTCTTATATGGTTGAAGTTTTTACTAAACTATTCCCTACGGGAAAGAAAAACAAAAATCTTACAGATTCAAAAGGTGCAGGCTTCTACTTCTAGAGGTGATAATTTTTTTGTATTTCTTGTTTCCCAAAACATGCAACCATGGAATTGATTACAATTTAGGACTGCTTTTGTACTGGGCCAGCTCTTGTTAGTTGCATTCATGTAACAAAGGATCTTACCATTTCTTTCCAGATTCAATTGATGCATGACAATATCCTTAAAAGAGGCCAATTCTAGAAAATCGTGTCAATGTGCGATCAATTTTGAAGTGATATATGGGTGTCCAATATGTATGCCAAACGAAGAGTTAAATTTGGCTTTGTGTATTGTTAATCAGCTAATATGCTTCTCAATTGATATATTGTTTGTGCAATATGAATACAGGCTTCTGACTCCTCCGGATACCCCTCTTTTTCCATCTTTGGATGATGAGACTCCTCCTGTTAATCTTTCACATAGAGGCAGACTTCGAACTCAACCAATTCAGATTTCAAGAGCATCAAGGGTGAGTGCTTTTAGTAATTTCATCGGATTGAAGAAAGTGTTTGTGATTTTAATTTAGTAATTTCGTCCAAAGGGCAATTTTTGTTTTCTATAGTGAAAATGTTTTGGCTCTTAATGCTTGTTAAATCCCTTGTTTCTCCATTTCAGACAGAGACTAGGTCTAGGGCTGGTCGAAGCAGTGCTAGTCCACGACGATCAAGTCCATCTTCTGGTTCAAGCAGCATTAATGTTTATTCTAAACGAAGAGCATCTCCAGGACCAAGTGCAAGTGTAAGTCCTACTTTGCGACCAATAACACCTTCAGTGAGGCCATCTACACCTACTTCCAAGCCTTGTACTCCACCCATAAGGTCCACAACTCCAATAATGAGAAGATCTAGCACTGGTTCAGCTAGTTTAGTGGGAAGAGGAGGATCCTCATCAGGCAAAGTAAACCGTGGTAGCTCGTCCTCTCCAAAGCTGCAGGCTTGGCACTCAGATAATCCCGAATTTGCAGCAGAGCCACCTCCAAATCTTCGTACATCAATAGGTGATCGCCCCATATCAAGCACAAGAGGGTCATCTCCTGCATCAAGGCGTGGATTATCTCCTGCATCAAGGCATGTGTCATCTCCTGCATCAAAGCGAGGGTCATCTCCTGCATCAAAGCGAGGGTCATCTCCTGCATCCAGGCATGGAGTTGAGACTGGAATTGTATCAAGGCGGCAGTCTGTGTCGCCAACAGTTTCTAGAAGTGCCAGCTCTTCGAATAGCCATGATCGTGACCGTCTTAGTTCCCAAAGCAAGGGATCTGCAATTTCATCATGTGAAGATGAGATGGATTCTGTTCAATCCACATTTTCTGGGAACAATAGAACAAGTACCATAGGCATGGTTGGTCGACAAGCAACAAGAAGACAGGAACCATATCCACATAGCAGAATTCAGCCACTATCCAAAAAACCTACAAGATCAACACCAGTTAATGTCTCAACTGGCTCTGCACCAAAGAAATCATTTGATTCTGCATTGCGCCAAATGGTATGTATGAGTATAAAGCTACCCCAATGTATTTCCATATTTTCTGTGTTTGTAAAGTGTAGTATTGTCTTCTACCTCTGGTCAACTTAGGCATCTGCATTATACTTTTCTTGCAAAGTTACAACTGAAATCCTGAGATGCTATTTGCAACTGATAAAAGATAATTTTATCATGACATTCCTTTTTACAAGAAGGCATAATATTGGTGCATATTTAGTTGACAAGCTCGTATTTCTACATTCTTGACATAGTTTTGAAGATTTGAGCACATGTTCCCAAAATGTCAGTGACACTGGAACCATGGCCAAGGTTTCACAATTCAGTGAACTACATAATGCTTGTATTCATGAGATGTCGATACTGTGCTTGCCCCCTTTGCTTTAGATTTCTGTGCATTCTCATATCCCTGTGCCGTTCCACATATGCTGGGCTGTGGCCTATCATCTTGGCCATGTGCTTCTACTTTTGTGTATCTGATTCTCAAATGATTTTGTTATTTCATACTTTTCTGTCATACACAGTATGTTGTCATTGTGATTTTCTTTTATAATGTTATTCATAGAATTTTTTTTCTGAGACATTTTGTCATTCACTTTGTATTCCTGCAATGCTTTGCATCTAATGGTAGCAAAACTAATTAGTGCTAAGTTCCAACCTTGTATATACTGAAAATTGGAGGCTGGTGGAGCATTTCTAAGGCAACCATTCCTAAGGGCAAATTTTAACTTTGCCCACATTAGCTCTAAAGGAATATATAGTTCATGTCTTTTCCAAGTTAGTATAGGCAATAAATGCTAAAAGACATAATGCAACCTCTCATTCTCCCACACCAATTTCCACCTATTTGCAGGATGTTCGTAGGCATTCTCAAAGTATGTTCCGGCCATTACTGTCGAATGCCCCAGCTACATCATTTTATGCCAGCAAAATTAACATGCAGCGAAGGACATGCTCCATAAACTCTTCAGTGACAACAAGCAGTAATGCAAGCTCCGAGCAAGGTGCAAGTGTTGCGCCTGACACTGAATGCAGTGATCATGATCAAGATGAGGTAGGAAGTGAGTGGGGCAAAAGCTTGTTTCCCCATGTTCAACAAGATGTGCTTATTGTTGATAAGATGGAAGTAAAAATTGAAGATGAGAAAACTCATTCTATTGGTGTTGGTAGGCAGCAAGAGGTTGATCATGAACATGATGGTACTGGGAGTATCTCATGCAGCACAGACATCATCCCCCTTGGTGCACATGATGAATGCAGCTTTTCTGAAATGAAGTTAAAAGAGTTGGATAATGGCAAAAATGGAAATGTGGTTGTAGACATAAATGGGGAAAGTGTAGACAGTGCTATGGATGATGGCATGTCTTATTACTGTCACAATGATGTTATTTGCTATGCTAATCCAAGTGATCACATGGTTGACATGGTTGATGTAAGGGTCACTGATCCTGTTTCTCGAAGAAAAGAATCTGCTCTACATGACAATGATGGCCCTGCAGATGGCCATTTTGTGGATATTGAAGAAGATGTGCCACTAAGGAATCCTATTCATGACAAGGATGATAATGGCACCAGGAGGCATCTTCAGACTGCTCTGCCACATGATCTAGAAACTGATAGTGTGCAGAAACTTAACTGGACCTCAAGTCAAGAGATATATATGCCTAAATCTGCTGTAAAACAAGATGATGAAATTGGTTTATTTCCCTTGAATCAGCCTGGAGACCTTGAATCAAGGCACAAGCAAGGCAACAACGGTACTGAAACTGTTGCAGAGATTAGAACAATAATTGCTAAAAACAAGTTAATAGAGGTTAAGCAGCAAGACAATCCATCTAAATTAAAAGGGGATGAGGGCACCACACAACATGAAATTAAAGATGATCCTCGTATCACAGGTATACTCTCACAGGAAATGCTTGGCAGAGTTTCTTTGAAGGTCAAGGGTGAATTGTCACATGGGTCTACAGCTTCGATGAATCACTTGAGCAGGGCAAGCAGTTGCAAGTGGCCAGTTGTGCATACAAAGGCTGTCAATGCCGCTGATTTACCAGAGGAGGGTTCTCGTCTTAGACGATCTCTAAATGATTTGAAGAGCATAAGGAACGAGGACAATGCGTCAACATCACAATCTTTTGATGCCTGCTCAACAAAACAGACAGAGATCAGGGTATCACGTCAAACAAGCAATAGAAAACTGGACATAGGCAACTTTGCAATCAGTTCTAACATGAAAGTGCCATCTGCCATGTCTACTTCAGGTATCGGAATACAGAATGATGCATTTCAAAATCTAGTAGATGGTGTGCATGCAACTGTGGAAGTTGAGAGTCCCTTTGTAGATGTTTTTGAAATTATGAATAATTTGCAATCTAGCAGTTTAGAGCATACTGCAGGTCTTGCAGCTGAAGAAGCAGCAAGCAGACATCAAAGTGGCACATCTGAGAGCCTCATAGGAAAGAACCACATTGAATCAGTTTCAACCATGCAAGACAACTCTCTAGTCGCTGAAATGGATGTGACAAGGAAGGGAATGGTTGCCTCAGAAATTATGAGTGAAGAACCATGTTGTGCATCTGATATTGTTTCAAATTTGGAAACACGAGACCTGCAATATTCTTGTAATGAAAATTACGATTTGTCTGAGGATAGATCTTCCTGTTCGGAACGAACAGGAGAGAATGGCATCATAGAAAACAAACATGCAGTATTACAAATTCCTGAAAAAGATAGAGAAAGTGCAGGCAATAAGTGTGATTTGCTCCCAGTTTCAAATGATTGTAGTATGCTGTCTTCATTGGATTCAAATGATGAGAACACTACTCAAGAAAGCAGTCCAAATGGCCTGCTTGAGAGTGACAAGAGTTGTCAAACTGAAGCTACAGCTTCTCTTGTTGATCAGAATACTTTGGAGATGCCAACAGAGCCTTCCGCTCCATCCACATCTGAAGAGACTGGCCAAAGTCAAGATATAAATTCAAAAAATCCTAAGCCAGAGAGTTGTGAGGCTGAACCTGTAAATGGTTCTCAAGGTATGTTTTAAATCTACATTACTCTAAAGCTTAATAATATTTTCAGATGGGGATCATTCTAATACCTGTTTTTTTTTTTCAATTTTTTTTTTTCAAATTCTTTATTTTCTTTTCATCAAAATGATCTGTGATAGATTGCATAATTTTCTTATAGAAAATCAGATGTGCAAGTAAGACAGTTTACTTCACCATGAGACACCATGTAAATAGATAAAAATTGTGGGTTATATGAGGATTTGTCAAAACTTATGCTCTTTGATCTTCAAATGTGTCTTTTGTCCATGGTAATGCATCCATATCTGTTCGAATCCATCCTTCTTACAGTTTAAAAAGTTCTACTTCAAAAACTGGTTATAATTCAGAGATAGAATCTATCGATTTGAGAAATTTATCTATTTAGACCTTTTATGCATACCTATTCTTCTGTTTGTGGATGGTTGCTTTGTTTTAGGATTGTCTATGCTCTTAAAGTTTTGCCTATCCCGTAGTCCAAGTGTGGGATTCTTATCATGTCCTCGACATCTTCAATACATGCATCATGCCAGTCTATTAAATCAAATAGATTTATGGTTCTTATATTGTTATACTTCAAAATATAGGCATTTTATGTAGTTTCAAGCAAGTAGAGAGTAAATGAGTTCAGTTTCTGAATTTAATTTTGATTATATTAGATTGCTTCAAAATTAAGTGCAGTAAGAAGGAAATCGGTACCGGACCAAGATTCGAAGTGGTTGTATTCCCATGCTTCAAGAGCTTAGGTATTTCACAACCAGGTTGCAACACACAAAATGGAACTCCTTTATTGAAACATTCTTCTACAGTAGAATGAATATGTCAATGTGGCTACACATTGAAAGGCAAAAGTTTTTAAGTTGCTTCTATGAGACAAAAATATTATTGCACATATTAGCCAGCTAACAGGATTTATCAGCAAAAATACTTGACACTTTATAATTGCATGGAGTTAGGAGCATTGAAAAGATTTATTGAGAAATACCATAGTAGAGAACTTGGACTCGGCAAAAAAGAAACGGAAGAAAATGCAATTTTCATTCGAAAAAAGTTTTTTATCATGCATATCACAAATAATTAACATTATACAAATCCAAAATTAATTCTATAAGTGATACAAGCTTAAACTACACATGAAAGTGACAAAATACACTTCAATGAAAGAAATTGTAATGCATCAAAAATTAAAATATCCTTATAATGCTTATAATATAAAAAGCTGGAATTGGTGGAGACCACTGGGTCATGCAGTGCTTTGATCCTGTGACTACTGAGAATATATTGAAGAGTATAAATTTTTTGTGGGAGCTGCAACAATGCCGACTTTGATTCTGTTGTCTGTTGTTGATGCTTGGACCTGGTTTTTGGACAAGGGTTCGTGCCACCCAACGCATTATCCTTTGCATGCCCAAATTTGGTAGGCATTGTGACTATTTGTAGTTATTTATCTTAAGATCTTCTGCTTCTTCCTTTAGTTATTTATCTTAAGATCTTCTGCTTCTTCATTTTCTCGTTTCCTTTGCTTTTGCTTTTGCTTTCATGGCCTATCCATGAACTTTATAGAGGAAAGTGAGCCTAGAAATAAAATCTCGTAGATTTTTGTGAGGGTTTTCTCTTTTGTCTCAGATTAGGGTTTCGATCACCTCCAAAGCCTTGTCATGGTGATGGCAGCGGGGGAGATCCCTCCCCTCCCGTCCCACCCCCCAAACCCCCCTTTTGAGATGTTACCATGATGGCTGCCTCCATGCTCAAGAACGCTGACCATGGCTTGTTTTCCTTGAAAAAAACTGGAAAATATGACCAAAGCTATGAAGGCGAGGAGGCCACAATAGTCCCAACCAAGTAACAAAGGCTCCTTTGTTCCTAAGTTGGATGATGCTCCAGTGGTGGAGATCCCTTCGGACTATATTTAGAGCTCAATCCTCACCCTAACTGAGAGAGCTCTTGCTTGCAAATTTGTGGGTATTTGGCCTAGCCCAACAACCATTCAAATATGGATCACCTCTTCTTGGGGATCTAAAATATCTAACTATGAATTCATGATGGCAAGGAGAGGATATTTCATAGTTATTTTCTTCTCCACAGAGGAAAGAGATGCAATATTTGAAGGAGGGCCTTGTTCCTTGGATCAAGCCCTCTCTACATGACCCTTGATCAGTTAGTTTTGACCCACAAGTGGAAGAACCAAAAGCCGTCTCAATTTGGGTAAGACTGCAATTTTTTACCCCTACATTTATGGAATAAACCGACTCTTGAGATGATAGGTAACTCTATTGGCACATTTGTAGACTGGGCTCCTCCGAAGGCCAATAATGCAACTTGTGCTAGGCTGTGTGTTCAAGTCAATTTAAAAAAAGGGCTTCTTGAAAACATAGGTATCAAAGTCTTGGATTGGATCCATACCCAACCGTTGGATTATGAGCATATTCCCTTTAAATGCATTACCTTTCATCATTATGGTCATTTCTCAAAGAACTGGCCCACTAAGCTACAACAAGAGACAAAGTAGGAAGATCAAGACTTCCAACCAAGAGGAAGAAAACAACAGAGAAGATCTAGAAGAAGAAGAAGGAGGCCTCAACCACAGCTAGAAAGACAAAATAATAATATGTTCTCTGTTTATCACAAAATGAGGAAGAGGAACATCCAGGGCCATAAAAAGAAAAGGGAAGATCCATTAGATCCTGAATCAAAATACGAAGTGGAGGAAACTCAGGCTACCAAAGAAAACCTTTAGGAAGAGGAGATTGAAGAAATAGAAGAGACTCAATTAGCAACAACAATGATTCTAGGAGGCACCCCAACCACTAAATCTTCTACTAGAGGGAGGAAATCTAATCAAGAGGTAAGAACAAAACAAGCAAATATAGAGATTAAAAAAAAGCACAGACAACCTTAGACTTCAGCAAGGCTAAGAAACCACTTAAGAAATGGAGGTTCTATCATGGAATGAAAGGGGATTGGGGAGACCCTTGAAGAAAAATTACCTAAATCAATTAATACCACCACAAAAGCCAATGGTTATCTGCATTCAATAAACTAAATTGACAGAGTAGTCAGCAAGAATAGAATGGAAAAACATATGGAGATCCTCAGACCTAGAAGCAACAGATTTGTTAGGTGCCTTGGGGTGGGGGCTTCTCCTTGCATGGGATCGACATGCCCTCATATGTATTAACAAAACAAGACACTCAAACTGGATAGCAACTTCTTTCTCCTCTCCATAGGGACAGCCTTGGACCATAGTCAATTTCTATGGACAAGTCTTCAGCACTGGATTCATCAAGAGACCCCCAAATTAAATCATATCAGGGGACCTACATGTGACTTAAGCCTTATGGGAGAAAAAAAGGAGGCATTCCCTCAAAAGACCCTTCTAAGGACTTGGTTATGCAAATTATAACTGAGTAGAAACTTCAAGACATAATCCCCAAAAATGGAAAATTTACATGGACAAACAGAAGAGTTGGGGTTAAATTCATTGCAGAAAGATTAGATAGATTCTTGATAGAAGAAGATACACTGTTCAGGTATCCACTTTTATCAAGTGGAATAATTCAAAGTTTGGTCTCAGGTCATAAGCCTATATATTTGGATACGCGTGATAGTGCTCTTGGGAAAAGGAAGATTCCTTGATGGAGCACGAGGAGTTTGCACCTTTAGGAGAAAGTATTTGGAAGCAACATGTTTGTGCAAACAGTCCCTAGGAGGTATGCAAAATAAAAATTTCCAGTCTCAATAAAGCCATTAGGGACTAGGTTACCAATAGGACTAAAGTTCAAAATAGGTCAAGTATATTGCTACAACAGATGGAGGAAGTAGAACAAGAGATAGGTGATCAGCCTCCAACCCCTCAACAGGAAGAGAGAAGACTCCAGCTAAACCGAGGAATGGATCAAGTTTTCAGAGAAGAAGAGGCACATTGGAGACTTTGGTCAAGAATGATCTGGCTCAAGAAAGGAGACAAAAACACAAATTACTTTCATCTATAAACAATGCAGTGCTACCAACAAAATACAATCAGAGAAATATATTCTGATTAGGTAGTCATAAAGGAACTAGCAAGAGATAATTGCTCAACCCTTCTCACAAAGACAACAATAAATCAGCAGGCTCAAGCCACTATACTGAACATCCCTCCTTTGATAGAAAACAGAGACAGAGAAGATCTCTCTTCAACAGTAACTAGAGAAGAGTTGGAAGAAGTTATACGTTCACTGCCCAAGGACAAAGCTCCAGGACCAGATGGCTTCACCAACAATTTTTATTAGCAGTTTTATGAAATTATAGGAGATGACCAGTTGGCAATGATAGAAGAGACAAGGATAAGAGGTAAGCTATCTAGGGCAATCAACTCCACTTTCTTAGATGTAATTCCAAAAGAAAAAAATGCAGTTACTTTTGACAGATTTAGACCTCTCTCTCTGTGCAATTGTTCTTATAAGATAATGACTAAAATAATAGCAAACATAATTAAAAGGAAGATTAATGATTTGATAGAGCCAGAACAAGGGGGTTTTATTCCAAGGAAACAGATATATGACAACATTATAATGATTCATGAAGCCCTACACTCAAGTGCCAAGTCCAAAAAGAAAAGAATAGCCATTAAACTTGATATGGCTAATGCCTTTGACAGAGTAGACATTGGCTTTCTAACACAGTTGTTAGCCAAATTTGGATTTCTAGTTCAAATGATAGATTGGATAAGAGCTTGCATAGAGGGACCTTGGATAGCCCCTCCAATCAATGGGGAACTTACTAACTTCTTTAAAGCCACTAGAGGATTGAGGCAAGGGTGTCCTCTCTCCCCTTACCTTTATATCCTTTTAGCTGAAACTTTAGGGAGGACCCTGACCAAATTGACAAGAAGGAAATAAATCTTGGGAATTAGAGCACCTACAGGATATAGAACAATCACTCATGCTCAATTTGTAGATGACACCATTTTATTGGGGGAAAGCCACAAAACTAAATGTTAGATTGATCAAAGAAGTTTTAGATTGCTTCTTTCAGCCCCAGGGGTAGAGATAAACACCCAAAAGAGCAGATTTTACACTATAAATACTTCAACAGCAGAAGACAAAGGTTTCTCTCAAATTTTTGGATTTCAGAAAGGTAGTAATACCTTTAACTACTTAGGTGGTCCTATGGGCTTCCATAAAGAAAAATAGGAAATTTGGAATGTAATTCTACAAAAGATGTCAAGGAGAATACAACAATATAGCAATGGTTGGGTGAGCTTCGCTAGAAGAATTATTATAATCAAATCAATATTAGCAAGTCTTCCCATATATCAACTGTTGGTGTATCATGCACCCATATATATCTTGCAAAAGTCCAATGCAATGCTAAGAGCTTTCCTATGGCAAGAGGGAAGGCAATCGGACAAGAAAAAGTTCCATTTGGTCAATTGGGAGATTTTTACTAAGCGAAAGGAGCAGGGGGCCTAGGAATCAGGAAAATGGTTGTTAGCAAGGCACTAAGTGCTAAGCTGCTTTGGAATCTGCTCACCCAACTCTTTATGGAAGCAAATCCTAAAATGCAAATATCGGAACAACTCTAATGGAATCCAACTCCTAAAAAGTGTGAAAAGCATAACAGGCTCCTCCTCAATTTGGAAACATATTGTGGAAGCTAAAGACATTATATTAAATCATACCTCTTGGCTTTTGAGGGATGGTAAACAAATTAATATATGAGACAATCCAATCTTGGGAGGACCTCCAATCATTAAGAATTGTTCCTCAGAAATAAAAGTGGTCCTGCAACAGTCGGGTGTTAACTCTCTTGCAAGTTTAATTGAATGGGTGAGAGCATAGTAGAGAAACTCGGAATCGGCAAATGACTAACTCTGAAAAAATTGGGAATCGGGAAAAAATTGGGAAAAAAAAAAAACTGAAGAAAACACAAATTTTCATTAAAAAAAAGTTTTTTCATGCATATTACAATGAATTAACATTATGCAAATCATATATTAATGATTTGAGACTGTAATCTTAAACTACACATAAAAGTGACAAAACACATCTTAAGTAAAGAAATTTTAATGCTTCCAAAATTCAAATATTCTTGTATTGCTTATAATATAAAAAAGGTGCAAATTACAAAATGTGTCATGAGTCATGACAAATACAATGTCTCAAGATCTTTGAATGCCTTCGCCCTTTGCCCTAGTAGAAGTTCTAATCTCTCTTTGTTGTTGTGTCCATGCCTCTTTTTGTGCCTTGGTTGCTAACACTGGTCACCACCTGTGTCGGGGGTCAAGGGGGTTGGAGCCCCCTTGTAGGGTCGAGGGGTAGCGTCCTCGCAGGGTTCGGGGCAACGCCCGAAACCTCAATGACAATACCATTAATCTCTTCACTATTTGAACTAAATTTTTCAATAAACAAGCATACAAACATATCATTTGTGGTTTTAAATATTATTCCTATATACAAGTGTATTGAGCAATAAGTTTGGATTGATAGTTCAACATATTTTTATGGAGAATTTTATCAGTTAATAATGTATAGCATTGTCGTTGGTGGCTGTTGTTGGCTGCTGGATTCCTTCAAACTGCAATCCACTTGCTCTTAGGATGCCCTAGCATGTTTGGGTTGGGGTGGTAGCAGGTAGGCAGAGTCTTTTTCTTGTTTGGAAGAGCTTACATTGAAAAAATAAGTGAAAAAGTGAACTTTTTCACTTAATCGGCCACAGCCTCTACCCGTGCGGTTGTGGCTGATTTTTTGAAAAATTTGGAATTGCCAATTTTTTCAAAAAATTGGCAAAGAATCGTCAACTCAACGATTCGATCCGATTTGACTCCGCAAATCATTGAATTGGCAAATAATTGGGATTTTGCCAATTTTTTGTCAATTTTCGCTATTATGGGTGAGAGATCCACCCTTGCCACATCTTGACCAAGACTCGTGGAGATAGCTGCACATCCAAACTGAAGGGATTAACTCTCTCCCCAAATTCCAAATCAGCTTATGTGGGGCTTTATTACGTAGGGTTAGGTGTTTACACAGTTAGCCAAGGGGTGTCATTACAACAATAGGATTAGAAGAACTCAACCATAGCTAAGGTATGGAATTACAAGGTTCCCCCCAAATTTCAAGCCTTTATTTGGTTGGTGCTCCAAAACAAGATTCTTACCGGAGACAACCTCATCAAGAGGAATAAGGCCTCATATTTGCCGTAGGTGTCATAAGCACAAGGAAACAATATCACATTTGTTCTTTCAATGTACAAAAGCAGTAAAAAACTGGTTTGAAATAACCCAGTAGCTAGGATTAGCAATATCAAGAACCTTCAACTCAAAAAATTGCCTAATAAGTTGGGGCCACAAATAGGGACTGAAGGATAAGCACCTTATCAAGCAAATTTGGTATTCAGTGCCAATATTCATCATTTGGCACATCTGGAAGGATAGAAACAAGATAATTTATTATGACAAAAGAACCAATTTTTGAGTGTTAACCAATAGAGTGTTAAGGGAGATAGTCTTGAACACAAAAGCTATATATCATAAACAACAAGACATTAGGAGATTAAGAAAAAGGGAGATACAACTGTTATACCAAATGGAACTCCAAAATCTCCTGAATTTTGGGCCACAGGTTAGAACAATCAGACCTCCAGAGATAAAGTTCTTTGCACTTTTATTTGATGGAGCCTCTAAATCAAACCCAGGCTGTGCAACAACTGGTGGTATGATACTAGTGGCACCACATTGTGAAATGCTTCAGTTCAAAATCAATTTGGGGAAAACAACCAATAATTTTGCACAATTAATAGGTTGTGAAATGGGACAAAAATTGGCTCAAGAACAAGGCATTAAACAATTCCATGTGTATGGTGATTTGAGACTTGTGATCTATGTTCTATTTAAGGGGAAGAAATTCTCATCAATCCAACTAGGAATAGTTCAGAGAAGACTAAGAGAATTGGAGCAAAAGTTTGAATATATACAATACTCCCACATTGGAAGGAGGCATAATATGGTGGCTGATTGCCTTGCAAATGAGGCCATAAACATAGCCTATTTGCATCTCAGAGTACTTAGGAAAATGAAAAGCAGACAACGAGTGGCACAAATGATAGGAAGCATATGGCGATTCCGTAGCCTTTGGAGATTTGGAGCCTTTAAATATTCTGGTGCCCCTTGAGATTCCGTTGCCTCTAGACAACCCTGGAACATTGCATGATTCTAGATATTTTGGTGTTTTAGGTTTTCTCGGTGTTTATGGCACCCTTTGTATACCGACGCACTTTTTGGAATTTTGGAATTTTTTTTTTTTTTTTTTGGTAGGTAAAAGTAATTGTTGTACGGGTTAAAGGGTCCCGCCCCTATTACATCAGTAGCAAAAAGTGATACAACTGTGGCCACCAGTGGCAACAGACACAAAACAGCTGGGGATCTACCCCATACATCCTGTTCCAGTCAAGGCCGGAGCCCTCCAAGACAGAAAAAACAGAACTATTACAACAACTGATACAAAAACAAGCAGCCCTGCTACCTAAACAACAACTTCCTAGGCTACTGGGATTCTTTGCTCCTTTTCTGCTGGGCATTGTTATCAGGACAGAACAAACAAGAACCATCTTGGGGCTTGACCCTCTACTACCTTGGTCCTCCAAAACCAGTACCAACGGAACCGAAACTAGGAAAATTCTGTTACAATCACAGGCAGTCCAATTGCCTAAAGACAAATTCCCGGGGCTACTGGGAATTCTTGTTCCCTTCCTGTTGTGCTTTATCATTTGGAAATTTTGGAGGGTTTTTTTCCCCCTTTGCCTTGTTGCATGGGTGGCTTAGGTTTTCTGCTTTCTTCCTTGATGAGATTTCCGATTTCTTGAAATAGTGTTTTTTGAGTGCCATTGGCTATATCCTCGGTAGTATCCCGGTTTCTTCGATCTGCACCGGAAGGCCTACCCTTCTTTCTATCTACTCCTACATCCATTTGGGACTTTTTGAAGCTTTGAGTTTGCTTGGGGCTCCATGGTTCCAAGGATTTCTGGGCGGGCTCGTCGTTGTCAAAAATGGTGGTGTTGGTGTTGGTCGGGGAGGTAGGGAAGTCAGACCCAGCAAGGGGGGGCGACGGGGCTGGGGAGGAGGGCGTCCGAAGGGGCTTTGGGGTAGGGCTTTGAGGGCCGTCACTGGTGGTGGGAGGGTGGGGCTGGCGCGGGGGTGAGGGGGGGGCAGGGACTCTCCTGGGTGGGACTGGGAGCAGGGCGCAGCAGGGAAGCAAGATTAGGGGCAGGGGAGGATCTAATAGGGATTTCTCCTTCTTCAATTTCCTCATTGGTCCCAGAATCCTTAAGCAAATCAAATTTATTAGCAGTGGTGATTGAGGTACTTGCCTTTTGAGGAACAGGGGCTGGTGGTGGCCGAATCTGCTGCTTGTCCTTTTGATTCAGGTTTTGTCCTTGGTTGATGGTTGTCCTCTGACCAGCGCTTGGCTTCGGGCATCCCGCTGGCTGGTGGTCGACTTTAGGGTTTTTGCACTTAGGGCATTGAGACGGGAGGTGCCCTTGGGATTGACACTCCGAGCAGAAAGCAGATTTTTTCTCGAATATTAGCGGTTGTTTCCGCCTAAAATCCTCGTAAATCAGATTGAGGTGGTCTGGGAGTTGCAACTCCAGATTCACATTGACACAGATGCGTGCTTGGGTTAGGCGAGTTCTGGCGCGAGTGGCCGGATCAATGGCTACTAATTCCCCAAATGCCCTAGCCAAGCCTTGAAGAGCATCCTCGTAGAAAAAATGAGTTGGGAGATTAGGGAGCCGGACCCATATGGGGGTGAAGTTAATGTTTTGTGAGTCGGGGTCGAAATTTGGCCCCCATTTCCTTAAAAACAGACTTCGTCTCCCAAAGAACCATGGACCTCCAGACAGAATGCGCTCTGCGTCCTCCCGAGTGTTCAACTGGATCATAAAAAATCCTCTGGTCATCGCGGACAACCCTATGTTTCCCAGGATTTTCCACTTTGAAGTCGCCCACCGACGGATTGCATCCATGTCTGGGCGTCCTCCTACAAATTTTCCCACAAGGGAAAAGGAATCGCGGGACGCGTAACCTTCCATAAGGTTTTTAGGGCACAACACATCGCACCCCTATGAAATAAAGCCATTCGAACCGTCTGTGGGTGATTTGAGTTTGTTCTGCAGGAGGTCTGCGTATGACCGGTGGCCTTGGGAGCTCCCTGGACCGCCCACTTTGTCGGGGGTTCCTTTCCCCGGTCGATGTCGCTTTGGATATGCTCGTGTTTGGCGGTAGACAAACCCTCGGCTTGTCTTATCGCCGCATAAGCGGTGAGAGTATCCTTCGCATTCACGGCCGTTTCAGATTGCACTTCCGATCGCGTCTCCTTCTTGCCTGCTGCAAGGTCTTCGCCGCATTTTTTGTTTGCCGTCACTCCCAAAAACCCTCGCCTCATTGCGACCCGTCCCTGGAATTTTTGAATTTGCTTTGTTGCCTGTTCCTCCTTTTGGAGGACAATCTTGTGACCTCCAAGTTGCTTGTTGGATAATCCTTTAATATCAATATATAACTCCTTTTCTTAAAATATATATATATATATATATATAAAGGTACAAATTACAAAATGTGTTATGACAATGCCTCATTAGGTCCACTATTCATTGTCTTGCAATGCCTTTGCCCTTTGCCCTAGTAGAAGCTCGAGTCCTCTCTCTTTGTGCCTGTGCTCGTGCCTCTTCCTGTGCCTTTGCCGCTTACTCCCCCATGCTTTCAAAATCATTCATGGAAAAGAGAGGATTTTGTTGCGCCTCCTCCTTTGGCTCTATGATCCATTCAAATGATGGATCAATCTAGTCTAGATCAATGGCTTCGTAACTTGTTCTTGCAATTTTTTTTTATGGTGGAGGCGAAGGTTGTAATGAACAAAAGCAAAATCATTTAACTTTTGTTGTATGAGCTTATTGCGCTTCTTAGAGTGAATGTGCTCAAACATACTCCAATTGCGCTCACAACCTGAAGCGTTGTATGGTTGACATAAAACTTTTATGGGAAAGCATTGTAGATTGGGCGTATATGCACCAAAATAATGCAAATTTGTAAATTGAGATTATTTTTGAAAACAAAATCAATAATAATTCAATGAGGGTTACCTGGCCTCAAAGTTGACCTTGCTTGAATGCATCGTGGATGTGAAAAGGACACCCTCACATCTCTTATAATCTTGCAGCTCATTCTCGATCAAATTGTGGGTGTGCTCATCTGGCACCATCCAGTCAAGGCATTGTTGAAGGCCTGACGTCGCGGCATAGTCTGCCTTGAATGAATCATCATAAAAAAAATTTGGGGTTGAGGTAGTACCTCGCTGCATGAAGTGGGCCATGCAACTGACAAGTCTATTGCCGGTCAATAAGTTCCCAAATGGGATTGTGTTTGGGCTGGAAATAATTATAAAATTAGGCAATTGCACCTTTCGTCCTATCCATAACCTCTAATACATATCCCAATGGTGATTTTTCTCCAGCAACAAGACAGAGAACCCTCACCAAAGATTGACAGCTAAATAAAAAAAAAGGAAAAATATTAATAAATAAAAATAATTTACAATTCAAAATTTGTAAATGAAAAAATATTTTAAATAAAAAAAGTAATAAAATAAATTAGATAAACTCAGTCTTGTACATTGATTGCCTCATGCATAGTTGTCCAGAAGAGTTCCTCAAAGACATAGTCGTACACCTTCTGGCCCTTGTTGGAGAATTTGTATTTGGCAGCTTCTTCGGCAGTCCACTCATTGCTCACAAGCATCCTCTTCAATGCCCCCTTTGCATCAAAGAGGCTTTGCAATGTAACGAAGTTTGTGACAAAGCGTGTAACTCTAGGCCACACAAGCTCCCTCCCACTAGTGAATTGCCTCATCAGCTAGAGGACCCATGTATGGTTGTAGATAAATTTGGTAATACATTTTGCCTTTTGTACAACCTTAGACACCCAAGGTAATTTCCCAATGTCTTTGAGAAGCAAATCAAGACAATGGGCTGCATATGGTGTCCAAAAAATGGTGGGGAATCTCTCCTCCAAAATCCTATCAGCTGCTACATATGTTGTTGCATTGTTGGACAAAATTCTCTTCCCGGCCTCCAACACAACCTCCTTCGGCGAATTTGCAAGCATTATGGCACTGTTAACTTGTGATGATGCATCCACTAATTTGAAGAATGCAATTCCTCCTATAGAGCAACCAAAAAATTAATCAATGTCTGATTCCTCCCATTGGATGACCCATCGAATGTGATTATGCAACCCCTCTTCCTCCATACCCTATACTGCTCTTCAACCAACACCTGAATATTCTCCACGGATTCATGAAGGAGAGGGCCCCTAAAATCATCATAAGTTGGCAGCATAAATCTTTGACCGCAAATTGTTAGGGCATTTACCATTCCCTGCCAGAATGGAGACCTCACCACATTGAAGGGAATGTTGGAAAAATACCAAAAACTTGCACAAACCTTCCTCGTAGCCTTGCGCCTCTCCTTGTTCCTGTAACAACCCAAGTCCTACCCACTTGGTTGTCCTGTAAAACAAATTTTTCTTCAACCATTCGTTATATCTAAATTCGTACGAGGCATGTAAGTTCTTCTAGGGTATCCAAATCGCTGCAGATGATTGCCCAAGAGAAAGAGACTGGCCAGGTCCTGTTATTTAATGCCAAAGGAGAACTTAACCTCTCATCCTGAGAATCCAAGTTCAGGCAGGGGTTTCTCCTCTAGGGCTCATTTCACCTAGACGTTAGACGCATATTTTCCCCGTTAGCGTATATATGCCAAGTGCTAGATGGGTTTACACCTCCCCTGTAAACCATCTAGGGTCCGTCAATACCCTGACTTTTGGACTGGGAGTTACTTGATATGACACGACTAGCGGCGAGACGTCCCATACCATCTTGTCACTGAGCATTCTCATTAGTCGTTTCCAGATTCAAGTACCCTTCACTATACTATAGGTGGCGGCCTAAGAGTGATGCCCATTTCATCCTCTTTCTCCTCCCGTCCTTACCCTCCCCGTTAGGAGTGTGGCAGCCCCTATATCGGTAATTGACCTTCCTTCAATTACTTATGTTAAAGATTTTCCTCCTTCTATCCCTCCCGATGGGTAGTTTAATTTGGTTAGGCTAAGTTCAAATAACTATAATTTTATTCTAAGAAACTATGCCCTTACGGTGTATAAAGTTTGCATAAATATATATATATATATATATATATAAAACAAAAAGTAGTTTCTAACTATAAATTTTAAGAGAAGGAGTCTTAAGATTATTCTCAAGTAAACTTCATCACAGAGTAATTCTATGTAAACTTTTTAAACAAAATATCCGTATTTAATCTAAGACAAATATGACTTTTCTAGGTACTTAGATAATTCCCCTTCTCTAACCAGATATTTGATAATGCCAGACCTTATAAAAGTAAATTACCATCCTGAAACATTGACTAAATCGTCCATGTAATAAAATTTCTATTGTTTACTCAAACTACCCTAACATATTCTTTCCATACTCAAATACTAATAATGACAGTTTTGCTATTTTACTTTAACTAAACAAAGTTATGGTTTCATATCATATAGGATAACTAATTTCCATACCATGGGTATATCGAGGAATTATATATATATATTTTTGTTTAGAACCCTTAATGTATAGCTTTTCTGGTTATATAATCCAGAGCTTGCAGTATAGTTAA
Source organism: Wollemia nobilis (assembly GCA_028583015.1). NCBI lineage: Eukaryota > Viridiplantae > Streptophyta > Pinopsida > Araucariales > Araucariaceae > Wollemia > Wollemia nobilis. Next base: position 6,234,815 of record JAQPPZ010001417.1, on the reverse strand, counting down.
TGATAATTAAAGCGTATTCAACTTGGTTTAGCATGTACGATTGAATACGATAATGACAGAATTCGAACTAAAGTACTATACCAAATTAGATGTTTTAGGATGTATCGATTTGAGGTTGTGTTTTTACTTCTTTTAAAAAGTTCGAGACATTCTGTCTAAATCTGGTGGTTCAAACAAAAACGAATACTCTCTATACCACCTTGAGCGCTTTCCAAGCCTTGGAATACGTCGAACAAACCCTTTTTAAATAATAACCATCTGTTTTTGTGCTAAGAGAACAGCATAATTTGGCACTATGGAAGTACTGAAATAAAGATAAATTGTAAGAGCAGCATTATGTTTTATTAGTCTCATGGTGTAATGTCCTTCAATTATCACAAACTATTGGCTAAATCTCGTTTGAAACACGCTATGAAACGCACGGATAGCAACCAGGTTTCACGCCTACTCACTTTATTAAGACACAAGCACATGGACCGTTTAAAAAAATTTGCTGTTTCTTGACAATAGGCATAAAAAAATCTCTTCGTGCGCAGAACAGTTTCCCATGGCTTAACATCAGGAAGGGCGAGCTACGCAGTAAACCGCCAGCCCTTAGATTGTTTTTCTTTCATAAAAAGTGCTTCCCTGCTGAGCTATATTCCCATTTAACTAAAAAAAGAATAAATTATATAATAATCTGTTAACTTAACGGATAGACAAGCCACGAGGCTAATACTTTCCTCAAAGACAAAAACAAAGCACAAATTTTATACTCGAAGCCACAACAAGTTTTTTTTTATAAACTTTTCTTAAATTCATAATTTTCAAGCAAGGAATGACATGTCATCAGTACGCCTACATGACTGGTCTAATCCTTTTAACCTAGTAACCAAACATTTACACCGCCTGTCAAGCCGAGGCTCCTTTATAAACATGCTAAGACCCAAAATGGATTGACGGCAGACTCAGCCAACATTTTCGTAATGGCAATATCATTGTTTGTTCACTCATGAAAGCTTTCAAATTTTTAACATACAAACAAAAAAGTCTCAAAGGGTCAAATAACATAAAACCATCTTTCTTCTTCACTACGTGTGTTCACTTAATGACATCCAATCAGTTGTTATAAAATAAATAATATAAAGTTCCATTCGGACGATATTTATTCTGCAGATCACTGATTTCACGATCTTTTTTTTTTTTTTTTTACTAACGCCTGCAATTCTTATGCGTTCCGAGACGACTACCGCTGGTTGACAATGCCCGGGCTGACTGGGTATTTCCCGTCCAAGGAGGGGATTCAGAGCGGTCTAATCTACATTGTATGCATTCTACCCTAGAAATGCAATCAGTTATATGCAGTTCTATTTTTTTTTACAAGAAAGGCTCATTTCATTCATTCTAGACTTGAAAGATTTAGACGATTACAACAGAAAATTTCACCAGAGAATATTTAATATATTACATTTATATAACACCTATCTGTATTTTACTCTATCTCATTATCTATAAACAACAGAGACATTATTTTCAATCAGAAAAACAATTCTATCAACAATAATACTTTTACGGATAATAAATCCAACCAGAAAGACAATTCCTTCAATATCAATACATATATGGTCTTTATCAGGTACTAACCTGACAGAATGTCGCCGCTAAACACTTAAAATTAGCCTTCCAAAGAAAATCACAGACTCAAGCGAACAAGATAATTTTCATGCCTTAATCCCATGCTATATAGATAATAAACATATTAGGTAATGTGACATCTGTAGCATTCCATGCGGTCTTTTAGTCCCATAATGAGCCAAATGGATTCAAACTCCTTATGGGTGGATGAAGTCGGTTATTTTGTTTTAAATATTTCATTTTCTTTTCATACTAGTCTGTTATTTATTTTTATTCTATTATTATTATTATTTTTTTTCATTATTATTTATGTACTTATTTACATTTTTAATATTTTATAAGCCTTTATATAGCTATATATATTTTATTATATATATATTTATATTTTATTATATTTTATTTTTACTTTATATTTTTAAGATTGTTAGTACACAACACAAAACCCTATAATGCGTCTACATGGACCGCTGGCGGACGTACTGCCAGTAGGGTTCTTTGACCCTAGCAACGGCGAATACTCCGCCACTCATCTTTTTCCCCTACTTACCTTCCGTTTGTTCGTTTTGTCTGCCTTTCAGGAGGAGATGTTCTTTTCTTGCTCCACTGGTGAAACCTGTTCCTGCAACCACAGAAGAATCAGCAGTATCTCATCCTTGCAACAAAAATAAGAATACATAAAGCTAGATTTTGGAGGGACTTTACAGTTCCACGGAGTCATACCCTCAAGCATGGGTTGTGACCCTGGGGCAGAATGTTCCACAAAAAAGGACTCCTCTGTCCCACTCCCTGGGTTTGCAACTGATGGATTGAACCCACTTTGGCATTGCTGAAACAAGCTAAAGGTGTTGTCTGTACCCTCTGTACGAGGTCAAGAAGGGGGACAAACCATGGCCTCGCTTGTTCTTCGTTTTAGTTATTTTCTTTCATTGTAGTTTGTCAAGAGGGCATTGCATTCCTTCCCAACCTCAGCAGGCACCTTTGAACATTGCTTGACATCATGGCGTTTCCACCTCACCAAGTGATATTTGAGGCGGTTTATGCCTCCATGAATTTTGTCCCCACAAAAATTACAGTAAACCTCCCCTTTCTTTTCTCCCTCCTTTGCATATTTCCACGCTGCATCTCTTTTTCCCATCATTTTGTTTCAATGTGGCTGCACATGGAAACAATAAACAAGTAGTTAGAAACTTAAAAAAAGAAAAAAAAGGCCCTAGGGTTTAAGCATTGACAGCTGAAACCGAGTTTTTTTACCTCAGATGTAACTGTTGGGTGGCTGTTAGATTCTTTAAAACTAAAAAAAAATTGATTTAGGATGCAATTTAGTGTTGTTGTTGGTCTGATCTCATCTTGTCTCTGCTTTCTCAACTGGAAACATAAAAATGAAGGGACTTTGAAAAAATTAACTTTTTATACCATTTTCCTCTACATGTGCATGGACGGGTGAGTTTTTTTGGGGACTCAGTGAGTCCCAAAAACTCAGCAAGTAAAAAAAACAAATCTCGGCAAGCTAAAAAAAACTTGCCAAGTCGATTCCAAGTGACTTGGAAAGGTTGACTCGAAATCAGACTCAACTAGTTTTTTAAAAACTCACTGAGTTTCGTAATAGAGAGAAATACCACTGCCCATCTTTGTTATCTATGTTGAGTATATACAATATGAGAAAATGTAATAGTGATGATTATTAAACTTCCTCTATTCAAGTTTCACAAACCTGTTCATATTATATTAAAAATTGCATTATTTTATTGATATTTCTTTAGATTTAGGACAGAGCAATTCCAAGGCATTTACTAAATTTAAAGTCCTATTTATGTAGGAAACCGAAGGATCACATATTTAGTTCCCAAGTGTAGCTGTCAACTACTATAGTTCTTCAGGCCAGACATGAATAATGCAAAAGATAATACCAATAGAGGAGATGTTGAGAAGAGTGGACGCAAATTTGTGTGTATATATATATATATATATATATATATATATATATATATATATATATATATATATATATATATTTATGTGTATGTGATGACATACTCTTAGGACATAGAGCTTATACAATGGCCAAACACAAATTGAAGTGTGCTTCATATGAAGAACTCCTGAAGATTCTCGGTTTTGAGTGTTAGTGTTAAGTTGGAATTATATCTCAAAGAATGCTTTTGGAAGTCAACTTTGGTAGGGAAACATAGTCGTGGTCCTGTTTATTGTTAGTAGACAATTAGTTGTGTACAGGTTACTCTAATTTATCCTATTACTGAGGAAAAGAAGTAAACTATAAGGATGTTGTCTGATATTTCATCTACCCAATATGCCTGTGCTACTAAACAAAGTTACTTGTTAGACGACTGTCCAAGATTTGCTTTTATTAAAATGCAAAAGAATATCTTACTTAAAGCTATCCTTAACCACAGCATTTGATTAAGGATCCTATAAGGTTGGTTGTTTATGTCATATTAAGTAGTCATTTTTTGAACAAGTTATATCATTTTCTCATGTCTTTTCAGCACACCTAAAGTATGAATCCATTCAAAGTGAGATTTTGGGAAGAGCATATGCAATAAATAACTGTTACTGACTTTACCATGGCATTCAGTTAAGCATCAGTATAATCCAGATCTATGCCCTAATATTATATTACTTTCTGTATTTGCAGAGGAACAAACTATCAAGGCTGATGCTCCAAAAGGTCTTTCAAGAAGCCTTACACTGGAAGAAGCCACAGATACCATATTGTTCTGCAGTTCTATAGTCCACAGCCTTGCCTATAAGGCTGCAACTATAGCCATGGAGAAGGAGAATCTTTCATCCATTGAAGTTTCCCGTCCCATGGTCACAATTGTGGGGAAGCCTGAACCAGATCTTAGGGATTCGTGTGCTGGAGCTGCTGGACGACGAAAACCGAAATTTCAGAAAACAAAGTCAAGACAAACAGCAGCACACCTTCAAGCTCCATCTAATAATATCGAGACCAATTTAAAGAATCAGGAACCTGTAATGCATGTTGTAACCATTCCAGAAAGTGCCAACACTGTGAAGCCCTCAAACATAAATTCAAAGTGCAACTGCACTATCATGTAAGAGTCGTATAATTACTTTGTAGCTTCTTTTGTACCAGTCTGCTTGCATTCAATTAAAGAATGTAGAAGGACACTAGAGAACTTATACACCCAATGAAAAGGATTTTAGGGTAATCTGTGAGGTGTGTTGCGAGCATTCCCGTTGTGTATGTAATTTTAGAGATTTTATTCTCACTGGGCTGAGTTGTGGTGCCCAACTGATTTTATTAGATTAGATCCGATTATTTTTAGGTTCTTGTTATAAACACCACTTTGTGTTGGTGACAAAATCATGTAAATTGTGGCCATTCATGGATTGGGCCTTGGCAGAGATAAATGTTTTACAATTCCTTCAGGAGAACACATGAGCGGTCCATTTGCAATCTTATACAATGGCATAGTTGCCTGATTCATGAAAGATATTGCACCACAGAACCTTGCCATGAGGTTTATTGCCCAAGATAATGGATGTGCTCATTTTTGGCCTCTCATGCACATGGTAATGGTTGCTCAATTTTGGTCTTTCTCTTATGCACCTATATTTTTACTACACGTAGCCGTTGCAATTGCACATCTTTTTGTGAGAAATGGCAGCCTGATTGCATGTTCCATGCCATGACATTGAATAATAAACTGTTTGTTACATGCACACATATAATAGTAAGAAAAAGTCCAAAGAAATTTTGTTAGATTAAAAGTATTCAATATACTTGATATAGCATTGAGGGCTCAAGCTGTTGAAATCCTGGGCAAAAAGCTATATCTATTGTGCAATTTAGCATTGTTGGATATGTTAAGCATTTGACCTTCTAGATTTTTAGCATTCACATTCTTAATCCCAAGTTCGTAAATGTGGAGTTGAATCCTTCTCAGGTACAAAATCACAAGAACACTATCTAAATCTAATATTGACAGCAAAAGGTAGGTATTTATGTATCTCTGAGGGTTCAAGCTGTTGAAATTTTGGGTAAGAATATTCGTTGTTCTTTGTTGCATATTTGAATACATTACAAATTTGGCCTTCCAGGTTTTCAGCATCTACATTCTTGGTCCCAAATTTGGGAATTTGGAGTTGAATCTACCTTATGCACAAATCCAGAAGAATACTATCTATAATCCAAACACCATTTTACCAGGTTTTAATGCATCTTTGAACAAGAAGCTATAATATTATGCATATATAAAGCCTCACAAAAAATAAATATAACCGGGCACTCTGAGGAGCACATGTAAAGAATCCAAGTGGTTGGCCACAAGCTGCCTGAATGCCTCTTTCTACTCGATCATCAAATTTGTTGTGTAGCCCATGTTGTCATATTTGTGGGATAAAGGCTCATTACCTTAATACTGCAGCTTCCATTACCTAGTTAATCCTTAAATAAGTTCAGAGAACTTTATCTATCCGTAGAGGTCATAATGAGACCAACAATTTGATTTTTCCTGAAGGTCTCAGCTGACAACAGGTTCTACCTTTTAGGTTCAAGCTTCTATAGGTCCAAAAATGCACTATTATTTATTATTGACTTAGTGCCCTGTTTAAAACTTGGTTAATATTAACAGTAATCCAGACCTCTGGAGGTCTGGAGAGAGGGAAGGTGGGGGAGGGAGAAGCTAGAGAATACAGCCAACTAAATTATTTGAAGTATGCTAAATTAGTTAAATTAGTTCAATGGATACGAATGTTACCTAATGTCAAATGTTTGGTATACAATTATTCTTTGATGTCTGTATATATTTGAATGAGAATGCTTAACTGGTTGCATTGATCTGGTGGGAAGTAATTGTTTGTGTTCTTTTTCCTTTCCTTGTAATCCTTAATAAGGTCATATAACTAATTTAAAGCAGTTAATTGGGAATTTGAAAGCCATCCTTTATTTTCAAAAAATGCATAAAATCTGTAGTGATTCTAATTTCTAACATTCTTGTTAGATAATTTTAGGTTATTTTTGGAGTTCGGTCCTATGCTTACGACATAAATGACATTTGAATGGAACACAATCATTGTTTATTGTTGAACCTTTTTAAAGCAGTTTGGAAATATCTAAGTTGTTTCAGATTTATCCATATAAATGAAATTACTTTTTGTGGTGCTTGTACCAATCTCAATTTTTTTTTAAAACTTACTTTTAATATCGAATGTAGATAGGAAGAAGGTATAGGCAAATCCACCAAAATATAATTTTGGAGATTAAAAATTTCAGGACGTTCTCAAAGATTCTCTTTGTGGATAGGAAAAATTGTTGGAAGAAAGATTGAAGAAGCTTTTTAGGGAAGAAAACTTAGTTTGTTAATGACAGCCACATGCAATATAGTCATGGTGATTTTAAAAATGTTAATTAAATTATTATAATACAGGGTTTAAATGAATGTCAAACATTTTCTAATAACAAAGGTTCTGTAGCAGCTAAATACTATGCTTATTCTGGCTTGCCAATTGTTGTCTAACTAAATTTCTAACCACCATGAGAATTTTCCTTAGACTAACTAGTAAAGGCTTTAGATCTAAATTTTCCTGAGACTAACTAGTAAAGGATTTAGATCTACTTACAGAGAATTGATAGACGAGGCACCATAAAATTGACTTGATTGGATCTTCTATTTCTCCTTTATTTAGTTTTTTTTTTTTGTTAATTTTAGCAGTGAGATATTTGCACTCTACACATTTTTGACAATACGAAGGATCGGTCTTGACATTGCACTCTACACATTTTTTTTTTTATTTGGTTAGTGTGAGAAACCCCTACGACCAACGCACATGGCTGGGCAGGCTCCCCCAACCATGACCCCTCCTAAAGCCGAGAGCTATGCTTATTAATAGGAAATTTAACACACAACCACCACACTCCCACCCTCGTCCATGCCGGGGTTTGAACCTTGGATCTCTCGAAGAAGAACCAAAGCCTGAACCGTTGTGTTGTCCCCCCTGGGACAAAACCTTATGTTAAGGACAACTGTTCCCCGTATCCCATGGGGGCCAGGACTTTCCGTACAACGGGGCCTGTCCCATCCGGGTATACCCCTCAGGCTAGCAGGGTTTTTTTGTATTGGGTGCAGGTCGCCAGGCTTGAACCCCCACTCTACACATTTTTGACAATAGGAAGGATCGGTCTTGACATTGAGGTAATAATAATATCTTGTTTTGTCTTATGATGGACTTGATGTTAGATCAAAAATTGCCTTTAAATTTTTTAATAAACTTATCAACTTAATGAGTATATTGATTCAATTATTAAATTGATAAGCTAGACAAATATATATATATATATATATATATATATATATATATATATATATATATATATTGAATTGGTTATATGGGATTGAAATTATTCTATCATGTTATGTCATCACTATAAAGTGGTATTATAACAACTTGACTATTATGCATGTATTAAATGATAAAATTTGAACCATAGTCTTCTAAGGATATTAATTGTTCAAGTTAATGCCATTTGATTGAATATCCATATAAAATATGATTATTATTATTTTAAAATTGGTTATATGGGATTGAAATGGGTCCCATCTATATTACATCATGACCACATAGTGATATTATATCTTAGCTATTATACTTGTATCACTTAGCAAGATTCAAACTTGGGTCTCCTCCTTGAAAGTTGAGGGATTTAACCGGTAGAACTTATGCCATGTGATCCATACAAATTACTTTTTTTTTTTTTGAAAAATTTGAAAAAACTTGTATTAAAACAAAGATCAATTACAATATGGGAAGAGACTCTTCCCAGCCGAATTCAGAGAGAACACAAGCTTACAATAGTAGAAGAAGATTTGCAATGGAGCCAAATCTCCTGAACCATTAACTAGCTAGCAGGGGGTCGGCATGGACAATTGATGCAGCTTGTCACGAAATCGCGACACTATTCTTCTCCTTAGGCCGCAAACATGCAACATGTCGCGATATCGCGACACCTTTCCCCTTTGGCCGCGAAAAAGCAACATGTCGCGATATCGCGACATTTTCCTCCTTTGGCCGCGAAAATTCAACAAGTCGCGATATCGCGACACTTTTCTCCTTTGGGCACGAAAGTGCAACATGTCGCGATATCGCGACACTTTTTCTCTCTCGGCCGCGATGAAGCAACCTTTTCTCCTTTGGCCATGAAAATGCAACATGTCGCGATATCGCGACACCATTTCTCCTTTGGTCGCGAAAATGCAACATGTCGCGATATCGCGACACCTTTTCTCCTTTGGCCGCGAAAATGCAACATGTCGCGATATCGCGACACCTTTTCTCCCTTGGCCGCGAAAATGCAACATGTCGCGATATCGCGACACCTTTCCTCCTTTGGCCGCGAAAAAGCAACATGTCGCGATATCGCGACACCTTTCCTCCCTTGGCCGCGAAAAAGCAACATGTCGCGATATCGCGACACCTTTCCTCCCTAGGCCACGACGAAGCAACATGTCGCGATATCGCGACACCTTTCCTCCCTTGGCCGCGATGAAGCGACATGTCGCGATATCGCGACAACTTTCCCCCTGACCGCGACGACGCAACATGTCGCGATATCGCGACAACTTTCCTCCAGCGACCGCGACGGCGCAACATGTCGCGATATCGCGACAACTTTCCTCCAGCGACCGCGACGGCGCAACATGTCGCGATATCGCGACAACTTTCCTCCAGCGACCGCGACGGCGCAACATGTCGCGATATCGCGACAACTTTCCTCCAACGACCGCGACGGCGCAACATGTCGCGATATCGCGACAACTTTCCTCCCTTTGCTTTTTCTTTGATCATTGGCTCAAGGACCTTTCCAGACCCTGTCTAATCACCTCATCCTCAATATCCATGTCACTGTGCAACTGAACTCCAACCTCCTTTTCCGCACCCATCTTAGCCGTAAAGTCACCCGCTTTGTTCAAATCTCTACTCGCATAAACCGGGATCACGTCCTCCAATTCCTTCCATAATTCTTTAATTTGGGTAACAAGAGCCCTCAACCTCCAAGCTTTCGGATCAAAGTTCCTCATGCGCCTAGAGCTCCAACCATTATTTGCGAGTCCGATTCAAGAATAATCCTGCGATGGCCATGTTTCACTGCCCAAACAAAAGCAGACTTGATGGCAATGGCTTCGGCTTCATTGTTAGTGGTTCTTCCCATGCCTTGCAATTCCCAATAGAGCACAGTCCCAGGATGGTTCCGGCACACCACTCCAATTCCGGCTCTACCCGGATTGCCTTTTGCAGCTCCATCAGTATTGATTTTAATCCAACCTTCAGGGGGAGGTTTCCAACAATTTTTGTCCTGTCCCTCTTGCAGTTCAGGGCGTTCTTCCAAAGCTCCAATGCCAATTTGAGCTTCCTCCTCAGCATGAACAGCCACAGTTTCGGTAACCTTGCTCCAAATGGTCTGCCAAACCCCGTCTAGAGCAAGAAAAGTTTCTCTAAAAATTTTGGCATTTCTTTCCAGCCATACTTGCCACCAGATAAAGCTTAAACCGAGCTCCCAGCCAAAACGAAGAGCTTTAGATTTGAATCTACCTTTCTGCCATTTTGCCCAGATATTCATCCGGTTCATGTCACCACTTACTTGAATTTTAAAGTAAGCAAACCAACGCAGCCAAATCTGTCGGGTGAAAGGGCAACCAAACAACAAATGGTCAACAGTTTCCTCGCTCTTGTAGCATAGTACACATTGAGAAGGGCCGATGATACCTTTTGATCCGAGATTATCAAAAGTGAGGATTCCATTGTGCATGCACCCGCCGTGCAAAAAGTTAACTTTCGGCCAGCCTTTAGAGTGCCATATTTTCCTCCAGTCCTCAACCTGAAAAGTATGAGGGGGGCTCTGGGAGAATGCTGTCATATCCGTCCTTTACTGTATAGACGCCAAGACTCCCAAAGCCCCAGGCTAATTCATCCTCCACGTCTCCCCCTGTAAGAAATCTTTCTGTCAGAATTTTAGTCATGATAGGCGACAAATCCGGAGGGATTGAAATGGGCCACTCATCCAACTTCTTGAACTGCTTAAACTTACACTCCCCCAACTGAGTAGTTGTGAAATAACTTTCAATACGGATCCATCCCTTGGCTTCAATGGCTGCTTTTATTGGCGTAATTCTGGAAATTCAGCAATGATGGGTGGGAACTGATCCCAAGAATCTGTCCAGAAACGAGCCTTCTCCCCTCTTCCCACTTTCCAAAATAAGCGGTCTTTAACAACCTGAGACCCTAACTTGAGAGCTTGCCAAACTAGGGACCCAGTACCATCCAAGGGGATGCGAGCTACATCGATTGGGTTGGCCTGTCCCACGTATTTGCTAGTTAGGATTCTACCGAAAAGGGAGGTGGGTTGGGAGATCCATCTCCAGTACAGCTTTCCAGCCAAAGCTTTATTATTCAGCTTAGATTTTCTCAAACCCATACCTCCTTTAACCTTGGGCTGGGTAACTTTGTCCCAGCCCACTAAGGCCCACTTTCTCTCTCCCTTTGCTCCTTCCCATAAAAACTTTCTAGCCATCCTGTCCAACTCTTTCCATATTGTAAACGGGGCAGCCAGGATAGAGAATTTGTAAATTGGCATGGCTTGAATGACTGATCGTAAGAACGTTAATCTGCCACCATAACTTAACCACTTGTGAGACCAGTGATTAATTCTGTCCTTGATACACTCCAACAGATTCCTCCATGTGTCTAATTTCAGCTTCTTAAAGTGCAAGGGGACCCCCAAGTAAACCACTGGGAGAGAAGTCCTTGTGAATCCCAGGATTTCTAAAATTCTGTTCTGAAGCCTTTGCTCCGGATTAAAAAAAACCACTTTGGATTTCTTGTCATTAATGACCTCGTTGAGTAGCCCCGAGATAGACATTAAGAGTATCCCTAATCATTCTTGCTTCCCCGAAGCCGGCCACTCCCACCAAACCAAGTGTCATCCACAAACCGCAGGTGCGTTAAAACTTCGTCACCCACCCCGATACCCAATAATCTACCTTGCCGTCTTCTCCTCAAGAAAAGTCTCGCCAAGACCTTCAGCCAAAATGAGAAAAAGATAAGGAGAACATGGATCCCCTCGGCGCAGCTCCCCGAGTAGCTCCAAATGGTTGCGAAGGAAGGCCCTTGATTAGCACAGAGTAAGTTGGGGTAGAGACACAACTCATGACCCACTCTATCCAACTTCCGAGAGAAACCAAAGGCTGCCATCATTTTAGCCAGGAAACTCCATTCAACCCCGTCATAAGCCTTTGACATGTCCAGCTTTATGAACATCCCTTTATTACCGTAAGTGTGCATTGAATGGATTGCTTCCTGGGCCACAACCACCCCATCCAGAATCTGCCGTCCCTCAACAAAACCCCCTTGCTCAGAGGAGACAATGTTGTGAAGAAGAGGTTTTAGGCGCTCATCCATTACCTTTGTGATTATTTTGTACAACACATTACATAAGGCAATAGGCCTATAATCTGAAATATGAACCCCCTCCTCCCCTTTTGGAATTAAGGTAATGAAAGTGTGGTTTATAGCTTTAAGCATTCTCTTATTTTCTCTGGACTCTTCTACAACAACCCTTACATCTTCCTCTAAGTAGTCCCAGAAAGCCCGAAAAAACTCAATTGGGAAGCCGTCCGGACCTGGAGTTTTACCAGTGCTCATTCCAAAGACCACAGTTTTCAATTCATCTCTATCAATGGGTTTGAGGAGGGCCTCGATTTTCATCCTCGTAAATAACAAGCAGGTATGACAGAAATAACTTTATTTTGGGCCTCTACATCTTGTACCACACTTTCCTTAAAAAGCTTAGAAAAATAATCCATAGCATGGGAATGTATACCCGGAAGTGTATCAAAGGAATGACCGTTCTCATCTTGAAGGGCCTCCATCTTATTCATCCGTCTTCGAGCACAAGCAATCCGATGAAAGAATTTTGTATTTCTGTCCCCTTCTAATAACCAGGTGGTTCTTGCTCTCTGCTTCCAATAGGTCTCCTCCTGGTTGTCAATGTCCTCAACCGCTGTACGCAAGGCATCATCCTCAGCTTTGAGCTGGTCTGTAATTACTCCTTCTCTCGAACTATTTTTGGACCTCATCCCATCCGGCCACCAATGGAGCTCTTTGGGCCTGGAAGTCTGCTTTTATTAGCACGCCTCCAATACTTCAACCGAGCTTTGACATATTGTAGTTGTTTGTGGATTCTCGAACATTGCTCTCCCATAAGCCGGGCGGCCTTCTTCCCACCACCGTGGAATTTTCTCCCGAAGTTCTTCTTTCGAAGCCAAAAATTCTCAAATCTGAAAGGTTTGTGATGCTGCCCCATCCTAGTCCCGCCTTCCAACAGAATGGGACAGTGATCTGAAACTGGGCCTTCTAAAATCTGAAAATTTATATTCCATTTTACAAACGCCTCCTCCGAAACCGAAAAACGATCTAGCTTAACCTTCCTGCTATGTGGCTCCCGCCTTTTATTAGTCCAAGTGTAGTTAATGCCAGGACATTTAATGTCCACTAAGTGCAAAGCCCGGACTTGGGCAATCATGAAACGGTCCCCTGGGTCCAAAAATGGTGTTCCCCCTTCCCGGTCTCTAGAAGATAATTTAGCGTTAAAGTCCCCCGCTATAATCTAGTCTAAATATTCCCTTGAGGTTTGCATGTTATGCACAACCTTCCACCATCGCCTCTGACCATCTAGGTTTTGAGACCCATAAAAGTTTGTGATTAGAACGTGTTCCGTAGTGACATTATTCCTAAAAAGAGAAGTGAGAACCCCCTCCAGTGCAAGATGTTCTATTGCAGACCATTCAAGAGAGTTCCACAGAGTAACAATCCCCCCGAGGCACCTTGGGCAGCCACATCCATATGACCAAGCACCCCTCCAAATTCTCGTTGATCTGTTTTGGACATAAGATCTAATGACATCTTAGTCTCCCGTAAAAGCAAAAAATTAGTATTACGATTCTCTAAAAGTCTTCGAACAACAGATTGATGGGTTCTATTGTTTAAACCCCTCACATTCCATGATTGTATAATCATTGGTTACCCTGGGAGCAATAAGAGTCTATTGTCCTCACCGATCCTCCCGTGATCAATTTGTCTCCTTGGGCTGCTAGCAACTCCTTATTGGATCTTCTACCTACTCCCCGAGAATTGCTGTTTTTTGATCTTTTTTCTACCTGGGTTATCCCCAAAGTTGGCCTTTCCCTCGTTCTTCTCTCGGTATTCCCATGCCGACATCCCGAGATACCGTCTCGCTCCCGGTTATGCACTACTAAAGCCCCTGAACACACTGGCTGTGATACCTCACGTAGTTCAACTACTCGCTGTATGACGGGAGGAGAAGAGAGAGGGAGTTGCCCGGGAATATTAGAAGTTTCCTTAATACCCTCCATGCCCTCCATAAATTGTTCCTCTTCGTCAACCAATGACTTAAATATCTCATACCTATTGGCAGGTCTGAGATGGGATTGCTCCTTTCCCTCTTTTTTCTTTGTCCGTCTTTTTCTTCTCGGGTTGTTCAAAACCCTCTCTCTCGAGCTTCCCGGCCCCGAACGGTGCTATTAGAATCTTTATTAAGTGTTGCCTTATCCTCTTTAGGCAGGTTTGGCATTCCTAAAGGGGCCTCCATTTTAGCATTCATATTATTAGGGCAGAAACGGGCCAAATGTCCATGTTTGTGACAAACCCTACATCTAAAGGGTAGGGCCTCATAGTCCAGTTGTTGAATCCAGGAGAGACCTGCCAATTCAATTTCCATCTCTATCGGCAAAGGCTGGCCGAGATCCATCTCCACACATATTCTTGCATACACCGCCATGCTCCCTTCAAGTGTGTCTCTGGCAACACCCAGATGTCTTCCAATAGAATTGCCAATCCTTGCCAACACTTGCTCACTCCAGAATTCCATTGGGAGAGCATATAGTCGGATCCATACTGGGACAGCAGTAGGTTCAACTCGGGGATCGAATCCCACTCTCCATGGCTGAACAAATAGCCCAGCCGGGCCATGAATTTTCTTCTCCGACTCGAAAGCCTTATTTCTATCGGCCAAAGACGAAAAGCTAACAATAAAATATCCATTGCTAATAAACCACAATGAATACTCACCGTGAGGCTCCCAGCTTTGGCGGATCCAAGAGTGCAAAAAATTCAGGGAAGGACGTATACCCATGAACTTGCAGATTAAATCGTGATTAGCTCTGTAAATGACTGATTCTTCAACCATACTTGGCTCGATGACAATTTTTGGCTCTGGTTTCGGCCTACGGCAAACATCCATTCACACGAGGTGTTGTCGACCTATTCCCAGCAGTCGTGAAGAGCATTCTATATGCCATTTTTTGAGCTTCGTCGTTCTTTGGAGGAGAATTTTCTTTAAACAAATCTGCGTATGAGCTGCTACTCCCTGGAAAAGGAGCCGGAGAAGTCCCCATTGGACCCTCCTGGGGCACCGATCTAGCCTTCAGATCCACCGTACCCCGAAGGCACTTCTGCAATCCAGCTGATGCCCTAGATTTTTCGAAGTTCCAGAAACCCTAGTTCAGAGGAAAAAATCGCCAGAGCTCATTTTCCCGCCGTTTTTCCTACAAATTACTTTTATTAATATCTACCTATAATGTTATTTGGTTTCAATCAATCACACAAAAAAATGTAGTTTTTACAAGATTATAATTTAATACTTAGTCATTTCTTTTAAAATTTAGATCAAACTTTAGTTGTCATTCTTTGGTCCACAGTCTTCCTTTCATAGGGTACTTTTCATTTTCTAAATTAATGATATGGTTCTCTAATTAATATTTTTTGTTTATAACAACACTCATTAATTATTATTCTAACTAAATATAATATTTAAAGTTGTTAGTCATTTTTTTGTAACAAGGAATACTCCAAATTCAACACATTCATGCCAATGGGTTCTTAAATTTTTAGAAGAGGCTATAGTATATAGTGTTATTTCAATAAATGTCATTGAAAGGATGAATTGAATGCAAAAATATGCATTTAATGGTCTTAGTTTAAATTAATAATTGTATGGTAAGAGTTGCAAATGACACTGTTCTCAACAAAATATTTACCTTAAACAGTTTCTTCTAAAATTTATTTTTATTAAAATATTGAACTAATGAGAATATAACAATATCTTAATTTAAATTAATTTGAAACATACTGATAGGATTAAACAAAGAAAATTTTTATTGCACATTAATTAATTCATCTTTAGCTTTGTACATATATAAATACATACATTTACATCTCTTCAAAAGACTCTTGGTGCTTCACCCTCATCTAATTGTCTATTCAACTTCTCAACCTCCCATGAGGTGTAATAATGATAACCATCAAATAATATGAGAAGTACCTAACATCTCCTCATTACATTCTTTGGTATAGCAAATATTTGAAGGTGTTGATCATGACAAAAAGTGCACATTTTACAAGAAATTACTACTACCTTTAATTTGAGGGTAATAAAATTATGGTCTAGCTCTAGCTTGTGCTCTAGCTTTGGCTCTAACACTTTCGACCACATTAAAAATCTTCCATATGATGTTTCATTGTAGGTTGTGTCACTAGCATAGCCTAGGTCACAATTTTAAATTTCGATGTAGAAATCATTCACCTAAAGAATCCCAAGATTGTATTTCTCCATGGGGAAAATTTTGTTCATGACAAAAAATGCACGTTTTAGAAGAAAAAGATTACCATCCTTAATTTGAGGGTAATGAAATTATGGTCTAGCTCTGGCTCTGACACTTTCGACCAAATATAGTATCTTCCATATGATGTTTCACTGCAGGCTCTATCACTACAGGCTTTTCGAACATAGCCTGAATCACATCTATAAATTTCTATGTAGAAATCATGCACCTAAATAATCCCAAGATTGTGTTACTCCATGGGAAAACTGTGGTTTCTCTCAATCACCAAACTTCATCTTATCCTTGCTCTTTTCTAAGGACATTCAACATTTTTTCATTCTATTCCATTCTATCACATTCATCCATCCCCAATCAACATGTATTTTGCTAGTTATTTTATTTTTGTGCCATTAATGTTTCTTAGAGTAATTATTACCTCCAAAAATTTGACAAGGATATTGATTCTAACACCTAGTTGTCACATGTCTAGATTGTCCATAATGACTACAACAATTTATTTTAGGACTTCCATTCTCTGCATAGGTTTTGTTTTTTCACAAACTTGGTCTCATCACTTCCTGTTGGACCATCATAACCAAGGCTTTCATTCTTTGGCCTTACATTTGGTTCTATGGGCTTTCTCATACCTTGCCCATTCCTTCCCAATCATTTGCCATTATAACTCATTCTTTTCATTAATGTTGAGTCAATTTTTTTTGTGTGCTTTTCAAAACACCCAATTTCTTCATCAACACTATGGACTTCTATCATGATCCACCTTGGCAAGACTTTTTGTATGATAGACTATGTATTGATGAATGATAACTTGATGCCTAGTTTTGATGCATTTGGATGGTTATGCAATATTTATATTGATTTATCTTTGACGAATTTGGTACTGTTGATGTATTGTTAATTTGCAAGACCAGATAAAATCGTGGTGGAAGAGGTAAAATCGACCACTGAGAACGGGGTACTTGAAAAGGGAAATGATGATTATGGCGGCTTAGGGTAACATGAACAATTACCCTCATAAAGATGCATGCATTCTTGCTTCTATAGTGTCGTCAATAATCCAACCATCCTTAGCTCGAAGTTGGTAACCTATAAGTTACCGTAAATCTTCGGATAGGATAGACGATTGGATTATGATGAATTCACTCACCTTGTTTGATGCACTTGATTACTTGCTTTTGTTTACATATGCATTGTTGTGTAAGTGGATTTGGTAAATAATCCCCTTCGAAAAGGATTAATAGATATAGAGGTTCTATTAATTCTTGGTCCACTTAAATACCATACTAATGTTTAATATTAGTATAGGTATTTGAATTAATCAATGAAAGAAATGATTAATGTCTTATTGTTTAATTTAAATTAAATTTAAAGTAGTAAATATTGATGATTTAGATTTTATTTAAATCACCTTTTTTACCTTTTATGAATAAATAAAGAAATGAATGGATTTATTTGAGGTAAGATATTTTGAAAAAGGAAGAATCATTTTAAATTCAAATATCTCCCCTCTTGTCTCTTTGGGTAAAGCATGCATTTCTTTTGGTAGATGGCATTTATGTCGAAGGGGGACTTTAGGCCTTGGGTAGATGGATTTCCATGTTAAGAAGGTCGTGAGAAAGAGGAATTAGGATTCTTGGAAGGAGAGAAAGAATGAAGCTAAGACGACTTGGTTGGGAAATCAATGAAGAAGCTCGTAGAATTGGTATAAGGCCCTAAAGAAGGATCCATCGAGGAGACTCAGGTTGTAGTTACTCTCTCATGATTTAGTTCTTAAAATGCTTCTGTTTTATTTTTAAATTCTTAGAAGCCTCTGGATAAAATACGCTTGTTGTATTCGGCCATAATGGCCCGTTTCTTTCTAGCATGAAGGAATTTAGCATGCCTTGTATGATTGTTTTATTTAAAACTCATACAATTCGGCTTGCGCTTTTTGCTATTTAAAAGCCTATGTAAAAACCTTTGTTAATCAACCTGTGATGGCCTAGGAGTCGTGTTTTTCATTTTGAAGCATGAGGTTTTATACTCTGTTTGTCGAAGGTTTAGCAAGGATAACGCCCTAGTTAGTGGTTGTACGCTTCCTTTTTTTTGACTTGTGAAAATCGACTTGTGTCTCTTTCACTCCAAACCAAATCTAACCCCTATTTTTGTACGCTTCATGCCAAGTTTGAATGGTCTTTTGTTGGTCTTTTTGATGTTTTAAAGATGTCTAAAATAGGTGATTTTTCCCCATGTACCTCTCATCTTCCAACTAACATAAACCCATTTTCTTCGATTAGCTGAGCTAGGCTGTCACTGCTTGATTGCGTTGAAGCAATTTTACCTCTTATTTTAGCTTGTTTTGGGTTTTTTGGTGCCCTACCACTGTTGTATTCTGGGTTTCGCTGCATCCTGTCGTAGTGGCGGTTGGCAGAAAACCTTTCATCACCTTAATTAATCATCCCCCTAAGGCTTAACTTGTCATCTGCTACCATCGCGCCACCAAGATAAGTACAATAGGATTAGGGGATGAGTTTAATTTATCACCTGCTATCATCGTGCTATCACAGAGCGATGACAACACATGCAAATAGGCATGAGCAAGGGAAGGCCATCCTGACCTTCCTTGGGTGTTATCCCACATGGGATATGCCCTGGCGCTCTAAGAACCTTAAAGGTAGTCGACCTCCTTTATGTTATCGACCACAAGTTGTGGTCAGGGGCCGCTCCACTTAGTAGACACCCATACGCTAGTTGGGGGTACCTTTGCCTCTATGCCATGTGGATTTGTTTTGTCCATTAGTCATTGTTTGTCTGGGTTACCTGTGCTTTGTCACGTGGTACGCTATGGTTGGTTGTTGTTAACCTCCTGCCAATTGTGGGACGACTTTTAAGACCCTCTTGTTTTAAAGGGTGTTGGTTTAATCCCACACACCTGGTGTGGGGGCCTCCTTAATGCCTAAAAGAGGAAGGACTTCCTCTTAGAGGTGACCACCCTTAGGTAGTCACGAGGAACCTGCTCGGGTTTCCTTGGTATTAGTGCCAGTGGTTGGGTACGAACTGGGTTGTTGATGGTTGATCTTTCCATTTGTTGTTTGACCTACCTTATTATCATTGTTGACTATGTGGTTAAGTTAGTGGTCTTAACGAAAAACCGCATTTTTGTTTAGAATGATGGTTTATTTATTAAAATGAAAAGAATGATATTTCGCTTATTTAAAATAAGAATAATATTTGTTTATTTAAATTGAAGGATATTCAATTGATTAAAGAAAATGGTTTTTGTAAGAACTTAATTGGTTAAAAGTATGGGCTTTTAATTGATTAAAGAAAATGATTTTTGTGAGTATTTAATTGGTTAGAAGTATGACCTTTTAATTGATTAAAGAAGAAATGGTTTTTGTGAGTATTTAATTGGTTAGAAGTATGAGCTTTTAATTGATTAAAGAAAATGGTTTTTGTAAGTATTTAATTTGTTAGAAGTATGGGCTTTTAATTGATTAAAGAAAATGGTTTTTGTGAGTATTTAATTGGTTAAAAGTATGAGCTTTTAATTGATTAAAGAAAATGATTTTTGTGAGTATTTAATTGGTTAGAAGTATGGGCTTTTAATTGATTAAAGAAGAAATGGTTTTTGTGAGTATTTAATTGGTTAGAAGTATGGGCTTTTAATTGATTAAAAAAATGGTTTTTGTGAGTATTTAATTAGTTATAAGTATGGGCTTTTAATTGATTAAAGAATATGGTTTTTGTGAGTATTTAATTGATTAGAAGTATGGGCTTTTAATTGATTTAAGAAGAAATGGTTTTTGTGAGTATTTAATTGGTTAGAAATATGGGCTTTTAATTGATTAAAGAAAATAGTTTTTGTAAGTATTTAATTGGTTAGAAGTATGGGCTTTTAATTGATTAAAGAAAATGGTTTGGTTGAGTATTTAATTGGTTAGAAATATGGGCTTTTAATTGATAAAATAAAATGACTTTATAGGTATTTAATTAACCAAAAGTATGGGCTTTTGGTTGATTAATTTAAAAGGGAATGACTTGACTCATCGACAAACGAACATTTCTCCTTAAGGTCTGGTAGGTTACAACAGCATGCTCCCAACTCGCACCACCTGCTTAATGACAAACCTTGCTCCCTTGCTTTGGCCATGACAACCTTAACGAAGGCCATCGTTAAACTCAATGACATCTCATTCCATACTCTCGAACGGAGGCACAAACACGTACAATGATGGCAAGAAAGGAGTCACTTGGACGCGGGTAGGACTCGAGGAGTAAGTCCTACCATATTATTCCCCAATTAAATTGGTGATGCCCTCGATGCCACACGCAGGTGCTCCTTATTGAACAGGTCCATCTGAAAACTTCAGGACCCTCTGATCTAAACCCGTAGGACTACTGCACTCACTTTGGCAGCTTTCTCTGCATAACTTTCAGGATGCCTCATCGACAAAACACTGTGCAGGGTTAGGGTGATCAATCCTTACCTACACACTTTCTTACATGGTGGAGGCTCCTCCACTTAGGTACAAAACCCACTTTCCACAAGGTACTCACCATGTTTCCAACTAACGAAAGCAACAACCTTCCTAGATAATTAATAACTCCTTGACATTCATTACCTTGGCCAACTGACTTGGCATCTGCCATCTCCACTTTACCTCTGCAGACAATGACTGAGTTGCCTTCGATACTTATGCAACCAACCCTCTGCTCTTCTCCAGGATAACTATCGTTGCAATGAGATACCTCATGAAGCACAATCCATAGAGAATCAAACTGAACTTACATCCCTTGAGTCCCTTAATATCATAGCATGCCCCAAAGACCAACTCACCAAACTGCACCTAACGCTCTTCACATTAGTGCTTCGGCTCACGAGTGTCCCTCCTCGCGATCGACTCTTTCTTTGAAGTCACATGATCTGAAAACTATGCCTCTTTTTGAACTTGCATTCCATCACACAACTTGTCCATTTAAAACTAACCCTCTGCTCTTCTCCAGAATAATTATCATTGCAATGACATACCTCTTGAAGCACATCCTACAAAGAATCAAACCATTGGCTAAAATTGCATCCTTTCAACTCGTGGTGCCTTTTGAACTTCAGCGGTCTCTCCAAGACAGGACCGTGGTAATATAAAATCCTTACCAAGCTCCACATGAGCCCCTTTCCCATCGTACTTCGATGGTCTATCCAAGACAGGACCATGGTGAGCTTGACTCCCACCAACTTAACCCGTCATAAGCCCTTTCCTTTTAGACTTCGACAACCTTACTTTGACTGTGGCAATCCTTGATCCTTGCCAAGCTCAAACATGAGCCTCTTTCCTTTTGGATGAATAGCCTGATTTTGGCTTACCACTCAAAAATATTGGACTTAACCTCACCTCTCCTTGATGCAAGACTCCTGCCAACTGACTTTCTCATCCTGGCTATAAAACCTTCAACAACAACCACACTTTACCCCTCATTATGGCAATAGCTTAAGCAACACATAAGACAACAAAATGAACCAAGGCTAGGCATGTGATCACTGCAAAGCGGTGGGTATAAGGTAATCTGATTGCACAACAAGCCAACGTGACATCCCTATTGACATCCAAACCATCTTGGCAAACTCCCTTGGAAACCTTTTAGCGTTTTGACTTAACTCATGCCATGGCGCACACCAACCAGGACACTTCTCAAGAGGTCATCCATCCCAGTATTGTTCTATTGGAAATTGCTTAATTTTTAGTAAAACACTGAAACGAATTCACAGAAGCTCTGAACTCGCTAACTCACTATCCCATCCCATTGCCATGGAAATTTTGCCTATCTTCGGCACGATACCCTTGCAACTTGACAACTCAACATGCTAAATTTACTATGCCCCTTAGGATCTTCAGGCTTCCTTTAGACTGCTTCCTCAACATGGACCTTTCCTTAACTTTTGAGACATGCCACATCCCTCCTTCAACCATGATGCCAACAACTTGGCCTTTCCATTTTCCAAGTTCCCTTCAAGCCGTAAAGATAATTTTCCCATACTTCAAACTTTTCATGGCACCTAATGGTTAAGGGACTTGATGGCACGAGTCCCACTAGCATGGCGACTTTAGTCCCGATCGCTAGCACTTCCACCTACATCCCCCTTACGACCACCTCGATGGGTCTAAGGGCGGACTAGACTCGGACACAACCAAACTGTTGCCCCCCTTGGAAAACCTTTTGAACACTGAGAATAATTTTCAAAAATCGAGCATACACTTAGGCACATGGCAACCTTGCCAACCTTCTCCACACTTAGAGGGATTTTTAGCAACTAACAAGTATGATAGGATCCTAGAGAAAAACCAATGCGAAAAC
The DNA here is from genome assembly GCA_028583015.1 of Wollemia nobilis. Classification (NCBI taxonomy): domain Eukaryota; kingdom Viridiplantae; phylum Streptophyta; class Pinopsida; order Araucariales; family Araucariaceae; genus Wollemia; species Wollemia nobilis. The sequence continues at coordinate 6,212,193 of JAQPPZ010001417.1, read as the reverse complement.
TTTACTCAGGCTGCAAGAAAAGTACGATAGGATCCTATCCGAGATGGCTATGATAGTAGGTGATAAGTTAAACTTGTATGACAAGAAACTTAGGCTATGAGACAAGTACGATAGGATTAGGGGACGGGTTTAATTTATCACCCGCTATCGTCGTGACATCATGAAGCGACAACTCCGCATGTGGATAGGCACGAGCAAGGGAAGGCCATCTCAGCTTTCCTTAGGTATTATCCCACATGGGATATGCCTTGGTGCTCTAAGCACCTTAAAGGGAGTCGACCTCCTTTATGTTATCAACCACAAGTTGTGGTTGGGGGCTGCTCCACTTAGTAGGCACCCATGCACTAGTTGGGGGTGCCTTTGCCTCTATGCCACATGTATTTGATCTATCCATTAACCGTTGCTTATCTGGTTTGCTTGTGCTCTGTCATGTGGTACGTTGTGGTCGGTTGTCGTTAACCTCCCGCCAATTATGGTGTAAATTTTAAGACCCTCTTGTTTTAAAGGGTGTTGGGTTAATCCCACACGCTTGGTGTGGGGGCCTCCTTAATTCTTGAAATTGGAAGGACTTCCCCTTAGAGGTGACCACCTCTAGGTAGTCACGAGAAGCCCGCTTGGGTTGCCTTGGTATTAGTGCTAGTGGTTGGGCACAAACTGGGTTGTTGCTACTGGATCTTTCCATATGTTGTTTGAACTGCATTGTTGTTGTTGACTATGTGGTCAAGTTAGTGGTCTCAAATGAAAACCCCCCTTTTTGTTTAGAACGATGGTTTATTTATTAAAATGAAAAGAATGATATTTTGTTTATTTAAAATAAGAATAATATTTGTATATTTAAATTGAAGTAAGGATAATCAATTGATTAAAGAAAATGGTTTTTGTAAGTATTTAGTTGCTTAAAAGCATGCGCTTTTAATTGATTAAAGAAAATGATTTTTGTGAGTATTTAATTGGTTAGAATTATGGGATTTTAATTGATTAAAGAAGAAATGTTTTTGTGAGTATTTAATTGGTTAGAAGTATAGGCTTTTAATTGATTAAAGAATAAAAGTTTTTTATAAGTATTTAATTGGTTAGAAGTATGAGCTTTTAATTGATTAAAGAAAATGTTTTTTGTAAGTATTTAATTGGTTAGAAATACGGGCTTTTAAATGATTAAAAAAAATGGTTTTTGTGAGTATTTAATTGGTTAAAAGTATGAGCATGATTAAAAAAAATGGTTTTTGTGAGTATTTAATTGGTTAAAAGTATGAGCATTTAATTGATTAAAGAAAATGATTTTTGTGAGTATTTAATTGGTTAGAAGTATGGGCTTTTAATTGATTAAAGAAGAAATGGTTTTTAAAGTATTTAATTGGTTAGAAGTATGGGCTTTTAATTGATTAAAGAAAATGGTTTTTGTGAGTATTTAATTGGTTAAAAGTATGGGCTTTTAATTGATTAAAGAAGAAATGGTTTTTGTGAGTATTTAACTGGTTAGAAGTATGGGCTTTTAATTGATTTAAGAAGAAATATTTTTTTTGATTATTTAATTGGTTAGAAGTATGGGATTTTAATTTATTAAAGAAAATAGTTTTTTTGTAAGTATTTAATTGGTTAGAAGTATGGGATTTTAATTGATTAAAAAAAATGGTTTTGTTGAGTATTTAATTGGTTAGAAATATGGGCTTCTAATTGATTAAAGAAAATGGCTTTATAGGTATTTAATTAACCAAAAGTATGATATTTTGATTGATTAATTTAAAAGGGAATGATTTCTATGGGTTTGATTGAATATTAGATGAAATAATTAGTGTGAGAAAAATATGAGGTTTCCTCCTAATGTTTGAATGAATGATTTATGCATAATTATATTGTGTATATTGTATAGTTACAATTGGTCATCCAATTTATAGATGCATATGTTTCATAAGTCATTTAGCAAATGCATTTAGTTGCATGCTTTATAAGATCTATGAGTTGTCTTAATCCCTTAATACCTATAGACACCTAAAAGTTGCACATGATCGTTCGTAGACACTTGCAGGCCTACATAGACACCTGTAGGCTTGCATAGGCACTCATAGGTTGTTATAGGCCATCATAGGCCATCATAGATCATCATTGGCCATCATAGATCATCATAGGCCATCATAGATCATCATAGGCCATCGTAGGCCGTCATAGTTGTCTATAGGTGCAAAAACCTACAAAACTATACAAAACGCATCCAAAATGTCTTCTATTCTCAGGAGGGCTACCTACAAGCCCCTTAAGGCCACCTAAGCCATTTCTTATACCTAATTAGGGCTCCCATGGGACCATTCCCTAAAAAAAACCTTAATTATACTAATTACATTCTAATTTGCAAGTGACTTTCCACTTAAAGTGCACTTTATCACTTAATTAGGTTTAATTAGGGTTAAGAGCTAAATTAGCCCTAATCATCCCCTCACACATGTGTGCACCCAAATTAGTTAGGATATTTTCTAGAATACCTAACTCAACCCTCATCTAACCTAGGGACTAACTAACCAGAGTTAACCTTAATCCTAGCTCACACATGTGCACCTAGGATATTTCCCTTAGGGTACATGAAGGTATGACTAAGCATACCACTTCATAAACCCTAACTTTATCATGATATGACTTACCCTAGAGTCTAGTACACCTAAATCCCCCCTAACCTTGGGTCCCTCTATAAATAGAGGACCATTTCCTTCATTAATCCCTCTCCCTTTTAGTCAACATGCCTAAACTCTACTGAAATTGTACCAGAATACTTTCTGATAATCCTGCACCTAATAGACAACAAAAAACATTATCTGGAACACATTTGGATAAAAAATTCTCACCAATAGTCAATAACAATCCAATTCGTACCCTGCCCTATGAACCCGAGATCTAGTTCACATGCCACCATGCAAACCAACCCTACAACGATTTTGTAGCATCAAATCAGGTATACATCAGTTTTAGATAGTTTCGATAACATTTCTATCAATTTTTATCATGTTTTCCTTCAATTTTATGTTGATTTGTCTTCATAAATATCGGGCCTGATCCAATACAGGTCCCCAAATGCACTAAGTCCTTTTTGTAGGCCCAAAGTAGGTACAAAGTACATCATTCAAGTAGACTACGAGTGGCACACACACACATAAGCCCACCTACATTGAGGGTATCAAAAAGACTTTGCAAGTTCACCCATATTTGCATTGAAAGAGAAAGAAATACTTGTCTCAAGAGAGACTATATTGTAACACTCTTTTTAATTCAATAGTAAAAGGACACTTTGCACATTGTTCTATTAGTTTTAGAATTGGTGACTTTTCGCATGTTACAATACCATCAACTGAGCGATGGAGAAGCAAGAAGGATAAGGAAGACTCTTAGATCCAAGACATTGACATTTTTGGTGCATATTGTAGTGAAGCTCTTATGGAAAACTTATTGAGGAGTAGGTTCTAGCATGAGTAATCTCCTAGTTTGAATAATTATGTAATGCTCTATTCACTTAGTGTGGTGATAATTTTACCCTACTTGGGTTATGTAATGATTTAATTTATGAATAGAAGATGTATATTTTGCTTGTTATAAATAAAGGATCTATGATTTCATAGTTTCATAAGCTATTATATTTTGTTAAATGTTTTAGATAAAAATTACATCTTATTATATATCTCCCTTTGATGATATTATAGATGTATCCAATGTTTAATTAAGTGGGTAGACTTAATCACATCCCTTTTAAAGGAAAGAATGATTAGGAGATCTTGATGGTTTAATGTAGTTTAGATGATTAGAAATAGTATCTAAAATAATTATGCTTATGTGTTAGAAGTAGAAAAAGAAACCTAAGGGATTATGGGATCCCTTATGGAGGAACTTTAAGTAATATTATTCTTCAAGGAACTTTCATAAAACTAAACTAGTTAGATGCACAAAAACATCAATAGATTAAGATAAATAATTTTAGTTATCACTAGGAGTGAGGGATGGAATAAGTTAGCTCATAGTGGGATGAGATTGATAGCTTATTTGCATTACGCGTAGTGCACCTGCATAGATAGACTTATGTATGGTGTAGTGATGGACGTATCCTTTCAACAAATAAAAAGAGATAAGTTAACTAATTTGTGGAGATAATACTGATAACTTATTTACAATATGCTTAGTATACCTACACAAACAGACTTATGTATGGTGTAGGGATGGGCGTATCCTTTTGATAGATTAAGAAAGGGGATAAGTTGGATCATCATGGATATGAGATAGACAACTTAAAAACATTATATTAGGCCGTAGATAACTTCATAGAATGACATATGTTGGATAGGGATATGCAAATCCCTATCGAGTATATGTTTCTAATTTTTTCCTTAGTTTGTTAGATTTTTTTGGTCATTAAAAATTCAACAACATGGCCTTTGTCATGGCCACCATCACTATCATCAACGATGTTTAAATACTCAAACTCTTCATCATCACTATGCACTTCAACAATATGATATTTAAAATGGCAAATACAATCAATGAGATCATGGCACTTATCTTCAACACCACCAACAATGTTCAAATTACCAGTATCAGAAGAAAAATTTATCCTTTTGATAAGGTTGCTTGTGTCACATCAAACAACTTCCACTATAGACTTCAATTCACTAGGATCACAATCAAAACCTATCTTTTTGATAAGGTTGTTTGAGTCACAATAGACAACCTCTATAGCACCAATATAACTAAGTCTTCTCCTAACTTAAAAAAAGTAAACTCAAAACTTTTTCTTTTGCTACTCAACTATGGTGTTAAAAACTTAAGAATACTTGAATAATAAAACTTGAATAACACCAATTTTTCAAACCTTATATTGGCCTCCTTTGTAGCAAGCTTGCTTGGTGATTCGATCCACCTAATTGCTGTCCTAGTTTTGTAATTTATGCAGCTTCAACTCCTTGATATTTGCTGCCCTAAACTTATATATTTTGTAGCTCTTTGATGCTGCCTATTTCTCCTTCAATTTACTGTTCTAGGACCCTAAAATTTGTATCTATTAGCATTACCTTTAACTCTAAAATTTGGTGAGAAACTCCTCCAATTTGCAGCTATCTTTACCTCTTCAATTTTTGCTGTAAAGTCAGCAACCTATTTTTCTACAAGTCAGCCTTCAAGCCTTCAATGGTAATCTTCAAACCTCTCAAATCTGATGGTCTCTTATAGTTTCTTTCTCCTTCAATCTTCTTGTCAAATTCTGACTTCAATATTGGCCTTTTTGTTGGTCTTCTTATCAAGAATATAAATGTCTTGAGGTCTTCAATAATCTCTTCCAAAATTTGGCAAACTTCTTGCCAAATCCTTCTTCATTTTGGGCTTGTTTTCAGATGACAACAATTGGTCCAAATTATTCTCTCTCAGGAACTTCTCCTTGCTAGAAATCTTCTCCTTTGAGTTTCTCTTGAATTTCCTCTAATGACCTTCTTCAACTCCTCTCCAATGGCCTTCTTAAAATTCTTCAATGAGGATTTTCTATCCTTCTCCTTCTTTCTCCTTATACCTTTTCTTGAGACCTCTCCTCTTGGATCTTCAAATTCTACAACTTCTCTTCAATAGGACTTTCCTAGTCCTCTATCTTCAATATTCAATCTTCCAAAATTGGAAGTTCTTGAATGGGACCTTTCTCTTGGGTCTCCTCCTTCTAGAGCTACTTTTTTCTTCACTCTGAAGTCTTCAATATTTATATTTATATGAGAACCTCCTTATTTTTTCTCCTCAATCTTCAATTTGCAATGGGACCTTCTTTCTTGGACTTCCTACTTGATCTCAAGTCTTCAATGTGGGTTCCTTGGCCTCTTCCTCTCTTCTCAATCTTCTACTTGGAATATTTAATCTGCAAATCCTGCAATGAGACCTTTTTCTTAGGCCTCCAAATATTCAATCTTCAACTTGTTGCTTCAAGTACTGGATTGATTCCAAAGAAGATATTCTTCCTCGCTTTTGTAGAAAGCCTCTTAAATTTATTTGAATCTCCTCTTTTTTGCAACAAAGTATTAGAAAATGATAATAGTATTTTCTTTAAATCTAAAGAAAATGAACTTCACTAATTTATTTGTCAATCTAGTGGAATCAATGTTGAGTCCTAGTCTTCACATGTTTTTCTACAACTCTGTGGAAAGACTCTAACCAAATGCAATTTTAGAAATTTTGAAAATGAGATTTCCTTTCTGCTCTCAATATCTGTTGTGTCTCTCTCTATTTTATATCAATCAACCTAGTGCTCTGATACCACTGTTAGCATTTGATGTTATAAACTTAAAGGAAATGCAACCATAAGTAGTAAAATAAGCATGCAATATTATATCTATGATAATGACAATCTAATAAGAAACTAAATAGCATGAGAAATTTCTAAAATAAATTATAAAATAGCCATTAATTAAAGATAATGAAAATTTGAACTTGTTACAATATGTGGAAATCTCAATGCTCCATCCTTCATACAAGTTATATATTGGATCTAATATAGTCTATCACCTCTACTACTCTTGCTTGATATCTTTCTTAACTCATCTACCAAAGGCTTATATATAATGTGACATGACTCTTGGCCTTCCACCTTCCTATGAATCCTCATCTTCTTATTTTAAGGACTCATGTACATGTGGACACCATACATATTTACATCATTGCACATTCTAATAATACTTATGCGTTTATTACATTACATAAAGTAAATACTCAAGCCTTAATCTAAGACACTCTCCTAATCTAATGATGTACCCAAGATGGTGCATTTTTTTTTTGGTAATTAAGGATCAAATTCATTGCAATCGGGTTTTCAAGGTTGACCCAAAACCTTTTACAAAATCAGCTTTGAGCTGTTCCGAAACAAAATCAAATAAGAAAGACTATCTTAGGCAAGAAGAACCCAACAGGAGCCCCCAACTGAAACAGTTACAAGCACACGGCCCTCAGCATTCACCAACCCTCACCTCCGCGATTTCGCAACAAGGCGCGAAAAAGAGACAAGACCAGCCTCCCCGCGATTTCGTGACAAGTCGCGAAAATGCGACATGTCGCGATTTCGCGACAACCGCCGACCAACAGCAACCTTAGCCAGCAACTCCGCGATTTCGAGACAGGTCACGAAAATGCGACATGTCACGATTTCGCGACATCAAATTGCCCTCTGCTTTGCCTGTACGCCCGACCGCAAAATTTTGACAGGTCGCGAAAAAGCAACATGTCACGAATTCGCGACATCAAACTGCCACCAGCGGCGGTTCCCAGCATCGCCGCGATTTTGCGACAAGTCGCGAAAATGCGACATGTCGCGATTTCGCGACAGCAATCAGACTTCTGCACCGGAGCCTCCTCCACGTCGCGAAATCGCGACATTCTAGCAAAGCGCTCCCCACTGCCACTTTTGGTCGCGAAATCGCGACGACTATCCAACCTGCATCTTTTGGGCGCGAAAACGTGACAAGTCACGAATTCGCGACATTTTTCGGTCAACGCCTCACCTCTTCGACTTTGACCGCGAAATGGCGACACGTCGCGAAATCGCGACAGTTTCCTTCTGAGCTCAACACTGCTTCTTTTAGGCGCGAATTCGCTACATTTTTCGGACAACCCTTTGCCTCCTCGACTTTTGGTCGCGAAATCGCGACAACTATCCAGCCTTAGTTTTTTCTCATCACTGCATCTTGTGGGCGCGAAAACGCGACAAGTCACGATTTCGCGACATTTTCTGGTCAACGCGCCACCTCCTCGACTTTGACCGCGAAAAGGCGACACGTTGCGAAATCGCGACAGTTTCCTTCTGAGCTCAACACTGCTTCTTTTAGGCACGAATTCGCACCAAAATTCGGTCAGCCCCTTGTCTCTTCGACTTTTGGTCGCGAAATCGCGACAACTATCCATCCTTAGCTTTTTTCCAAGAGTGCATCTTTTGGGCGCGAAAACGCGACAAGTCACGATTTCGCGACATTTTCTGGTCAACGCGCCACCTCCTCGACTTTGACCGCGAAAAGGCGACACGTCGCGAAATCGTGACAGTTTCCTTCTGAGCTCATCACTGCTTCTTTTAGGCACGATTTCGTGACATTTTTCGGTCAACCCCTTGCCTCCTCGACTTTGATCGCGAAACGACGACGAGTAGCGATATCGCGACAGTTTCCTTCTGAGCTCTACACTGCTTCTATTACGCGCGATAACGCGACAAGTCACGAAATCGCGACAGCAAATGGTCAAAGCCTCTCCTTCTCTGTGTTGACCGCGATACAGCGACACGTCGCGATATCGCGACGGTTTTGAACCGAGGTCATACTTGCCTTTTTTGGTCGCGAAAACGCAACAAAACTGCTTTAAGGGACAGAAAACAACACTTCCTATTTCCAGACTCCACAGATGCATCAGCATTGGCGATCATTATGGATAAGCTTGTCAACATCACTTGGAACCCCGAGTTCCCAAGTGACCAAACCGTCGGTTTCCACCCCTAAATTGGCTAAGGCATCAGCAGTTTTGTTAGCTTCCCTGAACACGTGCTGGGCCCTTTGCTCATTCCTGGCATGGTAGAGGATCCTAGCCTCTTCGATGACAGTCTTAAACCGCCACGGAGGAATATTCCCGTTGCTTAGAAGGTTTATGATTTGTAGAGAATCTCCTTCAATAATGAGGTTGTCTTCAAACTCCTGAGCCATTTGGAGACCCCTCCAAAGCGCTCTTGCTTCCGCCTCGTTGTTTGTCCTGGTTCCCAACTGCTCAGAAAAGGCCATCACCAGTAAGCCTTGATGATTTCTCACAACTCCTCCAGCCCCTGCTATGCCCGGGTTACCTTTGGAAGCCCCATCAAAGTTAAGCTTAAGCCATCCAGCTGGGGGCGGTTTCCACCTGACATTAACTCTAGGATTGATCTTGGGGGACACGGAATTCTCAACCAGGTCGAGATTTAAAGAGTGGGCGATTAGACTTTCCCAGAGGGGAGGATTGCGAGCTTCAAGAGGAATAAGGTTAACGTTTTCACGGGCGAAGGAAAGGATCTTATTGGTGATGGAGGTGGCATCATTGCACGACTCATGGAAAGCTCTATGGTTTCGTTCAAGCCAGATCTGCCACAGAAAATGATGGAGACAGATTTTCCAGAAAAACTTCAACCTAAGGCTAACAAAAGGATTTGGCCATTGGTGGAAGAGGTCAAGGATGGTGGCTGGTCTGACCCAAAAAATGCTAAAGGCTTGCAATAACCTGTTGAGGATGCTCGAAGAGACCGGCATTCAAGGAAAATGTGGAAAGTGGACTCCCAATTGGCCCTGCACAAACAACAACGATTAACGACTATCAAACCTTTCCTGATCAAATTGTCAATAGTAAGAATCCTGCCTTGAATCGCCAACCAAGAGAACATAGCAATTTTGGGAATAAGCTTTTTGACCCACACCAACTGAGTCTGAAGAATGGGGTCCTCAGAATCTACCATTAGCAAATAAGCAGATTTGACAGAAAACTGCCCACTTTCGGAAGCTGCCCAAATAATATGATCCTGCCCAGGACTATTGGAGATGAATTGTTGGTGCAATATGCTTTGGATTTCTTCTGACTCTGCTTCAAAACCAGGGATCCTTAACTGTTTCCACCTTAGCCTTCCTCTGTCCTGCCTCATGAAATCAGCAACTTTCCTACCATAGCGATTCTCAGTGATTCTTTTGACCCTAGCAAGGTGAGGAAACTGAGATAACGCTTCATCCTTGGCCCACCTGTCATCCCAAAAACTGATCAGCTGTCCGTTGCCAAGGACCCATCTTAGGCCCTTCTTAATGACCTCTCTGCTGGATAAGATGGCTTTCCAAAAAGCAGACCCTCGTCTGAGCACCGTATCATCAAGGAAGTCGGAGCCTTGAAGATATTTCCTTCTAATAATGGCAGTCCACTCATTCTCCTCGTTGTTAATAAGGCGCCAAGCTTGTTTAGCAACTAAAGCTGAGTTTAGGAGAGCAACTCTTCTCAATCCTAGCCCCCCGAGTTCTTTCGGCCTACAAACCTTGTCCCAGCCCACAAGGTGGATCCTCTGCTTTTCTTCAGATCCAGACCAGAGAAAGTTCTTTTGAATCTGTTCAATTTTTTGGAAGACTCTGGTCGGAGCTCTAAAAATAGAAAGAAAATAGACCGAAATGCTCTGTAAGGAAGCCTTGGTGAGGGTGAGTTTCCCAGCCTGAGATAAAAAGTGTCCTTTCCAACCAGCCAATTTTTTTTGGATTCTTTCAATCACTCTATCCCACATGGAAACAGACGGGGAACCGTAGAAGAGGGGAAGGCCAAGATACGTCGTCGGGAGAGACGCTATCGAACATCCCAAGATGTGAGCTATTCTAGCTTGTCTCTGATTAGGGGTGTTGAGGAAGTAAAGCTTACTCTTGTTGAAGTTCACCTTCTGCCCAGCCGCATCCTCGTAGAGTTGGAGGATGTGCTTAATCCTTTTAGCTTCCACCACAGACGACTGGGTCAACATCAAAGTGTCGTCCACAAATTGTTGGTGGCTAATAGGGTTGATGAGAGAGGTGGCTGTGATCCCCAAAATTAACCCTGCATTGCATGCTGATTTAATAGTTCTTCCCAGAGCCTCTGCCACAATGACGAACAACATCGGACTAATTGGATCTCCTTGTCTGAGCCCTCTGTGACTCTGGAAGAACCCAGCTGTCGTGCCATTGACCAAAACTGAGAACCAGGGTTCGGAGATGCACTCTTTTATCAGTCTGACCCATTGAGGATGAAAACCGAACTTCAGAAGAACAGCCGACAGGAAACCCCAGTTAATGCGATCAAAGGCTTTGTTCATATCAAGTTTAAGGGCTAAAACTGCCTTGTTGGTTTGACTAGCAGAGTGCAAAGCTTCATGGACAGTGATCACACCATCCAAGATTGATCTCCCCTTGACAGAGCTGCCTTGGCTAGGGTCAATAATGAGGGGCAAAATTTCTTTCATCCTATTGGCAATGGCTTTTGATAAGATCTTGTAGGACACATTGCATAGGCTGATCGGTCTAAAATCTGCCATGGACTCAGGAGAAGGGCCCTTAGGGATCAGGGCGATAAAGGTGGACTTGAACCCTCTTGGAATATGTTTAGAAGCCTAAAATTCTTTGATAGCAGAAATGACATCCGCTCCAACAATGTCCCAAAAAGCTTGGTAAAAACGAGGAGGGAAACCATCAGGGCCAGGAGACTTCTCAGGATCCATGCTAAACAGAGCTTTTCTAATTTCCTCATCAGTGAAGGGAGCGAGAAGCATACCATTAATGGCCTCATCAACCAAACTCGAAATGGATTGGAGGAGGGTTTTCGAGGCTTCCTCTTTAGATTGGGATTCATCCCCGAGGAGAGCACTGAAGTAAGCAACTGCTTCCTCCCTGATCTCAGTTAAATCTTGGGTTTTGGATCCATCAGCTTTGGTCAACTCTCTGATCTTATTATTACTTCTGTTCCTCAAGGTAGAAACATGAAAGAACTTTGAGTTCGAATCACCGTCCTTTAACCATAAAGCCCTGGATTTCTGTCTCCAGTAAGTCTCCTCACAAGCTAAAATATTATGATATTCTGACAGACTGGTAAGTTCCTCCTTCCTAGTAGCATCATCACTGTTACCATTCTGGATCATGTTGTCAATGACCTGCAACCTTTCCTCCACTTTTCCTTTGTGCTCAAACAGATTCCCAAAAACCTCCTTATTCCAAGATCTAAGGTTATTCTTTACTAATTTCAGCTTTTGAGCAAGAATGAAACCTGAACTTCCGTGACAGGGTTGCTGCCACCAATTGGAAATACTTTCTTTTAAATTCGGATGTCTGATCCACATAGTCTGAAAACGAAAGGGTTTTTTGAAAGAGTTTGACTTTGGGACCTCCAAGAGGATGGGGTTGTGATCGGAGGAAATTTTGGGAAAGGTTTGCAGGGTAGAGTCTCCAAACCCAGCAATCGCCTCCTTGGATAAGAAGAACCTGTCAAGTCTTTCCTGAATCAGTTGGCTGCCCGACCGCCTGTTACTCCAGGTATACTTGGCTCCTCTTAGCCTTACATCCATCAATTGGTTCGAGTTAACAAAATCATTAAAGTCTTCCATACTTCTAGAAGGGAGCCCTGATCCACCCTTTTTGTCTGATGAGTATAGCGGCGTGTTAAAGTCTCCTGCCACCATCCACGGGATGTCATGGAAAGCATCACCCAGTTTGCCAAGAAACTCCCACAAAGAAGCTCTCCCCTGAACAGAATTAGGAGCGTAAACATTGGAACAGATCCACGATCTATTGTTATCAATATTATGGAAGAAAACACTCAACACCCTGTCGTCCTCTTGGATGATACTGCCTTCCACTACCCGGGGGTCCCACAGAACCATGAGCCCCCCGAACAATCCTCTAGCCGGTAAAAACACCATTTCCCCTTGGCTCCACATCTTTTTTGCTATTGATTTTGACTGGGCTTCGTCTAGTTTTGTTTCCTGCAACATCAAAATTGTTGGATTGAATTGTCTTCTTAGTGAACTAACCACTCTCTGAGTGGGCCTTCCATTGAGGCCTCTCACATTCCATGAGAGAACCTTCATTTAGATTGTTTAGAGTTTTTCCCTTTCCCCCTTCCCTGAGGAGGTTTTCCTGATTTGTTATCTTCGAGCCCTGGGATAACTTGTTGAATCAGAGTTTTCTGCTTACCGCTGGCAATCTCATTGTCAGTCCTTATTCTATTGTGCTCTGCATTTGAGATCCTCCCCTTCTTTCTCTCACAGCCATAATCAATAGGTGACTTAGTCGTACTCCTGGTCTGCTTGGGGCTGAATTGAGGGGGATCTAACTGTTGGAGAACCGGGCTTACGCATTCCTCAAAAGTATCCAATTCTACCATCTCCGTCCTTGAATCTAACTCCTCCATATTTTTCCTGTATTCTCCTGATTTATGAGAAGGATCATCTGGTTGGTTTGGCAGGCTACTGCCTATGATGGTGGGGAGATCTGATTTCGAGAGCACCATCTCCTCCACCCTTCTCCTATATTCTTTGGGGCTTAGCCTTACCTCTCCCTGGGGTATTGAGGGGATGTTTAAAATGGGATTAGAAGGGCCCACCCTTGATGGGGAGTCTAGGGTTTCAGGGAGACCACAATGCCTGTTTCCTTCTTCTGGTTCCTCGATCTCCCCTTCTACTGGTAGATCGGCTAGAATATTAAACTGATTTGAGCTTGGAGATTTAGGGCTTACCTGGTTTTCCTGATCTTTGGTGTGAAGATGCTTATCTTTGCTCTGAGTCGGCCTTGCACCCTGGTTGACCTTCTCCTGGAAAATGTGGTTCTGTTTAAAAGGCCTAAACCCTCCTTTGCCAACAGGGCCTCTTTTTATAGGGGGGTTCCTAGGAAACCCTTTCTCATTTGCATGATTACCTTCAGATCTGAGGATGTCTCTGTTTACTGCTAGAGTAGGGCATTGATTCTGTAAATGGCCTTGTGATTTACATTCAGGGCAGTAAGCAGGCTTGTTTTCATATTCCATCGCCTGATATCTTAGATAGTTGCCATACTCTAGCTCCACAACATTTGGCAGCTCAGACTCAAGATTGGCATTGACGCAGAGTCTTGCATGAGTCATCCTTGACCTAGCCAAGGTTGCATGATCTATGGACACCAGTTCTCCGATCGTTCTGGCGATGCCATGAAGCCAATACTCGTTGACAAACTGTGCTGGAAGATTGGGGAGCCGCACCCAAATGGGAGCAGTATTGATATTCTGCTTTTCGGGGTCAAAGTCCTCCCCCCATTTCCTAAGGAAAAGGCTGCGTTTCCCTAGAAACCAGGGTCCTCCAGTGAGAACGCGGTTCGCATCCTCCTCATTGTTGAATCTTAAGATAAAAAACCCCCTGGACAGGGCAACCACCTCCAAGCTACCCACCGTCCTCCATTTGGATAGGGCCCAGGAACGAATAGTTTCTATATCTGGCCTTCCGCCCAGAAACTTACCCACTAAGGAAAACTCTTCCATGGCTAGACATGGCCCCATCGAATCAATGGGTGCCTTTACCCTGTTATTTACCGGGATGAGGGGCGGGAGCGAAAGAAAAACGTTCTTTCTCCCCTTGACTGTTTTCGCAAAGGATCGACCTCCTCTCGGACCCACACCGCCTGTCTGGGCCCCTTTGTCCGGGTCTTTTTGGGGAGGGTCGCGCGCTCTCTGGATGACCTCTGCTGCCACCGCTGACCTCCCATCCTCTGGATCCGTGCCTGGATCAGGCTCGAGGGTCCTACCCAAACCCTCAGAGCCATCTCGGCTTTTCCCGCCTAAACCTTTCAAATTCTCTCCGCTGCTCCTCTCCTCCATCGTCCTTCGAGTCGGGTGTAAGTAACCAAAGGATGTTTACAATGAGCCCTAGTACCCAAGATGGTGCATTAGAATGTACCAAATAATGTAATATATTCCAACAATTATCATAAAGATATTTACATCTAATCTGATGACTATAATGATCTTATGCATAGAACTTCCTCCTTGTGGTGGTAACTCTTCTACACAATCGATAACTAATGGATCCTCGCTAGTCATGGATGCTTTACAAAATGAAAGGGGGATCTATATATAGGGTGGATTTGATGGTTATTATAACCAATCAAACCACAACTACCCCAACCATCTTGCATTTTCTCCTTAACAAAACAACTTAACAATTAACACATTACATGATGGCTAAATATATTTTACTAATGTTATATAATCTCATGTTTCTAATTACATTGCAATTCATATGATTAAGTGCTAACAATATTTTTTTTGATCAAGTTGACTATTTACATACTTCCTACATAATTACAATGTATAATATAGATATTTTGTCAAACACTTTGTTATTTATTTTTTGAAGTGATGTCTACATCTATCCTCCCCTTTACATTAGTCAATGTTCTCAGCGACTTCCTACATTATCCTGTTGGGGTCTCAAACTCCTTTGTCTCAATAGGTTGAAATCCTTCCAATTCTTGTTGGACATTTTGAGTACCTAAGTCAAGTTGTCATTGATGTCACCGGATGAAGTCATCATTAATGTCAAGGAGCAAACCACCGTTGATTCAAAAGGTTTGAAAGAGCAATGAAAAAGGTTGATGGAGCTTCATAATATTTATTTAAATATTATGTGAAGCAAAACAAGAGGTTATTCAATTTAAATGATCTAATATTTAAATTATTTATCTAAATAATTTAAAATTAAATATTTTAAATATTATTCAACTAAGCTCTAAGGGCTAAGGTTTTGCGCCCTATAAAATTACTAACCCTCATCAACGTTTGACATTCTTCCTCGTTTAAATAAGGCACCGACGCCCCGAACACCCTGACGTCACTCATAAAGAAACCACGAAGCGCCGATGGGTTTCATTATAAAAATCTATGATATATAAGGATAAAGTCAAAAAAAAAATGACGAATTATGAGAAACAGTCATCAAAGAGTATATAAGAGCAAGCTACTTCGAAATGATATGATTGAATAAAAAATAACGGTGCAAAAATTGAGAATGCAACAACAGTAGTGATGACGCAGTAGAAAATGGGTTAAAAGAGTTAGTCAGCCTTTGTATTGGTATCAGAGCTGGTTCCTTCGAAAAAGGTTTAACAACTTGAAGGAAGTTCTTACAAGAACACAAATGGCAAAGAAAGGCAAAAGTAGAACCATGAGACACAAGAAGAAACGAATACCTATGGTCATGAAAGAAAAGGAAGATGAGTTTAATATTGTTGTGTTGGGAGGATAAATGGAAATATATTCAAGAGATGAATCAAGTAATGGAGAAATATCTAGACTGATAAAGTTTTGTACCAGATGTGGAAAGACAGGTCATCATGCAACTTATTGTTCACAAGAAGGTGAAGAATGTTTTGTTTGTGGAAAAATTGGTCATGATGCAAGTTATTGCAATGGGTTTGATAGCAATGAAGATGAAGATGATTCTCTCAGATTTGAAGTTCTAAAGAATGAGTTTGAAAAAGATAATAGGAATAGTCGAAGCAGTATCAAGAAGAAACTCCACTTTGGATAATAGAAGAAATTGAAGAAGAGAAAGATTTAGAAAAAGAAAAGGAGGAAGCCACTCTTAAGGAACTTATTGAATTTAAAAGAGAGAATTTAGAATTGAAGGCTCAAATACAAGAAGATGAGAAATGTAAAACAAAGCTTCTACATGATATCTCTGACTTGAGAGATAAGGTTGAAAAAGCAAGAAGAGTTGAAGAAGGTATGATTAAACAATCAAAGGTAAAAGAGATAGAATGTGAAAGGCTTATGATTACTATTGAAGAATTAAAAAGGGAGAACTTAGGATTAAGGGTTCAAGCTCAAGAATATGAGAAAGCAAAAGCAAGGTTTCTATAGGAACTCATCAACTTCAAAATCAAAGCTGAAGAGACAAGAAAAATTGAAGAAGGTATGGCCAAAAAATTAAAGACAAAGGATCTAGAGTGTGAAAGATTAGAGCATGAGATAATTTCACTAAGGATGGAAGTAAAAGGTTCCAAGGACAAGTTACACAAATTTGAGGAAAATTCAAAGACTTTGGATAGGATTATCAATGCACAAAGGTCATCAGTCACCATGACAGGACTTAGTTCTAAAGAATAACAAGGGAAACATAAAATAGAAAAAGGAGAGTCAAGCTCAAACACTAGAAAAAAAGAAGAGTCAAAAGAAGTAAGTAAAAGAGAGAGTGATACTTCTAAGGAGAAGTTGGACAATATAAAGTTCAACAAGGAAAGGAACAATGCACAAGTAAGGAATAGATGGAACATAAAACATGTAGAAGAGACTAAGAGACCAATGGGGTCTAGGAAATGTTTCTTCAATGGAAGATGTTTTTCATGTAATAGGTTTGGGCACATGGCTTCACAGTGCAGGACCAATGAAAGACATAAATATGGAAATGGATAACTTTTCCATGGGTATTGCTACTCATGTAATCAGTTTGGTCACAAGGCAATAAATTGCAGGGTTCATGACATAAGAGGATATGGCTTCACTAAGAGAAATACTAAGATATTTACATCTCCAAAGCATAATAATATCAAGTGTTATAAGTGCAATAATGATGGTCACACAACAAAGTGGTGTAGAGCAGATATTTCAAAATCAAGCAGGAACAGGAACATGAATATAGATATGAATAGGAACATGAACATGGATATGAACAAAAAAAGGAACATGGATATGAACAGAAACATGAACAAGAACATGGACATAGAAAGGAACATTCAAAGGAATCAAAAGGATTAGATGAGAAGGAAAGAGGACTTTCAAAAGGTTCAAAAAGGTATGACTTCAAAAATATGAAAAAAGAAAGCTAAAAAAGAGGAACATTGCATGATGGAAGTAGAGATACTCCCACTCTAGAATTAACCACCTCCAAAGGAGGTGGGGGAGGGTCTAAGCTAAGAGTCTCATTCTTAGTCCCGATCCCCAAAGGTGACCCTTTGCCATTGATGTCAAAGGGGGAGAGATTTGTGTAATGGAGAGAGATTTGATATTTAAGAGAGCATTGAGCCAGGGGGAGCAATGTCCCAGGGGGAGTAGAATAAAAAGAAAGGTCAAAGTTTTAGTAAAAAGAATATGGGTTGCCATCAATGACAAAGGGGGAGATTGTTGGACATTTTGAGTCCCTAAGTCAAGTTGTCATTGATGTCACCGGATGAAGTCATCATTAATGTCAAGTTGTCATCGATGTCAAGGAGCAAACCACCGTTGATTCAAAAGGTTTGAAAGAGCAATAAAAAATATTGATGGAGCTTCATAATATTTATTTAAATATTATGTGAAGTAAAATAAGAGGTTATTCAATTTAAATTATCTAATATTTAAATTATTTATCTAAATAATTTAAAACTAAATAATTTAAATATTATTCAACTAAGCTCTAAGGGCTAAGGTTTGGCGCCCTATAAAATTACTAACCCTCGCCAACGTTCGACATTCTTCCTTGTTTAAATAAGGCGCCGATGCCCCGAACACCCCGACGTCACTCATAAAGAAACCATGAAGCGCCGATGGGTTTCATTATAAAAAGCTATGATATATAAGGATAAAGTCAAAAACAAAAATGATGAATTATGAGAAAAAGTCATCAAAGAGTATAGAAGAGCAAGCTACTTCGAAATGATATGATTGAATAAAAAATAACGATGTGGAAATCGAGAACGCAATAGCAGTAGTGATGACGCAATAGAAGAAGGGTTAAAAGAGTCCGTTAGTATTTGTATTGGTTACCACCAGAGGAATGTGCTGGGATTTACTTAGATCTTCGTGAGGCGTCAGTGAGCTATCTACGGATGAAGAATGTTGTATAAATGACACAGTGGTATAAGAAAATCGAAATAGAAAAGTAGATGGTGAAATATCGTAGCAGGCAGAGATTAAGGAATAGAATCCATTCATCATTGTTATTTGGGGTAAGCCAATATAGATAAGAAAAGGAGTTTAATGCCACATATACTACATGTGGCGCATCAGTACCGTTGGTTAAAAGGACCTGTGAGTAGCGCTATTGTAACAGTGGTGAGCAGTTTAAATCCTGTGGGTAGCACGCGTGTCTATAAAGCTTTTGGTATGCTATATCAATTGTATTAAAATGTCACGGTATTCTTTGAAGGTAACAATATTTTTAAACTTCAAATACTTTTATATTGGGTGTGCATCAAAGAGAAAGAACGGTGGAGTAATAAGGTTTGTCATAAAGTGTATTATATTATTGAAATTAAGGGTTAGGTATTATTAGGAGAGGTCACGGTATTATTTGAAGGTAACAATATTTTTAAGCTTCAAATACTTTTATCTTGGGTGTGCGTCAAAGAGAAAGAACGGTGGAGTAATAAGGGTTGTCATAAAGTGTATTATATTATTGAAATTAAGGGTTAGGTATAATTAGGAGTTATAAGGGGTGTTCGTCTATGGTGAAGGTGATTGATTAATTAGATGGTTGTTTAAGCCCTAGGGAGTTATAAGGAGTGTAAAATAAGAGGGTGTATAGTGATTATTTCTATTTTATTATTTAAAGTACTCACATAGGAGTTATAAGGTGTTCGAATTGAAATATTGTTTTATTATAAAATTAGGGAGTAATAAGGAGTGCAAAATAAAAGGTGTATGTGTGTGTGATATTATTTTGTGATTTTTTGAGAGACTATTATCATTTAACCTTTTTTTGGAGTTTGACAAAGAAGTATTTATGGTGGTGGCAGATTTGTGTGGACTACTTCTCATCAAGAAAAGGTATGGATACACTCTTCCTTGATTAAGTTGATTGGTTTTTTGAAAACAACTTTGGAGTGAAAAGGATTGGTTTAGGTTTCCCTTGAGATTCTTATTGAAGGTTGATTGATGAGTGTGGTTTTTTAAAAGAGAATTGAAACTACATTGTTTAGTGAGTGTTGAATTAATTCTTCAAGGTTTTCTAGAATAAAGAGGTGTTATTGAAATATTTGTTGACTAGCATTGTTGTTGAAGCCATTGATTGTGTGAAGGACTTGAACTAGGGTTTGAAAGATCATGAGTATCATTGTTATGTGAATATTTATTTATGAGCATTGTTGTTGTTGAAGTGAGTTGTTGTGCAAAGAACTACAACTAGGGTTTTGGAAAGAACATGAGTATCATTGTTATGTGATATTTTTTGTTGAGCATTGTTGGAAATATTTTGAGTTGGATGATACATTCTTCGACTAGGGTTTGTGAGCAAGAGTTGTTTCTTGAAGTGATTGGTTGAGTAGAGTTGATTTAAGCGTAGTCAAGTGGATGTATGAAGTGATTGTTCAAGTTCCATAAAACAAACTATTCTATATTCTGATTTGAGTTGAGATTGAGTTTTGAATATAGAACATATTGAGTCTCTAACAATTCTCTTTATGCTTCTATGAGATTGAGTTGAGAAAGTGATTGAGTTTTGAGTATAGAACATATTGAGTCTCTAACAATTCTCTTTATGATTATATCAAATTGATTTGAGTTGAGGAAGTGATTGAGCATTGAATAAAGAACATATTGTGTCTCTAACAATTCTCTTTATGTTTCTATGATATTTGGACAAGTTCTATGTGGACTTGTTAAGCAGATTTGAGGTAAGTCTTTGAGAAGACTTGTGGACTGATTTTGTGTGAGCTTTTGTGGAAGCTTACAATACAGATTTTAGCAAGTCCTAGAGAAGACTTATTGAGCAGAGTTGTTCAGGTTCTGTGTGGACTTGTTGAGCAGATTTGAGTAGGTTCTAAGTGGACCTATTGAGCAGAGTTGTGCAGGTTCTATGTAGACCTGTTGAGCAGATTTGGACAGGTTCTGTGTAGATCTGTTGAGCAGATTTGGACAGGTTTTGTGTGGACCTGTTGAGCATATTTGGACTGGTTCTATGTGGACCTGTTGAGTAAACTTGAGTAGGTTATGAGTGGACCTATTGAGCAGATTTGTGCTAGACCGATTGGACTGTGTTTAGTGTAGATTTAAGTGGAATTGTGCTAGACTGAATGGACTATGTTTAGTGAAAGAGTTGAGCAGATTTGTGCTAGATTGAATAGACTATGTTTAGTGTAGATTTGAGTGAGCTTATTGAGAAGACTTGTGCTAGATCGAATAAACTATGTTTAGTGCAATATTGAGTAGTGTTGTGCTAGATCGACTAGACTATGTTTAGTACAAAATTGAGACAGAGATTTGGAGGTGCTAGAGCAGAGAGGACAGAGTCTCTAATGGATAGAGATCCATCAACTAGGGTAGTGAGGATAGGTCTTCTGATTGGGGACAAGAGTCTTTAGTGGAGAGAGATCCACAAGCCAATGCAGTGGAGGCAATCGTCTTCTAGAGGATCACCAGCCAGAGCAGAGGAGAAGGAGTTCTCATGTGGATAGAGATCTAAAAATTAGATTTAGGGGATCAAAATCTCCTTTTTATAGAGGTCCATAAACATTATAATTAGGAAGGATTCCCAAGAGATTGATTGAGAAAATTTTAGTGAAATATTTTCTCCATGGAGTAGCCCACATTAGGTGAACCACGTTAAATCTGTGTCTCTATTGTGTCTGATGATTTATTCATTGCTTTGGTTATTGCTATTGATATTGCCATTGATTATATTGATTAATACTGTTTGGGAAAGAAAAGTAAAAAGTGATCTTATACTGTTCACCCCCCTTAGTATAAGCTTGTGTTCTTCAATTCCTACACATGAATCTTGAAGGTTCTTCATTCATCATGAAGTTGCTTTGCATAAGTATAAAATTTGACCCATTCCATGCCATATGCATTGGCCTTATCTTCCATTTCCTAAAACTTTATCAATAATTTTGATTCACGTTTGATAAAGATATTCTTCATATTCTGCTATGTTAGGATGGAGGAAGATGGTTTCCTTTGATTCTATTCATCATTGAGAGCTACTTCCTATTGTTGTGTCTGAGCGAACTCTGTGTGCTCCATCATTGATTTTTATGACAACAAATTTTCTTCCATACCCACAATAACGTACTCCTCCTCATTGAGTTGAGCATGAAGATGTAGGAATTCCTTCTGCTTTTTCTAAATTTGCCTCATAGTCTACTCCAATTGGCGTACATATTCCAAATTTTGTTCTATTTCTTGTATTTTTATAATTTTCACCTATAGTTGCCCTCCCATGTATTACAAGTGTTGGACTACATTCTTCTTATTCATGTTAAGTTGTTTGATCCATTCTGGTAGCCAACACAAGTTTGCTAAAAAGTTAATCTTGTTGTACATTAAAAGCAATTCAGGTACTAGTTCCACCCGTGTTCTCTGTCCTATCATGATTCAAGAAGAGGGATGAGTGCTATGCCCCAACACATATATATAGGTTGGTTTAAGATACAATATAGGTATCCCTTTAGGAAGTTTCTCAACTCCTTCCATGGTCTT
Source organism: Wollemia nobilis (assembly GCA_028583015.1). Lineage (NCBI taxonomy): Eukaryota > Viridiplantae > Streptophyta > Pinopsida > Araucariales > Araucariaceae > Wollemia > Wollemia nobilis. Next base: position 6,190,281 of record JAQPPZ010001417.1, on the reverse strand, counting down.
AAGATATTTAGTGGATAAATCCCATGATTTTTCTTGGTAAATATTAAAAATATTCACTTGCTTTGCTCACCAACTGCATTTTCTAGTCCATTTGACCAACTTATCCAACTCCTATTCTACAATTAAATTCCATTATTTCCATTACCAAATACAACCTACTTCAAATTCCAGCCATAATCTATCCATCACATGGGTTAGCTTGGTGAAACAAGCAACCACTTGTTGGTTAATATATACACCCATTTTTGGTGGAATTTTGAAAATTAGGCACAACTAGCAGTAAGTGATTGAACAAATTCTAATTAGATTCCTCTTCTTCAAAGGTTACCATTGGATTATTTCCTTTCCCTAAAAGGTCAACAGGATGGTTAGCCACTTTTTCTTCTATGTTCATCTCCTTCTCTAAAGGTACATGTGTTTGGCTACTTTCTCCTGTAGCTCATACCAATTCTATTTGAGATATCTATGTCTATTTTTGTTCCTTGTTGTGTAATGTCTTCACTTCCTATTGCACATTAGGCAATTTATCTTCCATTAAAATGGGATTTTTCTATGTTCCTATCAATGTCCTTTTGCATTGGTGTTGCTTCCTCACTCTTCTCACCTAATTCTATTACCTATGTAGCATCTTCTTCTAAAAGTTGGCCCATTTCCTTAGCTTATGTTGTAATGACTATATCTTCAAATAATATGGTTATAAATTCTATGTTACTGAGGTGTTTACAAACTAGAGCTCTAGAGTTACGTTAGGTGATTCCTAGCATTCCTAAACTGCTTTTACCTAAAACTTTGTAGGCGCCACATTAATGGCACTACTCATCCCTTCTATTGGTACTGCTTTAAGAAATGCAGGGATTGCAAAATCTTCCTCTTGTATCCCTATCTTGGTCAATGGACTCACTTGTGCTTTTCTTCATTGTTGCTCGATATCATACACCATAACTTGACTTTTAGTGATTTTCTCTACTATCATTCTTTCCACTAATTCTAGTGACTATAATGGCGATGGTAGAAATATTTTATCCTCTTCCTTGATAGAGGTGTACTTCTTATTGTTAATGGTGTAGTTTACTTTGTTAGTTGTACCACATCTCATCTCATTTGGACATCTTCCTCCTCTTTAGATTCCTCCACTAGAACTTCTCCTAGTGAAGCCTTACAAAACTATTGTTTTACTCACTACTTTTTGGGTGGAGTGTTCTTATGCACTTGTGGTCTAGTAGACATTCATCTCAATATTGATGGTGCTAACTTAGGTAAATTCTTGGGGGATTCAATCCTAAAAACTACACACCTACTCTATAAACTACATCCAAAAATAATCCAATGACATGGAAGACCATTAAGAAATTCTTGGTAGTCCCCATCAAAAAGTTCTAGATGCAAATTGCCAAGTAGGTTGTCCAATCTTAGGTAATATCCTTCTCAATGCCCTACAAATATGGGATCAACCATAGTGGTAATTGTAAGGCTCATTGTTCCCTAGATAACCTTACCATTAGTACATTTATAATGTACTAAAGTCCTCTTCAACAGTTGATTTGACTTAACCTCATGAATCCCATGTGATAATAGAGTTTCCAACTCCTTTTTATTTTGAAACATGATGCTCTAAATCCATGGTCAACTCTTTTTAGGGTGAACTCATTTATTTTGTACAGGCTATCCACCTCTTGGAAATCCAAAGGTTATTTTGAATTCCTCAACTGAGAATCCATCTACTATTTCCTTGTCTACCACTTACACTTTACTAATATGTCTTGTTGGGTCATAGTTCAACAACATCTACAATAGATATTCCTTAGAAATATTTTTTAAAGTTAGGGACTTGCAAAATGAAATGAACATTAGTCTCCTTGTTATTTTGCTTGATTGGGTCTTCAAATGGTGTTTGCTACCATCACTACTAATAGAAATTTATGATCGTATGAATTCACATAATTTTCTTATAGGAATTTTGATCCTTCTCTAGTTGTCAAACCTTATTTTCTATCATTTCTAGTGCTATGCATTATGAGTGCATTTGCTTTTCTTGAATCCTTCACTACTCAGGATTTATATTTTCCCATATGTTTCTTCAATGCAAGAATGCTCTTGATGGTGTTAGAGTATTTTTTTAAATAACGACTTAGGCACTTCTTCTTGCTGCAAAAATTTTATTGTCCATTATCCTTTAGGATTTTTGGATTCAATTATCCTAATATAACCCAATATATTTGACTAATCATCCACTAATGATGGTAATTTTCTTGCATCGAATCTTGTGATAGTGCTGGCACTGACAAATTTTCTCCTAATAATGGATTATATGATAGCTAGCATCTTATGATAGATTTATCATATTCCCAATAGATGGTGGTATGAAAACCTGATAGGTACTTACCAGTTGACCAATGTGATGGTAGTCTATAGCCAACTTGTGATAGTAGTGCTCAATAAATATATGTGACCACACCTTCCTATCGATGTGTTTGATGGATCCTCCTGTTGATATCACCTCCATATTGACTTGGATAATGAATTCTCTTACCAATGATACCTTCCTACTAGCTTGGCTGGGCTAATATTCCTACCAACTTGGATGATGGAGAGGAAATATGATGGTGGCTAAAATTCCTCATAGTCATAGATGAATCACCTGCTCTCCTTCTCACACTTTATCTGTGTTTCATTAATTTTGTTTGACTAAAAATTTTGAAAAAAAAAAATCTTGCAAATCCATTGTTCTTAAGATCTTCACGAAGCATTCAGATCTATCAAATGAATGCAGCTTCTAGCAGTCCTTGTCTTGCTTGAAACACTTTATATACAAATGGTTCCTATCCCAAATCTACAACTCTAGATTCCCTTATGCAAATGCCTCACGATGATCTATAAACAATGATATTTTGTTCTCTTTGGTCATTTTATTTATAACCTCCTCCCCTTGTCATTTCCACCCATGAAATAATTTAGCAATTATCACTTCTTGCCTCACTATCACATGTGTACCACCTTGCCACCTTTGCATGTGATTATCATCCTTTTCTTACTTTGTATTTTTCCTTATTTCATATTTTTTTTGGTCTCACTAGCATTACGTGAAGTGCATGTGTAGCACCTTAAATTTGACCCATTTGCATGAAAACATAAAAAATTGTAAAAACATCATATTTGCATTTATTACCATGGAATTTGTGCTTCATTGATGAGATCGTACTACGATCAGTGAAATCGTAGTATGACCTCCAAAATCGTAGCACTATTTTTGTCTTACGATCCTTGCGATCATCGTACGATATTGCAGATCGTAATACGATCTTGCCCTGAAACAAAAAATTTAAAATTGGAAAATGACAAATTTAGTTTAACGGTTTTTAACCCCGACTGTGTAACTACACGGAAAATAGGAGATCGGATCCATTCGGTCTTGCTCAGCTTAGAAGGAGTTGCAACAAATTCAACCTCCTCCCTATTCTGGATGCTCCTCCCAGCTTATTTAACCAAACCCCCTACTTCTGAATTTCCCCTGGCTCCTTGCACTTTAGAAAACTTCGCATAATTTTGCATCCTAGCTCTGGTTATTTCATTATTTGCTTGTAGGATCGGAGGACATTGTTGCAGGATCGAAGGACTTTGTTGCAGATCGAAGGTTACGATATTGCGATCCTAGTACAACTTTATGATTTCGGGATACGATCTCACTCAAAAGGCTATGATATCGCCTGCAGTTGGCTTGGGGGCAACCTCAAGCTCTGGTTTGCATATTCTGCTATTTATTTAGTTGATCTACATTGCATTTAGCATTCTTTATCACATAAAGCATTAGATTTAATCATTTGCATTCCTGGAGTTCACCTAATTTCATATAATTGCATATTTCATATATTGCAATACATTAATTCATCAATGCATATCATTATAGTTATTTAAGTGTATTCATTTAATCCTAGTTAAGCTTGCAATCATAAGTAAATCTCTAGATTTTCTATTTTATATCCCCTATACATGAATCTGTTTTTGTCTGTCAAAATTGGATCTGTCTTTCCTTGTTCATAATACAATCTCGTAGAACGTAATACGATCCTACAGGTTCGTAGTATGATATCGACCTACTGCATACGATCTGGACTGCATACAAAAATCATAATCTTCATCAGACATCCGGATACAGGTAAGAGTTTAAAACCATTTTTTAGTACTGCACTATATTTTGCATTCTATTTTTCTACTATTTGTTGTCTGCATTTGAATTAAAATTGCATATAGGTTAGATTAATTGCATATTGGCCAAACTTAGGTGTATGCATGATTTGATCAAAACAAACACATCAAAACAAATCCCAAACCTAGGCTCAAAAACTACCACAAAATGTTTCCTGGTGAACCCAACCCATTCATCAAAAAATCACCATAAGAGGGTACGAACTCAAGTACCTCTCCTCTGAGGTGTAGGCCATCCATTCTCCCATTCCCCTCTAAGGCATGGATCCATCAGCCTTGAGGAAAGGAGTGCGAGAATTTTTGGGCTACATTCTTTGGTGAACCCGACGTGAAACACATAAATACCGTTCTGATTTATAAAACAAAACAAAAAACCAAAAAAATCAAAGTCATTAGTTACACAATTGCATATCATCATAGATGGTAGATTACAACAGAAGAAGAGCCATTCTAATTAATGTTAGTACATCATTGTCAATCCAAGAAATCTCTTCAATAGTTGGGAGTCCTAACTTAACATCTCAAGAACATTGGAACGAACTTGATAGAAGATTAGATATCATAGAAGCCAAAAAATCTGAACTTAAACAAATCATAAGGTTTGATCTATCTAGAATCCTGGATCCTGATAGATTACCCTTTTATAATGATATTAGAAGAGCTTGTGAGAGATGGTTAGCAGATAAGAGAGCCGTTATTTCCCCAAGCCTATATTCTTTTGAAGACTATCTTGAGAATGCAATACTAGTACACAAGTTCTTGTCTCGTGTAGAGGATCAAGAAGTTGTCTTGGAAGATAAAAGAAGATTTAATAGAGTTCCCAGAGTTGTGCTCTATCATGAATATTGTCATGAGCTATACTTTTGTATGCCTGATTATGAAGTTGACTGTATCACCATAGCTCACTTCATAAAGTTCTTGAAAACAAATTTCCAATTTGAAGAAGAACACTATATGACACCTAGAGAGTTGGAACCTATTAATGATATTCATAAAATTTTTCAAGAAAATTAAGATATAATATCTACACTATAATATTTTCTATTATATTTTCTTCATTCTCTGCAATTTAAAACTACAAAAACCCAAAAATAATATTATATTAATTAGGTATATATATAAAATATATACCCCTAGAATTTGAATGCATATATATATATATATATATATATATTTTTATTTATATATATATAAATATATATATTTGCAAAAACCTAATCTATCAAAATACCTAGAATTTTAAGGAATGGTAAACAAATAGAAGATGAGTTTATGCAAGAACCACCTCAGGAAGAGCCCGCTCAGGGTGATCCTGATAGACCAATTATTGAAGATTATGTAACTTTAGAATCATATGAGGAAGACATAAATAAAGAAGAAGAAGGACAATACAATATTAAACCTCAAACGGATGAGGAAGGTAATCTCATATTTAAATCCACACAACATTTTACCAAATTCATAAATAATAACATAGAAGTCATCAATCAAGTAATAGAAATAGAAGGTCAACTTCCCCCTGGAGATTACTCTATGGAGGCTACTTTAGAAGCTACTCTCCGATTGGCTGGAAGACCGATGCCATACATAAAATATAGTCAAGCTGGCCCATCTCAAAATGTGAATCAAACTCCAACTCAAAACATCAATCAATCAACACCTACAACAAATCCAAATCCTCAATAGAAATTACAAACTTCTACTACAAATCAAAAGACTTCTATACCACAAAAGGTTAGGAAAATACCAAATCCTAACAAGAATCAACAAAAGGTTCAACATAACACAGTTCCATATTATAACACCATTCCTACAAGCAATTTACATAATAGTGTTTCAATTGGAAATCCTTATGTAACACAATATTATCTTCAAAGACCTAATAATATGATGCAACAGAATCAACTTGTTGGACAACCACATGGCCTTGAAGCTATGGTTAAATAGTTAGCTTCTCGCCTAGACCAGATAGATCCCTACCGTCCCTCATACAATTATCGAGAGATGTGTAGCCAACCCTTGGATCCTATGGTGGTTGCCCAACCATACCCTAAGCACTTCCCTATGCCTGTTCTCCCGATATATAAAGGAACTGAAGATCCTATTGAGCATCTTCGTATGTTTAGGATAACTTGTCATGATATCTCATATGATGACTTGTTGTTGCTAAAGATGTTCCCAAAAAGTCTCGGAGGTATGGCATTAGAGTGGTACTATCAGTTGCCTACAAATTCTTTGAGAAACTTTGAAGAGATAGCATAAATGTTTGTCCATCAATTTAGTGCCTACATAGAGAGGCACGTGACCATTAAGGATTTATACAACTTGAAATAGGGCAAAGATGAGAGCTTTGCTGAATTCTTGACTAAGTGGAGATAATTGCTGGGAAAATTGCATTTTGCATTACCTCATCGTGAGATGTTGGACATTTTTATCGACAATTTGCAAGAGCAATTGTCTTATGAACTTTCTATAGCTACAATAACCACTTTTGATCAAGCTATAGATTTAGCAAGGAGATTTGAAGATGCTCTCGTTAGAAGAGGTCAGTTTAAGAAGAAAGATGAAGATAAGTCTTCTAAAAATCAATACAAGAATAAACAAGTGGTAGGTGACGGAGTCACTGATAGTAGAAATACCACACTTGTCAACACTACAGAAGCCATGAACAAATTTGTATTGAAAATTCTAGATAAACCTCCAAGAGAGTTTACAAAGTTAAATCAACCTTTAACCACAATTCTACCTCAACTGTTGGAATGAGGTTTAATTCAGTTGCCCAACATACGACAACCAGATACAACTACAGCTGGATTTAGAGCTGATTTGCATTGCAATTTCCATAGAGTTGATGGACATTCAACCAATTCTTGCAAAATATTGAAACATATGATACAATATTTGATTGATAATAACAAAATATCGATGGAAAGTTTCCCACCAAAATAGAATGTTCAAAATAATGCTCAGAATAATACACAACAAAATCAAACTCAGAATGCAAATCAGACCTTGGACATTTTCCAACATCCTTTACCTAAGCATGGTAAAGAAGTAGTAAATCAAGTTGAACATCATAATGTTCCTCATCCAACTAGGTATGTGGGAACCATTAGTGGTTTCATACCTAATCAAGATTTAGAAACACCATTTGGAACTACAGTATCTGTAGTCACAAGTAGACCCATGCATAACATACAACTTCCATATCCAGATGATACAGAGAGTGAGATAGAAAGTGATTTGGATGTTACATCCAATAATTTGAATAGCTCTGAAGATGAATCAGAGGCTATTCTTCCTGTCACAGACTTGATGGTCCCGGAAGAACCATTTCCTAGGAGGGTCACAACATGACCTTCATCACAACAATTACTCTCTAATGAGCAAGCAATGAATGCTAGACCTCGGCCCATCTATTATGGACATAATAATGTTGTAGGTACCATCGGAGTTGTTACTAGACAACAAGCACAAAATTCTCAAACACAAGATCAAAATCAAAATGATAAATCAGCTCCATTCATATTAAAAGCTCCTACAAAAGGGAATAATACATCAAGTACACAACCAAAACCTCCTTATGATATTAATGAGCAGCTTGCTAACATTACAACAAGGATTTCTCTCTTGGATCTTTTAAGGACTTCTTCTATACATAGAGAAGAATTGATGCATACATTGAGTAAAATGATGGTACCACAAGATATACAACCTGAGGCTGTTATAAATACTGTTATGCCTCATGAAATAGATTGTATTGATTTCTGAGATAGAGATATTCCTCTTCATAGTATGCATAAAGACAATCCTTTATATATTACAACATTGATTGGAGATGTAGCAGTCAAAAGAGTTCTAATTGATAATGGTTCATCCCTAAATATTTGCACTTTTGATTTCTACCAAATATTTGGATTTAGAAGTGATGAAATGAAGAGAACTGATATGATCATCAAAGATTTTAATGATGAGATGCAAGAAACATGTGGAGTTATATCAATTCCATTGCAGGTTGGTCCAAGAACTTTGGATATGACTGTGTTTGTTGTACATTGCCCTGCATCATATAACATACTCTTAGGTCATCCTTGGATCAACACAATGAGAGTTGTACCTTCCACCTTGCACCAATGTGTTAAATTTGAATTTAAAAATCAATTGGTTACCATTCACGGTGATCCTAGACCATTTGACATGTGTGCTTTGGTAGAACCGATTGGGATTCAATTTTGCCCCACTTTGTCTGCCACTCACCCTAATTCAGTTGCATCTTCTAAACATGCAAAAATCTCACCTCAACCATCATCATCTTCACCTCCATTAATTATATCTCCATATTTATCACCTACATCTTTAACACCTCTATCTTCAAACCCGCCATCACAACCTACACCTCCATCTTCTACACAACCTACACCTCCATCTAGTTCTACATCCACATCTTCTGAACCTACATCTTCTTCATCTACATCAACATCTCTTCCATATACATCTACACAATTTATATTTACAACATCTAAAACTATAGAAGATACTCCTTCTACTTCATATTCTCTTACAGATGAATATTTACCCGATTTATCCACAATTCTCACAACATCAGAAGAAGAAAAATTCTCCATGCAAGATTCTCTTGCCTTAACTCAATTACCGCCATCTCCTCGGACATTGGGCTTGCCACAACCTATGGGAAGCATATACCATGTTGGGAGTTGTGCGTTTATTTATAAGGGATATGATTGGGGTAGAATAAGACCCATGACTATCATAATTGATCATGATGGATTTTCTAGGTGTTATTTTTCTGATAAATATGAAAAATCAAAACCTATGATGCTTAAATTAGGATATAAAGGTAAAGGTTTAGGACCTTTCCAAAATGGTATAAAAGAACCCTTAGAGATAGAAGAATGGCCTGCCAGATGTGGAATAGGCCTTTTTCCTAGGAAGTGTCAACCATTCCCATTTGAGGATGATGAGCATTTAATCTCATATCAAGACTACCTAGATCAACAAGAATACCTTAAACCTATGGGTAGGATGTTTTCTTGTAATATGTTATCCATAGCTTATCCAAAAATGATTGTTGAACCAGATGAACAATTGGAAGGAGATATCTTCCATGACATTTCTGTTGAAGAAATCTTACATAATGGGTTTTATTTTGATGGATCTATACCACGTATAGCCCATCTGGATGCTATAACCCCTCAAGAAGAATTAGCCAAGTTAACCTTGGAAGAATTACAAGAAATGGGTGTTTCACCCGCTCCACCTAATTTTGAAAGAGATCTAAATATTGAAGTGGAAAATGTTTTGGAAGTCAATATTGGTACGGAAGAAAACCCTCGCATAGTCAAGATTGGATCAGAATTAAGTGAAGAAAAACAAAAATAGTATATTGCATTTCTCACAGAGTATAGTGATGTATTTGCTTGGACATATGCAGATATGCCTGGCTTAGATCCTTCTGTGGTTATGCACCATCTAGTAGTGCATCCGGATGCGAAACCAGTTAAACAAAAACTTAGAAAGATGCATCCCAAGGTTGCTCTACTAGTCAAAAGTGAGTTGCAAAAACTCTTAGATGTCATTTTTATCCAAGCCATTGACTATGCTTGATTGGATTTCTAATGTTGTTCCAATAACTAAGAAAGAAGCTACTAAGATCAGAGTTTGTACTGATTTTAGAGACATAAATGTTGCATGCCCTAAAGATGATTTTCCTCTTCCTAATATGGATCAAATCATTGATTTTACAGCTGGAAGTGGAATGTTATCCCTTATGGATGGATTTTCAGGATATAATCAAATTAGAATAGCTCCTGAAGACCAACCTAAAACAACTTTCATCACCCCTTGGGGGACATTTTGTTGGAAGGTAATGCCTTTTGGTTTAAAGAACGTAGGCGCAACATATCAGAGAGCTATGACATACATATTTCATGATATGATGTATGATATTCTACATGATTATGTAGATGATATCATAGCTCGCTCAACTGAAGAGGATGATCACATAAATGATTTAAGAAAAGTATTTGATCGGTTAAGAGAATACCTTATCCATTTAAACCCAACTAAATGTGTATTTGGAGTAAAATCTAGGAAATTATTAGGAGTTATTGTTTCTATGTGAGGCATAGAGATAGATCCTTTAAATATCAAGGCTATCCATGATATGCCACCTCCTAAAAACATATCATAATTAAGAATCTTACAAGGAAAATTACAAGCTATTCATCGCTTCATTGATAAATTGGCAGATAGAACATAACCTTTTCTTAAATTACTCAAGAAAAACATTTCTTTTCAATGGGATAAGGAATGTCAAGAAGCTTTTGATAGCATTAAACAATATCTTCTCAACCCTCCAGTGCTTGTTCCACCTAGACCAGATTGTCCTTTCATTTTATATATTTCTGCTTCGAAACTTGCACTTGGAGCTATGTTGGCTCAAATCGATGATGAAAAGAAAGAACGAGCCACATATTATATAAGTAGAACTTTAATAAGTTATGAAACAAGATATACTCCATTAGAAAAGCTTTGTCTAGCAGTTGTGTTTTCTACACAAAAGTTGCGTCATTATATGCTTAGTCAAAAAACATATGTCATTGCTAAATCTGATCCATTAAGGTACTTGATGAGTAGACCTTACTTATCAGGATGCACAACTAAGTGGGTTCTGGCTCTCAGTGAGTTTGAACTCACATTTATCAGCCAAAAATCCATAAAAGGCCAAGTTATAGCTGATCAGTTAGCTGCTGCACCTTTAGAATCTACTCATCCCCTCACCATTGAGTTCCCTAATGAATGCCTCAATCTAGAGGAAGATCATTCTGAAACATGGTCTTTATATTTTGATGGAGCTCGATGCATGAGTGGTGCCGGTGCAGGTATTATTTTAATATCTCCTCAAAAGCACCTCATACCTTTATCTTTCAAATTGCAATTTGCTTGCACTAATAATACTGCTGAATATGAGGCTCTAATTCTTGGATTACGAGCCACCCTAGCATTAAAAATAAAATATTTATTAGTTTTCGATGATTCTCAGCTTGTGATAAATCAAATCAATGATGTTTATCAGACACGAGATGAGAAAATTCACCCTTATAAAGCTTATGTCCTTCAATTAATATCATTATTTGAAAAAGTTACTTTAGAAGCTATTCCTAGAACTAGTAACCATGCTACTGATGCTATGGTTACGACTGCTTCTCTGTTGCCTTTGGAGTTGGATGATGAATATGCTACTATCATTATTCACCGACTCCAAGAACCCACTTCTGCTAAGTCATGTCTAGAACCATTAGATGTGTTTCTAATCAATGAAACTACTCCTGAGCCTTGGTATATAGATATCTTCAACTTTCTCCAGAAAGGAACCTTCCCTGAAGGGCTAGATAGAAACCAGTGTAGGCTATTACGTAAGCGAGTTGTTCGCTTCGTAATTGTTGGTAATACTTTATATAGAAGATATTTTGAGGGCATATTGTTAAGATGTCTTAACCTAGAAGAGTCTAAGAAAGCTTTAAGTGAAGCCCATGATGGATCTTGTGGAGGACACTTTAGTGGTAGTGCCATTGCTAAGAAGCTCCTTAGGATAGGATATTTTTGGCCTACCATGGAAAAGGATGCCAATGATTATGTGCGTCATTGTGACAAGTGTCAAAAGTATGCTGACCTTGTCCATGCTCCTGCTCAAGAACTCCAAGCCATATCATCTCCTTGGCCCTTTTCTAAATGGGGTCTAGACATTATTGGTAAAATAAATCTTGTTTCATCTGATGGTCATAAATTCATAATAACTGCAACTCAAGTATTTTACTGAAGTGGGTAGAAGCTATACCTTTAGCTTCTTGCATGGGAGCTCAAGTTTCCAAATTCATTCTTAATCAAATCATTTGTAGATTTGGAATCCCATCAAATCTTATTTTAGACAATGGAACTTGTTTTAAGAACAAAGATGTTAAAAAATTATGTCAAAAATATAAAATTCAACATCGTTGGTCTACTCCCTATTATCCACAGGGTAATGGCCAAGCTGAAGCATCTAATAAAACTCTAATTAAAATCCTTAAAATATTGGTTAATAAATCAGGCCGTGACTGGCATGTGCAATTATATCCTGCCTTGTGGGCTTATCAAACTAGTATTCGTACTCCCACTGGCGCTTCACCTTTTGTTTTGGTTTATGGCATTGAAGTTGTTTTTCCATTCGAGCTAGAAGTTCCTTCTTTAGCTCTTTTACTTCAAGATGTTGAAGTAGGAGATGAATATCATGCTGGCAGACTTAGTCAACTGGAACTTCTAGATGAAAAATGCATTCATGCTTTAGAGCACCTTCGTGCCTATCAAGACAAACTTAAAAGAGCATATTCAAAGAAAGTTCATAATCGATCTTTTGAAATTGGTGATCTAGTCTTAAAAGAAAATCAGAAAAAATACTAATGCAAGAAAAGATCTTAAAGGAAAATTCCAACCAAATTGGCTTGGACCATTTATCATCACTGCTAAATTTGGATCAGGTGCATATAGATTGGCTACCTTGGATGGAAAATATCTCAAGGAACCCATGAATATTATGCATCTGAAAATATATTATGCATAAAACCAAAAAGTCTCATCACTGTACATAGTTGTAAATAATTTTCTCATGCATTTCAATATATTATCAAAAACAACCAAAAAATTACAAAATCTGAAAATCTACAAAAAATATATATTCCAAAGCATTATTAGATCATTATCTCTGCATCTATTATCTGCTAAGATTGCAAATTATATTTTAGTTTACTTCAGATAAATTCACAAGTTATCTTGAACCACGCACTAAAATTCACATATTTAATAAATTTTGATTTCGTTGTTTTGATTATAAATCTCTCTTGTACCAAAGAACACTATTACTTCATTAAATAATTTTGAGTTTTGAGAATGATCTTGCTACTTTTTGAACCAAGAACACACTTTTACATCTTAAAATGATTTGTTGCAAAATTCGACAAAGTGATTCTACATAGTAAATCTTAATACCTTAAGTGAAATTTTTTTCTTGCTATCCTATCATGTGCATGGTCTAGAATACTAAGAAATTGGCAAAAGGACAAGCTCCTCCCTACCCAAAATAAAATCCCTTGCTCTACGTCTAATCTGAGCAAGTACCCCGAAAAGAAAGAAAAGAAAGAAAAAAAAGAAAAAAAAGAGAGAAAAATAAAAACAAGAAAAATGTTCCAAAGCAATAAAATCCCCTTGTTCAGAAATGGACAAGAAATCCCTATTCTATAAATATGAAGAAAAGAAGGGGGTATTGAACTTGAATCCTTGGAATTTCTCAGTTATTCGAAAACCATGAGGTAAACCCCATAACAGGTGATTTGTGCCCAACTTGCTTGACATTGGGTAATTCCTTTCACATGGTGATATGTCTGTCACATTAGTAACCTTTCTTTTGTACAGACCAATGTCCACATTTGGATTAGCTAGATTTTGGTAATTTGATTTACATAGTAGTTCAGTACCAATGCATGCACAAAATCATGGTCAAATGAACATTTCACTTGCACACACATTGGTTCATTTAAGTTCGCTTTATCATTAACTCACTCAAAATCGGTAAATTAACCTCACTAAAGCACACACATTTGTTACTTGAGAGATTTTGTATCATCATAACAATCAAAATAAATAATGAATTCACCATTTCACACACTGGTTCTAGATAAATTTGAATTTGTCTTTGAAATAAGTTAAAATATTTCTTTGAGATTTTGTTAGATAATTAATATCATTAGTTCTTAAAAATTATTTTATCATCATAGCACAATAATTTATCTCAAATAATATTGCAAAATCAAACATAATCATCATGCATTTCATTTTGATTTTCACGATGATGGTATAGTTCCTAAGTAACTATTTCTCTTCAAAATTTCACACTTAGGAATTTTATGCCTAGCGCAAGTCATCTTTCTAATTTTTCATGCCCAAAATGATTTCATATATTTTATAAAATTATTATAAATATCTTTTGAATATGTGACATAATGATTTATCTTACATTACTTTTGCATTTTAAAAGAATACACATAATTTCATATCATCATGCATTTCATCTTGATTTTCGCGATGATGGTATAATTCCTAAGTAATTATTTCACACTTAGGAATTCTATGCCTAGCATAAAATCATCCTTCAAATTTTTCATGCTTAAATCAATATATTTTCACAAACATCTATCAAACATATTGTCCCAAAACAACATCAAACATCTTCTTTTCATCATAAAAGCCTTAAGATTATTCTTAAGCATACGACCATTTTTAGCAATATCAAAATATTCCTCACAAACAGGATTAGCTTCATGACTTAGCGAGTCTTGAACTCCACCAACAATCACATAACAACACAACATCCTTCGAGGTCTATTGCTAAATCTATCAAAATTTATCATCACTCCAAAACACATTTTCAAAAACACATCTTCAAAATCAAATCATTTTACTTAATTCATTTATGTTATTTAAGCATGATTAATAACATCTCATAAACACCAAAACATGACCATCCAAAATTAAAATGCAAAGTAATCAAAACAAAATACATGAAGTCACATAGAGACAAAATATCCATATATATATATATATATCTCGAAAATCCATATACAAAAATAAAGTTAGACTGATATGCCACAATCCTCAAAAATCGACATACTCAATCAAATACACCATACAAATATACAAATATCTAGGCTCACTCCCTAGAAGCCCTAGAGCTCTATGCATCATCATCTCTACCAGGGGGTGGAGGTGGTGGTCACATCTCCCGTGTCTCCGTAGCAGTCCTAGAGGAAGTCACCCTGGATGTAGAGCGGGATGACGATCCAAAGCGAATCGATGTCATGATATCTACAGGCAAAGGTTGTCTCTACTCTATAGGTACTACTATAAAGTACAAGGTCTGATAAAAGGTCATCTGCTGCATCGCTCATAGAAGCTCATCTCCTATCTAACTCCTCTTAGATAGACCTATCTGAGTCGGTGTCACAACCCTAGCTCTCTATCCATCCTGAGCCCTAGCCTCTGCTAGCTCCCCCTCCAGAGTCTGAATCCTACTGTGCATACCTGCATCCTGAGCTCTAGCTTGTGCTAGGTTACCTCTAGAGACTCTATAGCAGTCTTCTGAAGGGCATTCTCCCCTTGTAGCCTAGCAACCTTATCTTATAGAGTAGCCATCTTACTTCTCTTCCCCTCCTCCAATACCCTCTTGCCCTTCTTGGGTGAGTAAGGTCTCTCCTCCTGATGAGTAGATGCTCCTCCGTCCTACTGGGGTGATACTATCCTGTCATGTCTATCCTGGTGGATCTGTCACCTCTAAGATATGTGTCCACCCTGAGTGTGAGGACTTGGTCTCCTTGAAGAATCCTGTGTAGCTGACTGCTCCTGCTGACTAGCTGCATGACACTGCCTAAAAATCTGATCAACTGCTTGCATCACTATGCTTCTCCATGGTGTCAACTAGGCAAGACAGATAATAGCATACCACTGTTAGTATCTATTAGTAACCTAAAGAACACAAGCTTATACTGAGAGGGGGGGAATAATATAACACCCACTTTTTACTTTCTTTCCAAACCAATATCAATTAGTGTCCTCAATTGCAATAACCAAATATAGCAGTGTGCATTAATAACATAGATAGCAATAGTAAGCAAGTGCACAAATCATCACACACAATTGAGACACAAGATTTAACATGGTTCCCCCAATGTGGGGTAGTCCACAAGATATTCTCCTTATAATATTTCATAAAGAAATAGGGATCCTTATCCCAATACAAATGATTACTTTGATCTGCTCAAAGCTAGGCTATCCTGATCTGCTCAGGTGGGCTCCACCGATCTGCTCAGCTAGGCTCTCCACTAATCTGCTCAGCTAGGCTATCCACTGATCTGCTCAGCTAGGCTATCCATTGATCTTCTCAGCTAGGCTATCCACTGATCTTCTCAGCTAGGCTATCCATTGATCTACTCAGCTAGGCTATCCACTGATCTGCTCAACTAGGCAACTAGTGTTGATGTGTTTTCTATTTCTATCCTATCTCTTTCACTACTCATAAATCTACCTCAATGCCTTCTCACAAGGCTCAAACAATCCTGCTCAAATGTTGTCCCAAATCTATCCTCAAAGCCTTCACAAAAGGCTCAAACAATCCTACTCAAATGTTGTCCCAAATCTATCCAAAACCTTCTCAAAGGCTCAACCAATCATGCACAAAAGCTATCTCAAATCTGTCTAGAAATTCTATCCCAAAATCCTTCTCAAAGGCTCAACCAATCATGCACAAAAGTTGTCTCAAATCTATCCAAAAATTTTGTCCCAAAAGCCTTCCCAAAGGCTCAACCAATCATGCACAAAAGTTGTCTCAATTTTTTTCCAAAATCCTTCCCAAAGGCTCAACCAATGAATCTCAAGTAGCACTCAAATCTCAACCACAAATCAATGAAGGCAAGGCTCAATGATGAACTCAACAATGGATAACAAATGAATGATGACAATACTCAACAATGTGCTCAACAATGAATGACAATGTACTCTTCAATGGATGACAACAATGATCCACAATGATCTCAACAATGTATGACAAATGATCTCTCAAATGGATGACAACAATGCTCAACAATGTACTCTCAAATGGATGACAAATGATCTCTAAATGGAAACCTCTCCAAGCAATAACAATGAGGACTTCAACCAACCAAGGACAATCTCCACAAGTGATAGCAATAGGTTCTCAATAATATCTTCCTCATGCAATGTCAATAAGCTCTCAAGAAACAAGCACAACTCCCTCAAGCAAAGAGCTCTCAAATAGCCAACAATGATCTCCTCAAATGAAAGACAAATGTATCCACAAGTGACTAGCAAATGATCTCCTCAATGGTCTCAAATAGTGGCAATGGACTTAACAAGTAACCAACAATAATCTCCTCAAAGCAATAGCAAAAACCTCCTCAATAATGGCAATACTCTCAATGAACTCCACTAAAGCAATCATGGAACTCAAGCATCAATTTTATCCATAAAATTGATTTTCTAATCCATCCACTTCCTCTCAATAGCCAAGGCACATAATCAAGCAATTTGTCTTCAACTTCAAACCCTAACTCATGTGCATGTCTTCTAACTCAAGGTAGCAATTAACTAGGTCTCAAGTTCCTAGTTTAATTTCATAATTAAATCATGCACTAGGACATATAACAAGTTCAACACTTTTCAACCTTATGACTCCCTAATTTCATTAACACATACAACAAGCACCTATGCTTTTATTTTTAATTCCACACCTTATAACTCTTATAACTCCACATACAACAATCACAAATATTTAACTTCACACCTTATAACTCCCTAAGCACATACAACAATCATTTATTTTCACTAAATACCTTATGACTCCCTAGTTATAATAGAAATGATTTTCAATGCACCAAAACTTTGGTAATAACAAATATTACCATGCGCTGGAGATAAATACCTTTATACAAAATTCATTGCCTTCACAACCTTCGAAATCATCTTTGCCAAAATGCCTTACCAAAATCAATGCGCCTTCACACCTTCAAAATCGTCAATGCCTTGCCAAAAATCAATGCGCCTTCACACCTTCATGGGAGTCAAACTCTGTTCCTCTCACCTAGCACTGTGAGGCACTTACCACGTGGGCATCAGCCCACATTGGGATTTAATCCCAAACACCCAACTTCACCTGCGCTCAAATCTGAAAAACTCAAGTTGCCTTCCTTAGCAAAACACTTTGCCCCTGGCGGGATTCGAACAATGAACCTGCCTTGTGCAAAGTTCATGCGCTACCAACTACGCTATAGGCTCCTCCGTGACATCACTTTCCCATGTTGTTTACTTGACCTTGCTCTCAAATCAAAAGTTATTTATCCTTCTTTCTTCGCTGCTCCCCTTTCGATGACTCTCTCTCATGCGCTATGTCAAGTCTTCAATAAACAAAGGTTTTTACCTTTTATTTATATGCACCTCCATGCCTTCGAATGACGTCGGTGAATATTTATTTATCTCCCCAACCTTTGCACGTCGACGGATAATATAATACAACCTTAGACCTTAGAATTATTAAATAAAAATTTAATAATTCACCTTTTAACTTTGAATTGGGATATCTCCTTCATTCTTTTGAATTTCGTCATGAAACTTTTTGCACCTAGGTTTTATTGGAAAACCTTTTCATCCATCATAATTTGGAGAAGTCTTAGCATAGTGGTTTTAATGAAAAACCCTTTCCAATGGTTTTAATGAAAACCCTTTCCGTTGGTTTTAATAAAAAACCTTTTCATCGGTTTTAATAAAAACCCTTGCCATTGGTTTTAATAAAAACCTTTACCATTGGTTTTAATAAAAACCATTAATATAATATTTAAAAAATTAAATATTATATGCCTCTTGTGCCACAAAACCCTGTATATATCCTTGCTCTCCAAAATATCATAAATGATTATTTATGAAGTGCTTTTGCCACCAAAACTCAATGTGATCCATGTGACATCAATGACAACACAAAATAACTCAAATTGCCAACAATCTCCCCCTTTGTCATTGATGGCAACACCTCTAATGCAAATCACCACAATCACTGCAAAAGCCATTTATGAAAATCAAAGCTGCTCCCCTGACTCAATACTCTCTATGGAGGCTGCTCCCCCTATCTCAATGTTCTCTTTGGAGGCTGCTCCCCCTATCTCAATGCTCTCTTTGGAGGCTGCTCCCCCTAACTCAATGCTCTCCCCCTTACTCAAATCTCTCCCCCTTTGACATCAATGGCAAAAGGGACACCTATGGGGCTAAAATATATGACTCTTAAGCTTAGCCCCCCTACCACCTTCTCTCTTGAGGTGATTAATTTTGGGGTGGGAGTACATTTACTCCCATATTACATTGTTCCTTTCCTTTGTCAACTTCCTTCCACATCTTTCTCGATATCCTTTTCTTGATGAGTTACTTGATCTTCTTGTCTTGAACTTGACCTTCTTGCTTAACACTATTTGGAATTGAGTCCTACACCATATTGCAATATGTCCAAAGTTATTGCAATTAAAACACTTGATATTGTAGCCTTTGGATGGTGCCCATATCCTGAATTATTTCTTGAAATCATTTCCATATCCATTCCTTTCCTAAACCTTGTATTGTGAAGCTCTATTTCCATAATCATTTTGACCATGACCTCTGAATTGTGCAGCTCTATAATCAAAACCATATTGCTCATTTCCTTTGCATTGAGAAGCTCTATGACCAATCCTATTGCATAAGAAGCAATGTCCCTAAAAACCATACCTTCTTCCTTTGAAGTTCCTTCTAGTAAAATCAAACTTTCTTTGATCCATAGACCTTGCAATGTATAGCCCTGTGTCCAAATCCATTACAAGAAAAACAATGTCCTTGAAAAGCCCTTTGTTCATGCCTTGGTTCCTCATACCTTTCTTGACCTTTATCCTTGTGATCATCTTTGACTTGTGCATTGTATCCTTGATCCTTCTTTGTGGTATCCAAATCTTCTTCCTTAACTTCTTCCTTGCTTTCTTCTTCAAGAATTTCTTTGCCTCTTGAACTTGATTCACCTATCTCAAAACAAGATCCAAACTGGATATTTGGAGCCATAGGAGCTTTGGAACTTTCTTCATGAATCTTAGGTGCTTCCTTGCTTTCATATTTTAGAACTTCCTTTCCTTTTGAGTGTGACTCCCCAAACCTGAAATATGAGACCTTTGGTGCTTTGGAACCTTCCTCTTCTTTCTCTTCATTTGTGTCAAATAGCAAATTGGCACACATCTCTATAGCCTCTCGAAATGCAAGTATCCATTTCTATTGCTTCCTTTTCTTTGGGAACTGGTTCTTCCTTATAGATTTCTGAAATAAAACCTCCTGATACAAATAGAGGTCCTTGTGTGTTTATTTTTTATTTACCTTCTCATAACCAAGCCTTGTCTTTATAGATGGATCTCGCTGTAAATCCAAAAAGTTATCCAAAGTTTTTGAATTCCTTTGAAATCATGCTAACTTATTTATGTAGGTCCCCAAACATTTCTGATCTTCTTCTTCTAACTGATTACATATTTCTTTCTTCTTCTTCAATTGCTCAGAAATAGTGATGCCAAGCTCTTTTGTTTCTTGAAGCTCTTTTTCCAAACCTTGAATGTGTCGATTAAGCATTACTTTGACCTTTTCATTTTCATGAACCTTATTTTCAAGCCTTTTGATTTTCCTTTTCAATCTCTTGATTTTATTTTCTTGTTTTGTGGATTCCTCTTCTTCATCATCACTGCTACTGGAATTGTCACTAGAACTGCTGCTAGAACTATTACTGGAACTGCTACTTTCTTTTTCCACAAATAAAATTTTCTTGTTGCAATTGTTGTAGTACGTGCAATCATCATCTAAATGCCCAAAGTCTTCGCATATGAAGCATTTTAGTATTCTTAGACCCTTCTTGTACCTGTTTGCTTGCTCAATGGCTATAGCAAGCTCTTCATGTCATTCTTCGATAGATATATCCTCTTCTTTAACTTCAATACCTAGGAATAGGTGTTCTTGCCTTTCTTCACTTATTCCAAAGAATGTACATTCTTCTTCATCTGATTGGTCTTCATTGTTGTGATCTGAACCATCACTTGCTTCTTCAATGTAGAAAGTTTTCTTATTCTTACGAAAACTCTTCTTCTTCTCATGCTTGCTTTGCTTGTACCTGTCCTCTTTGTCATGCTTATGCTTTCCTTCTTCTTTTCTTCTGTGACCCTATTTTTCATCATCACTATTTTCTTCATGTGGACACTTGTTTGCATAGTGACCATAATCACCACACTTGTAGCATTTGACTTTCTTCATATCCCTGTAATTCCTTGAGTCCTTTTTCCTTTTGATGAAGTTAGCTTCCTCATCATTATCTGAATCTCTATCTATCTCTGGATCTTTCCCTTTATTTTTCTCTAAAGCTTTGAATGCAATTTCTTTCTTTGGAGCCTGATGCTTATCTATCCTCATCTCATAAGTTGTGAGAGTTCCTTGTAGTTCTTCCATTGTTAGCTTGTCGATATTCATTGTTTCTTCTATTGCTGAAACCTTTGCATCATACTTCATGGGAAGTGATCTCAAAACCTTTTGAGTAACATCTGATTCTTTCATCTCAAATCCTAGACCTCTCATGGTGTTAGCAATCTCATCAACTCGAAGCAAGAACTTTGTAATATCTTCAGAATCTTCCATTTTCAATTCTTCAAATCTTTTTCTATGAGTTTGTAGTTTTGCCAACTTTACCTTGGAATCTCCTTCATAGGTATTCCACAACTTGGTCCACATTTCATTAGCTGAATTACATACCATGACCTTTGCAAAATATATCTCATGAAGCCCACTCAGAATACAATTCATTGCCTTTGCATTGATCTCAACCAATTTCTTGATAGTCTTATCTATCTCGGGATCACCTTCAACCTTATACTCTTTTGCAACCATCTGCCATACCTCATATCCCTGTGATATCAAGTAGTTCTTCATTCTCATGCTCCAAAAAGCATAATTGTTACCATCAAATAGTGGAGCCTTACTTGTAGATGATCCATTCTGTGAAGCCATCTGTGTTCTTGTAGAATCTACCCTCAAGCTGTTAGCCTTTTTGAAGGAACCCGCTCTGATACCAATTGAAGAACACAAGATTATACTGAGAGGGGGGTGAACAATATAGCACCCACTTTTTACTTTCTTTCCAAACCAATATCAATTAGTGTCCTCAATTGCAATAACCAAATATAGAAGTGTGCATTAATAACATAGATAGCAATAGTAAGAAAGTGCACAAATCATCACACACAATTGAGACACAATATTTAACGTGGTTCCCCCAATGTGGGGTAGTCCACAAGATATTCTCCTTATAATATTTCACAAAGAAATAGGGATCCTTATCCCAATACAAATGATTACTTTGATCTTCTCAAAGCTAGGCTGTCCTGATCTACTCAAGTGGGCTCCACTGATCTGCTCATCTAGGCTCTCCATTGATCTACTTAGCTAGGCTATCCACTAATCTGCTCAACTAGGCTATCCACTGATCTACTCAGCTAGGCTCTCCATTGATCTGCTCAACTAGGCTATCCACTGATCTTCTTAGCTAGGCTATCCATTGATCTGCTTAACTAGGCAACTAGTGTTGATGTGTTTTCTATTTCTATCCTATCTCTTTCACTTCTCACAAATCTACCTCAATGCCTTCTCACAAGGCTCAAACAATCCTACTCAAATGTTGTCCCAAATATATCCTCAAATCCTTCACAAAAGGCTCAAACAATCCTGCTCAAATGTTGTCCCAAATCTATCCAAAATCTATCCCAAAAGCCTTCTCAAAGGCTCAACCAATCATGCTCAAAAGTGTCTCAAATCTGTATCCCAAAAGCCTTCTCAAAGGCTCAACCAATCATGCACAAAATTTATCTCAAATCTATCCATAAATTCTATCCCAAAAGCCTTCCCAAAGGCTCAACCAATCATGCACAAAAGTTGTCTCAAATCTATCCAAAATTTTATCCCAAAAGCCTTCCCAAAGGCTCAACCAATGACTCTCAAGTAGCACTCAAATCTCAACCACAAATCAATGAAGGCAAGGCTCAATGATGAACTCAATAATGGATAACAAATGAATGATGACAATACTCAACAATGTGCTCAACAATGAATGGCAATGTACTCTTCAATGGATGACAACAATGATCCACAATGATCTCAACAATGTATGACAAATGATCTCTCAAATGGATGACAACAATGCTCAACAATGTACTCTCAAATGGATAGCAAATGAGCTCTCTAATGGAAACCTCTCCAAGAAATAACAATGAGGACTTCAACCAACCAAGGACAATCTCCACAAGTGATAGCAATAGGTTCTCAATAATATCTTCCTCATGCAATGTCAATAAGCTCTCAAGAAACAAGCACAACTCCCTCAAGCAAAGAGCTCTCAAATAGCCAACAATGATCTCCTCAAATGAAAGACAAATGTATCCACAAGTGACTAGAAAATGATCTCCTCAATGGTCTCAAATAGTGGCAATGGACTTAACAAGTAACCAACAATAATCTCCTCAAAGCAATAGCAAAAACCTCCTCAATAATGGCAATACTCTCAATGAACTCCACTAAAGCAATCATGGAACTCAAGCATCAATTTTATCCATAAAATTGATTTTCTAATCCATCCACTTCCTCTCAATAGCCAAGGCACATAATCAAGCAATTTGTCTTCAACTTCAAACCCTAACTCATGTGCATGTCTTCTAACTCAAGGTAGCAATTAACTAGGTCTCAAGTTCCTAGTTTAATTTCATAATTAAATCATGCACTAGGACATATAACAAGTTCAACACTTTTCAACCTTATGACTCCCTAATTTCATTAACACATACAACAAGCACCTATGCTTTTATTTTTAATTCCACACCTTATAACTCCACATACAACAATCACAAATATTTAACTTCACACCTTATAACTCCCTAAGCACATACAACAATAATTTATTTTCACTAAATACCTTATGACTCCCTAGTTATAATAGAAATGATTTTCAATGCACCAAAACTTTGGTAATAACAAATATTACCATGCACTAGAGATAAATACCTTTATATAAAATTCTTAGCCTTCACAACCTTCAAAATCATCTTTAAAATGCCTTTGCCAAAATTAATGCGCCTTCACCACCTTCAAAATCGTCAATGCCTTGCCAAAAATCAATGCACCTTCACACCTTCATGGGAGTCAAACTCTGTTCCTCTCACCTAGCACTGTGAGGCGCTTA
The DNA here is from genome assembly GCA_028583015.1 of Wollemia nobilis. Classification (NCBI taxonomy): domain Eukaryota; kingdom Viridiplantae; phylum Streptophyta; class Pinopsida; order Araucariales; family Araucariaceae; genus Wollemia; species Wollemia nobilis. The sequence continues at coordinate 6,166,190 of JAQPPZ010001417.1, read as the reverse complement.
CCACATGGGCATCAGCCCACATTGGGATTTAATCCCAAACACCCAACTTCACCTGCACTCAAATATGAAAAACTTAAGTTGCCTTCCTTAGCAAAATACTTTGCCCCTGGCAGGATTCGAACAATGAACCTGCCTTGTGCAAAGTTCGTGCGCTACCAACTGCGCTATAGGCTCCTACGTGACATCACTTTCCCATGCTGTTTACTTGACCTTGCTCTCAAATCGAAAGTTATTTATCCTTCTTTCTTCGTTGCTCCCCTTTCGACGACTCTCTCTCATGCGCTATGTCAAGTCTTCAATAAACAAAGGTTTTTACCTTTTATTTATATGCACCTCCATGCCTTCGAATGACATCGGTGAATATTTATTTATCTCCCCAACCTTTGCACGTCGATGGATAATATAATACAACCTTAGACCTTAGAATTATTAAATAAAAATTTAATAATTCACCTTTTAACTTTGAATTGGGATATCTCCTTCATTCTTTTGAATTTCGTCATGAAACTTTTTGCACCTAGGTTTTATTGGAAAAACTTTTCATCCATCATAATTTGGAGAAGTCTTAGCATAGTGGTTTTAATGAAAAACCCTTTCCAATGGTTTTAATGAAAACCCTTTCCGTTGGTTTTAATAAAAAACCCTTTCGTCGGTTTTAATAAAAACCCTTGCCATTGGTTTTAATAAAAACCTTTACCATTGGTTTTAATAAAAACCTTTCTTGATTAGTTTATTTTTGTTGAGTCTTGGTTTGTGGTTGTTAGTTTTGTGTGTGGGTTGTTCCCTTGTTTTGAGGTGATGTTTTCGTGGTCGCTAACTTTTGGTCTCTGGCCCGTTTTGTGTTCCTTTGATAAGTAGGATGGAATATATAATCTAAAAGTAGGTGAACCCAAGAAAATGGGGATGAGTTATTTGGTGATCATGCTCAGATTTTGGGACTAAGATGATGGAGAGTGGAACAATGAAAGATTTTTCTAGAGCTCCACATGTAACTCACATACATTAAAGGGTATTTCTAAAAATTATGGAGGAAGTTATCTTGATTTGCAACTCTAGGTGAAAATCCAACACACTCTACTTATAGGCTTCCTAACCCTAGTGATGCTTGAGGCTTTGCAAAAGTTCTATAAATACAAGCTATGCAAAGATTGATCAAATCTATCATCTAGTCTAGAAAAACTCCACCGAGGCTATAGATGCCTGACTGGTAGTGGGGCCCTGGCTAGACAAAGCTTGATATAAAAAAATGAGCATTGGAAAGCTTGATCAAATTAGTCACAAGATATAGATAAACTCTATCAAGGCTATGGATGCCTGATTGGTAGTAGATCTTTGTCTAGATACAACTCGGGTAAAAGGAAAGGCTTTGCAAAGTGTTGAGCAAACACATGGGTAAGTTAAATAAACCCTATCGGGGCTATAAATGCCTAACTAGCAGTAGGGCTTTGTCTATAAAATTCTCTTTTTTATGAGTTGTACTTCATAGCCTAATGCAAAAAGGGATGATGGAATCTGGAGGATTTTCAGAGATGCAAGAATGAATCACTTTTGCACACACTAAGCAAAGGCAGATGGATTAATTATTTCTGTTCAAAGTTGTTTACCCCCATATTCTCGAGACATTGCTAAATAGTCTGTGTTTTGTTGATCTTGTGTGTTCTCATTTTAGGTTGGGTTCTTCACCCGAAATGCTCAAGAGCATTTCCCAATAGAATCGTCATTTGTTGTTACTGTCGCACAACTCACCCCAAAATTGGGGACCCACCTTTTTGCTTTGGTATTTGGATGTTTGCAGTTTATTTTAAGTTTCTAATACTTGTGCTTTGTTGTGGGTTTGTAGTTCTCATCAGTTTCTTATCAATAATATTTTCTTGACGATGATTTTTTCTTGTCGACGATATTTTCTTCGACGATTTTTCTTGTCAACAATTTTTTCTTATCGATGATATTTTAGTGTTGATGATTTTTTTTGTCGATGATATTTTCTTGTAGATGATTTTTTTGTCAAGTTTTGTTGTTAGTAATTTGATTGCTAAATTTTTGGGTTTTCTTTCATTTGTATATTTCACTTTATATATAAAATAAAATATAAATAAATAAATATATATATATATATATATATATATATATATATATATATATATATAAATAATAAAAAAATTTGAAATAAAATAACATCTATATAAATTTTTATATATATATAAGATATATGATGTTGTACATCTTAACTTAAAAACAAAAAGAATGAAAGCAATAAAACATTGAAGATAAAAATTATAAAAAAATAAATAAAAAATAAAAATAAAAATAAATAAATAAACAAATAAATAAAAGTCATGTACATATATATCTTCACATATATGTTCATGTTGGTTGTGGTTTTAAAGAGCTTAGTATTAGGAGCCTTGATTTATTTAATTTTTAATGATAATAAGCTTGCCCTTGTCATTGTGTAAATAACTATTTTAATGTTAATGTAATATTTATTCGCAGGTTATGAAGGAGGACAGCTCGACGGAGATGCCTTACATGCAGAGACGTCGCCAAATGATTTCAATGATACACCACCCGATAAAGCTCTTCTGAAGGTCGACATGACACGGTAGATGTGACATCGGGGCACTGACATGACAATACCCAGATCGTACACTAAAATGGAGAATGGAGGGTGTTATAAAGTTTAGGTACCCAATGTTTCACCTATGGTGAAAGCACTCCACAGTGAAGGGAGATGTATCAAAAATATTTGCAATTAGGATTACCACGCTATGTTGGATCGAGGGGAAGATGGTTCAAATGAGCATCGCTGGCTCATCACACTACAACACAGATTTTATTCGGTAATAGGAGACGTCGATCCAAAATTTGATTGTGCAGACTAGCGTGGTGTAGATGGACTCGATATTAGTTGAATTGAGCATCGGGTTGAGTTGGAGTACACCAAAGCAGAAAATGGATTCGAGGCAAGTAGAGTCCGTTCGAAACAATAATAAAAATAAGAAAAAATTGATATTCATCATATTCATCATAGGAAGAAGTGGATGGTACAAGCGGATGGCGGCCCTACTCCGAGCTACCTCAAATAGCTCGGTGACCTTGCAGGAGAAAATAGAGGATGAGATATTCAATGAATGTCTGTGTATTAGATATGCGAGACAGAGGTGGAACTAGTTTAGACTACCATTGTGGGAGGTAAAGCAATGATGCGGCGGATGATTCGGAGTCGGGCACCCACGTTGGTTGGACATGGGTAGCCTTAACGGACCTTTCATCGAGAACGAGAAATGCATGGAATACATGAAATAATAGGTTTTGTTGTTACATGGGTAAATCCGAGAGGCTAACGTATATCTGTCAATAAGAACATTTGTCGTCGGAAGGATGTTGGACAGTGGCAATTATGTCCACGGCCATCAAGTCGCATCTTCACTATTCCTACCTGAAACATTAATCACATAGTTAATGCTTAATTGTTATATTTGGTGTTATGGTATGTGGAGTTGGAGCTTACCATGGAGAAAAAAAAAAGTGTATCTGTCAAGCATAACGTTTGCATTGGGGCATGTTATGGAGATTTTAGTGCACATGGCCAATGCGGCTAGGTACAAGTCACTAGTGTCGTTTTACATGAAATAGAAGACCACTAAGGTAATGGGCCATTTTGCTCATAAACATTATAAAGAAAACGATAGCCAAATAAAGGAAAACAAAAATATTATCGTATGCAATGAGTTGGAGAAGAGAAAGCGTTTCGAAAATAGGCATACAAGGAAATGGAAAGATTTTGGTTTGAAATTTAAAATATCTCATTCAAACACAGAAAATAGGCTGGTTTTTTTTTCAAAAAAGACCAGAATGTTACTGGAATATTGATCTAAAAACAGAGACATTATTTTCAATGCATATGGCCAAAAAATTAACATCTTTTTAGCAAGAATAAAGGAGTTTATTTTTCATATCTGTTTTAATAGTTTACCTTTCCATTTTCGTTTTTTAAGTTTATAGAGGGTGTTAAATGCAATTTTGTTTTATTATGGTTGCATCATAGAAGGTTTAAAACATGAAATTTATTTGTTTTTCTGTCATGAACCATCTTGGAAGAATTTTATTAATATGCTATTTTATTATGGTAGCTGATTTTTTTAATGCTTGATGTATTTGCATTATATTAGTTTCTGTCAAAAGAAAATGATGCTGCGTGCATGGATTGATTATAGGAACATGAATTCTCTCAAGTGGAAGACTGATCACCAAATATGGAAAAAGGGAAATCATGACAAAGACAACTCATCAGGTAAAGCTCTTGTTTCTAACATCACTAGTTACCTCCGTGATGGTGGTGTTACCATAAGAATCACTCTCAAACTCCCGCCACTCAAAGGAAAAATGATGATGGGAAACGACGAGAAAATGCATCGAGTGCTTGCATGTTATTTATGTGAAATAAGTTGGTTGCATCATTAATTTGCATAAAGGAACTCTACCTTGGAAATGCATATTTATTGATGATTGAAATTTTAATATTTTGAAATATATGTTTTATGCATATAATTTGAGCATTCTCTAGAGTAGAGATTAATTGATTTGAGCATAATTATTTAATTTGATTGACCCCATTTTTGAAAAGAATTAGGTGGTTTATCTTTTATGAACCTGTCCAAATTTTATTGGACAAAAATATGAAAAGACTATTTTATAAATAATAGTTCCAAATAGTTCCACATGGCAACTTTGGGATGGTTGTACTAGGGGAAGAGACTCTCCTCTTATCTTTAATAGTTCCAAATAGTTATTGCCCATGATCTTAATAGTATTAGTACCCTTAGTGTGGGGAACAAGGGACAAATAAATTGCATACACCTTATCTCTAGAGAATCCCTTGTGTAATAAAATAATGTATTTTTTAGAAGCTTGCATGTGAAAGAAAAGATAGAAAAGATATAAAATAATGAAGAGCATCCTTCCTGTCTAGAGGAAATTGGTCTATAAATTGCCTTAGGGGTAGAGAAAATAAGGCATGCTATGTTGGAAGAAGGCTAGAGTGAGAATAAGGGAGGATTGCCCAACATTTTGGTTTAAGGATATTACGAAAATTCCAGGTGTGGAAGTTTCCATTTCTTCTGTATGCTTCTTTTCTTTCACTTGCTGAGGTAAAAGAAATATTTTAAGATGCGAATTATCACTCTGTTTGGTGTATGATGATTGAAATGCTTTTAATAATAAGTTACATAGTCAATTCTCTCTGTGGGTCTTGCCATTAGCCATTAATGAAGTAGTTGGACGTGTCCTAAGGTTCTATTTTATAAGACCTATACAATAGTAAATTTGCGATGAGCACTTTTCGCTACGCCGACTACTAGGCTTGTCCTATTGTATCCATCCAAAGCCAAAATTTGGTTTGGGTTGAAAACCATTAGAGCTTGTTGACACATCATTGCGTTGGCTACCAAATACCTTTATGATGACTTTGTTTAAATGTCTTCAGCTCGTTGCACCTTAATATAACTTCCCTAATTCCTAGGCGGTACCTTAGAATGACCTTAACTGCATTGGAAACCATACCAGTTAAGGATTCTACTCTATAGATGATTCGAAACCAGCCTAGGTAACCGAAACCTTTAAATTTTTTTTAGGATGAATTAAGCTGTGAGTAGGATTTCTTATCAAGCCTCTACTATTGCTCGAATATGTGTACACTTGACCATCCAAATTTCCTTATTGAAAGGCCTTGGACGACGTGTTGGACTACCTGGTAACCACGTCGTCCAAGTTGACCATTATTGAAGACTCTTTGCTATATATTTGATTATGTTCATTGAGGCATTATCAATGTAATTTTGAATGGCTGAAATGATAAAGCCAACTGATGTAATATTTGATGTACTTCTCTATTGATTTTGTAAATTAGAAAGGAAGTCTTTAATAGATGTAAGCATCTTATTTAGATAGCAAGTGATGTATAGCAAGGAAGTATTATAGATGGTGTAATACTATCAATTAGGTGTAAATGATGTATAGTTCTAGAAGGAATAAACAATGAAAGCATCTTGCATTAAAATTATTTCCAATTGTATACGAATTCTAATGATCATAATTGTTAATCTAAATTGGTAGTGTATTTGTTTCATGGAAATGTATGTTTAGAGTTCCTTGGCTAAGCGTAGGAACCCTACATTTGGAATATAGTTAGAAGAATAATTCATGAATATTCTATACACAGAAGAAGCAAACCTAAGGCTCAAAAACTCATGGAGTAAGACCCACCGCCACCAAACTTGTCAACACCTTGAGGATAAGTAATTTTTATAATAATGATGAAGACATCCAACCCATGTTATATGTAAGTAACTGCAAGCCATAATAGAATGGTGATTCTCCTAAGACACCAACCTTAATTGGTAGTGTGGGAAATGGACAGGATAGTCCTTTGGTGAGGATCTCTATCCTAATTGGTTGATAAAACCATATGATGTCCCTTGCTACATAGCAATTACATAAAGGGGATAAAGCATTTGTATGATATTATCCATCTACCAGTATGGGATGGTGAGATGGTGTTTTAGGAGTTGGTGCTCCTACTTGCAAATGGCTTAAAATGAATTATAGAAGTTGGTGCTTCTATCTACCTAATCTATTGTAAATTGGTCTACTTACTTTTATGGGGATAATATTATCTTAGATCATATTTATAACTCTAACTTATCGATGGGTGGACAATGAGCTTATAAAAAAAAAATTCGGTGGACGTGTTAGTGATAATTTATGGTTGTTATAATTGGTATCAGAGCTTAGGCTAACTGATATATTTGGAGTGATTCCAAGCATTTTATGTGGGGGGGGAGAATTATAAAATGATCTTTATTATGATTTTTGTGAAAAATGTATGATTTACCATTTCATACTTGGTGATTGCATTGAATGTAGCATACACTTGGCATGTATGTAATGCATAATTGCATAAGCAGGGCTTGCTTGTGATGCATTTGGTATACTTTGCATCTGAGTTGTCCTTATCCCTTACAAAATCATCTCTCGCACAACATGAAGATGCAAGAAAACCAAGGAAGAACCAAAAGCCATTATTGAAGACTCTTTGCTATATATTTGATTATGTTCATTGAGGCATTATCAATGTAATTTTGAATGGCTAAAATTATAAAGCCAAACGATGTAATATTTGATGTACTTATCTATTGCTTTTTTAAATTAGAAAGGAAGTCTTTAATAGATGTAAGCATATTATTTAGATAACAAGTGATGTATAGCAAGGAAGTATTATAGATGGTGTAATCCTATAAATTAGGTGTAAATTATGTATAGTTCTAGAAGGAATAATCAATGAAAGCATCTTGCATTAAAATTATTTCCAATTGTATACGAATTCTAATGATCATAATTGTTAATCTAATTTGCTTATGTATTTTTTTCATGGAAATGTATGTTTAGAGTTCCTTGGCTAAGCATAGGAACCATACATTCAGAATATATTTAGGTGAAGAATAATTCATGAATATTCTATACAAAGAAGAAGCAAACCTAAGGCTCAAAAAATCATGGACTAAGACCCACCACCACCAAACTTGTCAACACCTTGAGAATAAGTAATTCTTATAATAATTATGAAGACATCCAACCCATGTTATATGTAAGTAACCGCAAGCCATAATAGAATGGTGATTCTCCTAAGACACCAACCTTCATTGGTAGTGTGGGGAATAGAGAGGATAGTCCTTTGGTGAGGATGTCTATCCTAATTGGTTGATAAAACCATATGATGTCCCTTGCTACATAGCAATTACATAAAGGGGATAAAGCCTTTGTATGATATTATCCATATACCAGTATGGGATGGTGAGATGGTGTTTTAGGAGTTGGTGCTCCTACTTGCAAATGGCTTAAAATGAATTATAGAAGTTGGTGCTTCTATCTACCTAATCTATTGTAAATTGGTCTACTTACTTTTATGGGGGTTATCTTATCTTAGATCATTTTTATAACTTTGAATTATCGATGGGTGGACAATGAGCTTATAAAAAAAAAATTTGGTGGACATGTTAGTGATAATTTATGGTTGTTATAGTTGGTATCAGAGCTTAGGCTAACTGGCAGATTTTAGATAAATTTAGGTTAGTGAGAATATTTGGGGTACGGTTCAAAACATGAGTTCCCTAACTCTTGAAGATGCATACTTGTTAAGGATTAGGTCAGTTATTGAGATGACTGTTGCCCGAGTTCCTTTCTCCCATGAGTAGATCCATAGTCGTTCAAAAAGTGGAAGAGCTAGGCAAACCCCCCTGTATGGGTTTTGAGTGGTGTACCTTAGAATATTTTGGAAAACTGCTCAACATATGTGTCGTATGACTTACTTCAAGTGTGTATTATTTTCAACCAGAGTTAGAGGAAGAAAACTAGGGAATAAACCTAGCAATAATAAACTAGTTGGAAAAACTATTCTAGTCATCTAGTATTTTGATTGTGAAAGAGTAAATATTAATATAACTCTCTACTCCCAGGTTACCATGGCAACTATATTGAGAGGCAAGAAGAAAATGACCTCACAACAAGCTATCCCTGATACTCCTAAAGCTAGATAGATGGGTGAAGGTTTTGGAAACTTGAATAAAGAAGTAGAGAACCTTGTTGCTACCATTTCCATTATACAAGACCAGATTCAACAGATTTTGCAAGCCATAAGTTCTTAGCATAACCCCAACAACAACTAGGAGACAAAAGTGCCATATGATGAGGATAGGGAGGATGAAGATCCTGAAGAACGTTCAAATAGGATATGCATAAATAAAGAAATTGGTAATGATCCTGAAGTATATCAAGGTGACTAAGTTCACTAGAAAAGGGGGAGAAACTATGGCCGAAGCATGGATAGAAGAACTAGAACTTCATTTTTCCATAAGGTACTATTCCTCTACCACTAAAATGGCATTTGCTCTTTCTCATCTAGGAGAAAGAGGAGTTGACTGGTGGAATGCCTATAGTAAAGACCTTGATGTCTCCCCTAATAAGTTGAAGTGGTAAGTATTTGTGGAAGCATTGAAGGATAGGTTCCTTACAAAGCAATTTTATCTGAATAGGTATAAGGAGTTCTTTGCATTTCAAAAAGGCTCACTCTACGTGGAGGAATACTATGGGCAATTTGTAAAACTCCTTAAGTATGTACCATCTCAAAATCTAAACAATGAAATGAAAATAGAAAAGTTTATCGAAGTACTGAAGCCTGTAATTAGAGATAGTGTAAACATACATGTTCAAAAAAATATGAAAAAAACCTATGATAGGGCTCGAAGAGCAGAGGCTAATCAGGCTACTAATGATGCCCAAAATAACCCCTCAAAGTGGACACATAAAGGATATAAATTTTAGAAGAAGAGAAAGTGGGATAATGGGAAAAATCAGAAAAATAAAGGAAATTCAAAATTTGGGAAGCATAGTAATGGTGGCAAGAAAGATTTCAAGAAAGAATTCTGCTACAAGAATAATAACATGGACTTCCATACTCCTAAAAAACTAGCTCCACTACGAGTAGTGGACACCGATAAACAGGTTCAGGAGGGAAACTCAAATCCAAAGATAAGATGCTTTGATTGTGGAGGTCCACATTATGATATCAACTACCCAAAGTGTGCCAAAACCAGCATAGAAAGGTCGAATCACAAGATCTATACAACGAAAATAGTGCAAGACTTAGATGGTCAGGCTACTCTACTTCTGAACGGTAAATTTTTTGATAGAGATGTTAAAATCCTAATAGATAGTGGAGCTACATATAGTTTTATTTCTAGTAATCTATCAAGGGATATACCCGAAAAGCCAAGATCTTTGGCACAAGGGTGGAGAGTTGAGTATGGGTCAGGACAAACTTATCATGTCAATCAATGTTTTCCCTCAACTCAAATTACCTTACCCAATGGCTTTACTATGTGGCCTCTATTTGTAGCACCCTTACATGTATTTGATACCATATCGGTAATAGATTGGTCGAAGGCTCATGAAGCCTTGGTAAATTTCCAATAAATATGGATCAAGTTTACTAATGGAAACCAGGAAAGGTAAAGAATGTATAGTGAAGCAAGGGAATTTCAACCCAAGCATATTTCAGCTATGCAATTGAAGAAGACCATTAGAAAAGGAGGAGTAGTCTATGCAGTGAAAATAAAAGAAATAGAGGAGGTTTCAAGGGAAGAAATTTTTAATAAATTTCCACTTTTGCAAGAATATTAGGATGTTTTTGTTAATGAGATGCCTGGTTTATCACCCAAATATGAATTTTATTTCACCATAGAATTGTTTCTAGGAACAGAGCCTATCCATAGAGCTCCTTATAGAATGAATCCCATCGAGATGCAAGAACTGAAGGTTCAACTGCAAGAGTTGCTTGATAAGGGATTAATAAAACCAAGTGTATCACCTTGGGGAGTACCCGTCTTATTCGTTAAGAAGAAGGACGGATCATTAAGGCTTTGCATAGATTATAGAATTTTGAACAAGGTGATAGTTAAAAATAGATATCCATTACCAAGGATTGAAGATCTATTTGATCAGTTGAAAAGTGCTTCAATTTTTACCAAAATTTATTTAAATTCAGTATATCATCAATTAAGAATCCTAGATGAAGGCACACACAAAATTGCATTCAAGACTAGATATAGTCACTATGAATTCACAGTCTTACCATTCGGTTTAACCAATGCACCAGCAACATTCATGAATTTGATGAATAGTGTGTTCAAGAATCAGCTAGATCAGTTTGTGTTGATCTTCTTGGATGATATTTTTGTTTATTCTTGTAACCAGGAAGAGCATGATAAGCATTTAAGGATAGTATTAGAGTTGTTAAGGAAAAATCAGCCTTATGGGAACTTGTATAAGTGTGTGTTTTATGTTTCCCAAGTGCATTATTTGGGACACATAATATCAACAGATGATATTGTTGTAGATCCAAAGAAAATAGAAGCTATTTTGAGTTAACCACCTCCAACTGATGTAACATAGGTTAGAAGCTTCAAGGGATTATTAGGTTATTATAGGAGATTTGTGAAATATTTCTCCAAAAATGCTTATCCTATAACCAACCTTCAAAGAAAAGGGAAGGAGTTCAAGTGGACTAACAAATGCGAAGAAAAAATTAATTTTCTTAAATTAGAAGCTTACCATAACTCCTATTTTGAAGATATCGGATCCATCTAGAAATTTTTCAATTTTCACTGATGCATCATTAGAAGGACTTGGAAGAGTCTTATCTCAAGATAACTTCATGGTAGCATATGATCTAGGAAACTCAAAAAGCATGAAGTCAATTATTCTACTTATGACCTAGAGCTTGCTGCAGTTGTACATGCTTTGAATATTTAGTGACATTAGCTGGTGCGTAAACCATTTGAGTTAAGAATTGATCACCAGAGCTTAAGATATATTTTCACTCAACCATTATTAAATGCTAGGCAAAGAAGATGGATAGAATTTTTAGTTGAATATGACTTTGGTATTGAGTATATCAAAGGGAAGGAGAACAAGGCCACTGATGATTTAAGTAGGAGAAGACATATAGCAACATTGACTCGTAGTCATGTAGATCTTATGGATCGAGTAAGGAGAATGCAGTGTCAGGATCCAGGGTGTAGAGAAATTTAGATTAAAATAGAACAAAATTTGAATGAGAATCTAGATTATGGCATAAAGGATGAACTTTTAAGCTTTAAGAAACATGTGATAATTCTTGAAATGGATGATCTAAGAAGATTGATTATGCGAGAAGCTCATAACTCACATTATTTCGCTCATCTTGGGAGAGCTAAGATGAGATAAAATATAAAAAAGATCTTCTATTGGTCAAAAGGTGAAATCCAAACACCAGCATCCAACAGGAAAGTTGTGTTTTCATCACATCCCTACTCAAAAATGGCAGGTGATTTCAATGGACTTTATTGTCGGGTTGCCTAAAACAAAATATCAACATGATGTAATTTTTGTGGTAGTAGATAAACTCACTAAGGTTGCACACTTCATGGTAGGTAGTACTACATATGATGTTGTAGTTTTTGCCAACATATTTGCTAAGGAAATTTTTAGGTTATATGAATTTCTCGAGATGATAATCTCAGACAGGGACTCTAGGTTTAATTTTGAGTTTTTGCAGGCTCTCCATCGTGTAGTTGGCACCACTTTGAATATTAGTTTTGTGTATCATCCAAAAATGGATGGATATAAAAAATGGGTAAACCAAGTTCTAGAAGATATGCTACACATGTGTTGCATGGACGAGAAGTCTCGTTGGGAGGACTATTTGTATCTGGTTGAGATTACTTATAATAATAGCTATCATTCTTCTTTGAAAATGGCCCCTTTCAAAGCCTTGTATGGTAGACGATGCAGAACACCATTATCATGGGACAATCCTAAGTATCAGGTTGTCATTGGACCAATAATGGTTAAAATCATGGAGGAGCTAGTATTGATCCGACAAAGGCTCAAGGAAGCCTCGGATAGATAGAAGAGTTATGCAGATTTGAAAAGAACTCCTAGAGAATTCTTTGTGGGTGATAGGGTGTTTTTGAGAGTGAAACCTAAAAAGAGTGCAATTAAATCAACCAAATTGGACCCTAGGTTCATGGGACCATTTGATATTGTGGAAAAGATAAGTCCTGTAGCCTACCGACTTGACTTACCATGTAACTTGTCAAATATTCATAACACTTTTCATGTATCCCTACTTAGGAAATATATTGCTGATTCTGATCATGTGTTAGATGTTTCTAACTTGCAGATGGCAGATATAACAACGTTTGAGGTGAAACCAATGAAGATCTTGGAATTTCGTTCCAAGACTATGAGGAAAAGAAATATTGAGCAATGCAGGGTCCAGTGGAACCAATATTCTGATAAAAATTCCATTTGGGAAAAAATGGAGGACATGAAAAGACATTTTTCTTATTTATTTGATAATATTATGCTATGTAAAAATACAGGTTGAACCATTTACCACTTATGAAAGTGGAAAACTATGCAAACCTTATGATGTAATGACTATTATGTAATATTACAGGAAACATAGAGGACTATGTTTATTCTAAGGGGGGAGTATGTCAACCCACCTTGGAGGAACTTTATTAATATGTTATTTTCATTATGATAGCTGATTTTTAATGCTTGATGTATTTGCATTATATTGGTTTATGTCAAAAGAAAATGATGCTGCGTGCATGGATTGATTACAGGAATATGAATTCTCTCAAGTGGAAGACTGATCACTAGAGATGGAACAAGGGAATGATGACAAGGACAACTCATTAGGTAAAGCTCTTGTTTCTATCATCACTAGTTACCTCCTTGATGATGGTGTTACCATAGGAATCACTCCCAAACTCACACCACTCAAAGGAAAAATGGTGATGGGAAACGACGAGCAAATGCATCGAGTGCTTGCATGCTATTTATATGAAATAAGTTTATTGCATCATTAATTTGCATAAAGGAACTATACCTTGGAAAGGCATATTTATTGATGATTGAAATTTTAATATTTTGAAATATATATTTTATGCATATAATTTGAGCATTCTCTAGAGTAGAGATTAATTGATTTGAGCATAATTATTTAATTTTATTGACCCCATTTTTGAAAAGAATTAGGTGGTTTATCTTTTATGAACATGTCCAAATTTTATTGGACCAAAATATGAAAAGACTATTTTATAAATTAAATATTACATCTTTCCTACACATGGCAACTTTGGGATGGTTGTACTAAGGGATGAGACTCTCCTCTTATCTTTAATAGTTCCAAACAATTATTGCCCATGCTCTTAATAGTATTAGTACCCTTAGTGTGGGGAACAAGGGACAAATAACTTGCATACACCTTATCTCTAGAGAATCCCTTGTGTAATAAAATAATGTATTTTTTTAGAAGCTTGCATGTGAAAGAAAATATAGAAAAGCAATAAAATAATGAAGAGCATATTTCCTGTCTAGAAGAAATTGGTCTATAAATTGCCTTAGGGGTAGAGAAAATAAGGCATGCTATGTTGGAAGAAGGCTAGAGCGAGAATAGGGGAGGATTGCCCAACATTTTGGTTTAAGGGTCTTACAAAAATTCTAGGTGTGAAAGTTTCCCTTTCTTTTGTATGCTTATTTTCTTTCACTTGCTGAGGTAAAAGAAATGTTTTAAGATGTGAATTATCACTCTATTTGGTGTATGATGATTGAAATGCTTTTAATAATAAGTTACAGAGTCAATTCTCTTTGCGGGTCTTACCATTAGCCATTAATGAAGTAGTTGGACATGTCCTAAGGTTCTATTTTATAAGGCCTATACAATAGTAAATTTGCGGTGACTACTTGTTGCTAGACCGACTACTAGGCTTGTCCTATTGTATCCACCCAAAGCCAAAATTTGATTTGGGTCAAAAATCATTAGAGCTTGTTGACACATCATTGCGTCAACTACCTACAAACACCTTTATGATGGCTTTATTTAAATCTCTTCAGCATACTGCACCTTAATATAGCTTCCCTAATTCCCAGGCATTACCTTAGAATGACCTTAACTACATTTGAAACCATACTGGTTAAGTATTCTACTCTGTAGATGATTTGAAACCAGCCTAGGTAATCGAAACCTTTAAAATTTTTTTGGGATGAGTTAAGCTGTGAGTAGGATTTCTTATCAAACCTCTACTGTTGCTCGAATATATATGTACACTTGACCATCAAAATTTCCTTGTTGAATGGCCTTGGATGACATTTTGTACTGCTTGGTAAACCTATAAGCGAGACAAAGCATCCAAAATATTGAAGGTTTCTTGGTGTCCTTGTTGAGTGAAGTTTTGCTCAACAAAAATTTGTACTTCTGATGTAGTAGACCACCCTATCACAGAGGTATTCTTATAGATATGCGAGGGGGTTAATCGATGATGGCATACCAAATTGATTTGGTATTACTGGGAGTAAGTAATTCCTGTGTTCCTCCAGGGCTAGCACATAGTAGTCCTCGCATAGCACTCATGGAAAATCTCATCTGTGTGTATTATATTAAAGCCAGTCACTGTTTGCAAACATCATCACCATTGAATTAAGCCTTACAACACTATGAATGTCACCATAAACTCTGCACATTGTGTAAATCTAGGTGACTGTATAATGCCTAATGATCCTGTGATGGAATTTCCTTTCCTGTTACTACTTCTAGAGTGTTTGACAGTGTTGAGTATCCATCACTGGCCACCATATCCTTGAACCATCCATATCCATTTGGCACGATGGAAGTAAAAATTTGACTCAATATTACATAATCAACCGAGTAGAGTCCAACACGTGGTCATGAGAAATTGACACCCTTATTCTATCCATATGCTCGAATCTAAAATCTAATCTACTGAACGTAGAACATATTGTCATTAATGGAGGTGTGCGTAAGTCATGTTTGGATTATATTGAGTACATTGCCGTTAATGTGACAAGTTGTGTGATCGATAGGTATTCTCTTTAAGGTCTAGGTTATATGTGAAACAATTGGACCTTGTGTTATGATTTGCTTATATTGAATATGATGACAACATATAAGATAGAAGGTATAGTATTGAAGAGTAACATAGTTGATAACTACTATGGGAATTTTATGTATATAAGATGGACATCAACGAAATTGCTATGTTTAGTTATGAGAAATGTGCATTATATCTTTAGGATGGGAAGCCTTTATCATAAAGTGAATGCTTGGTTGAATTTATAAAGTTCATTATGATAAAAAAAATGTGATGCATCTAATTAATAGAGTTGTGCTGTGATTTTAAATCGATAGTATAAAAGTCCTCTTATGGTATAAAAAGTTTCTTGAAACCACTATGAAAGTATATCTTCTATAATTTAGGATTTGCTTTATATAGAAAATGAATAACAAATATGGGAATGCTTCCTCGATTTGATTATTTAGTTTAATCATGTAAGGATAATGTAACTTATTTATATGTTGGAAATTATGCCTTTTGGATTGAAATTAATAGGGTCATAAAGTTTGTCTTACAGTATAAATTGAGATTTTGTAAATGATATAAATGGTTTATGAGAAATTTTTTAGATATGATAAGTATGGATTGGTGTCCATTCTTCTGGAAGAGGTATGGGACTCTTCCTGTGTTCGGAGTGATTCCAAGCATTTGATGTGGGGGGGGGGGAATTATAAAATGATCTTTATTATGATTTTTGTGAAAATGTATGATTTACCATTTCATAATTGGTGATTGCATTGATTGTAGCATACACTTGGCATGTATGTAATGCATAATTGCATAAGCATGGCTTGCTTGTGATGCATTTGGCATACTTTACATCTGAGTTGTCCTGATACCTTACAAAATCATCTCTCGCACAACATGAAGATTCAAGAAAACCAGGGAAGAACCAGAAATCCATAATTGAAGACTCTTTGCTATATATTTGATTATGTTCACTGAAGCATTATTAATCTAATTTTGAATGGCTGAAATGATAAATCCAAATGATGTAATATTTTATGTACTTCTCTATTGCTTTTGTAAATTAGAAAGGAAGTCTTTAATAGATGTAAACATTTTGTTTAGATAGCAAGTGATGTATAGCAAGGAAGTATTATAGATGGTGTAATCCTATAAATTAGATGTAAATGATGTATAGTTCTAGAAGTAATAATCAATGAAAGCATCTTGCATTAAAATTATTTCTAATTGTATACAAATTCTAATGATCATCATTGTTAATCTAAATTGCTTGTGTATTTATTTCATGGAAATGTATGTTTAGAGTTCCTTGGATAAGTATAGGAACCATACATTCGGAATATAGTTAGGTGAAGAATAATTTATGAATATTCTATACATATAAGAAGCAAACCAAAGGCTAGAAAACTCATGGACTAAGACCCAACACCACCAAACTTGTCAACACCTTGAGGATAAGTAATTCTTATAATAATTATGAAGACATCCAACCCATGTTATATGTAAGTAACCGCAAGATACAATAGAATGATGATTCTCCTAAGACACTAGCCTTCATTGGTAGTGTGGGGAATGGAGAGGATAGTCCTTTGGTGAGGATCCCTATCCTAATTGGTTGATAAAACCATATGATATCCCTTGCTACATAGAAATTACATAAAGGGGATAAAGCCTTTGTATGATATTATCCATCTACCAGTATGGGATGGTGAGATGGTGTTGTAGGAGTTGGTGCTCCTACTTGTAAATGGATTAAAATGATTTATAGAAGTTGGTGATCCTACTTACAAATGGCTTAAAATAATTTATAGAAGTTGGTGCTTCTATCTACCTAATCTATTGCAAATCAGTCTACTTACTTTTATGGGGATAATCTTGTCTTAGATCATTTTTATAACTCTGAATTATCGATGGGTGGACAATGAGTTTATAAAATAAAATCGGTGGACGTGTTAGTGACAACTTATGGTTGTTGCATTTTATCCTTAGAAACTCACACCTAGGTTATTTTGAGTTGTGCAAATGCAGATTTGGGTAACTAGGTTGCATGCAAGAATTTCTCACATCTTCGGTTTTGCAGGAATTGGGTGGCATTATACTGGCGGTGTTTTGCATGTTTATATTTCTAGTTTTCTGTCATGTTTTCCAGATTTTATTTTCCATTTTTCTAACTTTATTTTGCAGATTATTTTTAATTTTCAGAGATTAAAATAAAAATCGAAAAAAAATTAAAACTTTAAAATAAATGCATGGAGCCCTAGAATGAACTTCAATATTGCATACACAATAGATTTGGACTCATTTTGAGGCCATTTTGATTTTATAAATATTTTTTAAAACTACTGTTTTTAAGGGGTTTTTATAATTTCAGAATTTCATTTTTTTATATTTTCAAGGCAAATCAGATTTGTTTGGCTTTACATATTTATTTGCTATCATAAATGAGCTTTCCTTTATGAAAATTTCAATTTCATAAAGGGGGGTTAAATTTTAATGGTATTTCATAAGCCATCATTTTCGGAGTAATAAATGCACCTTTCTTTATGAAAATTCTGATTTCATTAAAGAAAGGTAATTTTATATGTTACATTAAAAGGCTATTGTTTTAAAGCATTAAATTATTTCTCTTTATGAAAATTATTTCATTAAAGAGGGATAATCAATAATGACATTTTAAAGCCACTATTTTAAGGCTATAAATTATTGTCTCTTTATGAAAATTAATTTCATAAAAGAGAGATAATTTATTAATCATATCAAAGGCTATCTTTATCTTCATGATAAGAAGCTACATTTAATGAGCCTTTTCATCATTTCAGATTCACATTCATAGATAGGTTTTAATCTTTCACTTCATGCTTAAAGTAGGATTTAATGCAAGATAAAAACTTGTCTAAAATCCACTTAATAAGGGAAGATAAAATCTACCTTAAAATCCTCAATATAAAAGGAACTAAGGCTTACATCGTGGTCATATGAGGGCCAATTCACATTTGATTTTATTTAGGTTTCATGAACAACCAGTAAATTTAGCATGGTAAAATGAACTAACACATGCCCCTTGTTAGCAGTTACTTGCAATCACTAAGGTGTTACTAGCATTCATTTTACATAACTTTATTGAGATTACTAATACACACGTGCAAATGCTAATATAACGGAGACCTTGGAGAAGTTGTTTTGTTTTAACTTATTTGTAAGAGAGGGTTTTGTGATACAAAATCCTAGTAAGAGTGTGATTTTGCAATTGGGCCAAAATTACCACTCAACATGACCCACTAGCCACGGGCAAAGTGGTGGGAAGGTTCCAAGAGACCCGATGTAAAGGAGCCATGGGGTGATCAAAGTTGCAGGTAATAAGCACAGGTCCCCCTCCAAGATTGAAAGATGTAGTGGATGACCCCAAGTAACCAAACAAATAGGGAACATGAGAACCACTTTATTAGAGTAAGTTCACTTGAGCCTTTTTTTATAGGCTCAAATATGCTCCAAGGTATGGATGTGATTCTCATCAAACAACTCTAATTAGTTTAAATGATCTAAATGATAGTCATCACCAATTGAGGTATCTTGCAACAAAATACACAAGGACAAGACTTCTAGCTCAAAGGGGAACACTATCTCAATGCCATAAATCAAGACATAAGGGATTTCACCTATAACAGTTTGTATGCTAGTACGATAGACCCATAAGGTGGGGTAAATTTGGATATGCCAATCGTGACTAGTCTTAC
Source organism: Wollemia nobilis (assembly GCA_028583015.1). Lineage (NCBI taxonomy): Eukaryota > Viridiplantae > Streptophyta > Pinopsida > Araucariales > Araucariaceae > Wollemia > Wollemia nobilis. The sequence goes on along the minus strand of JAQPPZ010001417.1, from coordinate 6,146,968 downwards.
TTACCAACTTCTTGAGGATATTAACTGACTTATTGGATGCTTTGGCTTGACCATTAACATGAGCATAATATGGAGTTGACCATTTATGTTGAATCTTGTACTTAGCACAAGTTTTATGGATATCCTTGTTCTTGAAAGGAGTGTCATTGTTAAAGAGGATTATCGAAGGAATCTCATACCTACAAAGGATTTGGTTGAAGATGAACTTGAAGACTAAAGATCTAGTCATTATGACTAAGGGTATGGCTTTGACCAATTTGGTGAAGTACTATATTACCATGATGATAAAATTATAACCATTAGACAACATGGGGTTAATATTCCCTATAATTCCCAACCCCCACATGGAGAATGGCAAAGGGAATAAATAACCTAAAGTTTTAAAGGATCATGAACAAGGTTTTCATAGTGTTGATACTTGTCATATCATCGAACATAGTCATAAGCATATTTATCCATGGAGGGCCAATAGTAATTGATCTAAAGGAGTTTTTTTGCAATGGCATTATTGCTAAAGTGACCAATGATCCTTCATGATATTCACTAAGGGATAGTTAGGCTTCACCATAGTTAAGGCATCATAAGAGGATGCCCTTGAAATAATTTTGATATAAAGTATCATTGATTATGATAAATTGACACACTATTTTCATAAAATATTTTGTTGATTGAGATCTAAACCATCAATAATTGAACCATCTTTAAGAAAGTTAAAGATATCTATGTACCAAGGCTCAAATTGAAAAACTTTGATTTTTATGACATCTAACAAAATAATACTGGAACTAAGAGATGCGAGTTCTCATATTTGTTAGATAATAATAGTTGCTTGATCATATTCTAACTCCAAGGGATAAGGAATGCAATAGCTACCATAGAATATACATAGTAGTTGGAGGATGAAGGGATTGACTCTATGGTTACCCTATCGAAAGTGGACAAGACTTTGGTGACAATATCCTTGAAAGGTTTTAGTTTATCATACTTGGTTTGATAAACATCCTTGATTTGATTAACCACAATTTGAGAGTCACCAAAGATGAAAAGGAATCTAAATTTTAAGTCTAAGGCTACCCTAAGACCTAATATTAGGGCTTTGTACTCTACAATATTATTAGTGCAAGAGAAATTAAGCTTGAAGAAAAAGGGGATCAATTGTTTTTGAGGGGTGAATAGAATGATTCTAGCCCCAGTGCCATTTAAGCAATGGGCTCTAGAATCAAGATATTCTACTTCTAAGCTAAGGCACTCATCTTGAAACTCAATGACTAAGGGATGGGTAGACTCAAGGGAAGAAGTGGCTAGCTGGTTAGTAATCACCTGATATTTTATAGCCTTCTAACCTATCAAGGTTATATCAAACTCACTAAGGTCTAGGACCCACTTAGTAGCTTGACCTAAAAGGTGGGTTTTTGACATTAAGTAGCGAAGAGGATAAAAACTTGCAACTACCAAAATGTTATGGCTAAGCATGTAGTATCTCAACGTTTTAGAGGCATAAACTATAGCAAGGCAAAGCTTCTATAAGAGAGTGTATTGGGTTTCATAGCTAACCAAGGTTCTATTGATACAGTAGATCACTCTTTATTCTATTTTCATGTTGAGCAAGCATGGCCCCAAAAGTGTGGGTTGTGGATGTTATATAAAGCATTAAATACTTATCCAACCTACGAGAAAAATGATAGGTAGGGAAGTGAGATTCTTCTTGAGTTCATCAAAGGCTCTTTAACACTCAGTATCTCACTTGAACACACCATATTTTTAAGAAGCTTAAGAAAGGGATGACACTTATCGGCTAACTGAGCTATGAAGCAATGAATAGCTTAAAGTTTACCTTACAAGCTATGCAACTCGGTTAGGTTACAACGAAGAGGCATGTTAGTAATAGTTGCTATCTTAGCAAGATCTACTTCAATGACTTTCCTAGACACTATGAAACCTAAAAGCTTGTTAGAAGTGACTCGAAATGTACACTTAGAGGGCTTAAGATAATTTTTTTATTTGCAAAGTCTTTCAAATATATGACTTAAATCTTATGCATGAGTCTCTCGATTGATGGACCAACCAAGAAGATTATCCACATAGTCCTCAACAATGTCACGCATGAAGTCATGAAAAATATGTCATGGCCCTTTGGTATGTGGCACCATAATTCTTTAATCCAAAAGAGATTACTTTATAATATAAGGTACCCCATGGATTTATGAAAGTTGTCTTGGCTAGATCCTTAGGAGAAATCTAGATCTAATTATATCCTAAGAAACCGTCTATGAGCTATAGCATTCCACATCCAATAGTGAAATATATGATCATATATATGTTGGGAAGGGGAAAGTTATATCTGGATCGGTGAAATTTATGTCCCAAAAGTTGGTACATACTCTAATTTTCCCTTCCTTCCTATCCATAGCAACGATGTTGGAGATCCAATCATAATAGTTAATGTCTTTGATAAAACTAATGTCAAGGAGTTTTTGGAGCTCCTCTTTGACTAATAGGGTAATTTTAGGATGCATCTTCTTAAAATTTTGCTTAATAGGTTTAGCACTAGATCTAACTACTAGGTGATGCACAACTAGAGAGGGATCAAGCCCTAGCATGTCAACATATAACCAAGTGATGTGGGAAACACTCTTAATAAATGACATGAGATGGCACAAAATGAAAACTTCCAATTACATTAATCAAAAATATATTTATAGGCATGTATACCTTTACAATCAACATTTAATACGCACGGTCCGTATGAGTATTAAATGCAATACAATATGATCCCTATCATTCCTCCCCACTAAGGAAGCTTTGGTCCCAATGCATATAGGTGTGGAAGAGAAAGATGGTTAGCTGAAGAGTGTTAGGTACTACCAAAAATGCACTCTTATTACAAAAGGATGAAGACCAAAATAATAAAGTTTTACATGTATCCATAAAACCAAAATCTGGTACTAGATTTGAGGTAGGCTCAAAAAACACTCTCCAATTATTGTAAACACTGCTATGCCGACATACAACTAAAATTGATCCCTCAAAATGGTAGAAGAAAGCATCAAATGATGACATAAGGAGATGCAACGAAATATTCTTGAACCACATGCCAAAGAAAATTTAATTATTGCGGTCTTTAAGACAAGCGGACATGCATTGAATTGGCTGAGTCGTGCATTAATGGTTATGGAAAATATTAAATTAAATTAAAAAATATTTAATTTAATTTAATTAATTCATGGTTAATTGTGGGTTGCTTGCATTAAATTATTGGTGGATTGGGACAACGATCAAGTGGATAGTATTCGGATTGCATTAAATTAATATTTTCCAATGGTCAAATGGACAGTATTGGTGGACCAGGAGAAAAATTAAATTATATTAAAAATAATATAATTTAATTTATGGTTGAAAATTGAATGTGGTTTTTAATGGAGTGGGTCAAGGGTGGAGAAAAATGAAATTATATTAAAAAATAATATAATTTAGTTTATTGTTGAAAATGGAATGTGGGTTTTAATGGAGTGGTGCAAAGGTGGAGAGAAATTAAATTATATTAAAAAATAATTTAATTTAATTTATGGCCATTGGATGATGGAAGCAACAAAATTAAAAATGAGTATTTAAAATTAAATTAAATTTAAAATAAATTTAATTTAATTTATGGAATGGTGGAGGCCATGGCGGATCATGGGTATGTGGAATTGAGCGACGGAAATGAAAATGGCACGAGAGGCAGTGAAAATGCCAGGTTGCTGGTGGCTTCAGTAGAGGATGCATAGTGGCAAGATAGAGATTGTTAGAAACATGTGATCTGTAACAATGATGCATAGGGGCCGATACATAAAATATGAAGAAAATAATATAGACAACAGTGGCTTCAGATGGCAAACATGCAACAAAGTAACATAAGGGTGTGTGCATCAATAGAAGTAGTAGTGGAGGCGGATCACGACAAATGGAATCAAGCGGTGGTGGCCAAATGTGATAGTGGTTGTTGTGATGAAGTGTAGCATAGAATCTGGCAGCAAGATGTAGTAGATTACACGAAATAATCATCAAAAAATGTAGAGGAGTTATAGAGCCACCAAGGACAACGACGTGAAAACCATATGTAATGGATTAATGTTCAAAATCAAGAGATCAAAACTCCTGAAATATAAATATGTAGGAATCACATGAACCATGGTGGATGACAAAACACATTTTGGCTTAGCAATAGGATCCTAATCTACATCAGGAGCTACATCATCTAAGAAAAAGATAAGTTTTTCACCCAAAGACCCTGGTTCAAATCTAGGTGTGGTTGTAAATTCTTTAAGTTCTAGATTAAGGGATCTTCTTCCATGATTTCTTCCTTAGCAATGATAATCATTTCATGAAGCTACTGAAAATGGGATTTCATTTCGGTATAGAATTATTAAAATTTAATAGCGAAGTCATTAAGCAAATTGGTTGAAATTATGAATTATGGTCATGAACGGAGTTTACATCAATAAATGACAAATCCAAGATGAATGCTTGGATCAAGAGCTCAGGGTCAGGAGCCAGAGGGATCCAAGATGAGAGTTTTCAAGATCAAAAGTGCATGAAGGTGTTCACAAAAAAGGAAAGAATGTTCACCCAAAGCCAAGATCCACTGGTGGTTTTCTCGTTCCTCTTTTGAACCAAACTAGCCTAGAGGAAGAGGATACTCACCTATCCAACGCTCGGATCTAATACCAATGATGTGGGAAACACTCTTAATAAATGACATGAAATGGCACAAATAAAAACTTCCAATTACATTAATAAAAAATATATTTATAGGCATGTTTGCCTTTACAATCGATATTTAATACACACGATCCGTGTGAGTATTAAATGTAATACAACATGATCCCTATCACCAAGCAAAAATATCTTAAAATTCTATCAATAATCTGGTCAATTGCTCATGCTTATCCATGGATAAGGCTTTTTCTAACTTAAAGAGTCTAGGTATTTCTTCGATTCCTATATTAACATCGAGGTTCTCCTTAATAAGGATGTGAGATTCATAATCATAATGAGTAGGGGTAGGGATCACTCCTAGTTTCTCAAGGTCTTTGGGAGACATAGGAATAGGATCCACTTGAGAACTAGAAGAATAAACATGGGTGATATAAGGGATTGACCTATCAAAGAAGAATCTATTTTAGATAATATCTTCATGGTTTATATCACAAAGGGTATCCCCTTCAACATACTCCACCAGGATCATAACTAACTCAGGGTGCACCAAAGTTATCACATTGTAAAACAAAATGTTTAAGGGAGAAGGCGGTCCCTCATCCTAATTACTCCACTCTAAGCCATGATGATCCATGAATTTAGTAAAGGTAACAATTTGATCATCATCATTTGGTAAGGGATGGGTTTTTTTTGGGATATAGCCTATGCCACATCTCCCAAGCCAAAGCTCAACTTCCAAAGGCTCTTGAATGCCTTGTTGTTGTGGCCCCAAACCCTTACCTATATATCCTATACTAGATAGGATTTGCTTGGGAAGTGGGTAATAATTGGATAGATAACAATGGGAAAAGGTTCTATCTATCATAAAGGGGTTTCTACATGGATATATTCTTCTTAGGACATTCCCACATAGACAAAGGTACACATACTGATGTGTACTACTTCACCCTTTTTATGAGGTAAACCTATAGTTCAAGGTGAAGGTGGTAGCTTGGCTAAATATAGAAGAGGATCTTCAAATAGGTGATTGGATTGACCTTATGGTGAGCTTATGATTGGTGATTCTTCATTTATTTTTAGGTTATAAAACTTATTGGTGATTTGAGAATGATAAGAATAAATGATAGGAGAAGAAGAAGAAAATTTATGAAGAGAAACAAATGGACATAAATTGATCACAAATTGGGCTTGCTCAACCATTGAACAATATTGGAATGGATGAAGGTCATCTTGGATGGTGATAAGCTGATTTTTAAATTCATACTTTAAGCATTGATGAAGAGTAGAAGTGATAAACCTAATTGCATAGATCTAAGGGCATCTGAGAAGAACATTAATAGATGTTGGGTAAGATACCACATAAAACAAAGTGTCTAAGATCTTGTATCCTACCCTAAGAGAAAGAGATAAAATGTCATAGGCCTCTTGGGACTTGTTGTTGAAAGCTTTTATGATAACATCATATTTGGTTAAATATTCCTCCCTAAGTCCAAAATTTTGGAAGAAATTATAAGTGCATATATTGAGGGAGGAACCATTGTCCACCAATATTCTCTTGATGAAATTTTCTCCAATATATCTAGTGATGTAAAGGGGATAATACCATTTTAAATTTAAGGAAGGAATATCATTATCATAAAAATATATGTGATTTATCCCGAGAGTACCTACAACATTAGCTAGGTTACTACGGGAAAGATCTTACAGGACAAATTGTTGACTTAGAAGCTTCAACAAGGCTTCCCTATGAATAGATGTCTATAAAAGCTCTAAGAGGTACATATTGCTAGGTTTGTTACTCAGCTATTGTTAGAGGTCAAATGAGACTTTTGGAAGTGGCTTCAACACTAAGGTTGGTTTTTCTACACTTGTGCTCTTTTTTTTGGTACTCTTAAGAACTAACGATGGTCTAGAGAGTTGGTTGGATGTAGAACTTATCTCTTTATAATATTTTTGAGTCAGTTGAGCTTGATATTATTGCCTTTTAGTAGCTACTATCTTACTCACCATGTTGTTGTAGGGAGGTGGCACATTATGATATGACACTTGACTAGTTTTTTGTTGCTCATGATTGGGTAGGGGATTTTGGAAGACCTCCATATCTTGATTAGTTGTTTGTGTATATTGAGTAGGAGGTTGATTAGTCGAAGGTTTGTGGTTAGGATTGTTTTGGGAGTCATCCACAACAAGGTGACCTTCATATATTAGGCCCCTCCACTCTATGATACTTATAATGTTGATCAATTTTATACCAAACTACCATTGTATCAAGTTGTATTATGGGAGGCAGTTTGATCATATTAGCTTACAAAAGCTACTTAAGGATAGATGAAATAGGCTAGTTGAGTCTAGTGAAGTTTCTTGGTGGGATTTTTTGAGATTTTCTAAGTACCAAATTTTGCAAGGTACTAGCAGTATTGATATTATTGGTTTTATTATTATTTGTTACCCCATCACCAATGACATGCAAGTTATTATATTATATTTTCATGGTCCTTTAATCTTCTTTTCTTAGTTTGAGCTAACCTCTTTAAATAAGAGCCTTCTCTACTCTTGTTTCCAAATCTATTACTTGTTCAAAATAAGTAATGGTTGTTTCCAAATCATATGATATATACTATTGTAAGTTACCAATAAATATATCTAGCATGTATCAAGGAGGTAGGGTGTACCTTAATTGTCAAACTAAACGTATTCATTGAGACAATAATTTTGAGAAACTTTTAGCTTTTCCTTTCTTTAGGAGATACAAATATTGGATGGTTACTTCTTTCTTCACATAAAATCCAAATTGCTAAATTAATAACTTAGTTTTTTCTTCAAAATTTTCCAAGAATGATGGGGTAGTTGGTAATACCATGCCAATACCATATCACTAAGGCTTTTAGGGAACATTTTTAGTAACAATATATCATCATATACAATATCATAGCATGATGTTCTAAAAATACTTAAATGTTCTATGAGCTCCTCTATTTCCTTATAAATAGCTAAGATCAACATTGGAAAATGCATGGGGTAGGGCCTAGAGGCTACCATAGGATATAGGGGTTGATTGAACAATTTCTTATAGTTAAAAGTGAAAATTGGAGCTTGAAGTGTTTCCATTCTTAATTGGAATTTTTTCACTATAGTTGTGAAATTTTACCTATCTAGATTGTTGTTGTGCAATACCCCTAGATTTTCCAAGGGTGGGTTATAAGTAGGTTGTTGAAAGGAAACTTGGTTAACATTAGAGGCATTAACATTGTTGTCATACAAGTTATAGAATGGGATGTTTTGTGTAGCATCTTGCTATGGGATAAAATTTACATTTGGTGGAACAAAAGAAGAAATATTAAGAGGAATAGAATGAGATAAAAATTGAACATTATTATGGAATGCACTACTAGTTGGAGGAGGTTGTGAAATTCTCCCAATATTGGTGGTTATTGTAGTAGCATGCACGGGTTTGTAAAATGGATTAACATTATGAGATGAATAAAATAAAAGATTGATGCAAATATTTTGATGAGACAATCCAACTTATTTGAAGTGAGTGTCTCTATTTGTCATAACCCACCATGGCAGGATTTTTGGTACAAAGAAATAATGTATAAATCTATGATACTTTAATACCTAGTTTGAGAAATTGAACCAACTATGCAATGTTTAGTTGATTTATAAAGGCATGATACTGCTAACATATTACCAACTATGCAGGATTAGGTACACTCATAGGTGGAGGAAGTAGAATCATCCACCAAAAATGGGGGTACTTGAGGTTGGGGAAATGATGATTATGGCAACTAGAGGGTAACATGAGTAGATACCTTCATATAGGTATGCATTATTTGTTAGGGATAATCATCAATAGTTAGCCACCTTGAGCCTCAAGTTGATAGCCTAGTAGCTATCATAAATTCTTGGGATGAGACAGGTGATTGAGTTGACGAAAAGACTCCCTCTTTGTCTGCTATGTATGTTTGATTATCTTTTACTTCATCACTTGCTGCATAAATGGTTTGGAAAGCATGCATAAGTTGATTTCTTTTATAATATATTTTTTTGTTTAAAGCCTTCAAAAATAGCATGATTATCATATTTGATGAAAAGTACCCTTTCTATGATTCAAGAATATGACTATATAAATTTATATTTGTTTTATTTTGAATGATAATAGAATTTCATTTAAAATAATAGTTTTTTTATTTTGAATGATAATAGAATTTCATTTAAAATAATAGTTGTTTTATTTTGAATGATAATAGAATTTCATTTAAAATAATAGTTGTTTTATTTTGAATGATAATAGAATTTCATTTAAAATAATAGTTGTTTTATTTTGAATGATAATAGAATTTCATTTTAAATAATAGTTATTTTATTTTGATGATAATAAAATCTCATTAAATAAGAGTTGGTTTATTTTGATAAACGAATTTAAAAATAATTAATAATGTTTCTATGAAGATTTCTTCTTGGTGATAAAAAAATTTTCACATTAAGATAATAAAAACTTTATTAAAATTAAAAATTGAGATTTCATTAAAATAATATATGAATATGAATTATTATAAAAAAAATTGCAAGTTCTATTCAAAAGATCACCCTTTGATGAGATCGGATCAAGCCTGCAAGAGATAGCTTCCCATCATCATTGGGAAGAGATCTCCATAATGGCAAAGCTTCTCATTTATGAAAAAAGGAAGATCTGAGTTGAAATATTTGGTTGGTCCGTTGAGCATATGGAAAGGGTGTCAAGTTGAGTAGATAGGATAGTGGAAGAAGCTCCTCATCGTCAAGATTTAAGGTGAAATTTTGGAGAATGAGGAAGAACAATTTAAAATTCAAATGTCCATCTACTACCTTGTAAGGTATATGATGGAGTAATGATGAATGGATAGTGTGGTAGGGGAGATAAGGACAAAAAAATGAAGAAGAAGAAGGATTGATTGTTACATGGGGGAGAAGGAAAATACATACAAAGAAAGAGAAAAAAGGGAAGGAGGAGGAAAATACTCTTAGCAAGGTCGAGAAATGGGTTCCATAGGAGGAAATAAAAGCTTGGAATCAATCTAGAAATGAAGCCATTAAAATCCTAGGTTGGTAATTTCTAGCTATGGTTGGCTATGTTTTTATTGCCTTAAATGGGTTAACCTTGGGTCTTTGTTGTTTAGGCAGTTTATTTCATTGCCTTTACCCATGCTTGATTAGACATCATCGATAGATTAGATGGAGTGCCTATCCATATTATACCTAGTATTTCCCTTATGTTGTGTGGCCTATCACCATACTGTATAGTTTATTTCTTGCTTGGTGAGCTCGCTAGTGAAAAAGCATACACCCCCCATCCTTGTTAGGTACTGTGGATGCCACGTCATGTCTACGATGTGAATCTCCCTATCACCAATGACATGTGAAGGGAAGTTTAGCTTTAGGTATTATGCACTGTTACAACGAGGAGACAATCCTATCGCACCTTCCTTACTCAAATTAGAGGTTGATTTTATGGTGTTAGTCATGACAATAGAGAGCCCCTTCATAGCTAGGCAAGTTGCTTACCTTGGTAGCTATATTCTCGCCATCCCTCTTGAGCTCGATGGAGGTAGATATCGTAGGGTTTTTCCTCCTTTGTTATGTGCCAAATTTAACTCCACTCATGTTGTGGGCCATGCACTATTTAGGTTGGGAGACCCTATAGTGCCTACTTCTTTCCAACCCATGGCTATCATAGTTGTTAGGAAATGGAGGATAGCCATATTTGTTTGGCCATCATCTGATTGTAGCCTTACAAAATTGATCAGAACCAAGCGTGTCACCTACCACTACGTTGGTTTAGGAGCTCCTGTGTTGCCATGTTCCATTGAGGTTTGCTGATGTCGTTGGCTTATGTGGCAATCAGGTAACCCAAAAAACCTTAGTAGTTAGGGTTTTAGCGAATGGTTGTAGCCTTGTGTTCACTGTGTGTTCTATCTTGTCATGGGTCTGAATCGATTACTTGGGACCTCCCTCTTACTCTAAGTTGAAAGGGTAGTCGGTTTCATAGGGTTCCTCTTAATCTAATTATTTATTAAATTAGATTATTTTTATAAATTGAAAGTGTGAACTTTAGTTTATAGAAAATAAAGAGAAAGGATTATTTTTATAAATTGAAAGTGTGAGCTTTAGTTTATAGAAAATAAAGAAATTAGATTATTTTTATAAATTGAAAGTGTGAGCTTTAGTTTATAGAAAATAAAGAAATTAGATTATTTTTATAAATTGAAAGTGTGAACTTTAGTTTATAGAAAATAAAGAGAAAGGATTATTTTTATAAATTGAAAGTATGAGCTTTAGTTTATAGAAAATAAAGAAATTAGATTATTTTTTTAAATTGAAAGTGTGAGCTTTAGTTTATAGAAAATAAAGAAATTAGATTATTTTTATAAATTGAAAGTGTGAGCTTTAGTTTATAGAAAATAAAGAAATTAGATTATTTTTATAAATTGAAAGTGTGAGCTTTAGTTTATAGAAAATAAAGAAATTAGATTATTTTTATAAATTGAAAGTGTGAGCTTTAGTTTATAGAAAATAAAGAAATTAGATTATTCTTATAAATTGAAAGTGTAAGCTTTAGTTTATAGAGAATAAAGAAATTAGATTATTTTTATAAATTGAAAGTGGGAACTTTAGTTTATAGAAAATAAGGAAAATGGTTTATTTTTATGAATTGGAAGTATGGCTTTGGTTTATGGAAATAATGAGGAATGGTTCATTTTATTATGTAGAGGTATGGGACTCTATTTAGTAAAATGGAAAGGAAAGAAAATGATATTTTAATGAATTAAAGTAGGAGGCTTTGATTTATTAATTTGGTAGAATGGTTCATTTTATTATGTAGAGGTATGGGACTCTATTTAGTAAAATGGAAAGGAAAGAAAATGATATTTTAATGAATTAAAGTAGGAGGCTTTGATTTATTAATTTGGTAGAATGGTTTTATTAATGAAAGGAATTAGTTTATTTTTCTAAATTAAGTAATGGGACTTGGTTTATGAGAATAAAGGAACCTAGATTATTTTATTTTATTTTTTTTTTTTTTATTTGTGGAAAACATCCCAAAAGGGATGCCACTTTCGGGTAAGACCCAAGGAGGCAGGGGTATCCATTCCGCCAAAAACGCCCAGGACTCGGACCTGGCCTACCACCTTTGACATACTCAAGGAGCAAAGAAACACACAAAACCAATTTAAAAATAAGTAAATAACAACAAAAATAATAAAATAAAATAAAAAACATGCTCCTTGAGTGTGTCAAAAACAAAAGCACAACCAAACACGCACAATAAGAAAAAAGAAACCACAACACAAACCACATAGAAAAACACAAGAACCACATAACAAAACACAAACAAGACAAAAACAACAGAACACTACAAAGACATAACCCAAAAAAAACATGAAAAATAAACACAACCAAAACCTAAAAAATAAAATAAATAAAATAAAAATAAAAATAAAAAACAACCAACAACAGACAATAAACAAAAACAAAAAACATAGAAAACACTCACACATAAAAACACGAAATAACACAAACAAAGAGAAACCCAAGAACAAGAACGAAAAAAACACAAGAACAATAACAAAAAACATAAAAAAAAAAAAACAAAAACACAAGAACAACGAAAAACAACACAAAGAACACAAAAACAAAACAAAACAAAAGAACCCACCCACCTTAAAAAAAACAAAAAAAACAAAGAAGAAAAAGAAAAAAAGAAAAAAAAAAACAATGAACAAAACAATGACCTATCTAGACCAGAAGACTATTAAGGCAAGAATCAACAGAGGAAACAAAATAAAGAATAGAATGAGCTAGGGAACTAAAAAAAACTGAATGAACCAAAGAGAAGCAAAAAAAAAAAACAAGAAGAAACTAGGTACCTTCGAACTGGAGCCATCCAAAGAAATGATAGAAAGAAGAGCTTCCCTAATTTGAGAAGCCCACCATATAGGAGGGTGGCCATAACAAGTAAGATCACCTTTGTCCAAAGCCCAATTAGCTAAAGCATCAACACTCTTGTTTTGATCTCTGACCACATGATTGTAATCAACTTTCAAAAATCCCATCCGGATTAACTGAATCTTCTCAATAATTCTTTTTATTCTCCAATCCACCTTATGATTCTTAGAAGGAGTCTTCAAGAGATTAATCATAAGTTGAGAATCGGACTCAACTAACACCTTTTCCCATCCAACCTTAGTAGCCTCCTCGAAGGCCTCCGAGGATACCATACCCCTCAAGCAAGGTTATTGGAAAGAATACCCAAATTCTCAGCAAAAGTAAAAACCAGGGAGCCATCTGAAAGTCTACCAATTCCTCCCACCTTGGCTTTTCCAGGGTTCCCTCTAGAGGCTCCATCAGTATTGACTTTTCCAAAATCCTTAGGAGGAGGTTGCCAATTTCTAGTCCTATCCATCTTACTAATACTCACATTCCCTTTAAGTTGGTTGCCCTTAGAAGGTTTAATCTTCAATCTTTGCATCACTTGATCCCATCTTTGGTGGGAGTTTTGGGGGTGATTAAGGAGTTGATGGACTGATTCAACTAAGTTGGCTATGGTCTTTTGCCAAATATAGTGAATATCCTTCCTATCTTGATTAAAAATTTGGCTATTCCTTTCATTCCAAATATTCCAAAGAAGAATGGTAGAACCCATCCAAACTAATCGCCTAATAAAATGATCAACACCCTCTTGATTAGGCCAATCCCTCCAAAGCTGTTCAAGAGTAAAAAAATTGGACCACTGTAAGCCAAGTAAAGTGGCCATTCTCCTCCATAGCTCAGAGGCTAAAGTACACTCAATAAAAATATGGTTGATATTTTCTACATTCTCTTCACACATTTCACATCTAAAAGGGCCATGAAAACCATGCTTCATAAGTTGCTCACCAAGTAAGCACCCTACGATGCAATAAAAGCCAATTAAAGAACCTCACCTTAGGCCAAAGCTTTTGAGCCCACAATTGAGAAAATATGTCCGAAGAATGGTTGGGATTATTATGGCATAAGGTCAAATAACCTTGAGCAACGGAATACTCACCCTTAGTAGTGTTGTTCCATCCAAAACAATATTTTTCATGGGACCAAGAGAGGGATCTCATATGAAGGATGCCTTGGATATCTTGTCTTTGCCTTTCTGGGATTTGAATAGGCCAGTCCTCAATAGGGATCCAATATCTACCAACCTTTGAATTACCAGTATGGTACCGATAGTAATTAGCCACCTTTATCCAATTAGCTCGGTGAAGCTCCTCCATCAAAGGCCTCCAATCGGGAAACTGAGTTATCAAAGGCTTGTGACCATCCCAAGAATCTGTCCAAAAATTTGCATGTTGACCATTATGAATGATCCAAAATAATTTTTTCTTTATCAAATCCTCACCAGTCTTAAGAACTGCTAAAATGGGAGAACCTTTGGTAGGAAGTTGATAGCGAACAAGGTCTTCAGGCCTTTTGTTCTCAAGCATATTTAGCATGGAGATTATTGGCCCAAAGAGCATTGGGGTTATGCAACATCCTCCAATATAATTTAGCAGCTAAAGCTTTGTTGTTATTAATTGAAGACCGGAATCCTAACCCCCCTTCACTCTTAGGAAGACATAAAGTATCCCATTTCACCAAGGCCCATTTTCTTTTCTCCTTAGTACCACTCCAAAGGAAACGATGACTGATTTGATCCAATTCTCGAAGAACAACCTTTGGGATATTCAAAATGGAAGAAACATAAATAGGAATAGCTTGAAGGACTGATTTTACCAAGGTGATTCTACCCCCAAAAGAAAGCCACTTGTTGGTCCACTTTCCAATTTTCTTCTTGACTTTGTCCAACAACCAATTCCAATCTTTATTTTTTTGCCTTTGAATATTTATGGGAATACCTAAATAAGAGATTGGAAGAGAGGTCTTCTTATATCTTAATTTATCCAAGACCATGGATTCCTCGTCTAGGAGAGCAGTGAAAGAAAATAACTTTAGATTTGTCTTCATTGATCAACCGCTCAATAGCCTTAGAAAAATAGCTAATGATTTGCTTAAAATTAGAAGCTTCCTTAACTGTAGCTTTACCTAAAAGAGTAGAGTCATCCACAAATTGAAGATGAGAGATAGGTCTAGCTCCATGAGCAATGGTAACTCCCTCAAGGGTTTTGTTTTCCCTCTTTTTGGTTATAGTCCTACCCAAGCATTCAACAAGAATGATGAATAAATAAGGGGATAGCGGGTCACCTTGCCTAATACCTCTGGAAGCTGGGAAAGACCGAGAAGGCCTGCCATTGATAAGAACTAAGTAGGAAACTGAAGAGATACATCCCATAATCCAATCCATCCAATCCTTAGAGAAACCAAATTGCCTCAAAACTTTGATAAGGAAGTGCCAATCCACTCTGTCATAAGCTTTGGATAAGTCTAACCGAATGAACATAGAAGGAGAATTTTGCATATCCATGGAATGGATGGATTCCTGGAGCAAGAACTATCTCATCTACTATTTGATGTCCTTCCACATATCCCCCTTGCTCGGGGAAATAATCTTATGCAAAAGAGGCTTCAACCTTTCTCGCCATGATTTTAGTAATGATTTTGAGAAGAACATTACATAAAGCAATAGGTCTAAAAGCTGAGATATGATCAACCTCTTGAGCTTTTGGAACAAGAGTAATATAAGTTTTATTGATAACCTTCAAAATTTCTTTGGCTTTCCCGGCTTCTTCCACCACCTCTAATAAATCAACATGAAGGATATCCCAGAACTCTTGGTAGAACTCAATAGGAAAACCATCAGGACCTGGGGTTTTCCCTTTTTGCATTTTAAAAACTACTTGTTGAAGCTCATTGATAGTAACGAGAGCAGATCAAAATAGAGTTCTCCTCAGAAGTGATAAGAGAAGGGATTGCTTGAAGAACATTTTGTTGAGAAGCTGAGTCAAGAGGAGTAGCAGCAAAAAGATTGGAAAAGTAATCAACAACAATAGAGTTCATGCCATCCCAAGTATAAACAACATCTCCAGTATCTGAATTTAAGGAAGAAATAAAGTTGTGAGATCTTCGAGCTAGAAGAGATTTGTGAAAGAAATTTGTGTTTCGATCTCCTTCTTTGAGCCATTGAATTCTAGATTTTTGCTTCCATAAGATTTCTTCTCTTTTTTCCCATTCCTCTAACTGAGTTGTGAGTTTAATTTCATCCGCACTTCTCTTCTCTCGTGAGGCCATCTAAATGGATTTTCTTATTCAAATTTTCAAGATGAGCAATAACTTCATGTTTTTTTTTATGAACATCCCCAAACTCTTTCCAGTTCCAAGTCTTGATTTTGGATTTAATGTATTGCAGTCTTTTGGCAAAATAGAACATCTTAGTCCCATGCCTAGGTTTACCTTCCTTCCACCATTGTTGCACACGAGGTCTGAAGGAAATGTCTCTAAGCCACATTAATTGAAAACGAAAAGGAGAGAAACTCACATTGGTTTTCCACATTTCCACCATGACTGGCCAATGATCCGAACCAACATTATTAAGAGTCTTCACTTTAGGAATGTGACCATGGATTAAGAAATTTTTAGAGAGCAAAAACCTATCCAATCTCTCCATTATACAAGCTAAGCCTTGCCTTCTGTTAGACCAAGTCATAAGGCCATTATCTAGTTGGATATCCACAAGATGGAGGTTTGCAATATATTCGCTCATGAGGTCAATGCTTTTGTCCAAATTTCTATTTCCCCCCTTTTCTCATCCAGAGAGAGGATGGTATTGAAATCTCCTCCGATCAAGATCCAAGCTTCAGGAAAATGAGAGATAATATGAGTAATATCCTTCCACTGTCTTCTTTTTTCCTCCAAAGAAGTCGGGGCATAAACAATAATGCAGAGCATAATCTGGTTGGAATGTCTACTTTGAATAGCTATAGCCAACAAACCCCAACTGCCAATCATATGGTGAATAACTACCTCTTTTGGGTCCCAAAGACAAGCAATGCCACCCGAAGTCCCTTGGGAACTGAGGGAAACCACTTTTCCAGCTGGCCAAATTTTACGGCAATTAAGTCCATATCCTCCATTGACATCTTTGTTTCTTGAAGGAAAACAAGATGTGGATGATTTATCTGAATCATTCTTCTAATTTCATTTTGTTTTGAAAGACTCCCTTTGAGTCCTCTAATATTCCAAGTGATGATCTTCATTAATACTAGGGCTAAAAAAGTTGGGAAGGGCATTAATCTTACCTTCCTCTACAAGCTTTTCACCTTCTTTTACCATATGATATTGATTGGTCTTGCGACCTATTTTTTGATTGGAATCCATCTTCAATTTTTTTTCCCTGTTTCTTGACTTATTCCAATTGAATCTGAGATGGCTTCTAACCTTGAAGAATGCTCATACACAACCAAAATTTTACTAGATGGTTCAAGGGAGTCTATATTGGGACCTGCATTATTTGAAGTTTTGACATTTGAAATATTGTTTTTCTTGTGTAAATTTTCTCCTTTTTTTTTCTGTTGAAAACCTTTGATTTGTTGGTTTGTCTCTGAGTTCTTCCCTTCATATTTAAATTGTGTTTCTAAGATTTCAGTTTCCATTATTTCCTCTTCCTCACTTGGGACATCATTTGTGGAAAGTATTTCAAACATATTAGCAAATGACTTTGATTGATCCTTCATAACTGGTTTTTTTTTAGTGTTCTTCTTCTTAGGTATTTGGAAACCTGCTGAGTTTATATCTTCTTTCTTTTGATCAGGAATTTTATTTGGGCAAGCATCGGCAAAATGACCATATTCATGGCAAATTCTACAACGAAAAGGAATGTTCTCATAGTCCACTACTTGCTCCCAAGTGTCTTCCCCAAATTGTAATGTGATCTTTTTAGGAAGGGGTTTGTCAAAATCCATTAAAACACAAATTCGAGCATAAATAATATGTTCAAAATTTTGAGTACAATCAACGATCATCATAAAAGTTCCTAAAGAGTTTCCAATTGAAGAAAAAATAGTAGGATTCCAAAATTCAATAGGGAGGCCAAAGAGTCTAACCCACACGGGAGCTATAGAAGGCATCTCTTCTTCGGCTTTAAATTTAGTATGCCAGGGCTTCATGAAAAGCCCCGCCCTTCCAAAAAACCAAGGACCCCCTTGAAAAGTTTTCTCTCTATCTTCATTATTAGCAAATAAAACAAGAAAATAACCATTTGGATAAATAGAGATTTGTAACTCACCTTTAGTTTTCTAGCTTTTTGCAGCCCAGACTTTGAAAGCAGATAGACTCGGACGAAAACCCATGAACCGACAAATTAGTCCTCTTTTTTCCAAATCTTCAATGCCAGTCTGAATGTTACCCATATCAAGCTTAACAATAGGAGTTCCATCACTTGCTTTAAGACATCCTGACTCCGTTTTCCTGGGATCAATCTTAGGCATTCTTAGAGGTTTATGGGAAGCCCTAATATTGATATTAGCATTGGGCTGAGGCTGTCCACCATGAAGGGCATCCCTAAAATTCATTTTTGGGACCGAGTCTTCAAAATTCTTACCCTTGACAAGGGTTTTCACAGTAGAATTATTTTGTGGGTGCACCTTAGCACCAGATTCACTTGAGATATGAGCCATTTTTTGATCAACTACTTGAAACTTGTTTCGTGATCTCTTTAATCCTTGCCCTAGACGTCGTGGAAAGGTATGGTTTTCACTTTTCTTTTGAGCAACAAATTGGAAGTCGTTGTCACTCAAGTTCATAGTATGATCTGTTGAAAGACAAATTTCTAACCCATCTTGTATCCCCTGCAACATTTCCTACTAAAATATTGAGCATAAACCACAAAAATATTGGCCGCTAGGGCCCGAAGGCCCTAAAAACCAACCTCTGGAGCTGCTTGCACTCAACCCAGATGAAACCCTCGCATAGCCGCTTGCCAAATATATCGTTCACACATAGGGATGCGCTAGGATCTGTGTTGCTCCAAATGATATGAAAATTGGTGGAGACGTTCTAGGGTTTTTTAGGCATCTACCCTCAAAATTTCAGCTCAATCCGAGTTCGGATGAGTGAGATATGGCCGAAACGAGTTCGGAAGTTTGGGCAGTCCTGCGAAAAACGTCCAGCTTGTTGCCAACCTACCGAGTCACCTAGCTTATTTTATAGATTAAAGGTATGGGACTTTAATTTATTTAATAAGGGTTGAAAGAAAAATAATTAAAGTAGAAACCAGGATCTAGTTGCATGTGTTGAAAGACTCTCTATGGTTAATGAGAGGTGAAAATAAAAATGGTGATTTTTATGATATCAACTGTGGTAAATGGTTAGATACTTTGATTTAATTTCTATAGTTACAATATCGGAATGAAATAAGTAAATGCATTTAGAAGCATGTCTATCATGGAACCATGAGTGCCTTGATCCCCTAATATCCTCAAATGATCGAGGTAAAGCTAAGGACCAAGGAGGTAGTTGCAACGAATGTATCAGTTTGATTCTACTTAATATTTTAATTACACTCAAATAGATTACTTGTGGGAAGATTTCCCCTAATTAAATTGATGTAATATATTATTCTTTAAGAGTATGGAGGATTTACCATACTTTCTTATATGCAATAATTGTTAATTGTTGGATGAAGTACCTTTAGATTACTGTTTTGGATTATTTATGTTTTGCATTTAAATTCCTTTCCTTCAATGTATACCTTATTTAAATGTGGCTTCTTTCTAGTATCTTATGTATGCTTTTTGAATTATGCTTTTGTTAGATTTAGTATTTGTTCTTGCTTTCTTGCTAAAAACAACATAAACCTAAGTATGGAGTTCTAGGGTGAACTTAGTGGTGACCTAAGGGAATTAAGACCCCCTTAGGGTGAACATAGGTGACCTAAGGGAATTGAGACCCCCTTAGGGATAATGATAACTAAGTTGTGGAATGACTACATCTAATCTAAGTTAGCTTGTCATGTAGATGATATGGATAACTTAGCTCGTAGTACGTGTAGCATACCTATACATATTGACTTATGCATGGTATGGAGATGGGCATATACCTTCAATTTACTGAAGGTGATAAGTTTGGCTCATCAAGGATGATGAGAGGGATAAACATATTTGCGATAACACATAATACACCTACACAAATGGACTTGTGTTATGGTATCTAGTTAGATGTAGCTCTTCGAGAAACTTAGGATATGTTAAACATTAGTTATGTAAAAGTCGGTTAGGGTTTATGAATACCTCTCCTTAGTTAAAAAAATAAAAATAAATTTATTTTCTTTCTGTATGTTTTGTTATAGCTAAATTTGGGTTATTACACTATCCAAGGATTCAATCAAGTCTTGCCTATTTTTCGTAAAGAAATTCTATATATGATAATGTGATCTGAAGATGAGTTACCCATTAGATACCTCAATAGGATTAGATTAATTACCATTATTTATGTCCTTTTCTTCTTCTTGGGATTCTCCCTATCAAATTGATTATCCTCATGACATAGAGGCTTATATTCTATCTCTATCATATTTCTCTTGTTACTAAGGTTTGGAGCTATAGTATTAAGAGAAAGAGAAAAGGATAAAATTTAACTCAAAAACACGAAGGACATAAAAATGGGATTTTCAATTTTTTTATTTAGTTTTTCTAATTCTATGCAAATATATTTTAATGGTCTTGATTATAGTTTAAAAAAGAAAAAAAATAAAAAGGACAAAAGAAAAATCTTCCTATATGGCCACTAAGGATGTGTTTCACATCGGGTTCACCAAAGATGTAGAGGGGGAAAATAATCCATCATGTACGATTCTTGGAGGATTTTTTGGGAGTCAATGTGACCAGGGGATTATTGATTATCTACACTTGAGGGCTTTGGGATCAAAGGGTTCACCAAGATTTGTTTAAGGACTCACTCCAAGTCCAATATGGAAGGTTTGATGTGTTTATTGAGCAAGCACCTAACTTTAGTATTGGCTAAGATCTAAGCTAGAAATAAAAGAACAACAACGTAGGGCAAACAACAATGCAAGCAAATAAGAATCTATTCCTAGAATAGTTCTTAGTTTCAATGAAAACTATCCCTAAAATTGTAAGAAACACACTATTATTTTATTTATTTTTATCATTTTAGGTGCAAAAGATAGATAAGAGACACACAACAAAAAACCTAAAAGATCTATCAAAATGTCTACTTGATCTAATTATTGATCCTAGCTAAATTCATTCTCCATAATTCTTGACTGTGAATTCAATCAAATCTAAAAATCAACAACATAAACTTGGAAAAATTGATCAATTTTGGGGGGTTTGCTTAGGCTACTATGTAACTAAGCTTGGAGGCACAATAGTCAAGCCCCCTTGGTCCTTTTATCTGATCGTTCATAAATAAAAATGATTGTTGAAATTTTTGGGAATAATCAAAATAAGTTATAACAAGCATGTAATAGTGAAAAGAGAATGAATGCAATGGAAAAAAATATGTAGATGAAAAACTAGGGTTTTGGGAGTAGAGATTTACCCCCAAGCTACTATGACTGAATTTATGCCCTGTAATTAGTGATCACAAATTCAAAAACAAAGGAAAAAATCAAATTCGTGCCTCATAAGGGAGGGGTACAAATTTGTAGAAAGTCTTTTAAAATTGACCTATGGATACAAAATGTGATTAAAATTATCTAAAGAGCTAATAATGCACAAAGAAAACCTAATAAGCCTATGGAGGAAGCAAGATTAAATGTAGCAACCAAGGTAGAGACCTTTTCTCCTTATCTAGAAGATAAGTGATGTGCAAAATCCATTGTCAAGGCTTCTCCACTTACTTATCTTCAAATCAAAGCACATGAGACACACCAAAAGCAAAGCACCAAAGCATTCCAAAAGCATCAAGTCTTGAGAGCATTAGAATAAGATAGATCTCATCTAGGATATATACCTATATTCATAAAAGGGAGTCCAAATCCTTCTATTTATAGGAGGTTTAGAGGGTTTTAGGCAGGAAATTGCAAACAACCTTGGCCAAGAAACGATGTCATAGAGGTCAACCAAAAATTAGGATTTTAAAGAGATAAAATCCAAATTTGTCGAATTCATGCACCGTCTTGGATGACCATGAATTTAGCAAGGATAGGAGAAAAAGAAAAACAAAGGAGAAAAAGAAACACAATCTTACACTTACCAATTTTGAGTGAATTCTTAGGTATATAAGTGAAAAATTACTCATTTTGATGGGTCAATTTTCCATGTCTACACTTCCTAGGGGTTCCAATGTCTCTTATTGTTTTGGTGCCTCATGTTCCTTTGTCTTCTAGAACATATTGTTAATGGGGAGGTAGTAGTAGAATAATATTCATATTTAATTGGATTCTTAATGTCTCTAAAGAGGAAATACTTCCTCATTGCCTTCTATGCTTCCCCTTAATTCCTCCCATTGTCTCTCCAATTATTGATCAAATTCATCCAACTCTACTCTTCATAATTCTTCTCGTTCATTCATTCAATGCATTATTTTATCTTGTTATTGAACCACTTGTTCTCTTAATTGCAGACTATCCATTTTTATGATTTCATACTCTTTCTACAACCTATGTGTATCCCTAATAATTTGTTGCAAAACCCTTGATTCCTCATCCAAAATCTCATTCCCCTCTTCCTCTAATTTTGGATCTTGTTCTTGTAATGTGTTGTTTGTGAGGGTTCAAATTTTTTCTTCTCCTTAATTATCTAAAAATTTGACATGAACTTGAAATCATCTCCATTCCCTATCCCAAGGTTCTAACTCCCTTTGTTTAATTATAGGTTCACCTTTTGCTCCAAGTAGAACTCCAAGTTCATCTAATCTTCTTCTCTAATGATTCCACTTAGTTATCCATGTTCATAGGATCATATCCCTGGTCATGGTTATTTTAGTATTATTCCAAAAGTTTCTCCTGATGATTCCAAGTTGATTACATTCACCTATGCCTATGCATTGTACACCTTTATATTGGAACAATTTGCAATCTCAAGGTAAATTGTACCATCCAACTTCCTTAACTAGAAAACCCTATTGTCCAATACTTCTTCCACCTAGAAGGATCCAAGCCATAGGGTCTTCAATTTTCTTGGCTTGATTTCTTGTTCCCATTATATTTGTTGGCAATTTTGGGTACCTTGAGTTCTTTGCAGTTGCTCAAGTAAATAAGTTGTCATTGATGTCAAGAAGCTTTTGAAAGAATTTGATTTGATGTAAAATAATGTGTTTTGTTGAAGTTTTGGCTTGATAGGTTCGAAAGAAAGTAAGTTGGAAAAATGTCGTGATATCGCGACATGTCGCATTTTCGTGACTTAAACAGGAGAGAGAAAGATTTTTGAAAAAATGTCGCGATATCACGACATGTCACATTTTCGCGACTTAGGCAGGAGAGAGAAAGCTTTTTGAAAAAGTGTCACGATTTCGCGACATGTTGGAAGAGAAAGAAGAAGCTGGCAAAACTGTCGCGATTTCGCGACATGTTGGAAGAGAGAGAAGAAGCTGGCAAAACTGTCGCGATTTCGCGACATGTTGGCAGAGAAAGAGAGCAAGGTGGAAAGTTTCGCTATTTCACGACATGTCGCATTTTCGTGACTCGAAAAGTGTAGGAAGGCAAATAAGGAAAAGTGTCACGATTTCATGACATAATGCAAGGAAGGTTGTACAGACAAAAAAGTGTCGCTATTTCGCGACATGATGCAAAAGGGAGAGTCTGCAGTGTGAACTGTCACGATTTTGTGACATGCTGCAAAAGACTAAGTGAGGACTGTCGCAATTTTGTGACATGCTAAAAATCTCAAAGTGAGAACTTTCATGATTTTGCGACATGCAACAAAGGGAAGAGTCTGAAATGAGAAGCGTCGCGATTTCGTGATAGGCTACAAAGAAGTTTTACGGATGCAGAAAGTGTCACGATTTTGCGACAGGTTGAAGAGAAAGCTTGTGAATGTAGAAAATGTCACGATTTCGTGATAGGTTGAGATGGCAACATTCAGTTGGCAAAAGTGTCACGATTTCGTGACATAAACAGTTAGCAAGTCTTCAACAGAAGAAGCGTCATGATTTCGCAACGAATTCAAGAAGGAAGAGCTCGAAGGCTAAAGCATCATGATTTTGCGACATGTTCCAGTTTCGTGGGTATAAGGCAGAGAGAAGCTCAAGGCAGCGAAAGTGTCACGATTTCATGACATGTTTTGTTTTCACTAGTGCAAGCCTAGAAGAAGACCAAGAAGACTAAAGTGTCACGATTTCATGACAGGAGTGAAGATGATGTCAGCAAAGACAGAAGTGTCACGATATCGTGACAAGAACATAGTCAAGGCAAACAAAAGCAAAAGTGTCGCAATATCGCGACAATAGCCAAATGAAAGTGTACGACTGCAAAAATGTCAATGCAAAAGTG
Source organism: Wollemia nobilis (assembly GCA_028583015.1). Taxonomy (NCBI): domain Eukaryota; kingdom Viridiplantae; phylum Streptophyta; class Pinopsida; order Araucariales; family Araucariaceae; genus Wollemia; species Wollemia nobilis. The sequence continues at coordinate 6,122,874 of JAQPPZ010001417.1, read as the reverse complement.
TTGCTATGTTTGCATAGTCAATGCAAAAGTTGGTTTTGACCAAGTGCGGCTGTAACAGAACAGAAAGAGTTTTGAGGACAAACTTGTGTTAGACTGAAGGACTGTGTTTGGTGCAAACCAAAGAAAGAGGAAGAGGACAGACTTGTGCCATACCGAAGGACTGTGTTTGGTGTAGATCAGAGAAAAGGATAGAGGACATTTGTGCTAGACCGAAGGACTATAGTTAGTGCATTTTCGAGGACCAACTTTGAGGTGATAGAGTTGAGGACAGAGGTCTCCAACCAGAGCAGGGAAGATAGGTGTCTTCTGTGGATAGAGTTCCACTTGCTAAGGGCAGTAGAGGCAGAGGTCTTCTAGAGGATCACCAGCTAGAGCAGAGTTAGGGGATTGGTCTCTCCTTTGGGTTGGTACCCATAAACATTGTAATCGGGAAAGGTTTTCCCAGATTTGGTTGATAAAATTTTAGTGAAAATTTTATCCGTGGAGTAGCCCACCTTGGGTGAACCACGTAAATTGTTGTGTCTCTATTGTGGATGGTGTTTTACTGTATTGCTTTGATTTCTACTTGATACTGCTTTCTATACACTGCATAATATTGTATTAAAAGTTAAGTTGAAGGAAAAAGTAAAAAGTGGTCTTATACTTTTCACCCCCCTCTCGGTATAAGCTTGTGTTCTTCAATTGGTATTAGAGTGGGTTCCTTTGAAAAGTTTAACAGCTTGAAGGAAAAGTTGATAAGAACACAATGGATTATTCAAGTGGAAATGCAGCAACTATTCTTGATGGATCAGATTTTGGTCTTTGGAGTGCAAGGATGAAGGTTCATCTAATGGCACTTGGGAATGAGGTTTGGGAAGTGATTGAAGATGGGTACACTATTCCTATAAATGGTCCTTATACTAAAGAAGATAGGCTTCTACATCACAGCAATTCAAAAGCAATGAATGCAATCCTGAAAGGCTTACAGAAAGAAGATCTCACCAAAGTAATTCACTGCAAGACAACTAGTGAAATGTGGAAACAGTTGCAGGTGGTTCATACAGGTGATGCAAATGTCAGAAAGGCTAAGTTGAGACATTTCAAAGGTATGTTTGAATAACTCAAGATGAATGATGATGAAAATATTAGTGACTACAAGCTTTGCATGGATGAGGTTGTTAACTCCATGAAAGACTTAGGTCTTGAACTTGCTGAAAATGATGTTTGTGATAAAATCTTAAGATCTCTTCCTAATAGATTCAGTGAAAATATTTCTGCTATTGAGGAAGCTAAAGATTTGGATAAGCTGAAAAAGGATGAGCTTCATAGCATTCTTGCAGCATTTGAGTTGAGAACTCAGGTGAAGGTTGACATCAAGAAAGAGGCAACTTTCAAGGCTACCAAGAAATCTAAGGGTAAACAGCTTCAAAAGAGTGATGAGTCTTTTAGTGATGAAGAGGCATATTACAGCAAGAAAGGCAAGTTATCTAGAAAGCACAAAAGCATGAAAAATATAAGATGCTTCAATTGTGGAAAGTTCGGTCATTATGCTACTGACTATACTATTTCCAAGAATGAAAGTGATGAAGAGAAACAGGATGTTAAGAGCAAGGATTCTGAAAAGCACAGGTATTACAGAAAGAACAAATATGAGCACAACAATCAATGAAAGAGGTATTCTCACAAGAACAAGAAGAGTTTCTACTTAGACAAAGCAAGTAAGTGTTCTAGCAGTGACAATGAAAGCTCTTCAAGTGATGAGGAAAATGAGATGTTGTTCATATCAGAAAAGGAGGAAGAACCGAAACATAGATTCATTATTATGAAATGTCTTAGATGTGGAAATTTTGGTCACCTTGAGGATGACTGTACAAATAATGATTTGGTTTCTAGTATGCATAAGGATGCTTCAGAAAACTATCAAGAAGATGTTTGTATGGTTTTTGAAAAAGGTAGCACCTCTAGTGATAAGAAATCTAGAAAAGACCTTGAGGATTCAGAAAGCAAACAAATAAAATATCTTGAAAGTGAACTTAATAATGCTCTTAGTGTTTTGAAAAAGGAAAGAAAGAAGAATGATAGACTCAAGAATAAGTTAGATGAATGTTGTATGGAGAGAGACAATCTTATAGAAAGTCTTGACTTCTCTATAGCTAAAACACAGGAACTCAAGGATGAGTTAGAGTCTAAGATTCTTGAGTATAATGAGTTGGAACAAAAAATGGCTTCTTTGGAAGTGGAAACTAAAGAGTACAAGGATAAGCTGTACAGGTTTCAAAATAGCTCCAAAAGGGTTAAGTCTCTCATCAAAGGTCAAAGAAATCCAACAGATAAAACAGGTCTTGGTTTTGTTAAACTGCACAAAGAACAGGTTGGGGAATCTATCAAGAGATTCCAAAAGGAAGAGAGTTCTGATGAAGAAAGTACTTCAGAACATGAGTCCGTGAGTGATCAATGCACAGAAATAGAAAAAGAAATTCAGAATGCGAAGAAGAAGTTTTCAGGACCCAAGAGGTCGTATAAAGGAAAATTTCACGATAGATGTTTTGCGTGTTACAGGTTTGGTCACATGGCTGCACATTGCATGGCTCAAGTAAGGAAGATAAATTGCAGTTTCAGAGGTGGTAATTTCTTTCAAGGGTATTGCTACTCGTGTAAACAGTTTGGGCATAAGGCAATTTTTTGCAAGGCTAATAACTGGAACAGGGTTAGTCAAAACAGGAGGATTCAAAGAACAAGTATGCCTAAAATAAATAACATTGTTACTTGTTATAAGTGCAACAATGAATGTCACACAGCTAGACAGTGTAGAGCTGATCTTCCAAGGTACAAAAACAAAAACAATGGCATGATCAGGTCCAAGGATCAAGGCATGAAAAAGGACAGGGATGAGAACAAGAACAAGAACAATGACAAAAACAGGAATGCGGGCAAAAAGTTCAAGAAAAGGCCCAACAAGGAAATTGTAGACACTGATGATGATCAGTGCCTAATGGGAGTTTTACTCCCACCCCTATTTTAATCACCTCATCAGGAGGTGGGGGAGGGACTAAGCTAAGTGGCTCATTCTTAGTCCCAGCCCCAAAGGTGACCCTTTGCCATTGACGACAAAGGGGGAGAGATATGAGTAAGGGGGAGAGATATGAGTAAGGGGGAGAGCTTCAATGTGAAGAGGAAAGCTTCAAGTTAGGGGGAGCAAAACTTCAAAATGAGATTCTCAGCTGTTAGCACAGTTGGTTTCAGTTTTAGCTCCTGAGACGTGTTTTTTAGTAAAGGGTTGCCATCAATGACAAAGGGGGAGATTGTTGGCAATTTTGGGTACCTTGAGTTCTTTGCAGTTGCTCAAGTAAATAAGTTGTCATTGATGTCAAGAAGCTTTTGAAAGAATTTTATTTGATGTAAAATAATGTGTTTTGTTGAAGTTTCGGCTTGACAGGTTCGAAAGAAAGTAAGTTGGAAAAATTTCGCGATATCGCGACATGTCACATTTTCGCGACTTAAACAGGAGAGAGAAAGCTTTTTGAAAAAATGTCATGATATCATGACATGTCGCATTTTCGCGACTTAGGCAGGAGAGAGAAAGCTTTTTGAAAAAGTGTCACGATTTCGCGACATGTTGGAAGAGAAAGAAGAAGCTGGCAAAACTGTCGCGATTTCGTGACATATTGGAAGAGAGAGAAGAAGCTGGAAAAACTGTCGCGATTTCGTGACATGTTGGCAGAGAAAGAGAGCAAGGTGGAAAGTGTCACGATTTCGCGACATGTCACATTTTCGCGACTCGAAAAGTGCAAGAAGGCAAAGAAGGAAAAGTGTCGCGATTTCGCGACATTATGCAAGGAAGGTTGTATGGACGAAAAAGTGTCATGATTTCGCGACATGATGCAGAAAGGAGAGTCCGTAGTGTGAACTGTCGTGATTTCATGACATGCTACAAAATACTAAGTGAGGACTACCACAATTTTGTGACATGCTGAAAAGCTCAAAGTGAGAACTGTCGCGATTTTGCGACATGCAACAAAGGGAAGAGTCTGAAATGAGAAGCGTCACAATTTCGTGACAGGCTACAAAGAAGTTGTACGGATGTAGAAAGTGTCACGATTTCACGACAGGTTGAAGAGAAAGCTTGCGAATGCAGAAAGTGTCACGATTTCACGATAGGTTGAGATGGCAGCATTCAGTTGGCGAAAGTGTCACGATTTCGTGACAAAAATAGTTAGCAAGTCTTCAACAGAAGAAGCGTCTTGATTTCGTGACGAATTCAAGAAGGAAGAGCTCGAAGGCGAAAGCATCGCGATTTAGCAACATGTTCCAGTTTTGCGGGTATAAGGCAGAGAGAAGCTCAAGGCAGTGAAAGTGTCACGATTTCGCGACATGTTCCGTTTTTGCTAGTGCAAGCCTAGAAGAAGACCAAGAAGACTAAAGTGTCACGATTTCATGATAGGCATGAAGATGACGTCAGCAAAGACAGAAGTGTCGCGATATCGCGACAAGAACGTAGTCAAGGCAGACAAAAGCAAAAGTGTCGCAATATCATGACAATAGCCAAACGAAAGTGTACGGCTGCAAAAATGTCACAATATCACGACATGTTGTGTTTTTGTAGCAGAAGCTACTAAACCACAGAGGCATTTGAAGCCGACAGAGTTAAAATTGGACCGATGAAGATTAGGGCATGCAGCTAATGGAGTTAGGGTTTGCATTTGCATAACAGCCGACTAAGACCAAGGTTTAGATCTTGATTATGTTAGTATAAAAGGAGGGCTATTTGAAGAGAATAGGCATCGATCGAAGTGTGTGTTTGAAATGAGATATTTGCAGATAGAGTGCGAGGGAGAAGTTTGATCGTCGAGAAGCAGAGTGTGCGAAGACTGTGCTGTTGTGATTGCGCATAGGTGCATAAGTTGATGTTCGATCGAGTGCTGCTGTGTTTGCGTGATCGAGTGCAAAAGTTGGTTTTGACCAAGTGCAGCTGTAACAGAACAGAAAGAGTTTTGAGGACAGATTTGTGCCAGACCGAAGGACTGTGTTTGGTGCAAACTAGAGAAAGAGGAAGAGGACAGACTTGTGCTAGACCGAAGGACTGTGTTTGGTGCAGATCAAACAAAAGGATAGAGGACATTTGTGCTAGACCGAAGGACTATGTTTAGTGCATTTTTGAGGACCAACTTTGAGGTGATAGAGTTGAGGACAGAGGTCTCCAGCCAGAGCAGGGAAGACAGGTGTCTTACGTGGATAGAGTTCCACTTGCTAAGGGCAGTAGAGGCAGAGGTCTTCTAGAGGATCACCAGCCAGAGCAGAGTTAGGGGATTGGTGTCTCCTTTGGGTTGGTACCCATTAACATTGTAATCGGGAAAGGTTTTTCCTAGATTTGGTTGATAAAATTTTAGTGAAAATTTTATCCGTGGAGTAGCCCACCTTGGGTGAACCACGTAAATTGATGTGTCTCTATTGTAGATGGTGTTTTTTGTATTGCTTTGATTTCTACTTGATACTGCTTTCTATACACTGCATAATATTGTATTAAAAGTTAAGATGAAGGAAAAAGTAAAAAGTGGTCTTATACTATTCACCCCCCCCTCTCAGTATAAGCTTGTGTTCTTCAATATTTGAGCACTAGATAAGCAACCTTCAAATCCATTTTATTAAATTTTTATCATTCCAATATTTACATCATCATTGAGCGATATCCATTGCCTATTGTGCCATCACTCTCTTTTCTCCTAGTTGGACAAGTGTTATGATCTTATCTTCCATACCCTTCTCATCATCTAGGTTATTCTCCACTATTATTATTAAGCTTGGTACCAAGAATTAGATTGATACAACCACCTCTTGTCCATACATCAACTAGAAGGGTGTATGATTTATAGCAGGCTTGAAAGTTGTATTTTACACCCATAAAACTATTGGTAAATGCTCTTCCCAATTGGTGCCTTCCACATTGAATATTTTATACATGATGGAAACCAATACTTTATTCATTACTTTTGTTTGCATATTCACCCTTGGGTAGTATGAGTTAGACAAATAATGAAAAATACTAAATTCTATTGTTATATTTTGGATAATTTCATTGACAAAATGACCTCCTCGATCACTTATAAATTGAAGAGGAATTTCAAACCTGGTGATAACCTATTAATATAAGAAATAAATAGTTCTTATTGCAAAGTTATTTGGTAAAGCCCTTGCTTCTACCCATTTCATCAAATATTCTATTGCCACTACAATATACTAGCATTTCCTTCTTTGGCTTGTTCACAATGGTCCCACAAAGTCTAATCTCCATATTTCAAAAAGTTTCTGGTTGAGAAGGATGTAATGACATGAATTTCCTTTTTAATGGCTTCCTTGTTATTTGGCATGTGTCACATGTCTTCATGTACTTCTTGGTATCATGATAAAGGGTGGGCCACCACATCATTTCCAAAAAAACTTTTTTTGTTTTTACATTTGACCCCATATGGCCTCCTACCAATACCTCATGTACCTCCAATATTTTTTGCACTTTATCTTCTACCATGCACCTTCTAAAAATGTGGTCTTCCCTCATCTTATATGGTAAGCCTAAAATCAACTTAAAGGGTGTTGATTTTGTAATAAATTTACTTTGATATATTAATATCATCTCCTTTGATAGCTCTCTCGTTGATAGATATTCCTTGATATGCTTATGCCAAGTTGGTACCACACTTACCCTTAATAATTGTGCATAAGGGAATTCATCTTGTATCCCTCCTTTGATATGTTCTCTAGAGTGAATCCTCAATAACTGTTCTACTATTACATGCTTCTTTCTTGGTATCACTACCATTCAAAACACAAATTCCTATAATGTGATGATCCATCTACTCACTCATTCATATATCATCAATTTGTTGATCAAGTATAGGAACACTTGATGGTATACATAGAAATCAAATGGATTGGCTAGTAGGTAATACCTAAAAATTTTTACTGCATAAACCATCCCTAGTGCTTTTTGTTTTGTCATGCTATAATTATTTTCTTCCCTTGACACCAATCAAATCAAAAAGTATATGGGCTAGTCTAGTCTAAACTATCCTTCTTGAGATAAGGTATAGCCAATCACAAAGTTTGAGGTATCTACATGGACATTAAATTCCTTCTCCAAGTTTGTATAAACCAGGATAGGAGCTTTCACCAAATGTGCCTTTAAGCCTTCAAAAGCCTCTTGGTGTTCCTTCACCCATTTGAAAAGAACACTCTTACATGTGAGAGCATCTAATGGATGAGAAATTTATATGTAGTTATTGATAAACGTCTTGTAATAGCTCACTATTCCTAAGAAGGTTTTCATGGAACTCACATCACGTGGTTCTTCCATCAACAATACTATGCATATCTTATCTGGGTTTGGTTTCAAGCCCTCATAACATACAATATGTCCCAATAGTTTTCCATATGGTACCATCCAAACACACTTCCCTATATTTAATGTGAATCAAGATTTTATACACAAGATCATGAATTCCTCTAATACCTTCAAGTGTTCATGTGTTTGGCCATATAAGGAAAAATCATCCACAAAGGCCTTGGAATTCCCTATGGACATTTTATAAAACATATAGAAGATAATTCATTGAAAAGTGGTTGGTGCATTACATAGTCCAAATGGCATGTGGCTATACACGTATATACCATTTTACACTATAAAAGTGGTCTTCAACTTGTCCTCCTCTACAATGTTTATTTGGTTATAAGCTAAAAATTCATCCAAAAATGATTATTTCTCATGGCTGACTATTTCCTCCAAGATGGGATTTGCAAAGGGGATTGGGAAGGGAAATTTTATAGCTACAATATTAAGACTCCAAAAATCCACACAAATCTAGATCTTATTTGCTTATCTCTTAAGGGTAATCACTATAGGTGACACCCACTCACTTGTCATAACTTTTAAGATAATTCCTGCATCTAGTGTGTTTTCTATCTTGACATTCACTAGAGTTGCATACTTTAGATTCATTCAATATGGTCACCTTCTCACTGGTTGCACACCTTCAATTATAGGAATATTGTGTTTGCATAGTTTTAGTGGCACTCCCTTAAAATCCTTATATGTCCATGCAAACACATATTTATAGTCCATAAATATATTAAATGTTGTTGCTTTGAGTACAGGATAATGATTATCTCCACACTTAATCATATTTTTCTTACCTTCATTACTTGTTGGTCACGAATCTGCCACAGGAAAGGATTTTTACAATTGCGCCCTAGACCCGGCCAACATTGAAAGGCTGGAAGCAAGAAATGGCTCCCAGACCAATCTCCAGAGTGGGCTGGTTCCCTCTACTATTCTAAAATTGGGTTTAAGATAAGGGTTGCTGGAAAGAGATCTAAAAGGTTGCAGAAAGAAATGGAAATATGGCCACAGGCCGAAGTGATGGGATCGAAAAATAACAGCAGGAAATTTAAAGTGCAGCAACAGCAAGCAATAAAAGTTATCAACCTAACTTTCGCACGATGTACGTAGAGAAACCCTCCAAAATCACATTCCAGGAATCATACTCTCACGGAAGTGCATAAATCCAATATGCAGAATTTAAATGCAACAGCCATGAAGACATACAAATGCTATTAGAAATGCAACATAAACAGAAAGGAAATCACTCATGCAAACGCTTGAAACATAGAAGCCAATCCTTTATTCCTGCAAATGCACTTCAGTTTCTAGCAGCAAGTTTTTCCAACCTTTGCAAATGAAAATTACATTGGTTTTTATAGAGGTCCGTCCTCTTTGCAGCATTAAATAATTAAAACCAACTTCCTCGTGATCTACAATCATGCGAAGGAAACGAGGAAGATGATCCCCTTAATTGCAGTCTCGAAGAAATAAAAATTAAATTCCATGAAACGCTTGCGGCCCTTCATTAAATACGATTCTTCGAACATGTGCATGAAAACCGTTGAATTAATCCACGAACCGCAGCTTTGAACCAATAAATCCTTTAATTTTGGTGGCCTGGGCACTCTTTGACCTTAACCGCATCGGAAATCCGCAAAATATTTAATTCGGGTTATCATTAAATCCTCGAAAATCGAAAAAACCCTTTCGGCCGTTCATATTGCACTTGGCGGGAAAACTACGCAGGTCGCGAAAATGCGACGGGTCGCAAAATCGCGACGGGTCGCGAAATCGCGACGTCTTATCATTCAGTACGCTTTGACCACCGTTGACCCGCGAAAATGGAACATGTAGCGATTTTGCTACATGTTTCCGCCGTTGGCTCCTCCCTGCGCTCTGCCCCGCGAAATCGGAACATGTCGCGATTTCGCTACATGTTTCCATCGCCGTACCAATCGCCTTTTTCGGTCACGATTCGCTGACATGTCAGCGACGCGCTGCATGTTTGCACTTTTTGCCTTCGACGCTCACCGGGTCGCGATTCGCTGACATGTCAGCGCGTCGCTGCAATTTTCGGACTTAGTGCTTTTTCTCGCTCGCCGACCCGCGATTTCGGAACACGTCGCGATATCGCGACGGTTCCGCCAACCTGCCTGCGTTGACTGCGTTGACCGCGATTATGCGACATGTCGGCGCATCGCTGCAGTTTTCAGACTTAGTCATTTTTTGCTCATTTTTTCTCCTTTTTTCGCCCAAGCTGCATCAAAGTGAAGTCAAAGATCAGATTTCCAACAATACACTAATGCATTAATCAATGAGAATCAATGTGGCAAAAATGCCAACATTCTTGGCGGCTCGCGGGGTATACAGCTCGTTGTATGCAAGAATCCAGGCCTTAGTCCATTGGGCACGAGTCATATTGGAACCGTAAACAAGCCGCCGCAAAACATGTCGGGGACTCGCTGCCAAACTTCTTCTCGCTACGGAAAACTAGAATCGGAAGAACTCGCATAGAAGCGGTTATAAATCGAAGAAATGGAATGTGATGGTGGAGTGAGCTCCCGCGATTGCGCAAGCGGTGACTGCAATGGAGTGATGTGGAAGTAAGCAAGTGATGAATGAGATAGACATAACAACATCATGTTGATACACTACCAGTGGCAATAGATGGAATGAACGAATGGATGGAACATAAGTGGAAGTTTTGAAGCGTGAAATGAAAATGAACTAAGCTGGAAAAGAAATGCCTTTTTTTTTCTTTTTAAAAACAAAAACAAACTGAGAAGAAAGGGATAAGAAGACATGGGAAAAGTAGACAAGGGGAGAAGAAACAACAGCCGTGGCTTATTCTGTAACTGCAGAAGGAAAAGAAGTAAAAGAAGGAAGATGAAGAAGGGAAAGGAAAGAAAAAGGGGAGGGAAAAGAAGAAAGCCACCAACTGTTGGGAAAGGAGGAGACAAAAAGGGAAACCAACACCTACAGCCCACAAGCAACAAGAGCCAAGGTGACAATAAAAGGCAACACATATATACATACTTTTTTTTTTTTTAATATTATATACATAAGTTTACGACATGATTGGCATGTCGCCACCAGACACCCAATCTCAGAATGTTATCCGGTAAATCTGCAATGTCCCGACCAGATCTGATCATACTTAAGTCGGTCCTTGAAATTAGGCTGGCTCCTTCCTGAAGTTCTCCATGGTGCTGATAGGATGCAATTCAGCAGATTATCCTTCTTACTAGTACCCATATGGAGGACTTCTTCAGGTACCGGATGTAGTGGCTGGAACCAACACCACCACTTTGCAGACTTTACTGGCTGTGGGCTTGGTACAGGCTCCTCTAACTCCTTGATGTGATCACAGGGCTCTTCAAGTGAGAACTCGGATTCTGGGATCTCCTCAGACTCTAAAATTTGCACTTGTTCTTCTACTTGGCCCATCTCTTGCTGAAAACTGCAAGCAACCATATTGTTCATTCTTTGGAAAAGTGCTTGCATGTCCCAATCCTTGACTTTGGACGAGATCTGTCCCTTGAACTTCACATGACTGCATCTCAGGTTTCTGCTCAGGATAAGGGATCTGGCATGAAAAATACTGTGCAGGGTAAACAGGAGCAGCAACCACCGGAGAAGGTAATGGAGTTTCTCCCCACGGTAATTTTCTTGATAAGAGCAACAGCTGTTCCGCTCGCACTGCTTCCTCAAAGATTTGTGGGAAGCGTTGTTCACCTGACTGCAGCAAAAAGAGACCAATGTCAGAGTTAAAAGCTCGAACATAAAAGAGGAGGGCTTGGGTGGGTGATGGACGGATCTTCTCTGGAATTCTCTTCCAACTTATTAAAAATCGGACATTGAAGTCCGTGATGCTTTCTTGAGGTGCTCTCTTGATGTGCATGAAAAATTGGTAGAGATCCAAAGAACTGTAGAAAGGATCTTCATCAAATCTTTTGATCAGTGCTCCCGCGAGATCATCCCATGAGTCGATGCTTTGACGTTTGAGCGATCTGTACCACCGCAATGCTCTTCCTTCCAAAGACTGAACCAGAAGTCGGATCATAACATCTTCGTGTTCTATGACATGGATCATGGACAGAATAGCAATATCTTCAACATGTGTCAGAGCCATGCCTTCGGTACCATCATATTTTGCCAGATTTTTCAGGGCACCTTCGGGAATTTCATGCCGAACTTGGAGATTCAGAGGGCCAGGATCATCCCATCTAGAAAAAACCCTCGCCTTTGTGGCAATGGTCTGCGGAATCACGGCCATCGCCATTAAGTCAGAGTTGCAAGAAAAAACATTCTTTGAATTTTTTTTTTTTTTTAAAACAAAAACAGGCGTCCACGAACAGATCTTCAACTCAGCAAAGTCGCCAGATGAACTTACAAATCTCCGCTGTGAGGCCAAGACAGCTCATCAAATCTTGAGACCTCCGGGTGTTAAAACGTGCCAAAACTGTTGGCACCGGTGGGGTTATCACTTTGGAAAATTATGCGTATCCCACCGATTATGAATTCTTGGAGACAGAAAAGTCTGTCCCACCGGGCGTGCCAAAAACCGTTGGTCATGAATCCGCCACAGAAAGGATTTTTACAATTGCGCCCTAGACCCGGCCAACATTGAAAGGCTGGAAGCAAGAAATGGCTCCCAGACCAATATCCAGAGTGGGCTGGTTCCCTCTACTATTCTAAAATTGGGTTTAAGATAAGGGTTGCTGGAAAGAGATCTAAAAGGTTGCAGAAAGAAATGGAAATATGGCCACAGGTCGAAGTGATGGGATCGAAAAATAACAGCAGGAAATTTAAAGTGCAGCAACAGCAAGCAATAAAAGTTATCAACCTAACTTTCGCACGATGTACGTAGAGAAACCCTCCAAAATCACTTTCCAGGAATCATACTCTCACGGAAGTGCATAAATCCAATATGCAGAATTTAAATGCAACAGCCATGAAGACATACAAATGCTATTAGAAATGCAACATAAACAGAAAGGAAATCACTCATGCAAACGCTTGAAACATAGAAGCCAATCCTTTATTCCTGCAAATGCACTTCAGTTTCTAGCAGCAAGTTTTTCCAACCTTTGCAAATGAAAATTACATTGGTTTTTATAGAGGTCCGTCCTCTTTGCAGCATTAAATAATTAAAACCAACTTCCTCGTGATCTACAATCATGCGAAGGAAACGAGGAAGATGATCCCCTTAATTGCAGTCTCGAAGAAATAAAAATTAAATTCCATGAAACGCTTGCGGCCCTTCATTAAATACGATTCTTCGAACATGTGCATGAAAACCGTTGAATTAATCCACGAACCGCAGCTTTGAACCAATAAATCCTTTAATTTTGGTGGCCTGGGCACTCTTTGACCTTAACCGCATCGGAAATCCGCAAAATACTTAATTCGGGTTATCATTAAATCCTCGAAAATCGAAAAAACCCTTTCGGCCGTTCATATTGCACTTGGCGGGAAAATCGCGCAGGTCGCGAAAATGCGACGGGTCGCGAAATCGCGACGGGTCGCGAAATCGCGACGTCTTATCATTCAGTACGCTTTGACCACCGTTGACCCGCAAAAATGGAACATGTAGCGATTTCGCTACATGTTTCCGCCGTTGGCTCCTCCCTGCGCTCTGCCCCACGAAATCGGAACATGTCGCGATTTCGCTACATGTTTCCATCGCCGTACCAATCGCCTTTTTCGGTCGCGATTCGCTGACATGTCAGCGACGCGCTGCATGTTTGCACTTTTTGCCTTCGACGCTCACCGGGTCGCGATTCGCTGACATGTCAGCGCGTCGCTGCAATTTTCAGACTTAGTGCTTTTTCTGCCCGCCGACCCGCGATTTCGAACACGTCGCGATATCGCGACGGTTCCGCCAACCTGCCTGCGTTGACTGCGTTGACCGCGATTATGCGACATGTCGGCGCATCGCTGCAGTTTTCAGACTTAGTCATTTTTTGCTCATTTTTTCTCCTTTTTTCGCCCAAGCTGCATCAAAGCTGAAGTCAAAGATCAGATTTCCAACAATACACTAATGCATTAATCAATGAGAATCAATGTGGCAAAAATGCCAACAATTACCAAGTTTAACCTACACCATTCTTAGTCCTTCACATTTAATGAATTCAGATTCTTCTACTACTTTTAGAACATTAATGGGATGAGCCAGTTTCTCTTTAATTACTACATATCACATGGTATATTATGTACAATTCTTTGGAAATATGTACTTTTCATGTTCTTGGTCCTTATCTATTGTTGATCTCTTCTTATTGCTTTCACCTTTCTCTAGTTATTATACTCTTCTTCTCAAACTTTATCTTCTATATGGATGCGTAATCACTGAGGCATGAACACTTTATAGTCCTCCATTTGGCAGTGAAGTAGACCTTTGTCATCATCCTTATTGTCTTTAGTGCATTCTTCTAGTTGAAAAACTCCTTCATTAGGCTCATATCATATTTTTTAATTGAATGATAAACATCCTAATTCATCTAAGGTTGTGATGTCCTAGATTATAGACTAGTTCTTCAAGTTGATAATATATTTATGCTAACCTTTATTGAAAGTGAGGTGTTCCTTCTTCCAATTATGGTTCACTTTGATCCTTCATCTATGATCACTTGAATTAGCTTATGGTACAATATGTCCATGTGAACCAAGGTTGGCTTCTTCCCAATTTTGATTATCAGTATCGTAGGATCAATGAACTATTCTTGCTTGATATTGGCTACCTCTCAAACTTCTCCTTTTATTGTCTTTATAATTTCACCAATAATATCATACAATTTAAGTACTACACTGAGTAGAGTTGATACCTTCACCTCCATGGTTGTGTTCAATATCTATGTCACCAAGCATTCAGTTTATGCCTGCTTACCTATTATGATCTTCATATTTTTTAGATATTTTTCATGGAGTAATATTTCTTGCTTATCCTTCTCCAATTCTTCCTTTACCAACTTGTGGGCTTCTTGTCATTGCTCCTATTTCATAGGGTTTTGGTACTACTTTATTTTTCTAGCATGAGCTCATGCTACTACTAGAACTTATTTTTCTTTTTCTACATGTTACTCACTTCACCAATGTCAATCAAATTGACATTCTGTGTGTTAATTATACTTGATTTGTTCAACCAATTTATTTCTTTTTGGTTACCTAGTCCATACCATCAAAACATATAGGTGATATTGTTACCATTGGCATTTCCTCTAGTCTATGCTTTGGGGCAATTTTTTTTGAAATACCCCCATTCTTGATAGTTTTGGCATTGGATGATAGGTCTTCCATCAGAATCATATTATAGATAACTTTGTCCATTCTACCTCCCACCTCAACAATTATTCCTATACCTATCATTATTTATGCCTTGTCCATTTATCAAGGTATTTGTTTTTTCCCCTTGTTGCATCGTCATGGTTTGGTACCTTTCTCTATTCAAGTTAAATGGATAATCTAAACTTGGATGTCTTACCATGTCACATATATTACAATATGTTCTCTTAGGGCAATTAATATTTGTGTGTCCTTCTAACTTGCAATAGGAACACCAAATATCTTTTTGTTACTTTCATACTTATTTCATGATTTTTTCAAATTCTTTTTTGAAGGAGTAGATAACACTTTGCACATTATACTCTATATCACTATGTAAATCATCATTCCTCGAATGCCCTATAATACCTATTGCCCCTTGCTTTGCTTTTCTCTAAAAAATATTTTCTTTTTCAAGAGCTTCAACGTATGTGGAGGATGGTACAACTTTCATCTTCTTCATGTGTTGAGGTAGAAGGTCATCTATGAACCAATATTTTACTAGTCCACTTATAGGTGGCATCTATATTTTTTTAGCCAACTGATTTAGTCTCTTGTTATAGTTCTTAACATCATCTAGTTTTTATTTTGTGGCATAGATTTTTTTAATAATTTCAATAATATCATAATGGTTAAAATTAATTTATAAATTTATCCTGCATAGTATTCCAATGTCCAAATAGCTATGTAATTTATTTCTTCAAGTACTAGTCTATCGCCATTCCTCGCATAGTGGTAAGAAATATTTACAACCATTTTTCTAGTTGTATCACTCCATTCGCTTTCCAAATTATGGTACAAGTACCAATATGACACATTAGGTGTTATTTCCTTCCCTAGTGAAGGGTGGGTAATTTTGTTTATCCACTTTATTGGAAATACGTGCCATTGGATCTCTCTTGATCTTAGCATCTCTTGATAATGATGCTTGTGGTTTTTTGTTACACTCTCTCTCATCTATAGGTGGTACAATTTCTTGTTCAGATAGTCTTCTCCCAAACTCTTGCATGTCACTACTTCATGGCCTCCTTCATGAATAAATAATATACATCTATGGTCTTCCCCCCAAGTCTCCCTATGGGGTTGCTCCAATGACAAGCTCTAATATTTTGAACTCATTGGAAAACTCCTCTCTACTAGCTTAGGTGTTACCATCCACTCTTCACTTTGAATGTTAGCTTTACTACTATGCTAGTTCTTCCTTGACCATTTGAATTTATACTTTATTATTTGTTGCTAATAGTAATGTCTACCACCTTTATCTTTTGGAATTTGGACTCTTATCCTCCAAAAATTCCATACCCTTCGATTATGTGACTTCATCTTGACTTTGTGTTCCTTGATTTTCCAGTATTGCACTTCTTCTAATTGGTTGTATTTAATTCCTCCTTCATCGACCTTACAATCTTGAATTTTTCATTCAACTCCTTATCTTATCATGCTCACTTCTTCTTCATCCCAACTTGATTAAGGAAATGATACCAAATATAGACAATGGCATTTATCAAGATGAGAAAATGATAGTTTTAGGGGGGGGGATATTGGTGATGCAAACTACATAACATATTTGTATGGTTTAAATAGTTAATCCTTAATGGACCGGTGTAATATGAATTCAACTATGATAGGTGTTGTATGATGGTTATATAAGAGCTATATTACAATGTATTGATACATGACAACTTGTCCTAAGAAAAATATTTGCATGATAGGTCAATAGTGGAACAATACCAAATGACTAATTAAGATGTCATGATAATTCATCGAATATCTACTATTAACTTATGACTGATATTGGACTATGAATCATGTTGAATTTTGACTAATGTCATCTTATGACTGTTGTAAAATTGCAAGGATCATGTTATCTCCTAGCATGATGGTTAGCTAATCCAGGTTTGACATCTAGTTATCTTGTGTTAGCTCCCCTGGTGGTTATGTAGCATCATCCATGCAACTAATCAATTTTTTTTAGCATTCCTCCCTACAAAATTATAACACAACATAGATTGAACACATACAAATATTCATGAGATAAAGTTGACACCAAAATGTATCCTTGCATTATCATAAAGATGTTTACATCCTATCTATTGAATACAATGATCTTATACTTTTTCCTTGTGGTGGTAACTATCCTATGCAATGGATAAGTAATGGATCCTCTCTAGTCATGGATGCTTTACAAAATGAAAGGGGGGTCTATATATAGGGTGGCTCTGATGGTTCCTGTAACCAACCATGCATCAACTACCCCAACCATCTTATGTTTTAGCCTTAAAAAAACAACTTAAAAATAATTTATGTATGACATTATGGCTAAATAATTTTAATAATGTTAGATAATCTTGTGTGTTTGATTACATTGCAATTCATATGATTAAGTGCTAACGATATTATTTTTGACCAAGTTGACTATTCACATGCTTTCTACATAATTACAATGCATAATATAGATATTTTGTCAAACACTTGTTATTTATTTTTGTAATTACTTTATACATTCACTTTATTAAGGTAAACCAATTGTGATGTCATCTAATGAACCACATGGTTTGGAGCTCATAATTTTCGAGAAATTTTTTGATATGAAAGCCCCAAATATGATCTTGAAATTCAATCTTCCACTGAGAACCATATAGATTTATTATCATTGCTTCCATATATGACCTTAATTTGGTGATGGAAAAATAACCATAATAGCAGGTGGTAATATAGGCATCCACTGATAAGGATATGCTACTATAGGAATCGTGGATTTTGATTGAGAAAATTCATATGAAGGGTTGCTAAATATCCTTATTCCCATTGATGACAAGAGCCTTTTCAAAAGGTTGTGTGTTTATAAACCAAAACTTATCAAAGGTGATGCCTAGGTTGGGCTAAACCAAATACTTCTTAGAGGTATTTCTTTGTATGCCATAAGTCCAAATGAATAAGGCCAATAATAAACATATATAGATATCCTAAAGAAATAAATTATGGAATTGCATAATGAATTTGCAGAGGGAGAGGGATAATTTCCATGAGGAAAATTCTCCCTAATAGGGTAGGATACCCTTATTTTGATACCAAAGAAAGGGGATAAAACCCAAATAATATTTTATTGATAAATTGAGGATTAAATAAACATATAGGATGTCATAATTACATGATCTTAAATATCTACGTAGAGTACACCTAATCTCAACATAGAATGGAGAAAAAAATTAAGAATAAGGGCAACTAAAAACCACCTAACAATAGTTAACCAACTAACAAATTGATAACTAAGGCTAACCACTAAGAAGCTTCTTACGTGAAGCTTATTTGCATGTTTTACATAGGATGAAGGAAACTAATAAACTATTAGATTAAATGCTATGCTATCCTTATCACTAGGCCACTATTGGTAACAACCCCATCAGAAAAAGGTTCACTTGCATAAAATCATTTTCAACTAGAGGTATCTCATTTAGTATTTGTACAAAATTTTACTCATGTTCTATACCTAACTTATTCTCTTACTGGATGTTATAGAAATATTGAATTCTTATTGAATGCATACTTGATATATGTATGTGTTTCTAAATATATATTCAAACTATTTTTAGATTACATCAATTTAACCATACCCCATGATAGGCTCTTCATTATGCCACCATGTGGCTATGGACATTTCTAGCTAAAAAGTGGTTATTTTAGTCTTTTCCTAGCCAATATAATTATCCTACTTAAATAAAAAATGTATATCAATAATGCAACCCTTGGTTATTTTCCCATTATCCAACCCAATGAATTCAGATGGTTCTAACTTTATTTTTTTGAAGATATCTCTCATAATAGATCCTTGGTTATGTTGGTGATAGGTTTGATCTTTTTGGATTTTTCCTTGGCCTTTATTTCCTCCTTAATTTCTATCTATATTTGGATTCTCTAGAATTCAATTATTATAATGGTAGTCATGTTATGAAGAGTCTCTAGAACTTGTTTCATTTGATAAAGTTGTTCATTCTATGATATTTCCTAGTTATGGTCTATTTTAAATTCATCATGATTGATTTCTCTTTAATCCTACATAGAATAGATACTCTATGGGTTATCAATTTGATGTATTACTTTTCCTCTTCCTCTTCCTATTCTAAAATTGACTCTTCCGCCACAATGAGAAATTATTTTTCCTCTCCCCATAGGCTTCATCTATAATTAGAATAGTATAAGTTAAAAATTTCACGATAAAATTATTCCGTACAAGGCCAAGGTGTTGCAACCCAAGACCTAATACTAAATGTGATGCCCCATATAGGAACCAAAAAATCAACTTAATAATTTTTTCAAGTATATATTAAAAAATTCAACAATTCTTGTAAGTATATTATCTCATTAAGGGTGTCTACTTAGAAAATTTTTAGTGTATTCTAGGAAATACTAAAATGCATTTAGCTTTTTTTTTATTAAAAACATTCAATATTTACCCTATTACAATGACAATATTCAAGCATGAAACTATCTAAAGTTTCTTATTTATAAATATGAGTACTAAGTTAACAACTATTGCAAATTCTTAGAAGCAAAAACTTCTAATTTATATCAGATGGACCATACTCTATGAAACAAAGACATCAACAAGATAGATTATTTGGATGAGGTCAAATTTTACTAATGGAGAGGATCACTTGGTTGAGTTTGAATATTTCTACAATTAAGATTCATTCACACAAGGTTGATATTTACTTATATACATATTTAGACTCTACCCAAGTTTTGTACCTAAAAACATCCTAAACCACAAATGTTTGGTCATGAAAAGTAGAAATTATTAATGGGAATCGATTGTCCAAAGAATTCATGAAAGGGTTCACTTGGAATAAGCAACACCCAACAAAGAAAATAAATATATCATTAAATCGAATTTAGTAAGATAACTTCTTTTAATAGTGTTAGATTATTATTATTACCTTATTTGAGGTAAATTTAAAGAGAAGAATTTGGTCTCTACCAAAATGAGGAGCATCAAAAGTCTCTTGAGACTCTAAGAGATATCATATTATATAAATATATATATATAGCCTTTGATGATTTAAAATCTACTAATCTCATTTTCCATGCTTATTCCATCATTAGTATCAAAGCAGTTTGCCTAAAGAGAAATAACGAGCAAAGAATCAATATTAGAGTGACGTAGTTTAATTTTTATCTCATTTGTATATTATATTTTTTTGTGAATTTAGGCATAGAGAAGAAGCACAAGAAGATTTCCAATAATGGTACCAAAATTGGACCTAACGTTTTTTATTTTTTGTGAGACGGACAAGGGGGGGAATTGAATCTATAACCACAAGGGCTATGAGTAGAGCCTGAGAGATGGAGTAATAATAATAATTTGAATTTATGTGATGAGGCTATCATCACATAGAGAACTCAAACATATATATTATGATGTTATATAGGTCATAACATAACCTCTACTTTGAAGAACATGACAAAGATTGTTATTTATTTGGATATGCATTGGAAAAACAAGTGCGTGCTATGTTTTTTTGTTTCTTGATAGCACACTAAGGCATTTTATACCTGTCATATATTTATATGAACAAGGTAGACTCTTATTCAATAGCTATGGAATATTGTCCCTCTTAACTAGATGAAAATAAAGCAAAAAAAGAACTAATATTTTACAATTAAAAATAGTAAAAATTTGATGTTTTCAGATTAAATAAATTGTTTAGGTTTAAGAAGAATTAAAGGCACAACACAATTAAATTGTGGATAGAGTAATTTCTCTATATTTGGGAAGGCCAAATCACCCTATTAGAAACTAGTCAAAATAAATATCTATATGTTTTATTTGAAGAGCTAAAAAAAATGGTGTTGGAGGAAGTGCCTACCAAAGAAGAAGAAGAAGAAACCCTATGAAATAAGAGGAAATGAAAGAGGAGGAAGCAATGCATGCCACTCTAAAAATAGAGAAGTGTATCCTATCACTTCAATGTCTAAAGAGACATCCACATCAGTGGAGGAAATAGTAGTGAGCACAAGATCAAATGCAAGCAAGGTAATTTCATGTTGGAAGCATGAAGTCGTTGCATCCAAGACTATGAATTTTTTTTTCCTTGTTTAATTCTAGTAAATTTGAGCTCAATTTGGGGCTTTCATGTGAAATTTTTTCTTAAAAATTATGTAATAAAAACCATTATTTTACCTTGGAAGCTTCTAAAACTCCATATCCTTAGAGTGAGCATCTCCACACGTAGAATCCAACTAGATGCTAATGATATGGCATAACTCAAAATTATAGGTAACCCTCTATTTGGAAATATTTTATAATAAATAAATAAATTTAAAGAAAAAAAGAGAAATAAAGAAGGAAAAAAAGAGAGAAATAAATAAAAATAAAGAAAAATAAAGAAAGTTCAAATTTGAGAAAAGAAAAAGAAAAGAGTTGACAAGTTGAAACAATTTATAAATTTTTAAAGCAATGGTCAAAGGATCAAAATACACAAAGACCATGTTTGCATTTTACTTCCCTAAGAATATATATTTTTAAAATTTTGTTCTTGTAGTATTTATGAGCAAATATATGCATAATAAACTATAGTGTCTTTACAAAATTAATGATGCAGGAGCATCCGGTGGCAGCAGCACAATCTTGCTTCAACAAAAAATTTTCTAAGTGTTTTGCAAAGACCAACAACAGGGCAGAAGTTGCAGTAGGCGAAGGGTCACGAAATCGTGACATGTCGCGATATCGCAACGTCGCAATATCGCGACCAAAAGAGGGGCAAGCGATGCAAAATACGAAAGGGTCACGAAATCGCGACATCACGATGAAAAGTAGGGCAAGCGATGCAATAGGCGGAAGGGTCACGATATCACGACCAAAAGTGGGGCAGGCGATGCAACAGGTGGAGGGTCACGAAATCGTGACGTCGTGATATTGCGACCAAAATGCAGGGCCGACAACGCAGCAGATGGAGGGTCGCAAAATCGCGACCAAAAAGCAGGGCCGACGACGCAGCAGACAGAGGGTCGCAAAATCGTGACATGTCACGATATCACGATATCGACATTGCGATATCGCGACCAAAAGGGAGAAGGAGCACAGGGAAGCCAAAATGTCATGATATCGCGACATGTCGCGATATCTTGACCAAAAGAGAAGAGGAAGAGGAAGAGGAAGAAGATGTCGCAAAATCGTGACAGGTTGCATTTTCAGGGGCCGTTACAGAATGACACGTGGTAGCGCAGAACAACACGTGGCACCAAGGTGCAGTGAAAACAAGCACAGACGAACAGTTAACGAAAGATGTTACGCCAGTTACAGAGGACGTTACGGATTGCAGTTATGGAGCAGACGAAGACGAACAATCATGGCAAAAATGAATCAAAAGACCGCCATATGGAAGATGAAGAGTCACATAAAAAGGATGAAGCAGAGGCGTGTACGGGGTTTGGAAACTGTAGATGTAGGAGTTGGCAAACCTGCAGTTGCAGAGTTGCACAGTCGAGTTGCAGAATTGAGGGCCGAGATCCATTCTGAACTGGCTTGGGTGCGTGTTCCTTCCAGGGTTGTAGATTTAGTGAATCTTTACAATAGAGAGTGGGAAAATGTGCTTGTGCGCTAGTTTATGTAAAGCCTGCGGGCTGTTACTTTGTAAATATTTACAAGTTATATAATGAAACATTGGTTTTTCGTTCTTGTAAAGTTTATTTTTGAATTTTTGTGTAAAATTTGGATGTGTTTGGTTGCATTCTTTTGACCCCCATCAAGTGGTATCAGAGCTAGAAGATTCTGAGCATGTAAGTAGAGCACCGAACGTGAGGCAGCTTGCACCAGGATCTGTGGGAGAGCTTTGTGAGAGGAGTGAGAAGAATGCCACTGTGAAGAAACTGTGGTGGTGGGAGAGATATGAGATCTGAAGATTCACAGTTACAGATGTTTAGATCTTTGCATAGGCAAGTGAAAGCCTTGCAAGAGGAGCTGCTCAGAATGGAATTGCAAAAGTAATAGGAGCTGCACATGAAGCGTGAAGATAAACTGAGAAGTAGAGGCCAAGAAATGGAGTTGAAGCGGACTGCAAAGGCAGGTGCACGTTTGGAGATGTTGCAGAAGATGGTGATCGAACAACATAGAAGTGAAGGTCACTTCTCCATCAACCTCGGGTGTCTGATGTAGGAGCATCCGGTGGCAGCAGCGCAATCTTGCTTCAACAAAAATTTTTCTAAGTGTTTTGCAAAGACCAACAATAGGGCAGAAGTTGCAGTAGGCGAAGGGTCGCGAAATCGCGACATGTCACGATATCACGACCAAAAGAGGGGCAAGCGATGCAAAAGGCGAAAGGGCACGAAATCATGACATGTCATGGTAGCACGACGTCGCGATATCGTGATGAAAAGCAGTGCAAGCGATGCAATAGGCGGAAGGGCGACGTCGCGATATCGCAACCAAAAGCAGGACAAGCGATGCAATAGGCGAAAGGGTCATGAAATTGCGACGTCACGATATCGTGACCAAAAGCGGGGCAGGCGATGCAACAAGCAGAGGGTCACGAAATCATGATGTCACGATATCGTGACGTCACGATATTACGACAAAAATGCAGGGCTGACGACGCAGCAGACGGAGGGTCATGAAATCGTGACATCGTGATATTACGACCAAAAAGTAGGGCCGACGACGCAGCAGACGGAGGGTCGTGAAATCATGACATGTCACGATATTGCAACCAAAAGGGAGAAGGAGCACAGGGAAGCCAAAATGTCGCGATATCATGACATGTCGCGATATCACGACCGAAAGAGAAGAGGAAGAGGAAGAGGAAGGAGATATCACAAAATTGTGACAAGCTGCATTTTTAGGGGTCGTTACAGAATGACATGTGGCAGCGCAAAACAACATGTGGCACCAAGGTGCAGTGAAAACATGCGCAAACGAACAGTTAATGGAAGATGTTACGCCAGTTACAGAGGACATTACGGATTGCAGTTATGGAGAAGACGAAACGAATAGTCGTGGTGAAAATGAATTGAAGGACCGCTAGATGGAAGACGAAGAGTCACGCAAAAATTTATAAAAGGATGAAGCAGAGGCGTGTACGGGGGTTGGAAACTGTAGATGCAGGAGTTGGAAAACCTGTAGTTGCAGAGTTGCACAGTCGAGTTGCAGAATCAAGGGTCGAGAGCCATTCTAAACCGGCTTGGGTGCGTGTTCCTTCCAAGGTTGCAGAGTTAGTGAATCTTTGCAATAGAGAGTGGGAAACTGTGCTTGTGCGCCAGTTTATGTAAAGCCTGCAGGCTGTTACTGTGTAAATCTTTACAAGTTATATAATGAAACATTGGTTTTCTGTTCTTGTAAAGTTTGTTTCCGAATTTTTGTGTAAAATTTGGATGTGTTTGGTTGCATTATTTTGACCCCCATCAATTAAGGGGTAGTAAAATGATTTTGTAAAAAGTGTATTTTCAGCAATGATTGACACCTTCAATTTTTTCAAGATATTTGCCTCAAGTTTTTTTAATTTATAAACATTTGATTAAGCACACTTGTAGCATTTGATATCAATAACATGTTTAGATTGCATTTACAAGTAAAGTTATTACATTAAGCTACTCTATCTATAGCCTAACAAAGCTACCATAATGATGTTTAAGAATCAATACTTAAAATAATTGGGGAGATATAAGAAAATAATCAATTATGTCAGTCTATTTTCTATCCTATTCATCACTATCAGTAGACATAAGTCCTAAAATTAAGAAATTTCTAGTATATAGGGAAGTTATGCCCATACACAAGGATTTCCTTTTAAGCAAGTATCATTGATAGTACAAATTCCTTTCCGTATTACCTTAGTGCCTCATATAATACTTTTTCATGTACCTTAAGATCTCTCACTTGTACAACTATGTATATCAAGAGGACTAGCTTCTTCCAATTATCAATAGGTATATTGTAAGAACAAGTATTTAGAAAGGTTTAGTATATCCAACTAGTGGTATATTGAAAGGGGGACCATTTGGAAGTCATATAGAACTCTCACCATGGAAACATAAAAAAATTAATACAAAATCATAGCTACTTAAATGTATAAATTTTGGACTATAGAATACCAATATAAGGACCATCCTAGTGGTAGAGAAACTCTAGGACATTATCACTAGAAAAATCACCCAATTTAAAGAAGATAAAAAAAATCAATAGTAGTTCGATGAAGTTGACCATAACCCTTTCCATAGAATATGTCCTTAAACCAAACATTTGTGAAGCCTAGACCATCAAGGAGTACTTTCTACCATTTGTTAAGATAAGGATGAATCAGTAACTCTTCACCTTCAATCTCAACTCCACACGTTAAGAGTTCAATAAGGAGAAAGTATTAAGAAATTTATTTGTAGAGTTATACAATTGAAACTAATATTGAAATAAATTAGAGAAATGGTATAATATAGTATCTTAATACCCATCATACTTAGAGCCCTACCAAATTATTTTCAAGTGTTGATTACTTCTTTACAAGTATAAAAAAAAAGGTATCCTTTAATGAGTTGATGAGTATGATTCAATAGGAACAATCAATCAATCAATTGAACGATCAATTTATGAATAGTGCACTCATTTCCACAAACAATCCATACAAGTATCCTTCATATTCTTCATCATAATCACAAAAACAACCTCAAATATAAAGGAATTTCTATCATATCTATGAAAGAGGACATGATACAATATATTGTTGATATAACTCAATGAATCAAGGAGGTCAAGTCCATAATCCTCCTCAGAATAAGACATAATTCTAACCACACATGAAGCAACAACAAGGGCATGTTACACTTAGAGAACCAAAATTTAATTTTGAACAAGACTCTAAACTGGCACAAAAGGTACTAATATCAAAGGTAGTGACAAACCCAAAGGAAAAAATTTGATATATTGATTTAGGTTCTAGCAAGCACATGATTGGAAATAAAGTATGGTTTGACTCCTTATAATCTAAATAAGGGAAATTAATCATCATTCATAATGATAAGACTTATCATGTTAAAGGAATAGAATATATTTCTCTCAATTTGATTTATGGTAAATACACAATTGAAAATATACTAGGACTAGCAAACATCTTGCTATCTATATCATAATTTTTATATTGAGATATGACAATTGAATTTAGGTTTTCGATGGTAAAAATATGTGTTTCATTATAAAACATATCAATTTTATAGCAACTATTTCCTATAAGAATGACTTTTTTCCCTTGATGTAATTTCATCTTCTAATATTGCACTATCCACATCCATGAAATATTCTACCTCCATTTGTCATAGGAGACATGGTCATATAAATTATGGATACTTACTTTAGTTGAGTAATCTTCACATGGTGATAGGTATGCTCAAACTTTCACCAACATTACTAGTATGCTCAGGGTTTTTAGTAGAGAACCAACACTGAGTACCTTTTAAGCTCATCACTCATAGAGCTAAAGTACCATCAGATGTCATATACACCAATCTATGTGGACCTATGCTAACTAGTTATGGTAAGCATAGGTACTTTTAGCCATTTATAGATGAATACTCAAAGAAGATGTTAATATATTTCTCACCACTAAAGTCATACACCTTCAATAATTTTAAATGCTTCAAGGAGCCTATTGAAATAAAAAATGGGAATTCTATTCAGTTTCTCCACTCAGATCAAGAGGAAAATTTTCATCCAGCAATTTTCAAGGTTTATTGCACAAAATTGGATCAAGAAAAACCTTACTATTGCCTAAAATCCATAACAAAATGGGTTTAATGAGAGAAGAAATCATTCTATCATGGAAATGGTTCACTGTATTTTCACAAGGGCTAGTCTAGAGTAGTTGTACTGGGATGAAGCTCTCCCCACAATAGTGTATATTAAAAATAGAATACCCACAAAGGAACTTCATGGATTGCATATGAAAAATCTTATTCTAGGATAAAGTCTCCAATTGGGCATCTTATATTCTATGAAAATAAGTCATACATGCATGTTTCAAAGAAAAAGTAAACCAAATTGGATGCAAAAACCTTTTCTTACATATTTTCTGGCTATGATGAAGTGTCAAAAGTTTATCGATTGATAGATCTAGTCACCAAGAAGGTGTATATAAGTAGATATATGGTGTTTGAAAAAGAACTTGAAAACAATATAAATGCTAAAGTTTCTAAGATGTCTAAAGATGCCACATCTCTAGTCATAAGAATTAAGTTAAATAAAGAAGTTCTAGGAGTTGATTTAGATGAACAAGATCATAAAATTTCAAAAGTTATTGATGAACCAGTAGCAATTGATCCATAACAATAAAGAAGAAATTTAAAATGGTTTGCTAATACCATTAGAGATACCAAAATTAATGCACAACCTAACCTCATATCCACACAAACATGTACTCATAATAGTAAATGAAAATAAATAAATTTAGGCTTGAGGACTTTAGTCATGGAAGGTTCATAATTAGCATAGTAGTCGATGGTACGTGGGCTAAGTAAAATCTTATGTCATTGACCTACACCCACACTTGACCTTTTGATAACTTTGTGGGTTCTTAAGGTATACTTCTTGCTTATAATGGTGATTTGACATTTTTACAACCTAGTCCTTACTCATATCAACAAGGCTATCCCTATCCTCCATTTGAATATATTAAGCTATCCAACATATTTTTCAAACTTTAAATTTATCCAAGATTTTATAGCCCATATTCAACACCTTAGTTTTCACAAGTTTATGCTAGACCAACAACAAAAATATATTCTCATGCACAAGTAACACAAAGTATAAATGGATATCCTACCTTAACTAGATATATAGTATAATAGTGTTGTATTGATGATAAAAATAACTACATAAATGCGGTATGTAGATTGAGCATCAATTATAAATGATGCTCAAACTTCAAGAGTAGTACCCAAGAGTTAGAGCTAAATCCAATGGCTAGAATCAAAACCAATTCAGTGAACACATAACTACCAAATATTCCTATAAAACCAAATAATTTAATAAAGGGGGATGTTAGATACTTATTATTACATTATTTGAGGGAAATTTGAAGAGGTAAGAAACTAGTATTTGCTATAATGGGGAACATCAAAAGTCTCTTGAGACGCTAAGAGGCATTATATTGTATAAATATTTGTATTACCTTTCATCATTTAACATTGAATAATCTTATTTTTCTCGCTCAATCCATCAGATAGTAATATTTAATTTATACCATTCAATAAAAATGAAGTTGAAAATAAATAAATATTAACTTCTCAATTTATCTAAAGGACTTATCAATTCCAAATTTTGGATAATAGATAACTATTTATAAATATATAAACTTCTAAGGTCTATTTTTGGGGTTCACTTTAATACATGTAAGAAAATAGGGTGAACACATGTCATACATGGATGTTACTCAAGTTTTAAACTTGGGCTCATGAACCTGAATCAAACTACAAATATTTTTTAAAATATTTTTGGAAGTCCAAAGTCCAAAGGCTTAAAGTCTAAGAATTAGAATTTTTGAGGTTAGAAGCCCAAAGCATTGAATTTTTAAAAATTGAGGTTCTAAAATATAATGTTTGAGATCTAAATTTTAAAGATTAAAAATTTAAATATCCATATGATAAGGGTCCAAACATTGACCTGGCTAAGTTTTTCCCTTAATAATTTATTTAATTAGAACAATGAATAAGCCATCAAGAAAAATATATTAAAAGTATGTATCAGATAGACCTTTATTTCCTTTTGAATAGTGCATAGTTAAAACTACTTTAAGGGAAATAAAAAGACAAGTTTCATAATTTTATCTATCTATATTATAGAAACACTAAATCTTGGCATAATATTCCCTTCCAGAAACAACAATTGTACAATTTCATAAAACTCAAACTTAGAAAAATTTTCTTTTAATAGAACTATAGAACTGTTCAAACTTAATTACTAGTGATGGAAGCATTGAATGTTGAAAAACATATGTGGAAGTCCAACTTTTAGAGATCTAAGTGGCAAGTTCAATCAAAATATATCCAAGTTCTTGACTTGGGTATATACTCTAGCTAACTTTTCCAAATCTCATCACTAATATCATCACTGATTCAAAATCCAAAGGTAGAAGGTATTTCAAACTTACTATATCCAATGTCATTCATCATATTTATAGAAGTAGCTCTAAAATTTAGCAAATAAGGTAAACACAATATAGAGATAAAACAATGGCCAAGTAAGAAAATTCTAAAGGATATGTTTAAGTCATCAAAAGATAATATTGGTAAGAGTCCCTAGCCAATTCCAAGAAGACAAATTTGTCTAATATGTGTAATTCTAAATAGGAAAGCACAACTTTGGATGTAAATTAAAAATACACAAGAGGTATTTTACTAGCAATTAACATTTGATCTTATGCCACTATATCCATTTCAAACTAATAAGGGTGTAAATTTAAAATACACAAGAGGTATTTTACTTAGCAATTAACATTTGATCTTATGCCACTATCTCCATTTCAAACTAATAAGGCATAAGCTTACTATCATCAACACATTAGAGAAAGATATAGTGTAGCTAGATTATGATGCTTGTCATAATATCTATTACTATTAAGTCATATTAATGTTCAATCCACATATACAATTAAATAAGGTTATTGTTAACCTATTCATATATTCAAGTAATTTACCATATATTATTTTCATATTCACTATGTACAAAGTAAACTATATGAACCATTTCATATATTATTCCTTATACAACATATATGAAATCAATGTCCATATCAAAATACTGGCTCACCTCCTAACCTTCTAAAGATATCTATTGTACCAATATTACACATGAATATATAATTAAATAATTTTTAGAAAAAAAAATTATAATTACATGAGCCTAAACAAATTTGGTACACAACATTACAACTCCCAATCATACTCTATGCAATGGACAATAACAAATCCTTATTGCATAACAACTATATTCTTGAGTTACGGAAGAAAGGTGAATAACTCCTCCAAGAACTCATTAGTATATAGTAACCATGATTGAGGACAATGATTTGCTACCCTCCCTCCCTCCAAACCCCACAATCATTCCAAAAATAATACTTTATAAGGCTTATGTTTACCATCTCACTATTCCAAAATTATAGACATATGAATATCATAGAGTAATGACATAGACATATGCAAATATAGGTACCTATATTTAAGATCCTAGTATTTGCATAGTTTGGGTTGGCATATATGGATTGCATCCATGTCTAAAGAAATCCATTTTACTCTAGTATAACCCTCCTTATCCAACATTAGAGAAGCCTTGCTTGCTCCAACATAATTTATCAATTTAATAGATGGTTTCCCTTGTCCTCTCCTATAATATTTAAATGAAGACAATGCTTATTTACCCCATGTCAAATATTTTGGTAGCTACACTATCACTCAACCTAATCCCATGTTTAAAAATTAGATATACAATTTCTATTATAGTTGCACATAACACTTTTTTTTTTTATTATATTAGAAGAATCGATAACACGCTACTATTTTCTACGCCTCTTCGTGGGTTCGAATCTTGCTCCTTGTCACCACTATAACCTTCGGTTGCATTGAGGTAAACCTTTTACATAGCTGATGATGCTGACACGACATGCACACCGGTACTATGGGGCTCAAGGGATTGGAACCCTGGTCTCCATGATCCTATAGAAGAATTTTGGCTGTTGAACAAGACCTCGGACCCGTTGCACATGACACCTTATGGTGGAGTACAAATACAATATTTTTTAACACAAAGGACTTTAACACACATGCATACATTATGTGGTTTTGATGGTAAATCATGGACTACCTAATCTACCTATTCACACCCTATATGGAGTCTTGGTCAAGAATATGATTGTTATTCATAATTTTAATTACATCGATATTATTATAGTCATGTACATTTTATACTAGGAATCCTTACCTTTCCCCTTATAGTTGCAAGTTTTACCTTTTCACCCTTCAGTGCAATTGTTTCTCCTAATACTAATTTCTATTTCATCCCCCTTTATTTTCTTTCCCCTCTATTTTCTTTGTCCACTTACTTTACACATTTTTTAAGGGAGTAATCATGCAACTCCCCCCACTACTTCCATATAGATCCAATTTGGAAAAACAAGTGAAAATAGTCACATTTAAAAACTTATTTTATTAATTGTAAAATTTAAATAGAAGTTGATGGATTATATATTGGTTAGAAATGGTTCCAATATATTTTATTTAATGATTTTAGGATTCTCTAAGCCTCCATACTTATTGAAATATTCAAAATTATTAATGTTATCATTTAGAAATAACAAGTTTCAATTATCAATTTGATAGTCTTAGGCATATCATCTCTTTTCCATGATATGATACATGCACACCCTAACTTGACCTTTAATACATGACAAGTTTCACAAGTTATGGTTTCTAGATTACAAGTATCACATGATAAAACAATGGTGATAGATAATACTTATAGTTTTTGAATTACTTTATCTTGCTCTTATCTTTAGTAAAAAATACATGAACACTTTGCCTTTTCCATGTGGTTATTATAATCACATAAAATCATCATTAGAATTATTTTCTAGTTTATTGATATCATACATCAAAACTATTATTTGAATTCATAACAAGAAAAATATCATATTTAATTTTTTTTTTTTTCTATAGGATTTAGCTATCTTGGTTTTTCCGAGTTTCCAAGATTTGATGGCGATATTGATTGGTTGGTCCCCTATTGGGTGGGATGAGGATAATTTTGAATTTGTGTTCAAATTGATGTGTTGTCATTGGGTGGGAATGTAAGTTTTGTTATTTTTCTATTGATAGCTTTTTTGTTGAGCTCGCCTTTGTGCTAGATTGAAGATTAAAAGTGTTAGCAGTTAGTTAGATCCTTTTGGAGCTCTATGTACAAGGTTGTGGGATCCTTTCTGATGCAGGAGCATCCGGTGGCGAAGCTGCAATCTTGCATCACCCAAAATGTATTTTTTTCTTAAGTACTAAAAGCGTCGCGATATCGCGACGCTTTTTGAAGAAGGTCGCCAGCGGGCCAAAGCGTCGCGATATCGCGACGCTTTTTGAAGAAGGTCGCCAGCGGGCCAACCTGTCGCGATATCGCGACGCTTTTTCATGGAAAGGGCCAAGGCGTGAAACTGTTGCGAAATCGCGACATTTTTGAAGAAAAGTAGCTTCAGCGCAAAACGGTCGCGAAATCGTGACATTTTCAAAGGAATGCAGCTTCAGCGCCAAACGGTCGCGAAATCGCGACAATTTCGGAGGAAAGCAGCTTCAGCGCCCAACGGTCGCGAAATCGCGACGACTCAGAGGCAAAGTCACTTAAGTGCCAAATGGTCACGAAATCGCGACACATCCGGGAAGCAAGATTTGAAAGCACAGGAACATCTTTGGCAAAAAGTTCTAAGGCACAAGAATCGTCGCGAAATCGCGACACCTTCGGAGACAAAGTTCAAGGACGTCACGAAATCGTGACACCTTCGAAGACAAAGTTCAAGGACGTCGCGAAATCGTGACACCTTCGAAGACTAGGTTCCTGGACGTCGCGAAATCGTGACACCTTCGAGGACAAGGCTCAAAGACGTCGCGAAATCGTGACATATCCGGAGGCAAGGTTCCAAAACGCAAAGTGGTCACGAAATCGCGACGCTTTCGGTGCGAAGACTCAACAGCGCAAGGTGGTCGCGAAATCGTGACACTTTCGAGCCAAAGACTCAAGGACGTGAAATGGTCGCGAAATCGTGACATGTCGCGGTTTCGCGGCCCGAAACGAAGCAGCAAGTACGGAATGCAAAGATGTCACGAAATCGCGACATGTCGCGGTTTCGCGGCCCAAAGGAGGAAAGCGAGTAAGAAAGGCCTAGACGTCGCGATTTCGCGACGTGTCACGGAATCGCGGTCCCAAGGAGGAGAGAGAAGCCTAACGCCAAAAACGTCGCGATATCGCGACCAAAGAGGAGAGAGAAAGTATTGGAGCAAAAACGTCGCGATATCGCGACCAGTGCTCTCACGATGTTGACCGGCCGGCGATTGCGAGAGACCGGTGCGAGAGGGACACGTGGCGTGAAGTTACGGGTGGCCCGAGAGTATGGAGCGGTTACAGGGACTGCGGCAAGGGGACGCGTGGCATCAAATTACAAGCGGCTGTGACGCATCCCTTTGAATGATGAATTGGCGAAAGGATTGACAGGCGGCCGCAGCGCACTCCGCCACCCCAGACCATGATAATACGGGGCACCTGGCAGCATGTTGCAGGCGGTCATAGGACATTCGTGCGAAGGGTTACAAGGAATCCCGCACTTGATGTAATGATGGAAAGAAGTTGGGGCCGGTGATATAAAAAAAGACCGCGCATGCATTGTATGGGGGGACTCCTGGCCATTTTATTTGGGGAATTTCTGTGTATTCGAATCAAGACCTCTGTTAAATGAAACTTGCTGGAATTTTGGCTTGTGCATTGTTGATCTCGGCACTCTTACTGTGTGTTGTTTATAGCCCTATATCAAGTGGTATCAGAGCAGGTTGGTTACGAGAGTGCAAACCGATCGCCGACAGAGAGGCAGTTTGCGCCAGGACTGTGGTTGTGGGTTGCGAAGAAGAAGCGGGGATGCCTCCGCGTAGAGACCATGGTGGTATAAGGCACGGGCGAGCAAGAAGGGAGGAGGTCGATCTAAGAGCCCTGCAGAGGCAAGTTGAGGCCATGCAAGAGGAAATTCGAAGAGGAGTCGAGCCGAGAAGGGAAGAACCCAGCGAAGATGAAGTGTGGGAAGAAGAGGTTCCATCCGACGAAGGAGAGGCTTTGGATCCAGCCAGAGGCTAGGCTGTATAGGGCCATCTCCCAGATCGGGAAGAAGCCAAAATTTGACGTCTCCACTTACTCGAGGAACCTCAACCCTGAGGAGTTGATAGACTGGATCAACGACATGGAGGAGTATTTTGAATACGAAGAGATATCAGATCCAAATCGGATCAGGTTCGCGAAAACCAAGCTGAAAGGACATGCTAGCATCTGGTGGAAAGGAGTGCAGTTGGAAAGGAACAGGAGGGGAAAGGAAAGGATCACCAGGTGGGATAGGATGGTAGAGAAACTAAAGAGGCGAGTTCATCCCTGTAGATTATGAGCTGGACTTGTTAAAGAAAATGCAGTCTTCGACAAGCTAGTAAGTCAGTCAAGGAATATACAGAAGAGTTCTATCAAATTTCAATCAGAACCGGCCATTCGGAGGCGAATAAGGAGAAGGTCACACGTTACATCAATGGATTGCGAACCAGCATTCAAGAAGAGTTGGGGCTGGTTAGAATGAGCACGGTAGAGGATGCATATCAATTTGCATTAAAAGTGGAGGAGAAAGCGAATAGGAGGTTTGATGGTAAGCGAGAGAGGGAAGGACGGGGGGTGGAAGAGCTGGTGGAAGAGGCAGTGGTGGAAGATACAAATATTTTGGGAAAACCGGTGAAGCTAGCAGTAGCCAAAAATAGAAAGAAGTGAAAGAGGAGGATGACCAACGCCCACGCAATCGAAACAACAACTACCCAAGAGGAAGAGGTAGGTGCGGGCGAGGGTTTGGCGAGAGGTGTCTTTCGAGGAACCTGCTTCAACTGTGGAGAAGGGACACGGGGCATACAAGCGCCCGCAGCATCAAGAGAGGCCAAATCGAAGACACGAGGGTCGGGCCCGAGCTGCTGTAGCGAGACGAAGGTGTAGAGTACGAGCACTCGGAGGAGGCGAGAAAGAGGAGAAGCGATGATCATCAGAAGAGTCCTGTTAAATGAAGAGAAAAGGGGAGACCAAAGGAACAGCCTATTTCGAACAAGATGCAAGTGCGCAGGCAAGGTATGTAACATCATCATAGATAATGGAAGCATTGACAATTTGGTTTCTGAGGAAATGGTTGCCAAGCTGCAGTTGGAGAGGAGAAAACACCCGCACCCTTATCGGATTGCATGGTTGCAAAAGGACCATCGGGTGCTGGTCAGTGAGCAATGCATGGTGAAGTTCAACATTGGAACTTACCGAGATGAGATTTTATGTGACATCTTGCCTATGGATGCATGTCACCTGCTGCTTGGGAGACCATGGCAGTTTGACCGAAGTGTTGTCCATGATGGTCGAGCCAACACATATTCTCTGTCAAAGAATGGAGTTCGCCACAAGTTAAAACCCACTGAAGGAGGCGGATGAGAAAGTATGCAGCAGTGCAGAGTCTGTCTAGTTGATGGCGAGAAGATTCTTGGAAGGCCTGAAGCCGGATCATATGTGCTATGCTATAATCCCCAGGGTTAGGGAAGAAGGATGCAAGGAAATTCCAGTGGAAGTCATGGGACTGTTAGGAGAATTCCCAGATATCATTTCAGATAATGTTCCTGAAGGTTTACCGCCTGTTAGGAAGATCAGTCACCACATAGATTTGGTGCCTGGATCGAGCTTGCCAAACAAGGCTGCACATCGAATGACGCTTGT
Organism: Wollemia nobilis; assembly: GCA_028583015.1. NCBI lineage: Eukaryota > Viridiplantae > Streptophyta > Pinopsida > Araucariales > Araucariaceae > Wollemia > Wollemia nobilis. The sequence continues at coordinate 6,087,709 of JAQPPZ010001417.1, read as the reverse complement.
GGAGACTGAGGAACTAAATCGACAAGTTCAAGATCTGTTGAAGAAGGGACTGATTAGGGAGAGTCTTAGTCCATGTGTTTGTACCGACGGTATTAGCACCCAAGAAGGATGGAGAATGGAGGATGTGCACCGACTCTCGGGCAATCAACAAGATCACCATTAAATACGAGGTTCCCACTGCCAAGGATGGATGATATCATGGACTGCTTGAGTGGAGCTGAGTACTTCACAAAAATTGACTTGAAAAGTGGGTACCATCAGATTCGCATTAGAGAAGGGGATGAGTGGAAGACAGCCTTTAAAACCAGAGAGGTCCTGTATGAGTGGTTGGTTATGCCATTTGGATTAACCAATGCACCTAGTACCTTTATGAGGTTAATGAATGAGGTTCTGAAGGAATTTTTGGGCAAATTTGTTATTGTTTACTTGGATGATATACTGATTTTTAGCGAGAACCTTAGAGGAGCACCTGATGCACATCAGGAAGGTTTTTGAGAAACTGCGGGAGGAGCGATTCTGATCAATCTGAAGAAGTGCAACTTTGTGAAGAAGGAGCTGGTATACCTGGGATTTGTTATATCAGCTAATGGTCTCAAAATGGACCCCGAAAAGGTGAAGGCTATCCTAGAATGGCCTGTCCCAAGAAGTGTGACCGAGGTTAGATCATTTCATGGTCTGGCCAGTTTCTACAGAAAATTCATTAGAAACTTCAGCGAGTATTTGTGCATCTCTTACGGAGACAATGAAGGGGAACAAGAAGGAATTCCAGTTGGACGGTTGGAGCGAGATAAAAGCTTTGCTATGCTTGAAGAAGAAGGTCACCTGAACAACCCGTCTTAGCACTTCCAGATTTCAATAAGGTGTTTCGGGTAGGTCTGCGATGCGAGTGGCGGTGCGATAGGAGCCGTATTGAGCCAAGAGGGTAGGCACAGTAGCTTATTTCAGCGAGAAGCTCAATGATGCCAGGAGAAAGTATTCGGTATATGATCAAGAGTTCTACGCCATAGTCCAAGCGCTTAAGAAATGGAGGCATTATTTGTTGCCCAAGGAGTTTGTTCTCTATACCGACCATCAAGCGCTGCAGTATATTAACAATCAAGGAAAATTGAATCAGAGGCACCTGAAATGGGTAGAGTTCCTGCAGAGCTATACCTTTGTCTTTGAAGCATCGGAGTGGAAGATCCAATAGGGTGGCAGATGCACTGAGTAGGAGGCAATGTCTGATGCTAGAAATGAAAGTGGAGGTTGTTGGGTTTGTTGAACTCAAGAACTTATACCCTGCAGACCCCGATTTCGTAGGAGCTTGGAAAGCCTGCACTGCGCCTGTTGCGTTGGACAGGACTAAATGGTTGGATTACCTGATTCAAGATGGAATGTTGTTTAGGGGGAACCAGTTGTGCATTTCGAGGAGCTCAATGAGAGAGAACCTCATTAAAGAAAAGCACAGTGGGGGTTTAGCTGGACACTTCGGTCGTGACAAGACCATCTCACTGGTTAGTGAAAACTATTACGGCCACAATTGCGGCGAGGATGTGGCAAAGTTTGTGCGAGTTGCAGGATTTGCCGGATGGCAAAGGGTATGAGGCAGCCTATTGGTTTGTATCAACCGCTACCTATAACTGAAAGACCGTGGGAAGATATTAGTATGGATTTTGTGCTTGGTTTGCCCTGGATGCGAGAGGGGCACGATTCCATATTTGTGGTAGTGGACAGATTTTTGAAAATGGCACACTTTATCCCGTGCCGAGAAGACTAGCGATGCGGTCCATGTAGTTGGTTTGTTCTTTAAGGAAGTGGTACGCCTTCATGGGCTGCCAAGAAGCATTGTGTCGGACAGGGGATACCAAGTTTGTAGGTTATTTCTGGAAGACCCTGTGGAAGAAAGCGAAGACGGAGTTAAAGTTCGGTTACGCATACCACCCCCAAACGAGATGGCCAAACGAGAGGTGGTTAATAGGAGTTTGGGCAACCTCTTCGCGATGTTTGGTAGGGGACAAGCCCAAGGGATGGGATCTAGTTACGTCGCAAGTAGAATTCGCGTATAACAACTCGGTCAATAGGAGCACAAATAAATCCCCATTCCAGATTATCTATGGGAGCAGCCCAAGAAATGCTTCAGAATTAAGAAGGATAGATCCGAGGGAGAAATGCGATCCTTGAAGCGAAGACTTTGCTTGAACACACGAAGGGAGTGCATGAGGAAGTGACAAAACACATTGCCAAGATGAATGCTCAGTACAAGGCAAGGGCGGATCAAAAACGCAGAGCTAAGGAGTTCCAAGTAGGAGATTCTATCATGGTCCATCTGAGGAAGGAACGGTTTCCTGCCAAGACCTACAACAAACTGAAAATGAAGAAATTTGGGCCATGTAAGATCATTGGCAAACGGGATTCGGGTAATGCCTACGAGGTGGAGTTACCAAGCGAACTTAACATCTCCCCCGTGTTTAACATCTCGGATTTGACCGAGTATCATGAAGGAGAAAGCAGTGAGATACCCAATCCAGATTTGTGGAGCATTCCAGCAGTCATTCCAATTGCGGACGAGATAGAAGAAGTTCTAGATACGCGCGAGGGCCGAAGTACTCGGAACAAGAATTACTCTGAGTATCTAGTCAAATGGAAGGGCAGACCCATGGAAGATGCGACTTGGTTATCAAAGGTAGAGGTTGATCACATGGGTCTACCTCGAAAAGATCAGAAGTGAGGTCACTTCTCAAACTCACCCGGGTGTCTGATGCAGGGAGCATCCGGTGGCGAAGCTGCAATCTTGCATCACCCAAAATGTATTTTTTTCTTAAGTACTAAAACTGTCGCGATATCGCGACGCTTTTTGAAGAAGGTCGCCAGCGGGCCAAACTATCGCGATATCGCGACGCTTTTTGAAGAAGGTCGCCAACGGGCCAAACTGTCGCGATATCGCGACGCTTTTTGAGGGCGGAGAAAGTCGCGATATCGCGACGCTTTTTCATGGAAAGGGCCAAGGCGTGAAACTGTCGCGAAATCGTGACATTTTTGAAGAAAAGCAGCTTCGGCGCAAAACGGTCACGAAATCGTGACATTTTCAAAGGAATGCAGCTTCAGCGCCAAACGGTCGCGAAATCGCGACAATTTCGGAGGAAAGCAGCTTCAGCGCCCAACGGTCGCGAAATCGCGACAGCTCCGGCAAAGTCACTTAAGTGCCAAATGGTCGCGAAATCGCGACACATCCGGGAAGCAAGATTTGAAAGCACAGGAACATCTTTGGCAAAAAGTTCTAAGGCACAAGAATCGTCGCGAAATCGTGACACCTTCGGAGACAAAGTTCAAGGACGTCGCGAAATCGTGACACCTTCGAAGACAAAGTTCAAGGACGTCGCGAAATCGTGACACCTTCGAAGACTAGGTTCCTGGACGTCGCGAAATCGTGACACCTTCGAGGACAAGGCTCAAAGACGTCGCGAAATCGTGACATATCCGGAGGCAAGGTTCCAAAATGCAAAGTGGTCACGAAATCGTGACGCTTCCGGTGCGAAGACTCAACAGCGCAAGGTGGTCGCGAAATCGTGACACTTTCGAGCCAAAGACTCAAGGACGTGAAATGGTCACGAAATCGTGACATGTCGCGGTTTCGCGGCCCGAAACGAAGCAGCAAGTACGGAATGCAAAGATGTCGCGAAATCGTGACATGTCGCGGTTTCGCGGCCCAAAGGAGGAAAGCGAGTAAGAAAGGCCTAGACGTCGCGATTTCGCGACGTGTCACGGAATCGCGGTCCCAAGGAGGAGAGAGAAGCCTAACGCCAAAAACGTCGCGATATCACGACCAAAGAGGAGAGAGAAAGTATTGGAGCAAAAACGTCGCGATATCGCGACCAGAGCTCTCACGACGTTGACCAGTCGGCGATTGCGAGAGACCGGTGCGAGAGGGACACGTGGCGTGAAGTTACGGGTGGCCCGAGAGTATGGAGCGGTTACAGGGACTCTGGCAAGGGGACGCGTGGCATCAAATTACAAGCGGCTGTGACGCATCCCTTTGAATGATGAATTGGCGAAAGGATTGACAGGCGACCGCAGCGCACTCCGCCACCCCAGACCATGATAATACGGGGCACCTGGCAGCATGTTGCAGGCGGTCACAGGACATTCGTGCGAAGGGTTACAAGGAATCCCGCACTTGATGTAATGATGGAAAGAAGTTGGGGCCGGTGATATAAAAAAGACCGCGCATGCATTGTATGGGGGGACTCCTGGCCATTTTATTTGGGGAATTGCTGTGTATTCGAATCAAGACCTCTGTTAAATGAAACTTGCTAGAATTTTGGCATGTGCATTGTTGATCTCGGCACTCTTGCTGTGTGTTGTTTATAGCCCTATATCACTTTCAAAACCCTCATCTTTTACCTCAATAAAAAAAATATCATATTTAATGTAACATGATATTATAGAATATGGTACATGAACATTAACATACTTTAGTCCATCATTTAATAATCCATATAATACTTCTCACATGTCTATGTTATTCCAATAGTATTAATAAGTTGAAGTTTGGGTCAAAAAGTCAAGATTATAGGGATTTAAATAGTAAAGGTTGTGAATTTTGACCTTTCATGCCTCTATTTTCCCCATTGCTAGGAAAACATAAATGAATGTTGTTTCATTTTATAGCCTTAAACAAGTGGAATATTGATATGTCTATTTTTGATAAACTTTATACTCTAATTATTTTGAAGAGAGTTTATTTCAACTTATCTATATTGTGCTCATTGTGTTTGGGTCATATTATATATGATCAATATTTTATGCATGAGTATTCTTCCCCAGTAGGATTTCTAATGTCAATATTTATTTTTATTATATACTATGATGATTACTATCATTAATAATGTTTGGTTTATTTGTTGTCTTATTTTATGATAATGTTGTTGCTAAGGTTTCATTTTTTATGGGCTACTAAGGAAAGAAGATTATATTATCTTATGTTTATTTAAAAATATGTGGATGAATGAGCTATTTGAGGTTTGTCATAAATAATATTAGTATAATTGGAATAAGTTTCTTAAGGCCTATATTAAGTGTTTATCCTTGGGTATTTATGCGCATAGACAAGTCTACAATCCAAGATTTTCATAAAATCTTGTGCATGATTTATACTATGATATGTGAAAATATTATAGAAATAAATAATACCATATATAATATGATAAAGCAAATATTTATCATCAACAATCTAAAAAGACTACAAAGTAGAATGAAGAGAATAAAAATTTGATTTTTAAGCTACAAAATGGCACAAAACTATTTTATATGATAACAAAAGAAATATTTTAAGATTAATGATCCATTGTTCTAAAATTATTGATATTATTCATGAATCAATTTTATAGGCAAAAAATAAATAATATGAGAATTGGAATTATTACAATAATAGATAGAATTAAGAGAGGATTTCTTGGATCAACTAAGATATATTTGAAAATATAAGGAAAGATAAAAATATTCCTCATTATTCTATCAAAGAAACTAGCATTGTCATAAAAACACGTATGAGTGCTACGGTGAAAAAAATATTGTGAAGGAGAGCTGGGGGGAAGAGAGAAGAGAATGGGAAGGAGTCTAGAGAGTGAACGTGTATTGGATTAGCTAGAAAATAATTATTCTGAGCTGATAGAATTTATAGGTAGACTCGTTTTGAATACCTTTTAGTTCTTTGGGTGATGTTGAGTAGCTTCTGATGCATGTTATGTGTATATGTTTTAGTGGAAACAAAATTTCATTCCACTTAAAGAGAAAAATACATGGAATGGTATTCTTTGATATGTAAAGATTCCCTATCGAAGGTAGCAAAGGTGAGCGTAGTAGTGCTAGGGCAGCGAAGTAAAAATATTTTAATAATGCCACAACAGTGCTAGGGTAGCAAAGGTAAGTGCAACAATGCTAGGACATCGAAGTAAAAATATTTTTATAGTGCCACAATAGTGCTAGGGCAGCGAAGGTGAGTGTAGTAGTGATAGGGATGCAAAGTAAAATTATTTCAACAATATCACAACAGTGCTAGGGTAGTGAAGTAAAAATATTTTAATTGTATCACAACAGTGCTAGGGTAGCAAAGGCGAGTGCAACAGTGCTAGGGCAATTAAGTAAAGTTTTTTAATAGTGTCACAATAGTGCGAGGGCAATGAAGGCAAGTGTAGCAGTGCTAGGGTAGTGAAATAAATATATTTTAATAGTGCCACAATAGTTCTAGGGTAATGAATGTGAGTGCAACATTGCTAGGGTAGTGAATTAAAAATATTTTAATAGTACCGCAACAGTGCTAGGGTAGTGAAGTAAAAATATTTATTATTCGATATTTTTAAAATGATAGTATAATTTGGGAAATTAATTTCTTGTTTTTTATGGAGAATTAAGAGGAGCATTTGGACTTCTCAGAGGACCCATTTGAGGGGCAACACATCTTTTCAAATTCAAGGGCCAAGGATCCCATTTTTGGACAAGATTTAAAAGTTGAGATTTGGGGGTCCTTGGGTTTTTTGAGTGACCAGAATAATTCTAAAGGTTATCAAGTCAGTTGTCTTATTGACTGCTCACTCTCAGGTGTCTCAGAACACTCTACTCAAGTGATGGATCTAATGAATGAGCAAGCATTTCATTGTAGGGAAGAAAAGCTTAAGCAGGCTCCAAACAATCCAAACTCACTTTATTTGATAGAGTTTCCTTTGTTTGGTTCTAGTTTTATTGGTAAAAGTCTTGATTTAGAGGTCCTAAGTGGAGTGGGTCCAAACTTACAATCATCATAGTCTACAACTCCAGTTACTAAAGTACATAAGGCACATAAAGTGGTTAAAAACAAAAGGTTGAAGATCATAATGGTACTTGGGGAAGAGTTGAGGATGGAAAAAGTTTTATAGTTTTTAAGGAAGGCCCTTATTGGAAAGTTTCATGGATGTCAAATAGCTGATAATACACTAAATTAGTGGTTGCATAAGGTATGGGTCCTAATATTAGGATATGGACCAAATTTTCACTTACTTGCCAGAGGATGGATAAGTTTCCTTTTTTGATCTGAGGAATATGCATAGAAAATTTTGGGGGGTCATTGGTATTGAGGGTCTTCTTTTTTGGCTTTGAAGGCTTGGATGAATTTCTTTGATCCTAGGACTAAAGTTGCTAGGAGAATCCTAATCTGGGTAAAACTTCCAGGCCTGCCAATGGAGTTATGGTCAGAAAGAGCTTTTAAAGAAATTGAAGATTTATTAGGTAAAACCTTGGAAATAGATATTTCTTTCAAATCTAGTGTTTTTTGGTCTGTAGCTTAGGTTTTGGTTGAGATGGAGATCAATGAAGGCTTACTAGACTGTATGGAGAAAGTTGCGGGGAATACAATTCATACTCAAATCTTGGATTATTTGAAGATTCCTTTTAGATGTGTTCTTTGTCATGTTTATGGACATATTGCTAAGAAATATTCTCAAGATTTCACATAGAAAGTATGGAGGAGAAAACAAATGACTAGTGGGGATTTCAAGTTAGTTAAAAACAATTAAGAGATATATTTTTTTTAGAGCTCAATAATGCTCCCTAATTTGGTACAAACAAGAAAAAAGAATATTGTTGAACCTAGAACCAAAAATCTAGAGGAGGAAAAAAATTTGGGCCTAACTTTATCACCATTTTACTGTTCACAAGCTATTAGAGAAGGAAATAAAGTCATAAAGAAAACTATGAAAGGATTGGAACCCGATACTATTAAGTTTGTTTTTCAGGCATCTAAACCTTATGACAATTACTATCCAATACATGAGAATAATATGGACTTAGGTAATAAATAACTTTGTACACTTCCTTATGAATGTTCGAAGAGAAGTCCCAAGGACAAGGGATTTTCTAAGATTTTGGACAATTGGCCAGCAATCTCAAACACATTGAATAGGGATTATGATCCAAATATTTCTACTTTGGGGGAAGTCTTTGTGACCTATCAGGTGAATATTCTAGGGAGGTATCTATTTTAGGGGATGGTTTGGCGATAGGTTCCTCTTGCAGATATTTGTTACATTCTAGGAAAAGGAAATTTGAGTTGAGATCTTGTGCAGTTTTTAGAAGGTTAGGGTTAGGTTTGGACCATATAAAGGAATATTCCACTACTTCAATAGGTAGAAAATTATTTTTATTTCATGCAAAGGAGAAGCCTTTGAATAAAATACAATAGGGTAAATAAAAATCTATCAAAGGTATCCTTAAAGTGGGATAAAACCCCTCTAAGATGTTTAAATGATCTTGTTATCCCTTAATATTCAAGGTCTTGGTAGTCCCTCTAAAATACTTGCCTTAGCCAAACTGGTTGAAATTCATAATCCAAATGTTATCCTTCTCCAAGAAACCATGGAGGAAAGTACAAAATTCATTGAAGGTTAAGTAAATTTCTTAGGGACTAGGAGTTATTGGATCTAGATGCTACCAAAAATTCAGGGGGTGTTTTGACTGGCTGGAAGAACTCAATATCCTTAATTAATTATTCCTTTATGGTTTTAGGCTTGTGGATATAATTATTTTTTAAAGACTTGGGTTTGAGGTTATTAGTTATTAATTTTTATGGTCCCTATGAAGATAAGCAAGTCTTTTGGGATGATTTTTTCTCCCAAAGGTGTGTTAGGGATGAAAGAGTTATCATTGGTGGGGACTTAAATTTTACTATGAATAGAAGTGAGGTCTGGGGAGAATCTGCAAGACTTGATAGAATTACATATCACTTCAAGCATAATATTGACTAAGTTGGTTTAATTAACTTGGAACCAATAAAATTAATGTCTATGTGGAGAAATAATAGAGTTGGGGAAGCTGGGATATCAAAGAGGTTGGATAATTTTTTGATCTCAGAGACATTATACATTAAAATAGAAAAAAAATGGTCATGGGTTGAGACTGGAGGTGGCTCAGATCATTCTTCCATTTTTCTTCAATTAGAAGGTCAAGAGGAAAAACCTTCTAGTCCTTTTAAGCACAATCTAATTTGGTTGGAGGAAGAAGATTTTCAACAACTGATAAAAAAAGAATGGATTGGTTATGACCAAAGTTCCAAGTCATCCGTGAGTTTTCAATTTGTTGATGCTCTAAAAAAATTAAAAGGAGTTGTGTTATCTTGGATTGTAGTTTAAAAGAAGAGTATGAATAGAGATATTAAGTTGGTGGACAAGGAAATTTTATAAATTCATAAAAAAGAACGAGTCTGGTTTGTTTAAAGAGGAGGAGAGAACAAGATTGGTTGAACTAGAAATTAAGAAGAACAAATTCTTGGAGTGGAGGGAAGCTATATGGAGAACGAAAAGTAGAGCTATATGGTTAAAAAATTGATGAAAATACTAAGTTTTTTTATAATTTTGCTAATAACAAGAAGAAGGTTAACACTATGTGGGAGATGCATAATGAAGAAGGGGTCCTCATTAGGAATTTTTCTAAGTTAGTAGATTTGGGAGTAAAAAATTTTAAATCTATATATAAATAACCTGGTAGAGTCAATATAGGGGAAATTTTAAATTTAACTACTTTCTTTCCCAGAATTTTTACAAAGGAGGATAATCAATTACTTATGAAGGAGGTCACAAAGGAAGAACTGAAAGCTGTCCTGAATTCTTTCAAAAAATATAAAAGTCTAGGGCCTGATGGATGGCTTGTGGAGTTTTTCCTATTTTTCTATGATCTAGTTGACAAGGATATTTAAGAGTAATGGAGGAAGTTAGGTTGAGTGGTAAGGTTTTTGGGGCTTTTAAATCCACTTTTTTAGCTTTGATTCCAAAAAAGGAGAAGCCTAAAATGTTTGATTGTGTAATTGTATCTATAAAATCATTGCAAAGATTCTGGCTATTAGATTGAAGAAGAATTTCTTTGAAGTTATTTCCCAGGAGCAGTTTGGGTTTTTAGCAGGTAGACAAATTTTTGTAGCCTTAGGAGTTGCACAAGATGGCCTTCACTCTATTAAAACCAAAAATCTTCCTACAATGGTCCTTAAACTAGATCTATCTAAAGCTTATGATAGAACTAGTTGGTTGTACCTTACATTGATGCTCTTACATGTGGGTTTTAGCTATCCGATAGTAATGTGGATTATGGGATGTATTTATTATATATATTTTGTTGTTCTTCTAAATGGATTAGCTTTCAAATTATTTAGACCCTCGAGAGGACTGAGACAGGGATGTCATTTATCTCCTTTACTTTTTTGTTGGTTGTTGAAGGATTGAGTAGAGTTTTTTTGGATGCAAAGAGGGTAGGATCCTTGTTTGGGATCAAAGTGGGGATCCTTTATTTATCTCTTTTATTATTTTATGATGATGTATCATTGTTCATGAATGGTAGTTTAAGGGAAGCTAGAAAGTTGAAGGAAATATTGAACACTTACAGTATTGATACCGACATGGAGATAAAGTTTTAAAAATCCTCTATTTGCTTTAATGGTCTAGAGCAGAAGACTAAGCTAGATATAATCAATTTTTTTTCTTTCTATCTCTTATATTTATAGGAAGGCTTTAAGTATCTTAGATTTGTATTGAAGCCAAATACTTACAGGAAGATATATTGGGTATGGATTTTAGAGAAGATTGAATTTAGGATTAACCATTTATGTAATAGATGGTTGTGTATTGGTGGGATATTAACACTTGTAAAGTCAGTTCTTGAGGCAATTCCTATGTTTTAGGACTCCTTGGCCTTCATTCCCAAAGGATTTATAAAGAAAATAAGAAAACTCTGCTTCAAATTTATTTGGACTGGATGCAAGGAACATGAAGGCATTCGTTTAGTTAAGTGGTAGAGTATTGCTAGGCCAAAAGAGGAAGGTGGTTGGGAACTTTAAAATATTCTTATTTTTTGTTCTTCTTTAAAGGCAAAAATTTTAAGGAGGATTTTGACCAGAGAAGGATTATGGAATAAGATTATTGAATAGAAGTATATTTTTTGAGGGATCTTTATGTATTGGATCATAAGTCCATAGAAAAGAATTAAAAATATTTCCATTCAATGGAAGGCACTAGTACTGGCCTTTCCCATGATTGGAAAATATTTGGCTTAGAAAATGGGCAACGATGAACAAGTTAGAATACGGGCTGATTCTATTTTGGGTTGTGGAGAAAACATTTTGTTTTCAAAAGCTATGATAAGTTATTTACAAGACAAGGGTTTTTACTTTCTTAATTAGGTAGGGGAATAAAATTCTTATAGTCTTTGGACCCAAGGTTGGAAGTAGGTTCAGGTCTTGGATTTTTTTTATGAGTAGGCTATTTTGTGGAAGGCTTACACTAATAGTATTAATAAGAGTCATATCAAGATGAGAGCTGAACCAGATACTATTTCTTGGGTATACAACAAATATGGGGGTCAATATATGACTATACTTGGTTACAAATCAAGTTTTGACCCTCATCCTCAAGGGCCTACTTGGTGGTGGAAGCATATTTGGAAATTATCTACCCCAAAAAAGATAATTATTTTCATGTGGTTAGCTTTGAGAAATAAGGCTTTGACTTGGGAATTTTTACAGAGGAGAAGCAAATAAGGTCCAAGTATTTGTATGTTGTGTTAGTCATAGGAGGAAAACATCACACATTTATTAATCAAATGCCCTTTTTATCAACAAGTTTGGTTAGAAGCTGAATAGTATTGGAAATATCGAGTACATTGGTTGTCATTGATGTCAAAGGTGAAATAGTTGAGAAATACCTTTAAGGCAAATATATTAAAAGGGTACATGAGGCAATAATTGTCAAGGAAAAAGTATTCTCCATGGTTGTGTGATCAAGAAACATATAAGGTTATCCACAGTTACATTTGCAAGAAAAAAAAGGTTTAATTAGTTCTCCATGGTTACATTTACAAGAAAATAAAAGGTTTAATTAGTTCTCCATGGTTGCATTTGTAAGAAAAATAAAAGGTTTAATTAGTTTTCCATGGTGGCGTTTGCAAAGTGTAGACACCAAAATCTAGCACCCTTCAGTTCACATTCACCACCTCACCATCAAATCCTGCATAATAAAGATATATGCCTAAGTTCTAACTTAGGGATATAAAATCCTGCACATCATTATACTTTCCTAATTTATTTAATTAGGAAAATCACCCTAGGATACCCTGTCTACCCATTGGACATGTGTCCTGGACACTTCATCCAACATCCATGCCACATCTTACCCACTCCTGTCCCCTTTGTCCTTGCACATGGGATAGATTCCCAACACCCATGCCACAACTCCTTTGTTGTTGTCCCCTTGTCCCTTCACATAAAACAACATCCCACATCCCACTCCACTTGGGGCCACATCACCCCAGTTAAGTGAGCCACACTGAGTGACTCACTATAACTACCCCTTCCACCTGGCAGTCCAGATTTGCCACTTGGCAAATCAGGCTTGCCACCTCACATTCCCCTCCAAAGCCCCAACCAATCTATAAAGACACCTTCAATCCACCAAATAGAGGGAGCTGAATTTGCATACCGACAGGCTATCGAAATTAGATCTGGACCCGATGAGAAGTTGAGGGTGCAAGCCAAACTCTGACCATCGGCTCGAATTTCGAGGCAATCTTACGTTCAGCAAAAACCGCCCATCCGTGGTTCCACAGTCGAGAACGCGCATCCACGGTTTCGCAACCGCAGGTCCATGGTTTCTAGCCCGCAACCGCGCTTCCGCGGTTCCACAGTCCCGAGAACAAAAATGGGTTCCATCGATAGAGATTAGCGATCCGAGAAGTAAGCAAGGTTTAATTTGTTAATTGTTTTGCATTGTCTATTTTACATCCTTATCGGTAATAGGTTTTTATGTGTAGCATTGGATTTATTTGTTTGAATATGCGGGTGCTACTAATCCCCTTTGTTGGTTTGCATGTGCGTAGGTAACAGGTATCCTGGATAGGTCGCTGAAGCTGGAGTGGTCCCGTAGTGGATACCAAAGCCCACTCACCCCTTGAAGTCGTAGTTGAGGAACGGAGAACACACAAGCTCCTTAAAGATCTGGAAGACCCATTTCCTATCAAAGTCATTGTATTTCAGAAGAGAGGTAGATAAAGCATTGTTACATTGCCCCCAACACATTTGGGGCAATTCAAAATCTTTGTAAAAACTGTATCAAACATCAATATAAAGATTCATTTGTGGCAATCTCTCTCTCTCTTGTATTGTATCTTTGTTTGTGTTTAGTTCTTTTGGTTACAAAAATGGCGATCATGGTGGGACCCCCCAAAGGTTTCATTTTGTTTTGCCTTGCTTTATTTTGATCTTACTAATCTCTGTTTGCATGTACAGGTGCTAATAATCGGAAGCGCGTGAGGATTTAATCTCGGGTTGGCGAGTCTGGAACTGTCACTATGAAACCGTGCATCTACGGTTTCTAATTTGTGAAACCATGCATCTGTGGTTCCTAATTTGTGAAACCGTGCATCTATGGTTTTTGATTTGAGGAAACGCGTATTCGTGGTTGCTGCACTGTTGAAACGCGGACCGACGGTTGAAAGCAGGAAGGAGCAACGAAAGGAACACAGGTATGTACCCTGTGTCATCTTTTTAATTTCTCCTTTAGTTTTGGGTTTAGGCTGCATTTAAGTAGATTAAGGGTTTCAGTTTTGTATGTCAATGCTTGCATTTAGGTCTTAGGATAGAAAAATCTACTTAAATATTGCATTCATAAACACAATAACAAAGCAAAATAAACAAAAATCTGCATATGCATAGTAGAGGATAATCATATTGCATGTACCAGGTTAGAAATAACCCAGGTATTCTTGTTTTAGGGTTTAGGCTTGTATTCGATTTCTGTTCTGTTGATAGAAAGGACCCACGCACCCGTGGTTGGGATCTCCCAAATGCGCATGCATGGTTGGCAAACCGTGTACCCATGGTTTACCAGAACTAACCGCCCACCCGTGGTTAGCCCTGTTAAATAGAATTGGGCCGAGTCTTACCTAAATTTGCAATTTTACCCCTGATATGATTTTGTCTGCTATTCTATGTCTTTCCTGCTTTCTGCATTAGGCATAAAAATAGAATTGCATGTTAGATTTGCATCACACGATAGAAAACAAAACATTCACACACACACATATAATTAAAACATTGGTCCGGTTGGATTTCATCACCAACCCCCAATTCAGACCGGTGACGTTGGAATTCATCTCCTTCCATCGGCTTGCCCCCTAGATCATTCGTAGATAGGATAAAAGCGCTCTTTAAGCTGGTATAAGTCATTGGTATTCAAGTTGTCTCCCACTATTGGAACGATTGTTGAATCATAGTGGAAGAGCTAGGCGAACCCCCCACTGGGATTTAAGCGGTGTACCCTAGCCTCTTTTGAGAAATCACGCTTGGTGCTATTGTTCTTAATCACCATCTTCATCGAGTTCTATTATTCTATTCCAAAAAAAAAAAAAAACAAAATCTCTCCAAAAACTTCAAAAAAACAAAAACACACAAAAACACATTGAAAAAAAATAGATTCAAAAACTTAGTGCAAACTAGGGTCAAACATTTTGTATGTTTATTTGCTTGGCGTGTTGTATTGCATTGTACTTTCTTTTTCATTCACATAGATAGCATATTAGCGCATGGTAGTGACTCGTAATCAAGCTAAGAAATTAGTGTCAAGCCGAAGTCAGTGGTCATCCCCTATGGCCTCTCAGTCTGACAATGTCCCTCACACTTCGGTGGTGGGACAAGTAGAGGTGCCCCTTTCTATGTCCTCGAGTCTTGATATAGGGCCTTCTAGTAATGCCCCCAACATGAACATAGACATTATGCATAGAGCTACTCACACAACTATACCTGAGACACCTAGGAGTGAACCTCTTGCAATAGTAGATAGTCAGGCCACCATGATAGATATGGACACTATTAGAATGTACTTGAATGCAACTGGAATGGTCTTCCCATCATTACCACCACTCTCCATCCCATCACGTGTTGTACCCTCATCACAACAAGAATCCATATTCGCCTATCCACAATAGTCACAACGGATTTTCACCAATCCTCTCTTTGAGTTGGCCGTTGTAGCATTAGCCAATCAACCATTGTCATCCGACCAAATTCCCCCCACATTATCACAACAAATGACCATTACCACTAATCCCTTGTATGAAACAATTCCTATTGTTTCGCAAGCCCCAACATTCATTCCTCCATCCACACTTGTAGGACATACATCTCATACCATTCCACAGTCAGTGGCGATACCCTTCGCTACTTACCCCCCATCCACCTCCACTACCATGGTTGTTCCACAACCAACTCAATCCACCACATCACAGGTAGCAGTCCCTATGTCAAATGCAACTGATATGCAACAAGCTTTCTTACAGTTGCAGCAAATGATTTTAGACAATGCTAACCGTAGCATAAACCCTGACCCTAACCGACATTTGCAAGGGATTGAGCAAAATCTTCCACCTACATCTCATCAACCTAATGCCTTTATCCAAGATCCATCTTGGGTAATGCGTCCTCCCTCTACCACTGTTGTTCACAATCAACCACCGCACCCATATGCTAATGCAGTAGGTCAGCATAATACCATACCTTCATCACCCCATCCATATCATAACATCCCTCAACATCCATACCATAACACATTTCCGCCAAACACATCTTATCATCCCCAACCTGCATACAATCCACCCCATTACCAACAATATCAAGTACATTCGAGTGTCAGTCCTGTAGATGATCCTAGATACCAGTTTTTACAGAGTCAGATTGATAGTCTTGCCATGCAAGCCCCAGGCTTGCAATACCAAAAACCAACTTTAAGGCAACTACTCAATCACCCTATTCACGCTTCGGTACTAGAACCACCATATCCACATGATTTCCAAATACCGAAGCTTGAATTTAAAGGAGAAGAGGATCCTAGAGAGCACGTAACGAGATTTGTGAATGCATGCTTCAGAATAAAAAACAGCGATGCATTGCTAGTACATACATTTCCTCAAACATTAGGGGGGGAAGCCCAAGACTGGTACAATCATCTCCCGCATCAAAGTATTTTCACCTTTGAACAACTAGCGGACCAGTTTCTGGAAATATTCGCCCTAAATGTTAGAAAACAAACAACATTGACTGATTTAATTTATCTAAAACAATATGACGATGAATCAGTCTATGACTTTGGCAACAGATGGAGATCAGTCATGATCAAGTTACCATTTTCACTCCCCATGCCAGAGATAATACGAATGTTCACAAAGAGTTTTGGTAGACCCATCTCTTCATTACTACAACTACAACAATATAGAACATTCGATGAGGCACTCGCCCAAGCAAAACTGATTGAAGAAATCAAAATTCAAGAAGGCGAGATTAAGCCTAAGAAGAAAGAGTGGCATAATAAGAATCAAAAGGGGAATAACCACGGTCAGTCCAAGACCGCACAGGTTAATCAGATAGTTTTGAGCCAACCACAGTCAAATCAACCGGTTCAAACACAGATCCAACAACCCCAACAACAACGACAACCACATCAACCGAATTATCAAGCAGTTCCACCCCCACAACAGACACAAAATCAGACACAACCTAGGGAAAGGCAACAACGTCATTTTAAACCAAAAAGAAATTACACGCCAGTACAAGAGTCATATTCATTAGTATTTCAGAAGTTGTATGCGGTAAAACTTTTTAATTTACCAAAAATAAAACCTGATGATCCTAACAAACCAAAGACAAAAGGTTACAAAGAACACCTCTTTTGCATCTATCATAGACAAAGAGGACATGATATTGAAGGTTGTCACGGATTTAAAGGAATTGTGCAAGATTTATTGGAAGCGGGTACAATCAAAATTGACAACCCACTAGCACAAAATAACCAAAACCTAGGCATATATCAGACACCTTTGCCACATCGAGAGGCGAATCAACAACCGATGGGAGCATCAACTTCTACAGTTCCTCCCAATCAGGTTAATTATGTGTCTCAACTGCCACAAGGTTTTGTAGGGGCTATTAGTATAGTTACCCATGGACAAAGGTAAGCTAATCGCACAACCCAAGCTCCGGTAGCATCACCAACTAATGTGCCCATACAACTTGGATCGAGTGGGCCACCACTACCACTTCACAACCACCCTGTTGTTACATTGAACAATCGGTTGACACAGAGTTTGAAGATGGCTTCAACAAAATTGTCAATTTATGAACTGATACAACAATCAACACCTCACAGGGAAGCATTGATGGAAATTTTAAAGTCTATTCAGGTACAATCAGAAGACCCAAATGCGTTCAATTCCTTTGTGGGTAGTGTGCAAAAGTGTATGGAACCCTCGATAGTATTCTATGACTTCGAGGAAAAACAAATATCAGCAGATTCACCTGACCCACCATTGCACATAGTAGCTCACATTGACAGGAAACCCTTCAAGAGAGTGCTTATTGATACAGGTTCTTCAATCAACCTCATTACCACACCTGCCATGATGAAGCTCAACGTCCCATCATCTCACATCACGACATCCACATTCACTCTTAGGGCCTTTAATGACGCTTTATGCTCAACTGTAGGGAATGTTGTCCTTCCCATCACAGTGGGGGTGAAAACAATACATGTTCTCTTTCACATCTTGGAAGGGGAAATGCAATATAACATACTTCTTGGATGCCCTTGGATTAGGGAAATGAAATGTGTGCCTTCAACATTGCATCAATGCTTAAAATATGTGCATGAAGGCAAAGTACATTGCATACCAGTAGACACTGAACCTTTCAAATACTGCAACTTTATTTCAAATCCTTATGAGCCTTTACTCCCATCCGCACATCTAACCATCCAACCACTAGTCGTTAGAACAATTCCATCAAACACCACATCATCAAAAGCACCCATTCCAGAAGAGTTGCCTATAGTTGATCCAGCTTTCGCATCCAAAAGTGTCAGCTCAGCGCATCCTTCAAACACTGCATTCCATTCTCAAATTACACCCACTCATCCTGCTAACCAATGGTCAGTTCCACCTAGCACACTTCCAGATTCAAAGCCACCTTTCACATTCAAAGCACAACCCACATCATCAGCCACTACTTCGCAGTCATTAGAACCCGTAGTCTCACAAATAGGGCCGCCTGTTAGAGATAATCCAACATCGCCAGCAGAGCCAAGAGCTAAGGCTCAAGAACCCTCTTCATCCACCGAGCCATTAGCCACACAACCATCTAGAGTTGCAGTACACCTCGCCAGTCCAAGTATTGGCGAGTACATCATTGAGAGTGTCACAGTTACACCACCTATAGAGTCAGTCAAAGATTACGGTCGCCCTCGCGACCCACCTTTAGCTATTGGTGATATATATAGAATGGGTTCTCAAACAAATGCAATCAATTTCATATATGGAGGGATAGATTCTTCATCGGATCCATCCCCTCAAAATGACAACTCTTTACAAGAGTTTAATGAAAACATTGATTATCTATCGAACCCGAGTTTCCCAGTCAGATATTTTCGAAGAGTTAGTTGGCAAGGATATGGACTTGGAAGACATGAACAAGGTCCTCACCACATCATTGAACCGGAATATAGAGAGCCAAGTGACCGCTCCGGTCTAGGCTATAAACCTTCCATCGCAAGCTCTTCGCTTAATCAAGCTTTCCAAGAGCTAGACATAGAATGCGAACAAGAGGAGGAAAAGAGTGATGATGAGGATGAACATAATGATGAGGGTGAACAACTAGAAAGTAGATACCACACATACAATTTTTACCCTCGAGAGCAAGCTTTACAACGAGAGGCAGATTATGAAGATCCTACTGCGACAACATACCTTAGGCAAGACCTTGAGCCACTAATGCTAGGACCTCATACAAACGCTAATGGATTCTGGATAAGTGACAGTGATGATGATGAAACTGAAATGATGTTTATCAACCATGCTCTTGAGATACAAGCAAGGAGAATGCTCCAAGATGAAGAACGTCCCGAATGGTTTAATCAAGAAGAAGAAGAGCCTCAGGAAGAGATAATATATGGAGAAACCAGCAAACAAGGTAACTGGTATCAACAAAAATTTCCAATAAACCGCACGCTTTTTTGGTTAAACAAAGAGCGTGAGGGTCCTGAACCAGAACCTCCTCCATCACATTGGCAAAGCATACAACAAAACCAATCACACACATTAGGTCAGTTGCAACCTAGAGAATACGAGTCATCAATTCTTGAATCGCAACCACCTCATTTCCATCAAGCCAACATGATTTTTGTTGATTTGCTCACCCCACTCCGCAATCCATATAATGAGACAAAATCGATCTATATCGACACCAGTATCATAGCTATGGACAGGATTTCATCCCCACCATCCACTGCTGACTTCATCCTGTCCGAAGAGTTGTTGCACGCTTCAAACGCTTATATTTTGCAACAACCTTCATCATCAAACAATTCAATTTTTCAAACTGAGATAGAAGGGGACACCCCGGACACATTTGAAAATGTGGCAGATGATATCCACCTCATCCCAACTCCGCATCAGCTAGAAGAAGGTTCTCACATGCTAATAGAAGAGTCTATAGATGTGAACCTTAGTGAAGACGTGGATAATCCCTAGATTTTCAAGATAGCAAAAGAATTATCCGCAAAAGAAAAAGACAACCTCATAAACATGCTTATTAAAAAGAAGGAAGTGTTCGCATGGTCCTACAAAGACATGCCTGGATTAGATCCGGACTTGGTAGTCCACAACCTTACGCTAGCACGTGATGCCAAGCCATTCAAGCAGAAGCTTAGGAAAGTTCATCCGATAGTCACATTAATTGTAAAAGAAGAGCTGCAAAAGTTATTGGATGTACACTTCATAGTACCAATCAATTATCTTGAGTGGCTTTCAAACATGGTACCCGTTCACAAACCGAATGGGGGGATACGAGTATGCACTGATTTTTGAGATTTAAACAAGGCGTGTCCCAAGGATGATTTTCCTTTGCCAAACATTGATCAATTAGTAGACTCTTGTGCTGGTCATGAAATGCTCTCTTTAATGGACGGTTTCTTCGGATACAACCAAATTCGGATTAATCCAGAAGATCAACATAAAATAACGTTTACAATGCCTTGGGGGACATTCTACTACAGAGTGATGCCTTTTGGATTAAAGAACGTAGGAGCTACATATCAGCGTGCCATGACGTACATATTTCATGATTATATGCATAAGATAATCAAAGATTATGTAGATGATCTCATTGCTAAATCAAAAATGCGTCTGGAACACATAGATGTGCTAGAAAAAGCATTTGATCGATTAATGGAACATAAGGTAAGGTTAAATCCTAAGAAGTGTGTATTCGGTGTAACATCAGGAAAACTTCTAGGATTCATTGTCTCCAAGAGAGGCATCGAAGTAGACCCATGCAAGGTAAAAGCAATTTTAGAAATGTCACCTCCCAAAAACTTGAAAGAGTTGCAAAGTTTACAAGGAAAAGTCCAATCTATTCATCGATTCATTGCGCAACTCTTAGATAAATGCAGGCCTTTTAATCGCCTGTTACAAAAAGGAGTGATATTTTCTTGGACAACTGAATGTCAGGAGGCATTTGATGATATAAAGAAATATCTAGCCTCACCGCCGGTTCTTACGCCACCAAAAATAGGAGTCCCATTTCACCTATACATTTTTGCAACAGATTTTGCCTTGGGAACAATGCTTGCACAAAAGAACGAGAAAAATAAAGAGCAAGCGGTTTATTACATCATTCGAACACTGGTAAGTTACGAAACAAGGTATGCTTATGTCGAAAAGTTATGCTTAGCCATGGTTTTCACCACCAAGAAACTTAGACATTACATGCTAAGCAATACCACCTATGTTATAGCTAGAGAAAACCCTTTGCGATACATGATGAATCGCACTTACAACAACACCCGCACTGCTAAATGGATAATGCTTTTAACAGAATTCGACCTCGAATTCACAAGTCAAAAATCCATAAAAGGGCAAGTAATAGCTGATCAATTAGCGGAAGCTCCACTGCACAATGATACACCATTAATGATTGAACTTCTCGATGATTCAGTGTTTTCTATCACAGAACAAGAAGAAATGGTTTCACCTGAGGATGAAGCGGATATGACAATGTTCTTTGATGGATCAAAGTGCGAAAAAGGGCAAGGTGCAGGAGTTGTGTTTTACACACCGAAGGAATACCCATTCCTTTATCATTCAAACTCGACTTCACATGCACTAACAATAATGCAGAATATGAAGCCTTAATACTAGGTCTTAAATCAGCTATAGCAATGGGAATAAAAAGAATAAGCATTTTTGGTGATTCTCAATTAGTTGTCTACCAAATAAAAGGAGAATACCAATGTAAAGAGCCAGTCTTAAAGAGATATCACGAAGAAGCAATACAGTTGCTAGGAAAATTTGACTGGTATGAAATTAGTAACTTGCCACGATCAACAAATAGATTTGCGGATGCAATGGCTTCCTTGGGATCTCTCATTCCTAAAAATGAACATGGAGAAATGCAACCGCTAATCATAACAATAGTGTCTAAACCATCAATTCAAAAAGCAGAATCTGTGGGTGAGAAAAATGTTTGTTTGATACATGTCGAACCTTACAATTCTTACCTTGATGAGATAAAATATTTTCTCAAAATAGGCACACTACCAATGGACATGACACGAGCTGCAAAAAGAACATTCAAACAAAGAGCCATTCATTTCACTTTACTTGGAGATGTGTTATATAAACGTAGTTATGATGGAATACTACTACGATGTTTAAATCCAATTGAAGTAGAAAAAGCAATATCAGAAGCCCACGATGGTACTTGCGGTGGTCACTTTAGTGGAATGGCAATTGCAAAAAGAATATTGCGCATGGGATACTACTGGCCGAAAATGGAAAATGACTATTGCAAATATGTCAAAAGATGCCAAAAATGTCAACATCATGCAAACTTGACCCATGTGCCATCACAAAATTTGCAACCCATTCAAAGTTTGTGGCCCTTTTCACAATGGGGCCTTGACTTGATCGGTAAAATAACACCTGCTTCATCAGGACAACATAAATTTATCATAACTGCTACAGAATACTTCACAAAATGGGTGGAAGCAATTCCAATGACAACTACGACTGGACCTCGAATAGCGGAGTTTATACTTCAACATATTATCTGTCGTTTTGGAATACCCTCAAAAATAATTTTAGATAATGGAAAGTCATTTAAGAATAAGGATGTTAGAGCATTGTGCAATAAATTCAAAATACTACACAACTTCTCAACACCTTATTACCCGCAAGCAAATGGGCAAGCTGAAGCAACAAATAAAATAGTCATATCCATTCTCAAGAAAGTGGTAAAAGATAATCATCGAGATTGGCATACTCGCCTCCCTTTAGCACTATGGGCTTACAGAACAAGCATAAGAACACCAATGGGAGCAATGCCATTTTCACTAGTTTACGATGCAAAAGCAATATTACCATTGGAGCTCGAGATACCATCCTTGCGAATCGAGATACAGGAATTCATGAACGATGATACAACTAGACAGGAGCGTCTTGACCAATTGACAATTATTGATGAGAAACGTATAAATGCTCTAGAACATTTATGAGTATATCAAGATAGAGTCAAGCGCGCTTACAACGCAAAAGTCCATCCTCATGAATTTCAAGTGGGGGACCTAGTGCTCAAAGAAAATCAACAAAATACCAATGCTTTACCACACTTAAGGGATAAATTTGCAGCAAATTGGTTGGGCCCATACATAGTAAAGCAAAAATTGGGACAAGGAACGTATAGACTCTCCAATTTAGAAGGGAAATTGGAGCCAGAACCACTGAACATTATGCACCTAAAGGCATTTTATGCATAAAACGACTTGCAATATATGTATATATATGTACATGGCAAAAACAAAAAAATAAAATAAAATAAACAAAAAATTTCATTTTAAAATTTTGCATGCATTTCATCGTGTAAATAGACATATTTCAAATTGCATTTTTCATATGGCATTTGCATTTCAATTATATGTTCATACACAAAAAATAATAATAATAATAATAGTTGCATCCATCCCATCCCTTGCTCAGTAATCTTTAATAGTGGTGATGATAAGACCAAGAAAACAAATTCCAGAATTGGGGGTATTCAACTAAGATTCTTTACAACTCACAAATCATACACATCATATATGATATATCATACAATTTTCAGTCACTCAAACATGTCTAGTGAAAAACCAAACTTCATGAAGTGTCCAATTTTCTTTAGGACCAAAGCACTTTCATCACATTAAGAAAATCTTGAGTATGGTAGATTGATCCAAAAGCAATCTGGAACCAAATACACTTTTACAAATCTTAAAACACTTGAATAATAGAAAGATAACGCCAATTTGGGTAAACCTCAAAGCAAAAAAAAGTCAAATTCTTCGCTTACCCTATCACGCAACATAGTCCAAAAACAAAAATAGTGGTTATCACCACTACCACAGTGAAACAACAAATATAAATAAATGTAGAGTAGTAAGGATAGGGTAAAATTCTCATCATACTTCGGTTGAGAATCCGATTCCCCAACACTCTACACAAAAAAAATTAACAACACACACCACAGATCTCTAAAGCTGAAAAGATCGTACTATGTTCCCCTCAAAAAGTTATGTAGTCATCACAAAGGCTTAAAGATCAAAACCATTGGACTATGGAGTGAGCCTCCACCGGGGCTATAGACACTTGACTGGCAATGGAGTAAACTCATGCAAGGCGACATGTCTCTCTCTTAAGAGGGAGACCTCTGAACGCACATACGGGTAAGCTAGCCAAAAAGGAAAACCCAGAAAGGTACCATCCAAAAATTACTCAAGATGGGGCAATAAACATCACAATCACATGCACTGGTTCTGGATTGCCTAGGGTCATCGACACACAAGATTTAGAAAATGAACTTCACTTGCACACAATATGGTCCTAAAGAAAGTGAGACAACATTCAAGAAAAATGGTTAACATTACTAGCTTCTTTGAGTATTTGAGAATATTTCTAGTTACATACCAAAAGCAAAATCATTATCCATATCACCATCCGCATACCATTTATACATACCACATACATCACAACAAAGAATAATCAAGTGGGAACCCCCAATTGCAAATATGAATGAGTAAAGGTCAACTACTCTGAGCTAAATAAGATTACATGAGCACCATGCATACCTTCATTTAGTTACATTACAATAAATCAAAATAAATTTTACATGTTCACTTGCATTCATTATCATAGCATTAACATACAAATATAAGATTGCATAATATAAGCATTGCAAAAAGCATAAACAGGAAGAATACATATACAAATAACGCATGTGAATACCGAAATAAAATGCCATGTATATATATATATATAAATATGAAAGTCTACAAAGTACAAAATGCCCGAAGGCAGTATACATCGGAGCATTGAGGCTCATACTAAAATATACAAAAAAAAAAAGATAAGGCAAATACAAAATCTAGCTAGTGCCAGCAGGATCCCTCTGTGGACCCTACGCAGTAGAAGCCCCGTGAGAGCTAGAAGCACGATGAGTCCTATGACTCGTCTCGGTCCCTCGGGTAGTAGTAGCAACTAATGATGAAGGAGGAATAGGTAAAGGAATCTTACGCTCATGAAGAATGTTCTCCAACATCTCGATATAGATAGCCTGCTTACGCAAGCTCCTCAAATCAGCACCCTAGCGAGCGACCCTCTAAGAAATATTTGCTCATAGAGAAGCAATAGTCGAGCCAAATCATCACCTCTAGCACCTGACTGCAATCGAGAAAGCTCACCCTATAAATGGGTAATCTCACCACCGAGTCTGGTGATCTCTGCATCCTTAGCAGCCACAACAGTGCTGCTAGGTCCAACCCGTAGCCCATCCACCTCAGCCTGAAGACGAGCAACCTCACCCTGATATCGTGCTAGCTCGGCCTTCACTCGACCCAGCTCCAAATCCAGGCTATCTCGCTCAGCCTAGAGAATCCCCCACTCCTCCTCGGACCGTCGAGGAGGTAAACCCTCATCACCACCACCCTCCTCAGGTGGTTGAACGTCCGTCTCAGTGTCAACTCTCGTAGAGCTACCACGTCGATGCTTCATCGACCAAGGAACCCATCCACCCGCATTAGCATCATCACCACTCCCATCGTCATCTACAATGATGCTAGGAGTCCATAGAGGCTGACTCGCAAACCAAGCGTCATACTCAGCAGTCGTACCAACATCATCCAAGTCAAGCAACTCCAAGTCTGAGTCGTCAACAGGATCATCGACTCACCAAAAATTAGGAGCAACAGGCAACCCCAACTCATCACCGCGTCGCTTGTACGTAACAGGTGCATCAGGAACGTCCTGAACAAGACCAAACTATCGTAGTACGTGAGAGAACTGGATAAACTCCATATCCCTCAAATGGGCACCAACAACCCATCGCCCCCGCCTAATGCGACGAAGCTCCACTGCATCCGTCGCCCAATCCAAACCCCTCCATGGTCGCCAACACATCAAGTCCCTGGTCAGAGAACTCAAGGTATCTCTGAACTCTGATGCGCTCAAAGTAGATCGACTGACCTCCTCACTGAGTAACCACCTGTAAGCATGGGGAGAGGTGGCATCCACATCGCACGGTAAACCAATAGGGCGACCAATGATGATATGCTCCCAACACCAAATATGGAGCAACAAACTACAGCCCAGGCCCTTGCACCCGTGCCTCTTCACCTCATAGAGCTCATTGTAAACCTCGTAGAGAAGAGCAGGAGCCCAGGCTAACCGACGAGGATCAGCTATCAAGTCGAGAACAATAGACACCTGATTCCATGGGATCCTCGATCCCATGGAATTGGGCAACAACATGTTGCTCAAAATGTACATCATGAAGGTAGGCAATGCACCCAAGCTGCCAGCTACAAAGAGATCCAGGTATGCAATGCCCCCCCTACTGCAATCGATGTCCCACATCTCACCAAACAGAGGGAAAAGGACCTCCTTCTTGTCGAGGCCAACACGAACGATAGGACCCTCGATAGGGACGCAAAAGATGCGATAGATATCCTCGAGAGTGATAGTCAACTCCCCGTTGGGAGCTGAAATGTGCCCCTGTCTGGATCCCAACGCTCAACAAGCATCGAAAGAAGATCCTCATCAGCTCGAACGGTGCCTAACCGCCCGCAACCATCCAAATCGATAGTCTAAAGTACAACCCAATCATCGTCAAAAAGTGCTTTTCGCACTTTTCGAATGGTCCTCGACCACCTATGCCGAGCATCAAGAAGCTTAACCTGAAAAGAAAACATATAAAAAAATGAAAGTTAGCACAACATGCTAAAAATAAAGCAAAAAAAAAAACGAAAATATTTACCTACCCTAGGTAATAAAAGCAAAAAAACAATTTTTTTTACCTATCCTAGGTAATAAAAGCAAAAAAACAATTTTTTTTTACCTACCCTAGGTAATAAAAGCAAAAAACAAAAATTTTTACCTATCCTAGGTAATAAAAGCAAAAAAAAAATATTTTTTTTACCTACCCTAGGTAATAAAAGCAAAAAACAAAAATTTTTACCTATCCTAGGTAATAAAAGCAAAAAAAAAATTTTTTTTTACCTACCCTAGGTAATAAAAGCAAAAAAAATTTTTTTTTTACCTATCCTAGGTAATAAAAGCAAAAAAAACAAAAAACAAATTTTTTTACCTACCCTAGGTAATAAAAGCAAAAAACAAAATTATTTTTACTTATCCTAGGTAATAAAAGCAAAAAATAATTTTTTTTACCTACCCTAGGTAATAAAAGCAAAAAAACAAAAAAATTTACCTACCCTAGGTAATAAAAGCAAAAAATAAAACATTTTTTTTTACCTACCCTAGGTAATAAAAGCAAAAAAACAATTTTTTTTACCTACCCTAGGTAATAAAAGCAAAAAACAATTTTTTTTTACCTACCCTAGGTAATAAAAGCAAAAAACAAAAATTATTCTACCTACCCTAGTTAATACAAGCAAAAAACAATAATAATTTACCAATCCCGTTTAATGAGAAAACAATAATAATTTACCAACCTCGCTTAGTTTTCAAACAAGCAAAAACAAAACCAAAACAAAAGAGGCCAAATCGCCTACCTCTGCAAACCGACCGCCAACTTCCGCTCCAGCCGAGCCACCACCACCGCTCCCCTCGCCAACCTCCATCTCACTCATCACTTCAACCAATAAAACAAATAACAACTGGCAGAATGATTTTGAAAATGACACGAGCCTATAAATAACCGCTTTTCGTGGCAAAAAACGTGCACCCGTGTTTTTTGTAGCAACGAAAAAAGTGCACCCGCATTTTTTGTAGAGGTGAAAAATGCAAACGCGCGTTTTCCATAGCGCACGAAAACGCAAACCCGCGTTTTGAGGCGAAAAAAACAAAAAAATAAAAAAAATATTGAAAAACCCCACAAAATCATCATCTCACATCATCATCATCTCAAGTGAACCTTGTATCTAGTGGATTACCCTATATACCTAGCGGTTGCAGCGACTAGCAATCCATGCAAACCGATCGGATGGGTAGCTCACCATAAGGAAACTCATTCAAACATTCAACATCAAATCACTATGACATTAAATCAGCTAGATCCCTAAATATTTGAGCTTAAATGTGCCCAAAACAGATTTGCACAAGGTTATCATTCAACCCCTTCCGATGGGTCAAAAGCGAAAAATAAACAAACACAATTTGGTAATAATAAAAAATCACTTGAGTATCAAATTCCCGAACGACTGGTTCCTTGAACCCATCATTTGGAAGGACTTAGTTTAGCTTTCTTGGGAGGAAGCATAAATTCTTCAAACTCAGAATCCTCAATATTTAGAGGAGCCTTCCTCGGGTTGGCCAACTTGGTGACAAAGCACTTGGACCACATGGTTTTCTCTTCACTACCCCTAACCCTTTTGGGGGAGACTCCATCGTCGTAGTTGCAGACCTCGAACAAGGGGTAGCATTAACGACATCCTAACTCATTGATTCAGAATCCTAAATATTGGAAGAGTTGGGGTAGTCCACAATGGGAGTCGATACCCTATTGAGGGAATTTAGAATACCCTCCCCATACAAAGCTCTATATTTAATCACATAGTTAAACAATATCTTTGTGAGACCCTGATGAATTGGTTCTGGGGCCACTTCTCTTGGTGGACTATTTTACTCTAAAAATTCTCATGGTGGTCTCCTACGATGTCTTATAGAGGCTAAAGGTACAAAATACCTTTTTTATGTCCATAGTAATGATTATAGAGGATAGTTTAGTGGTAATTAATAGATCATAAATTTCAAAAAATGAGCTACTTTTGGCCCAAAATGAATATTGATGCCAAAAACTAAGTAAAATCATTTGATAAGTTTTAGTTCCATAAATATTAAATTCATACCCCTACCTAGGTTCTTCATCCAATTGATTCGCTTTAGCCTTTTTTCTCTTGGGATCTTGACCTTGTAGGTTCTATTTCTCCCATATCCTAAAATGAGCATAAATTCAATTTCATAGGCATAGACGATTTCATAAAGTGGATGGAAGCTATGTCATTGATAAATAAAAAATTCTCCACTACATACAAATTTATATTTAATCATATTGTGTGTCACTTTTGCATCCCTTCTACTCTAATTTTAGATAATGGAACCCCTTAAGAAAAAATAAATGTAAGAATTGATTTTACAACTAGGGATTCAACATCATTTTTTCCATACCTTGTTACCAAAAAGGGAATGGTCAAGTTGAATCTAGTAAAAACAATTTGGTAAATATATAGAAAAACATAGTTAAGGAAATAAAGAAAGATTGAAACTTAAATTTATATCCCACATTGTGGGTATATCATGCTAGTATTCAAACATTCATAAGAGCAACCTCTTTTTCTTTGGTTTATAGTACTAAATCTATTTTATCATTTTAGATTGAATTTCCTTCTTTGTATATTTTTTGAATAATTTATAGAATCATGATGAGCATCATTAGTAGTATTGGGAAGCTCACCTTGTCAAAGTTATTACTCCTAATGAAAGGCATCTATGTTCTCTCGAGTATAATATATTCTACAAGCATCAATTTTTCAAGTAGTATAATAAGAAAGTTTATCATTATGATTTCAAAGTGGGGACATTGTCCTCAAGCTCAATATTATGCATAAAAAGTGCAAGGGCAATTTTATATAAAAATGTCTTGGTATTTATACTGTCAATAAGTTGTTTAAGTCCAAGGCAATGGAATTATAAACAACGGATGGAGTTGAGTAAGAGGAACCCACCAATTCCATACATTTCAAATGCTTTTATGCATAAACCATTTTCACTTGATTGTATAGTTTTTATATTTTATTGTTTTTCCTATTGACATTGGTGCTTTATTTTCACTTTATTAGTTTGTGAGTCCCTATGAGTGTCAATTCTACACATTCTTCAATTTTTATACATCTCCATATGTGTTATGATGTTTTTCTCTCCTAACCTAGATCACTACAATAAGAAATGATCATAATCATCCAAAATTTATAGCTTATTTTATCTTACCTTTATTAATTTTTGGCTTTGATTTCTTTCTTTTGTGTAGTTTACATCATGTTTTGTGCAGACTAATGGTTGCTATCCATTTTTACTATCATTTAAACCATTGACTATGTTTGTAATGATGTCACTGTTGCCAATAAGGGGCACCATGATGTCTTCAAGGTCTTTCCTATCATTTATGTCAACACCTTGCTTTGAGTATCATAAAACAACTACCTTATTTTAGCCCATGTCATCATCTATATGGTATGTGATCAAAGCACCAAGGAAACATTTTTAATATTCATGCATATAAAGAATGTTCAATCAATATAACTATCCATCAAAATTACCTCCCATTGTAGTGGTAAGCATGCTTGTTGACACATCATGCTTTGTTAGATATTATAGTTTATAATCTGACACTTGTAATAGGGGTTTGGAGATTCACTTTCTCATAGGATCTATTTATCCTACGCACGTTGCAATGCATTTTTAGCCCATTTTTTATTTTCTTTATATTTTATCCCCTTGTTGTGGTGGACATGTCTTGTTTAACACATCATGCTCAGTAGGTACTGTTGACAATTTTGTCACATTGCACAAGGGGTAGAAAAAGAAATCAAAATTTTGTACAATATTTTTGTAAAGTATTTCTTTGTTGTTTTTTATTTTGCAAAGTTGCAGCAATTTTGGCTTTTCCTGCCACCCCCTTGTACATAAAATAAAAAAGAAAGAGCTTCGCTGTTGAACGGGCTAGAGAAGAGAACTTCGCTGAAAGAAAACAAGAAGAGCTTCGCACCCGAGGCATTTCCAGCATTACTTCGGGCAAAAGTTTTGAAGTAGTGTTGCCGAAGAAGAATACGAGGGGAGCGATTAAAGGAACTTCGGGCCTGAAGCGCTTCAAATCACTACTTCGGGCGAAATTTGTGCGAAGCGGCATTCAAAAGAACAACTTCGCCGAAGAAGGAAAGTCTAGACCACGGACCGAATTAGCTAAGGTAAGAAAACTACTTCGGGAAAGATTTTTGCGAAGCAGTTTTGCCGAAGGAAAAAATGCGAAGGAAGAAGAATGAAAACTACTTCGCACCCGAAGCATTTCAAAAGGCTACTTCGGGAAAAAGTTTTGCGAAGTAGAATTTGAAGGAGCACAACACTTAAAACACTTCGCCAAAAAGCCGCCGAAGCATCCACTTCGGCCCCTGGCGCCAGTGAACCATTTCTACTTCGCCAAAAGTCGTTGCGAAGCATCTGCTTCGGCCATCTTTCATGCGAAGTACATTCACCCGAAGTAGTATGCAATATCTTTTGAAGGCAATTGCTTCGACTGAAACGTTCCCGAACCATAGTCTTGAAAAAGGATCGCAGCGAAGCATTTCTCCAAGGCATCAGCGAAGCAATTTTGTCAGCAAAACGACAAGGAATGAAGAGGCCCATTTTGCGAAGGAAATATGCTTCGGCACTCACGCCCCCCGAAGCAGTTTTGCGAAGCTCCATTTTGCGAAGTACAAATCAAGGAGGAGTTATTGCTTCGACACAAGTCTGTTGTGAAGCAAAGTTGCAAACGAACATCTTGCGAAGCGCTTCAAGAGCACGCATTCCAAGTCGGGTATTTTCACGAGGTGATCAATTGCCTCATAAATGCATTTTTACGTGCCCGCTAAGACCACTGCTCATGTTTGGCAATTGGAAATGAAGTATCAGTTCCAGAAGGAGAGCCCGACAAGCATGGCGGTCACTCGAGCATCGCACCCAGAGGTCGAGGACACTCAAGCGGCTCATTAATGCATATTTCCCTAGTTGACCCGGTCGCAGATGCTAGTTTTGGCAAAGGATATGAAAGCTCAGTCACGAGAGCCGCAGAGGGCCGACTTCTCAGCTTCCGAGGATGTACTCCTCCATTCTGTGTAATTATGACTCAGAGGATCGGGTCCTCTATAAAAACCCAAACATTGTAATGTAAGAGGGGGGAACTTTCTGCTAGAAAGCTGTTGTAACTTGATGTCCTGCGATTAATACTAAAGAGCTTTGGGCTCAATTTCTCTCTTTTATGCTGCCTTTTGTGTTTGATTATTTTGTCTTTCTTCATTTGCATACTGAGACTCTGAATCCTGAATCCGGTGTGCGATTGGGGACTACACCTTGAAACTTGCCTTAAGGATACATAGGAGAGGAAAAATGCTATATTGGTTTTCTTTTATGCTGCCTAGTGGGTTGTGGTTTCTGTTATATTCGCTTGTCCTAATCGTATTTACTCTAAACCTTGAATTTCGATGAAAGGGAGAAGGGGAATCCTGGAGCTTTCCTAGAGGATACATAGGAAGGTTAATGTGGCGTTTCTTTCATTTATTCTTGGTGTTATTTACTACTATTCAAGTTGTTAGTTAGTGATCGTGCTTCTTGTTCTCTCCCACCTTAAACTATCGATCTCTCTTCCCTTACCCATTTTTATTTCTTCCTCTAACCCTTACTTTGTTTATCTCTTTCCTGCACCCTTATCTCAAAACACCAAAGTAGTTTAGCATAGGAGCCAACCTTTCTCCGGAGATTGGCATGAGGGGCATCTCTTCCCTTCGGCATTTCAATGTTGGTCCAGGTCTATGGCGCATACATTTACCCAAAATCCTTTCCTAGGCAGATTTGATGACCAACAATTTTTGGCACACCCGATGGGACCAAGGTCCTATATTTTAAGTGCAAATCTCAAATTTGTCTTCACCGGGGCCAATAGTTCTAATCAGTTCCCGGTGTGACCCGGTTAGTCTCACCTGACTAGTGGTAGTGAGAACCGATGCTCTCATTACCGAAAGACTCTTAGCATCTGGTGACTCTGTTTTACCCAAGAATATTTAAGTCAAAAATACCGGTACCAAAGTCTGTGTCTTCATGCAAACGAGATGGAGAGTTAGGAATAGAGGGGAGGAAACTGAGTTCTTTGAGCTAGATATCGACGCCTTTGGAGAGCGATCAAGGTTGGTCACCCCCGAGTCACTGTTACGTGGAACATCCTCGCAAGAGGCTATTGTTGACGAACAAGGCCTAACTTCTGATAGTACAACATCTAGTTTTCCTCCTAATCCTCCCAACTCACCGAAGCATCCTAGTGCCTCCATTCCTATTAGTCGTCCTATTAGCAATCAAGGAGGAGCTTCGAGGATTCCTATTTCTCAAAATCCAAGAGCAAGTATGGCACAACAACAACAACAACAACAACAACAAATGCAGTAGCAACCGCCGCCCAGGTGGTTCCCATCATGGGATTCTTTGTCACCGCTAAATCTAGCGGGACAAGGGCAAGTGCCGCCCACTATTGTAAATAAGATCCCAACGTTCGAGGGAACTGGGAAGACTGCTCTAGAGCACATCCAGGACATAATCTCTCTAGCGGCGATCCATGACATCACCGAGGAGCAAGTTATGGTAAAGCTTCTGGTTCTTTCCCTTAGAGGAAAACTCCTCTATCGGTATAGATCTTTACCACCCGATACTATTACGAGATGGGACCAATTAGCTGGGAAGTTGATGGGAAACTTCAATGAGTCCTCCGATCCTACCTCTCTCCTGCATCAGTTCACTTCAATCCAGAGACATCCACAAGAAGAGATTGCAGACTTCAATGTTAGGTTCGCTTGAACCTGGCAAAGAGTACCAGTTGGACTTCGGCCAACCAACGAAGCTGCAACATATTATTTCCTTCGGGCTTTTAACCCTGATATCAGTATCATGGTAAGATATTCTAACATCAATACTTTTCCCGAATTATATGGGTTAGCCAAGAAGGCAAAAACGGATTTGATAGCTATGGGCAAGCTTCCCCAAAGAATGTCGATGCCCATACTTCCCGAATTCCCTCAATCCTAGTATGCGAGTGCAGCCGCTTCGCAGATCTCTGCAACCCCTGCACTCCCGATCTCATCTTGGAACTCGAATCCTATTGTGTCTCAAATCATCGCTCCACAAATTCATTTTCCCACATTTTCAACTCCGTAGCCTACTGTCACTTTGGCATTCCCTGTACTACCAACACCATTTCAACCCCCTGCCTTGCCCCCAATACCGACAATGGCTTCATTGCCACTCGTTTCAAAAGCCGATGATATGCAAGCTAAAATCCTACAAGAGATGCAGTCTCTAAACTCCATAGTTCAGACGTTGTCCAACGACATGACCATTGTGAAGAAGAAGCAAGCGCAACAAGAATTTCTACCAAGAAGGTCTTATCCTACACCTGTGCTTACCAAAGACCAAGCAGTCCAACAAGGGAAGGCTTCGATGAGGAACGCTGTGATTGATGAAGCTTCGAGCACTTCCGATTATGTATATTGGTGTTCTACGTGCAATGATCCACATGAAGAGAATACCTACATGCTGCACCAACACTATGTACAAACGCTGGCGAATAGTAGTCATGGCGGTCAAGTCAATGTCATCGAGCAAATGAGTCAGAACCTGGCAATTGGCGAAGAAGAACCGGTTGCAGTGCTTACCAGAGGAGGAAAGAAGGTGATAGAAGTGGATGCTACTCAGATGGCTCCCTTAAAAGTGCATGCTCGACCCGAGAAGGGACAATCATCTTCTTCGACCCCGAACGAAGCTCCTCCGCATGCACCAATCAAAGAAAAAGCTCAAAAGGCCTCTACCGAACCACCTCAGCAGAAACTAAAGAGCAGGCTAGGGAAAAGCTCAAGTTTCCTTCACTAACTAAGCGACAAAGAGTTGAAGCTACAGAACAGTATCGCACCAGATATGAGCCGAGGAAGGAACCCGAGGTGCTCAGTTCCCTGACGTACAACATTGTAGAGGAGTTAAAGAGGATTCCAGCCAAGATCAGCTTGTATGATGCATTGCAACTACCTGGACAAGTGGACTTGCTGCAAGAATCATTGAAGATGACTAAAGCAAAAAAGGTAGCACCTCTTGCTCTTGTGCAGACCCTATCCACATCAATTACGGGGAAGAATAGACCACCTCCGTTCTACCTGTCTCTACATATGGAAGGGTATATTGTACATAACTATATGATCGACTCTAGAGCCATGACAACAATCATGTCGAAAGCAGTCTGCGAAGAAATAGGGATGGAATATACACGAAGCAGCCAAGGCATACTCCAGTTGGATGGTACCCCAGTGAAGACTATAGGAGTGATCAAAGACATTCCTATTCGACTACATAAGATGCCTCGGATCACGGTCATACAAGAGGTAGTGGTCGTCGACCTGGAGCCATACTTTAGTATGTGCTTGTCAAGGGAATTCACAAGCAAAGCGGGTGGATATCTGTCTATGGATTACTCTCATCTGGAGATTCCATTCAAAGGAAAGAAGGTGAAAATCTACAATGAAAAGCCTTCTTCCTTCCTTGTGTAGAAGATGTCCGAAGAAGAGAGCAGTGATCCAATGAATACAATAGTGGAGGAAGTAGAGCAGGTGGACTTGGTCAAGGAAGCTCTTGCGCAACTAAGTTATGAAGATGAGTTCTCATTGGTAGACTTTAATGCCATGGTGGAAACCGAGATGGGATGTTATGCAATCGCCAAGCCTGAGAAACATGCCCAACCAAAGAATAGAACAAGTGCCCAAGAAGGACTATGGAAGTTGTTCTTCGATGATGCCCAATGTAAAAACGGTGTTGGGGTAGGGATTCTTCTAGTTTCACCATCCGGAGAGCAAAAGGAGTATTGCTACTGGTTGATATGGAGCTGCACCAACAATGCAGCTGAATATGAAGCATTATGCCTAGGACTCAAGAAAGCTGACAAGTTAGGCATAAAGCACCTCCAAATCTTTGAAGATTTTGAACTGGTCTGCAACCAGGTCACAAATAGGTGTAGTTCAAAGAAGCATTATCTAAAGTCGTACCACAATAAGGTATGGGACCTATGTGACCAGTTTGAGTCTCTCAATCTGCAGTCTATCCCACGAGAAAAGAATCGACATGCCGATGTTCTAGCATCCATCGCAGCCAAGTACTCTCCAGCAGAAGACATGGTGCACAAGCCCAAAGCTATGAGGATGATCTACAGACCCTCTGTCCTAGACAGAGACCTACATTGGCAAGTCTTTGACAATGATGAGCAGATTGTAAATTTCATGATTCAAGAAGCCACTACAATCGAAGACAGAAGCCCTGACGAAGAAGAATATGAAGGGCTGGTTCAATTGAAGAATAACCACGTTCCCAAGGGACTAATCACTCTTGAAAGCCTCTTTGATCAGAATGATCGAGCTCTCTCTCACATGATTAAAGTCAATGAAAAGTAGTATCAAGATTTAGAGCTTGAACCTGGAAAAGCAATAAAAGTTGGAACCGATTGCACTTCGGAAGAGATAGAACAGATCCAGACTCTGTGCAAGAAGTATCCCGACATAATTGCTTGGTCTTATCAAGACCTCAGGGGATACGATCGGCAGTTGATCCAGCATATAATTGAATTACAGGAGGGGGTCAAACCCTTCCAACAAAAGCAAATGCCGGTTAACCCAAAGATCGAGGTCCTGATGAAGGCCAAACTCTTGAAAATGCTCGAGGCAAAGATAATTTATCCCATCAAGCATTCTTCTTGGGTAGCGAACCTAGTCCTTGTCAAAAAAAAGAATGGAGATATACGGTTATGCATGGACTTTCGCAACCTGAACCAAGCTTCTCTCAAGGACCACTATCCTCTTCCACAAATCGATCAAATTTTGCACTCGATGGTTGGGGCTCAACGCTTCTCCCTGCTCGATGGTTTCTCTGGGTACAATCAGATCTGGGTCAGGAACGAATACCAGCATAAAAACATGTTCACCACCAAGTGGGGGACATTTGCTTACCAACGAATGCCATTTGGCCTTTCGAATGTTGGTGCTACTTTCTAGAGGGCGATGGATCTAGCTTTTGGTGAGCTTTTGAATAAGGTTATCGTCATCTATCTAGATGACATGACCATTTTCTCCCGAAGAAGGGAGGATCACCCCGTACACCTACAACAAATTTTCAAAAAATACTGAGAGTTTGGCATCTCAATCAATCCGAAGAAGTCCATATTCGTAGTCAGCGAAGGAAATTTGTTGGGACATGCGATATCAAAAAAGGGCCTCATTGTAGATCCCGATAGATCCGAGGCTCTAACGAAGCTCCCACTCCCAGCAGACAAGAAAGGACTTCAATATTTCTTCGGCCAGATCAACTTCGTGAGGAAGTTTGTCCCCGATTTCACCCAAGTCATCAAGCCGATGTTCAAACTTTTGAAGAAGGGCACCAAATTCATCTAGATGGAAGAGAGAAAGGAGGCATTTGAAGATATTAAGGCCCAAATCACTCAGGCACCGGTCTTGATCAACCCTGACTATAGTCGGGATTTTATCCTATATGCCATAGGGGAACCCGAAAGCTATGCTACGGTCCTGACACAAAAGGGAGAAGACGGTGAAGAGCATCCCATCGCGTTTCTGAGCCAGGTGATCAATCCCCATGAAGAGAAATACAATTTCATAGAACGTCAGGTGCATGCAATAATGAAGTCTCTCAAGAAATTCAAGCAGTTCATCTCCCAAAGTCGGGTTACGGTCTTTGTCATTCACCTCGATGTGCGCAATTTCATCATCCAAGGAGAATTGGGAAGCAAGAGAGCCGGTTGGGTGAACAAGATACAAGAATTCGACATTGAGATCAAGCCCACGAAACTGGTTCACGATCGTGCATTGTGTCAAGAATTGGTGAAGAGCGCAGCGGCCGAAGCTACAAAATCTCAGTGGGATGACTCACCGACAGGAGAATGCTTCGTGAACCATGAAGAGGATGAGAAAGACTGGGTCAGTGAAATTGTCGAATACTTCAACACTGACAGATGTCCTTCGCATCTAAATGCTTCATAGTGAAGACATTTCAGGATTCGGTCTTCCCGATATTCTTTACGCCCCGAAGGCCTATTTTTTAGGAACATTGATGGCGTCCTCCTTAAATGCATAAAAGATGATGATAAAAGGAGAGTCCTGGGAGAATTTCATTTAGGACTATCTGGAGGTCACTTCGCAGGAAGAACGATGGCATTAAAGATCATCAAAGCTGGTTATTATTGGCCCACACTCTTCGTTGATGCCTTCGTAGTCTGTCATCGATGTGAGCAGTGTCAGAAGTTCGTCGGCCGAAGCAGAAATGCTTCGATGCCTCTCCAATCGATACAGGTTGAATCGCCCTTTCAACAATGGGGGTTGGATTTCATAGGGGTCATATCACCAAACTCCTCCGTGGGACATAAGTTCATCCTAACTGCAACTGACTACTTCACCAGGTGGGCCGAAGTGATCCCTACGAAGCATGCGGACCAAGAGATTGTAATCGCCTTCCTAGAGGGTTTGATCACCAGGTTCGGCATTCCCAAAGCAATCATTACGGACAATGGCCCCGATTTTTTAGGCGCCAAAATCAATGATTTCTTCTACAAACATGGGATATATCATAAAGTCTCCTCCAACTACTATCCATAGGGCAATGGATTGGCAGAATCCACCAACAAGACCTTGTTGAGAGTGCTAAGGAAGATTATAGAGCAAAACAAAAGGACTTGGCATCTCCTTCTAGATCGGGCCTTGTGGGCCGATCAAATTTCTGTCAAGAAGTCAATCAAGACTTCACCTTATGCCTTGGTCTATGGCAAGGAGGCCATCTTACCCACCCATGTGGAGATCCCTACACTACAGCTATTAGAAGAAGAAGATGGAGTTAGTCCAATGGAAAATAGATTAGCTCAGCTATTGCAGCTAGAGGAAGATCACGAGGAAGCCTACCAGAACTTCGCTAAGCATGCTCAGGTCACCCAAGATTGGTTCAAGAAAAAATCATCCAATCGCACATTCAAGGTGGGAGATCCGGTATGGAAGTGGGACTCCTGGAAGGCCAAGCCTAGAAATCACAACAAGTTGGATGCCTTCTGGGATGGGCCGTTCGAAATTGTGAAGGTGAACTCGGCCAACTCTTTCATCCTCAAAGATGCAGATGGCCAGGTATTACCAATTTCTATCAATGGTCTTCATTTGAAGACTTTTCATCGCTAGGGCGAAACAATTTCTCTCTTTAAAAAAAAAAATAAATGTGTATGTACTCTTGTATATATTTTCCATTTGTGTATATACATCTTGTTCCGAGATTGCAAAAACTAAGTGGTACAAAATTCTCCTTCGGAGAATTTCAATGCGAAGTAGTGGCTGCAAGGAGGTTCGCAACGAAGTACTTTACCCTCAAAAGGGGCCAAACCAAAATTTAAACAAAGGCACTAAAAGAGCTTCGCACCCGAAGCATTTCAAGAGGTTACTTCGGGCAAAAGTTTTGCGAAGTAGATTTTAAAAGAGCCCTCGTGAAGCAGTTTCCAAAGAAAATGTTTGGCGAAGTTGTTTCAAAGAAAGCAAGCTTCGAAAGGTGGTCTCCGCAAAGCAAAGTGGCAACGCGGTGAAGAAGAATTACTTTGGGCCCAAAGCATAGAAAATTAGCCCAAAGAAGAGGTTCACTATGAAACATTTCCAATTCCGATCTCAACTTTTCCGGACCAATAACGCACAAGGCGAAAGCATTTAAAATGTGCCTCAAAGAACGCATCGACAACAACCTTTAAAAGAGTTCGAAGTGGATGAATTTAAGGCGAAGGTGGCAAAGCACATTTTGAGGTGATTCAGTTAGGAGAAAAGCTCACACCAAGGTACGAGGTGGCAGCAGGTCACGTTCCCGATACGAAGCATAATCATCAAAAGCGCGTGGCCTTGCGTACTATGCCGCTGCAGAACCAATCAAAGGGCACGACAACTTCCTCCGTCCGAAGTATAATTTAATTATGGTAAGAGCCATAAATAGGGGTAGTTTCCCCTTAAGGCTATAAAACATAGGTTTTAGCAAGGAAAGGGTTATTTGTAAATGCGAGATTGAGAGCCCATTGCTAGTCTACGAATTCTGCCACCATTCGCTGTGAGATTCCTTGATGCCAAAATAGTCTACGCTGCAAGTTTCGTGGCCATAAGCATCCAACATGGGAAAGAAAAGCTCCACACAGAGGGGGAAGGAGCCAGAAGTGGCAGTTCCCAAAAAAACAAAAGGTTTGGAGGAGAAAAAGTAGAGACCTAAGAAGGTCAACCTAAACCCCCACCCAAAAAAAACAAGTTGTGGAAGAAGAATCTAAAGACGAACAACTTGTAGAGCCACCAGTTGACCGGTGGGAGAAAATTAAAGACACAGAGCTCTCAAGAAGCGTGGCCGAGCTCAGGTACACTATTTATTTTATGAGGAGCAGGCTCTCGACGGACAACAAGAGGGCCACCGTGTATTATTCGCAAATCTATTGGTATCTAACCCCGCCTGCTCACCATTGTCCCGAGCTAATCTATGCAATCGTGCAAAATTACCAGCCTGCATCTAGGAAAGTGTTGGATGCTTCGGGTCACAAATTTTTTTCCATTTTGAAGGAAGATGTACAAGCAGCTTTCGCACCACAACAAAGGCCACCGAAGGGGTATACAGTTCACAATGTCATTCTGAGCGAACAGATGGAGAGGTTCACCTCGAACAACTACGTGTTGAAATTCCTGTGAGAGAACCTCAAAAGTAGGCTCCCTTCAGGAAAGCTGCCCCAAATGCCCCTACCCTTGGAGGCCTTCAAGAACACAAACATTTTTTCCATCATCGCATGGGTGGCGGGCCTATCAACCGACGCTTCGGTGC
Source organism: Wollemia nobilis (assembly GCA_028583015.1). NCBI lineage: Eukaryota > Viridiplantae > Streptophyta > Pinopsida > Araucariales > Araucariaceae > Wollemia > Wollemia nobilis. Next base: position 6,047,488 of record JAQPPZ010001417.1, on the reverse strand, counting down.
ACCCTTGGCAGGTGTCTCTGGCCGAGTGTATTTCCAAAGGGTAGTTTTATGCCCCTGATGCTTCGAGGCCAAACACCAACCCAGTATTCTTCGACTGGGTAGAATGGGTAGCCCGAAACCTACACATGCGGCTTACCACTATGAAGAACGCTGGAGCGGAACAACACTTCAGTCCATGCTCTTTCCTTGTCTGGCTATTCTTTTACCATGTGCATAAAAATTTTCCCCATGTTGCAATTACATCAAGTGGCAAGGATGGAAATCCTCTGCCCGTGTATCAATGGGCTCGCCTCCTACTGAGGTCAGAGTCTTATTATCCTTTCAATCAACAATTTTTGGGACCCGCATGCAATTGTTAGCAGGGACTAGCCCTCGGGTGCCCCTCAGTCTGAGAGACAAGGTGGTGCAAGCAAGAAAGGGAGATGTATTCCAACTGACACAGGGGCTTGTGATACGCCTGTTTGGCTTCGTGGGGAACCCCTTCCTGCTGCCTGTCTTCCCATATGAATACCAATTCGCACTGGAGGTTGCTCAGCAAAGTGACGCAACCAACGAAGTCTACGGCCATGACCGAAAGTGGGCCCACACCTGTGACTTTTCCTTCAGGATGGGGGTAATTGAAGTATTCTCCTTAAAGCAGAACGTATTCCTGGAAGAAAAGCTCACCAATTTTGGCCTGCTCCAGATTCTGTAGAGGTGGCTTTACGATCCTCTAGGAGTGATGAAGGATCACTTAAAATGCAAGAATTTTCATGTCTGCCCCCACCCTGAAATAATGGAGCAGAGAAATAATCCCAACGGGAAGGATCTGGAGTGGCACTTAGAAGGAGTGAGAACGTTGCCCCTCTGGCATGATTTTTACCCCATGGAAGTGGAATTTGACCCTGACCAGTACCCCTTCCCGACTCCAGACTCCACATTCTAGAGGAAATCCAAGGACGATTTAAAGGAAGAATTGAAGAACTGGGATGAGGAACAGCTGAGGGAATGGTGGATAATGAGAGTCCATCGTCGAAATATGAATTCCTACGGACTCTTGGCAACGTATAGGGACTTCACAATCGTCTACGAAGCCAATGTTGGATCTTGGAAGCCCATATCCTTCGTCGATTTCGTTCCTCCAGCTACCCCAGGATCGGGTGAAAGCCGAGGAAGGACCGACGATGCCTCGGGAGGACAGAAAGAAGCTAAAACTGCACCAAGGGCACTGCCACAAGGACCATCTGAAGACACAAGTGCCAAAGAGTTAGAGCAACCATTGGAGAGGAGGAAAAGAAGAAGGCCGAAACAAATTCAAGTGCCTTCGAGCCACCCAAAGTGACCCCGCACAGGGCATCCAAGTGCTCCTGTCGAACAACCTGCACCAGGCCCAGCCGAGGAAAATGTTGAGGGAGCAGTGCCACCAAGTGCCAAAATAGTCCCAAATATAGATATCATTGATGTGGAGACACTCCTCCAATCATAAGGGGATGCCGAAGTAGAAATCGTAGAGGTGGGGGGTGCCAAAGCCCAGGACGAGGAGGAGCCAATTACTCAAGAAGTCACCACGGTCGCTCTGCTAGGAGGGCACATAGGTACGCATTCTCCACCCTTCGCCCTAGTCTCTCACACGTCTACCAAGGTCCCGACCGAGGGTTCTCCTTAGTCTCCCCTATCCCTACAAGGTCAATCGCCTCTTCACGTCATGCCCATGGCCATCCCAAGTTCACCTTGTACTCTGCCTAGCCCTATTCCACCCGAGTCATCTGGCCAGGATGAGCCTGTTGAAACTACTTCACCCATACATGCCATCATTTCCTCAGTACCCAGTCAGGGCGAAGATAGTACTCCAACGTCGAACCCCGTGTCCAACTCTCCCATCATGCACAACGTTGTCCCACTCGTCAAAGCTCCCGTCACCCCTGTCGTCGAACCTTCTGGTGAGGCATCCCCCATTAATTCATTATATTTGTTCACCCCTTTGGCTGGAGATCCAGCCTCATTTGAATCTGAAATGTCCTTGATTAAGGAACGCCCCCTAGCCGAGAAGCTACTTCGGGCCCAACAAAATACCGAAAGAATGTTGAAAGAGGCCAGGAAAAAGAGAGGACGCTCTCTGGTCGAAGTAGAAAAATACGCCATTTTTGACTTGAAGGGCGGGAAGCTGCATAAAGTGAAGAAGGTCCCCAAGGTCCAGAAGCCTCTGGACGAAATGACTCCAACAGATTATGATTACGAGAAAAGACCAAGGACTTGGAGAATTTAAATGTAGAAAAGGAATCTACATCCATGCATGTCAAAATCGAGACTTTTTGAGCGCATGCAAATATCACCAGTCAGTGCATATTTGAAGCAGAGAGTGCTAATATCAAACTAAAAGAAGAGCTGACAAGAATCCAGTCCAAGTTAGCAGATGCTGAAGAGCAGTGCAAGCTGATGAGGAAAGAAACACATGCCCTGAAATTACAGATACAACAACTGGAGTGTACGGCTAAAAATCGAGCACAGAGACAAGCCGAGAACGATCTAAAGGCCAAAGAGCTTGAAGGAAAAATCTTGCAGATGCAGAGTCAGCTGTATGAAAAGGAGGGCCTAGGGTTGTGTGACAGGAGCAGAATCAAGGAGATTCGCTCGCACTTGCTCAAAAACTTTAGATCTCGGGCCTCTAGTGCCCTTTCAATTTTGGCCTACATCATGGAAGCCCGAAATGCCACTATCGAAGGAGGGCCAATCATCGATGAGATCACTCAGAAAGCTCGAAGCCGACTCAAATTAGCTTTCGATGTCCAAAGCGCCAAATATCAGGACTTGCAGGTCCCTGCGATGAGTCGGATAGCTAGGGATTGGTCTATAGCCCGGGCCATAGTTCGTGCCTTCTTCTCTAAGGTGAGGAAAACGTAGAAGGCGAAGGATCTCCTGGATGTGTTCAAAAATGAGCAACATGCACCGATGGGTTATTTTCAAGATCTTTCTTCCATGGGTTTCTCGAGCTTCATAGATGATGATGGGAACCTCCTGACCAAGGAAGAGATTAAGCCAACATGGCTTCAGTTTGAAAGCGACGTCTCGGAGATAGATGGATGGGCGGAGCCAATAATAGAAAGATAGATCACAGACTTCCTTATGAGATACTACAAGATCGCAGCCTACTTGAATGATCTGTATACCAGAGCCCAACATGCTGATATTGGGTAAATTGATCGGTTCCACATTTTGATCAAGGCTCTGCAAGATCTAGAACCTTTCTCGAAGAGTGCCTGGTCTCAGGTTCGCCGAACCATGAAGAAAATTCACGAATGTCTTGCCCCATCACCACAGTAGGAAGCCGCTCCGGAAGAAGCCGTGCAGAAGGAGGAAGAAGAAGAAGAAGAAAAAAAAAAAAAAAAAAGTGAAGGAGAGAGAAAGAGGAGAAGGTTCTGGAGGTGACTCTAGCCCAATGGATCAAAGCTAAGGGTTCTCCCACCAAGACAAGCTCGTTGCCCTGCGAGCCACCAAGAATGTTGACAATTTTGTCACATTGCACAAGGGGTAGAAAAAGAAATCAAAATTTTGTACAATATTTTTGTAAAGTATTTCTTTGTTGTTTTTTATTTTGCAAAGTTGCAGCAATTTTGGCTTTCCCTGCCACCCCCTTGTACATAAAATAAAAAAGAAAGAGCTTCGCTGCTGAACGGGCTAGAGAAAAGAACTTCGCTGAAAGAAAACGAGAAGAGCTTCGCACCCGAGGCATTTCCAGCATTACTTCGGGCAAAAGTTTTGCAAAGTAGTGTTGCCGAAGAAGAATACAAGGGGAGCGATAAAAGGAACTTCAGGCCCGAAGCACTTCAAATCACTACTTCGGGCGAAATTTGTGCGAAGCGGCATTCAAAAGAACAACTTCACCAAAGAAGGAAAGTCTAGACCACGGACCGAATTAGCTAAGGCAAGAAAACTACTTTGGGCGAGATTTTTGTGAAGCAGTTTTGTCGAAGGAAAAAATGCGAAGGAAGAAGAATGAAAACTACTTCACACCCGAAGCATTTCAAAAGGCTACTTCGGGCAAAAGTTTTGTGAAGCAAAATTTGAAGGAGCGCAACACTTAAAATACTTCACCGAAAAGCCGCCAAAGCATCCACTTCGGCCCCTGGCGCCAGTGAACCATTTCTACTTCACCGAAAGTCATTGCGAAGCATCTGCTTTGGCCATCTTTCATGCAAAGTACTTTCACCTGAAGAAGTATGCAACATCTTTTGAAGGCAATTGCTTCGGCCGAAACTTTCCCGAACCATAGTCTTGAAAGAGGATCACAGCGAAGTATTTCTCCAAGGCATCAGTGAAGCAATTTTGTCAACAAAACGATGAGGAATGAAGAGGCCCATTTTGCGAAGGAAATATGCTTCAGCACTCACGCCCCCCGTTTTGCGAAGCTCCATTTTGCGAAGTACAAATCAAGGAGGAGTTATTGCTTTGGCACAAGTCCATTGCGAAGCAAAGTTGCAAACGAACATCTTGCGAAGCGCTTCAAGGGCACGCGTTCCAAGTCGAGTATTTTCTCGAGGTGATCAATTGCCTCATAAATGCATTTTTACGTGCCCGATAAGACCGCTGCTCATTTTTGGCAATTGGAAATGAAGTATCAGTTCCAGAAGGAGAGCCCGACAAGCATGGCGATCACTCGAGCACCGCACCCAGAGGCCGAGGATGCTCAGGCAGCTCATTAATGCGTATTTCCTGGTTGACCCGGTCGCAACTGCTAGTTTTGGCAAAGGATATGAAAGCTCAGTCACGAGAGCCACGGAGGGCCGACTTCTCACCTTCCGAGGATGTACTCCTCCATTCTATGTAATTATGACTCAGAGGGTCGGGTCCTCTATAAAAACCCAGACATTGTAATGTAAAAAGGGGGGAAACTTTCTACTAGAAAGCTATGATGTAACTTGATGTCCTGCGATTAATACTAAAGAGCTTTGGGCTCAATTTCTCTCTTTTATGCTGCCTTCTATGTTTGATTCTTTTGTCTTTCTTCATTTGTATACTGAGACTCTGAATCTTGAATCCGGTGTGCGATTGGGGACTGTACCCTAAAACTTGCCCGAAGGATACATAGGAGAGGAAAAATGCTATATTGGTTTTCTTTTATGCTACCTGGTGGGTTGTGGTTTCTATTATATTCGCTTGTCCTAATCGTCTTTACTCTAAACCCTGAATTTTGATGAAAGGGAGAAGGAGAATCCTGGAGCTCTCCTAGAGGATACATAGGAAGGTTAATGTGGCATTTCTTTCGTTTATTCTTGGTGTTCTTTGCTTCTATTCAAGTTGTTAGTTAGTGATCGTGCTTCCTGTTCTCTCCCACTTTAAACTATCGATCTCTCTTCCCTTACCCCTTTTTATTTCTTTCTCTAACCCTTACTCTTTTATCTCTTTCCTGCACCCTTATCTCAAAACACCAAAGTAGTTTAGCATAGGAGCCGGCCTTTCTCCGAAGATTGGCATGAGGGGCATCTCTTCCCTTCGGCCTTTCAATGTTGGTCCAGGTCTAGGGCACATACATTTACCCAAAATCATTTCCTAGGCAGATTTGATGACCAACGGGTACTGTAGGACATGAGTTGGACTAAGGGATGGATATTTATGCCTCATTTATTGTGCAAGCTAGATTCTCTTGGTCTATCCTACAACTATGGATGGGAATGCTTATTAACACATCATGTTAATATGATAATATATTGTAGTCTCTCTCTATCACTATAGTGGTGAATATTCTTGTTGACACATCATGATTCTAGATACTATAGGATGTTTTAGGGATTAGAGGTAGTTATTTACACCTCATTTATGGCATGATTTGGATTCTCTTGGCTCACCCATAATATAGTGATGAGTGTGCTTGTTTAGCACATCATACTTGTCAAATACTATACATGGTTTGTGATGTCTATTATAGTGGTATGTGTGCGACACATCACATATGTTGCATATTATAGAGAGGAAGTTTTGATCAATATATAAATCATTGGTGGATTCCTATTAGTAACATCATCTTAGCTACTCAATATGGTTCTTTGCTTACTTGTAAGGCTTCTCTTTCAAATTTTGTATAATTTTTTAGGTGCCCCATCATATGTAACCATCAATGGAGTTTTATATAAATTCTTGATGTATTTGTGCAATATTTTAGGTGATATATCACATATAGTCTTTAGTGGGGTGTTATACAAAGCCTTAAATTTATTAAAGTCTCATAAGAATCATTATTAAAATTTAAAGCTATATCATACATACATATAACTACTATTAGAGCAATGGAAAGAAAACATGTAAATAAAAATAATTATCATACTATAAGATTAAATAACATATGCTCAACAAGAGTATATATGTTAAAATGTATGGTACATATGGGTACAATATAATACATGGGAAACCAAGTGCCATCATCCTAAGCTACCCAATGTCCTAGGTGCATAGGTACATAGCCATATCATCTAAAGAATCCTATATATATATACTACTAGGTGCCATGGTGACTACAAAGAATATCTATGATACATATAATATACTGGGGGTATGGCTATAAAATAGATCCCTTTATACTTCAATTTGTGTTGGGTACCTATATTATAGTGTATGATTTGATAAGTGGTACAATCATGACATAGACATCTTGAGCCCCTCCATATTCCCTTGCATCCATAATAGATCTAACTATACCTATGTTAGTCATTGCTACAGAGCGTGTTCCCTCTCATTGGACTCCTACCTCAGCCATAACTTCTACTTCCTCTCAAAAATCTAGAGCACTATATGGTCCCCTATTATCGGGTTAAAAATATGTCAAGCTAATAGGCCTAGTTATAAAGGTCAATCAACTATTTTGATGGACCAACCAAGAATGGTGATGTTGTTAGTAGGATGTTAAAATTTGTTATACCACCTACCATAATGTTCTATAGCCATCTGATTACATCCTTTCAACCCTAGGGTATATTTTATTTCACATGCAAATGTAAATCATTAAATTGTGTATTAATAATTTAATCATAAATAAGAACTCATTAAAAAAAATATAATCATAAATCATGCTAATCTACTATAACTATACATGCAATAAAAAATAAACAAGCTAATCTAATTCTAGGTTAGATCTACGGGGTATACCTAGATTTTTGGATTATCTCATGTCATCCTCCTCAAAGAAATAACTCTCTAGGTTGTTTGTGTCCATATTGAACTTACATATGTATACCTCCTTTATGGATATTATCTTTTCTAAATATTCCTTTACCTTCTCCTTAACTTCATTGGTTATCACCTCTTTTAGAGCTATGATCTTCTCAGTTTAAACCTCCTCCCATGGGGACTTCTAATTGTTCATTCATGCTTGTGCTAATCTTGATGACTTGTCCCTCTCCCACATGGGTACTATGAAAGGTGAATATATCTCCATAATTGTCTTGTTGTCTAGGATCTATCTAATTAGACATGTAATAATGATCCCTTTGGGTCCCCTAGGTTTATATTCCTTTGGTCCCTCCTCCTTAGTCCTATTTCTTACTAGTGACATCATGTTATTGGTGCACATGTAAGGGTGGCTTTCTAGCCCTATTTGTTGCCCTCTCTAATTGATGTATCTAATGTATATTGGAGAGAGGATATCCTCTATTTGGATGTGGATCCCAAAACTTCTTGGGTGCCCACTATAACCTGTGGAGCCCTTCCATCTTGCATCAATGATTACATAACATTATCATCAAATGTATTGAACTAAACTAATGGAAATACTAGTGTCCAATATATTATAGGTGATGGTATAATATCCCTAGTATCTAATGGTGTAGGATGTACATCAAAAGATGAACCTATGATTTTCATACACCTTTTACATATGCCCATGTCTTAGCTTAAATCTTATTGGGTCATGTGTTATGTTTGAATCATATTGGTCAATACATCACAAAATGCTTCTTGATCTAGATTTATAGTAGATATATATGACCTATCCCCTATGCTCATCAATCATGGATACGGTACCAATCATGGTACAATAGTGCAAGTAGTCCCTATTCCTAGGTAATTTCCCTGTGTACTCCTCTCTAGCTCTCCTTCATGCCCAAATATAATTGATATAGGAGAGAAGTTAAGATATTATTCATGAGTTTGTAATAATACACAAAGGTGAGTAGGAGAAGGATCCCTATGTGTATTAGAAATGATATCTAGTTCATATGATAGATGCAATCTAGCTTAATCATCCATTATGGTAGAACCCTGAAGGTTTTAGCAAAATATTTAATACATAAATAAATAAAACAACATCTAAATTAAAAGAATCACTTTTCATGCAAAATAGCAGGAAAAATGATTCTTTTAATTTAGATGTTATTAAAAGAATAGCAAGAATAGTAGAATCACTTTTCTTTGAGGCCTCTGCGTAGCAGGTTGAGGGGGTGAAATTTTCTAGCATCAGGTTGTTCTGTCAGTGCCCACAGTAGGGCTCAATATCCTCTTTGAGTGGCTCCCTTTATTTAGTTATTTTGTTTATTCACTCTTTGAGGGACTGGTTTTATTTTTGACCTTAGGTCTCTACGATGTTGATTGTTTGGGTGGCCTTGCACCCCGAGCTGTGATTTTTCCAGCTCCTTTTTATTGTAACCTATCTTATTTTTTTATTGAATATAATTGTTAGTTCCAATGAAAGAATCACTTTTGATAGAATCACTATCGCATTGGTACGGGGGTCCCACTAGTGGGTTTCAAATAAATATTATATTATTTCATCATTGATACCTTCAAATGAATTATTGGAAAATGATTTATATATACCCTAACCCTATCCCTATGTCCTTTCAATATAATGGTTCATAATAATTAACATATTAATTATTTTAACTATCCTATCCTTAATATAATAATTAATTATTATAGCTATCCTAAAACTACTACTATTATTAATATAATAATTAATGATATTATTATATTAATACATAAATAAATTATTATAATAATACATAAATAGAGTTAGGATGTGAAATTCTAACATGTCACTACTCCTGTAAATAGCTTTGTCCTCAACCCTCCTGTAAATAGCTTTGTCCTCAAAAAAATTGTTACAATAAAATGAATAACTTCTTTTTTTATTTTCGGAGATCCATCTTCCACTCATATGTTCGATAACTTTGATTTTTGAATCATCTAGAGCCAGATCATAGAATAGCACGTCTTCCACTAGGCATGTTGGATTAAGCATGGCTTTGGCTCCCTGTATTTAATTTGAATCATATAACATGCTTTCATAATATATTTCAATACACTAAGCATATTATTGCATGTAAATTGCCTTCATAATGTTTATGACGGAATATTTAATTCCACCTATTCCACTTTTGACACATAGGTTGGACGATGATTTAATGTTGTGAGCCATGTTGATGTGGATATTATGGATGATATTACCAACTCACATGGCGCTTTGGGTTTGTGAAGCAGTGACACATGTTCCTGAGTGATTGGAGGGATATTAAGGTTACAAATTAATAAATTTTTTACACCCCTAAAAATAAACATCAAAGGTTTTCGTTAGCTGTTTGTGAGCCTCCTCGGTAGTGCCATACTCCTCAACGAGTTTTTCAACATGGGACAACTCACAGTCAATCAATGTTATTCGTTAAAAGACAAGGCCTAAAGTCGCGTTTGTGGATAAAATTCGCAAGTGGTTAGTGGTTATTTGTGTAAGTACTGCGAGGCCTATGATTTCATGCTTTTGGTTACACCATTCCTCTACTCGAAGTCTAGAACGCATGCTTTCATAACTTTCTTTATATCTTTGCCTGCAAGCCCGATAATTTAAGAGAACAAATGTGAATATGATAAAAGAGGCCAAAGGTCAGCATTCAAAATACAATTCATCTCCAAATGTGAATATGATAAAAGAGGCCAACGGTCAGCATTCAAAATACAATTCATCTCCGTGCTTGTATGCTACGATCAGGGATGGAATTTCAAAAAAAATATGAATTTTTATGACAGTTAAAATTTTTTATTGACTTTTAGATTACTGTTAAAAAATTTATTTGTCTTTCAATTTTTTTTAAATATAATAACGACTTCATATTTTATATTCATAAAATTAACAATCATACTAATAATCATGGAATCACAATCTAAAATCCGGTAAAAAAACACAATTAAATAGTCACTACATTTCTCCATTCCACCAACACATAACAAAATCAAAGAAAATATCAATTAGCTGTAAATTTAAGAAAAAATTCACCTTTAAAGTTGTGCGATTGTGAAAAATGAAACACTTATACAAAGACCGGGGGCAGATCTAATCTTTTTTTCTTTGTTTGTAACTATCAAACTGGATGAACGCTACATTAAAACTAATATTTTTTATTTGTTTGTAACTGTGAAACTGACTGAACCAAATAGAACCAAATCAAACAATTTGTAAATGAATTAATAGTAAGGAATGCCATAAATAAATGGTGAACCAATATTTACAATTACACATTATAAAATAAATTAATGCAATTATTATTTCAACTAGTAAACCGCCCCACCCATTTGTTTATTTGTTTTAATTTTTCCCCTTTTCTCTGATCATGAACTTGTTCAAGTTGTAAAAGACACGAAGAGTTTTACACCCTTAAACAACACGCCAAATTTAATCTGGCGATATTCCTTTAAAAATACCTCATAACATTTACTCACCCCGCCTGCGTTAATGCAATTCTTGTCCCCACTGGCAATCCACGTGAATTTTTCGTTAATGACCCACATGTCTCAAAAACAAAGCAACCCACTAAATACACATCAATCTCACACTTAAGCATGCATACGTTACAAAAGTAACCCATCCTTCTATTATAAGAAAGGGAATTAATATAAATTATTATTGGTTGTCTTTAATGGGTTATGCACCGATATGGTGTATTGTAATGATGTATTGCAGCTTGTCAGAGCACTACACGATATGGTGTATTGTAATGATGTATTGCAGCTTATCAGAGCATTACCTATTACCTCTCCCAAGTTACCACTGACCACTTATCCATGGAAATGGTGTATTGTAATGATGTATTGCAGCTTATCAGAGCATTACCTATTACCTCTCCCAAGTTACCACTGACCACTTATCCATGGAAATGGTGTATTGTAATGATGTATTGCAGCTTATCAGAGCATTACCTATTACCTCTCCCAAGTTACCACTGACCACTTATCCATGGAAATGGTGTATTGTAATGATGTATTGCAGCTTATCAGAGCATTACCTATTACCTCTCCCAAGTTACCACTGACCACTTATCCATGGAAAGTGGAAATGTAAAAATAAATTTAATGTCTGCTACGTAATACATTTACATTTATATATCGTATATTTAATTAATGCACATACTTAAATATAAGTAAATTTTACGGTTTTTGAATATATCTACTTACGGTTTATAAAAGAAATATCAAATAAAATCTATATTTGATACGGGAAATGCAACTTTGACTAGCAAAAGTACATTAAATGTTTCACTTATTTGGCTTCTTACTTCTATCACTTTGGTTATTCTTTCTTCCCTATCTCACGTCTCTATTAAATTTAAATAAAAAAAAAGACGGTCGAAGTTATAAAACCATAAAAAGAAGCACACGCAGTTGACCATCCCTTCTACTGCACGCTTGGATGCTGATGATGGTAAAACATCTAATTCAGCTTACGTAGAGACAATCATCTAGTTTTTTTGCGTTTGAGTGGGTAAGGCTCCAAGTTTTAGAGGGAAATTTGACTTACGCAACATGCCTAATTGATATCCAACATCCCTTATTAGTGACAGCGGAAAGGTTTGACAATATATATTGTTTAAAGCTCAGCTATCGAGGAAAATTCTCTTTCACAGCATGATCTGTTGCGATCATTATAGCCTGTGATTATACCGATAATCTGGGACCTGCTAACATTAAAAATATTTTTGTGTCACCTCTAGAAAGTAAGTTTGGTAGATTCGATTGACAGTCCATTATGGATCTAAGCATGCAGGTGGCCTCACCATTGAGACATCAGGATGAATTGCGTTGAGAAGTGAGGAACTGCCTGGAAAGAATAAATTTAAGAGGGGAGGATGGAAAATTATGCCTTAGAAGATCAGATCCTATTTTTTATGTGGATGGTTGGGTTTGTTGTTTATCATTTTTATCTTGTTTTTGAGTTGAAGATATTGTTACTGTGGTGCCCTAATTTGGCAGGAAACGAGAGCTATGCAAATCTAGCGACAATCTGCAAAATGGTGGTGTTTTTGACCTCTCAGTTTCACATGGATGAGATATCAGCTACAAAAATTACTACCGTATGGGGCGGGATCAACTATCTAGTGCCCATAATAGGTGCTTTGTTATACTCACTTGTAGTAAGGGAAACCATCAGGAAGGAGTGTTGTCTTCATGAAGCAACGCAACAGGTCGGAGTTAAGCCTTGTAAGTTGAAATCGTATGTAGTATCTTTTGATCAAGAGACATTGCAGAGATATACAACGATGAGGTCAAAGGAAGGTATCAGTATAATTGAAAGACATTCTGAAGCATTGTTTGGAAGGCCTGTTCAGATTTTGTCTGGTCCAGTGGCAGCTTCAAATGATGAAATTATCCGGATAAGCTTTTCAGGTTTAATTAGCTTGTTCTTAGAGGCTGTTACTTTTGGTAACTTTCTTTGGGATGTTGAAAGCCATGTGGATTCCATATACCATTTTGTGACGGATTAGACTGGTGTTTAATTTTGCAACACAAATCGTAAGCATGAGGATGATGATTATCCGTAACCTTTTTTTTTAAGATTTAATTTTTACCTTGAAATTGAAATCGTACTCTCTGCAAGATGATTAAAATATTGATACTTCTTCAAGAACATCACAAGCATAACAAAATAGGAGACATTGGAATTTTTAGGAAGAGAATTGTTATCATCACTACGCACCAAGGGAGAGTTTACGTTCAACTTGGATGCATACACAGATAGATCACAACTACATACGCATGGAGGAATATTTGTTAGATGTTACAATTCTGGCAGAATAAGTTATCTTCAGATCCATAGTTAAATTCTACACTAGGCATGCGTTTGACCAGTAAGGTAGCCTCCAGCGCATATTCATTACAAGAAAGATTTGTAAGACAGCATAACGGTCACCGGAGCTCATTGGAGAACTGTGCAAGATATCCATGTGGCTGCGTCAACCAAAGCCGAGTGAGGAAGGAGGTGCAGGAGGTGGTTGGAGAACAACTTTACCATTTTTTAGTAGTAACGGATCTAATTTCCCCACATTGTAGATGTGCAATATGTACCACATGGAAATCTATGGCTACGGAAAAAAAATTCTAGGGTTAGGAGCAACTTCTTCACTTGCAATTTCCTCCCCTATTTCTTCCTTAATGGTTTGAGTTTCTTCACTTGCATCTTCTTTCGCTTGGATTTTTATAAAATACTCAAAACCACTACAAATACGGTCAAAAAGAATTTCCATGCTTTTATTATAATATGGTTCATTCCATCTTATTCCACATTGAGCATTTAATTTGTCTTCCGCTTGGGTCAATAATGCATCATGGTATAGGGTTTGAACTTCATCACCTCCATTTTAATTTCCTCTTTTAATCCATTGATGAAGCAATATATGAGAAATGCTTCATCCAACCCTGTGTTGAGTTTGGTGATATCCTTAAACCGAGTTTCATATTCACGCATGAAAGTGTTTTGACGAAGAACCCTAAGCAATTCCCACATGGCTAGATCTCACATGGCTCTGATACCAAATGGCTGAAGGTTCTAGCAAAATATTTAATAAATGAATAAATAAAATAACATCTAAATTAAAAGAATCACTTTTGATAGAATCACTGTTGCATTGGTACAGGGGTCCCTCCAATGGGTTTCAAATAAATATTATATTATTTCATCATGGATGCCTTCAAATGAATGATTGGACAATGATACGGTTCATAATATTTAATATATTAATTATTATGACTATCCTATCCCTATTATAATAATTAATTATTATAGCTATTTGAAAGCTACTATTATTATTAATATAATAATTAATGATATTAATAATAATAATAGATAAATAAAGTTAGGATGTGGGATCCTAACACATTGTATATAAATCCTCCCCTTCTCAATCATCTCCTCGACTATCATGAGCCAAGTCTCCTCCATATTAGCGATCCATAGGATCTACCCTATCACTGATAACCTGGTAATGAAGTATACATCCTCCAAGTTCATGGTGATCTCTGTCTACTCATATAGAGAAGGATGTCATAAGAAGGTATTGGTCATCATGTTTTAGAAAATATAAACTTATAATAGAGACTACTATGTGGATATATGTATGACTTATCCAATAGAATGTCCAACCCAATCTCTATTAATAGGCCCTATGCCTATATGGTCATGCATTGCTTGAGCCACCCCTACATCCATAGTGGCTTCCTCTTCCTCTAGAGGTGATCATATTATGCCCTCCTATTGCTACCTACATTATTAGCCCCATTGGTATAGGCCTCTACATTATATCTACCTTGGTCGCATCCTCATATTTGGCAACTCACATGTATGATCTCCCCTTGTTGTCCATTCCCAGAGAAAGCTTGATCATAAAAATTACATAACTACTTTTGTTAGTTTTTGCTAGGATTATTGGTTGGGGCCAAGATCACCTCTATTTTAGTAGGACTATGCTTGCCTATTTTTGGCATGCAACCAAGGTTGTTGCTTTTGTATGTGATTATTACTTTTAACTAGGATCAACATATTTTTTATATTTGACCAAGACCATCAATTTGGATCATGATCACCACTTTTAAAAATGTAGTGATCTTGGTTGACCTTAATTTTTAGGTCTTCTAGGGTACTTTTGGGTCATTTTGACTACCCTATATGGACCCCACCACCTATGTGACATGGAGGTCCTTATGGTGCTTTGCAGACTATCTTAGCTATTTTCTAGCTCATCTAACTAATTGTTTGTTCATTTAGTTTGTTTTCTATTTTTTATAGACATAATTGAAGAAAAATGTAAGAGCGAGCTAGATAGCCTACCTATCAATTATCGTCCCCACATTTGATTTCCATAGATCATATCTACACTTAAATTAAAGGTGGTACTAACACATGGTGGTCATTAAAAGAATTAGAGTGTGTGTGAAAATAAAATTCAAAATTTTACCCCGTTATATATATTTAAAAAATTACTGCAAAAAAGGCTTTCTATAGGGGTAGTAACTTTTAGGGTTTTATCTCACTATAAACTCATTTGTGCACTTTGCTTTTATTTATTTCACATCCAATTAGCAATTTAAGTGTTATGAGTGTTTATACAAGTAAAATCCCTTTCAAGTCATAGGGGCAATCAAAAATTATTTTGATTGGGACAAAATTTCTACTTTTTTGGCTATATATTCCTTTATTTTTACTTTTTTGGCTATATGTTTTCACTTTTTTTGTAGTTTATTTCAAGAGAATATTTTGCTAATACAATAGAATCAAACTAGGAAAATTTTTATTTTTATTGTTGAATTGTTTTGTTGCTTTAGTTATTGCATATTACAATTTTTTTAGTTTTCCTTATGGAGTCCTAATTTCCTATACTTCTTTATATCTCCCATAGTCCCTAGGAAGATGTAATATGTATTTTTAAAAGGAGCACTAACAACTAACTTTACAGGTGGTGGAGAGTCATGTCCTACTACAAATGGGATGGGGATGGACTAAGCCTATTAGTCCTTGGGTAGGACCATGATGATCCTCATTGGTTGATGGTTTTGATTCTCTTTCTTCATTTACTTGTCATATTTTTTTATCTTTCCTTTCTTTTTTTGCTTGTTAAATTTTTCGAAACTCTAAAATATGGATAGTCATAATTAAGGGGCATATTTACATGTGTTCCCAAACATATGCATTCTAAATATCAATGGTGTTGTGATTGCAAATTTAAGTTATGATCATGGTCATTGATTGAATTTTAGTATTTTCAATATATGATCACCATCCTAACATATTTATATACCTTGGGTTAAGATGACATGTCATTTGGGCCAATGGTTATGATTTTATAGCATTGATAAGTGTGTAATCTAGCCATCGCACTCAAGAGGAAAAATTATCATCCTGATCTACTATAAATAAATATTTCATATTCTCATTTATTCACCATACATATAGTTACTATAATAGCATATCCTTGATCAATCATTGCCACTACTAACTGTACTTTCAACTTACATTTACTACATTTGTTGTTACCATAGAATGCAAAAGTTATTGCTCTATTTCTCTATTTTGTCCTTGTAGGTATAACCTAATCCATTGATAATTGGTTCTATACCTTCCATAGAGGAGGAATTGATGCCCCAACCAATACTTGTAGTCAAAGATCAGATTTGTTGCTTGAGGATATGTTTCTAAGGTAGTTCTTGTTGTGATTCTCTCTTTTTTATATAGTGGAGATATTACAAATAGGATAAAATGGAAGTGAGTTATTTCTTATGCTTATTGGTGGATGTTATGGTCCTTGATGCCCTAGGTCAACAAGTATTTTACTTACTACATTAGGATTAAGCATAGCTTATGATTTTTATGGATGATCTTAGTGTAATATGTTCTTGAATGTTTTTTTTTTTTTTAAAGCGAAAAACCCCTTGAAGAGCTGCCTTGGTCTAAGAGACCATGAACAGGGGGTTCACCCGGGGGTCGCACCCAGCCCTGCCTGCACCAACATTATCAATTGGATTTTGGATACCCAATTCAGCTTTTTGGTAGGGTGGAGATTCGAACCTGGGACCTCCCTTGGAGGATTGCCCTCTCCTCTCCAACTCACCTACAACACCTCGGTATATGTTCTTGAATGTTATCTCTTAAATTATTCTTAGATTAGGATAGTTTTAGATTATTTACTAAATGATTATTGCTTTGTTATCTTTGTTTAGATATTTTTGATATATATTAGAGTATTTCATATAAGTTTATAAGATATTTTCCTTTTATTGCAAGTAGGTTTGTCTAGTCCTATGGAATTAGCCTTTTTTCCACTCTCCTATACGTAAAATTGTTAGGATAATTATGAAATCTATGACTACTATTGCTACTAAAGGGGAATCACCATGGGTATCCTTCTTGAGGAAAGGTATTTAAGCCCTTAGATATGGAATCTCTAAAAGTATATCTAGAGTGATACCAATGCTTTCTCACATTAAACCCACCTAGGTAGTTTCACTTGGAAATATGTGTAAATGTGTTACACCCTTCAAGGTAGTAGGCCTTTACAAGTCCATATATCATTGAATAGGTAATCACAAGCTCTAAGGAAATCGGTTAACCTTTACTCAATCATTTTAAATGTGGTTAATTCATTAAATTTTATGGGTTAACCAAGTCCATTGTCATGCTAGTAGAAAAAGAACCATGAATTGAATAAAATATATACAAGTGCTCTAATAATAAATAAGAATATTTTGCAATGATATTTATATAAGATATTTAGAAAAATTGTGTGCTTCCTCTATTCAACCATATACTCAATTAATATACATTATAATACATATACAAATACAATAAATTATGAAACAATGATACATAAAACCAAATGGTTCAGCTTTTAAATTGGTTGATGGTCTAGTTTTTCTTAATAGTTAGCATTTCAATTGGAACTATGGTTGGGATGGTGTTATGTACATTGATATCCAAGGCTAGTGCTAATTCCAAGGTTGGGGTTATAGATATATGATTTGGAATCATAGTACTTTGGTTCTTGGATTAAGTGGAAATATTGGTGCTAAGGATATAAAGCCAAGTGTAAGAAGTGGAAAGTAGATCTAGCAATTGTTATTAAGTAATGCTAGGATCTATTTTAGATTAATAATCCCTATTTGGAAAGCAATAGGTCCCTTTGATTCTAATATTAAGATCAAGTGATGGAATGTCTGCTCAATCTAACTGTGAGTTAGCTATTTTTGCTTATGAACAAGTTGACCTACTTGAAAATTCAAAAAGGAGTATTATTCTAATCCTTGTGTTCTTGACATGTTTTTCCATAATTTAATTTGTGGCTATTGGAAAGGATCAATCAAGATTCAATTTTGAGTGATTTAACTACTCTATAACATCTAAAGTATACAACAAATGAGGATAGTATGGGTGTAGAGGTTCTAGATTAAAGACTAGATGAAGGCCTAATTATGGAGGTCAATATTTCTCAAGTAGATTATCTCCTACCTACTTGGTAATGGTATATGTTCCATACTATTGGACATTTTGAGTCAGAGTTGTCATTGATGTCAAGGAACGAAGTTGTCATTGATGTCAAGGAATAAGCTACCGTTGATGTCAAAAGGTCAAAAGGAACAATGCAAAGGTTAATGGCAAAAGAGCTTCATAATATTTATTTTTAATATTATGTGAAGCATAAGTAAAAGGTTTTTTATTAAAACCATGTGGGCAAAAATAAAGGTGTTTATAAAGACCCAAGGAGGCCTTTTTAATTCCAATTTAAAAAGCCAAGGAAGAAGAATTAAATATTTAATTTATAAATATTTAAATTCAAATGAATTTAAATTTTATAAATAAATATTAATTTATTTACTTAGGGCTCAACCCTAAAGTCATAGCACCGACGTACGAAGTCGAACACCATCGTCGACGCATTGGAGGAAACCAAAGGCAATATAAATATTGCCTCACCTAAGGCAAAATAAGAGAAAGTAATTCAAATTCCGAATCGTGAGATATTCGCTGCAGTTTTGTGGAAGGAAGAAGAGGAGATAGTGCGCTGACATCATCCAAAATTTTGGGTGGTTTCAAAAGGACAAGCGAATCACCATTAACCACCATACGGTGGCTAGTGTAGTTGGCAGTGCTTGGTATTAGTGGTGGAGAGGTCACGGGTTCGAAACCTGGTGGCGACAGGCAGATAGCTTTTTCGCGTTCGCTTTTGTGGCGCCAACGGGAGGTTATTAAGCACGCAGGTGCTTAATCTCCCACGTGAGTGCTTAGCTCATGTGGCATCCAATGTCGTGGCTAAGGCGCTAAGGGGAGGAGGCATCTTGGGTTCGAATCCCACAAAGGGGCAAGGTATTAATTTTTTTTATTAATATGCATTGCCTAAGGTTGTGTGAGAATATTAGGAGGGATAAGGTGTTGATTAAAAATGGATTATTTACTTTTAAGCTAGAGTGATTTTTGGGCATGATAAAAGGTAGTTTTTGATAAAGTAAAATTAAGGTAATTAATTTTTATCTTAGAAGAATAAATTGCATTATTTTATAAAGTATTTTATTTGATAAGTGCAATTTGAGAAAGGAGTTATAAGTAGTAATTGAGTTATATTTTATTAAAGAGTTTTTGATAAAAATTATGATGTTGGAATTTATTATTGAGATGGAGCAATAAGGTGTATTTGGGATTTGAGTTATCATTGTATTTTGTGAAAAGTGTTTGGGTGATAATTCTTGTCATCTAACCCTTTGTACTTGGCAAAGAAAGTTGTGATATTTGATCTAAGTTTTGAAGGTCATCCTACATCAAAGAAAAAGGTATGGGCATATTCTTCTTTGGTTGAGTTGATTGGTTGGTTTTCTGAAAAACAAATTTGGAGTGAAAAAGACTTAATTAGGTGTCCTTGTTGAGTTGTTGAGCTATACGTGAAGATTGTTTTATAAGAACTGTTGAGTGTGCTTTAATGCTTCAAGGTTTTTTGGAAGTTGAGTTTTTGAGCTATATGTGAAGATTGTTTTATAAGCATTGTTGAGTGTGCTTTAATGCTTCAAGGTTTTCTGGAATAAAGAGTTGTTGATAAAACCTTGTTTGATAAGCATTGTTGTTGAAGCCATTGATTGAGTGAAGAACTTGAACTAGAGTTTGCAAAGATCATGAGTATCATTGTTATGTGAGGTTGATAGATAAGCATTGTTGGAAACATTTTGAGTGAGTGTTGATATGATTGCACTAGGGTTGTGAGTAAGGATTATCTCATTGAGTGATTGATTGAGTAAAATTATTTGAGCCTAGTCAAGTGGATGTGTGAAGTGATAGCTCAAGTTCTATAAAATAAATTATTCTATATTTTGAATTGAGTTGAGAAAGTGATTGAGAGTCTTGTGAGTGTGAAGCATATTGAGTCTCTAACAATTCTCTATATGTTTCTAAGAGAGTGATTGAAAGTGATTGAGTATTGAGGTGAATATGAAGCATATTGAGTCTCTAATAATTCTCTATATGTTTCTAAAAGAGTAATTGAGTATTGAAGTAAATGTGAAGCATATTGAGTCTTTAAAAATTCTCTTTATGTTTCTATGAGATTGGACAAGTTCTAGTGTGGACTTGTTGAGCAGATTTGAGGTAAGTCTTTGAGAAGACTTGTGGATAGATTTGTGTGAGCTTTTATGGAAGATTATAATACAAATTGAGAGCAAATTTGGATAAGTCCTAGTGAGGATTTATTGAGCAGATTTGGAAAAATTCTAGTGAGGACTTGTAGAGCAGATTTGGACAAGTTCTAGAGAGAACTTATGGATAGATTAGTGTGAGATTTTGTGGAAGATTACAAGGTATATTTGAGACAAGTCTTTGAGAAGAATTGTGATCAAAGTTGATTGATTGATTTGTTCAAACCTTGAGTTAAGGTTTGGGGCAGATCCAGTAGAGTTGATTTGAGATTGAGTCAAGCTTTGAGTTAAGGCTTGAGGACAAAGATTGAGGACAAACTTGTGCTAGATCGAAGGATTGTGTTTAGTACATATTTGAGGATAGAGTTTGGTGTAGATTTGAGGATAGGTTTGTACCAGACCAGAGACAAATATTGAGGATAGATTTGTGCTAGATCAAAGGATTGTGTTTAGTGTAGATTTGAGATAGAGCTTTGGAGGTGACAGAGTTGAGGACAGATATCTCTAGCCAGAGCAGGGAGGACATGTGTCTTATGTGGATAAATTTCCACTTGCTAAGGGTAGTGGAGGCAGAGGTCTTCTAGAGGATCATCAGCCAGAGCAGAGTTAGGAGATTGATGTCTCCTGTGGATAGAGATCCACTAACTTGATTAGGGGATTGGTGTCTCCTTTAAAAGAGGTCCATAAACATTGTAATAGGGAAAGGATTCCCAAGAGATTGATTGAGAAAATTTTAGTGAAATATTTTCTCCGTAGAGTAGCCCACATTGGGTGAACCATGTTAAATTGGTGTCTCTATTGTGTGTGATGATTTGTGTATTGCTTTGGTTATTGTTATTGATATTTCCATTGATTATATTGGATAATAATGTTTGGAAAAGAAAAGTAAAAAGTGGTCTTATACTGGTCTTATCTTCAGCATGGGCCCCATATGGTGTTACTGTTCAACCGGTACAAAGTCTTACCAAAGATCTTTTTCTTTTTTATTTTGCTAACCCTACACATGTCACAACTCTTTATCAACATTATCCTTGATATTTATAGAGCTCTTTGCTCATTCTCTCATCATGGAACTATGCTTTTACTATATATATGGATAAACTCCCTAAAATTTTTGTCTAAGTGTATTTCCCCGATCTTGTCCTCCCTTTGTGGGTTGGTTTAGACCAAATTCTCAGTGTGCTTAGGTGTGTGGTTCTCATTGAACCTGAAAATTTTCAATGCCCATCTGACCTAGCAGGTATGTGTAGAGGTAGATTTGTTAAAGTATCTACCTGATTCCATCACCATTCAAGTGGGAGAGACCACCATTTCTCAGCAAGTGGTTTACATTAATCTCCCAAACACCTATTTTTGTTGCCAAGCAACTTATCATAAGGTGAAGGATTATCTGCATACGTCACATCCCAAGCTGAAGTCTACTTCCATGCCCACGCCTGGGGAAACCTAAGGCAGATGGTTGGACCACTATGGGCCATTGTAAAAATTTGTGTTCTCATGGTGTTCCTACTCCATAGATGATAATTTTTTCTTATTCATAGACGATAGTTGTCACACACCCGCAACCTTTAGTTCCACAACCAACGACTTTTTCTAATCCACAGTTGGAGGTTGACACAAGCTCAATGCCTTCACTTCCAAAGATAACTATTTTTCCTATTCCACACTTCTCACCCATGAAGGATACAATACCAGATATAGAGCCATCATCGATGGATTTGGCGATTTCTACGAAGGAAGCAAAATCTAAGGATCCTTCCCCTTTTGTGCAGGTTTGGTGTTCCTATAATCCTCGACTAGGGAAGCAGATGAGGATAGTCTACCTAAAAATTGATTCCATCCATCCGAACTTCGGTGGAAAAGTGCCAAACCAAACAATTTCAATAGCTTTGGGGCATTGCAATTGCTTGAATAGAAGCAAGACAATGGAGTCTCAACGGAGTAGCCAGTTTTTACATTTAATACCTACGATCATAAGTCTACTTGGAAAGATTTACTTACATGAGTGCCTAAAGGAATCAACCACTCTACGAGTTAGATCTCTCCAGAGTTACAATTTTACAATTTAGGGCTTTTTTGCTCTAGTATATTTTCAGTTTCTCAATTCTGCAATATAAGCAAAAGACCTCTTGGTGATCTATTCATGATTTTTTTCCCCATTTTATTAGGCCCTTTTGGCCTTGGTTTAGTTTCTTGCATAGGCTTTGGGGTGTGCTTCCATACCACCCACTTTTTTTTTGTGAATTTGTACTCTTATTATTTTTAATAAGATAAAGTCACTTTCAACAAAAATTACCTCAGTAAATAAAAATTAAGCACCACAATAATAAAAGTTATCTAGCCACTAGCGGCAAATGCTAGGTAAAAAAATTGCCTCATCTGAAAAGCTCGGGTAGATCACAAACAAGAGATATAACAATGAGCTTAAGTGTAAAAAGTGCATAATGTCAAAGTTTAAAAAAAAAACTTAAGTATAAGAAAATTATCAAATGCGGGATACCAAAAGTTTTTGGTAATGACGTCAACAATGGCTTTTTAAAAAACCTGACCCGCTAAAAAAAAAAGGCTAAGTATAAGAAAATTTTCAAATGCCTGATATCAAACCCAGTTCAGTATAAGAAAATTGTATCAAATGACTTATGCCAAAATCCGACAGCTTGTGGAAACAAAAAACAATCTATATGAAAAATGTAAAAAGACATTAAAAACTTAATGTCAACATAAAAAACATGAAAAAATGGTTTAATAAGAAACAAAAAAAATATTGATTTGAAGGTTGACAAGCTTACACTTAAGTAGGATGAAAATCAAGCTAAGCTAAGTATGCAAGTCAAATTCGACTCATTATGAGGCAACCTGTATGAGTTCATTAATGTGAAAGATATTCTTTGATATTGAACATTGTCCATTCAAGTAAATGGGCATCACTTAAAGAAGATTGATACCTCGATTGATTTTATATATGTGAATTTGTATTTTTTCATTTTTATCTTAAAAAATAAATAATAATAAAAATAATGAAAAACATAAAGTATGAAAATTTTCATCCTACCTAACTGAAGATTCCAAATTTCCCAAAATTTTCTGTGTGCTTTTCCACATGGAAAAGACAATCTTCTTCAAAGATGACAAAACAAATACACATTCAAAATCTTTGGAATTCTTGCCAAGTCGTGGGTTCACTATTCTGTGACTCATGAATTCAATTTTGGTTACATAAAAGTTGATTACTAACCATATTATTTTTAGTAAAGGTAGATTTCAAATAAAAATATTATTTTAGTAAAGGGTAGAGTTCAAATAAAAGGTTGTTCTTATCAAATCTATTCTTCTTAGTGTGAAGGAGCCATGTTCGTTTAGGATTCGTGTCATCATTATCAGTCTGATAAGCATTTTGAAGATTCAGATCAAATTATTACTTTTACCAGATTAGATTATTACTTTTGCAAACAGGCTGACCCCTGAAGTTTGAAGTTGGATGTCTTCTTGGTAAGTACCTGGTCAAATAAACACTTACCAGTCCACCTAACCCTGGGGACCTTTTAAGTTTATACATATTTTTATAAAAGATCTTGTCATGAAATTTGAATTTTCTGCATCTTAAAAAAACAAAACCCATATCATTACAATAAACTTGCATCTACTCAATTGTTGATACTCTTTGTTGATATGGAAGTAGTGATGTCATGCCTACATCGTATAAAGCTACTTAAAATTAGAGAGGTTGGACAGGCTTTAAATGCTTGAGTCAAGGGTTCGTTGCACAGTTGCACTCATCAAGGCTCGTAATGCATTGGAACTTTCTTCACAATAATTTTGTCGAAGAGACTTACTGCCAATGTCGTTAATATGGTGCTGGTTGTAACGATTATGATCATTATAATCAGCATGTATTTAACATTGACAATTTGCACTTCAATCTTGAAGCCTTGCGCAAATCCGAGCAGTGGAGAGACTGCAACTCAATGAATCCGCTCATGCAAAATTGAAGAACCAAGCGGGAGTTTGAGTGTTTTTTTATATCTCTGCCTGATTTATCCATATTCCTCACCCAAACAAAAGACTCTATTTTCTGCGTACTCTTTAAAGGCTAACTGAGAGCATTCCAGCCTTGAGCATGTGGTGCAGAATTGACATTTTGGTGTCGATGGAAAACCAGCCAAGAAGAAAATCATCACTAAGGCACAGGAAGGGGCGAGCAACAGCGGCAGCGGGTGGTCCTATGCAGAGCCGCCCTCGAAAGCATGGGTTTAACTACTTACTACAGCGAAAAGACCTCTGATCCAATCTCTCAGCTACGGCAGTGTCTTTCTTCGTTGCCCACCTTTCTGGAAGTAAGAACACACTTATTTCCAACCAGCAGTTTATTTACATTCACTTGCATATCGATCAATTTCATTGGCATTGTTGAAGTTCTTTTGATCTGTTACATCGTATACGACAATAATTATCCCAAATTTGTAGCTTAATCATCTTTCCATCTTGTTTTACTCTCCGGATTTTAAAATGCCCTCCGATGGTGCTGATGTAGCTCTCCAAGTAGGAATCATTTGCAAATCTGGGCAGCAGACACGAATTTCCAAACCCCAAATCTCCAAGCAATAGAAGCTTGAACAAATAATCATATTCGATAGCCATGGGGAAACAGTAGTTTTTGAGGGCTCGCGATCGGATTTGCAACGGCAAGGGATTCTGCAATGGCCAAAAAAAAATGATCAGAAGTCGATTTTTCAGAATTTAACGATTTGAAGAGGACATAACATTGGCAAGTGTCTTCTGATACCAACGCCATATGCAGTGGCAGAGGAGATTCTTAATTTCACGGACAAAAATTACGGCAGTGTGCGGAGATTTTTTGTGCTGACGTTGAAGGACAACATATTCCCTCTGGAAGATGAGAAATACACCGTTACAGAGAACCACCAAAGAGGGTATTCACTTTGGAAAAGCGCTATCATTCATTCTCCATTCTTTTCGTGTGCTTTTTAGTTCTTCAATCTTCTTCAAAGGATTGCTTGCCTTTAATCATAACTAATAATAATAGTAATGGCATTTTTTTTAAAATAAGAATTTTAGGTAAACAGCACAAAATATGATGGAGACTATAATTAGCTAAAATAGTTGGAAGCCTACTTTGTTTCATGGCAGCTACCAATTCCACTATGTAAAATCAAAAAAAAGTTGGGTAAACTAAAATTTTATTTTTTTAAGATAATAATAATGACATGTTATTATAGGGTTAATGTTAGCGTAGATTAGTTGAAGTCCAAAATTAAATTTGTCCTATGTTATTGTACTTATGAAAATTCAATTGAGTATAAAGCAAGAAGAGGAAGAAGTCACCATTATGATAAAAAAACTAAAATTTAAAATCAAGGCTTTGTAGGATCGTAATTTTATTTTAAAGGTAATTTTTTTTTATTTTATTAATATTTCTTATACATATTCATTATAGAGATTGAATCCGGGTTACACTATCGATAATGCAAGTAGCATCTTGTCGGTAGACCACACTCACGGGGATTTATTTATGGTTAAAGAAGGGGGAAGAATAGTTAACTTGGTAACTATTTGAAGATTTATCAAATTAGAGGTCTTTGGTTCAACTATCTAACTCATGTTTTTGCTTTAAATCAAGTATTTTGAAAAGGTGAAATAAATATATATATATGAAGCATTAAGTAACTTTATTTTTATTTTTGTAAAAATGCATTTTTGGCTATGGTCGATACCTTTGTATACCACTCAAACACGTGCTTAGGCACACTAGTAGCATTCAATATCAACAACACCTTTGTCTCGCGCTTACAAGTAAAGTTATCATGTTGAGCTATTGTGTCTATAGCCTAACAAAGCTGCCATAATAACATCTAGGCATTGACCCTTTAAATCGTCGGGGAGATATAAGGATATCATTTTCTTGATACTTTCACTCCATAATCATACCCTATTTGTCACTATCGCTAGACATAAACCCTGAAATTGAGAAATTCCAAGTATATAGGGAAGTTACACCCACGTACAAGGATTTCTCTTTAAGTAGGTGTCATTGATAGGGCAAATCCCTTTCCGTACTGCCTTGGTACCTCATATTGTTCTCTTTCACATACCTTAAAGTCTCTCTCACGTACGGCCGCATATATCGAGAGGACTAGCTTCTTCCACGTACCAATGGGTATATAGGAAGGGCGGGTATATAGAAAGGTTCAATATTTCAGACTGATGGTATATTGAAAGGGGGACCATTTGGGAGTTATAAGGAACCCTCACCATGGTAGCATCAAAAGTTTTTCTTACAGAATCATAACTACTCAAAGGTTCAAACTTTGGACCTTGGAAGACTAAGATGAGAACCATCTTGGTAGTTGAGAAACTCTGGGACATTGTCACCGACACGATCATTCGACCTAAAGAGGATGAAGTTGTCCAATAGAAATTTGATGATGCAGATGCCAGAGCACTGATGATCATCACCCTTGCCACAGCAGATGTTATCCAACCACACATTTGTGAAGCACAAACATCCAAGGAGGCATGGGACACACTTTCTACCATCTATGAAGGGAAGAATGAATCAACAATACTTCACCTTCAATCTCAACTCCACACATTGAGAGTCCAAGATGGAGAAAGCATTGAGGTTTTTCTTTATCGAGTTGCAGAGTTGAAAGCCAAATTGAATGCCATGGGTGAAATAGTGGAAGATAAGCTCTTAGTACCCATCATACTTTGAGCTCTACCAGATTCATTTCGAGTGTTGATCACTTCCTTGCAAGTCTCAAATAGGAAGGTGTCCTTTGATGAGTTGGTGAATATGCTTCAACAGGAAGAAGCAACCAACAAGTTGAGGGATCAATTGACAAACAATGCACTCATTTCCAAGAAGTCTAGAAAAAAGAAGCCACAGAAGGGTCCTTCCCTCATCATCATCATAGAAACAACCTAAAAACAAAAGAGGTATTGCCATATCTGTGAAAAAGGACACAACACAAAGAGTTGTTGGTATAACTCTATGACTCAAGGAGATCAAGTCCGCAAACCTCATCAGAAAAGACATAATACAAACCACATCCCAAGCAAAAGCGACAACAAGGGCATGTTGTGCATGAAGAATCAGCTTCAGACTCAAAACAAGCACATAAGGTGCTAATGTCCAAGGCGATGACAAGACCAAAGGATGACATTTGGTATATTGATTCAGGTGCTAGCAAGCACATGACTAGGGATAAAGCATGGTTTGACTCATTACAAGCCAAAGATGGGAAACTAGTCACCATTGTCGATGATAAAACCTATCATGTCAAAGGAGTGGGAGATGTTCCTCTCAATCTTCCTAGAGGCAAATGCACCATTGAAAAGGTACTATATGTACCTAGATTGGCAAACAACTTATTGTCTGTACCACAAGTTCTGGATCGCAACATGGTGGTCGAATTCCGAGTTGTTGATGGCAACAAGAAGTGTTTTATCACAAAACATGGCAAGATTGTGGTAATAGGTTCCTACAAAAATGGCTTGTTTGCACTCGATGTCATATCATCTCCTAATGTCGCACTATCAACAACCACGACAAATGCTACCTCCCTTTGGCATAGGAGATATGGTCATCTAAGTTCTGGATACTTACTCTAGTTGAGTAAGCATCACATGGTGTTAGGTCTACCAAACCTTTCACCAACATTGCTAGTATGCTTAGGTTGTTTAGCAAGGAAGCAACACCAAGTACCTTTTGAGTTGAGCACTCACAGAGCCAAAGGACCATTGGATGTGATACACACCAATCTGTGCGGACCCATGCCAGCCAGTTTCGGTGGACGAAGGTACTTTCAGTTGTTTGTAGATGACTACTCAAGGAAGATGTGGGTGTATTTCTTGCAACTAAATTCAGACTCAATCTAATATTTCTAGTACTTCAAGATGCATGTAGAAATGGAAACTAGGCGTTCTATTCAAGTTCTCTACTCAAATCAAGGGGGAATATACATCCAACGACTTTTCAAGGTTTCTTGCATAGAATGGGATCAAGTGACAACTC
Organism: Wollemia nobilis; assembly: GCA_028583015.1. NCBI lineage: Eukaryota > Viridiplantae > Streptophyta > Pinopsida > Araucariales > Araucariaceae > Wollemia > Wollemia nobilis. The sequence continues at coordinate 6,019,062 of JAQPPZ010001417.1, read as the reverse complement.
ACTACAGCATACACTCCACAACAGAATGGGGTTGTTGAGAGAAGGAACCATTCCATCATGGAAATGGTTCATTGCATGCTCACAGGAGCCAATCTGGAGCAACAGTATTGGGCTGAAGCAGTCTCCATTGCAATGTATCTTCTAAATAGAGCACCCACAAAGGCACTACAAGGAGTTACACCTGAAGAAGCTTGGTCTAGGAGGAAGCCTTCCATTGCACATCTCAAAGTCTTCGGAAGCAAGGCATACATGCATGTGCCAAAGCAACAGAGGACCAAGTTGGATGCGAAGACCTTGTCATGCATATTTCTTGGGTATGATGATGAGTCAAAAGCCTATCGACTGATAGATCCAGTCACCAAGAAATTGCATATAAGTAGAGATGTGGTGTTTGATGAAGAATTTGAAACTAAGTCAAATACTAAGGATTCTAAGGAGTCTGAAGATGCCACATCTCCAATTGTGAGCATGGAGTTAGATGAGAAAGTTCATGAAGAAGTTCCAAAATTTGTTGATGAACCTATAGCAATTGCTCCATCACAACAAAGAAAGACTCCAAAATGGCTCACTAGTACCATTAGAGATGCTAAACTTGATGCACCTCCTAACCTCACTTCCACACAACCACGTACTCACAGTAGTACTCATCAAGAAGTAAATCTGGGCTTGATGGCTTCAGTGATGGAGAATTCAGAACCAGCATCAGTGAAGGACGCACTTAGTTCGCCACAATGGAAGGCAGCTATGGATGTAGAATATAAATCTCTGATGAAGAACAAAACATGGGATCTTGTTGATCTGCCAAAAGGAAAGAAGCCCATAGGCTGCAAGTGGGTCTTCAAAATCAAATACAAGGCAGATGGATCCATTGATAAGTATAAGGCATGACTCATTGCAAAGGGCTATGCACAAAAGGAAGGAATTGATTATGAAGAGACATTCGCACCCACAACGAAGATTAAAACCATCTATGTACTCTGTGCACTGGCAACACAATTCGGTTGGAAACTTCAGCAAATGGATGTCAAGAGTGCCTTCCTTAATGGTGATCTCGAAGAAGAGGTGTACATGACACAACCTGAAGGCTTTGTTGTCAATGGGCAACATCAAAAGGTTTGCAGACTAAACAAGTCATTGTATGGGTTGAAGCAGGCTCCCAGAGCCTGGTACATCAAAATTAATGATCACCTATTGCAGCATGGTTTCACTAGAAGTCCCTCTGATGCAAATCTCTATCTTAAGAAAGTTGGATCTGAGATAGTGATACTTGTGTTGTATGTTGATGATCTGGTCATCACTGGCAGCTCAGATGATCTGGTAAATGGTGTGAAGAATGACTTGAAAAAGTCATTTGACATGACAGATCTGGGACTTCTGCACTATTGTCTTGGCTTGGAGGTATGGCAAAGAAAGAATCACATTGTGGTCTCACAGACAAAGTATGCCAAGACACTACTTGAAAAATACCGAATGATAGACTGTAAACCTAAGGCAACACCAATGGAGCAAGGGTTACAACTGTCCCGATATGATAAGTCACCTCAGGTATCTGGTACTCTTTATCATCAGCTGATTGGGAGTCTCATATACCTGACAAATACCAGGCCTGATATCAACTTTGTTGTGAGTTATCTTTCGAGGTTCATGTAGGAACCTAAGGTGAGTCATTGGAAGGCAACAAAGAGGATACTGCATTATGTCCATGGTACAGTGGAATATGGCCTAGAGTATAAGAAGAATGATAAATTCTTTCTACAAGGATACACGGACTCAGATTATGTCGGATCTATAGATGATAGGAGGTCAACATCTGGATATGTGTTTCATCTAGGATCTGGACCTGTCTCATGGCACAGCAAGAAACATGTAGTGGCATTGTCATCCACAAAGGCAAAATATCGCGTTGCACGAGGAGTTGTGTGCAAAGCGATATGGTTACATATACTATCAAATATGGGTGTACCTAAAAATTGATCGACACTATTGAATTGCGACAATCAAGGTGTTCTAAAATTGGTCAAGAATCCAGTCTTTCATGAAAGAACAAAACACATTGAAGTTCAGTGTCACTTCATTCGAGAACAAGTTTAGAATCACCAGATTCAGCTCCAGTACATTCCCACCAAAGAACAACTTGCGGATATTTTCACAAAGGCACTTGCACATGTCAAATTTGAATTGTTTTGCAGCTCTCTTTGTATACCAAATAATGTAATAAGGGGGGATGTTAGGTAGTTATTACATTATTTAATATTGCTTGTTATTACACCTCATGGGAGGTTAGCTTGGTTGTAATGATCATTGGTTTGAATGATTATAACCAATCAACTTGTATTTAACATTAGATATAATAATTAAATTTCGATCAAACATGGTGATATAAGGTGACATCACTAAGGTAAATGTCAATTTGCTATATGTTGAAGGTCTCGGTGTGACAATGAATGACAAGCCCCATAAAATTAGATGTTTGTGGAGCCATGTGTTATAACTAGCATGATTTCGTGTCCAAGTGGTGAACCCGATGTGCAACATGGAAGGAAATTCCATAAGACAATTTATACCATAAAGAGACGATAGCTAAATGGTATGGGACTCCCTGCTTGAGACCAAGGTAGTATGAAGATCTGTTGAACGTGGAGGCTTACTCAATAAGAAACAAAAAAAGTGGTTGCCATGAACGTAGCACTAACACTACTACCAAGTTGGTAGAAGCTACCATTGATGACTTATGCCATCCAAAACACATGACTAAGGCCTGTAAAACACTCTATAAGTACCCCAAATCATTATATAATCTTCTAACCTACTCTACAAATTTTGAACACCATCAAGGTCCCTTGCCATAACAGGTTCTTACCATGTAAATAAAAATGAATTGTAACCCATTTGAGAGGTGGTCAAAAGAGGAAAGTTGACAATTTTAAAATTTTGAAAGGAATTTTTGAGAAAAACAAAGTCTAGGGTGCAATGATTCATTAAGCACAATAACTTGTGATTCACCACCACCAAGAGTGGCCTTTGATCTCAACCTACAATATTTAAAGGGAATTTCTACGAGTCCCAATGCCAGCAAATTATCAAAACCATCTAAATATTAAATCATGGATACCAAACTTGTCAATAATTAGAAGCAAAAAGTTGCCAAGTTGATTTGATGAATTGTTGTATCCAACTAGTTATCAAATCATCATTATACCAAAACCAAAAGCACAATACAAAGCTAAAGAAATATCCTAAGTTGCATATTTGATGAATTGCCTACTTGCCATCAAATAAAAAGCAATGTGCCTCACTAAGCTCATGAATTCCCCTTCTAGATTTGGAGCAAATTTTTAAATTTCTAATGTTTGGCACATATTTTTATGCAAGCAAGATGGACACTCAAGGAGCTTCTAGCAACAACACAACACCAAAAGTCAATAAATAGATGTACCAAGGGTGTCAATTGACCTACCACTAGTAATAATAATAGTTGAAACACAAACATGAAAAATATGACATGGGTAAACCAAGAACAAGATCCACCAACAACTCCTAAAGACCAAGCAAGCCCATTTAGCACCTAGGCACCAAAAAAGAGAAAAAAAATTGTCAAAAATTATACCATGACTTTTATGATGAGATCAAGGAGGGAAATGTGAGATTCAATCTAGGAGATTCAAGGGAGAAGACAATACACTTACACAACATACAGCAAAGCGAGTCTTGGATAATCTTCTAAACTTTAACTTTAGTTTTGGGATAGTTTTTTGTGCCTCAGGTTTGTGATTACACTGAATTAGTACATGCTCATGGTAGTGCACATAAGAAATAAATATAAGTTATTGATCCATCCTCTTGGGAAGAATCCCTAATAAAAACAACTCTTGAGGCCATTAGGTATATGATGGGCATAGATGAGCCTATGTATAGTGGATCTCTTGCCTATCTCAATATCATTCGTAGCTTTATAAGAGATAGGATGAGATTCACTGGTCTAATTTCTTTGTTAGCTTTTGATGCAGTATGCAATGGGAGATAGCAATCACAAGATGCAGAATAATATGAAAGAAAGTAAATCTACGAGATGACTGAAATATGCTATAAATAGAAATGATGGAAATGAATACAATGTAGCTATGGAGGAAATGGACACTCCATGAATAAAGCTACTGGACTACATTGCACCCATCACCAATATATGGTGATCTACACAACACTATGCTACTACCTACGAATATGCTATGAGCTTGTTATATGCTTGTTACAATGAGGCCCTTTTTATATAGGAAGATAGGTTCCTTGGCCAACACTCTACCTAGTTGTACAAGGGACACCTTGCACATATACAACTTGCACATTGACACTTGTGCATTTATTACATTGCATGAAGTAACTAGATAACTTCCCCCTAAAGTAATCTAATGTCCTAAGTATGTACCTAGGAAGGTACATTTACATGACCCAAATGATGTAATATACTCTATCTCTAACACCCCCTTGTATTACATTATTTGGGTATTGAAGACTTTAGTCTTCAATGTGGATCTTCTTCCATTGGATGATCTTTGGCTTGTTCAGGTTCATCATCTTCATCTTCTATCCAACCACCTTTATTGTTCTCTTTGTGAGTATCTTCATTTGGTTCTGATTGTTGATGATTGAGTAGAGCATGGTGCAATTGTCCTCTCATCTTCTTGATTTTGATTCTTCTATGCTTGCCTTTGTGGTGTACTAGTTCTTCATTTTCTCCAACTTGTTCCTCTGAAAATATGTTAGCATCATTTTGAAACACCACAATATCTTGTGAGATTTCCATTGAGTCTAGGATATATGTATTTCCATGGATTGATCTTGTTGCTTTTATTTCACCTTGATTCATGATGAGACATGTATTGATTCCATCCATATATTCGAAATTGATCATATAGTTGTTTTCTACTAACTTGCTTACTGAAATGAGATTGAATGTTAATCCAGGAACATACAATACTTTTTGTAGTAGAATATTTGGAAATGATTTGCTTGGTGTTACACATCCATATCCATGTATAGGATAAGTTTGGCTATCTGCAATTCTTAGTCTGTAGCCTTTAACAACTTCAAGGCAGTCAAACCATTGTATATTTCCTATCATATGATGACTGGCTCCTGAGTCAATGTACCACATGTTTTCATGCTTTGTAGACTGGTTCCTATTGGAGCAAATTTTACATTCATTGTATGACATTCCTTTTCCCATTTGAAGAAGTAGAATTCTTTATGGACTCTGAAGAAATGAGATAGGGTTTTCTTTGTAGTCTACCTTATGACTCCCTACTTTAGGACATATGAACCCTGATTGAAGTATATAAGCTTGATTTGATAAAACCTTTATTAATCCTTAGGCTTTGTAGACTTCCTTATGTCTCCCTAGTAATGAGAGTATATATACCTAATGGAATTTTAGGTTTTGTAGAAAGCTTATATCTTCCCAATGGATTTAGAACTTGATAATATTTGGTAGATGCTATTATTATCAAGTTTTGTAGAATGCCTTATGACTCCCTAGTGATTTTGGAATATGATATAGTGCTTTTGTAAAATGTAGTTCAATTTTGGGTTGATTTTGTAAAGTTTTGTAAATATCAAAATCAACTTTTCTAACACCTTATTACTCCTATTGAACTAAGCACTTTTCCAATTTTGAAGAGGTTTTAATGTTGGATTTCTTTTGTCCCTTTTTGTGAAATTTTGAGACAAGAATATTATAAATTTCCAACCTTAGAAAAAACCTTAATAACCTCTTTTAATATCCCTTAGGATTTGATTTTAGTGTTTCTAATTTTCAATAACCTAATTTGGTGTTGTAACCCTTATAACTCCCAAATATAGAAAATTAGAACACAATAATATTTGCAAATATTATTAATTTGATTTTTCCAGTAGAAACCCTTATTACTCCAATATTTAATATTGCAAATATTTAATTAATTTGATATCTTAATTCCCTTTTAATTTTTGCTTTCAATATGTTTGATTTCTCTAAGTTTCAACCTTAGTATATAATCCTTATATCTCCCAAGAATGAAATCAAACTATAATGGGAATTATTCCTTACCTTGCAACATTGATGTCCACAATTTTTGGTGTAGTATTCAGGCATGAATGATAGTAATGCCAACGTATTTTGCCTTGGATGCTTCAACCAATGGATAGCCTTGGATTTCTCTTGGTTTTGGAGCTTGAAGAATGGCACCCAAATTCTATGACTTTTTGGCTCCTTTTGACTAGAGCTTTAAATGCTCTTTCACTTTCCTCCATACTGCAATTCGGCCCTGTGTGAAGTGCTTTGAATGGATATGCATGCTTCAAACTCCCTTGGTCATTGAACCCTTTAAATGGAGCAAGAATATTTGCAAATATGACAAGTGGCATGACAATTACACTTCATAGGTGCTTGAGGAGTAGATGGGAGTTACTAAGCACTTGTCTTGCTCCTGTATGTAATGTATGAGATGTTACAGTCTTCTTGGTGAGCGCTTGACTTCCTCTTCCAAGATGGGTGCTCCTAGAATCTTCCAACTTTGGACAAGTGGTGCTCATATGAATGTAACCTCTTCTTTATTCTTTGTAACTTCCCTTGGCTGAGCGCTTGAAGTAATCCTTTGTTTCTTGGATGTTATGAATGAAGATGGCACCTTAGGAGGTTTGTGCCAAGTGGCACTTTACATGTAACTCTTTGTTATAATGCTCCAAGATGAATGATATACCTCCTATTCCCTTTCGTATGCTTATTCTTTTGCTTGCTATGTTTCTTGGAGAGCAAGCAACTTCTTTCTTTTGTAGGTGCTTCGATGAGGACGTTGGATGGTGCTAGCTATGATGTCCTTTGATTCTATGGAGCTTCCAATGGTGGTTCTGTAGCTGATCTTGGTGCTCCTATTGGTGGACATTTTTCTCCAAGCTTGAAACCTTGGATTTAGCACCTATTCTTTATACCTTCAAAATTTTGATTTTGTCATCCTTTCCACATTGGTTTTGATGCCTTCTTTTCTCCCTTTTTGAACCTGTTATGTATTTCCTTCTTTGTAGATAATATTGCTCTCAAATATGATGTTGTTCTTTCCTTGTGTTGTCCCTTGAAGGCTTGCAGGTTCGACTGTCTATAATGGAGAAGATGTGAGCCTTTTGAGAGGCTCCTTTTCTATGCTCGGAGTGTGCTAGTGTCTAGCTATTTTAACCTTGTATAATGTGCCTTTGTGGCACCTCAAACTCTACCTTATCACCTACGTAAAACAACTTAGAATGGTGCAACAATATGTAATAATTTTGGGATATAAAAACACCCCTTTTGCACCTTTTTGCACTCTTTGATTTTCTGATTTTATGGCAGATTTTTGGAGATGTTCTTCTGAATATGCAACTCTCCTTTTTGTTGGTTTTATGAACCCAACTTATAACCACTTTTGTAGATGCAATATAACACTTATAGTGCTTTGAATCTGAGACTCACCAAGTCTCGATTTGAGGCAATCCTTGCTGATTTTCTGTGGCTATTTTCTTCTCCAAAACTTGGAGGATTGAGCTGATTTTGGTGGCTTCCTTTGGCCACTAAAATTTGCAGATTTTGGTGCACTAATGGTGTCTTTAGACACTTGATGCTAATATGATTTTGTGCCCTTCTCAAGAACACAAACACTAAGCTTTTTGAGAGTAATATAGTAGTGCAAATGAACCCACTAATATTTCACTTTTAATGCACTAACAATCTCACCTTATCACTCCAATCAACTCTCAAAATAACTTATAAGTGCACTTAATCAATTTACTACAACTAATCAAGAATAATCTGAAATGAATCTTCAAGAATTATTCTGCAATTTCACTACAAACAAAGTTGTAGGAACTAGTCTTCTTTTTCTTTCCAAAGTAGATATTTGGTAGTTGATAGATAGTTGTAATTTTGTAATCTAATCAACTCCAAAGCTAATGTGCAAATGAACCTTAAAAGGAACTTTTCCCTTTTTGCACTTTTGAAGATTGTAATTCAATTTTCCTCTTTTGCAACTCTAATCCAATATAAGGTGCTTTAACAAATCTGATAAGTAATCCAATTAATGAATCTACTTGCACCAATAGTTGCTTACCTTTTTTGAAAGATTTTGTAGCTCTTTTGTAGTTTTGTAGAGGATTTAGATCTTGGTGTCTAAGATCACCAAGTTGTTTCTTTGAGTAGGATCTCGTTGCTCAGTTTCTTCTTCACCAAAAAGTGGTCTTGAACTTTCTTTTATGAGCCTAGGTTTTGGTGATTTGATCCTTCAAGAAATCTTCTCCTTTTGTTGTAGATTTGGAGAAGTATTTGTCTCTAAAATGGTGCCTTCTTGTTGTGAGAGGTAATATTCAAATCTCTCATATTTGGTAGGCTTCTCCTATCTTCAAGTCTTCTTGTCGAATTTTGACTTCAAGTAGGATCTTCTTCTCAAGATTCTGAATGTCTTGAGGTCTTCTGAATCTTCTTCTGATATTTGGCACTCCTTTCCAAATTCTTCTTCTTTTGGGCTTGTTGTTGGATGGTGATAATTGTCCCAAATATTTCACTATCTTCTGTAGTGAATTTCTCCAATGAGTTCTCCTCGAAACTCCTTTGATGATTTCTTCAGTAAGGCTCTCCAAGCCTTTTACTGGATGCTCATTGAGACCTCTCCAAGGTCTTTGATCTTGCAGCTTCTTCTGGTCTTCCTTGAGACCTTTTCTTCAACCTTCTACTTTTGGAAGTGTTGGTGGTGAGATCTTCTTTTGGATCTCTGATTTTATTGCTTCTAGATTTGAGTAGGACTCTCCTAGTCCTTCTTCTTCTAATATTGGAAGTTCTTCAATGATATCTTCTCCTGATCTCTTCAACTTATTTGAAAGGAGATCACCAACCTCCTATTTCATGAACTCTTCTCTAGAGTCTTCTTTCTGGTTTAGGAACTCTTATCTAGAATCTTCTTTAGGATTAAGGCTTCTGTAGCTTTTCTTAGGATCAAGGCTTTTGTGGCCTTTTCTTTTGGATCAAGGCTTCTGTGGCCTTTTCTTCTAGATCAAGGCTTCTATGGCCTTTTCTTCTTCTGTGAAGTTCTCAATCTAGCAATGGAGATCTCTAGTCTCCTAACTTCACCATGACTCTTCTCTAGGAGTCTTCTTTCATAGTATTCTCTTCTTGCATAAGGAACTAATCTCTGCACTATGAAGGCACATCGACCTTTGGGCAATGAAGTTGAAATCTCCTAGATTTCTATTGTAGGAGGTGTCCCAATCATCTGAGAATTAATTTTCTGCAACAAAAGAAACTTTGGGCAATAGTTAACAAATTCCAGATATCTTGAATGATCTTCACTAGTTGATTTGTCAATCTAGTGGATTGAATGTTGAGTCCTAGTCTTCACGAGTTTTTCCTGCAACTCTGTGGAAAGACTCTAGCCAAATGTAATCTCAGTATTTTTGGAACTGAGATTTCTTTCAGTCCTCACTTGTGGCTCTCCCTAATTCTACCACCTAGACTCTTCTGAGAGTTTTTGATAGTGGTTGGTCCAAAGGTGCGTCAGGTTGACAAAAAACTCAGGCTCAATGATAATGGTGGTTTTCCTATCGATCTACTATGGCTAGATCTACCGTGGCTCTAATACCACTGTTAGCTTTTGATGCAGTATGCAATGGGAGATAGCAATCACAAGATGCAGAATAATATGAAAGAAAGTAAATCTACGAGATGACTGAAATATGCTATAAATAGAAATGATGGAAATGAATACAATGTAGCTATGGAGGAAATGGACACTCCATGAATAAAGCTACTGGACTACATTGCACCCATCACCAATATATGGTGATCTACACAACACTATGCTACTACCTACGAATATGCTACGAGCTTGTTATATGCTTGTTACAATGAGGCCCTTTTTATATAGGAAGATAGGTTCCTTGGCCAACACTCTACCTAGTTGTACAAGGGACACCTTGCACATATACAACTTGCACATTGACACTTGTGCATTTATTACATTGCATGAAGTAACTAGATAACTTCCCCCTAAAGTAATCTAATGTCCTAAGTATGTACCTAGGAAGGTACATTTACATGACCCAAATGATGTAATATACTCTATCTCTAACATTCTTAATGCAATAGGCGAATATGAACAAGATGCTCAACACTACAAGGTCTTATTGAGCATTGATAAATTCAAGATAGATGTTGAAAGGATATTATTTGTATTAGAATTTGTAATGGACAAAGGAAATGATAAGGTGGTGAAGAAAGAATATATAACTATGTTGCATGTCATGCAAAAATTTCCTAGTTATCCATGTCTCTAGGAATAGTAAAACAAATGACCTAGTGAGTACAAAATTCTGAAAGAAAAGGTGAATTTAATTATACCTTATTCTTGTCTTTGTTCATTGTCTCTAGGAATCAATGATTTGTTAGATCAAACTAGTCCTTACACAAAGCTTTTGTTGATCATCAATTGTAAAGAAATATAGTGCAAAAGAAAAGATAAGACCAACTACAACTTCTACATGCATGTGTATGAGCCTATGATGAGGAATATTTTAGGACACTCATCGAGACTATCAACTAAAAGCAAATCCTTGATCAAAACAAAGGGGAAATAAAGAGGAGATTTTTACTTGGTGAGTAAGAAGATATTTATTAGGGTGTATGGATTTTTTAGACATTCATTTAAGCTTCTTGCACATATGCTAGATTATCTCTTTGTCTTGGAAAGTGTGCATCCACTAGACCTAGTTGACTAAAAATATGATAGAGGTCAAAAGAAGTTGAGTCTCTTCATAGCCCACAAGTACCTTTATATAACTCTTATTGGCAAGAAATATGTCGTGCAGTTAGAAAAGAAGTTGAGGAAATTAGGGTTGAATAAACTTCATGATTGATGTTCTTCTAACCTAGATGTCATTTTTTGAAAACCTTAATTATTAAGAACATCAAAACTCTATACGTGCATGAACAAAGACCAATCATCCAAGGGGAACAACTTAGATGAGGGGGTCATCATGGCAAAACTGGTTACTTCAAGAGCATGGTAACACAAAATAATGGAGCTTCAATGTAATCCAGTCCCATGGTTCAAATTTTATAGGGAACACATTTAGATAGTAAACAACTATAACCCAAATGTGAAACCTAATTGCTATATGATGACATATTTGAAGGGGATAAGTATAAATGGATCCTGGAGAAAACCATGTTGTATCATAGGACGAGGTATGAAACAAGATTGATGAAGAAAATGTTTAATAAAAGTTCTTTGAGACATGGAATAAACATCATCCACATTCATCCCCATAGGTGTAGTTGACAACGAGTCAGATGACCATGGCTAACTTCAATGCAATTATTAATACAAGGGTTGCATAAAAGAAAGAGGAACGATTTATAAGCATAGGAAATTCATAGACATCATTGACAAAAGAAGATGTCATCATTGAAGCACCAATCATCCAGGGAGTATAACAAGAAGCAATGGTAGAAGGGGATATTCCTCTTGGTACTAAAGGAAGATATGAAAATAGGGGGAGAGGAGCACATGAATTGCACTAAATTAGTATATGCTCGTGGTAGTGCACATAAGAAATAGATATAAGTCATTGATCCATCCTCTTGGGAAGAATCCCTAATAAAAAATAAACTATTGAGGTCATTAGGCAGATGATGGGCATAGACGAGCCTAATGTATAGTGGATCTCTTACCTACCTCAAGATCATTTGTAGCTTTATAAGAGATAGGATGAGATTCAATGGTCTAATTTCTTGATGCAATAGATGAATAGGAACAAGATGCTCAACACTACAAGGTCCTATTGAGCATTTATAAATTCAAGATAGATGTTGAAAGGATATTGTTTGTATTAGCATTTGTAATGGATAAAGGGAGTGATAAGGATATATAACTATGTTGCATGCCATGCAAAATTTTCTTGGTTATCCATGTCTCCTGGAATAGTACAACAAATGACCTAATGAGTACAAAATTTTGAAAGAAAATGTGGATTTAATTATACCTCATTCTTGGCTTTGTTCATTATGTCTCTAAGAAGCAATGGTTTGTTAGATCAAACTAGGCCTTACACGAAACCTTGTTGATCATCGATTGTAAATACATATTGTGCAAAAGAAAATATAAGACCAACTACAACTTCTACATGCATGTGTATGATCCTATTATGAGGAAAATTTTGGGACACTTATCGAGACTATCAACTAAAAGCAAATCCTTCATCAAAACAAAGGGGAAAGAAAGAGGAGATTTTTACTTAGTGAGTAAGAAGATATTTATTAGGGTGTATGAACTTTTTGGATATTTATTTAAGCTTCTTGCACATATGCTAGATTATCTCTTTGCCTTAGAATGTGTGCACCCACTATACCTAGTTGATAAAAAATATGACAGAGGTCAAAAGAAGTCGAGTCTCTTCATAGCCCACAAGTACCTTTATATAACTCTTATTGGCAAGAAATGTGTCATGTAGTTAGAAAATAAGTTGAGGAAATTAGACTTGAGTAAACTTCATGATTGATGTTCTTCTAACCTAGATGTCATCTTTGTGAAAACCTTAATTCATAAGAACATCAAAACTCTATACGTGCATGAACAAAAACCAAGCATCCAAGGGGAACAACTTAGACGATGGGGTCATCATGGCAAATTTGGTTACTTCAAAAGCATGGTAACATAAAATAAGGGAGCTTCAATGTAACCCAGTCCCATGGTTCAAATTTTATAGGGAACACGTTTATATTAAAAACAATTATAACCCAAATGTGAAACCTAATTGCTAGATGATCACGTCTTTGAAGGGGATAAGTATAAATGGATCATGGAGAAAACCATGGTGTATGTAATGAATATCCTCGCACGATCTTTGATTAGCAATTAAATGGATGATATGAACTTACCTTTTTCTTTGGAATGTGGTACTGCTAATGGTTTTGTATACGTAGGACCAGGGACATTTCTTCGATAGATAGGAAAAGTCAATGGAAAAGGTAAGAGGGGAAGTGATGATTTGGCTCGTGAGCACATGGAAGCTCACATAGTTGAGATTCATATAGGTGCATTGGGAATGAAATGCATTTTGTATGTGTTTTGTTTTAAGTAATTTGTTTGTTGCTTGTTGAAAAGATATATGCATTCATATACTTTAGGAAGGTAGTGAAAGTGCCAAAAAGGCATGGGAGCCTTCATGCATTGAATATTGATGAATAGGAAATTGCTTATATGTAGTTGTCAATAAAATTTGATATATATAGGGATAGTTAAATTTATGCTTGCATAAAAATATATTTAAAATAAAATATGTAAATATTATTATGGAACAAAATGTTGGAAAGTATATTGCACATGTTCATATGCATTATAAAATAAAATAAAAAGAAAATAAGAACTAAGCCTTCGTTGCCCACGAACTAAAGGAGTGGGAAAATGATGGCGGAGTAATCTCTAAGATATTAAATGAAGAAAGTGATTGTTTTTTAAAACAACTTCATGTTTTTCTGGACGTGGGAAGTGAGGAAGTTAAAAAAATAATAAAAACAATATTGGAAGGGAATATTGGGGGGATTTGGTAAATACTGAAAGTAAGAGAGTAATTGGGAGAGTGATGGTTTTTCTCTGAGTTTGGCTGAAGTTTGAGTGAGAGAGCTTGAGGAAAACACCTTGGATAGCAAAGGATAGTGATAATAACCAGGTTGGATTATTGCTTATGAAGTTTGAAATGATTTTAAAAGTTGTTTGCCTTTGTATTAGTGAAATTTGATGTGAAAATGAAAATTGTTTCATTGTGTGGATATTGAATTTGTATTCTATGAAAATATGAAAGCTTGGTCTAGAATTGAAATTAGATTTAGACTGCACAATGTATTTTCCATCACTACTTGAATTGAATTTGTTCCACTGCGTGAGTTATGCATGAGCTTTGAAGTAATCAGAGAGCTTGAACAAAACTGGAAACGGTTTTGAGTTGCACAGATTATTGCTTTGATTATTGTTGCTTGGAAATCTTGAACTGCAGTGAAACTATGTGTTTGTGATAGTTCGATAATGGAAATGTTGGTATTGTCATGAAGATTGGTTTGTGTGTTGCATGATATTCTAGTTGTAAAATTTAGATTTACATGCATATTAGAGCCAATTATGATCCCCTATCATTATAAGTCCTAAGACGGTGATCCCAAAAATCATGGAGAATGACATGTAGTGAGGGCGGAGGAATTCCACTCTTCGGATAACCAGTCATGTCTTGGAGGGACGTATGAATCCGATCTTGCATTTGGGAGTATAGAAATTTTCCAAGAATAGTTCATCTTGTCGTGACAGTAGTTTGATGCCTAGTAGAATTAAATCTGAGTCAAACTACCATTAGAGAATGGTCTGTGTAATTTCATTTGGATAGCTGGATGTCTGGTTGTAACAAACGGAGAAATATAGAATAGATGTAATAGAACGCTGTTTGGACAACCATATCTATTTGATTTAGTCTTTACAAATAATGAGAGTTGGTTTAATTATGTGTAAGAGGATTATTCTATGGTTTATATTGGGGATTTCAGATTGTAATATAATGGTATAAATTATACTCCATATATGTGTAAATAAAGGAGTTTCCAGATGACGTATTTTATGTTTGAGTGAATAATTCAAGGATAAGTTTTTTAATGTTGAAGAAATTGTCTTAAACGTTATCTTGGTTCTCGAAGCTAGTTTGTTAGTGTTTGTGCCCAACGATGGACTATGTCATTAATCTAGCTTTCTTGAGAAATTTTCTAATTATTCAATGAGGATCAACTATTATCTTTTGATAATGTTAAATTGGTTATGTTTGTTTTGGTCCGCCTTTGATTTCAATTTAGTTAGGCTTAAATCCGGAGCAAATCTTACATTGAAATTCTTCTAGAGAACCTAGGAGCAAAATGTCTTTTATTTTCATCTTGAGTAAAATTACCTGGAAACGTAAAATCTTAAGTTTTGTATGCCGATAGGAGTCACAAACTTAAAAGAAATAGTTTGCAGAATTGCCTTGTAATACGTCTTCTAGTAAATCGAAGAAAGTTGGAGCTAAGACAAAACATTGTCGTGAGTAGGGTTAGTGGTCTGAGTAGACTTGTATGTGAGTGCAGACCTTAACCATGAAGCTCCAACAAACAATGTTAAGCATTTGTTTCTATTTATTGTTTTAAAATAGTTCTCTTTAGCCAAAACATATGGGTATGTAATGATTTCATATTGCAGTCTTTATTTACCCTATAATGGAATCGGAGAGAACAGAGTAGAGCCGACTATTGCAAATCAATATTTTCTATAAACTTAGATTAATTATTTGGTTATAGGTATTTGGGATTTTTAAAGTAATGCTTTTATAGACTTTAGGATTGGTGGGAAAAAGTAACTAGTGAAAATATATTCAAAATTTATGATTATTGTGAGATGCTTAAAAGGTAAATAGTTCATAAAGTGCTTACATAAAGTAGGGATGTGATTTGATATTTAAGGAAATGGACTAGAGTTAGTTTATGTATGATATTAGCTTTTAATAGATTGGTTATATCAATAAAGCTTATCATTAAAGAAAAACTAAACATGTCATTGGTTCATTTTGGAATGATAGAACTTAGTGGTTTTGCCTGTGATAACCTGTAGTTTTATCTTATTATAATTGTATTAAAAATGTATGTATTGACATTGAAACCTTATACCTCAAATGGTATTTTAAGGAGGAAAAACTTAGAACCTTGATAAGTTTTACTAGTTGTATAGGTTAAACATAAAACTAGTGTTTGAACCTCATACTTTCCAAAGTGAAGAATATAAGCCTTAAATGCTCAATGATGTTGAGATGCGGGTATGCATACAACATGACTCGAGAGTGATTGTAGTCTGATAGAATGGGTTAGAGCAAGAGACCTAGTCAGTACTTATAACAAGAGATGGTATGGGATGTCTTCTTTAGGTCGTTGCCTAGGAGTACAGTGATATGTCTATGCATCATGATGATTATAGAGATTAGCATGAATACGTAAACTAATCTGCCACATCATTTGGTATGGGACAAATGAATGTGAATCAAAGTGTGCATTTGAGACTAAGTCCAGAGTTAGGGTAATGACATGGCTCTAGTTGGCTTCGAGAAGTTGGAAAATCAGCTAGACACATGGCATATGTACGTTGAACCCTTGCACATTAAAATAAGAACAAGATGATCGGTTTGATCAAGGTTCATTATGTCAAGGAATGGGGAAAGAAAGCATCCATCCTTTAGGTATTATGGGCCCTAAAGGACAATCCTTATCGTGGTTCGACCCTCATGCCAAGATCAAGAGGATGATAAATGAGTTAAGTCGACTCCACAAAGTGGTAACCTTCATGAGATGTGGCCAATCTCATCCACTTGGGTGGCTGCCTACAATAGTCCTGATACCCAAAAGTGGTATGTTATGCCAGTACTAAATAAATTGTATGATGATGATTCATTGAGTGAAATATTTAAACTATGTTTACTAGGAAACTTTTAGGTTTTAACAATAACTTAAAAAAAATACCTTGGTAAAATTGCTTGGCTTGGTTTTTAATGGTACAATCAGGTGAGCAGACTTGGGTTGTTACATGTGGTATCAGAGCAGAAGAAATCCTTGTGTTGTAGGACTCTGAATAAATATTGTTTTAGAAAAACTTAAACTATAGATTAACTTGATCCTTTTCCCTATAGGTCTGATGGTGCATAGAATGCGAGGTGGATCTTTGAGGAACCTTGGGGGAGCTAGGGAGGAAGAAACCATCACAAGACCACCAAGAGGACCGAGAACTAGGTTAAGGAAAGAAGGCCCTCAAAGGGAAATAAGGATGAAACATGTTAATGAGCTTCCACTAAATGAATCTAGTGGGGAATCTAGTAGGGAAGAAGAAAACCTTGCAAGAATAGTACAACTATTACAAACTCATATGGAGCAGCAAAGAGAAGAAATGGCCCAACAGAAAACTCATATGGCCCAACAATAGGAGATGATAGTTCAACAATAGAAAATCATAGAAGACTTGGCCAGGGGTAGGGAGAATGTAGGGAGGACAAAGGAAACACCTAGTGAACCTGCAAGACCTGATACTGGTAGGGCCAGAGTAAGTGTGGAATTGGCCAAAAATCTGAGAAAAGTGGTAATATCCAAATTTAATGGAAAAGGTGATGGTGATGCAACAGAGAATTGGTTGAACGAACTGGAGTCATACTTTTCCTTGGTGATTTTGTCACCAAAATCTAAAACTACCTTGGCTGTTATGAATATGGTTGAAGTAGCCCTAGATTGGTGGAAGAATTTCAAGAGAGGGTAAGGTATTGAAGCTGCAGATCTCAAATGGGAATATTTTGTTAAGGAATTTAGAAATAGATTCCTGACTAAGCAATATTATGTGGAAAAATTTAGAGAATTCACTAATCTACAACAAGAAGCTACGTCAGTACGTGACTATCATAAAAAATATATCCAACTGCTTAAATATGCCACCCAATATGAGAGTAATGAAGAAATGAAAGTTCAAAAATTCATTTTGGGACTACATCCCAAAATTGGGATGGTGGTGAATATGCATAATCCAGTAGATCTTCCAACTACCTTTGACTTAGCCCAAAAAGAAGAAGTAAATCAAGAGACCAAAAAGGTATACTTTAATTATCAAAAGTTGTCAGATAAGGAAAAAGATGAGCTTAGGAAGCAAAAAAGCATTGGATTTATGAAGTGGGAGAAATATCAGAACAAGAAACCAAAATTTGGAGATCAAAATAGACAAGGAGGTAAGAACAAGAATAATTTTCAAGGGAATAAGTTCAGGAAAGATGGCAAAGGATATCCTAGATGGAATGATCAAAGGACATCAAACCAGGAGAAACCTAAATATGTTTCACCTCAAGGCAAGAATGATAAATATAATATAAGTGATAGAGCACCTCCAAATGGTTGCTATGTATGTCAAGGACCTCATTTTGCCAACAAGTGCCCCATAGAGCTGATCTTCGCTAGAAAGCACCAGAGGAAAACACCCACAAAATCTTTGCAATGATAGGTAGTCCCATTCTTGATGGTCAAATTACTCTTTTTTTGTTAAATGGTAAAATTTATAATAAGGATGTACGTATTTTGATAGATAGTGGATCAACTGATAGTTTTATTTCCACTAGATTAGTGAGGGACATACCTATAAGACCTGGATATTTGGCTAATGGTTGGAAGGTGGAGTATGGGTCAGGGTAAACTTATCAAGTAAACCAATGTCTATTTGACCCTCACATCATCTTGCCTCAAGGAGAAACCAATTGGCATTTGTATGTGGCACCTTTGCATACCTTTGACATCATTCTTGGTGTTGATTGGTTAAAAGTTCATAAAGCCCTTTTGAACTTTGAGGATAGATGGGTGGAGTTTACAGATAAATCCAATCAAAGGATTAGGATTCATTGTGATCGTGGTGCAATTAGACCACATCTATTATTTGCAATGCAGATAAAGAAAGCTATTAGAAAGAGGGGAATGATTTTTGTAGTTAAAATGAATAAGAAAGAAGAGTCTGAACTAGAATCTGATCTATTCCAAAAGCATCCGTTTTGGGGGAATTCAAATATGTGTTTTTGGAGGACCTTCCAGGATTACCTCCTCAAAGGGAGTTTTATTTCTCTATAGAATTATTTCCTGGAGTTGCGCCTATTGCTAGAGCACCGTATAGAATGACTCCTATTGAGCTACAAGAGCTCAAGATGCAACTACAATTTTTTGGAGAAAAGGCTAATCAAGCCCAGTGTGTCACCTTGGGGAGCTCCTATTTTATTTGTTAAAAAGAAATATGGAACCTTAAGGATGTGTATAGACTATCGAATGTTGAATAAGGTTATCATCATTTGAGGATTCGAGAAGAAGATACATATTTTTCTTTTCTTTATTTTTTTTTAATAACAAATAAAGTGGGGTAAGATGAGATTTTCTTGGGAAACCATTTGAACTTAAGACAAATCACCAAAGTTTAAGATACATATTTACTCAACCCTTATTGAATGCTAGGCAATGACACTGGATGGAATTTCTAGTTGAGTATGATTTTGGCATTGAGTACATTAAGGGTAAGGAGAACAAGGTAGTTGATGCTTTAAGTAGAAGAGGGTGCATCGTTGCAATGACAAAATATCAATATGATTTGTTAGATCAAATTAAAGATATGCAACAAAAAGATGAATTTTGTCAGTCTTGTAGTGCTCAAGTTGAGCAAGACCTTGGAAAAGATACAGGCTTTGTGTATAGATATGACTTATTGTATTATAAGAATAGATTAGTTATTCCAAATATGGATGGATTGAGGGAAACAATCCTTAAGGAGTCACATAATACTCCCTATTCAGCGCATCCTAGAGGGGTAAAGATGCACGAGAACTTGAGAAAGGCCTATTACTGGCCAGGTATGAAAAAATATATCAATGAATATGTGGCCAGGTGCTTGGAATGCCAGAAAGTGAAAGTGGAACATTTGCATCCGACAGGTCGGTTGTACCCACATAGCATACCTACACAAAAATGGTAGGTGATTTCAATGGACTTTATAGTAGGTCTACCTAAAACAAGGTTTAGGCATGATGTAATCCTGGTAGTTGTGGATAAGTTAACCAAGGTTGCACATTTTATACCTGGAAATGTATAGGATGATGCACCTGCTATAGCTAGTAAATTTTCCAGAGAGGTGGTGTGATTGCATGGGTTTCCTAAAGTTATAATTTTGGATAGAGATTCTCGCTTCACCTCAAAATTTTGGTAAGCATTGCATGAAGTATTGGGTACTAAATTGAACATTAGTTTAGCATACCACCCTGAGATAGATGGATAGACTGAGAGGGTGAATTAGGTTTTAGAAGATATGTTGAGAATGTATTGCATGGATCAACACACCAAATGGGAAGATTACTTATACCTAGTTGAGTTTGCATACAATAATAATTATCATGCATCACTAGGTATGGCACCTTTTGAAGCATTGTATGGTAGAAGATGTAGGACTCCCTTGACTTGGGATAATCTAGAAGATCGAGTAGTGATCGGGTCGAAAACTATAAAAGAAATGGAAGATCAATTAAAAATAATTTAGCAAAAGCTGAAAGAGGTCGCAGATCACCAAAAGAGCTACACAGATCTCAAAAGAACATCGAGAGAATATTTTGTGGGAGATAGAGTATTCTTAAGGGTGAAACCAACTAAAAGTTCTATAAAATCTTCCAAACTTGACCCTAGATATGTGGGTCCATTTGAAATTGTGGGTAAGATAAGCCCTGTTGCATACAAACTTGCTCTATCGCCAAGCTTATCCAAAATCCATAATGTCTTTCATGTGTCCCTCTTTAGGAAGTATATTTCTGACCCCACTCATGTTTGGGATGTTTCTAACTTGTAGATGTTCGACCCGCTGAAAATTGAAGTTCGATTCTGTTCGTATACTTGGTTATAGAACCAAGAACCTGAGAAAGAGGAATATAGAGCAATGTCGGGTCCAATGGGACCACTACTCGGATAGAAATGCCACATGGGAGAACGTGGCAGATATGTAGCAACAGTTTCCTTATCTATTTGAGTAGACATAGACATTCTAAAATATTTTATATGGATTGATGATGTATATGTATATATATAGATGTGTGATTGGACTACTAAGTAGAGTAGCTTTGTATATGTTTTGGTTTGAACATAAATATGTGGTTTGACATATTATGAACATCATGTGAGTAGACTATTCGAACAAGTTTGAATTACTAATGGGACTGTGAATGAATGAACTTGCATGATGTATAATTTATGAAAGGAATTCTATTATGGATCAAATGAATGAATATGTTTTAAATTTTGCTAACCATGTATGAAACACAAGGACTGTGTTTGTTTCTAGTGGGGGAGGATGTAACGACCCTCCTCGCACGACCTTTGATTAGCAATTAAATGGATGATATGAACTTGCCTTTTTCTTTGGAATGTGGTACTGCTAATGGTTTTGTATACGTAGGACCAAGGACATTTCTTCGATAGATAGGAAAATTCGATAGAAAAGGTAAGAGGGGAAGTGATGATTTGGCTCGTGAGCACATGGAAGCTCACATAGTTGAGATTCATATAGGTGCATTGGGAATGAAATGCATTTTGTATGTGTTTTGTTTTAAGTAATTTATTTGTTGCTTGTTGAAAAGATATATGCATTCATATACTTTAGGAAGGTAGTGAAAGTGCCAAAAAGGCATGGGAGCCTTCATGCATTGAATATTGATGAATAGGAAATTGCTTATATGTAGTTGTCAATAAAATTTGATATATATAGGGATAGTTAAATTTATGCTTGCATAAAAATATATTTAAAATAAAATATGTAAATATTATTATGGAACAAAATGTTGGAAAGTATATTGCACATGTTCATATGCATTATAAAATAAAATAAAAAGAAAATAAGAACTAAGCCTCCATTGCCCACGAACTAAAGGAGTGGGAAAATGATGGTGAAGTAATCTCTAAGATATTAAATGAAGAAAGTGATTGTTTTTTAAAACAACTTCATGTTTTTCTGGATGTGGGAAGTGAGGAAGTTAAAAAAATAATAAAAACAACATTGGAAGGGAATATTGGGAGGATTCGGTAAATACTGAAAGTAAGAGAGTAATTGGGAGAGCGACGGTTTTTCTCTGAGTTTGGCTGAAGTTTGAGTGAGAGAGCTTGAGGAAAACACCTTGGATAGCAAAGGATAGCGATAATAACCAGGTTGGATTATTGCTTATGAAGTTTGAAATGATTTTAAAAGTTGTTTGCCTTTGTATTAGTGAAATTTGATGTGAAAATGAAAATTGTTTCATTGTGTGGATATTGAATTCGTATTCTATGAAAATATGAAAGCTTGGTCTAGAATTGAAATTGGATTTAGACTACACAATGTATTTTCCATCACTACTTGAATTGAATTTGTTCCACTGCGTGAGTTATGCATGAGCTTTGAAGTAATTAGAGAGCTTGAACAAAATTGGAAATGGTTTTGAGTTGCACAGATTATTGCTTTGATTATTATTGCTTGGAAATCTTGAACTGTAGTGAAACTATGTGTTTGTGATAGTTCGGTAATGGAAATGTTGGTATTGCCGTGAAGATTGGTTTGTGTGTTGCATGATATTCTAGTTGTAAAATTTAGATTTACATGCATATTAGAGCCAATTCTGATCCCCTATCATTATAAGTCCTAAGACGGTGATCCCAAAAATCATGGAGAATGACATGCAGCAAGGGTGGAGGAATTCCACTCTTCGGATAACCAGTCATGTCCTGGAGGGACGTATGAATCTGATCTTGCATTTGGGAGTATAGAAATTTCCCAAGAATAGTTCATCTTGTCGTGATAGTAGTTTGACGCCTAGTAGAATTAAATCTGAGTCAAACTACCATTAGAGAATGGTCTGTGTAATTACATTTGGATAGTTGGATGTCTGGTTGTAACAGACGGAGAAAGATAGAATAGATGTAATAGAACGTTGTTTGGACAACCATATCTATTTGATTTAGTCTTTACAAATAATGAGAGTTGGTTTAATTCTATGTAAGAGGATTATTCTATGGTTTATATTGGGGATTTCAGATTGTAATATAATGGTATAAATTATACTCCATATATGTGTAAATAAAGGAGTTTCTAGATGACGTATTTTATGTCTAAGTGAATAATTCAAGGATAAGTTTTTTAATGTTGAAGAAATTGTCTTAAACATTATCTTGGTTCTCAAAGCTAGTTTGTTAGTGTTTGTGCCCAACGATGGACTATGTCATTAATCTAGCTTTCCTGAGAAATTTTCTAATTATTCAATGAGGATCAACTATTATCTTTTGATAATGTTAAACCGATTATGTTTGTTTTGGTCCGCCTTTGATTTCAATTTAGTTAGGCTTAAATCTGGAGCAAAGCTTACATTGAAATTCTTCCAGAGAACCCAGGAGCAAAATGTCTTTTATTTTCATCTCGAGTAAACTTACCTAGAAACGTAAAAGCTTAAGTTTTGTATGCCGATAGGAGTCACAAACTTAAAAGAAATAGTTTGCAGAATTGCCTTGTAATCCATCTTCTAGTAAATCGAAGAAAGTTGGAGCTAAGATAAAACATTATCGTGAGTAGGGTTAGTGGTCTGAGTAGACTTGTATGTGAGTGCAGACCTTAACCGTGAAGCTCCAACAAACAATGTTAAGCATTTGTTTCTATTTATTGTTTTAAAATAGTTCTCTTTAGCCAAAACGTATGGGTATGTAATGATTTCATATTGCAGTCTTTATTTACCCTGTAATGGAATCAGAGAGAATAGAGTAGAGCTGACTATTGCAAATCAATATTTTCTATAAACTTAGATTAATGATTTGGTTATAGGTATTTGGGATTTTTAAAGTAATGCTTTTTATAGACTTTAGGATTGGTGGGAAAAAGTAACTAGTGAAAACATATTCAGAATTTATGATTATTGTGAGATGCTTAAAAGGTAAATAGTTCATAAAGCACTTACATAAAGTAGGGATGTGATTTGATATTTAAGGAAATGGACTAGAGTTAGTTTATGTATGATATTAGCTTTTAATAGATTGGTTATATCAATAAAGTTTATCATTAAAGAAAAACTAAACATGTCATTGGTTCATTTTGGAATGATAGAACTTAGTGGTTTTGCCTGTGATAACCTACAGTTTTATCTTATTATAATTGTATTAAAAATGTATGTATTGACATTGAAACCTTATACCTCAAATGGTCTTTTAAGGAGGAAAAACTTAGAACCCTGATAAGTTTTACTAGTTGTATAGGTTAAACACAAAACTAGTGTTTGAACCTCATACTTTCCAAAGTGAAGAATATAAGCCTTAAATGCTCAATGATGTTGAGATGCGGGTATGCATACAACATGACTCGAGAGCGACTGTAGTCTGACAGAATGGGTTAGAGAAAGAGACCTAGTCAGTACTTATAACAAGAGATGGTATGGGACGTCTTCTTTAGGTCATTTCTCGGGAGTATAGTGATATGTCTGTGCATCATGATGATTATAGAGATTAGCATGAATACATAAACTAATATGCCACATCATTTGGTATGGGATAAACAAATGTGAATCAAAGTGTGCATTTGAGACTAAGTCTAGAGTCAGGGTAATGACATGGCTCTAGTTGGCTCTGATAAGTTGGACAATCAGCTAGACACATGGCATATGTATGTTGAACCCTTGCACATTAAAATAAGAACAAGATGATCAGTTTGATCAAGGTTCATTATGTCAAGGAATGGGGAAAGAAAGCATCCATCCTTTAGGTATTATGGGCCCTAAAGGACAACCCCTATCGTGGTTCGACCCTCATGCCAAGATCAAGAGGATGATAAATGAGTTAAGTCAACTCCACAAAGTGGTAACCTTCATGGGATGTGGCCAATCTCGTCCACTTGGGTGGCTGCCTACAACAGTCCTAATACCCAAAAGTGGTATGTTATGCCAGTACTACATAAATTGTATGATGATGATTCATTGAGTGAAATATTTAAACTATGTTTACTAGGGAACTTTTAGGTTTTAACAATAACTTAAAAAAAAATACCCTGGTAAAATTGCTTGGCTTGGTTTTTAATGGTACAATCAGGTGAGTAGACTTGGGTTGTTACAATGTATCATAGGACGAGGCATGAGACAAGAGATTGATGAAGGAAAAGTTTAATAGAAGATTCTTTGAGACATGGGATAAACATCATCCTAAACATTCATCCCCATAGGTGTAGTTGATAATGAGTCAGATGACCATGGTTGATTTCAATGCAATGATTAATACAAGGGTTACATAAAAGAAAGAGAAACAATTGATAAGCATAGGAAATTCTTAGACATCATTGACAAAGGAAGATGTAATCGTTGAAGCACCAATCATCCAGGGAGTATAACAAGAAGCAATGGCAGAAAAGTATATTCCTCTTGGTACTAAAGGAAGAGATGGAAATAGGGGCACAGGAGCGCATGGAGATTAGAGAAGAAAGTGACCAAAGGAAACACAAGAAATGCAAGTTGTCACCTACCATTACTCTAGAGCTATTGAAATTAGCTTTCAAAGAAGTAAATACAAAGGTGAAAGCTATCGTTTCTAAGAATCAAGTGCCTTTTGTCACCGCCCCATTAATCTCATATGCCACACTTCCACCCATATCTTCCTTTATTCTAGCTTCTCCTCTCCAACCTCATTTCTCTATTCCTACTTCTTTGACTCTCCCTCTCCTATTGTACCCATCCCACCACATCAAGCACAACAACAAGCACAATTGTAATTAATTAAGAAGCATATTAGGTGGTTTATGAATTATGATGATTACACAAAATTCTAGTCCAATGCTTAGTTGAAGCCTTATCATCTTATTTTTTTATCCAACATTGCATTCAAAAGTATAAAATTATATTAATGAGCTATAATTCCAAATCCTATATTTCTACCAACAATATGGTTGAGGGAATGGACCTCAAATAAGCAACAAAGTATCTCCAAAAATTGTATCAACTATTCTATTTACCCCATTTTTCAAAAGGATGACTTCAATTCGAATCTATGAAAATATGGTAGATACTCAATCAAGTTGGTATTTAAATCTTTGGAGTAATCAAATTTCCCTATTCTCAAGGGTTTCCCTTAGAAGATGTAGTAGTCCAACTACTACTAACACACTCCATGAGTGAAATCAATCATGCAAGTGGAGGACCGGGATCAGAAATCAAAGCAATTCCGATTACAAAATGACCAAGGATGTTTGGAATACTTGATAGAGTACCTACATTGCATATAGGTGGCATAATTTTGAAGATTTAATGCGTAAGCCCAAGAATTTGAAGAAAAATTTGGCTAAGTTTCAAGGTCAGTGATTTGTTAAAAAAATGGTTAATGATTCATCAAACTCATCAGAGGATGATGATTCAACAACAAGCCAACTATTCTTGGTTGCATAGATCTATGAGTCATTGAAGCATGGAAGTCAACAAATATTAGTAGGTTGCCAACAAAGGCATCATGGACGTAGATTTCAAGGTATAAAAATTGAGGAAATAGTTTGAAAAGTGACAATTCTAAGTAGTGTTAGTGGTGTCTAAAGTGCATTAGAATTGGTTTTAATGTCAAAGTTGGCTAGTTGAACAACTTTGTGTCATCTAAGTGTTAGGACCCCATCCTAACATTACTATGTAATGACCCCCTTCCTAACGTGGGGACCCCATCTTAATGATATTATGTAATGTTTTGTAATGTGTATGTGGCACTTGAGGCGCCTAGACAAGTGGGGCCATTTAATGTAACCGTTATAAAGAATGTAACTGCTTGTTTGGTAGAAGATTCTAGCTCGGGTGGCCACTTGCATGTGAAGCCAACCCTTGAGCGTTATAGTTAGGGTTACGAAGAGTCTTTAAAAAGGCAAGGGGGCATAGATGAAGGCATCTCATATTTTGTTGTATCGAAGCTCTGCTTCTAAGGAGGTTGCCCCCTCGAAGAGGCCTACGATTCTGTAATGTGTTCTTGCTTTCTGCAATATAATCTGCTGCATTTCCATTTCATCTTGCAATATTGTTAATTTCAAGCTCATTTTCTATTATTATTGCAATATTGTGTGGATGTGCTTTTATTTTACTACAAGGTTCATAACAAGTGGTATCAGAGTGCTTTCTAGGGCCGCATCCTGCTGCAGTGCAAATAGTTTGTGTCCTACCATTTCGACTTGTTAGGTATAAATTTTCCTTGTTTTTTATTTTCCTGCTTATTGCCCTATAAAGAAAAAAATCAAAGCCATTTTTCTTCTGTTTTAGTTTAATAGGTTAGAAACCCTATGCTAGGGGTTTTAAAATATCATGGAGGAGTTGTCATTATTGGCTAAGCTAGATTGCCCATAAAGCATCTAGTGAAGTGAGGGGTGATCAGACTCCAATACCCAGGCCTCAGACAACACCCATATATGGACTTGAGCTCCCACGTATCTTTGGGTATATCGGGAGACCCCCTAGGTTTAGGAGAGACCTTTAGCCATAGGAAGCTTTTTGACCATGTATCTATCCATAGTGCACCAAGCACAACACTCAGGAATATTACCCTCTCGTACTATCAAAGAGGTGGGTAGTGCGCTCAAGGGTATGTGTGGAACCCTCCTTGAGTAGTGGCCTAAAATATTGGTCCAAGCATTATCGTTCATCGTTGCGGTATAATAGAGGGCTATGGACAATGCACACACCTTGGCCTAGTGTTACCCTATTATAGTCATATGTTACACCTCCAAAACCCTAACCACAGATTTGAGCATACTAAGGAGACTACACCTATCACGAATTTGACCATACTATAAAAATTCTTGGTTGAAGAAGAAACTATTGGGGTTAGTAATAGTCAAGAATAAAGTCAGACAGGGTAGTTATCAGTAATAGACAACGACTGTCAAACAAGGTAATTTTCAGTAACAATAGAAACGTTTGCCAAGATAAGTATCAGTAACAATTAGTAAGTGTCAAATAGGGCAATGACAATGATAGACAAGACAAATTCTGACAAGGTAGTTGGGGATAACAAACCAACTAGTAACTGATATGGCAGTTGTTGAGGACTAGAGAAGAAAGTCATTTTTTAGGTGAAGAAAAGCTTTAGGAGGAAAATAGACAACACTTGACTAAAAAAAGTTTAGGGTGCCAAAAAATATCATTTTGAGACCTAGTCCATTGTGTTCATCTTTTCAAACTGATCATTTTGATATATAGCACCCAAACACTTTTTTTGGACCATTACTAAAAATAGTAACCCTTAGAACAACACTTCTATTTTTAGTAAGTTAGTTAGGGTGGTCCAAATCACAAGTATATGGCTGGAGGGACTAGAGGAGCAATGAGGGAGATGGAACAAAACCAATTCATGGAACAAATAAATCAACAACTTAGTAACCTATAGAACCAAATGGCACATGTTGGACAAGAAGTTAAACATTTGAAAGATCACATGCAGGTCATGAAATCTGAACAGATTAAAGTCAAAATAGGGATTGAGGAAAAATTCCTTGAGGTTGAAGAGTGTTTAAAGGGAGCCCCAAAATTATACCAATAGATTAACACTGAAGGAATGGGTGGTAGTTCAGGAAATAGAGATGAAGAAACCCATCATGCTCTTTTTGACACTAATACCCCATTTAAAATGCCCAAATTAGACTTTTCCAAGTTTAATGGAAAGGACCCTGATGGTTGGTTGTGTCGGGTGGATCAATTCTTCAAACTCCATAATGTCCCTTAATATTTATGGGTCACCATGGCATCCTTTAACTTTGAATCTGAGGCCCTACAATGGTATTAGTGGGTACAAAACATGACTCTTGACCTTTCTTGGGAAGACTTTGAGTCCCAATTACTCACTCATTTTGGCCCTAGTGAGTATGAGGACTTTATAAGAGCCTTAACAAAATTGAAACAGACCTCTATTATTCGAGAGTATCAGACTCAGTTTGAGAAGTTGGCTAATAGGACAAGGGGTTTGAATGAAGGATTTTTTCAGAGTTGTTTTATCAGTGGGTTGAAGGATGATATCAAGGCAGAGGTAAAAATGTTCAAACCACAATCTATGATGCAAGCCATAGGATTGGCTAGGTTAGCGGAGGAAAATTTTTCTGCTCAGAGATGATCATCTAAATTTCCATAGGCCAAACCCTCATTTCCATCCAAGATCACATCAAATACAAGAAGTAAATCTCCAACAATGAAGTGATTGACTAGGGAGGAAATGGATGCTCATAGAGCACAAGGGTTATGTTATAATTGTGATGAGAAATATGTCCTGGGGCATAAATGTGTACAATAAAAATTGTATTTGTTGGATGTGGATGATTCTATAGTAAATGAAGTACATGAAGAAGTAGTAGAATAATAGGAAGAAGAGCATCAGGATGAGGGTGAAGCACAAGAAGAACCACAACCAGAGATTTCAGTTCATGCACTTGTAGGAATCTTGACCCCTCAAACTATGAAGGTAGTAGGATATTTCAAGGGAAAAGAATTATAATTCTTATTGATTCAGGTAGTACACATAATTTTATTGATCCTCGAGTAGCTAAGCAAGCCAACTGCTACATACATTCTTGCAATTCTTTTGAAGTCATGGTGGCAAATGGGGGAACATTACCTTGTAAAGGGAAATGTCGAAATGTTAAGTTGAAGATAGGGGAGTATGAACTTAAAACTGATATGTTTGCACTTCCGTTAGGAGGATGTGATGTTGTGTTGGGGGCACAATGGCTTCGTACATTGGGAACAATAGCCTAGAACTTTGTTGAACTATGGATGCAATTCTCTCAGAATGGGAGGTCATACACTCTTCATGGTTCACATGCAGGATCCCCACAGGTTATCAGTTCAAGTCGAATGGAGAAATTGTTAAAAAATTCCTCACATGGGGTAGTAGCTCAATTGTTTGCAATTCAACCCCAAGATACTAAAGTAGCCAAACCACAAGGGGATTTGCAACTCATTTTGACTAAACATAATGTTGTTTTTGTGGAACCTACGGGATTACCTCCATGCCGTTCCCATGACCATGCAATCCAGTTGGTACCAGGAAGTTTGCCACCTAACATCAGACCCTACAGATACCCTTATGCGCTGAAATCAAAAATTGAGAAGTTGGTCCAAGAGTTATTAAAAATAGGGGTAATTTGACACAGTAACAGTCCTTATTCTTCACCCATCCTATTGGTTAGAAAAAAATATGGGTCATGGCAGCTATGTATAGACTTTCGTGAACTCAATAAACTCACCATTAAGGACAAATTTCCTATTCCTATGATTGATGAGTTGTTGGATGAGTTACATGGCACCAAATTTTTCTCCAAGTTGGATCTCCGCTCTAGGTATCATCAGATAAGGATCAAGGAAGAAGACATTCCAAAAACAACATTCAAAACTCATGAGGGCCATTACAAATTTTTGGTCATGCCTTTTGGCCTAACTAATGCCCCTTCAACATTCCAGAGCCTCATGAACAATGTCTTCCACCCATTCCTCCACAAGTTTATTTTGGTTTTCTTTGATGACATTCTCATCTACAGTCACACTTGGGCCAAGCACTTACAACATCTGGATCAAACTTTGCAATTATTGTAGGACCATCAGTTATTTTTCAAACGATCCAAATGTTCCTTTGGCATGTAGGAGGTCAAATACTTGGGGCATATTGTTTCACAGGAGGGAGTTAAGGTTGACCCCAAGAAAATTGAAGCTATCCAAAATTGGCCTAAGCCACAAACTCTCAAGGTGCTTCACAGATTTTTGGGTCTCATGGGCTATTACCGACAATTTGTACAAAATTATGGAAAAATAGCCACCCCCTTAACGACCATGTTGAAAAAGAATTCATTTATGTGGTCAGCTCCAACAGAAAAAGCTTTTGCAGATCTCAAGGAGGCTATGATTTCAACCCTAGTGTTAGCCACTCCTGATTTTTCCAAACCCTTTATAATTGAAAGTGATGCTTCGGGTCATGGCATTGGGGCCGTATTAATGCAAGAAGGGCGACCCTTAGCTTTCACCAGTAAGGCACTATCAAGCAAAAATTTGGGAAAATCTACTTATGAAAAAGAAATGATGGCCATCCTCCATGTTGTTAATCATTGGCGACCATATCTCATTGGGAGACATTTCTCTATTAAAACAGACCACCAAAGTTTGAAATATTTCTTGGAACAAAGGGTATCTACTCCAGCACAATAGAAATGGGTTTCAAAATTGTTGGGGTATGATTATGACATTGTGTATAAGAAAGGAAAGGAGAATATTGTGGTAGATGCCCTCTCCCATCAGTTTGAGGATCAAGTGACAATGTGTGCCCTCTCATCCCCACTTCCCCAATGGGTCTCCCAACTTCAAGAAGAAGCAACCAAGGACCCATCCTTACAGACTTTGCAAGAACAACTCCAAAGGGATCCCAATTCACATGTCAGGTATTCATGGGATGGACACCTATTAAGATATCAAGGTCGCATTGTGGTTTCTAAAACTTCATCACTCCATGAGGATATCATGAAGGAAATGCATGCTTCACCTACTATAGGCCATTCAAGATTTTTGAAGACATATGAGAGAGCTAAAAGGTCATTCTATTAGGAGGGAATGAAAAATATATTCAAACTTTTGTGGCCGAATGTGAAATTTGCCAATGGATGAAAGGAGAAATGGTTCGTACTCTAGGCACTCTACAACCATTGCCAATCCTAGACAATGTATGGACTGATATCTCCATGGATTTTATTGAAGGGCTTCCTAAATCTAGAGGAAAATTGGTCATTCTTGTGGTGGTGGACCATCTCTCAAAGTATGCTCATTTTTGTTCCCTCACCCATCCTTACCATGCCTCCACCATTGCTCAAATATTCATGGACTCCATTTTCAAACTCCATGGTATACCCAAATCCATTGTGTCTAACCATGACCCCACTTTTACCAATCAATTTTGGCAAGAACTATTTAAACTATAGGGAATGTAGACATGGAAAATTGACCCACCTAAGTGAGTCATTTTTCCTAGAACCCCTGAGAAGTCCCTCAAACTTGTCAAAGTACAAGTTTGGGCCTCTCTTCCCCTCCTTTTCCTTTTCCCTAGTTTTTCCAAAATCATGGTCACCTAGTATGGGGTGCAATTTCGGCAAGTTAGGGTTTTCTCTTAGAAAACCCAATTTTTGGGTCGACCTCCAGGACGTCGGCCCTCCCCTAGGTTTTCCTTTTCATTTTCCTACCCTTTTGCCCTCCAAACCTCTTATAAATAGAGGGTTTGGATCCTCTTTTTCCCCTAAGAAGTAAGGTGATTCTAAAAGTGATGCTAAGTAATTTTTCAAGAGAGATGATTTTTGAATTTTGATAAATTCTCCTAGCAAGATCAAGTGTTCTTCTACTACTTCTTTTGATTTGTTGTTCTTGGTGGACAAGTGTTGGAGCCTTGAGGAGGAGTCTACCATTTTGTGGAGGTCTTCATCCTTTTGATTGTTCTACCACCAGGTTTCTTCTTGCATTTTAATATTCCTAGATCATTAATTATGCATTTTTGTATCTTATTTTACATTAATAGATCATTTTTGCACTTCTATTATGAATTCGTGCCCCATCTATATAGGAATGGATTTGGTAGATTCAAATTCAGATCACCCCTTATGGGGTATGATTTTGGATTCTTTAGGTTTGGGGGTAAATTTTCACTCCCAAACCCTTAGTCTGTATTTGCATGCTTCATTTAGATCATAATATCATTGTTTGCATTCTATTTTTTGCATTATTTCATTTTATTGCATCTTGTCTTGTTCATTTCCAAAAATGTCAACAATCACTTTTGTTTTCGAATGGTCAGCTAAAAGGACCAAGGGGGCTTGATTGTTGCACCTCCAAGCTTAGTCACATAGTGGCCTAAGTAGACCCCCAAATGTTGATCAATTTTTCTAGGGTTTTGTGAAGTTGTTTTGTAGGTTGTGAAGTTGTTGGATATATCTGGATGCAAGTTAAAAGCTAGGGTCAACCATTGGATCAAGTAAGTGCCCTAAATAAACTTCTTAGGTTGTTTTGTTTTGCTTTCTATCCATTTCTATTCTAGATCTAGATCATAAATAAAAGAAAAATATTTTGATTTTATTTCTAGGCATTTGAAAGAGAAAAGGCATATAGTTTGCATTCTAGGGTTAACTTTGTTTGTGCATTCTCTTGAACCCTTGCTGAAAAGGAAAAATTTATTTTATTGCAAGTTAGGGTTTAGTCATCATTGAAAATCAAGAATCATCCTAGGGTTAGTCTTTTCTTGCTTGCATCATTGTTTGTCTTACATTGTTCTTTCATTTTCCATAGCTTAGATCTTAGAAAAGCCAAACATAGGTGCTTGCTCAATATACACATCAAACATTCCATCCCTGAACTTGGAGTGAGTCCTTAAACCATTCTTAGTGAACCCTTCGATCCCCCAAGCTCCCGAGTGTAGAGAATATAACACACCCCCATGGTCACCTCGGCTCCTAGCGGATCTAATCAAGAATCATATGTGATAGGGTAATTTTCCCCCTCTACATATTTGGTGAACCCAATGTGAAGACATGTCTTTAGTGGCCAAATTAGGAAGCCTCTTCCTTTTTATTTTTCTTTTGAAAACTTTAAGCAAGACCATTAAATTTGTTTGCTTAGAATTAAAAAATATTAAAAATATCTTAAGAATATTTTGTGTTTTGCTAGTTTTTAGATCCTCCTTTTCTCCTCTATCCTTTCTCTTTCTCCTAATGGCTCCCAACCTTAGGAGTAAGTGAAGGCTTTTAGAATCTAGTGAGATTCTTCAAGAAGATGACCAGATTGATAGGGAGAATCCTAATCTAGAAGAGGAAGAACATGTAGAAATTAGTAATGACCTTGATCCTATTGAGGGGTCTAATGGACACCTCACCTTTAAATCATTTGATCATATCTAGAATTTCTTGAAGCATCATAAGGATGCTTTGAATAAGGCTATGGATGAAGAAGCCCAACTCGAAGAGGTTAGGACATCTCATCATCAAACCATTTCTCCTCAAAATATTCACACCAATCCTTTGTTTGAATCTTCACATCATATTAATCCTTTTCATAAACCAACATATGCTACTACTATAACCACCAACATTGGAAGAATTCCACAAGTTCCTCCAACTAGTAGTGCATCTCAAGATTATGCTCAATTTCCTCCTCATTCTACTCATCTCAACATTCATGCTTCTATTCCACCAAATGTCAGTTATCCTCCACAACAAGATACCACATATCATAACCCATACCATAATAGTGTTAATACCTCCAACATTGGCCAAGTTCCCTTTCAACAACCTACCTATAACCCTCCCTTAGGGAACCTAGGGGTATTGCACAACAACAATCCCGATATGCAAAGTTTGACAAATATGGTGAAACAATTGGTCTCAAGAGTGGATATGATTCAACCTCCAAGTTTCACCTACAACTATAAGGAAATGTGCAATCAACCCTTAGACCCTATCATCACCTCTAGGCCCTACCCTAAGCATTTTCCAATGCTAGTTTTACCTATTTATAAGGGAACAGAGGACCCAATTGAACATTTAAGGATGTTTAGGACAACATGCCATGATATTATATATGATGACATGTTGTTACTAAAGATGTTCCCTAAGAGCCTTGGTGGTATGGCATTGGAATGGTATTATCAACTACCTCATCATTCTTTGAGGAATTTTGAAGAGACAATGAAGTTGTTTGTTCAACAATTCGGAGCTTATGTTGAGAAAAATGTGACTATGAAAGATGTTTATATGTTGAAGCAAGGTAAAGATGAAATTTTTTTAGAATTCTTGTCTCATTGGAGAAGTTTAGTTGGATGATTAAGATATACCTTACCTCCTCGAGACATGCTAGAGATATTTATTAGAAATTTACAAGAGCAAATATCATATGAATTGGAAACAATAACTATTACCTCTTTTGACCAAGCAATAGATCTGGAAAGAAGGGTAGAGCAAGCCCTTATTCGAAGAGGTCAACTTAAACCAAAGAAATAAGAATATAGGACCATGAAAACCTAGTATAAGAATAAGCATGTAGTTGGTGATGGGGTAATAGATAGTAGACCTATCAACAATGTTTCTAATACCTTGCAAAATATGGTACTTAGAAAACCTCAAAAACCCCCACCAAGAAATTTCACAAGACTCAACCAACCTATTTTGTCGGTCCTAAAACAACTCTTGGAAGCTAATATGATTGAGTTACCTCCCATAAGGCAACTTGATACCATGATTGATTGGTATAAGCCTGGTCAACATTGTGAGTATCATAGAGTGGAGGGGCACATGAAAAATTCATGTAAGAGGTTGAAACATGTGGTTCAGGACTTAATCGATGTAGGTCATCTTGTTATAGAGGATTCTCAACCTACTCCTAAAATCCTCCAACAAACAATCAACCTCCTACTCAACAAGCACCCACAACTAATCAAGACATGGGGATCTTCCAAGATCCCCTACCTAATCATGGGCAACAGGCAACTAATCAAGTGTCATATCATAATGTGCCACCTCCCTATAATAATATGGTTGGTATGATAGCAACAACTACAAGGCAACAAGCTCAAGCTCAACCGACTCAACAATCTCAGTAGGAGATGAGTTCTACATCCAATCAACCTTCTAAACCACCCTTAGTTTTGAAGAGTACCCAAAAAAGGAGCACAAGAGTAGAAAACCCACCCTTAGTGTTGAAACCACAACCTAAAGTCTCCTTCGACATTCAACAATAGTTAGCTAGTACCCCAACCAAGATTTCCCTCTTAGAGCTTTTGCAAACTTCTCCTATTCATAGGGAAGCCTTGTTGAAGCTTCTAAGTCAACAATCTATTCCTCAAGACATTTCCCCTAGTGCTATAGTTGATGTTGTAGGTTCCCTTGGGATACATCATATCACATTTTTGGATGATGATATTCCTTCCTCAGATTTTTGAGGGGATTCTTCCCTCTACATCACTACATATATTGGGGAAATATTTATCAAGTGAATTTTGATAGATAATGGTTCCTCCCTCAATCTATGCACTTATCAATTTTTCCAAAATTTTGGATTAAAAGAGGAATATTTAATTAAATCTGATGTCATCATCAAAGCTTTCAACAATGAGTCCCAAGAGGCCTATGACATTATATCCCTCCCCCTTAGGGTTGGACCTAAGATCTTAGATACCTTGTTTTATGTGGTACCTTGCCCCACATATTTTAATCTCCTTCTTGGATGCCCTTGGATTCATGTGATGAGGGTTGTCCCTTCTACTCTTCATCAATGTTTGAAGTTTAAATTCAAAGATCAACTTGTCACCATTCTGGGTGACCCTCATCCATTCCAATATTTTTCAATGGTTGAGCAAGCTCAATCTAGTCTCAATTTATGTCCATCAATTTCTTCATCTCACATCACCAAGCAACTTGAAAATTTAAAGGTAAGTGAGGAACCACTAATCAATGTTTCATCACAAGATCAGGTCAATCCTTTTCTTCAAGAACCTCTTCTAGATTTAGCCAAGCTACCACCTTCACCTCAGACTATGGGTTTACCTCATAAGAAGGGTGAAGTAGTACACATTGGCATGTGTACCTTTATCTTCATGGGTATATCCCTTAAAGAAAATATCTATGGTAGCAACCCTCTTCCTATAGAGCGTTCTTTTACCCATTGTTATCTATCCAATGATTACCCACTTCCCAAGTAGATCCTATCTAGTATGGGATATGTAGGTAAAGGTTTGGGGCCATAATATAAAGGTATTCAAGAGCCTTTGGAAGTTGAGATTTGGCCTAGGAGATGTGGCATAGGCTACATACCCAATAAAAACCAACCTTTTCCATTTGATGATGATGATCACCTCATTACTTATGCTGAATATTTGGATCATCAAGGCTTGGAGTGGAGTGATGAGGATGAGGGACTACCTTATCCCATCAAACATTTTATTTTATAATGTGATAACTTTGGTTCCCCCTTGGATTCCTTTGATGATTATTTCTGACAATGATACTCCTTTCAAGAATAAGGATGTCCATAAGCTTTGTGCTAAGTACAAGATTCAACATAAGTGGTCAACTCTGTATTACCCTCAAGGGTAATGGTCAAGTTGAAGCATCCAATAAGTCTTTAGTCAAGATCCTCAAGAATTTGGTTAGTAAGATTAGTTAAGACTGGCATATCTAACTTTATCCTACCTTGTGGGCCTATTGTACTAGTGTGTGAAATCCTATAGGTGCTTCTTTGTATGTCTTGGTCTATGGGATTGAGGTAATTTTTCTATTTTAGTTAGAGGTCCCTTCGTTGTACATCTTGTTATAAGATACCTCGATCGATGATGAGTATCATTTAGATCATTTAAACCAATTGGAGTTATTGGATGAAAAGTACATTCATGCCTTAGAGCATCTTTGAGCCTATCAAAATAGGCTCAAGTGATCTTATTCCAAGAGAGTTTACAATCATTATTTTGAGGTTGGGGACCTTGTCCTCAAGGAGAACCAAAAGAACACTAATGCTCGTTCATATCTTAAAGGTAAGTTTTAGCCCAATTGGGTAGGCCCCTTTGTCATAATGACCAAGTTTGGCTCAGGAGCCTATCATTTAGCTTCTTTAGATGGTAAAGATTTAAAAGAACCAATGAACATAATGCACCTAAAAAGATATTATGCATGATTCTGCATCTTCATTCTTCATCTTACATTTTGGTTTGCTTGCTCATACTGCATGATTGCCTATCATATTTTGCATGGTTTGCTTGACATTCTATTCCACTTGCATTTTTGCTTGTCATATAGTTGCATTGTTGCTTGATCATATTTGCATGATTGCTTGATCATATAGATTTTTGGGGACTTTGTGAGGATGGCAAGTGATGAAACCTAGTTAGGTTCTAGCTCACATGCATTGCACTCATACTAGGGCTCTAATGCCTAGTGAATCCCCAACCTAGGGCCCATCTCCATGCATTTTCATCATTGCATTTGCTCATGTCTTCTTTTCTTCTTTTCTCTTCTCTTATATTCCTTGACCTTGAAAGTTTTAATAATTTCTAATTTCTCCAAGTCAAGGGATATAGTTCTTCATCTCTTGTATGTCCTTTTCCCTTTGAAAGTTTTAATCATTTCTTCTTTTCTCCAAGATAAAGGATATACGTTCCTTCTATCTACTCATTTTTTTTTTGCTCACACTTCCTTCTTGATATTTTGATTGTTAAGGGATCCTCATGGGATAGGGTAGATATCACATGAATATCATT
This sequence comes from Wollemia nobilis, assembly GCA_028583015.1. NCBI lineage: Eukaryota > Viridiplantae > Streptophyta > Pinopsida > Araucariales > Araucariaceae > Wollemia > Wollemia nobilis. Next base: position 5,981,195 of record JAQPPZ010001417.1, on the reverse strand, counting down.
TATGGTGTTCATACGACCATTAAATATCTTATGCACATCTCTTAGCTATCAAAATTTTAATAAGGACACACACAATATTGTTTGCTTCTTGCTTCTCTCATTCTTCTATCTTCTTTCTCTAACACATGCACACACACACATTATTGCTATGTTTCTCTTTGATCATTCATATCTTGCACACACCACACCCCTATCGGGTAGTACTCATTTTGGAAAATCAATCAAATATTTCACCCCATATAAGATAGCTTCATGGTCATGAGTGAGGGGTAACCTCCATTCGACCATTTGTAAGCATACATCCTAGTGGGTATCTCTTCATCTCTGACCATTAGTGAGCACTATACCCATAGTGGGTATCACTCCACACTTGACCATTTTTGTGAGCATAACACCCTTATGGGATAGCTTCATGGCCATTAGTGAGGGGTAGCCTCCATTCGATCATTTGTGAGCATACATCCCTATAGGGTTCCGCTCCACTCTTTCCTTTTCGCTTGGTCTATGTTCGTTTGATCACATTGATATTTCATGGTCTACGTTGATTCAAACATCATATTCCAAGCACCTTTTTCTTTGTTGACCTTCTCTATATTCTGCTTCTTCTTCTTCTTCTTTTCCTCTTTTTCAGCATAGAGTGAATTCACGATCCATTTTTATGGGATGCAATTTTGGCTAGAGCCATGTTTTTCTTTCTTTCTTCTTCTTTTTTCTTCCATCATATTTTTCTTTCATCTCTTCATCCATCCATGCATTTCATTCATTAGTTAGCTTCATCCCATCATGCATTGCATTAGTTTAGTTCATTCATGCATCCATTGTTAAGTTATTTTCACTCATTCATGCATAATAAAACATAAAAACACATAAAAATTAAACACACATAAATAAACACATTTATATATAATGCAACATGATATTACTTAAAAAAGAGAGTACACATGTCAGTTTAATTGGTGTACCATAGTCTAAGCTTGACACACTTGACCCTCCCTAGGGATGCATGCCACACTCAAAATTGGCATGTCACCTTGATCCTAGCCCTAGCTTTGTGAGCTCATCTCCTCTGCTCTACCTATCGAAGGTGGTCCTAGTGGGGGCATGTTCATGGATTATGTAGTAGTCCATGATCTAGACCATGACCCTATGTTTAAAGGGAGGATGGTGGAGGCACCCTCTGCTCTACTAGAACTACTTGAAAGTATAAGGTCTAGTAGAAAGTCTCCCTCTATACAACTACCTCTAACCTCTCCCTCACCCTCTATAGCTCTACCTATAGTAGGTAGATCCCCTCACCCTATTGGTTGTCGATCATGATAACCATCCCCTCAGCCTAAGCTTATCACTCTTGCTCCTAGCTAACTCATCTCCCCTTGAGGTGGTCTACCTCAGCCCTCATTGCATCGTGCTTTGAGAGTGCATGGTCAAGGCACTCTATAGCCCCTCTATCCTCTTGGACCTATCCTCTCGGAGTAGGTCCATCTCCCTCTACATGGCTGCTATCTAAGCCTATAATACCTCTATCTCCCTTTTTGGGTCCTCTTGACCTCATGATCCCTCGATCCTACTGTTATTGATGTGGAGGCCTCTTCGACTGCCTTGCTCGACACAACTCTCATCCTCGTGGGGGCATCTCTTATTGCTCCCCCTCCTTGGTCCTAGAGGTGATGGTAGTCACTACCACCATATCTACTTGAACCTATGTATGTGCCTACCATGGGGCCTCTTGGCCCTACTATCATCACTTTATGGTGTGTTAGGTCACCTCTTGAAGTGCTAGTTACACCCATTGACCCATAACCTAGTACCTCTACATTAGTATTAATGGGGAGATCCTTAGGGGCATAATGCTCCTATACCATATCCTATACTTGAGAGCCACCTTGATGTCATCCACCCTTGGATCCATGTATAATGGGTCATCTAGGTCCTCCTTCACCCATCTCCCCACATCAAGGTCCCCTTTAACTCTTGATGGGTCCCTCTACACCTACCAATAGTCTCCTAGGTTTGGTATCTCTTGAAAGATATCAAACTATCATTGGACTCGATCAAATCAAAAGAGCTCTAGCTCCCCTTCTCTGTAGAGACCCACCTAACCCTCTTGACCCTCACTAACTCCTCTGCATCCTCCGTCTAGCTAGGGTGTAGGCACCATGATCACCATATGATCATATGGTCTTACAGCTCATCTATCACCCACCTCCCTAGTGGTAGGATCTTGACATATGTCCTCTAGACCCACTCAAAGTTTTTGGACCACCTATATGCTGTTGGTCACTCTGGGTTGGGTAATGGCCTTGGTAGTGCATATGATCTCCTAACTGCTATGTGCTCCCAACACCACACCTAGAGCAAGGTTGTACAAACTAACCATGTATGTCATTTGTACATGATATTGTACAATATCCTATACAAATGAGCCAACACATATGGACCCCATGCGAACCACACCTACTGGTCTCGCATGTCTACCACTACTCCCACTAGTACCCATGGTAGGTGTCACCTACTAGTATGGCACACCAAGAATCTCATTCCACCCCATAAAGCATGATCATTAGAGCATCGACCCCATGGCACCCTACCAACTCATTGATATGGATCCCACTCTTCGAATCTCATGGGCCTAGTTCCTTGATAATATTTGAAGCATGACCTACTACCCTCATGCCCTATAAACTACCCTCCCTTGATGGGGATGCATAGGATGCACCACATATCCTCTAGTGTGACTATCATCTCCCCTATTGATAATTAAAAGGTAGATGACTCTGGGTACCATCTCTCTACCAATGTTATTAATAGCACTCTATCTACCTCCACCTAGGGCATCTCTACTAGATGTAGTAGCCCCATTACCCCTAGGGTGTCCCTCTCTACTGGTGTGAGCTCCTCGTAGCTCCTCCTCCAAGGAGCTCGGTCACCACTCTCGACTCTCTAGTACATCATGCTGCAACCAAAAACATAACAAAATTTTAATCAGTTCCACATAATAAATAAAAATAAAAACAAATATTAATTTAACATCTAAGCATGCTTGTCTTGTCTCTCTTTTCTCTTCTAATTTTCTTTGTTTGTTTTACCTTTTTCTTTACTTTTCTCTCTACCAAAATTGTGCCCGTTCTCTTTGGGCACGATTTTGTCCCCTCCTTTCTTCTATCGAATTTGTGCCCTATAATTCTGAGGTGTGCATTTAGTTGCCACCATGAACCAGCCAAATTCATGGTTGACCCTCAAATTCGCATCAAGTCACGCGCAATGATTTCTTCTAAAAATAAAAAATGCTTAAAAGAACTAAAAACCCTAATCTAGCCTAGTCTAGAGGAAGGATTTTAGTCCTTACCCGTGCTCGCTCCACTAGTGCATGACCTCACCCCTCGCAATGGCTGAATGATGTGTGGGAAGCGCCATTTATCTTTTTCTCCAGAGCTCTTCTTCTTCTCACGGTGAAAATGAATTCATTTTCACCCTCCCCTCTTCTTATACCCCTCTTTTTCTCTCTCCTGTTTGTGTTTTTGTCCTCTTTCTCTATTTGTTGCTCTCTTTTCTTCTGCGTCCACCTTTTTTGAGTTTCCTCAGGAATTTTGCATTCCTTTTGAAACTCGAGGGGGCACCCTAACCTGAGAGGCATTAAAGTCCCTAATGCCTCGTTTTGCATGTAAAATTTCAAAGTGTCTAGTATGACACCATTTTTGCACCACCCCTTTCTTCTAAACCAACCACCCCTTTTTGTGTTCATCGTTCTTCGCCCATAGGTGTCTACATCTTTCTTTGATGCATTTATTAGGCCATAAATGCATCAAAGAGGGGGAAAATGTAGACATGGAAAATTGACCCACCTAAGTGAGTCATTTTTCCTAGAACCCTTGAGAAGTCCCTCAAACTTGTCAAAGTACAAGTTTGGGCCTCTCTTCCCCTCCCTTTTCCTTTTTTCCTAGTTTTTCCAAAATCGTGGTCGCCCAGAACGGGGCACGAATTTGGAAAGTTAGGGTTTTCTCTTAGAAAACCCAATTTTTGGGTCGACCTCTAGGACGTCGGCCCTCCCCTAGGTTTTGCCTTTTTGTTTTCCCACCCTTTTGCCCTCCAAACCTCTTATAAAGCTTTTGCAGATCTCAAGGACGCCATGATTTTGACCCCAGTGTTAGCCACTCCTGATTTTTCTAAACCCTTTATTATTGAAAGTGATGCTTCGGGTCATAGCATTGGGACACTATTAATGCAAGAAGGGCAACCCTAAGCTTTCACCAATAAGGCACTATCAAGAAAAAATTATGAAAAATCTACTTATGAAAAAGAAATGATGGTCATCCTCCATGTTATTAATCATTAGTGATCGTATCTCATTGGGTGACATTTCACTATTAAAATGGACCATCAGAGTTTGAAATATTTTTTGGAACAAAGGGTATCTAGTCCAACACAGTAGAAATGGGTTTCAAAATTGTTTTGGTAGGATTATGACATTGTGTATAAGAAAGGAAAGGAGAATATTATGGCAAATGCCCTCTCCCATCAGTTTGAGGATCAGATGACAATGTGTGCCCTCTCATCCCAAATTCCACAATGGGTTTCCCAACTTCAAGAAGAAGCAACCAAGGAATTGTCTTACAAACTTTGCGGGAAAAACTCCAAAGAGATCCCAATTCACACATTGGGTATTCATGGGATGGACACCTGTTAAGATATCAAGGTCGCATTATGGTTTCTAAAACTTCATCACTCCATGAGGACATCATGAAGGAAATGCATGCTTCACCTACTATAGGCCATTCAAGATTTTTGAAAACATATGAGCAAGCTAGATGATCATTCTATTGGGAGGAAATGAAAAAGATATTCAAATTTTTGTGGCCGAATTTGAATTTTTCAAATGAATGAAAGGATAAATCATTCGTACTCCAAGCACTCTACAACCGTTGCTAATCCCAGACAATGTATAAACTGATATCTCCATGGATTTTCTTTAAGGGCTTCCTAAATCTGGAGGAAAATTGGTCATTCTTGTGGTGGTGGATTGTCTCTCGAAGTATGATCATTTTTGTTTCCTTGCCCATCCTTACCATACCTCCACCATTGCTCAAATATTCATGGAATCCATTTTCAAACTCCATGGTATGCCCAAATCCATTGTCTGATCGTGATCCCACTTTCACCAATCAATTTTGGCAAGAACTGTTTAAACTATAGGGAATGTAGACATGGAAAATTGACCCACCTAAGTGAGTCATTTTTCCTATAATCCCCAATAAGTCCCTCAAACTTGTCAAACTACAAGTTTGGGCTTCTTTTCCCCTTCTTTTTCCTTTTCCTTAGTTTTGCCGAAATCGTGGTTGCCTAGTACAGGGCATGATTTTGACAAAGAAAACTCTATTTTTGACCTTTAGGACGTCGACCTTCCCCTAGGTTTTGCCTTTTCATTTCCTTGCCCTTTTGCCCTCCAAACCTCTTATAAATATAGGGTTTGGATCCTCTTTTTCCCCTAAGTGCTAAGTGATTCTAAAAGTGATGCTAAGTGATTTTTCAAGAGAAGTGATTTTTGGCTAAGAGGCTTTTGACGAATTCTCCTAGCAAGATCAAGTGTCTTCTGGTGTTTTTTGTTGCTCTACTTTTGATTTGTTATTCTTGGTGGACAAGTTTGGAGCCTTGAAGTGGAGTCTACCATTTTGTTGAGGTCTTCATCCTTTTGATCGTTCTTTTGCTGCCACCAAGTTTCTTCTTGCATTTTAATATTCCTAGATCATTAACTGTGCATTTTTGTGTCTTATTTTGTATTAATAGATCGTTCTTGCACTTTTTTTGTGAATATGTGCCTTGTTCGTATAGGGCGCAATTTCGCTAGATTCAAATTCGTTGTTGCCCTCTATGGGGAAATTTTTTGGCTCTGTTAGGTTTAGGGGCAAAGTTTCACTCCCAAACCTTCAGTCTGTTTACATGCTTTATTTGGATCATAATATCACTGTTTGCACATTGTTCTTCGTAGTGTTTCATTTTATTGCATTTCGTCTTGTTCATTTCCAAAAAGGTCAACAATCGCTTTTGTTTTTGAACAGTCAGCTAAAAGGACCAAGGGGGCTTGAATGTTGCACCTCCAAGCCCAATCACACATCAACCTAAATAGGCCCCCAAACGCTGATAAATTTTTCTAGGGTTTTGTGAAGCTATTTTGCAAGTCATGAAGCTGGTGGATATACTGGATGCAAGTTAAAAGCTAGGGACAACCATTGGGTCAAGTAAGTGCCCTCGATAAACTTTTTAGGTTTGTTGTTTGCTTTTTGTCCATTTCTATTACAAATCTAGATCATAAACAAAAGGAAAATATTTTGTTCCATTCCTAAGAATTTGAAAGGTAAAGGACATATAGTTTACATTCTATGGTTAACTTTATTTGTGCATCCTCTTGAACCCTTGTTGAAAAGGAAACATCTACTATGTTGCAAGTTAGGGTTTAGTCATAATTGAAAATCAAGAATCATTCTAGGGTTAGTCTCTACTTGCTTGCATTACTATGTCTTGCATTGTTCTTTCATTTTCCATAGCTTAGATTTTAAAAAAGCCAAACATAGGTGCTTGCTCAATATAAACATAAAAAATTTCCACCCCGAACTCAGAGCGAATCCTTAAATTGTTCCTGGTGAACCATTTGATCCCCCAAGCCCTCGAATGTAGAGCATATAACACTCTTTCGCGGTCACCTTGGCTCCCAGCGGATCCAGCCAAGAATCGTATGCGACAGGGTGATTTTCCCCTTCTATAATGATCTTTTTTTTTCTCTTTCCCATCCTTACCATGCCTCCACCATTGCTCAAATATTCATGGACTCCATTTTCAAACTCCATGTCTACCCAAATCCATTATGTCTAATCATGACCCCACTTTTACCAATCGATTTTGGCAAGAACTGTTTAAACTACATGGAATGCAACTACAAATGAACTCAACCTACCATCCATAGACAAATGGGCAATCTGAAATTGTCAAAAAGAGCTTGGAAACCTACCTTCATTGTTTTACCTCCAAACACCCAACATAGTGGGCTAAGTGGATGCCTTTGGCTAAATGGTGGTACAAAACATCATTTCACATAACTTCCATAATGAATCCTTTTGAGGTAATTTATGGGTACCCACCTTCGTTGCCCTCTTCATATGTTCCCGAAAACTCCATAGTTCATACGGTAGATGCAACTCTTCAGGAGTGTACACAACTTTTGCAGCAGTTGAAGAACATGGTGATGGCTCAAAATCAAATAAGACAATAGAATGACCAACATCATTCTAAGAGCAACTTCAATGCAGACTATATGATCTTTCTTCAAATCCAACCCTACAAGTAATCTTTAGTGCAACTTCATGCCCATCAAAAACTGGCAACATGATTCTATGGACCCTACTAGGTATTGCAACAAATTAGACAAGTGGCCTGTAAGCTTACGTTATAACCACTTCCAAGATCCTTCCAATATTCCATGTCTCTTGTCTCAATAAGGTACTCGACAACCACATTCAAATCCAATCGACACTTCTTGAGTTAGATGGTGAAGGCTCAATCATCTTGGAGCTTGATAGGATTTTGGACTGAAGAACCTACACTCTCCATAACCACACCATTATTGGAGTCTTGGTCTAGTGGTAGGGTTTACAACTAGAAGATGCCACATGGGAGTCTCTCCAGCAACTACAACAACAGTTTCCTCATATCCAACTTTGAAGATAGCTTTTTGAAGGGGAAGAGCATGTTAGAATCCCATCCTAACATTACTATGTAATAATCCCATTTTTAACGAGGGGACCCCATCTTAATGATATTATGAAATGTTTAGTAATGTGTATGTGGCAATTTAGGCGCATAGATAAGTGGGATAATTTAATGTAACCATTATTAAGAATGCAATTGCTTATTTGGTAGAAGATTATCGCCTAGGTGCCCACTTGCATGTGAAGTTGACTCTTGAGCGTTATAGTTAGGGTTATGAAGTCTTTAAAAAGGCAAAGGGGAATAGATGAAGGCATCTCATATTTTGTTGTATTGAAACTTTGCTTCTAAGGAGGTTGCTCTCTCAAAGAGGCCTACAATTCTATAATGTGTTCTTGCTTTCTATAATATAGTCTACTGAATTTCCATTCCATCTTGCAATATTGTTAATTTCAAGCTCTTTTTTTGTTATTATTGCAATATTCTATGGATGTGTTTTTTATTTACTGCAAGGTTCATAACACTCGAAGAGGAAGTAAGCAAAATCCCCTAAATGCAACGGATTAAAACAAACTCAAACAACAAATTATTAGTATGCCAAATATATATTACACAAATGTTAATAACATAAAATTTCAAAAAATTTAAATAAATGTAAGGTAAGATAGAAATAAATCAAACCACATAAAAGCCATTAATATTATGCGGAAACCTTGTAAAGGAAAAAACCACGACCAAAATCATATTTCCATTTTTGTATTATTTTCAATAAAACATACAAGTATTTTTTCTCAAATGTGATTGGTGTAAATCACCAATATCTCAAATAAACAATAATGTCTCACTATTAAGTATCCACGGTTCGCATTGCATAGTTAGCACTACACAATTAACTCATCATCAACACAAGGAGTTTAACCCAAATATATAGCTTAGGCTATCCTCTCGTTGGAAAATAGCTATGGAGGAAAACCTCCACACCATGTGCCACCACACCTATGCCACATGCCACTATGTGCCCCACACATGTCACCACACTCAAGTCTCATGCCATGTCACCTTTGACTTTGAGTTGACTAGAGTTAGACTAGATATTGGAAAATTTTAATTTAGTAATTGTAAGAATGGTATATATTTATTTTATCCATATACCTTAATATATATTAGCTTAACCTCTCTCTCTCTCATATATATATATATATAAAATACCTATCTATTTAATATATTAAAGCCTAGATACCTAATTTTATTATTCATCTTTATACTTAAGTGAATTTACAATATAATCCCAAAATTGGATTATTTGTTCCAACAATACTAAGTTTGAAGATTCTACTAAAACCATGTAATTGTGATTATAATTTACTTTACTACATTTAGAGTAGAGTTAGTTTGTTTTTCCTACAATAAGAGCTTAATGGTCATTTGTAAAGATCTTTTTGGCTATTCATAAAATTGGATCTACTCTTTGAAATCAAACTATTACATGTATTCTTCAAATTGTAATGAATGAATAGATTGAGCATGGCAATCACAAATTAATTGTCTCTAACCTTTTGCTCTAGATGTGTGATCCTTCCCTTTTGTCCCCTATTAGTCCTTTTTATTTGTTTTATTATACGTTATTATAAATCCAATACATTAAAGTTAATTATTGTGGACATTTTGATTAGATCATATGTTAATCTCACAACAATTACTTAGTTGTATTTACATTTATGCATTTATTTTTCTTTTTGCACTTTTATCCCAAGCAATTAGATTACTTAGATTAGTGGAGAGTTGGTGCAAACCCAAACATTGAAAGGATTAAACCCATGTCTTTCAAATGTTGAAACATGACTATAGGTGCATAAGAAGATCAAACATTCTCATTGATCAATAGAAGAATATCTAGTCAATTGAAGCTCTTTCTAAGGCCTCAACATTCCTTTGGTTACTAGTCCAAAGCAAGTCTTACAAATGACAATTTTGAAATAACATTTTGGACCTTTTGGGCATGTTTTATGTAAGGAGCTAAAAGCATTAGATCATCTACTTCTTTAGTGTCCAACTATTTGAAGTTTTTTTGTTTCTAAGAAAATAATAATATGTTTGGTTATTCCATCAACAAAGAAAAGAGTTAACGAAATGTTGAAATAGTTGTTTCAAAGCTAAATCATTCAACATTCCATGGAGCATTAGTCCTATTACTACTTGTTGGAATTTGTGGCTTGAAGGGAGTAACATAATTTTCATAACAAATCTTACAATCATATTTAGATTTGGATTTGTATTGTTGTCAATCCTACAGAGATATATAGGCATGGTGCTCATCATGAGATGTCTCAAGGTGGAAAAAATGTGCTCACTTCTTGGTTACATGGTTGAATATACATGTAAGGGTTATCTCAAGGATGCCATGATTTTGACCCCGATGTTAGCCACTCCTGATTTTTCCAAACCCTTTATAATTGAAAGTGATGCTTAGGGTCATAGCATTGGGACCATATTAATGCAAGAAGGGCAACCCCTAGCTTTCACCAATAAGGCACTATCAAGCAAAAATTATGAAAAATCTACTTACGAAAAAGAAATGATGGTCGTCCTCCATGCTATTAATCATTAGTGACCGTATCTCATTGGGTGACATTTCACTATTAAAATGGACCATCAGAGTTTGAAATATTTCTTGGAACAAAGGGTATCTACTCCAACATAGTAGAAATGGGTTTCAAAATTGTTGGGGTATGATTATGACATTGTGTATAAGAAAGGAAAGGAGAATATTGTGACAAATGCCCTCTCCCATCAGTTTGAGGATCAAATGACAATGTGTGCCTTCTCATCCCAAATTCCACAATGGGTCTCCCAACTTCAAGAAGAAGCAACCAAGGAATTGTCCTCACAAACTTTGCGGGAAAAACTCCAAAGGGCTCCCAATTCACACATTGGGTATTCATGGGATGGACACCTGTTAAGATATCAAGGTCGCATTATTGTTTCTAAAACTTCATCACTCCATGAGGACATCATGAAGGAAATGCATGCTTCACCTACTATAGGCCATTCAAGATTTTTGAAAACATATGACCGAGCTAGATGATCATTCTATTGGGAGGGAATGAAAAAGATATTCAAATTTTTATGGCCGAATGTGAAATTTTCAAATGAATTAAAGGATAAATGATTCGTACTCCAGGCACTCTACAACCGTTGTTAATCCCAGACAATGTATGGATCGATATCTCCATGGATTTTATTGAAGGGCTTCCTAAATCCGGAGGAAAATTGGTCGTTCTTGTGGTGGTGGATTGTCTCTCGAAGTATGATCATTTTTGTTCCCTTGCTCATCCTTGCCATCCTCCACCATTGCTCAAATATTTATGGAATCCATTTTCAAACTCCATGGTATGCCCAAACTCATTGTGTCTGATTGTGATCCCACTTTCACCAATCAATTTTGGCAAGAACTGTTTAAACTATAGGGAATGTAGACATGGAAAATTGACCCACCTAAGTGAGTCATTTTTCCTATAACCCCCAAGAAGTCCCTCAAACTTGTCAAAGTACAATTTTGGGCTTCTTTTCCCCTCCTTTTTCCTTTTCCCTAGTTTTTCCGAAATCGTGGTTGCCTAGTACGGGGCATGATTTTGGCAAAGAAAACCCTATTTTTGACCTTTAGGACGTCGACCTTCCCCTAGGTTTTGCCTTTTCATTTCCCCACCCTTTTGCCCTCAAAACCTCTTATAAATAGAGGGTTTTGATACTCTTTTTCCCCTAAGTGCTAAATGATTCTAAAAAATGTTAAGTGATTTTTCAAGAGAAGTGATTTTTGGCTAAGAGGCTTTTGACGAATTCTCCTAGCAAGATCAAGTGTCTTCTAGTGTTTTTTGTTGCTCTACTTTTGATTTGCTATTCTTGGTGGACAAGTGTTGGAGCCTTGAGGTGGAGTCTACCATTTTGTGGAGGTCTTCATCCTTTTGATTGTTCTTTTGCTGCCACCAGGTTTCTTCTTGCATTTTAATATTCCTAGATCATTAATTGTGCATTTTTGTGTCTTATTTTGCATTAATAGATCATTCTTGCACTTTTGTTGTGAATATGTGCCGCGTTTGTATAGGGCGCAATTTCGGTAGATCCGAATTCACGGTTGCCCTCTACGGGGCGTGATTTTGGCTCTTCTAGGTTTAGGGGTAAAGTTTCACTCCCAAACCCTCAGTCTCTGTTTACATGCTTTATTTGGATCATAATATCACTGTTTGTGCATTGTTTTTCGTAGTGTTTCATTTTATTGCATTTCGTCTTTTTCATTTCCAAAAAGGTCAACAACTGCTTTTGTTTTTGAATAGTCAGCTAAAAGGACCAAGGGGGCTTGAATATTGCGCCTCCAAGCTCAGTCACACAACAGCCTAAGTAGGCCCCCAAACGCTGATAAATTTTTCTAGGGTTTTGTGAAGCTATTTTGCAAGTCATGAAGTTGTTGGATACATCTGGATGCAAGTTAAAAGCTAGGGACAACCATTGGGTCAAGTAAGTGCCCTAGATAAAAAATTTAGGTTTGTTGTTTGTTGTTTGTCCATTTCTATTACAAATCTAGATCATAAACAAAAGGAAAATATTTTGTTCCATTCCTAAGCATTTGAAAGGTAAAGGACATATAGTTTGCATTCTATGGTTAACTTTATTTGTGCATCCTCTTGAACCTTTGTTGAAAAGGAAATATCTATTTTGTTGCAATTTAGGGTTTAGTCATCATTGAAAATCAAGAATCATTCGAGGGTTAGTCTCCACTTGCTTGCATTACTATGTCTTGCATTGTTCTTTCATTTTCCATAGCTTAGATTTTAAAAAAGCCAAACATAGGTGCTTGCTCAATATACACATCAAACATTTCCACCCCGAACTCAAAGCGAGTCCTTAAATTGTTCCTGGTGAACCCTTTGATCCCCCAAGACCTCGAATGTAGAGCATATAACACTCTTTTACGGTCACCTTGGCTCCCAGCTTAGATTTTAAAAAAGCCAAACATAGGTGCTTGCTCAATATACACATCAAACATTTCCACCTCAAACTCAGAGCGAGTCCTTAAATTGTTCCTAGTGAACCCTTTGATCCCCCAAGACCTCGAATGTAGAGCATATAACATTCTTTCGCGGTCACCTTGGCTCCCAGCGGATCCAACCAAGAATCATATGCGATAGGGCAGTTTTCCCCTTCTATAATGATTATTTTTGTTCCCTTTCCCATCCTTAACATCCTCCACCATTACTCAAATATTCATGGACTCCATTTTTAAACTACATGTATGCCCAAATCCATTGTGTCTGATCATTACCCCACTTTTACCAATCGATTTTGGAGCGAACTGTTTAAACTACATGGAATGCAACTACAAATGAACTCAGCCTACCATCCATAGACGAATGGGCAATCTGAAATTGTCAAAAAGTGTTTGGAAACCTACCTTCATTGTTTTACCTCCAAACACCCAACATAGTAGGCTAAGTGGATGTCTTTGGTTGAATGGTGGTACAAAACTTCATTTCACATAACTTCCACAATGAATCCTTTTGAGGTAATTTATGGGTACCCACCTTCGTTGCCCTCTTCATATGTTACCAAAAACTCTACAGTTCATACGGTAGATGCAACTCTTCAAGAGTGTACACAACTTTTGCAGCAGTTGAAGAACATGGTGATGGCTCAAAATCAAATAAGACAACAGAATGACCAACATCATTCGAAGAGCAACTTTAATGTAGGCGATATAATATTTCTTCAAATCCAACCCTACAAGTAATCTTTAGTGCAACTTCATGCTCATCAAAAACTGGTAGCATGATTTTATGGACCCTACTAGGTATTGCAACAAATTGGACAAGTGACCTATAAGCTTGCATTATAACCTTCTTCCAAGATCCTTCCAATCTTCCATGTCTCTTGTCTCAATAAGGTACTCAACAACCACATTCAAGTCCCAATCGACACTTCTTGAGTTAGATGGTGAAGGCTCAATCATCTTGGATCTTGATAGGATTTTGGACTGAAGAACCTACACTCTCCATAACCACACCATTATTGGAGTCTTGGTCTAGTGGTAGGGTTTACAACTAGAGGATGCCACATGGGAGTCTCTCCAGCAACTACAACAACAGTTTCCTCATCTCCAACTTTGAAGACAACTTTGTGAAGGGTAAGAGCTTGTTAGAATCCCATCCTAACATTACTATGTAATGATCCCCTTTTTAACGTGGGGACCCCATCTTAATGATATTATGAAATGTTTCGTAATGTTTATGTGGCACCTGAGGCGCATAGACAAGTGGGATCATTTAAAATAACCATTATTAAGAATGCAATTGCTTATTTGGTAGAAGATTATCGCCTAGGTGCCCACTTGCATGTGAAGTTGACTCTTGAGCGTTGTAGTTAGGGTTATGAAGTCTTTAAAAGTCAAAGGGGCATAGATGAAGGCATCTCATATTTTGTTGTATTGAAACTTTGCTTCTAAGGAGGTTGCTCTCTCAAAGAGGCCTACAATTCTGTAATGTGTTCTTGCTTTCTATAATATAATCTACTGAATTTCCATTCCATCTTGCAATATTGTTAATTTCAAGTTTTTTTTTTGTTATTATTACAATATTCTATGGATGTGTTTTTTATGTACTGCAAGGTTCATAACACTTGAAGGGGAAGTAAGCAAAATCCCCCAAATTCAACGAATTAAAACAAACTCAAACAACAAATTATTAGTATGCCAAATATATATTACACAAATGTTAATAACATAAAATTTCAAAAAAATTAAATAAATGTAAGGTAAGATAGAAATAAATCAAACCACAAAAGACACTAATATTATGCAGAAACCTTGTAAAGGAAAAAAAACACGACCAAAATCATATCTCCACTTTTGTATTATTTTCAATAAAATATACAAGTATTTTTTCTCAAATGTGATTGGTACAAATCACCAATATCTCAAGTAAACAATAGTGTCCCACTATTAAGTATCCACGGTTTGCATTGCACAGTTTGCACTACACAATTAACTCATCATCAATACAAGGATTTTAACCCAAATATATAGCTTAGGCTATCCTCTCATTGGAAAATAGTCATGGAGGAAAACCTCCACAACATGTGCCACCACACTCAAGTCACATGCCACCACACCTATGCCACATGCCACCACACTCAAGTCTCACGCCATGTCACCTTTGACTTTGAGTTGACTAGAGTTAGACTAGATATTGGAATAATTTAATTTAGTAATTGTACGAATGGTATATATTGATTTTATCCATATACCTTAATATATATTAGCTTAACCCCTCTCTCTTTTATATATATATATATAAAATACCAATCTATTTAATATATTAAAGCCTAGATACCTAATTTTATTATTCATCTTTATACTTAAGTGAATTTACAATATAATCCCAAAATTGGATTATTTGTTCCAACACTAAGTTTGAAGATTCTACTAAAACCATGTAATTGTGATTACAATTTACTTTACTACATTTAGAGTAGAGTTAGTTTGTTTTTCCTACAATAAGAGCTTAATGGTCATTTGTAAAGATCCTTTCGGCTATTCATAAAATTGGAGCTACTCTTTGAAATCAAACTATTACATGTATTCTTCAAATTGCAATGAATGAATAGATTGAGCATGGCAATCACAAATTAATTGTCTCTAACCTTTTGCTCTAGATGTGTGATCCTTCCCTTTTGTCCCCTATTAGTCTTTTTTTTTGTTTTATTATACGTTATTCAAAATCCAATACACTAAAGTGAATTATTGTGGACATTTTGATTAGATCGTTTGTTAATCTCACTACAATTACTTAGTTGTATTTACATTTATGCATTTATTTTTCTTTTTGCACTTTTCTCCCAAGCAATTAGATTAATTAGATTGGTGGAGAGTTGGCAGAAACCCAAAGATTGAAAGGATTAAACCCATGTCTTTCAAATGTTGAAACATGACTATAGGTGCATAAGAAGATCAAACATTCTCACTGATCAATAGAAGAATATCTAGTCAATTGAAGCTCTTTCTAAGGCCTCAACATTCCTTTGGTTACTAGTCCAAAGCAAGTCTTACAAATGACAATTTTGAAATAACACTTTGGACCTTTTAAGCATGTTTTATGTAAGGAGCTAACAACATTAGATCATCTACTTCTTTAGTGTCCAACTATTTGAAGTTGTTTTGTTTTTAAGAAAATGAGAATATGTTTGGTTATTCCATCAACAAAGAAGAGAGTTAACGAAATGTTGAAACAATTGTTTCAAAGCTAAATCATTCAACATTCCATGGAGCATTAGTCCTATTACTACTTGTTGGAATTTGTGGCTTGAAGGGAGTGACATAAATTTCATAACAAATCTTACAATCATATTTAGATTTGGATTTGTATTGTTGTCAATCCTACAGAGAGTATATAGGCATGGTGCTCATCATGAGATGTCTCAAGGTGGAAAAAATGTGCTCACTTCTTGGTTACATGGTTGAATATACATATGGATTGCCGCGTTGGTCTCAGAAACCACGATCAGGGGGTTCTACACCATCAAAATCACCTAGGAGTCACGCCTGGCCCTGACCGCACCAGCATTATCAATTGGATTCTGGGTACCCGATGTGTGTTCGGTAAAATGGAGATTTGAACCAGGGACCTCCCTTGGAGGATTGCCCTACCCTCTCCAACTCAACTACAACAAGTGGGTAACTCAAAGGCATATTGATATGGGAAAACAAAAGCAAGTATTCCAAGTATTAACAAGAAGTGGGGCAAAAACCACAAATAAAAATTGATAATAAAAATGGTATCTTAAAATATTAGGGACATGAATAAGACCCAAAAAAAAAAGGTATTAGAGAATTGACATATTGTTATAAACATATTTATAGAAACGAAAACCGAGTCACAAATATTTTAGCCAATTGCAGTGTTGATTTTCATCTTGGCAAAATTTAAATTTTATAAGGCAATTGAATGTGTGAGATTTTATCTCTTAATAATAATGATATCCAAGAGTTGATTGCAAAAACTTAACAATTTAAGGAAGATGCCAAATATCTTTGTTAGAAAGGCAAATAAAGAATATCTTTGATAAAAAGGCAAGTTGGATATCACTTAATCAACGTGATAGCAATGTGATAAAAACAATGTAATATTTTGATTTTTTAATGGGAGTGGCCCGCAATAAAAGCCACACATAGCTTATTAAAGAAAAAATGTTAAATACATGTTTGTGTTGGAGAATATTACATTATTTGGTACATGCTAATGTACCCCCATGGTACCTATGGTATAGTGTAAATATAAAAATAGGGTTTGAGTCTATAGTTTAGGAGTGCTTATTTTTCCCTTTTATGTATGTGTCTATGTGTAGGATGTGCACCAGTGTCAGAGTAAAGTGTGCAAATAAATAGAAAATCAAGAGTCATGTATACAAGTGGCAAGATGTGAAGCCAAAGGATGTGAGATTTGTCTTATGCATGGAGTAGGAAAGGTTGCATCTCCGAATGTGTGAGGAGAGCAATAGACAAAGAGATTAAGAGTCACCTTTCTAAGGTCATTTTATGGAGACAAAGCTCCATGTATTATATCATCAAAGATCACATTCAAGCATCAATAATATTGAAACTTGTATGTATTCTTTGTGCAATTATACTATAAGTTTTCTTCGTGTTATTTCATGAATGATATTGTCCATTTTATTCATATTATTGTTATTTTCATGAATGTAATATTCATTGATTTTGACCATTTAATATATTAATTGCTCTTATAATTGAGACTACTCAAGATCCCAAATATTGAGACCTAAAATAATTTGGCAAAAAAGCCAACAGTTTGGGTGCTTCTTTTAAAGAATTATTTGTGCGTTACACTCAAGTGAAATAAATATCTTCTCTCAAATTTGTATCCTACCATTTATAGGGGTTAAATTCTTTAGTTTGCTTCTTGAGTTTCAAAGTTTAATCCTTCTTATAATGAAAACAAAAATTCGTAAGATGAACGATTTGACATAATTTTCATGTATGAAAAAAATGTCACTACACTTATTCTAAGTAAAAAAATTATTAAAATAAGAAATATTAACACCTGCTTATTTGGAAAAAATAAATCATTTACACGTTGGGGGACATCCTCCATGAACTTTTATAATTATTAACACAAAGGTATTACAACAGATACTTCAAAAAAAATTGAAAACATGAAAAATCACCAAATACTAGACAATTACATACAAATTTTATGCTTAAAATCAATCAACACAAAACCCTATCTTGCCAATTAAGATACTTAAAATTCATTCTACCATTTCAAAGAGAAAGAAAGCCTCTTACTTGCACTCTTGTGAAGTCATCACAATTATTACTCTCTTGCAGCCAACCCATCATCTAGTGCATGCACTTGATCATCTATTTTTTGGTCATTTTTCTCAATTGTTTCTACATCCTTCACAATATCTCCCATGCTAATGTCCATCTTCCTCTCATGCATTGCTGCTACCCCTCCAAAGTATTTAGGATCAAGTATGATATGCACATATCCCCTTATTATTAAATTCTTGGCCAAACAAGCTTATTTCTAGTTCTCCCCTACTACTCTCACTTTTGGAATGGAGCATTATTTCTTCACCCCACTGCAACTCTCTTATTGATGGATTCCTTCCCTCCAAAGAGATGTCTTGAAAAGAGTAACCACAAAAGAACCGAGTGATACTTGCAGGATAGTTATCCTTATTACCTACCTATCTAAAGATTATGCCCTTAGAGATGTTTAACAATATTTACATAGGAGTATCATGCAAATTGCACCCACTGGTTTATTATTCCTATCATTTTGCCCAACAGAAAAAGCATCAAGAAATACAAAACAATGATAACTGAATAATTTCACAACACATTCTGCAACCTACAAACAATTGCTAGATGGTTCTTTCATAGATCCTTACTTTTCCAACTTGCTGACAAAGGACTCCAGGGGAGGTAGCTCGTCAACTAGCTCCTTCCAGTTGGGCATCCCCTGTGATAAGAAAAAGAGAAGCATCTATCAGATATCAGATGACTGGATATAACCAGTTACCACGTACCCATTAAATAAAACTCAATAATTCAAGATGACAGATTTGAAGGGAGAAAAATAAAAATGAACATAATAACCAGGAATAATAAGCCCTGTATGCCAAAAACAGACCATAATCTGAAGGGTTTGAACATGCGACATTGTAATATTTATTCAGTGTGCTACTTGATGTGCAGTAAGACAGTTGAGTTCTCCTATCCCTTTTTTCTACTATTATAAGAATAAGTCTATGCTCAACAGAATAACACAAACACAGAACAGAACCAAGAATTAACTCTAACAGGTCTGTTCCTTCTTCATCGAGCACCTAGTTTTTAATTTCTGTCTAGCATAGTATGAGAACAATCTATGTTTTCTTAAAATGATATAGATACTATTAGCCATGTGACAGCTATAAAATTTCTTGTGGAGTGTATTTTGGCTACAAGTATTGGAAGTGAACTCCACATTTTGCAGAAACAAACTGAAGATGACATGTAGCTCAGAGACAGAAAAGCTCAAGGCCAATAGGGTGGTAATGGCTTCAAATCCTAGCCTGTAGTTCAACTCAGTCAAGTCTTTGATCCTGCCTCCATCAACTTCTCAAGTGATTAGAAAATATTTAGTTCTTTCAAAATAATGGATGACTGCACAAATCAGTGCAAGTAGCACATTCCAAAGAGAGACCAAAAGCAGTACAGAAACACAGTCTTTGTCCAGAAAAAATCTTTAAAATAGGCTATGGCCTCAACCAATAGTAGCACATAGAAACACGTAAGCTCCATCCAGACAAATCATTTGATATGGATTATGTGGTAAAGTCCAAACTGTGCAACAAATGGACCAATGCAAAGAGCAAGACCAAAAATATTGTAGAAATTAAAACACGCAGAAAAGTTCTTTAACAAATGTGTTTGAACCTCAATATGTTTGCTGTCTTCTGACATTCTTTATTTTGTGGAATGTAAATACACTCATTGTAGCTACCACCCTCGAAAAAAATGATAGAAACATCCCAAAATATTTCAATCTGATTTTTAAAAAAGCCTTTGCTAAAAGCATACATACCCGACCAGATTTTCTAACACGACCATCCAGGCGCAAGATTATATACACATTTTCCCCAGGCATTACTCCTTCAGATTCTTGTTGCTCACGAATCCAACTGAATAACAAACAATAACCAACGAGCATGAGATGAATTTCTCATCTAAAAGACAAATGAGCAGTATCATGGCAAAAATTCATTTGCATTGCAAACAACCTAAAACTCATGATGCCGTATGGGCATTTATTCTGAGGCACTCCCTTGAAAAGTACTACTTATTCCTTTTCTATGGAAACATATTCTAACAGAATTTTTTATGAAGTATTGTTTTCTTACACAATGATCATGTTCTTTTGAACCTTCATGGCTAGTATTCACCAAACAACTAAATATTCTGTCAAACAGAAGAACAATTATCATACCTGATTCCATTTCTTCAGTTCAATGCGATCATAATAATGGTGAATATTAAAAAAAGAACAAAGAAATTGTTAATTGATGTTTTCCTCAAGTTGTAGCATGCCATTTGTACTGGTGATGCACATAAATTTTGATAACAGGACATTTGATTATCTTAGCATGTTTCTGCAAGTTGTGGGAGTGTATGCCCTTGACAATGCAGGTCCAGGGCCATGAAAAGGGGCAGTTTTTTCCACGAGATCTGGAGATTGAAACCAAGGGCTTGAAAGCAAGCAGTGGAACAATGGCATATGGTGGGGAACAATGGGAACAGAGCTTTGTCAAAATGGAAGCCAATCCAGAGAATCTATGCCATCACAAGCTAATCTAGTTCCTTCTCAAGCAAGCCTCATGTTCTTTATGCCAGATGTATTAACAACACTTAGGAAGAAGGAGAAAACACTCTTCTTGGGAGCAAAGAAGAAGTTCAAAAGGGGAGAGAGTAGGGAAAATAGAATCCTCTAACCCAATTTCCTCCGAGATGGAAGCCAGACTAGAAATCAAGCCCTTTAAGAACAAAGAGTTGCAGAATTGCTTTGGGCAGTTGAAGGTTCACCTAGACACCCATAGGTGTACCAATAAACAGAATATTTCACTCCCTGCTTGAAAATGTCCCGGTATGCTCTTATTCGGTAGGAGAGCTATGCTGAATATTTTGGGATAAAAGAAGAACCAAAGGATAAGTAATTGGTAGGTCATCAAAGAGTTGATGACAAACCGGTCCTGTCCTCTTGATTATGAGGAAACACACTCATTAGATCTTAAGCAGAAGCAATACCAAACTCTTTGAGATTATACATAAGAATTTAGGACACAAGCTAACTTGTTCACAATTTATCCCAGCATGGTTGCCAAATAACTTGTGTAGTATGTGGATGAGCATTCCCAATCAAAATAACATCTCAATCCAAACATCAATAAGGGAGAGAAAAAATTAAAACAGATTAACACACAAGGCATGCTATCAAATGATAACAATGCACTGGCCTCTATTCAACATTGAGGACATGTAGAACAGAAGGAAGAGGCAACAGGCATTCCAGTTCCACAACCACTCCAATAACAAAAATCAAAATGTATACATAACAAACATAACATGATACTTTATGTCTTCTTATTTCCTAATTAGAAAACATGACAAAGACCCATGATTATTTCATCTATGTATCCACATTTATTTCTATATTCCTTGGCATTTGCCAATGGACCAGTTGAACCACTGGGTGCGATAGGATTTGATGCTTGTGTTACAAGACGTGAGAAATAAAATTGAGGTAAGAAGGTAGAGTGACCGGCAGGAGACATTCTTCACAATGAAAGATGTAGCACGATAGTGAGTATCTCGATAGTTGGAGGAGCAATTGGAATGACAGATCCTAGGAGCCAAGTAAGACTGCAGTCATTGCTGATCCAACTCTAGACATTCTCCACACTTGTACGACAACTCCAATTGTACAACAAGTGTTTGTACGACACAATCCCAGTTTCCTCTGACGACAATCTCCCAAACAGCTATATGTTGACAATGGCTTGTGCGGCAACAACTCTGTCACATTCCTTGTACGACAATCTTCCTCTTACGGCACTTGTGATGACCGTATGACACTCCAACAACAACACTTGTACAGGGACTCGTACAAATATTCTAGACTGTAACTTCTTCTTGCAACTTCCTGCACACATAGAACTTGGCAAACACACAACCTAATAACTACTGCAACAATGTCATTACATAGACATACACACAGATGGAAATGGAATGTCATTGCATTATATTGCCTGTACGACACTTGCATTACAGGTATGACTGCACTTGCAATACACAGATCACACAAAATGCTCTCAAGACACAAGACAATCCTTGGAATCCTTGTCCTCTCCAATGCACAATACTCTCTCTCTCGTACTATGATCAAGATGCTCTATGCTTACTCTCGGATGATCAAACAAATGAGTTGGGGTCCTTTATGCTTGTGGGTTGGCAATTGGAAGCAACTACCTCCCCAGACACCTCAGCACATAATTACCATATCCCCTTATACGACTATTATATTAGTCCTACACTTACAATTCCATTTAATCAAACTCTGACGTCATCCTTGCTGACATCACCTAACCAAATGGCATTTCATTTGACATTACATTTCATTTTCATTTACATTTCAATTACATTACAAAACTTAGTGCATTCTTGCACTTCTCCTATTTACAATGTTTACTTCGGTTGCTTTGGTGACTATATAGAACTGGTTCCTACATCTGCCCTCCCATTTAGCTTGGTCGACATCCTCGTCGACTGCGGTCTCTGTTCTTGGGACTAGGACCCTGCTAATGCTGAGTTGGAAAAGGTATGCCTCTCATTTACTTGATCTATAGCTTCAGGGCCTCTATCTTTCCCTTGAGTCTCTCGACATAGTTCAGATAGGCCACTTTGGTTGTTGCTTTTGCATGACTTTGTCGTCTTCGTTCCTATCTTATCCAATTCATCTCTTCATTATGACTTCTTTGTCCATGTCGTCACCTTCTCCTCCGAGACAATCTACCTAACTCGAACACAATTCTTATTACATTCCCTTCTGCTGGGTAGGCCTCCCTAACTTGGGACTGCTTGTTCCTTCCTCCTGGTTGTCCGAGGTCTGTCCATGCTCTCCTTTGGTTCCTCAATCGTGTGTTCCTATGGCATCTTCAGTTTAGATGCAAACCAAGAGGCGGTCCTAACAGGCCATCTTGATGGTTACGAGGTAACTGGTTGTTTATGCCACTAGCGAATGGTCCTGATAGGCTATCCTGCTATTTGTGTAGCCTAGGGATAGGTGGAGGGAAAAATCTTCCCCTCAAACTACAATGTGGGAGGCCAACCAACCTCCTCCCTTGGCTGGGCAAACTTAGACAGCCGAGAAGATCTGATGACCTTCCCAAACTGCCTAAGATACTTACTTTTGGTACCAATGCTGGAGTGTCAAGTAGTCCTTGCAAACTACTTGGATCTCCAACTTCTTCAATTACGAATGGATTTTCCTTCCTTCTCCTTGTCTGCCTCCCCTCCTCAGAGTTAGCCTGTTGATCACTTCTTTCTTCTACTTGAGGAACTACTTGAGGTCTTGGTGTGTTGCTTCTGACTTGTCTCCTGATTCGTGCACTCGAGCTACTACTTGAATCATCAAAGCTTGTGGAGAACATACTGCTAGTGTCCATCTACCAATTCCTCCCATCTCCTTCTTGAGATGTAGGTGTTTCAAATATGTCTCTCCACAATATCTCATTTGCCTCTTGTCTTCTCACTCTTCTTTGCTCAAGATCATTCAACACTTCTTGTCTTCTTCTTTGCCTTTCTTCAAGATCCTCTCATTCTTGTTGTTTGTTGATCAATCTGTTCCCTCACTCGTGCATTACGCCTTGGTAGTCTCTCACACTCCTGCAACCGTTGTGTTTCAAGGCATATTTGTTGGTGTTGAAGACCAACTCATGCTAGCAGAATCATTCCTTCAAACTCACTACTATCCTCACTCTGAGGTTCATGATTAGGTGGCTCTCCTTTCACCATGACCACCAATCATTGAAACTGGTCTTGCAATATACCTGGAAATCTTACATGCACCCGCAATCTTCTTTGTTCTGTTGGATGGGGTTCCAACTCTTGCTTCTCAATGACGGGCTACTCTCTATTTTCAATCCCAAACAACTATCCCAAATCCATTTCTTCTCTTTCTGATGCTGCACCATTTTCTTGATTGGTCCTGCTTGGTTCTCCTCTCTCCTGGACCATTATGCCCTCAAAGCTTCTTGAATACTTTTGTGGTGCTTCAACTAGTCTTCCTACAGTATCCTTAGCTGGTTCAAAATTAACCATATTAACTTGTGCCTTCACTTTATATTGCTTTAATTTTGTGCCATTGACTGTTTCGACACACTGTCCTATCCAACATTTGCAACTTGACCGCACCATTATCCATCATTTCAATAACATGGAAGGGCCCAAACCATAAGGTCTTCAATTTCCTTGGCTTGATTTCACATTTACCATTAAATTTCAACACCAAGTCACCTGGCTTCAACTTTATTTTACTCAGGTGCTTGTTGTGCGATAACTTCGTTGTTGGGAAATCCCCATTGCCCATTGAGCCATCACCTATTTTTTGTCTAGTTCTACAAGGGCTTCGAGCCTCTTATCTAGGCTCTCCTAGTCACCTATATGGTTCTGAACCACCACCCTCAAACCTGGTACCAGGAACTTCATTGGCACTACCACCTCTTGCCCATACATTAACTAGAATGACATGTGGTTCATTATCGATTTAAATGTTGTTCTGTATGCCCATAGAAAAGCTAGCAACCTTTCTTCCCCATTGGCTCCTTCGACACCATACGTCTTATAAATGATTGAGACCAACACTTTATTTGTTGCCTCTACCTACCCATTTGCTCTGGGATAATAGAGACTTGACAAAGAATGCAAAATCTTGAACTCGATGGTAAGCTTTTGAATAATTTCTTTGATAAAATGTCCTTTATCATTTTTCAATTACAAGGGTATGTTGAACCTTGTGATGATCTACTCATATAGGAACCATGTTGTACTAGAAACATTATCTAGCAATGCTCTTGCCTCTACCCACTTTGTCAAATATTTTGTGGCCACCACAATATACCTGCACTTTATCCTTTGGCTTGTTCTCAATCGCCCAACAAAATCGAGACCCCATCTCTCAAACAATTCCTGTGGTTGTGATGGATATAATAGCATAAAATCCCTCTTCAACGACTTCTTGGCTCATTGGCACGTATTGCATGCCTTCAAATATTCCCTAGCATCGCAATAAAGAGTGGGCAACCATAGCCCTGCTAGAAGTACCTTTCTTGCTGTCACATCTGACCCCATGTGCCCTCCTGCCAAACCTTCGTGAGCCTTGTTTAGCATTGTAGTCACTTCTTTGTCCATAACACATTTCTGCAGAACTCCATCAGCTCCGATCTTATATAACAGGCCCGCTATCAACAGAAATGGTGCCAACTTGATAATGATGCACTTCATTTCTATTGCCATCATCTCCTTTGGCAGCTCTCCCTTTGACAGATACTCTCCAATGTCTGTACCATGATGGTACTGCACTCACCACAAACAATTGAGCGTCCAACACTCTTGCAGGTTTTCCAAAGTGAATCCTTGACAGCTGATCAGCTATTACATATTTCTTCCCGGGTCTCACCACCACATGGAACACAAACTCTTGTAACGTGATGAGCCACCTGCTAATTCGTCCGTGGATTGTTGGCTTGTTGATCAGGTACAACAACGCTTGATGGTCCACATAGAAAGCTAAGGGATTGGCAAGTAGGTAGTGTTTGAACTTTTGTACTGTGTATACCATTCCCAAAGCTTCCCTCTCCATGGTGTTGTAATTCTTCTTTGCCCAAGACATCAATTGATTTGAAAAATATATGGGTTGATTGAGCCCAAATTGCCCCTCCTGGGCCAACTCGCATCCAATCGCAAAATTAGATGCATCTACGTGGACATGGAATTCCTTATTCCAATCTAGAAATACCAGAATGGGTGCACATACCAACTTCGCCTTTAATTCTTCAAAGGCCTTCTAATGCTCCTTTGTCCACTTGAAAAGAACATTCTTGCTTGTTATAGCATCCAATGGGTGGATCGTGGGACACTTGTGCTAAATTCTTAATGAATCTCCAATAATACCCGACATGTCCTAAGGACTTCAACGAACTGATGTCGTATGACTCTCCCATGCTCATCACGATTCGTATCTTGTTAGGATATGTTTTCAAGCCCTTTTTGCAAACCACATGTCCCAACAACTTCCCATAAGGAACCAACAATTTACACTTCTTAGGGTTCAACGATAGACAAGCCTTCCTACACAAACTCATGCATTCCTCCAATGCTTTCAAGCATAGTTACAAAAATCAGCTCAGAATCGCGATTCTACGAAAATCCGATTAAAATCGTCATTTTGTTCACAAAAATTGGCAAAAAATCGAAATCGCGATTTTTTCAAAAAATCACAATTCTTTGGCGAAAAAATCGCCCGCGACGGCACGCGTAGAGGAAACGGGATAAATACTGTTTTTTTTTTTTTCTCATTTTTCTTCCTCCAAGCTTGAGAGAGAGGTCTGCCTACCTGCTACCACACCAAGGAAAACCCTAAAACGCATCCATACAATGGATTTTTCGAAGTTTGAAGGAATCCGGTAGTCACCAACAACCACCAACAGCGGATTGTTTTGGAGTTTGAAGGATCCCGACAGCTACCAACAACCACCAACATCTAGGAATCTACCGAAAGGATTCATTTGAGGTAAGCAAACTGATTTTTTTTCTTTTTCTTTTATTCTATTGAATCTTATCCCAAATTTTCAAGCATTTTTTTTTCCAAGTCTAAAACCAAATGCAACAAAGTTCAAACTAGGGTTTACAGTTTAGGGTTTTTTTTTAAGTAATTCTTTGTTGTTAGTTGTTGCCAGTTGAAACATGTATGCAAGTCTAGGGTTTAGTTTTTTTTTTTAACTAGGGTTTAGTTGAAACAAGTATGCCAGTTCAAACTAGGGTTTAGTTTTTTTTTTTTAAACTAGGGTTTAGTTGAAACAAGTATGTCAGTTCAAACTAGGGTTTAGTTTTTTTAAGTAATTCTTTGTTGTTAGTTGTTGCCAATTGAAACATGTATGCAAGTCTAGGGTTTAGTTTTTTTTTAACTAGGGTTTAGTTGAAACAAGTATGCCAGTTCAAACTAGGGTTTAGTTTTTTTTTAAGTAATTCTTTGTTGTTAGTTGTTGCCAGTTGAAACATGTATGCAAGTCTAGGGTTTAGTTTTTTATTTATTTAACTAGGGTTTAGTTGAAACTTGAAACAAGTATGCCAGTTCAAACTAGGGTTTAGTTTTTTTTTTTTTTTAATTAATTGTTTGCTTGATATTTGTTGTCTAAAATTTGTATGCAAGTGCATGTTTTCAGCTGCCAACGTTTAAAGTTTCAAACTAGGGTTTAGGGTTTAGTTTTTTTTTTTTAAGATTGTTTATTGTTACTTGCTGCCGAAAATATGTATGCAAGTCCATCTTTTCAGCATTGCAGATTTGCAGTTGCACTACAATTTTAAAGTTCAAAGTTCAAACTAGGGTGTAGGGTTTTTTTTTTTTTAAAGTAATTGTTTGTTGTTATTTGTTATTATGTGCAGCCACAGGAAAATGTCAGGAAAAAGATAAAAAAGATATAGCATGGAAGTATGGAGAAGAACAAGAAGAGAAAGGAAAAATTCTTTGCAACTTTTGTAAAACTATTATACATGGAGGAGTATATCGCTTCAAATTTCATTTGGCAAGGAAACCGGGTGAGAATGTTAGATTATGCCCAAATGTGCCAATTGATGTTGAGAGAGAATGCATGGCAGTTATCACTTGAAAAGCGAGAGAAAAAGAGATAAAGAAAAGAACATTTGAAGCCATTTCAACCCCCCCTCTTCTCAGCCTCATACAACAACTAGTGGGACCAACACCTTTGGCTTTAGGCGATTTCAGCATGAAGGTTTGAGTCCATCAACTGCACAAACACAGGCACCGGCAAGGAGTGGGATGGATGAGTCCAATTTTGGGGCAGGGACACAAGCCACACTTGATGGTATGGCCTCGTGGAACCAGGAGAGGCATAGGGCAGCCAAGAAGGCCATTGGTAATTTTTGGTATTTTTTTGACCTTCCCTTCAATGCGGCAAGGTCTCCATACTGGCGAGGCATGGTGGATGCCATCGCAGCTTGCGGCACAGGATTTAGGCCGCCAACTTATGATGACATTAGGGGCCCTCTCCTTCATGAATGCACGCATGACATTAAGGTTATTCTTGAGGAGCAACACAAGGTGTGGAGCACTAACGGTTGCACTATCATGTCTGATGGGTGGACCGATGGCAGGGGAAGAACCTTAATTAATTTTTTGGTTTCTTCGGCAGGAGGAGTGGTATTCCTCAAGTCAGTGGATGCATCGGCGCAAGTTAAGAGTGCCGAAATGCTCGCAGGGTTGTTGGGGGAAGTTGTGATCGAGGTTGGGGTGGAGAATGTTGTCCAAGTCATCATGGACAACGCAGCAGCATATGTAGCAGTTGGCAAGTTGTTGGAGGAGAGATTTCCCACCATTTTTTGGTCCCCATGTGCAGCCCATTGTCTTGATTTGCTCCTCGAAGACATTGGGAAATTACCTTGGGTGTCCGAGGTTGTACAAAAGTCTAGGGCAATTACAAGATTTATCTACAACCATTCTTGGGTCCTCAACCTCATGAGGCAATTTACCGGTGGGAGAGAGATAGTGCGGCCTGGAGTTACACGCTTTGCAACAAACTTCGTGACATTGCAAAGCATGTATAATGCAAGAGGGTCACTCAAGCAAATGTTTGTGAGCGAGGAGTGGAATTCTAAGCAAGCTGCTAGATACCGATTCTCCAATGAGGGGGACAAGGTATATGAATATGTGTTTGAGGAGCCCTTCTGGCAAGCCATGAATGAGGCCATCAAGGTACAAGACTAAGTTTTTAATATATTTTAATTATAATTTTTTTAATTTAAATTTTAAAATATTTTCTTTTTGCAAATCTTGTATTTTAAAATATTTTTATAAATTTTATTTAAATAATTTTTTCTTTTTCTCAGGTGACAGAGCCTTTGGTGAAGGTTCTTCGTCTTGTTGATGGAGATGAATCACCAATGGCATATATATATGAGGCTATGGATAGGGCAAAAGAGGCAATTGCCTCATTTTATAGACATGTCCAATCCAAATATGGTCCCATTTGGGATATTATTGATAGGCGATGGACATCTAAGCTCCATAGCCCTCTTCATGCAACGGGGTACTACCTCAACCCCAAAAATTTTTACTCCAGCACGTTCCATGCTGACTATGAGGTGATGGCGGGCCTTCGATTATGTGTTGACCGCATGTACCCTGATGAAGAAATAAGTGCTAAGATACAGATTGAGATGCATTCTTATAAGAAATGTGAGGGCATCCTTTTCCCATCGCCAATGTGCATTCGATCAAGGTCAACTATGAGGCCAGGTAACCCTCATTGAATTATTGTTTATTTTGTCTTTTGAATTTGTTTTAAAAAATAATCTCAATTTAGGATTTTACATGTGAATTATTAAGTTTCCTTCTTCTTGGTTGTTTCCAGATTTATGGTGGGAGGACTTTGGTGCATATACGCCCCATCTACAGTGCTTCGCCATTAGAGTTTTGTCTCAACCATGTAGCGCTTCAGGTTGTGAGCGCAATTGGAGTATGTTTGAGCACATACACTCCAAGAAGCGCAATAGGCTTACACAAGAAAAATTGAATGATCTTGTGTTTGTTCATTACAACCTTCGCCTCCACCATAAGAAAATTACAGGAACAAGTACCGAGGCCTTTGACCTAGACGAGATTGATCCATCTAATGATTGGATCACACAGGAGGAGGAGCAACAACGAGATGTTCTCTTCAACATGGATGAAATTGAAAACTTAGAAAACCTAGCAGAGGAGATGGCAACAAAGGCACAAGAAGAGGCACAACCAAGGCAACAAAGTCAAAGAGAGACTAGAGCTTATAGTAGGGCAAAGGGAAAAGGCATTCAAAGACATTGATTGACTCATGACACATTTTGTAATTTGTAATTTTGTATTGTTATAAACTTATATATTATAAGCAATACAAGATGTGTTTTGTCACTTTCGTGTGTAGTAGTTTAAAACTTTAATACTTTGGCTTTAAACTTGTAGCACTTGCCATTTTCATGTGTAGTTTGAGCTTGTATCACTTACAGTATTAATATTTGATTTGCATAGTGTTAATTCATTGTGATATGCATGAAAAAAAGAAAATTCAAAAAAAAAATTGCCTTTTCTTCGGTTTTTTTTTTTTTGCCGATTCCCGATTCGATCCGATTTTTTCCCAAGCCGATTCCGATCCGATTCCGATTTTCTCAACTATTCTTTCAAGTGCTCATATTTTCTCCCATATAGCAACCAATCATCTAAGATCTTAAACTTCCCAATGGACATTAAAATATACAGAATTATCCTTTGAAATGTAGCTGGAGCATTGCATAAACCAAATGGCATTCAGTTATATATAAATATATTCCATTCTCCACTACACAGGTAGTCTTCAGCTTATCTTCCTCGACAATACTGTTCTGGTTGTAGCCCAAGAATCCATCCAAAAATGAATAGATCTCGTGCCCTGTTACTTCCAAATATTGAATTAGTGAAGGGAATAGGAAAGGGATCCTTGATTGTTATAGCATTCAAACTCCAAAAAATCCACACAGATGCGGATTTGACTTGCCTCCTTCAAGGTAATGACTATCAGGGACACCCTCTCACTCACCATAACCTTGAAGATTATGCTTGCATCTAACATTTTTTGTATTTTTGTGTTCACTAGGGCTGCATACTTTGGATTCATCCTATATGGCCTTCTTCTCACTAGTTGTGCACCCAAAATCAATGGGATTTGGTGTACACATAGCTCTGGTGGAATCCCCTTCAAGTCCTTATACGTCCATGTGAAGACATCCTTGTATTGCATGAAAATTCTAAAAGCAGCAGCCTTTAAAACTAAGTCCCAATCATCTCCGCAATGGATGATCTTTTCTTCATCCTTCTCGTTGAGGTTTACCTGAACCATCTTTGGACCTTCATACTGAATGGTGTCAGGTTCATTTGTTGCCTTTAGTACATCAATTGGATGGGCTGGTTTCTCATCAATTACCGCATCACCAATAGTGTACTCTGCAAAATTCTTAGGAAACATCCACTTCTCTTCTCTTCTTCCTTCGGTGCAGACTTTTTCTTCTGGCTTGATGTGCCGACCTCATACACCATATGTCTTTGTTCATCATGGTCATCTTTTGCTTGAATGCATAGATAATGTGGGAGAGAATTTGCATAGTCCTCCATTTGCCACTGGAGAAGTCCATTGTTTAATCATTAATATCTTTTGAACACTCTTGAAGTTTCAACACTCCTTTTTTTGGGCTCATGTCCATTGTCATCGTCTAATGATGAACTTCCTGATTCATCAGATGTTGCGATAGCTCGGCTAATATACTGATTCTTCAAATTTATTATATACTTGTGTTGTCCCTTCTTAAATGTGAGATGATATTTCTCCCAGTTATGGTTTACCTTTGCCATTCAAAGCCACCCACACCCCAACAATGCATCGTAGGCCAGTTTCTACATGGCAATTACCATGAAATCCATGATGAATTCCTAATCAGCAATTCTTACTTCATGGTTCATCAACACTACTTTCATTTCGATGCATATTGGTCTGCACCGTACAGTCGGAAGTTTGGAGACCACAAAAATGGTGCTCCAATGTCTTTCCAGGTCTTCTCAGGCATGACATTCATGCTAGACCCTCCATCAACGATCACCTGCGTCAGCTTGTGATTCAACAACTCCATATGAATCAATGTCGGCTTCTTCCCAGCTTCAATCATCAACACCGTTGGATCAATGAATTGATCCCTCCTTATCGTTGGTACTTCTTGATGACATCGTGGCTCCACAACCCTTCTTGTTTGTGCCATCTCCCCTACCTTCGCATAAAGCTCAAGTATTGCACCAAGCAAACTAGACACCTTCACCTCAACCGTCATGTTCAATACTTGGGCTACCAATTGCTTTGTTGATGATTGTACTTTCGGTGCTTCTTCCGTGGTGATCGGCTTTTTCAATTATTTCTCTTGGAGAAGTCTCTCTTGTTTTGCCTTTTGCATTTCTTCTTCAATCAAATCATGTGCCTCCTACCACCTCTCCTTCTCTTTGGCAGGATTGGGATATTGCTCGGCCTTCCTTGCCTGAGCCCTTGTCATTGCTAGCACATGTTTGTCCTTATTCTGTTGGTTCCCTTCAAGCTCCCCTATGTCAATAAAATTGACATTTTGTGTTCTATTGGAACTAGCTTTCTTTGGGCAATTCACCTCCTTGTGATTGCCTAGTCCACACCATCTACACATCAGTTCTCTATTGTTGTTTCTAGTATTGCCTCCTGTTGGTGGGTTTTGGCAATTCCTTGCAAAATGTCCCCACTCTTGGCATCTTCTACATTGGATGATGGGTCTTCTATTTGAGTCATACTGTAATCAACTTTGTCCACCCTGTTGTCGATTACTTTGCTAGGGTTGCCTTCCTCCACGACGATTATTCTTGTATCCACCACTTGTCACTCCTTGTCCATTCTTGGAAGTGTTGGGTTTTTCATCTTTTTCTTCTTTCTGCACCATCATTGTCTAGTGCCTTGCACTCCTTAAATTGAATGGACAATCTCCAACTGCATGCCCCATAACTTCACATATATTACAATATGCATTCCTCAGACAATTCACATTTGTGTGCCCTTCTATTTTACAATCTGAGCACCAAATTTCTTTCTCTTTCTTCTTTTCTCCCTTCACCTCATTGATCATTTGTTCAAAGTCCTTTTTCATCACTTGGATTGCTACATGCAATTCTTCTCTATCACTATCAGAATCATCACTTCTAAAATGACTTAGCCTTGTTTGCTTTGCTTCACTTTCCAGATTTCGAGCTCTTTCGTATGCTTCTTGATAAGTGGTAGGCAGTACTACCTTCATCTTTTTCTTGTATCTAGGCAACAATCCATCAAGGAACCACCGCTTCTGCAAACCATTTGCTGGTTGCACTTCCATTTTATCAATTAGTTCCTTGAGCCTTCTGTTATAGGACTTAACATCTTCATCTTTCTTTTGCTTAGTAGAATATATTTCTCCAATAATCTCTATATCATCTCTCAACAACTTGAATTCCTTCTTGAATTCATCTCTTAGGTCTTGCCATGTCGTGAAGGGATTTTGCCTTTCTCTTTTCAGATGCCAATCCATTGCAATTCCTCACAATGTGGTCATAAACAGCCTTAACCACGTGTCCTAATCATCCACTCCATTGGCACACCATATTATCCCACAGGTTCTGATGTGACGGTCTAGGTCTTCCTTTCCCTCCCCCAAAAAAAGTGGGCATTTTTCTCCTCCTATTGCTGCAACAATGTTTGCCATTTGGGGCTGATTCTCTTCTCTTGATTCTTCCCCACTCGGTGATGGTTCACTCAGCTCTTCTTCTCTTGGTGTTCTTGGTATCTCTTCACCAATCAACTCTTCCACAAACAATTTGTGACTGCTTACGAGTGCATTTGTACTTCACAGCCTCCTTTACAAATACACGAGTGTTGGCTCTGGTCTCTGCACACTCTCCCGTAGTTGCCCTTGTGCTTGACTTCCGTCCTCCACACCTCTTGGCAATCTCCCTTTGCTCTTGTGCTGGTGTTACCAATTGGTCAACCTTGTCTCCTCATGCACCCTCCACGTTGCCATGTTGACTTACGTGAACGTCTCCCTCAGTTTGTCCTTTGTTTTTTTGTTGCACCTCGTCTTCCATTGTTAACAACAATGTATGCCACCTTCTGTTTTTGTCACTGGAACTATCCTCCTCTTGAGGATTCCACAAACATTCCACCTCTAGTTGTTTAAGCTCTATTCTTCTTGACTGCAATTCTCGATTGGCAATTCTTTGACTTCTTCTTATAGGCTGATCTTGACTTCTCTCATGGTTATCTCTCCCACGTTCTCATGGTAAGGAATATGTCATCCATCTCTCCAATCTTCACGCATGCTAGGTTTGAACTTCAGATGAAAACGGCGCCAAGTGTAGCATCGTAGTGAGTATTCCAACGGTTGGAGGAATATTTGGAATGACAGATCCTAGGAGCCAACTAATACTGCAATCATTATTGATCCAACTCCAAATATTCTCCACACTTGTATGACAACTCCAATTGTACAACAAACACTTGTACAACACACTCCCAGTTTCCTCTAACGAAAATCTACCAAACAACTATATGTTGGCAATGGCTTTTACAGCAGCAATTCCATCACACTCCTTGTACAACACTTGTACGACGACTCGTACAAATATTTTGGACTATAACTTCTTCCTGCAATTTCCTGCACACAGAACTTGGCAAACACACAACCTAATAACTACTGCAACAATGCCATTGTAAAGACATACACACACATGGAAATGAAATGCCATTACATTATATTGTTTGTACGACACACAGTACATAGATCACACAGAATGCTCTCAAGTCACAAGACAATCCTTGGAATCTGTCCTCTCCAAGGCACAATACTCTCTTTCTCTCGTACTATGATCAGGATGCTCTATGCTTCTTGGATGATCAAACAAACAAGTGGGGGGTCCTTTTATGCTTGTGGATCGCTAGTTGGAAGCAACTATCGACCCGGACACCTCACTACATAACTACCATATCCCCTTATTAGACTATTACATTAGCCGTACACTTACAATTTCATTTAATCAAACTATGACATCATCCTTGTTGACGTTACCTAATCAAATGGCATTTCATTTGACAATTGACATTACATTTCATTTGCATTTGACTTTCATTTACATTTGAATTTACATTTCAATTACATTACAAAACTTAGTGCATTCTTGCACTTCTCCTATGTACAATGTTTACTTCGGTTGCTTTGGTGATTGTCTAGAACTAGCTCCTACAGAAGAGGACATGCAAGTGGATGGTGCGCAATAAGCAAATCAGGTTGATGAAAACGTTAACACAAGTGGTGAAGAACACACCAACATAAAGTGTAAACAGGACCATTTAGTATGAGTCGGAGCAAGTGATGACTCCAGCAACAACAAATGCAAGGGATATTACTGATAGGAGTGGAGGACGGGAGTCAAGCACAAGGGCAACTGCAAGGGAGTGTATCTGGGAGACCTGAGTCGATGCTCATATATATGCAAAGGAGATCACATAGCAAAGGTGCAATAGGAAGTAGCCAATGATTGTTTACACAAAAGGAAGACCAATCGTTAGACGAAAGTTAGAAAAGTGCAAGAAAATCAAATGAAAAACAAATACCACAGGTACAACAAGCAATAATGGTTGTAGCAACGGGCAAATAGAATTGCCCGAATGGGAGATGGGACACAGGATCTTGAATGACATCGGAATAAGTGCGACAATTTGGAAAACCAATGGTGTGACTAAAAAAAACATATGGGTGCGGCTATTTCCAGTGACATTGAAAGGAGTTCCCATAGATTGGTACCTGATAAGGGAACAACCATTCACTATTTGGAACAATTTGAAGGAAGAATTTCCGATCTGCCTTAGGTATGAATTTGTCTATTCATGCGCCCTAGACCCGGCCAACATTGAAAGGCCGAGAGGAAGAAATGCCTCCCGTGCCAATCTCCAGAGAGGGGTTGGTTCCCTTGCTATTCTAACTGGGGGATTTGAGGATAGAGAATAGGAAAGAGATTAAATGACTGAAAGGAATGGGAAATATGGCCACAGGCCAGATAGAACAGGGGTGATGGACTAACAACACGATAACTCTACTGCACGCCGAACCAAATAGCACTCAATACAGACAACTAACAGAAATTAAAACTAGACATCTAACATGCGTAATCTCCAGGGCTACTCCAGGGGTTCACGTTTTATCAGAAGCTAAATCCAGATATTAGAATTCAAGCCTACAGATAAATCAGAGAACTTAATAGAAGATAAGCAATAGAAGACATACACACAAAATAGAAGTCCAGAGTTAGAGCCAGACATCAGTTGTATTGATAGCAGAATTCGGATTACATCAAGCTTCTAGCAAACATCCATCATTTTACAATAAAATAGCAGGCTTATATAGAGAATTCTGCCGCTTGAAACATTAAATGCACACCTACAAAATGTGGCGGTGGCAGCCAAGATAAGATTTAAGGAATTACAGTCATGAAATAGTAATTAGGCATGGCTGGGACTGATGACTCCTTGAAATGCAGTTGAACCCCTTCAATGCTCTGACAGGCTCAGCTCGCTGGCGCTGTCTCCCCACTTGCTGGAACCGCCTTCGTGAGAGAAGACTCCAAGATCTTGAAACGTCCAATCCGGAACCTTCTCAGACCGACTGCGCTTGGGTGGATAAGGATGCACCTTAACTTGTTGATGGGAAGCGCTTCCAGGAGATCCTAGCG
Source organism: Wollemia nobilis (assembly GCA_028583015.1). NCBI lineage: Eukaryota > Viridiplantae > Streptophyta > Pinopsida > Araucariales > Araucariaceae > Wollemia > Wollemia nobilis. Next base: position 5,944,830 of record JAQPPZ010001417.1, on the reverse strand, counting down.
AAGGGGCTGGAAGAGAACAGGCGCTAGATGCAAGCGTTGCTTATATCTCGCTGCTTTCGGGCCTGAAACTGCTTCGCGCTCTAAAACTGCAGCGAAAACACCTTGCTGCCTCGGGACCAGTGCCAGGGTGGAAAAGTCAAGAGGCGAAGCGCAGCTAACCCGTTGCGCATCTGCCCGGCGCTCGAAAATGGAGCGCAAGTCCCTGGCGCACAGGAAGTAGTGCTGGCGTTGAAAAGTCAACTGCCAAAGCGCACGAGAATGGAGCGCAAATGCCTTGCGCAGGAGAAATGGAGCGCAAGGGTCTGGGGCATCGGGAGGCGCGTCGGCATTGAACGGTCAACAGCTGAAGCGCATAAGCTTGTTGCGCATTTGCCTTGCGCTGGAGAAATGGAGCGCAACGCCTTGATGCCTTGGAAACAGTGCTGGGTTGAATAGTCAACATGCTTTGCGCTCAACCTTGGTGCGAATCTGCTTGGCGCTCGGAAAACTGAGCGCAACGTCTTGGGGTCTTCTCCTTGGGAGCTGCGCTGCGCTTTGAAAAGTCAAAGCATGAAGCGCTCTGAATGGGAGCGCAACAACTTGGCGCTTGTAGAAATGAGCGCAACATCTTCATCAACACTTAGCCATTTTTCCTTGAAACTTGGTGCTGCGCTTTGATCGGTCAAAGTGGGTTGCGCTCCTCAGGCAGAGCGCAAAGGCATTGCGTTGGCTGTTGGTGCGCTTTGACCAGTCAAACGGTGTTGCGCTCCTCTTTTGCATGAAGTTTGCCTTGCGCTAATACTTGGTGCGCAACAGTAATGCGCTCCTCAGGTTGAGCGCAAAGGCATTGCATCGGGAATTATTGCGCTTTAACCTTCATCAACACTTAGCGTTCTTGTTTTGCGAAGCTGAGGTTTATTGCCTTCGGATCGAAATTGGCCTGCGCTCTCCTTACCTTTCAGACTTAACTCATGCCTGGGGACAAAGCAAGCTACCCTCGCTTTCCAAAAGGTGTGCGCCCTGCATGGTAAGTAAACAGAAACAACTGCACACTGCTTTAGGAACAGTCAAGAGAATTTTGATAGTAAAACTCAGGAGAGAGAAAAATGCATCTTGAATAATGAGAAACGAGTTTATGGGAAGCAGAAATTACTGGACAACAAAATATACACAATGTTGCAGAAATGACATCTCTGGCGGCTCGCAGGGAAATTGAGCTCACCTCAATGTTGAAATCCTAGGCCTTATCCATTGGGCTCGTAGTCATCATCACTATCACTCTCTGAATGCTCACTAGTAGCAGCAGACTCTTCCTCCGACTCTTCTCTTCCTGTTTCCTCCTCTTCTTCTTGGTGCTCACTGTGCTGCTCTTGATCGCGCCCTGGCACCTCATCTTGGCGCTCATCTCCCTCGTCCTGAGGCTCTTGGCCTGCGTCTTGTTGGGGCTCATGGCTTTCGCCTTGGCCTTCTTCCTGAGCATGAATTTCTTCCTGCGCCTTAACTTCTCCTTGCGCCTGGATTTCTCCTTGCGCTTGGGTTTCTTCTTGCTGTTGAGGAGGCTCAGGTGGCGCGAGCTCATCCTGAATGCGGTCATAAGTCGCTTGGACCAGGCCCCAGTCATCTTCGTTTATCGCGTCACGCTTCTGGAGCTCTCGAATCAGGTACCCAAACTTTTCAAGCTGGCGAACGTCAGCATAATTAAACCTCTCGCTGAGGTCCACAAGACAAGCTTCCATCCGCGCGAATCTGGCTGTATACTGCATCACCTGAAGCTCAGTAATGGGCTCCTCCCAACTGTCAATCTCTGAGGTATCATTTTCAAAGGAGTCCCAGACTGATTGCAGCTCTTCTTCTGTCAAAATACGGTCTCCCTCATCAGTGAAGCCCGGGAAACCGTTCTGCGCCAGAGTCTCGAAGTACATTAGAGAAAGCTTTCTTTCTCTCTCAAACATGTCCATCAGATCTCGGGCCTTTCGGGCCGCCTTGGCCTTTTTGAAGAAAGATCTCAGCGTTATACTTGCAGTCGCCCATGACCGAGCAAGGTCACACATCGGGGCAAGCTGGATGCCCGATTTGTCTAGGGTTTGCGCCTTCATGGCCAGCTCCAGCCATTGGTCAGTGTCCCCCTCGACATCCTCTACGATGGAAGCGCCATGGGAGACTAACTGCTTGGCCTCCCAGATGAACGTCAGGAGTGTTGCCGCCCTGCGCGCTCTAATTTTGAAGTTGGCCAGGAAGCGACTGCGTACCTCCTTGACACGATCCTTTGACAGGACCTCTGTTGGCTCTGCTTTTTCGTCAATCTGGCCTGTAGCTCCTGAATTTGAGCATCCAAAACTTGCAGTTGGCTTTGCGCTTCTTTCTGAACCTTGAGGCGTTCTTCAAAATCTTTCTTGTAGCTTTCCACCTCTTGCTCCAGATCGATTACCCGTTGCTGCAACTGCTCCACTTTGGACTGCTCCTCCTCAAGCTGCCCCCTCGTGAGCGCCAGGGTCTCTTCAAATTGTATATTTTTGGCCTCAGCCTCGTAGCAACGATTTTTGAAATGCTCCACCTGGAGGTAGAGGGATGTTGCCTCAACATGGATATTCCCAGCTTTCTCCGCGGGATCAGCAGTCTTCAAATCTTCCACCGTATGACGATAAGAATAGTCTGCTGTCGTCATCTCTTCCAATGGCTTCTGGACCTTGGGCACTTTCTCCATCCTGTGGAGCTGCATATTTTGAGGATCAAACATGGCCCTTTTCTCTGGTCGAGCCAGAGCTTGCGCATTCTTTCTTTTCTGGCCTTTGAGCCAGGTCGAGGAATTCTGTTGCGCCTTGCGAATACTTTCCGCCATTGGGCCCTCCTGGCAGAATTCCAGCTCCATAGGTTCCTGTACTCCAAAGAGTGGGGTAAAGGGGAACAGAGCCCGTTGAGGGCTCGATTCAACATATGTGTCTGGAACAGCTGGGGCGTCGACTATAGTGACCTTGGGAGGTGTCGGGGTTTGCACGGCTATAACTGGGATGTTAGGATCAGGGGGAGGAGTCTCCATGGAGGTTACTGTTGTGATAACTGAGGAGGGGGGATAGGCAAAGATTGGCCAAGACTCACTACGGCAGCGGATGCTGCGACTGAATGAACCAAACCCTGTGGGGTAGAAATGGAAGTTACCGGGAAGGTGAAGGCGTTGGAGACTAACGCAAAAGTTTCAAATGATTGAGAAACTGTGGGCAGGGAAGGATGAAGTTGCGACTGAAATAGGGGGTAGGAATGACTACAACAGGGACGCCGAATGCGATTTGGGTAGACAATAGGGTTTCGGCGCCAGGAAGGGGGGTTTCTAGAGGGGCGGATGAGAGAAAGAAAGGAACAAAAGACGCACCTGCGGGCTCGGACGTCTCCAAAGCCGACGTGGTGAACTGTTGCATTATCGGACTTGCTTCTCCTTCCTTGTCTGATGCCTCTTCCTCCAGATTGATGAATGGAACTTCGAGCTGCGCCTGGATATGCTGCACTCTGCGTCGGAATGGATACTTCCGAAGCGCCCTCTCCTATGGTTGTTGATGCTGTCGGAGGGTTTGCGCCAGAGGGGCGGGTCGTAGTAGTTCGAGGCCTCTTCGCAACGTTCTGGGGCACAGGTGCAGCAGGAGCGCTCCTCTTCTTCGGAGTGGCCTCTTCTTCTAGGAGTGGCTGCTTACCCTTGCCCCTGACAAGTGGCGCTTGACTAGCCTGGTGCTTCGGAACCGCCGCCGCGTCTTCAACCCTACTGGGACTCTCAGTACTTCTGGGCACAATGTTGCCGAAGAAGACGGGCTGGTAGGTCTCATAATATTTGTCGAATATTGCGGAGAATTTCTGATCTAATTGCAGCGTTGGGTCAGATGCTCCTTTTCCATTGTGGACCCTCATGATCCACCAGTTCACGATCTTCTCATCTGACCAGTCTGGCACTTTATTCTTCACTGCCTTGAACACTCGGTCGTCGGGGTCTTGCGCCGGATTCTGCGTAGGGTTGTAATCGACCTCCATTATGTAGAAGTCATGCCACGGGGGGAAGGAGACCATCCTTTCTATGTGCCACTCTAGGTCCAGCCCGGAAGGGTTATTGCGTTGCTTCTCGATGTCTGGGCGAGGACAGTGGTGGAATTTGCTCGCTGAGATTTTATCTCTAAAAACATTCAGCGGGTCATATTTCCACCGTTGGGGTAGGTCAATCAGACCAAACTCGTACAGAGTAACCGCCAAATAGGCATTCTGTTTGTTCTCTGACACTTTGATGCAGCCGAGCTCGAAAGGCCAGGGGCAAGTATGCTGCCTTTTCCGTCCCTTGCCGTACATATCGTCTGCGAAGTCACACTAGCGGGCGACTTCGAGGGCAAATAGGTATTCGGTTGTGTAGTACGACAACAAGAAGGGTTTGCCAGAAAACCCGAAGATTCGCACCACAAGCCCTTGCGTCAGCTGAAAAACATCGTCGAGCAGGCTCTGTACCACATAATCCCTCATTGACCTTGGCACACGCTCACAGACACCGTATATGATTTCTAGCGTCGGACCAAGGAAAACTCGGTTGAAGTTATAGTAGGACTCGCGCCTTGACAGGCTCGTGGTCCACTGGTACACGGGGAGTGCTTTGCCCTTTTCGTCCGTGCGGCTCGTGGCAATAAAGGCGAAACGACGGTGCGAATGCAGGTGGTAGAAGAAATACCACGCCAAGAACGAGCAGCTTCGGAATGCTATGTTTCCGTTTTGCATCCCGCATAGCTGGATATGCAGCTGCCGCGACACCCAATCTGCCCAGTCGAAAAAGATAGGCTTTATTCCCTGTGACACAACATCGGGAGCATAGAATTCTCCATGAGATACGCACTCGGCAATTGCCGCCTGCCAGCCATACACTTGGGCGTCCGAGGCGAGCCCGATGATCAATGCCAGCATGGAGTAGAGTTCAGAATTTTTGAACCTCCTCATGGATTTGGAGACATCTGGCAAGGTTTCGGGCGCAAACTTCTCCGTTAGCTGAGCCTCCATAAACCGCCTCAATGGCGCTGTGTTGGTATATCTATCATTTTACTCATTGCTGTTAATTTTTCTGATGATAACTTCACCAGAAGGTCCTTGCCCACAGGCGAAAGCTTCGCGGATTTTTTCAGTAGAGATGGAGAACAGTCTTTTTTCTTTTGCGTCCCGGACTGACCTAGTCTTGGGGTCGTAAAATTTGGCAATTGTGCAAATTAATTTCGGACAGGGGTGCACAGGCGTGCATAGGTACCAATACAGGTAGGAGTGGTAGGCGACTGTCCGATTGCTCTCTGCGGATACTTTAGTTATCATGAGTTCGATATCTTCACGGAGCTTTTCTATGCTTGTCCTGGTGAGGACACAGTCCCGGATTTTACTCAACTTGTCTTCAGGCGGAGGTGGCGGGGGCTTTTCCTTCTTTTCCTTCTGCTTTTGCTCACCCTCCGTCGATTGTGGGACCTTCTCCTTTTTCTGCTTGTGCTCCGCCTTCTTACCCATCTCCACTAGTCAATTCTTCAAACGCATTGAGAATGACGGCGTTCAAGTGCAGCTCGCCCGGACTGCGCCTTAGAAATAATTCACTCGTCCCAGAACAACACAACGCTCCACTGATGCTCTCCGCCTCTTACCAACAATCGCTCTCTGAAACTCGGCAATGGCGAATGGCGCGACAACTTAAGGGTTTCTCTAGGCATATTTGATGTGCAGTGCGCCTTCTTATAGCTCAGGCATGCACCCACCTGCATTAATGTCGTTTGGGCGGAGTAAATGCCTGGAGCGATTTGGGGGCGTTGTGGAAGATCTTCTGCGCGGTGACCAATGGCGGAGCGCACATCCCAATGCCAACTAACAGAGTGGGCCGTAATACTTTTTGAAAGATGAGACGCGCCACATCTGTTGCATTTATTTCTTGATATGTTCTGCTTTGGACTGCGTGCCTGGAACATTGGAGAAAGCGCCCGACGCTTGGGAGAGAATGAAGCCTTATTGCTTCAAATGCACTTTCACCGTTTTTCGGGCCAATGAATGGCCTTCGCTCAGAAATTGGGGCGCAAGGTTTATTTGCTCTTGGGAATCTCGAAACCGGGTTGCGCCCTCAAACCGGAGTGCAACGGCTTCCTTGGGATTGGCACCAAGGTTGAAAAAATTAAATGTTGATGCGCCTTCCTTGGTTCCATCCTTGCCTTGCACACTGAAACCCGAGCGCAACAACTTGGCGCTCGAAAATGGAGCGCAACGCCTTGGCGCACTCGAACTGGTGCGCAACATCTTTAGGCACCTTTAAACCTTCTCTTCAAAATCAGCGTCGTTGAAAAGTCAAAAGAAGCGCTCCTTTATTGCGAATTGGCCCTTGCACCAAAAACTGAGCGCAAATGCCTGGCTTAGGGAAATGCGCTGGTGCCTGAAAAGTCAAACGCCCAAGCGCTCATTTTTGTTGCGCATTAGCCTTGCGCTTGTCACTTGGAGCGCAACACCTTTATGGCCTCGGGAGTGCCAGAGTTGAAAAGTCAAAGCGCAAAGCGCACTTGACAACCCCGAATTGGTCTTGCGCTTCTCATTTGGAGCGCAACACTTTGGTGTATACTTAGGTGCTTCTTCATTTGCACTTAATGTTGCGCTTTGACCGGTCAACAGCGTTGCGCTCCTAAGAAGGTGCGCAAAGGTATAGCGCTCATTTTTGTTGCGCTTTGACCGTTCAAAGGGTGTTGCGCTCTGTTTTGCACGGAGCTCGTCTTGCGCCTTCCAACTGGAGCAAATTGCTTTGCGCTCTTCAGACCGGGCGCACAGGCATTGCGCCCACTGTTGTTGCGCTTTACCTTGTAGTTACTTAGCATCATTGAAGCACAGTCTTACCCTTGCGAGAGAGCTGGACTCCCCTTTTACGGATAGTGGGGCGCTTTGCTACTTGCGGCATTTTTCTTGACAGGAAACGCTAAAATGCCCGGAACTGCTACTTCCTTTCTATGTTTGGCTCAACAGAAAAAACACGAACTGAACTGGAAAAAAGAACGGACTCTTCGGAACCCCTCTGCCGGCTAGGAGCCTGGCCCAAAAAACTGCGCTATTGATAGCGCAAAAGGGGGCGAAGAGATATACTCCGGAAGAAACAAATATGCATAAATAAGGAAAATACAAATATATACAGCCTGATAAAAACCTCTCGCACTACCTCTCACTGGTAGTACGCCTTCAGATGAAGGCCATTGACTGATAACGGCAGAGTAAACCCGTTCAGATCTTGCAGCGTGAAAGAGTTCACCGGATGGACCTGAGAAACCCGAAACGGACCCTCCCAGAATGCGTCAAATTTGTCGTGGTTTCCGGGCTTGGACTTTTTCTCATTCCATTTTAGCACCAAGTCGCCAACCTGGAAGGTCCGATCGGAGGTCTTTTTGCCGAACCAATTCTTCGTGGTGACGGCATGCTTCATGAAAGCCTCATAGGCTTTCTCTCTTTCCTCCTCCAACTGCAACAGTTGGGCAATCCTGATGCTGATAGGGTCAAACTCTTCGTCCTCGCCGTCCAATGATCGGAGAGACTGCAAAGCGGGCAATTCGATATGCGCAGGAAGCACTGCTTCTTTCCCGTACACCAGGGAGTATGGGGACGTCTTGATGGATTTCTTAATGGAAATTCGGTCAGCCCATAACGCAAAATCTAAAAGCAGATGCCAGGTCCGCTTGTTGTCTTCCAATGTCCTCTTCAGGATCCGGAGTAAGTTTTTGTTGGTAGACTCCGCCAAACCGTTGCCCTGCGGGTAATAATTTGACGAAGTTTTCAGGTAAATACCGTACTTACTGGCGAATGCACACATCTTGGCCCCAATGAAATGGGAACCATTATCAGTCACTATGGCATCCGGTATCCCAAAACGGGTTATCAGCCCTTCTAGAAAGGCGATGACCACATCCTGGTTAGCCCGCTTGGTGGGCACTGCCTCTGTCCACCGGGTGAAATAGTCTGTGGCCGTCAAGATATACTTGTGCCCTGCTGAAGAATTGGGCTCTATTATCCCAATGAAGTCTAAACCCCATTGCTGAAATGGGGCCTCGACCTGAATCGGGTGCAGAGGCAGAGAAGCATTCTTAATGCGGCCAACATACCTTTGACATTTATCGCATTTTTGGCTAACACTGAAGGAATCAACAAAAATGGTGGGCCAATAATAGCCCGCCCTTATTATTTTCAAGGCCATAGGCCTTCCTGAAAAATGGCCCCCGGACATTCTAGAATGGAATTCGTCTAGGATTTTCTCTTTTTGTCCCCTTGACACATCTCAGGAGGACACCGTCAATGTTTTGATGAAACAACCCACTGGGTAACAATACATATTTAGAGGCCTGAAGCCTGAACCTCCTCCTCTGCGAAGAGTTGAGGTCGGAAGGGCACTGTCCTGTGCTGAAGTACTCCACTAGGTCCTCTGTCCAATCTCTGTCGGATGAAGACCGATTTGCACAATTGCTCTCCTGCACTGGGTCATCCCACTGGCAAGCTGTCACCTCTGAGGCGGCACTCCGGGCAAGCTCTTGGCATAAGGCTCGGCCACGGACCAGTTTAGTGGGCCGGACCTCTATATCGAACTCTTGGATCTTGGAGATCCAACCTGCCCTTTTGTTGCCGAGCTCTCCTTGAATGATGAAGTTTCTAACGTCCGGGTGTATCACGTACACTATCGTCTTACTTTGAGAGACGAAATGACGAAACTTCTTCAGCGACCTCATCACCGCATGGACTTGTCTTTCGATGAAATTGAACTTTTCCTCATGCGGGAGGATAACTTGACTTAGGAACGCAATTGGCCGCTCGTCCCCATCTTCATTTTTTTGGGTAAGGACAGCCGCATAGCTCTCTGGCTCTCCGACAACGTAAAGGATAAAATCCTTGGAGTAGTCGGGGTTCACCAGAACGGGGGCTTGGGCGATTCGCTCTTTTATCTCTTTGAACGCCTGCCTTCTCTCCTCGGTCCATCGGAACTCGACATCCTTCTTGAGGAGTTCCGTCATCGGCTTGACTACCTGGGCGAAGTCGAAAATGAATTTCCGAACAAAATTAATCTGCCCGAAGAAGGATTGGAGGCCCTTCTTACTTGCTGGTAGAGGGAGCTTGAGGAGAGCTTCCGCCCTAGCAGGATCTATGGCTAGTCCTCTTTCAGAGATGACATGGCCCAGGAGCTTGCCCTCCTTGACCGCGAAGATTGACTTCTTCAGGTTTATTGAGATCCCAAATTCTCGGCATTTCTCAAACACCTGTCGTAAATGTAGACCGTGTTCTTCCCTTTTGTGGGAAAAAACAGTCATGTCATCAAGATAAATAACAATGATGCGATTGAGCAACTCACCGAAGGCTAAGTCCATTGCTCTCTGGAAGGTTGCGCCAGCGTTTGAGAGGCCGAACGACATGCGTTGGTATGCGAAGGTGCCCCACTTGGTGGTGAAGGCGGTCTTGAACTGGTCTTCATCTTTGACCCAGATCTGATTATACCTTGAAAAGCCATCCAGCAGAGAGAATCTCTGCGCTCCTGCCACCACATGAAGTATTTGGTCAATTTGGGGCAATGGGTAATGATCCTTCAACGAAGCCTGATTGAGGTTCCGGAAGTCTACGCAGAGGCGAATGTCTCCATTCTTCTTCCGGACTGGGACAAGATTCGCCACCCAAGAAGAGTGCTTGATGGGATATATAATTTTTGCCTCGAGCATCTTCAGGAGCTCGACCTTCATCAACATCTCTATCTTCGGATTGACAGGCCTTTGCTTTTGCCTGACAGGTTTGACTCCCTCCTGGAGCTCAATTGTATGCTGGAAGACGGACTTGTCATACCCCTTCAGGTCGCGGTAGCTCCAGGCGACGATGTCCGGATACTCTTTGCAGAGGGTTCTGATTTGCTGTTTTTCCAGTGGTGTGTAATCAGTCCCCACTTTAATCATTTTCTCGGGCTCCAATTCAAGCTCTTCATATTCTCTCGCATCCACCTTGATCTTGTGGGGGAGAGACCTGTCGTCTTGGTCGAACAGACTTTCAAGGGTGATCAAGCCCTTAGGGAGGTGGTTGTTTTTCAGCTGAATTAGGCCCTCAGATTCTTCTTCGTCGAGGGCTCTTTCTTCGATGTTTCCTGCTTCATCGATCAAAAAGTTGACGATCTGCTCGTCACTATCAAAAACCTGCCAATGAATGTTCTTGTCAGGCACCGAGGGCCTATAGATCACCCTCACTGCCTTTGGCTTTTGCATTATATTCTCGGCAGGGGAGCACCTGGCTCCAATAGACGCTAAAACGTCGGCATGCTTGTTCCGCTCCCAGGAAATGGATTGAATGTTGAGAGCTGAGAAGGACTCAAGCAGATCCCATACCTTATTACGGTATGCTTTTAAATAGTGTTGCTTGGCAACACACTTATTCGTCACTTGGTTACAGATCAGCTCTGAATCGCCAAAGATCTGTAACTGCTTTATTCCGAGTTTCTCCGCTTTTCGTAACCCCAAACACAGGGCTTCATACTCAGCGACATTATTTGTACAGCTCCAAGCGAGCCTGTACGAGTATGTCTTTTGATTTTCGGAAGGAGAGATGAGGACAACTCCAGCTCCAGCTCCGTTCTTGCATCGTGCGCTGTCGAAGAAGAGCTTCCATAGTTGGTCGTCCATGGGGTCAGCGTCACTCGGTACTTTAGCCTTTTCAGGCTTGGTAATCGAGTAACACCCGATGTCCGATTCTATCATAGCGTTAAAATCACGCATAGAGAACTCATCCTCTATGCGCAGCTCGTCAAGAGCTTCCTCCATCAGCTCCACTTTTTCTTCCACTTCTACTCCGTCAATGATGTTGACTGAGTCCATGGGTTTCTCCGCATCCTGGATCTTTTCAAAGAGAAAGGTGGAGGGCTTTTCATTAAAAATTTTGATACTCTTTCCTTTGAAGGGGACCTCCAGGTGCGAATAATCGAGAGACAGATAGCCTCCAAGCTTGGCAGTGAATTCCCTTGATAAGCACATGCTGAAATAGGGCTCCAAGTCTACTACCACAACTTCTTGAATTACTGTGATCTGCGGCATCTTGTGCAGCACGATCGGGATGTCCTTGATGACCCCCACTGTCCTAACCGGAGTCCCGTCCAGTTGAAGCACTCCAGGACTGCTCCTGGTGTACTCCATGCCCATGAATTCGCATACAGCTTTGGGCATTACAGTGGTGGCAGCGCCAGAATCAACCATGCAATTATGCACGACCCATCCTTCCATCCTGAGGGATAGATAAAACGGCGGCGGCCTGTTCTTCCCGGTGGCGGAGGTGGTCAGCGGCTGTGTCAAGACGGTCTGAGTTGGTCTCCCCTTGCCCTTGACGGACTTGAGGGATTCTTGCAACAGGTCGACTTGACCAGGCAGTTGGAGCGCGTCAAAGAGGCTTACCTTAGCCGGAGTCTTCCTTAATTCTTCGACGACATTGTATGCTCCAGCACCAGACTCGCCTCCCTCTTTAGCGGTTTCGTACCGGGTCCGGTACTGCTGCGTTGCTTCCACTCTCTGGCGCTTGGTCAGCGAGGGGTATCGTAGCTTTTCTCTCGCCTGATCTCTTGCTTCGGTTAGGGGTTGAGAGGTTGAAGCTTGCAGCGGAGGGGTCCTCGCTTTTGCCCTTGGAGGCAAATAGTCTTTTAGTCGGGCAGTGTCCGCCAGCTCTGATACTTGAACTGGCTCCTTTTCTGGTGGCGTGGCTACCTTCTCACTTGGCAGCCTGCGATTAGCAGGCACCTTGAGTGGTTCCATCTGAACCGGATCGACCTCAATTGGCTTCTTGCCCGTCCTCATCAGAACGGAGACCTGTTCGACAGGGGGAATCATGCAATTACGATCAGTTTCCCTTATCATATTTACCTGTCCGTCGGGTGCGTTGTCTGCAAGTGTTTGCACATAGTTCAGATGAACCATGCAAGTTTCCTCGCCATGCGGGTCGTTGCAGGTGGAGCACCAGTAGGTCCTGCCGGATGAGCTAGCTTCATCGCACTCTAACATCGCGGAGTTTCTATCCTGAGGTCTTCCGATGGGGGCAGCTTGCTCCCTTGTGATCGGGGGCTGAAATCTCCTTGGCGGATAGCTCTGATCATTTTGTCTTTTCTTCATGATAGCCATATCGTTCGCCATAGTTTTCATAAATGCATGCACATCCCGCAACTCTTTGGCCTGATCCGCATTTAGAGTTGCCTGAGTCGCGAGCGCGGGTAATGGCAATGGTGCCAATGGTGCAGGCAATGCCGGATACTGAGGAGGAGCTGGAAGCTGAGGAATGGGAGGTGCTTGGTAATGAGGAGTAGGTACCTGAAATTGTGGAGTGGGTACCGCTTGATTTTGTGGATTGGGGCTCCACGGTTGATTGGGGTACATCTGAGATGTAGGTGGAGCGGATGCGCTCGGGTACATGTTTTGCGGGAAATCCGGGTAAATCGGCGTAGTCGCCTTTGGAGGCAACTTCCCGATGGCTACCAGGTCGGCTTCCGCCTTCTGTGCCTGCTGGTATAATTTCGGAAATGTGTTGACGTTAGCATGTCGGATGCTCATGCTAATATCAGAGTGAAACGCTCTCAGGTAATAGAACGTCGCTTGCTCAGATGTGGGTCGAAGACCGTCGGTGACTCTCTGCCAAGTTCGGGCGAACCTGACATTGAAGTCAGCTATCTCCTCTTGAGGGTGCCTCTGGATAGAGGTGAACTGGTGCAACAGAGAGAAGGGGTTTGCTTGTTCGTTGAAGCCCCTTATAAGTTGTCCTGCCAATTGGTCCCATGAGGTGATGGTACCGGTCGGGAGCGATCGATACCAGTAGAGGAGCTTACCTCTTAGTGAAAGCACCAACAACTTCACCATAACGTCTTCTTCGGTGATTTGGTGAATGGTTGCTAGTCCTGCGACGTCTTGAATGTGCTCATGCATCGTCTTTCCCGTACCGTCGTAAGTAGGTAAAGCTTTCAAAGCTGCGGCCGGTACTGAGTGTTGAGCCTGTAGGGCAAGGGGTCCCGTATGATTCCAGGCCGGGAACTTCCTGGGGGCTACTCCAGGGCTAACAGAAATTAAAACTAGGCGTCTAACATGCGTAATCTCCAGGGCTACTCCAGGGTTCACGTTTTATCATAAGCTAAATCCAGATATTAGAATTCAAGCCTACAGATAAATCATAGAATTTAATAGAAGATAAGCAATAGGAGACATACACACAAAATAGAAGTCCAAAGTTAGAGCCAGACATCAGTTGTATTGATAGCAGAATTCGGATTACATCAAGCTTCTGGCAAACATCCATCATTTTACAATAAAATAGCAAGCTTATCTAGAGAATTTTGCCGCTTGAAACATTAAATGCACACCTACAAAATATGGCGGTGGCAGCCAGGATAAGAATTAAGGAATTACAATCATGAAATAGTAATTAAGCATGGTTGGGACTGATGACTCCTTGAAATGCAGTTGAACCCTTTCAATGCTCTGACAGCTCAGCTCGCTGGCGCTGTCTCCCCACTTGCTGGAACCGCCTTCGTGAGAGAAGACTCCAAGATCTTGAAACGTCCAATCCGGAACCTTCTCAGACCGACTGCGCTTGGGTGGATAAGGATGCACCTTAACTTGTTGATGGGAAGCGCTTCCAGGAGATCCTAGCGAAGGGGCTGGAAGAGAACAGGCGCTAGATGCAAGCGTTGCTTATATCTCGCTGCTTTCGGGCCTGAAACTGCTCCGCGCTCTAAAACTGCAATGAAAACACCTTGCTGCCTCGGGACCAATGCCAGGATGGAAAATTCAAGAGGCGAAGCGTAGTTAACCCGTTGTGCATCTGTTGGGCGCTCGAAAATGGAGCACAAGTCCTTGGCGCATAGGAAGTAGTGCTGGCATTGAAAAGTCAACCGCCAAAGCGCACGAGAATGGAGCGCAAACGCCTTGCGCAGGAGAAATGGAGCGCAAGGGTCTGGGGCATCGGGAGGCGCGTCAGCATTGAACGGTCAATCAGCTGAAGCGCACAACCACGTTGCGCATTTGCCTTGCGCTAGAGAAATGGAGCAGCGCCAGCGTGGAATAGTCAACATGCTTTGCGCTCAACCTTGCTGCGAGTCTGCTTGGCGCCCAAGGAACTGAGCGCAATGGCCTGGCGTTTTCTCCTCGGGAGCTGCACTGTACTTTGAAAAGTCAAAGCATGAAGCCCTCTCAACGGGAGCGCAACAGCTTTGTGCTTAGGGAACTAAGCGCAAGAGCTCTCACCAATACTTAGCTATTTTTCCTTAAAACCCGATGTTGCGCTTTGACCGAGTCAAACGTGTGTTGCGCTCTTCAGGCAGAGCGCAAAGACATTGCGCTGGCTGCTACTGCGCTTTGACGGTGTTGCGCTCCTCTTTTGGATGAATTCTGCCTTGCGCAAACACTTGGTGCGCAACAGCAATGCACTCCTCAGGTTGAGCGCAAAGGCATTGCGCCAGGAATTATTGCGCTTTAACCTTCATCAACACTTAGCATTTTTCCTTGCGAAGCTGAGGTTTACTGCCTCCCGGACCGGAACTGGCCTGCGCTCTCCATACCTTTCATACTTGACCTGCGCCTGGGGAGAATGCAAACTGCCCTCGCCTTCCGAAAGATGTGCGCCCTGCATGATAAGTGAACAGAAAAAACTGCACAGTGCTTTAGGAACAGTCGAGAATTTTGACAGTAAAACTCAGGAGAGAGGAAAAATGCATCTTGAACAAGAGGGATAGAGTTTCTGGGAAGCAGGAATTACTGGACAGCAAAATATATATAATGTTGCAGAAATGACAACAATTTCACAAAGAATCCAAACTGCTTCATGCCGATACGGAGATCATTAAAGAGTTATACACCACAAAGTAGAGGAAAGATAAAAACATCAAGTCTTACAACTGTCAACTGAAGGAGTTAGTCGACAAGATAGAAGTAAAACAAGCATATGGACTGCAAAAGTGATGATTCATGGACAAACTACTTGTGCGATATAAAAAGAAGATGAAAGTGGTACCACCAACAACATATTAGGAGGCATTTGATCAAGCATTGAACCGTGAAAGTAAGATAAAGACAGCAACAACAGGCAAAAGAGCAAGCCATAACAAAGATGACGAAGAGCCAAACAATGATAGAGAAGATCTTAGTGCAACCATCCAAGCAATGAGGAAATACCTAGAGCGATGATAAACAATGTGAAGGCCAAGAAAAAGAAACAGAAGAAGGATATTTGGTGTTTGGATTGTAAGACAAAGGGACACACAAACACCAACTACCCCAATGCAATATTTGTGAAAACAACAAATATGACTTGCAGATTGTCCATTCAACCTGACAAGTGCACGACACCAAATGTTGATAGTGGAGGAGGAACCAGAGTAGAAACCCAACACTTCCAAGAGAGGACAAAATGCGACAAGTAACGGTTGCCGTAACAATTATCAAGGAGGAAGGCAGAACATGCAAGCTAGCAACAAGTTCGGTGGTGGCAGCAAGAACCAATTACAATATGAATGTATGGTAGGCCAATAATTTAGTGCAGAAGATGTTAGGAATGAGGACACTTTGCACATAATTGCACAAGTGCACCAATTGGAGGAAGTTGTAACAATATGACAATGATGTGTCGATTGTTCGGTCCTGGCAATCGTAAAGAAGCTAATTGTCCGAAAAAAGTGAGCAGAAACAACCCACAAAATATTAATCTTATTGGCATTGATGAGATACACTTAGACAAGGAGACAAAAAAACAGGTGCTTGAAATTACATGTGCACAAGTAAGAAAATTAGGAGAATGCCCAAATCCTACTAAGGAGAAAGAAAAATGGTAGGAATCCCATGCATAAGTGGATGAAGAGATGACAAGAAGTAAATACAGAAGGAACCAATCATGGTATTGGAGGAGATTCGTCAACAAAACACTTGGCATTGCAAGTTCTGGACTCAAATGTTTCAATTAAGATGTCCAGCTTATTTCTTGAAATACCAGAGCTCTATGAAACTATAGGAGAGTTGATGCATAAGAAGAAAGAGATGCATCACCCAAGTGCAGTAAGACAAATAAACAAGGATCCATATATAGACCTAACAATTGTGATGATAGATTCCAAGAAGAAACCTATGTTGATCCACATCGAGTTGCTTGCGCGCAAGCATGAGTAGGTGATTGTTGATGGAGGTTCTCGTGTAAATGTATTGCCTAAAAACACATGGAAGGCCTTAGGGGCACCATTTTTGTGGTTGCCCAATTTTAGATTTTATAGAGTGGATCAATATGGCATTGAGATGAAAGGTGTATTGACTGTGCAAAAGGTGAAGATCGCCCAACATGTGTTCATCCTAGACTTTTTGTTGTAATTGCCATGCAAAAACCAATCTGCAATGAATTGTTGGGTATTTACACAGAGCAAAAGTAAATCATAATTGGGAGTAGGACCGACTGATGTTCAAGAAAGGCCAACACATGTAGATGATCAACTTGAGAAACCAGTTCGTCAGCAAGGAGTTGGCATCCTTAGATGAATCTAGGGAATCCTCATCAAATGAAGGAGACAAGATAGGCGAGATGGAGTTGTATGAAGGACTGCTAGAATTGGAGGAGTGCACAGAAGATGGAAGGCACTCAGCATGATACTCCACTAGCAAATGGACAAGAGTTGGGGCTGAATGAAGGACTGCCAGAATTGGAGGAGTGCATAGAAGATGGAGGGCACTCAGACAGAAGGATGCTTCACTACCAGATGACGACTTTGAGTCTTCCAACCTACATGTCTGTGCATCAGCACAGAGAAGGAAGAACAGGATGAAGAACTTCATAGCACTTACGAAGTTGATAAGTGCATTCACACATCTAAACCTGCCACGCACATACAAGTCTAAGGGGAGGAGAAGAAAGTGTTGTTCCCCTCGAATTTCACTGAGTATAGTGTCAGTGACGCGCAGGTTGATGAGAAAATCACACATTCTTTTGATGTGGCAAAAACAAGAAAAGAGCTAACACCATTAAGTACGAAGGCCCAAAGATGGTACAAGTAAACCTTGGTGAGAAAGACGAAGAGAAGATAATTCAATGTGGGGATGATTGAGATCCAGTTTTAAAAGTGACAACTTATAAAAAAAATTATGCAGTGTAAGGAGATCTTTGCATGGACATAAAAGGATCTATAGGGGATTCCACCTGAATTGTGCATGCATTGGATCCCTTTAGTTAAGGGTGCGCACCTTGTTAGAAGAAGACCATACAAGATGAATCCTAAGTACATAGCTTTAGTGAATGTCAAAATTGAGAAGATGTTGAACAGGATAATTTTCAATGTGACAGTGAGTGAATGGGTACCCTGTAGACACTAGTTTTGACTTGCCACCTCAACACCAGAAATGAGAATAAGTGCATTGGAAGACAACCACACGCTCCATAAAGTTTTGTTAGAGTTTTGATATAGTTCGATGTTGAAATGTAATATTTCATGCAACAATGTGTAATGTCAAAGTGAAGTGTTAGTTATGTACAGACAGGTCATTAGTTGATAATTGTCATGTAGTTTGTCTTATAGTTGGAGATGAAATGAAATGTAAATGCATGACAAATTTTTTAGTAAGCTTAAATAGACCCCCTCAATCATTTGAGTGGGTATATACCATAGTAGTCAGACTCTTTTGGACTCCCGAGTACTCCGCCGAGTCCGAGTCCGAGTGGGCTCAGCCGCGCCGAGCCCACTCCGACTCCTTTTTTTCTGGACTCCACCGAGTCCGGCCGAGTCCTGGGCCGAGTCCGAGTCCGTCCCGGACTCCCGAGTCCCGACGTCGGGACTCGGCTGGCCCAAAAAAATGGAAGTTTAAAAAAAAAAAAAAAATTACGTCTAGGGCGGTTAAGTGTTGATGATGCTCCACGACTTAAGCATCCACGTTGGCCAGTGTGCAATCACGAACAAGACGCTGAAATCTTTGTTTATTATATTAACGAGAGAATGTGCAATTTTGCTTCTCAAACCTTCAGAATGCTTATCCCTCAATTATAATTTATTTTAATACAAATATATCTTTCGCCGATGGATACATCATCCGCGTCTTGTTTGGGAATGGGAACCGCTTCAGAATGCACGTATGCATGTCCTGTGGGGTGTGGCGATTCGGGCGGAGAATGGCATGATTTTTGGAGGCGTTCGATCAAGGAAGGCTTGAGGCCGCCAGTGTTGAGACCTCTTCTGGAAAGTTCGTAGCGCAGTTCTTGCACCTTCATTTTCTTCCATTCTTTTCTCTCCTTCAATGCACCCTCTCCCGTCGCCGTCACTGCCACCGTCGCCATTGCAGCCAATACACACCACCACGCCGCAATGGAAAAAAATTTAAAAACGATAATTTATTTCGCTCTGAAACCCTCGACCGCCAACGAAACAATTGCTACACACGAAGCTCCCCCAGAATAATGAATGTCGCTTCTACCTTGAATTTTGGTAAGCAGTTTTCAAAAACGGCTTCCCATTCTAAAACCGGAAAAATGGCTAGGATTAAATATTAGCTTTATTAATATTTGAAGAATTTTATTTTCAATTTTTTTCTCAGGAACCTTTTAATAAAAGTAAAGTTAATAGATCCCAACCAACCATCCAGGAAATCGAATCTAGACAACCCACCGATTATTTTTAAACATGGTATTTGAATATTTTATTTATTAAACATGGTGGACTAAGTTAGGGTGATTCCGTCATACAGTAAAGTTTATCATTATTTAATGTTTTTATTATTATTTAATGTTTTGTAAAATGTTAATAATGTTTTTGAACTTTATATATTAAGTTTTATTTTATCATTATATTATTTATTTATAATTTTATAAACCAAAGTGGTCATGCCTGCAAAGGTCATAGTCTGTTCCGAATCCTCTGAGTGCACGCCATACCGACAACGATGGTATGAATCTCGAGCGACCGGTGGTCCTCTTCATGTCGGGTTATAAAATAATGAGGTGGTATAGGCTTGTTGGGGGCAGCCCCTGTAGTTTGAACCTTGCACTTGGCAGTTACTAAAAATAGTGTGGATGTAACCAACTCCCTATGTATCCAAAAAAAAAAATTATAAAACAAAATTATTAGCTTGCTATTAGAATATGCTCCTTCCTCTTGTTAATTTCTTATTTGTATAATGTTGAATGTTGAGTAAGTGTGTTAGAATATACTAATAAGTAATATGCATGAAAAAACTTATTTTTTCAATAAAAAATTGTATTTTTTTTCATTTTTTTTTTTTCCGAGTTTTTACCGAGTCTTGCCAAGTTTTTTTTGCCGAGTCCGACTCCCGAGTCGAACTTTCCGAGTCCGAGTCGAGTCCGAGTTTTGCTACTATGGTATATACACACATGATAACTTTTGTACGCACATAGAGGAGACATAGTATATTGGGTAGACATTGTCCATGTTAGGGAAAGCGCATACATTGTATATGTTGTGCACAAAGGTGATTCTAGAGAGTGCATCCGTATGGGCGTATGTGTAATACATAGTTGTATCTTTGTTTGTATCAATAACACAATTCAAACATTGTTATTTTATATGTTATTTGTGTGTTTATATCTGATGTTATTGTTGTAGATAGATATTTCCAAACTGCTCCCATTCAGATTCTGTTTGCCATACTCTATCCATATAGGGTCGTTTGGGTCTGGATTCAGACCGTCCTATGCAAGATTGGGCCGTCTGACCTAAACAGCAAACTGTTTGACTATTGAGCCAGGTCGTCAGGATCACAAATTGGGTCGTCTAACTACTATGTTGTGTAGGGCCATTTGAGACTTGTGTTGTAGGCTGTTTGGAATACATATTGATGAAGTTTTTTGGTCAATTTACCCATAGTTGAAAAAATAAGAATTGGCATGGAAAGAATCAGAAAAAATCAAGAAATGGTAAAAATTTGGCAAAACAAGAAAACCGAAGAAAATGCAAATTTTCATTGAAAAAAAGTTTTTTTCATGCATTATCACAATGAATTAACATTATGCAAATCAAATATTAATAGTCTAAGTGATACAAGCTTAAACTACACATGAAAGTGACAAAACACGTCTTGTATTACTTATAATATAAAAAGGTACAAATTACAAAATGAGTCATTAGTCATGACAAATACAATCCTCAATGTCTTTGAATGCTTTTGCTCTTTGCCCTAGTAGAAACTCTAGTCTCTCTTTGTCGTTATGCTTATGCCTCTTATTCTACTTGTGCCTTGGTTGCTATCTCCTCGGCTAGGTTTTTAAACTTTTATAATTCTTCCATGGAGAAGAAAGGCTCTTCCTACTACATCTATTGTGGATCTATGATCCATTCAGATGATGGATTAATCTCATCTAGGTCAATAGCCTCGGTGCTTGTTTCTGTAATTTTTTGATGGTGGAGGCTAAGGTTGTAATGAACAAACACAAGATCATTCAACTTTTCTTTTGTAAGCCTATTGCACTTCTTGGAGTGTATTTGCTCAAACATACTCCAATTGTGCTCACAACCTAAAGCGTTGCATGGTTAAGATAAGACTTTGATGGAGAAGCGCTCCAAATTGGGCATATATGCACCAAAGTCCTCCCACCACAAATCTAAAAACAACCAAGTAAAAGGAAATTTAATAATTCACATGTAAAATCGTAAATTGAGATTATTTTTTAAAACAAAATCAAAAGACAAAATAAATAATAATTCGATGAGGGTTACATGGCCTCATATTTGACCTTTGATCAAATGCACTAATCGGATGGGAAAAGGACGCCTCGATATTCCTCATAAAATTGCATCTCAAACTATATCTTATTGTGCATTTCGACATTAGGGTACATGCGATCAATGCAATGTCGAAGGCCAGTCATCACCTTAGTCGGCATCAAATGTATTAGAATAAAAAAAATAGAGGTTGAGGTAGTACCTTGCTGCATGAAGAGGACTATGGATCTCAGATG
The DNA here is from genome assembly GCA_028583015.1 of Wollemia nobilis. Taxonomy (NCBI): domain Eukaryota; kingdom Viridiplantae; phylum Streptophyta; class Pinopsida; order Araucariales; family Araucariaceae; genus Wollemia; species Wollemia nobilis. The sequence goes on along the minus strand of JAQPPZ010001417.1, from coordinate 5,923,920 downwards.
TCCATCATCTGTCAATGATATCCCAAACGAGACCGTATTTGGTGTGGGAATGTCCATAAAATGAGACAATTGCCTCTTTTGCCCTATCCATAGCCTCATATACATATGCCATTGCAAATTATTCTCCATCAACAAGATGGAGAACCCTCACTAAAGGCTCTGACACATGAAAAAAAGGAAAAATAATTTAAACAAAAATATTTTATAATAATTTTTTTTACAAATTAAAATAAAAGATTTGCAAATGGAAAAATAATTTCAATTAAAAAGATAAGTTTAAAAAACTTAGTCTTGTACCTTGATGGCCTCATTCATGGCTATCCAAAAGGGCTCCTCAAACAAACAATCATATGCCTTCCGCCCCTCATTGGAGATTCGATATCTAGCAGCTTGTCCGGAATTCCACTCATTGCTTACAAACATCTACTTCAATAACCCTTGTGCATCATAAAGGCTCTGCCATGTCACAAAGTTTGTGGCGAAACGTGCAACTCCAGCCCGCACTAGCTCCCTCCCACCAGTAAAATGCCTCGTGAGGTTGAGGACCCATCTATGGTTGTAGATGAATTTTATGATAGCCCTAGACTTTTCTACAACCTCTAACACCAAAGGTAATTTTCCAATGTCTTCGAAGAGTAAATCGAGACAATGGGCTGCACATGGGGTCCAAAAAATGGTGGGGAATCTTTAACAGTGGACAACATTTTCCTCCCTGACATCCAACACCTCCCCCAACAACCCTGTAAGCATTTCGACACTCTTAAATTGTGTCTATGCATCTACTAACTTGTTGGTTACGAATCTGCCACTAGGATAGGATTTAGTGTAATGCGCCCTAGATTCGCCCAGCAGATTGAAAGGCCGGAAGGAAGGAATGCCTTCCGCGCCAATCTCCGGAGGAGGCCGGCTTCCTATGTTTTCTCAATTTGGTTTAAGCTCAGAGTGCAGGAAAGAAATTAGAGATGCAGAAAGAAATATAAATATGATTGTTCCGGGTGGGGAAGATAAGCAGCACGACAACAACCAATCACCACTACTAACAACAATTAAACACAAAATATGTTGCAGAAACTATCAACACCATTCATCCTATGTATCCTCCACTTTTGCATTCCAGGAATACTTAACTATCAAATACCGATATCCAGAAATGCAGAATAACAGTAAGCAATAACATAAGCAACATGAGGCAGAAATACTCGGTAAAGGCGGCATACAAGACAAAGACAATCAATAGAGCCAAGTATATTTTGTATTCAGAAGCAAACGCACAGCTACAACAGTTCCCTAGCAATATATCCCCCTTCCACCCTTTTACAATGATATGGCGGAGCTATTTATAGCGTAATTTTCCCCCCATTACAACTTTGGGCACAGGATCCCAGACCTGACAATAGCTGACAAAGCTGACAAAAGCGGCAAAAAGCGGCTGATGTTGACCTCTGCGGGCATGGAACGTACTTGCAGCAAGGTCCACCTGAAAACTTAGCAGCTACGTGGCAGTGCGGTAGATGACGCTTCGAGTCGGCTTGACTGAGGGTAGTTGAGGTACAATAAGTCAGTTCACGCTCGCACACCTCCCGTCGCATCTCTGACTCGAATCTCGAGGCTGGACACCTGTCGGAATCTGATAAGGGGAAAAATCTGCCTTTGAAGCTCATACTTTCTCTCTTGCCCGACTTCGCCCAAAATTGGAGCGTAACCGGGCAGCGCAGCTGGGAAGGCCTTCGTGCCTTAGAAATTTTTGGGCAGGTTTCAACGTTCTTTGCCCGAGTGCGCACGGTCGGTGAGCGCAGCCCGACTTCGGGAAGTCGGGCGGCTCAAACTTAGTCCGATTTTAGAAGAGTCACCATGATAGTCTGCCCTCCTCCGCTGGGCAACTTCTTCAAGTGAGCTGCCCAATCTGCAAAGTTTGAGGCGCACCCGACTTAAAGTCGGGTGGTCCCAACACTTAACCATTTTTGGATCTCTCTCATTGACATTGCCCAGGTGCGCACAAAATTGAGAGCGCAGCCCGACTTCGCTGCGAAGTCGGGCGGCTCAAGACTTAGTATTTTTTGGGCTCAGCTCCACACATCAGCTTCCCAAGTGCGCATGAAACTAGGAGCGCAGCCCGACTTCGCTGCGAAGTCGGGCGAACAACAACACTTAGAAAATTTTGGGCTCTTTGCCCTCTCAGAGAAACAATCAGAAGTATGGGGGGGAAATGGAGAGAATGAAACTGATGGCAGGGAAGATAGGGGATAGTGGAGAAAGGGAGAGAAGGAAGAGGGAAGGGAAAGCAGCATCCTTACAAAAAATCCGAAGACATGGCACCCCGTGCAAAATATGGCAACATTCCTGGCGGCTCGCGGGGTGTCGAGCTCGCCTCGATGCAACGAACCAGGCCTTTATCCTTTGGGCGCAGAGGAACTCCCTTCCCCTGCATCCTGCTGCTCCTGCTCTCTTGAGCCCCCTTTCTGGGTAACTGTTCTTCTTCGGGCTCGCTTTCAGCAGTCTCTTCTTCTGACCCTTCCTCTTCTTCTCTTTCTGAATCTGACTGCTCAGCACCACCATCGCCCTCTTGTTCGGCAGGCTGCTCCCGCTCGCGGACGTGCTCGTATGCGGTCTTGGCCTGATCCCAAGCTGCTTGCTGGAAGGGCTCTAAATCGCTGATATCCTTCAGCGCTGCTTTGAATGCCGCAACCATGTGCACATCAATGGTGTCATACCTCTCTCCCAGCTCCTGGAGGGAGGTGTTAATTTTGCAAAATCTTGACACCATTTGGGTCACCTGTGCCTCTTGGACTGGGTCAGTCCAGCCATCAATCTCTGATGTGTCTGCCTCAAAAAACAACCAGTCTTGCTTTACCTGCTCTAGGGGCAGAAATTCCCCATCCTTGACAAAGCTCGGAAATCCGAGCGCAGAAAGAGTGTTGAAGGGGGCCAGGCAGATATTCATTTCGTGGTTCAGCACATCCAGCATCTTCCTGGCGGCCCTGATCTTCTCAGTTTTTTCAAAATAATTTTGCAAGGTTACCCTCGCATCCGCCCAATCTAGGGCAATTCGGGACATAGGAGGAAATCGGAGGCCCTTGCGCGCAAATTCTTCAAGTTTTATTGCCAAGTCCAGCCACTGCCTCGCTTGGCGTTCAGCCTCCTCTACCGCAGGCTTTCCCTGGGCAGATACTTCTTGAATTCTGGATGCGAAATCCAGGACGGACAGGGACCTGACCACATTAGTCCTGCAGTCCTGCAGCAAACTAGCCCGCATCTCCTTGATCTTGTCCTTTGAAAAGGCAGCCGCCTGGGACGCTTTCTCCTTCAGCTGAGATTGAGTCTGCTTCAGCAAATCTTGCAACTGGGCAACATGCTCCAGTGCTGCTTTCTTCTCTTCTGACAGTTGTTCGGCTGTCTTCCTCTGTGTTGCCGCCTCCTGCTGGGACGCGGCAAGCTGATCTTTCAAGTCTTTAATCTCTTTCTGAGCAGACTCCAGCCGCGTGGTGGCCTTGGCCAGATCCTCTTCCAGCTGTCTTGAATTGTTTTGAAGCTGAAACAGCTTCTCTTGATTCTCGAGCCGCTTAACAAGGAGATTATCAGTCTTCCGACGAATACCATTGATTTCGTATTCTTCGCTTATATCGTCGAAACTCTTCTCCTTGGTTCGGTGCTCATAATCTGCCTCAGTCATCTCCCGGAGAGGCTTCTTAACTTTCGGGATTAACTTCTCTGTTCGTAGCACCCTCCTGTCCAAGTCAAACTTGGTGCGCTTCACAGGGGTGGCTATTTCCTCGGCTCTTCTCTTTTTTACGCCCTGGAGGAAAGAGGCAGAACATCCTGCGGCCTTCGCGGCTAGAGGCTGGTCGTCCGTAACTTGCAGTTGTTCTCCCATTAGGTCCAGCTCTGCCAGCATAGGGTATGCCGAGGCCAAATCCTGCTGCGGCATCCTTCCTGAAAACAATGAAGCAGGAGATATTCCAGAAGATAAAGCCGCTTTTAAGGGCGACCGGGTCCTAGGGGAAACGGGCGGCTGCGTAGGAGGTGGAGATGGGGTTTTGAATGCGGCGGGTGAGCGGCGCGGCGATGTAGATACAGCTTCAGCGCTGGCCGCGGGTGAGAGGTTTAGGGTTTGACCCAGGGTTTGGAAAACGTTCGGGTCCTGGGCAAAACGTCCAAAGGAATGGGGACTGCGGAGGGACTGGGAGATAGGCGATAGGGATGATGTGACTAAGGCGTGCCCTGATGCAGAGGAGGAAGGCGTTATGGCAGGGCTAACTGGGGTTTGTGAAACAGGGGAAGAGGACGTACCTGCGTGCTCCGCCTGAGCCGGTGCTTGGATGACGCCTGCTGCCCAGACCTCTGCTTCCTTCTCTGGACTATCCAGAGAGATTATTTCGGGCGCAACTGCTCCTGCCCGTGGGGCCGCTACTATTTGCTGCGCAGTCTCCTTTTTCGGCCGCTTTATCTTGGTCTTCTCGCCCCTTTTTCTTTTCTTTTCTCCTGGAGCGGCAGTTTGTTCGGTGGAGGCAGAGGCGGTTGGTGCGGCGGGTAATGAGGCGCCCACGGTAAACTTGTACTTGGGCTTTGACGGAGGGATGCCCGCTACTGCTGCCTCACCGGTTGACCCTTCTGGCTCCCTCTCTGTTTGAGGCGACTTTTCGGGAGCTGGAGACAACATTGGGCCCACCTGACTGCTTTTTGGCGCCTTGCTGCTGGGTGGCTTTCGAATGGACAAATGTTGTGGTGGGGGTTTCCTTTTATATCTCTTCCTGGCGCCTAGGGGAACGCAATCTCGAAATGCGAACGACTCCCATTTGCCGGCGTATTTATCATACAAGGCCGAAAAATCATCATCTATGGCCAATGTCTTTTTGTTGGATTTATCGTGTTGCGTGCGACACCTCATCTTCCAACATTCAATGATTTTGTCCTTTTCCCAGCCGAGGGGTGCCACCTTCGTGAGGAACTTTCTGAAACCGGCCGAGTCTAACCTGTGATCTGGATTATGCTCTGGATCGTAATCCACCTCCACACAGTAGAAGTCATGCCATGGTGGCCATGACTGCATTCGCTCAATGTGCCACTCCAGGTCTGCCCCTGTCTTGTTGCACCTCTCCTCCATGATTTCTGCTCGAGGGCAAATATGTACAAATTTTCCCCTGACCCCAATCGGGTCGTATTTCCAGCGCTGTGGTAATTGTATCAGGCCTATGTTGAGGAGTGCCTGCTCTAGGTAGATGTGCTGCCCAATTTCATGGACTTGAATGTTCGCCCAGGTAAAAGGATATTTGAAAATATGGCCCCTCTTCTTTCCCTGGCCAAATTCCTCCTCGACGTAGTCCATCTGCCGCGCTGCCTCCATGCCGAATTGGTGCTCAGTGCAAAAATAGGGCAGCAAGAACGGCTTCCCTTTGAATCCGTAGATTCTGATAACGACGCCCTGGGTCAACCGGAAAGTATCCCCGTATTTGTATTTCCTCAGGTAGTTCGTCATGGCCAGGGGAGGGCGAGACGCCTTGCCGTTGAACAGTGCCAGGGTCATACCCAAAAATTTGAAATTGAAATCATAATAAGACCCCCTTCTATACAGGGCTTCCGTCCACTCGTATACCGGCAGCGGTGCTCCCTTCTCATCTACCCTCTTAAGATCAGGCACCCTTATTCGGTAATGCGTATGGTAAAGGCACAACCATGTGAGGAATGAGCAGTGCCGGAATTCAGTTGTCTGCTTGTATCCTGACCAGGTTTGAATGTATGGCATACGCCACCCAGTCTGCCCAATCAAAAAAGATTGGGCGCCTTCCGCTTCTCTGCGCAGTAGGGTCATAAAATTCTCCATGCAAAATACACTCTGCGAGTGCCAGCTGATACGGATGCACCACCCTGTCCGTGCCGCAGCCAAGGACCCATGCAAGGATAATATAAATATATCTGTTTTCGAACCTTTCCAGGGGTATGGGACCTGATGGCCATTGTCCAGCTGGTAGTGGGCACTTCAGCTCTGAATTGAGAAATTCCCTCATCCTTCTGCTCTGACTGAATCTGCCCGCCTGCTCTTCCAAATTAATTTTTCTGACGATGGCATCGGGGTCGTACTGGAGCCCCGGGGCGAAGGCTGGCTGTACGCTTTCTTTAAAGAGGGTGAACAACACCCTTCCTTGGTAGTCGCAGACTTGCCGGGTGGCTGGTTTGTAATATGTCACAATTGACTCAACCAGCTCCGGGCAGTGGTGGACGGGAGGGCACAAGAACCAGTACAGGTTCGATTTATATGCGGCCCCAACGTGGTGCGAGGATGAGACTTTGCCTGCCCACTTCGCGATATTGGGACGCAGCTTGGTGAGACTAATGGAGTACTCGCCATCTTTGTATTCGGCCAGGCGGTTGATGGGCGGCGGCGGAGGACCTTGCTTTTTACTTCGCCTCGACCTGGATTTCTCTCTCTGCTCTTGTGGTGCCTCGCTCTCATGAGCGCTAGACTCTGTGCGTTCCTCAGCTTCTTGCTCTGTATCACTGGATTGCGCCTGCATTGGCGCCTTCCCCTTGTCCATTCTCTGTCCTTCACTCATGGTGCCGGAGATAGAAATTACAGTCGCTGCAGACCTTAATTTCGCACTTCTCTTCCTTTTCACTGCGCAGCTCAGATTTACACTGGTAATTCTGGTGTTCTGAGTAAGTAAGGGCCCTTTTCTAGGAATGGAAAAATAGCATTAATGGCGTGAGGGGGAATTTAAAGTGATTTGCCCGAAGTAGGTAGAAAGCGTCGTTATTCCTCGACGGCCGCGCGTGGGATCTTCTATTGGAAAGCGCACCTCGTACGCGGTTGGCCCCAATGCGCTCACTTCTTAATGACATCTGCTTTGAAATCCGTGCAATCATTCCTTAAAATCTTTGAACTTCGTGCTTTCAATGACGTCACCGCCGCCATCTGGGCACACGCTTCGAGGTACCAAACTTGAGGAAGACTCTGACCAAGTGCGCTCAAAAAGGAGCGCGGTCCAACTTCGCGCTATGCACGGTGCGCCCTCGGGGACCCATACTTAGAAATATTTCGTCATGCACCTTGCTCTCCATGATGCGTCGGTCGAAGTGCGCAAAAATTTGAGTGCGCAATTGGGCTTCGCTCAGAAAATTTGCTCAGTCGGGCTAGGACACTTAGATAATTTTTCCCATTTCTTTATCCTTTCTGCCCGACCGCGCTCCGAAAAGGGTGCGCAGCCCGACTTCGAAGTCGGGTGGCGCGCCAACACTTAGAAATTTTTGGATTTCTCTTGGTCGCTTTCTCTCTTCTTAAGCTCCCGACGTCGCACAATGCAAAGAGCGAAGCCCGACTTCGCTGCGAAGTCGGGCGATTTTCCGCCTTGGTCAGACTTGAATTAGCAACGCAAAATTTTGCTTCTTTTTTCATACTTAGCCTTCTTTGGACTTAAAAGCTGAAAACTAAATGACTGAAAGAAATATTTACATTCTGAAATAAACTGAACTGCAGGAAATAAATAAGAAAAATATGTACAAGGAAGGACCTCTTGGCAACCTTCAGTGATGATAGGCCTTCAGGTGGAAGCCATTAACAGGGATCGGGAGAAGCTGTCCCTCCATGTCCCTGAGCACGAATGCGTTGAATTGGTTTACCCGAGCGATCTGATAGGGGCCTTCCCAGAAGGCATCAAATTTGTCATGATTGCCCGGCTTCGCTTTGAGTGAATCCCATTTGAGCACTAAGTCCCCGATTTTGAAAACTCGGGTGGTGGTCCCTTTTGCAAACCAGCTCTGAGTTGCTTCGGCGTGCTTGGTAAAGGCCTGATATGCCTTCTCCCTTTCCTCTTCTAGCTGCAACAATTGACAAAGTCTGGCATCCACTGGATCCCCGTCGCCTTTCTCATCTTCTAACAACCAGAGTGCGGGCATTTCTATGTGGGTGGGCAGGACCGCCTCCTTGCCGTATACAAGCGCGTAGGGAGACGTCTTGATGGATTTTTTGAAAGATATGCGATCCGCCCATAACGCTCGGTCCAGAAGTAGGTGCCACGACCTCTTATTCTTCTCCACAGTTTTCTTTATGATTTTCAAGAGGTTCTTATTGGTAGATTCTGCCAGGCCGTTTCCCTGCGGATAGTAATTTGAAGACATCTTGTGGTAAATGCCATACTTGCTGGTAAACTCAGTGAGCACCGCACCTGCAAATCCTGGACCGTTATCTGTAACAATTGCCTCTGGAATCCCGAAACGGGTAATGAGGCTCTCAAGGAACCCAATGACCGTCTCTTGGTCAGCGTGCTTTGTAGGCAATGCCTCAGCCCATCGGGTAAAGTAATCTGTGGCGGTTAGGATAAACTTGTGTCCCGCCGAAGAGTTGGGCGTTATTGTCCCGATGAAGTCCAGACCCCACTGCTGAAACGGAGTCTCGGCTTGAATTGGCTGGAGGGGCAAGGGTGCCTTCCTATTTCTGCCGGCGAACCTCTGGCATTTTTCGCATTTTACACAGACTGCATGTGCGTCTGTGAAGAGGGTGGGCCAATAATAGCCGGCTCTGATAATTTTTAAGGCTGTAGGCCTTCCCGAATGATGTCCTCCGGGCATCCCAGAGTGGAACTCTCCGAGAACCTTTGGCTTGTCTGATTCCTTGACGCACCGCAACAGGATGCCGTCAATATTTCTAAAATACAGCCCCTCGAGGCGCAGTACATACTTCAAGGCGTTCAGCCTAAACCTCCTTCTCTGTGAGGCGTTGAGATGATCTGGACATCTCCCTGTGTTGAAGTACCACACTAGATCATGTGTCCAATCATCCTCTTCTGATAAGGAGTTGGAAAGGTTGGCCTCTGTTACTGGATCCTCCCACTGGCAGGCAGAGATTTCGGCTGCAGCACTCCGGGCCAACTCTTGGCATAGAGCCCGACCTCGGATTAGCTTCGTTGGCCGTACCTCTATGTCAAACTCTTGTATCTTGGCTATCCATCCTGCCCTCTTGTGACCTGGCTCCCCTTGGATGATGAAATTTCTGACGTCCGGATGTATCACGAAGACAGTTATCCGACTCTGGGAGACAAAGTGCTTGAACTTTCTGAGAGATCTCATGACTGCGTGCACTTGCCGCTCAATAAAATTGTATCTTTCTTCGTGCGGCTGAATCACCTGGCTTAGGAATGCTATGGGGCGCTCCTCGCCATCATCTCCCTTCTGAGTCAGGACTGCAGCGTAGCTTTCGGGCTCTCCCACCGCGTACAGGATGAAATCCTTGGAGTAGTCTGGATTTATTAACACTGGAGCTTGCGCAATTCTGGCCTTGATTTCTTCAAAGGCTTGCTTCCTTTCGTCAGTCCATACGAATTCAGCATTCTTTTTTAGGAGCTCAGCCATGGGCTTGATTACTTGTGCAAAGTCTGGGACAAACTTCCTCACGAAGTTGATTTGGCCAAAAAATGATTGTAGCCCCTTTTTGTCAACTGGGATGGACAAGCGAAGAAGAGCTTCTGCTCTGTCAGGATCGACTGCAAGGCCCTTCTCAGAAATAACGTGTCCTAGCAGCTTGCCTTCCTTCACCGCGAAGACTGACTTCTTCGGGTTGATGGAAATGCCGAATTCACGACATCTCTCAAATACTTGCCGCAAGTGGGAGGCATGGTCCTCTCTTTTATGTGAAAACACAGTCATGTCATCCAAGTAGATGACAATGACCTTGTTGAGCAGCTCTCGGAACGCCAAGTCCATAGCCCTTTGAAATGTAGCCCCGGCGTTAGAAAGGCCGAAGGGCATGCGCTGATATGCAAACGTTCCCCATTTGGTGGTGAACGTTGTCTTGTGCTGATCTTCGTCTTTCACCCATATTTGGTTATAGCCGGAGAACCCGTCCAAGAGAGAGAATCTCTGAGCTCCAGCAACTACGTGGAGGATTTGATCAATTTGGGGGAGCGGATAATGATCCTTCAATGAAGCCTGATTGAGGTTTCTGAAATCCACGCAGAGGCGGATGTCTCCATTCTTTTTCCTCACAGGGACCAGATTTGCGACCCAAGAAGAGTGCTTGATGGGGTAGATGATCTTGGCCTCCAGCATCTTCAAGAGTTCAGCTTTCATCATGGCTTCAATTTTTGGGTTCACCGCCCTTTGCTTCTGCCGGAAAGGCTTTGCATTATCTTCCAGTTCTATAGTATGCTGGATCATCTCTCTGTCGTACCCCTTCAGGTCTTGGTAGCACCAGGCCACAATATCTGGGAACTCTTCGCATAGAGATCGGATCTGCTCTAACTCCTCATCAGTGCAATCCGTCCCGACCTTAATCACCTTTCCAGGTTCCAGTTCCAGGTCCATGTACTGCTTGGGGTCCACTTTGATCCTGTGGGATATGGCTCTATCGTTCTGATCAAAGAGGCTCTCCAGAGTAATCAGTCCTTTCGGGACATGATTATTTTTTAACTGTATCAACCCCTCATATTGCTCGTCATCAGGGTCTCTACCTTCGATTGTACTAGCTTCATTTATCAAAAAGGTGACGATATCTTCGTCACAGTCGAACACCTGCCAGTGGGTGTCCTTGTCAGGCACAGAAGGCCTGTAAATGGTACGAACCGGCTTCGGCTTCTGGACAGTGTCATCAGCCGGGACGTACCTGGCTCCAACAGACGCCAGAATGTCAGCATGCTTATTCTTTTCACGAGATATGGCTTTGACATTCAAAGAGTCAAATGACTCCATCAGATCCCAGACACGGTTGCGGTACGCCTTGAGGTAATGCTTCTTGGAGGCGCACTTATTCGTAATCTGGTTGCACACCAGCTCTGAGTCGCCAAAGATCTGCAAATGCTTTATCCCAAGTCTCTCTGCCTTTCTCAAACCCAAACACAAAGCTTCATACTCCGCCGCATTGTTAGTGCAACTCCAAGCCAGCCTATAAGTGTAGTCCTTTTGGATCCCGGATGGGGAAACCAGAAGTACACCTGCACCGACGCCATTCTTACATCGGGCACCATCAAAGTACAACTTCCATAGCTTTTCTGGGGCAGGTCCAACATCTTTCTTTGCAGACTGATCAAGTCTTTCAGGCTGGGTGACAGAGTAACAACCTTGTTCGGTCTCAATCATGGCATTGAAGTCTAGTAAGGAGAACTCATCCTCCACTTGTAACAGCTCGAGGGTCTCTTCCGCCAAATCTACCTCTACCAGTTCTTCAGTCGTCAGATGAACCATGTCGTTCTGTTGTTCTTCCCCAGGTATCTTCTCGACCAGAAACGTGGAAGGCTTTTCATTATAGATCTTCAATCTCCTTCCTTTAAAAGGCACTTCCATATGTGAATAATCTAGCGACAGATATCCACCCAGCTTCGCAGTGAACTCCCTAGAGAGACACATGCCGAAGTAGGGTTCCAAGTCAACCACCACGACCTCTTGGATGACCACTATGTCGAGCGCTTTATGCAGTCGGATTGGGATGTCTTTGATGACACCAACTGTCTTGACAGGAGTGTCGTCTAGCTGCAGCACACCTTGGCTGCTCCTTGTGTATTCCATACCAATCTCTTCGCAGACAGCCCTCGGCATGACAGTAGTGGAGGCACCAGAGTCCACCATGCAATTGTGTACTATATGGCCCTCCATTCGCAAAGACAGATAGAAAGGTGGCGGCCTGTTTTTCCCAGTAGCAGATACTGTCAAGGGCTGAGCTAACACAGCAGGCTGCGTCGGCTTTCCATCTTTCACGCTCTTCAAGGATTCTTGCAACAGGTCTACTTGTCCTGGGAGCAGAAGAGCCTCATACATGCTTATCTTCGTCGGAGTCTTCTTGAGCTCATCAACTATATTGTAAGTTGAAGTGTCGGCTCCCTCTATCTCTTTCGTTGGCTCGTACCTGGTTCGGTATTGTTGCGTGGCTTCAACTCTCTGTCTCTTCGTCAGCGATGGATACCTCAGCTTTTCTTGAGCTTGTTCTTTTGTTTCGGCTAGAGGTTGGGCCACGGGAGCCTTTACCGTGGGAGCCTTGAGCGTCGGGAACCTTTCTTTGGCTGTAGGAGGTAAAGGTGACTTGTCAGGTGCTAGCACAGCAGGCTGCGCCCTCTCCCTTCTGGCGTATACTTTCAACGGCTTCATCTGGGCCGTGGTGGCCTCAATGGGCCTTTTGCCCTCCTTGGTCAAGAGAGACACGGGATCTTCTTCTGGGACTGCAAAGTTACCTTCATCGTCAAGGATCATGTATGCTTCGTCCTCCATGGCGCTGCCCGCAAGGGTCTGAATATAATGCCGATGCAACATGCAACCCTCCTCTCCATGTGGATCGTTGCATGTAGAGCACCAGTTAACATGGTCAGAAGTGCCTGGTTGAGCATCATTGGCAGCATTCCTCGCCGGGGGCCTTTGCGCTTGAGCAGCTTGATCTTTTGTCAGCGCAGGGGGAGGATATGGTCTCCTCGGAAGAAACTCCATCTGGGCTTGCTTCTTCTTCATGATTGTCATATCGTTGGAAATAGTATGGTAACCAGAGGCCAGAGCCCGGACCTCCTGAAGGATCTTATTCTGAATATCATTATCAGCAGGCGCCGGCCGGACCGGAGGAGGTATTGCAGCTAATGGTGGAGGTGCAGAATACGCCGCGTAATGAGGGGGAGCTGGGAGTGCGGGATATTGCGGAGGTGGAGGTGGCGGATTAGGATAATGGATCTGGGGCTGACCATACGGGTTTATAACTGGCGCTGGATTCCATGGCTGCTGGGGGTACTGATTTGACGAGGATGGCGTCGCACCAGACGCGGGTGGATATTGTGACTGAGGGAAATCAGGGTAGATGGGAGGCTGCATTCTATGAGGAAGTCTGCCTATAGAAATTATGTCTAATTCTGCTTGTTGGGCAGCTTCATATAAGGCAGGAAAAGTGTCGACCCGGGCTATCTTGAGAAGCAGACAAATGTCTGAATTGAAAGACCTCAGGTAATAGTGCGCAGCTTGTCCCGCGGGAGGTCGCAGCTCGCGAGGTACTCTCTTCCAGGACCTCGCAAACCTCACGTTGAAGTCCGATATCTCCTCTTGCGGATGGCGTTGAATACTTTGAAACTGGTGCAGCAATGAAGAGGGATCAGCGGACTCGTTGCATCCCTTCACTAGCCTGCCTGCTAACTGGGGCCATCCCGTGATAGCTCCTTCTGGCAAAGATCTCCACCAGTAGAGAAGCTTCCCTCTCAGAGAAAGGGCTAATAGACGGGTCTTAACACTCTCACTAGTGATAGAGTGCAGTGCAGCCAAGGCCAGAATATCTTGGATGTGCTCGTATGTTGTTTTCCCGAGCCATCGTAAGTAGGAATGGATTTCAAGGCAGCAGGGGGTACAACTTCTTGTCCAACTAGAGCCAAGGGCCCTGTGGAATCAACTGCTGGGAAGAGGTCGTCATCATTTTGTTGGGCAGCCATGTCTTCTTCCTCTTCAGTAGTATAATCAGTATCAGTGTTGTCCGAAGTTGTAGGTTGTTCTTCAATTTCGGCCTCTCCAACTTCAGCTTCTTCAACCTCAGCTTCTTCTATTTCAGCTTCAGCTTCGAGTTCGTTTTGGTGAGCTTGGTAGTCAGCCAGCCTTACGCGCTCTCCAGGAGCGTTGATGTCGATTTCGTAGAGATCAGGCTGCTGTCCTGGGTTCCTTGCTCTCCACCTTCTTGTATGCATGAAGGCGCTTTTGATATTGGACCAGTCTCACGGACTCAGAGAATATTCAGGTACTGCAGAGTCGCCAGGTGTTCTGATTTGACAGCAATGAAGCGAACACCGATGCTTCGATTCTGTTTTGGGGTGGGAAACTCCCGTGTCCCACCGGGCGTGCCAGAGAAACTGTTGGTTACGAATCTGCCACTAGGATAGGATTTAGTGTAATGCGCCCTAGATTCGCCCAAAGATTGAAAGGCCGGAAGGAAGGAATGCCTTCCGTGCCAATCTCCGGAGGAGGCCGGCTTCCTATGTTTTCTCAATTTGGTTTAAGCTCAGAGTGCAGGAAAGAAATTAGAAATGCAGAAAGAAATATAAATGTGATTGTTCCGGGTGGGGAGGATAAGCAGCACAGCAACAACCAATCACCACTACTAACAACAATTAAACACAAAATATGTTGCAGAAACTATCAACACCATTCATCCTATGTATCCTCCACTTTTGCATTCCAGGAATACTTAACTATCAAATACCGATATCCAGAAAGCAGAATAACAGTAAGCAATAACATAAGCAACATGAGGCAGAAATACTCAGTAAAGGCGGCATACAAGATAAAGACAATCAATAGAGCCAAGTATATTTTGTATTCAGAAGCAAACGCACAGCTACAGCAGTTCCCTAGCAATATATCCCCCTTCCACCCTTTTACAATGATATGGCGCAGCTATTTATAGCGTAATTTTCCCCCCATTACAACTTTGGGCACAGGATCCCAGACCTGACAATAGCTGACAAAGCTGACAAAAGCGGCAAAAAGCGGCCGATGTTGACCTCTGCCGGTATGGAACGTACTTGCAGCAAGGTCCACCTGAAAACTTAGCAGCTACGTGGCAGTGCGGTAGATGACGCTTCGAGTCGGCTTGACTGAGGGTAGTTGAGGTACAATAAGTCAGTTCACGCTCGCACACCTCCCGTCGCATCTCTGACTCGAATCTCGAGGCTGGACACCTGTCGGAATCTGATAAGGGGAAAAATCTGCCTTTGAAGCTCATACTTTCTCTCCTGCCCGACTTCGCCCAAAATTGGAGCGCAACCGGGCAGCGCAGGGTGGAAGTAGCGCAGTTGGGAAGGCCTTCGTGCCTTAGAAATTTTCTGGGCAGGTTTCAACGTTCTTTGCCCGAGTGCGCACAGGTCAGTGAGCGAAGCCCGACTTCGCTGCGAAGTTGGGCGGCTCAGCACTTAGCCGATTTTCTGGAGTCACCATGATAAGTCGCTCGCACTTCCTCAGGCGAAGTAGCCCTTTATCTTCAAGTGAGCTGCCAACGCACAAGTTGAGGCGCAGCCGAGTCGGGTGGTCCAAACACTTAGACTTTTGGAGCTATCCTCATTGACATTGCCCAGGTGCGCACAAAATTGAGAGCGCAGCCCGACTTCGCTGCGAAGTCGGGTGGCTCAAGACTTAGTATTTTTTGGGCTCAGCTCCACACATCAGCTTCCCAAGTGCGCATGAAACTAGGAGCGCAGCCCGACTTCGCTGCGAAGTCGGGCGAACGACAACACTTAGAAAATTTTGGGCCCTTTGCCCTCTCGGAGAAACAGCCAGAAGTATGGGGGGGAATGGAGAGAATGAAACTGATGGCAGGGAAGATAGGGGATAGTGGAGAAAGGGAGAGAAGGAAGAGGGAAGGGAAAGCAACATCCTTACAAAAAATCCGAAGACATGGCACCCCGTGCAAAATATGGCAACACTAACTTGGGGTGCAATTCCTCTTTTAGAAGCAACCAAAATTTAAGGTTCTTCCTCTCCCATCGGTCCAGCCATCAGACATGATACTACAACCCATCTTCCTCCACACCCTGTGTTGGTCTTCAAGCACAACCTAAATGTTGTCCATAGATTGTTGAAGGAGAAGGCCCCTAAGGTCATCATAAGTTGGCGGCTTAAATCCTGCATCAAAAACTAGCAATGGCCTTCCTTGCTGCCCTATGCCTCTCCTAGTTCCATGTGCCCATACCCTCAAGCGTGGGTTGTTCCCTTGGTGTGGAACATTTTGCAAAATAGGACTCATTCATCCTACTCCCTAGGCGTGCAACTGATGGACTTGAACTCTCGCGATGAAACCGGTTGAAGGTGTTGTCGGTACAATTTGTAAGAGGTCGAGAAAGGGGGGTTGACATGGCATCGTTTTGTCTTCGTTTGAGGTCTTTTTTCTCCTCTTTGTTAGAGAGGATGGCATTACATTCATTCATAACTTCAATCGGCACATCTTGGCATACCCTAACATTTTGCCCTGATATCTTTGCCAAATGGAATTTGAGGCGGTATATGCCTCCATGAATGAGAGACCTACAAAAATTGCAATAAACTTCCCCTTCCTTTGCATACTTCCATGCTGGATCTCTTTTCGAAAAAACCCTAAACCCTACTTTAAAGTTTAAACTAAGCTTTAGGGTTTAAACTTTAAACATTGACAGCTGAAAAAATGGGCTTGCATACATAGTTATCAACTAGCAATATTTACTTAAAAGGAGGAAAAAAAAGACAACTGAAAGAGGGAAAAAAAAACAGCTAAAACTTTGACCTAGTTTTTCAAATTTCTAGCTCAAATGCAACAATTGGGTGGCTGTTGCATTTGGTTTTAATCTTAAAAAAAAAAAAAAAAACATGCTTGAAATAGAAAAAGAGAAAAAAAAAGTTTGCAAAAGTTTTTCTTACCTCAAATGAATCCTTTGCACAGCTGTTGGTGACTACTAGATTCCTTCAAACTGCAAAAAATCGACTGTTATGATGCACTAGAGTTTTTTTTTTGGTGTGGTAACCGATAGGCAGATCCCTTTCTGTAGTTTGGAACAGGTAAAGATGAGGCAAAATGAAAAGAGAAAAAAAAAATTATAGCGTTTTCTCTACCCATGCGGCCACATGTAATTTTTCACCAGGGAATCACGTTTTTTTGAAAAAATAGCGATTCCCAATTCTTTCAAAAAAATTGATTTCCGATGCAATTTGAATCGACAACCCTTCTGAATCGCAAAAAATCAGATTGGATCGAGATAAAATCAGGATTTTTGTAACTATACATTTACCAGTCATTCATAATTGTTCCTCCAATTATGGAATACCACCACCGTGCTACATTTGGCGTCGTTATCGTTTGAATTTCGAACTAGTAACCGCATGGACTTTGGAGACGAAGGAGTGGATGACAGATAACTTGCCTCGAGGACATGGGAGATGTGGATGTGGAAGACCGAGAGGACAACCAACAAGACAATTTGTGGATCGCATAACAACAAGAAAAAGCAAAGCGTGGACATGCCAAGCACAAGGAAGACCTGAAGCAGTATTGCGGTCCAGAGTTTGTCATCTTCGATATCGAAAAATTCAAGAGTTTCTCATGAAGTGGCAAGCCTTCCAGAAGAAGATGCTACATGGAGCCAAAGAGCATTTTCCAAACTTTTCCAGCTTTGAGGACAAAACTTTCTAGTGGGGAACCACGTAACGACCCCAATATAGTCATGTTGTCTATCATTAGTTTTATTAGCTTGGGCTATAGGTTTAACTAGTCGGCCCTTGAGCATTAGGGTTAGGTTTATCTTGATTTAATCTATAAATAGAAAGAATTATGTGTGAGTGAAGATCATCGAATTTATTTGGATTCAAGCTACATCTTCCGCACATAAGAGACTTCACCCTCTCTAAGTGGCTATAAGACGTCACCTTCTCTGAGTGGCTAGTGGACTTATATTAATCTGAATCTAAAATTTGAGCGTTACTTATTGATATTCTGGAAAATTAGATTTGAATATTAATTCGTGCATTATTGATTGTGCTGCTATTTTCTGGAGGTTTCCAACAAACTTGTATGACCCTCCCCTCAGCTTCTTTGCGTCCTTTCTTCACCGTGTGCAAGTGTTTCTCTGTCGAATCCTTTCCTCCTTTGTCTTTTGCTCCCAGCCACACTCGTTCTGCTATGTATTCCTCACCTGCACAAGAAAAGCAGAAATTCTGGCTAGTGGGCAAGGGTTTCCAACAAAACCCTTACTGTTGTTTCTTCTAGTGCACACCCTAGTTTGATTTCTCTAATGCAGCTTCCTCCTTTGCAGCAGAAATCCCCTTCTTCTGCTCAATTTCTTATGGTGGGTTGTTTCCATTGTTGCTCCTATGCACTCTAAAATGTGCCCTAGACCGTGCCCTAGCTTCCACAAAACCAACTATCAGGTGTGCTCCTCTTGTTGCTCCACTTTGGCTCTAGTTGTTTGAATGAGCAAACAAGAGCTCTTGGTACCTATTTATAAGATGAGGAAGGTAGGGGGACACTTGGCCTACATGCGACAACTCCCCCTTAATTGCCACTTCACCTTCCTTAACTACCTTGCATGCAATTGTTCGTTCTGTGTATTTCTTCCATCTATTTCTAGATGTTCGGCTCCTTACACCTTGCGCACGACAAGCCCATTGCGAGGTGTGTGCGCCTACGTCCGGATGGCAATTCTGATTCAGCCTAGACGACCCAAGCAGCCAAACAACTTGCCTAGATGTCCAAACAGCCTAGTCGTTTGCTGGTTTGGATAGCCTAGGAAGCCAAACAACCTTCCTATTGACCCAAACGGCCAACTAAGCCCAGACAACCCAAAGGGCTGGACAAGTTGAACAGACAATTCACAATCGCATGAACAACAATTTCACAAATGTTACAATATGCTTTTGTCGAACAATTCACATTTGTGTGTCCTTCAGTTTTGCAGTCCAAGCACCAAATGTCTTTTTTTTCTTTCTTCTTCTCTACCTTCACATCATTCATCATCCTTTCCAGGTCCTTTTGCATGGTTTGGATTGTTGCACTAAGGTCATCCCAATGGCTATCAGAATCATCTCAATCATGACTCATGCTTCCTCTACCTAATACTGTCATCTTCATTTCGCTTTCTAGGTTCAATGCACGATCAAAAGCTTCCTAATATGTGGCTGGCAAGACCACTTTCATCTTCTTATCTTGGCAGTAACCCGTCTAGGAACCATTTCTTCTGCAACTCATTAGCCAGTTTTGCCTCCTTTTTATTGATCAGTTCCTTTAGAAGGCAATTGTAAATATTAAAATTTTCATCTTTCTTTTGCTTCGTCGAATAAATTTCAACAATTATCTCTGTATCGTCGCAAAGTAGTCGAAAATTCTTGTTGAATTTTGTCTTCAACTCAGCCCAGTCTATTAAGGGTTCTCTTTTTAGATGCCAATCAATTGCCACATTTTTAACGTTGTTGGAAACAGTCGCAACCATGCATCTTGATTCGTTACTCCATTTGCCTTCCATATGGTTTCAAATGTCCGATATGGCGTTTGAGTCCTCCCTCCCATCTCCTGTGAATTTCGAGCATTTATGCTTGCTTGCTATTGCAGCAATATTTGCAATATTTATACGTCCTACGAATGGGGAGATAGTTGTATCCTCAACTCCCTCAGTAACTACCTCGACACCTCGTGATTTCTTGAATTAAATTTCACACTCATTTATCTTACATTTACCTTTCATGAACATTATTAATTACACGTATGACATTACGTCAAATACTTTACGTACGTATAACAAAACAACTCATTTCAAAATGACAAAATTCTTTGTGCGTACTTGACTTTGTATGCACTCCATTAACTCCTAGGCAACACTTGAGGTGGTGCCACATCTGAACTAGTCCCTACACCATAGAACAATCCAAAATTCATGCAGAAAAAGGAAATATACCCAAAACCTTGTATACATGTTCGTAAAATAATTACATATGAATAACCATATTTCTTTTAAATATTTCATCCCCTAAAGTTAGCTGATTGAAAGTAGCAGAAAATGAAATTCAAACAGCTATACAACTTGCCCAATACCAAATTTGAACCCTAAACAACTTTCAATGGAAGAAAGCACCAACCTGCTGGAAAAGGACCTTCTCATGCTTACCAATAAAATATCGTGTCTCATTAACCTTCCAACCATCCATTATCATGCGGAAAAGATGAATATGTAGTCAATTTCAAATTTTAGGATTTCCTTAGGTGCAATATACTAATAGTACTCTCTCCTTAGGAGAACCAAGGTTCGAATACTGAAGGGTTAGGGTTGTACACCATGCTCCAGTAATTGGAGTCTAGTTGGATAAACACATATTAGGGAAACAACATCTTTCATGAGGGTTGTCCCATATGGCCTATGGCCTCGTGGAGGTTAAAAACTACTTTCCTTTTACCTAGTAACCAGCTTGCCTATAAATGCTCAAATCTAAATAAGCCTTGAGTGGGTTCTTATAGATTTTGAAGTGACTCTTCAAAGTTTAGGTGAAAAAATATGTGAACTACTTCAAACTTGTTTTCTTTACAAAATGGTCAAATGATCTTCAGAATTTTTCAAATGAGGTGTTATTTGTTTTATCTTTGCTAGGCTAAGGTAGGCATCCCATTAGTTTTCCTTTTTATGCTTATTCTATCTCCTTTTCTTAAGGCATTTTTTAACTTACGCAGCGATGTCATTTAACTTTATCTTTTCTTGAGCATTGATTCATGAGCTCAGGAATAGAACACATTAAATGATGAACCAGGGAATTCAGTTTGAACTCGGAAATTCTGACAATGGGGAGCGTAACAGCCATGGATATTTTCTTCTCTTTCCCATTTAAGAAATCTAACACCTTGAGAGTAGAAGAAAACAAAATATGGAGCCTATATGTATTTACTGTTCAACTTTATCTGTCACAAGTTACTACAAGCAGGATATTAATAAAATTGGTATGTTATTGATTAACAATTTAACAGTAAAAGTCCCACTTAGAATTCATCGCTTACTACTTTCACCTTCTAAACTTATCTTGTTGATTCGACATAAGATGATCTTGGGATTAATTACCTTGATTGTTTTTTCACTTGATATACGTAGCCTATCCATTCTTTTTTAATGCAATTGAAACATCATTTTGATCCTAGCTATAAAGGTGAAATTTGTTTTCATATTTAAGCCTTCTAGACTCTATGCTTTTCTTCTGTTCTTTGATCTAATTTGAAAACCTTAAAAAGAAATATTTTGAATATAATAGTGTCCTAAGACGTTTTAAATTTCCTTGTTTTATGTAACCAAAGTTAGTATTAATTTATTTGTTGTCTTTAATCATTCTCTAGTTGCCTTCTCTAGAGTCTTGGATAGCACCCGGTAACCTTGCCACATGGTAATCTTGAACCATAGTTATAACGTTAAGGTTGCTTAAACAAGCAAACTAAATCCTCTAATGATGAAATAAGGAAATGTACTCATCCCATGTCATACGCAACTGATGTGGAAAACCAAAAACATAGTTGATAGAAAACAGAAGAAAGCAAATGAAACAAAGATATTATGCATTTCATACATTCAATGACACTCTCCATTGAAACAAAAATAGATGTAAAGGATGTGTTGCAAGCATCAACCTTTCCCATTCATTTGGAGAAACAATCTCTGCCTTGAAACGTTTTTCAACTTGTGCTACTGACTTTGAAGCAATATCTTGTGCTCGTTTGTCAAATTCACCCTGCGAGATATGCAAATCAACTATCATGAGTCTACAATTGTTAACGACTTTCACATTAAAATCTATAAATGATCTCCAATGCCAAACTAGAACTATACTATTGCTCATTTATTTTTGTCACAATGTACATCGAGGAAATGACCTAAAAACCAAAGTTTTTTAGGTGTCATAAACATTTCCATTGTTAATTTTCATTTTTCCAATGTCAATTGTGACTATTATTATGGCAAATTTCTACATTCAACCCGAAGAATAATATTTGGAATCATTCACTAAAATTAGCTCTGTTATAAGCAGCATGGAATCATTCTTTATTAATCTCATCATGTTCCATTGAAATTTCTAAAGAGAGAACATAATTTCATTAATGCCCATAGATGACCAAAGTAGGCCAATGGGACTCAACAAAATGAGAGATTACAAACACTATAGTAATCATAAAGTACTACAAAAATAAGCTAGAGTAAAGAAACTAATGTAAACTACACTAAAGTGGAACAATTGTATGACAAATTACCACATCAATGGTTGGACCCAAAATGGATAAACCCTAACATGCAAAAGAACAAAGATATAGCAGTCAAGGTAAAAGCAAGATAGAAAAGATCTCTAGTGGATCCAAGCGTCAATACTAATCCATAGTGGGATGTAAAGTAGAAGCATAGTTGTCATCACCAACTATCACAAAAGGACGAACACAAGATCTAATGATGCTCCCAAAGAATGGCCAAGACTAAGGGGGCCTAATTGAATAATCCTAGCAGGAATGGAATTTGTGCCCCCAACACTCTTCTATCTTCCATGGTTGTGAAAATGATAGAAGAAGATAGGAAACTAGTAAGTTGGGTTTGTCTGCAACACCTAATATACATGAGGGGTGGCCAAAACCCAATGCCGAAGAACTACAATCTTGTTCTGCCACATGCAAGAGAAATAAATAAGCAAACAAGAGTGCACACATTTGTTATTAACCTTTTGAAGAGTCTTAGCTTCAAATGAATGCTTGTTACTCTCACTAGCAAAGATAGAGTGAAAGAATGAGGTGATTAGTCAAGGAGTAGTTGATCACCCTTGTAATAACTAACTCCAAAAAGTGATAGCTCCCAAAGGTATAGACTATAGAGCCAAGCATCTCTAGTCAAGATAGCTCAAAAAAGTGGCCAGCAATCCACCTAAGTCCCTATACAAGCAATAGTAACTCCTAGTCTCATTATATATAAAACACCTAAAAATGAAATGTCCTTTAGTCTCCACTTCCCAAAGAGAGCAAAGACGACATCCTATCCTCTTGAGGAATATGGTGGTCTATCTCCACTCGCGACTGATGTGACCACACTCTAAGCTAACCAAGAGGGATCCTAAGGCTATATCCAATGTCATTGAATATAATCAAAACAAGTTATAATGCCATTCTCAATCCTTATGAAATGTTTAGTGTAGAAGGCCAACTTAGGACTAAGAGGCTGAGATGGAGCGACCCAAATGATCTGAATATGTTGTCAATAAACATCATCTTTGACTACTTGATTAATCACCCTCTTATTAGGAAAAAGGCATGGGAGGAGCATTTAAAGAGTATTTGAATTAAGGTAATCCATATATGGATATGCCAACTGATTGAAGAAGAGAAAACTTTTGAGTACCATCCATAATGACAACTAGAAATGCTCTTAGAGGGAATCCATTTTGAAGAACAAAGAGCCAAATATGGGTATTTTTCTTGGCCTATGGTGTAGTCACCCATGGGTGCAACATGATGAAGTTGAAAAACAACTATAAAGATGCTCTCAAAGCAAAGAGGATGAGCTTCAAACTCAACCTAAACAATACATCGAGGACCTATATTTTACACTGGATAAATCACTAAAGCAAAATAGTAAAGCAAAATAGTTTTGACCCTCTCAACATGAGCACAATCATCACACCCTTGACTTGAATCACAAATCTCATATCCATAAAGGACTATGTTTGATTATGCAATCAAAGAGACGCATCTTTGCAGGTATCTCTTGGAAATGTTGTTTGAAACAAGGGGTTCCCAGACTAAGAGAGATACGTATCCCTTGCATATCCACGACTGTGAAGCTGGCCAAAAATTAAGGGAAATAAGTAGAAACTCAACCCCCAAGTAGGTGTAAGCAGCGGTGATCTCACTCGAATTATTCTTATAAAAGCATAGTAGGAAAACTCACAACTTAGCAAAAACTCAGCACTCCAGTTGTGGAAAGTTTCTTGAAAACTTGGGACACCTCGACAAAAAAGAAAAACAAAACAAAGAACATAATTTAATTTAAAAAAGAATACATTCAAAACAAAAATTGGAGAGCCACAAACCTTATTTTCTATTAGATTTTCATAAATAAGAGTTCAATTGCAATTCTTGATCATCAAAACCAACAAAATACAACATACAAAATATAAAGCACTTTTAAACTATTATTTGCTTTCCCTTCCTCCCCCTCGACCTAGATGGTTGGCCTTGTATAGGTGGGTGACCTAGAGGCTCCTCAAGTATAGGATCATCACTCGAAGAAGCCATCTATTTTCCAAGGGAAAAAGGAATAGAAAATAAATAGGATAAGTACTAAACAAACCCTAAGAGGCTTCAGGTTCAACAAAGAAGAGAGAAAGCATAGGAAAAATCCCCAAAATAACCCTACATATTGCTTTTTAAAAACAACTACCTCTAGGTCCGAGGTGTAGACCAATTGGTTCGTCCAAACCCCATAAGGGGGCGGAGGTCCAAGGTTCAAATCTCGGGCCTCGCCGGACTGAACGCTTGTCCCTTTCCTGGTGCTTTCAGCAGCGTAAAAGGTTTAAAATGATTGTCGCATGGTGGTTATAGGGGCGGACTGCACGAAGATCTGTGTGGCGGTTTCCGGGGCGAACAACGCAGAATACTATGGCGGCCATAAAATCTGGACAGCCTGCCCGGATTCGTGGCGGCTACCGATTCCACCATGTAAATTCAAAAAAAAAAAAAAAAAAACTACCTCTGAAATCTTGTGTGAATGAATGAAATCTCCAATAAGTGGTGTCAAATCCATGAAATCAATCTTTGTATGTCGTCTATGGTGTTTGGTTGGCCCTAGAAAAATCTTGTTCTCAGTAGAAGGAAAAAAATGACTAAATGAGGGTTTTGGGGTTTTCAAAATCTTTTTCTACATTTTCCCCAACATGGCCGACTGATGTTGAGTTTTTGGCGAGAAGATCACCAATTTCTTGATGTTGAGTTTTTGGCGAGAAGATCACCAATTTCTTGATGTTGAATTTCTCACAAGAATAACAATAACTCCTGAGAAATCGAGTTTTCCTTCTATATATAGAAGAACTAAGATAGGGTGCTCTTTGATGTGTTGAAGATCATCACCTTAGTCTTGCTAAGGTTGATTGTCAATTGTTTTAAGTCAAAGAAGTGAGCAAAAGCCTCCAACTATTTTTGTAGGCCCTTAGAAGTATGAGCAAGAACTACGTCATCTACAAAAATCAATGACTATCAACACATGATGTAGAAGGCAACCATCATTGGCGTGTTTGTTTTGACCATAGTAGAGAAAATCAGAATCGGATTGAAAAAAGAATCAAGAAAAATCGGCAAAAAAAAAAACGAAGAAAACGCAATTTTTCATTGAAAAAAAACTTTTTTCATTCATATCACAATGAAATAACATTATGAAAATCAAATATTAATAGTGTAAGACTGTAAGCTTAAACCATACATGAAAATGACAAAACACATATTGTCTTGCTTATAATATAAAAAGGTACAAATTACAAAATGTGTCATTAGTCATGACAAATTGTCAAATACAATGCCTCAATGTCTTAGAATGCCTTTGCCCTTTGCCCTAGTAGAAGCTCTAGTCTCTCTTTGTTGATGTGCCCTTGCCTCTTCTTGTGCCTTGGCTACTAACTCCTTCATTAGGTTTTCAAAGTTTTGTAATTCATCCATGGAGAAGAGAGTCTCTTCCTACTACTCCTATTGTGGATCTTTGTAATTCAGATGATGGATCAATCTCACTTAGGTCAATGGCCTTGATACTTGTTTCTGTAAATCTTTTATGGTGGAGGTGAAGGTTATAATGAACAAACACGAGATCATTCAATTTTTTCTTATTGCGCTTCTTGGAGTGTATGTGCTCAAACATACTCCAATAGCGCTCACAACCTGAAGCACTACATGGTTGAGATAAAACTTTGATGGCCAAGCACTGCAGATTGGGCGTATATGCACCAAAGTCCTCCCACCATAAATCTAGAAACAACATAAAAAAATAAAAAATTCACATGTAAAATCGTAAATTGAGATTAATTTTTAAAACAAAATCAAAAGACAAAATAAATAATAATTCAATGAGGGTTACCTGGCCTCAAATTTGGCCTTTGATTGAATGCATTGTTCGAATGAGGGTTATCTATGCCATTTGCTCTCCATATCGTTTCGCACATTTCGATATGGCGTTCAGGGCTTCGTTCCCATCTCCTATAAACTTTGGGTACTTATGCTTGCCCACAACTACAGCAATATCATCCATTGGTGGTTGTTCGTCTTCACTTGACAAACTTTCATTTGATGACCACTCTTTTGCAAACAACCTTCAACCGCTACTTTGCAATCTTCTCTATGAATATACAAACATAGGACTTGGTCTCTCGAGCACACTTTCCCATGGTTGCCTTTGTGCTTGACTCCTATCCTCTACACCTCTAAGCACTCTTTTCCCGCACTTGTGCTAGCGTCACTAGTTGCTCCACCTTACCTTGTGCATGCTTCACGTTGGCGCCTTCTTCACTACTTACGCAAACATTCTCCTTAGTCCAAACTTCATTTTCTCGCTACATCTCCACTTGCGCTTTGTCTTCCGTTGTCAAAAACAACATTTCCACCTTTTTCGTTCTTCATCTGAACTTCCCTCCTAAGGACTCCAAATTTTTTGTATCTCTCAACCACCAACTTCTATTAGTACTCCATGCAACTCTTTTTCGTCAGCAACATGCAAGTCATCCTCGTGCTCAACATGTCCACGTTCTTGTTGTTGTGCAATCCTCAAATTTATGCATGTCGATTGGTCTCTTGCTCTTCCGCGTCCACGTCTCCCATGTCCTTGCAGTAATTTATTTGTCATCCACCTCTCCAAGCTTCACTTGGTGCTGGTTCGAACTTCAAACGGCAATGGCACCAAATGTAGCACAAGGGTGGTATTCCACCCCTAGAGAAACAATTTGGATTGACAGATTAACTGTTCACAACTTACAAAGTTGCAGTTGTATGGCTTGCATCATCTCTTTATCTTTGACGACCTTGCTCAATATTGTAGACGACCCAGTCTAAGAATCAGATGGCCTAAACTCTCCTCAGATGGTTGGTACTAGCCAGACAGCTTGGCACTTGCCCAGACAACTTGCTTTTAGTGTTGACAAACTGACGCATGCAATCGAACGACTTGGGAAATACCCACATGGCCCTATATAAACAAAATTGGGAAAGAATACAAGATAACAAGGTTTGATTCTAAATCTACTACAACAATCAATCAATAGAAACACATACAAATATCACACAATAAACAATAACAAAATGACAAACAAGTATGAACAAGATATCGCATTAGGAATAAGCCTCTATAGTCAAACTGCATATGTCATCTCCTTGCATACACAACATCTATTCCTGTGCAGAATAACTCCAATGCACTCGACAATATCTTATCCTGGCATATACAATGCAATGTCTACATGCGTACTTACTGCATATATGCTCAAATAATTGAGGGGCTCTATTTAAACTAGGGGGAAGGTAGTTACAGGCAACTACTACCCCTGACACCTCACCTTTACCTTATTACATTTGTCTTGCATTTCATTTCATTTCTCTCTTAGCTACAAGACAAACTAGGCAATAACTACCCTTGCATGACTTTATTTGCACATGACTTCTACTTGTCTCATTATTACATTTTTCCATGCAAGTATTACTACGTTACAATTTATTCAAAATACAAAACTTTAGTATATGCGTACTTGACTTCCACAAATTTTATTTCCTAAGTTGGGGTAGCACGTCAAAACTAGCACCTACAAACAAGAGATGGCACTAGTGCTGGTTTTCATAACAACTACCAAGGCAATAGAAGAAGCCAAATTGAGTATGATAGTGATGAAAGCAGATTGTATAGTGTTGTAGATGACATCCATGGGGACATTTCAAAAAAAAAAAAGGTCAAAGTAATGCAAGTCAAAATGAACCAATGATATGCAAAGGGCTCTAAAATCACAAGAATCAAATCCTGAAGTAAAAAGTCATAAACAATGTCAAACTGATTGTAGTAGAGTTTGAGGTTGAGGATGAGCAATGAGCACAAGATGAGTTGTGCAAACAACAACAAAGACACAACCAAAGGTGTATACCTCCAACCCAATCAAGGATATTGCAAGACAAGTAGTGCAAACCTTGGAAAACTGCAAAAATTTTGCAAAATGTCTATGGCTGCATGTTGAGGGTGATCATAACGACAAGCACGAAACCAACATGTCCCAAATAAACAACAAGAAGAGTTTAGTCCAAATGACAAAGGAAGCCATCTAGACAAGCAATGTTGTCTGACCAAGGATTAAGACCACTTAATGGATGAGGAAACATGATGTTCAAATGATGAAGGAAATTGTTTGGATGAGGAAGTATGTCATCTAAATGATGGAGGATATTGCATACATTTGGAGGGCAAATATAGTCTGGGCAGCAACAAATGCAAGGGTCATCCAAGATGTACCCCAAAGGACAGAACTATTCTAAAGTGTCACAAAGGATGAATATAGTCAAAGAAGTCATGGAGAACAATGAACAAAGCCATTTTAATGTGGAAGCAAAAATGAAAACAAGTTGTCTAGAATGTGGAAGGGCCCATAAAGCCCATGTAGAAGATGAATGCTACCAAGTGAGAGGCATTAATGCATGTTGTCCTAATTCCCATCAATGTTGTCCACCAAGCGGCCATGCTACCTGTTGGCCACGAATCCGCCACGAGGAAAGGATTTTGTCGTTATTGCGCCCTGGACCCGCGAACCAACATTGAAAGGCCGGAAGGAAGGGACGCCTTCCGGGCCGATCTCCGGAGAAGGCCGGCTCCTTTTGGGGGGGGGGATTTAAGCTAAAGGGAACAGGAAAGAAATAAATGAACGGAAAGAGACAAATGTACAGAAAGAGATACAAATATGTCCAAAGGTTGGTGGGGGGGAACTAACAGTACGGGAACACACCAATCACCGCTACTTACTGCAAAACCTAGGCGTACTTCCGATACACCAGCAGCGTATGCACAGCTTCAATAGCTCCCTAGCAAACATTCCCTACAAGGAACTAACAGCAGGGGATCGTATCAATCACCAGATACGTACACTGACAGGGGTAGAAAGTAAACCTAGAGATGTCAGAGCTAGGTATATGTGTTAGGTAGAGAGTTTAACCGCACAACTTCAATGGCTCCCTAGCAAACATTCCCTACAAGGAACTAACAGCAGGGGATCGCATCAATCACCAGATACGGGCCAGCAACGTCACACATAACTGATGGAACTGCTACCAAATTTATAATGAATGCTTTAAATAATGAAGTACAGAAGGTGCTTTAAGCAAGCAATGCTAGAGGAACCTGATCGCCAAATGCCAAAGTGAATCAACGAGCAGCGACACGGGTGGGCCTAAGGCATATAATGAAAGACAGACATAAAAGGATAAAGACGGTAGAACGAGAACCGGGCATACAGATTGTATTCATAAGCGAAGCACGGTTACGATAAGCACGGTAGTTCCCTAACAAACATTCCCCTTCCACCCTTACAATGAATTTCAGATGGGCTTTTATAGCCCGAGTCCCACCCGTTACATTAATGGGCACAGAGTCCCAGTCAAACATGAGCTGACAGAAGCGGCGAAAGAGCTGCAAATGCTAACCTTTTGTCGGATCGGGTCGTACCCGCAAGCATGGTCTTCCTGGAAGCTGGACAGCTACGTGGCGGAGTCTTCGGGTAAATCTTCAAGTCGGCAGGCTTGCTAGTAGCTGGAGCAGGTGAAACCTCAGATCAGCTTTGAATGAGGCTATTAACGCAGGCGGTGCAAACAGCCCATGCTTATCCCTTTTGGTCGGCAGTCTTGGTTCAAACCCCGAAGCTGGACACTTGTCTGATGATGGGTTATCTTTGTGTGACACATGCCCGCCTTAGAGGGCGATCTATCCATCTTTGCTTGGGATCGGGGCTCCTTGGGATGCGTGCAGAAATCAGTGCAGTCGGGGAGGGCCTTCAATCCTTGGTCAAATTCCGGGTTTGTTCCCCTACCGTACACCTGTCAAGGGCGCATTCCGGATCTGTTGAGAAGTCAAACTGCGCACAGGCGAACACTGGTGTCTGCCGCCATATGGACCTGCTCCGACGTTTTACCCTTTTTTCGCATTGACCTCGCGGTCTGCCAGTGCAAGGTGCGCCCCGAAAGTGGGGCGGAGTCGGACTTCGCACCAAAACTGGGCGAAGTACGAACTTCGCACCAAAACTGGGCGAAGTACGCACTTCGCACCAAAACTGGGCGAAGTACGAACTTCGCACCAAAACTGGGCGAAGTGCGAACTTCGCACCCAGACTTAGCCAATTTCAGATAGACCTGCTGGAAAGCTGGAAAATCAACTGGGGAACTCCAAGGAAAAAGGGGGGAGAGAAAGAGAATGGGAAAGAAAAGGAAAGGGAGAGAAGGGAGAAAAACGGAAGGAGGAAAAGAAGAGCAGCACTGTTGCAAAACAATATTGAAGACATTGCACCTCGTGCAAAATGTGACAACACTACCAAACACCTAAGAGAAAATCAGTTTCAGCCCCAAAGCACTCAATGGCAACAATTTCAAATAGGAAGCAAGGTTCTTTTTATTTATAGAGAAGAAGAGTTACTAGTTGGCAGGTCACATCAAGACTAGTTTAGCAAAGCCAACTTCACTCTATTGTACGTCATTCTAGAAGGCTGAACTAGAATCGAAGGCTTGGGGGTGTCAAAGTCAAGGTTTTGGAAGGCAAGGCTGCTGCCCAAAAAGGGATAAAAGTGGCAAAATGCATTTCTAGGATTGCCATCCCCTGCTAGACCATCATCTTACCTTCCCATGCCATCTATATCATCTTAGACACCACCCTAACTATTCCCCCTCTACAAATTCGTCGTCGTGGATGTGCTAGGGTATTTTAAAGGCAAAAGCTTGGATTCTAGGCAACAAGGAAACCACATCTAGACCAATCCCTTTATTGGAAGAGCATGCAACTAACTAAAGATCATGCTTCTTTGGGATGTTGCCACCCATTTGGAGGCCATCCAACATCTTATAAATGACAAACCAAAATGACTGTCACCTTGTTTACCCTTAGAAGAGAAGTCCAAAGGATTTTGGCCCAAGAGGAATCCATCCTTCACCTAGCAATCATCCCTATTTTTGCCAAGGCCACCTTTGCACTAACAAAAGTCATCACTATGCTCATAGAGGCTTCCACTCTACTCACATGGATCATCTTTGCCTTCCAAGGTGTCATGACATTGATCAGGAAGAAGAAATACAAGGGGTGTCCCTTCTCATTAGGTTGTCCCCTTCATCAAAGTCGTCACTATGTTTATCCAAGTCCCATTGTCTATTAAGGCCTTCATCTATGTCATCATCGTGCATATCTAAGATGTCATTATGATTGGGGGTCACCAAAAGAGTCAAAGAGAGATTGTTCAAGAGATTTTGGAGATTGTCCCTCCCAAATGTAATCACCTGCCATCATAGGGTTTTCCCTACCCTCAAACATCTCATCATTGCATTCAAGGGTGTTGTTCTTATCGTCATCGGCAAGAAAGTTGTCCCTATCTTCATTGCTATAGGAGTCATCCTTGTCATTATCAACGAGGAGTCGTCCTTGTATGTGGCAAACCGGATGTTGTCTAAGGGACTGTGAGGTTCATCACCTTCACCTAGGTTGTCCTTCACTGCCACTATCCTTGCTATTTAGAGTGCTCAAGGGGTGCTAGGGGCCATTGCCTAGAAGCAAACAGTCGAATATCAAGCGTATAGATTGTTATGTAGATTAAAGAACCATGCTTAACAAAATCTAACTACAAGAATGAAGTTACGAATAAATTATGGTAACACCATGTCATATTCCTAGGAAAGGATCCAATCACTTGTTTTTGCTTTAACTGAATACCACATTACTCTATTCCAATCGAAGTTGAAAATTTTGAGATCAGCCGAGAAAGAGGTATTAATGTGATACAAAATTCCATCATAGGAATATGCCATTGCAAATAAACAGCTTGTATAAGAAGAGCATCACATGAACCGGTTAGAAAGAAATTTATAGGAAAAGACTGGAAAAATTGGATCACAAATTAATCAAGCAAAAAAAATAAATAACAGCAAGATTTAAAAGATAATAATAATAGATATACATTTGACAGTAACATCAGATTTTTTTCACCCATTTTCGCTTTCGCAAATTAAATAATTTTCCTCAACCAATTTTTCCATGTTTTTTCCAAAATAGTACCAACCTTTTAAACAAAACTGACTACTTACAAATAAATGGGGGACCTGGAAAGTTCATGAACACCCCATAATCTCAATTTTTTTAATTTATTTTCAGCACTGACCTCAATTCCCAAACATGGAACAAAATCATTTATTTGTCCACTTAGCCAAAATCGACTTGGAAAGATCCATCTGTCAACAGACAAATATGATGTAACATATACTCCCATTACAGAACCAAGCATGAAAAGAAATAACCCTATTTGAAGAATCAGAAGATGAAGCCAGCCATATATGTATCTCTTCTTGGAAGCTAGCTCTCATGTTGTTAGCATTTCTCCTTTTTAATAATTGCTAAATAATTCAAGAGTCCTAGGACTGAATATTAGGGATGTTGAAACCAGTAGCACAAACATGCAACAAAAAAATAATAACACTTGCAATAGGGTATTGAAACAAATTAATTATATGGCTCCATCAATGTTCCTTAACTAAAGATACAATACCTTGCACTATGTGCATGCATAATGCTAAAAACAAATTCTTCTTACAACAGATGAAGAGCTAGAAGTAGCAGGCTTCTGTAGATCTCCAAAACCTTTCTTGCTTCTAATAGGCCCTTTTCTTTCCTTGCTATACACTAAAGGCACTAGAAGAACTCCCCTTCTGACAAGTTCAACACGAAACTTCTCAGCTTTCTGAACTGCTCCATTCACTGCATCTTTTGTCCCTGACAAAATTACCTACAAATAAACTTCCCTAAGAATTCTGCTTGAATAGTTAAAATGCAAAAAGAAAGAATCGTCAATATAGAACATGTTACTTTGCAATCACATTAACATGAAAACAGGTTGCAGTTGTGAAAATGCTCACTGGCCGAGTTGTTTCTCGTAACTGGACGAGTTCTACAACACGATCGGTTGACAAACGCAAAGGCAACCTTGATAGCGTTTCATCCCGAGAAATTTGAGCAATTTGTTCCTCTTCTTTCCTGTTATCCCAGATGAATAGTGCAACAAGTATGATAATACCTGCAACATATTGAAAGAATTTGACGACATCCTATCACATTAAAGTCATACTATTTGGGTTGGACATTTAATAGAAAACTTTTCTTGTTTTGAATAAAACTGATTCCAGAAGTTCTAAAGCACTACAGTGTAGCTTCATTGGTATTTTTGTAAGAATGATAGATCGGGGTGGAGTTTGGGAGAGGCACAACAGTAAAAATCAGTTCAGGAAACCATCCAGGGCTTTTAAAGAAAGCCTTTTGTTAATTTGCATCTTGATGGTCATTCAATAAACTTTGGATGGCTTCATAGTCAGGTATACCAAATAAAAGGTAGATTGGTCAAAAAAACATACTAAACATTTTAATACAAACTCATTCATTGATATGGTGATGTTGATGCATGATGTGCCAAATTAGTTTATTTTTGAAGACTGGAAAAATTGTGACAGGATGAATGACAGCATTTTGAACTCAATTTCTATTTCTAGGCCTTGTTAGGAATATAACATTTTCAAACAACAGGTTTATTTACGCCTGGATATTTTTAACAGGAGTTGAGAGGTTAGTTTACCCTGTCAAAATTTTAATTGAAATAATAATAGTAATAGCAATATTAATAATAATAACAACATTATATAATGGTTCTAGTTATATGATGCCTCAAAAACCTTAACAAGGTCATTTTTTCACTAGTTCCTTTGTTGTAGCAAATTGTCGAGACAAGGGGGTCTATTTGCAGCAACAGCAAGTTTCAGGGGAGAGATGTCACAAAAGCAATCACACAAACACAAATAAGGGGCATTTTGCAGAGAACACAATTTTACAGATTGAGAAGAGCTTTTCAGCATGCAGAAACTAGTTTTTTAAAGTTCTTATAGCTTTATTTCCAGTTGCAGGGAGATGTCTTTTGGCAGTGGGTGAAGGCTTTTAGCTATGACATTTCTGTCGAAGGCATTTATTTTTCATATGATGATTGTGGAAGTGTTTTGATTTGACCAGTTGGTATGAAGGTTAACTTTAACTCGATGTGAAGGTTTTTAATATTTTTAATTTCAAAATCTGTTGGCTCCCAAAAATGACCCTATTATGATTGAGTACTCATTGTGGGAGTATCTCACTTTCCCAAAGTCAAAAAAGAAAGGGATACAAAGCATTGCAAATACAATCTTTGTGGTTTTGATTGGTGGGGTAGTTATTCCGATGTCAAAGAACACCTATTGAAAGCCCCAGGCTATGGTGCCAATCCTTGGGAAGAAACATTTAAAATCATCTGTTGACAAGAGAATCAGGAATTAGATAACTCTGTTAGTGATAATCCTTATTCGAACTCAAAGTCAACCTCACGGAGACTCTTAATCCCTTTTTATGAATGATGGAACTCCAGGTAGTAAACCCATAATCCAATTGGGTCTTCTACAAATATAATCACTACAAAAATGAGAACTATTTCCTTCATTACCACCTAGTTTCACAGTGACAATTTTGTAATTTTTCCATTTTTTTTTTTATTTACAGATCATTTCTCTAGAATCATACAGTTTGTTGATAATGTCAAGTCAAATTGTAATTTATTTGCTTGTTACATTAATGTTTCAGGGTATATGAACTCGAAAGATGCCTTATTTGTGTATATGAAAGTTTTAAGGCAGTGGTGGGGAAGAGAGAGAGCTGAACCCCTCCATCACTCAACCAACACTCCGTCAACACACCCTCGCATTAATACTTTTCTATAAGAGATAAAAATTCAGTTCAGTGAATCAGTTTTTAAGAAAGAGTAAGATATGGCATTTAATTAGAATTTAAAAAGTCCAAAGATCGCCCAAACAGAAAAAACCTCTTTTCAGACAATCTTTTACCTGAGAAAGCTAGTAGAAGACCAACTCAGTCTTCAGAGTGAAATGTTCACATGTGTCTTGCAGTAAGATGCCAAGCATCTCTTGATCCCTTAAACTACTAATGCAAGAAGAAAGATGCTCTCTGCCACACAGACCAAATGTGCTTGAGAGATGCAGATTCATAAAGTAAATGGCCTTTGCATATACAACTATGCCACGTACTTGAAAGGGTCCCTTGATACCTTGAGTATGGCAGGGAGCATTAATTTGATAACATAGAAGAATTTGTCTAGCAGCTTCCCCCTCAATGGCAGACAGAACCCATTTACCGAGGCAAGACTATGTGCTCTGATGTAAGCAATCTCCAAACCCTCCTTTATCCTTAGGAAGTGTACAGATATCACATCCAACTATAACCAGTTCTCCT
This sequence comes from Wollemia nobilis, assembly GCA_028583015.1. Taxonomy (NCBI): domain Eukaryota; kingdom Viridiplantae; phylum Streptophyta; class Pinopsida; order Araucariales; family Araucariaceae; genus Wollemia; species Wollemia nobilis. Next base: position 5,888,959 of record JAQPPZ010001417.1, on the reverse strand, counting down.
ACATCTCATTCACCCCAAAAGATGTTCCACAGCATCTTTTTCAATATAACATAAGCTGAGTGTGAAGGGAAGTGGCAGGATGAGTTGTACATGTAAACCTGATATTGATATTATATAATTGTGACCTCACCTGCAAAGGACATATTACGGTTAACCCAATGCTGTAGTTTCTTTTCAAACTAGGTCCTAATTCATTGCTATTGATCAGCTATGGAGAGGAAAGTACCAAAGGGAATGCCTAATAAGTACTATGGATGAATCAAACTTCCGATAACGTTGCAAATTATTTCCTCCCAGATGTCTTTTTAAACTTCAGTTGCCTGTTTCTGTACCCTGTTGGAAAGACTAGAAACAAGGCAAGGGAAAAAGCTTCTACAATTATGTGACAAAGGAAGTTTGTGCTTAAGTTAAACATGTTTCACCTTCCTCAATCTCTTCACAGCTGAAAGATGTTGGTGAGTTTCTGAATAAGGAGGAGGATGGCAGATAGGAGGTCAATCTGTTTGGAAAGCAAGGATGTCTGTTAAACATAAAAGTTTGTGTTGGTAGTGAAGTTACATCTTTGCGGTATTGATTTTTCTGATGCCCCATGCATTGTCTATGGAAGAAACCAGACTTCAATTCATCTTTTTTGGAGATGTAGATATGCTAGTCCATTTGGCCATGTCTGCAGTCAGAATACAATATTCTCTTTACTGCACCCCTTGGAGACGTAGATATTCTAGATCTGTTTGGACATGGTTGCAGTCGGAATTCCATATTCCCTTTACTGCATCTCTTTCTTGATATTGTATCCTTCTTGGTGACTACTGGCCAATAAATAGCTAACAATTGTGTTTGGTCATCAATTTAATCATCCAAATTATCCTTCTGTTGGATAAAATGATGTAAATTCTTGTTCCAAGAGGATATTTCGAACATCAAAATCAGTCTTCTACTCTCTTTGTAATCTCACGGTACCAATGATATAATTTTTTTGTGAATACAGTATCTTTCAAAACAAAGGTATTTAAAAGGGTAAATATAGACTTTGCTAGGTCCATAAGGACCCATGAATGAAGGGGCCATTGTTGATTTGATTGATCCCAGAAACTCAATTACCTAGTTGACTTATTTTCTAATCATACTTATTGATTGCTTTAATAACCCTAAACGTCATCTGATGAGGGATCTTAAAGCTAGCCGAAACGTCATCCGGAAAACTCCTACACTGTGTTCCAGAATTCTTTATGTTTCATAAATATGTCCAGTGAAAGTATTAGATCTTTAACCCTAATCCCAATCTTTATCCCTCCAATACCTGACCTCTTCTAAAAGTTCCTAAATCGTAGCATACTACCACTCTTGCTATTCTCACTATTGCTCCACTATAAGAAACTTATTTGCCACTAACTGCTGGGGTTGCCAGTGACTGGTGTTTGTTTAATTAGGTTTGTCAAATTTATTCATGTGGTGTGAAAAATCAGCAAAATTCAGATATTTTGTATAAAATTTGTCGAATTTTGTTACACAAACTATTACCAGCAACATTAATTTGGAAATTACCTGCCATGGTAATGGTTAAACTGGAAATGAGCAAACAAAATTACCTAGTCCTAATTATATTGTTACCAACAAAACCCTTAGAAAAAAATTATACAATCTTAAGACAATATTAACTTGACATGGCCATTTAAGTGTCTTGCAAAAGCAAAGGAACTACTGTCATCACTAAGCAGCAAAATCTTTTATATTCATTTGTAACCCTGGTCGGAATAATGGATCATGCAATTGGCCTGGGAGTGAACTCCAGACAATGGTTGCCAACCCCCAGGCTAGTGTACACCACAGGAATGGTGACGCAGAGACCACAGGGACTAATGTTGATTCCATCCGCATAGATCACTATCCTAGCTGAGCTTTGGGTTTCCCATACTAGTGGAACCCTTGTATCTTGAGAGGGAACCTTGAGGCGGTATAAAGGAAAATGGTGGAATTGAGTGAAAACTGGGATGTGGCAATGTTGCACATTCTTCTTTTCACAATAAGGCATGTGAGATAAATGAAGGGCCTAGAAGGTACAAGCCTCCAGGATATGAAAAATTCCACAATGCCTTTTCGGGACAAGAAGCCTCTAACTTACAAGAAATACCTTGACCCAATCTGAGTCAAAAAAAAGAAAGGAGAGGGTTCAGTTATTATGGATGAATGAACTGATGCTAAGAATTGGCTTTTATTGAACATTATTAGTGGGCATTCAGTTTTGATAACGTAATTAAATTGAACATTATTGGGGGTCATTATTGAACATTAATATGGGACTCTCTAGTTGTAATGTAAATGAAGAGGCTACTAAAATATGCACATGCACTGGTTTTCTTTCATATTTTTTCTCATATTGATAACCCTAACAGGAGTCCTTGGACCAAAATCTTAACCTACCCCTTTCTAGGATTTTTAAGTGGGCATTAGGACTAGGTTAAACCATCACGACAAAACTATCAAGGAGATTGTAGATAAAATGAATGTTCTGAGGGAATGGAAGCCAGTGATCTCTATGGTTCAAAATTAGTTTGCGAAACGAAAGCTAAATGCATCTGAGCATATTGCTTATGTCAGAAGCAAGAAATAGTTAGGCATTAATGGATTATTTCAAGAAAAATATGGTAGTAATAAGGACTTTCTGGGACATTTCCTAGACTGGTGGGAGCAACTGTATTAACCCTAACTCAGCAAACTAGGGTTTAAACAAATAAAAATCAGAATTCTGCAAAATAGATCAGATCTGCAATTACTACTTAGAAATTACTCCAGAAACCCTCAAAAATGGACATTCCAGCCATACAGATTTTTTATTAATTTTCTGAAAGTGAAAAAAGGCCAAACAACTATCCAACAACACAAATCAACCCTCAAAACTGGCTAGAAAAATCCCCAAAGCTAGGCAATCCTCCTATGAGGGCAAAACAGGTCACAAAACATGCACAAATGGCCTCCCAAAGCTAGGCAACCTGTTGGTTACGAATCTGCCATGAGGAAAGGATTTTGTGTTAACGCGCCCAGATTCGCCCACCAGATTGAAAGGCCGGAAGGAAGGAATGCCTTCCATGCCAATCTCCGGAGAAGGCCGGCTTCCTGTGGGGTTTTGAGGTTCAAGATAAGAGTGCGGGGAAAGAGATAAAAATGCAGAAAGGGATTCCAAATTAGATTGGAGTTGGGTGGGGGGAACTAACAGTACGGCAACGCATCAATCACCACTACTAACACCAATATAACCATAACACACCACTATGGATGCTGTCACTAGCCAGTAGAACAGAGTCGGGTATATGTTTTGTATTAAGAGCCAGAAGCACAGCTACAATGGTTCCCTAACAGACATTCCCTCCAAGGAAGCGACGAGTACGGCAACGCATCAATCACCACTACTAACAACACTATAACACAAAACATAACCAGAAAACTGCCACTAGCGTTTACCCTATGTATCCTTTAATTTATGCACCTCAGGAATACCTGACCACCAAATGCTGAAGTGAATCAACGAGCAATGATACAGGAAAACGTAAGTAAGAAATGTCAAGGAGAGGTAGCATACAAAATAAAAACAATAGGACAGCACCAAGTGTATGTATTATATTAAAAGGCAGAAGCACAGCTACAATGGTTCACTAACAGACATTCCCCTTCCACCACCTTACAATGAAAATGTGGTGGGTATTTATAGCCTGAGAACCCCCGATTACATTTATGGGCACAAAGTCCCAGTCAAACATTAGCTGACAAAAGCAGCCGCAAAACTGCTGATGCTGACCTTTGTCGGGCGAGAGCTATACCAGCGACATGGTCTCCCCGAAGGTCTGTATAGATACGTGGCAGTGCGTTAGGTAGAACTTCTCATCGGAAGGAATGCGGGTAGTGCGACGGGTAGAACCTCCAATCAGCTTTAAATGAGGCAGCTGGCATAAGTAGTGCATCCCATGCTTGTCCTTGTGCTTGGCACGTCTCGGCTCGGATCCCAAAGTTGGACACTTGTCGGATGATGCTGCTTGACACGTGTCTACCTTGAAAGGCAATTTATCCAACTTCTCCCAGGATCAGAGCGTTGTCGGGTTGCGCAGGTGAAAAACAGCGCAGTTGGGGAGGCCTTTCATGCCTTAGGTACTTTTCTGAGTTTATTCCCCTACTGCGCACCTGTCGAAGGGCGCACTCCGACTTCGCTGCGAAGTCGGGTTGCGCACAGGTGAAAGCTGATTTCTACCGTTGTACGGACTTCGCCTTGGAAAGGGGGCGCACTCCGACTTCGCTGCGAAGTCGGGTTGCGCCCCAGCACTTAGTCATTTTTCCTGCCAGCCTGCTACCAAGTGCGCCCAGAAAGCAGGGCGCACTCCGACTTCGTTGCGAAGTCGGGTTGCGCCCAAAACACTTGTTCTTCTGGTTGATTCTGTCGCACTACGCACTTTGCACTCCTGCTGCGCTCCAACTGGAGGGCGCACTCCGACTTCGCTGCGAAGTCGGATTGCGCCCTCCAGTTGGAGCGCAGCAGGATTGCGCCCAAAACACTTGTTCTTCTGGTTGATTATGTCACACTACGCAACTGCTATCATTTTTCAAGGCAACTGCTATCATTTTTGAGATTTGACTGAGGGGCTCAAGAGAAAGAGGGAAGAATGAGAATGTAGGTAAGAGAAAGAAAGGGGGAGAAGAGGAAGGGGAAAGAGAGGAAGAGGGAAAGGGAAGAGCAGCTCTCTTAGAAAAATTGAAAACATTGCACCCCGTGCAAAATGTGGCAACACAACCCACTCCTAGACTCCAACACACCAAAATCTGCAACACAATTGTGAATCCTGAGATCGATCCACCCAATCTCCAATCAAGAACAAGGGCACATCACATTGTCTACAAGATTGGCTATTTTTGAAGACTTAGCGCACACCACCTCAGCAGCAGAAGGTGAGGAAGGGTTCATTCCTCTCTCTTACAATTCACAAGATGAACATGACATAATGAAACCCTAAAAGTGACTTTCCAAGCCTATATACCTAGTCGCCCCACTAGAGGCTTCTAATTATTCATTAAGCGAGGGTTACATCAACATTAATCCCCAACACTTAATTTTTATTACATAAAACACCTATTAGCCTAGCAAAAAGGGGACGTCCCACTTCCTTGTCCACAAATGACAAAAATAAAACATTACAATGCGTGGGGTCCACATAGTCTTCAAAATGGGATATTACAAGTCCTCCCTTCCCAAATTGCTTGTCCTCAAGCAATTCAGGGTTGGATGTGCAAGAATCTCTTTTCCCTCCCAAGTAGCATCTTCAATGGGCAAGCTCCTCCATTTCACCAAGTACTCTTTGATGACCCTGTTTCTCAACTTCCTCTCTCTAGTCTCCATGATCATTTTAGGTTCCAAAATCAGCTTTCCCTCATCATCAAATGGGGGCAACTCAATGTGCTGTCCAAGTGCCTTTTTTAGGCATGAAACATCGCATACATTGTGTATTTTACTGCTGTTCGGTAGCTCAAGCTCATATGCAACCTCCCCAATCCTATGTATGACCTTGTAAGGGCCATAAAAACATGGCTTGAGCTTCTCTGCTCCACTTCTCTTCATGGTGGACTGTCTATAGGGTTGCAACCTCAAATAAACCATGTCTCCAACCTCAAAATGACGCTCAATACGCTGCTGATCAGCATACTTTTTCTGCTGATTTTGTGCAAGCTGAATATTATCCTTCAATTCTTCATAATATCCTGATTTTCCTGCATATAATCCTTGGCTTTTGGCACCCTACTGTCACTCAACAACAAATCAGTGAAGTTAGGAGCATCATATCCATATAAAACCATAAATGGGGTCATTTTAATAGACATATGATAGGAAGAATTATAACAGAATTCTCCCAAGTGCAGCCATTTAATCCATGCATTCTGCTGCCCTGAAACATAGTTTCTCAAGTAGCCTTCAACCCATTTATTCACAATCTCTGTTTGGCCATCTGTTTGGGGGTGATAGCTTGTACTTGGAGTCAACAATGTGCCACAAAGCTTGAACACCTCTTGCCAAAACATACTCATGAATCTGCTGTCCCTGTCACTCACAATATTCTTTGGCATGCCATGCAATTTAAACACTTCTCTAAAGAACAAATCGCAACTTGTACTGCTGTATATGAAGCTGAAATAGCATAAAAGTGTGCAAATTTAGTTAACCTCTCCACCAAAACATATATACAATCCTTACCATGCACTTTTGGCAGCCCCGTGATGAAGTCCATTGATAAACTTTCCCATTTTTTATTGGGAATGGGCAAGGATTGAAGAAAACCAGCAGGCAATGTGTTTCCAATTTTATTTTCCTGACAAGTGGTGCACTCCCTCACATGCTTCAATACATCATCTTTTAGCCCCTTCCATGAAAACCTTTCACGCAGCTGTCTATAGGTCTTAAAAAACCCCGGATGACCAGCCATGGGTGCATCATGCATAGTGGCAATCAATTTCTCTTTAAGCTTGGAATCTGGCACAATAAAAATTCTGTTTTTGTAAAAAATCAGACCTTCCTTCACACTGTACCTGTCATCTTTCAAGTGGCCATCAAGAATGTTAGATGCAAAAGTGTTATAATTGCAGCCATAATTGCAGCCTTCCAATCAGCTGTTATAATGGAAATAGAGTGAAATGTGGGCATTCTAGATAGTGCATCAGCAGCTGAATTCTTTTTCCCTTTTATACGCTCAATCTCAAAATCATATGCCTGCACTTTAGTAACCCATTTCTGCTGCCTATCATTTAAATCTCGCTGTCCAAGGAAATATTTAAGGCTATTATGATCAGTCCTTACCACAAATTTGCCACAAACAAGGTATTGCTTGAACTTGGTCAAAGCGTGCATAATGGCAAGCATTTCCTTGTCATATATGCTGAAAGTTCTCTCCATTGGACTAAGTTTCCTGCTCTCAAAGGCAATTGTCTGCCCCTTCTGCATTAGGACAGCCCCTACTCCAACACCTGAAGCATCACAATCAATGGTAAATGGCAAAAAAAAATCAGGAATTGCAAGTAGAGGGCAAGAAGACATCACTTCCTTCAATTTCTCATAAGCCTTTTGGGCTTCATCACTCCATACAAACGCTCCCTTCTTTGTTAATTCAGTCAAAGGTGCTGCCAAGGCTGAAAACCCTCTAATGAATCTCCTGTAATAGATGCAAAGTCCCAAAAACCCTCTCAATTGAGTTAAGGTAGTGGGAATAGGCCAATTTTGAATTGCCTCTATCTTGTGTTGGTCTACATGCACTCCCTTATTGCTGATTATGTGCCCCAAATATAAAATTTCAGACATGCCAAATTCACACTTAGACTTCTTTGCATAAAATTGCTGCTGTCCCAAAATACTCAAAACAGAATCCAAATGCTTCAAGGGATTTTCCCATGAGCTGCTATAAACAAGAATATCATCAAAGAAAACTAACACAAAATCCCTCGAATACTCCCTAAAAATCGGATTGATGGCTGATTGGAAAGTGGCAGGGGCATTTGTCAATCCAAAGGGCATCACCAAAAACTCAAAATGGCCAAATGACATCTAAAGGTTGTTTTATGCATATCCTCGTCTCTCACCCTGATTTGATGATATCCTGATCTCAAATCAATCTTAGAAAAATACATAGCCCCATGCAATTCATCTATGAGCTCATCTACTCTAGGAATAGGGTATCTATTTTTTATTGTCTTTTTGGTCAAGACCCTATAATCAATACACATCCGCATAGTCCCATATTTTTTTTTCACTAACACTACGGGTGATGCAAATGGGCTAGATGTAATGTCCCCTTTTCTAGGCAGTCAGTGTGCAGAGCAGATTAGCCTATACATGAGCTCCCATAGGCTAAATCGGATGTAGGGGAGCCTTTGGAGATATCAAAATCTTTGACAGAACCCATAGAGCTCTTGATTGACTGTCGTTTGGGCTCGTTCGGAGGTCGTTTGACGGGATTTCTATTTTTAGCAGTGGCTGTTTTTAGGGTTTCGGTCAACGGGTCAGCTGCAGGATTACACTTCGGCTAATTGGGTATCCAGAACTGTTCAGAGTTTTTCATTCTGACAAACGGAGGTCCAGTATTTTAATGGCCAAAGTTAATTTCATTAAATGACATTATTTTAATATTTATAAAGTTTGTACTTTATATTATAAAGGGTCACTTATAACGTTGTAAAAAGGGGCCACTTTATAAAATAACTTTAAGTGGTTGAACGTTGAGGGAAAATAAGAGAAAATTAGAAATTAAATTATTTTGTGTGCACAACCCTAATTTTGCCCTAATTTGGGAGAACCCTAAAAGGAAAGATTAAAAAGGCTTTTGGGAGATCATTTTGGATTATGCGTAGATTATTTTTTTCCCATCCCTCTGGGTTTTTGGAGAACTCTCTAGCAGAGACATTGTAGAGATTCTGGAGCTTGTGAGAGCCAGTAACCTCTTACAGGGACATTGACTTCGGGGTTGAAAGATTACCCTCAGGCCAATCAGCGGTATTTCCATACAGGGAATACATTCAAACTTCATTATTCAGCCTTCGGAGTTGGGGTTTCCACACAGGGACACAGAGCTTTATACAGGGGAATATTTGGAGTGGGGACACCACACAGAGTTCCAATCTGAAGGGCTGAGCCTTCATATTTATTAACACAGAGATCAGATCAGCTAGGGTTTACAGAGGTATTTATTTTATTGTATTGATTTAATGTTTCCAAAATCGAAATCATTGTAATTGTTGTACCCTAGTTCAGTATTTGAAATAAAAAACAAAATACCTCTATATTTCTGGATTGTCTGTGTTTTCACACAAATTGTATCAGCAAAATAAAAATATTGAAAATTAGACCGGGGGAGGGTCATTACACTAGAGTTAGGGCGAATGTGCCCCATGGCAAGTAGCTCTTTATGGCCTTCTCTATCTCATCCTTATACATTCTAGGATGCCTATAAGGGGTTATCATGACAGGATTTGTTCCTGGTTCCAACTCAATCACATGCTGAAATCCCCTATGGGATGGCAATCCCTTAGGCATATCCCCAAAAACAGCGCTATGTTTTTCCAACAAAATCTGAATTTCTGAATGATAAGAGACATGATTATCAGATGAATAAAGCATACCTTTTGTTATAAATATACCAGCAGCCCAAACTATCTCCTCTTTCTTGAGAATCCTCTCCATCCTCTTGGACGTCACCTCTTGGACCACATTTTCCTTGATCCCTTGCAAAACTACCTCACGCCCTTTAGCTTTAAATTTCAGCTGCAATGTTTGGTGATTTGTGGTGTAGTCTCTCAATGAATACAACCATTGAACTCCTAGTATAAAATGAGGAATTCCTCCCAATGGAAACACATAGAAGTCATCTACTATGGAATGATTCTCAAAATTAACCTTCATTTGCCTCACAAATCTGTTGCAAGGCACAATGCTCCCATTTCCATTAGCAACACTAAACCCAAAAAATGTTTTTGGTTTTAGCCCTTTCTTGGCTACAAAACCCTCATCCACAAATTTGTGGGTTGCCCCACCATCTATCAATACTATCACCTTATTCCCCAATACCTCTCCTGGCACCTTGATTGTGAGATACCTATTCGCACTGCTCAACGTGGCCAACATGCCAGCATTTGAGCTCTCATAAGACTCAAGGGATGGCTCCTCAAGCTCACGCTCCTCCGAAGACTCATATTCACTTTCTAATGCCTCCTCATCTGAAACGACCTCAATGTAGTGAATTTTCCCCTTTCCCCGACAATGATGGCCCGGTACCCAAGGGCTTTTTGACGGGGCACCGGGAAAACACGCTTGACACAAACCCTACTTTTTCATTAAAATCTGTTGAAAAATATACATCAGAAGAACAGCCCGCAGGCTTACATTAGCTAGCTCCCGGCTTAGCTTCACCCTTCTACCCTCTGCGTGCAATCCCGATCCACCGTCCCGACTAATACAAGAAAATGGGTTTTTATAGAGGCCCCGACCCTCTCACGCAACAACTTCCCGCCTAAACGGGTTCACCAACCCAAATAATTACAACTTCAAAAATCGGGACACCAACCCGATTAAATTTTCCGCACGGTCTCTGTCTCTGCAGATCCAGTCAGAAAAATTCTGTGCGAGCCCATCCTCTTCGTTCCCCGCGCTTCCTGGTCCTGTCCGCCCTGACTGCTCTCTGGGTGCCACATGTCATCCGTATCCGCTTTTGAAAATTCCGCCTCCGTGGTTTCCTGCCACCTCTTTTTCTTCCTGCGCCATTTTCTCTCTCCGTCGCGATATCGCGACATGTCGCGATATCGCGACGTTTCTGGCTCCCTGCGTTGTTTTCCCAATTTGGTCGCGATATCGCGACATGTCGCGATATCGCGACCATTTTGCCTCTGCGTCCCTTGCTTTGAAACTTGTCGCGATATCGCGGCGTCGCGATATCGCGGCGTCGCGATATCGCGACCATTCTGCCGCTCCGTCCTCCGCTTCGAAACCTGTCGCGATTTCGCGACATGTCGCGAAATCGCGCCCCCTTCTGCTGCATCTTCTTCCTCCTTGCCTTGACGTCGCGATTTCGCTACACCTTTCCGCTTCTTCGCCCGCTTCCGAAATCGCGGGTCGCGATTCCTTCTGCTGCATCTTCTTCCTCCTTGCCTTGACGTCGCGATTTCGCTACACCTTTTCGCTTCTTCGCCCGCTTCCGAAATCTGTCGCGATTTCGCGACATGTCGCGAAATCGTGCCCCCTTCTGCTGCACTTTCTCTCTCCTCCAAACTGTCGCGATTTCGCGACCTGTCGCGAAATCGCGGCCCCTTCTGCTCGACTTGCCCCTTGCCAATTTCTGTCGCGATTTCGCGACACGTCGCGAAATCGCGACAGGTATCTTCCTTAGCCGCTTTTTCTCCTTTGGCCGACTCCTCAGCACTGTCTCTCCCGAAACTCGATGCTTCTGCTGCTAGTGTGGTTGGATGCTCCTGCATCACTTTTGCATGTGAAGCCAAATTTTTCCTCCTAAGCTCATCACGCTCCTCATTTACCCTCCTTCCTGGTGGCATAGGTGCTGAATCCCTTTGTGGAGGGGGCGTTGGCTTCCCAAAAGCTTGATTCTTCCCTGGAGGGGGCGTCTCTCTCTTCTAGAAGAAATTCCCTCTCTGGAATGATCCTGACGGTCCTGCCTGGCTAAACCTAGGCGGTGGTGGTGCTGAGACCCTAGGTTTCGGTGATGTTGTAGACTCAAGGGTCAAAGCCCTTCTCATTGCAATCTGCAATGAAGCAGGCTCAAAGGCTTTTACCAAGCCTCTCAAGGAATCCACCAAACCCTCAATGAAAAGAAAGGTAACTCTCTTCTCTGAAATGTTAGGCACCATGACTGAAATATTCTGGAACTCCTCAATGTATGCCTCCACTGTAGTTTTCTGCTTAAGGGTGGCCAGCTCCTTAAAATATTCCTCCTCATCCCTCATCTTAAAACAATCTAGGACCCTCTGACTAAACTCATCAAATGAGGCGATCTCTCCATGGCCTTGTGTGTTGAGACCATGATACCACTAGTCGTATGCAACCCCCTCAAGATGTAGGGTAGCAAATTGTATTGCATCCTCTTCATCCATAGGCCTGAGAGTAAAGTAAGTCTGCAATTTCTACAGCCATGCCCTAGCAGACATGCTATCATCTCCATTGAACACTGGTACTTGCATTTTTTGTTGCAATTTCTTTCTTTCTCCATACTTGTTGCCTCTCCCAACATTCTTCCCCACGATCTCTAGGTAACTCTGGAAAGTAAATACATTTTTGAATTCTTCAACCCTACACTGATATTTTGCAAATAGGGCATCCAGTTCATCAGTATCCTGCGTACATCAGGTTCTTGCCTGGGCAAAAACAAGGGTTTTACTGGCCTGGGCAAACGAGAATGAGTGTATGTCACCGACCTCTTACTCCCTTGGTCCCAACTGGCCGCCCTATTTGATGGTTCTCCCTGATCCGGTGGCGGCTGAGGGTTAGGGTTTGCTCCCTGGTTTGGAGGTGGCTGAACTCCACCTTGATCCATCTTGGTCACCAAACGAGTTAGTAACTCAAGCATGGTGTCAATTTCTGTTCAGCAGGATCCCTTTGCTCATCTGCCATCTCCACCAGCTCCCTTTGTTCAACTTCTGGTGCTGGAATTTCTTTCCCCTGGTTGAGGTTAGGGTTTGACTTATTTCTCCTCAGATAATACCTATTTGTCTGCATAAAGAGCTCTCACAAGCTGGCAGGAAACCAGCTCTAATACCACTGTAATAACCCTAACTCAGCAAACTAGGGTTTAAACAAATAAAAATCAGATTTCTGCAAAATAAATCAGATCTGCAATTACTACTCAGAAATTACTCCAGAAACCCTCAAAAATGGACGTTCCAGCCATACAATGTTTTTATTAATTTTCTGAAAGTGCAAGCAGGCCAAACAACTATCCAACAACACAAATCAACCCTCAAAACTCTAGAAAAACCCCCAAATCTGGGCGATCCTCCTATGAGGGTAAAACAGGTCACAAAACATGCACAAATGGCCTCCCAAAGCTGGACGACCCACTCCTAGACTCCAACACACCAAAATCTGCAACACAATTGTGAATCCTGAGATAGATCCACCCAATCTCCAATCAAGAACAAGGGCACATCACATTGTCTACAAGATTGGCTATTTTTGAAGACTTAGGGCACACCACCTAAGCAGCAGAAGGTGAGGAAGGGTTCAGCCCTTTCTCTTACAATTCACAAGATGAACATGACATAATGAAACCCTAAAAGTGACTTTCCAAGCCTATATACCTAGTCACCCCACTAGAGGCTTCTAATTATTCATTAAGTGAGGGTTACATCAACATTAATCCCCAACACTTAATATTTATTACATAAAACACCTATTCGTCTAGCAAAAATGGGACGTCCCACTTCCTTGTCCACAAATGACAAAAATAAAACATTATGTGGGGTCCACATAGTCTTCAAAATGGGACATTACAAAAACATTTTTTTTCAAGTACCAGAAAAGAAAATTTATTGCACTATGCTGTTGGGAGCAACTGCCCTTTGATCTATGATTCATGACAAGCTTGAGATAGTCAGCCACAGTCAGATGCTCGTTCAATCAGAAGCAAAATAATGGTGAAGTTAATTTCAAGATACAATGCCACCAAGATATCACGTGTTGTACTGAAAAAGGGTGGGAACATTTGACCTTTTCTTTTTTTTTGGTTCTGAAGTTGCCTTGTGTGCTGGAAAGAATCTAATTTCCATTTCCAAATGGGTACATTAAATACTATCTTGCATCATTTACAATGATTGTGAAAGACTTTTCTTAGTCAAAGTATAGAATAAAGCACTTCCTACTCATAATCATTATGTATATTTGGAGTATAAGAAAGGGAACATCTATACAAATATGTCCCTTTTAAGTTGCTTCTTACAAGTAGTGAGTTACCAGGCAAGCTTACTAAAGCTCCAATACTGAAATGTATGTTTACCAACACACAAAACATTTACCTCCAATATTAATGGCAGCATTCCCAACAGTTTCCCAAAAATCTGGAGCATCACTACCGCCTTTAATTGCAAGAGTCAGCCTCGGTATAGTGAAAAAGGTTGAGATTCCCGCAGCTGCACAGAGAGCTACATAGAAAAACCTTCGGACACCACGGAAAGGAGCTTGGACTTCACTAATAAGCTTCAAATCTCTCCTGAAACTTTCTCCTATTTCCTGACCACCCATTCTAGCCTGCAATATCAAAGACAATAAAATTTTGCATGGGCTATTATAAAAATAGTAAAGTCGTTCTCACTATGGCTATTTTAATAAGAGAGAACTGCATAGTTGAACTCAAAGAAGGTCAATAAATGAATTATATTGATCAACTACCACGGAAACACCAGATTAGCTCACTCTTAGTTTTTCACATATTCAAACTATCAATCACTCAAACTATCCTAGAAGTTTATACTTAAAGTTTATAGTATACATTTTAAGCATGTGCCTAAGTATACATGAAGGGTTAGAAACTTAGAAGAAATGGCTGGTTATTTAACTTTGACCTATAATTCAACATTTACAACCAAGTTCACAAAATCAAGTCCTAAGACCAAACAAAATATTGATGGTAAAAGATTTAACATCTGAATCAAATAATTATACAAAACTGCAATCAGGGAGAAAAAAACCATAAAAACTACAATTTTCAAGACAAACATCTCTGATTTTCATTAAGTACAAAATTTCTACACCATTTGTACAAGTAATCTGACCTCATTTTGAAGTTCCTTAAACTCAGGCATAGCCCGAAAAGCAGCCATGTCTGGATCATTGAGAATAACACTAAACTTAAGGTTATAATCCCGCAGAGCCTGCCGCAAAGCTTCTGCAGCTTTTTCCCCTTCTTCTCTGGTTTCAAAACAAATTTATGATAGTACAATATCAAAACTTGTGAATCACTCTTTTTAAAAATAACTTGTCATATCCTCTTAAAAGCACAATAGAAATATTTGTACATGAAACTAGAAGTTTACCACATGTTTAATTGAATGAAGTCTTAAATTTTTTTCCCAAATCAGAAAAGCTTCAAAAAGAAAATATGTTTCTCCTGCCCACCTAATGATGAATAAAATCTGGAAGACATATTGACCAACAGTAAAATGTGAAATAACAAAATGCTAAATTCTAGAAATAACAATGACACAAATTAAATGTTGCATAAGAAAATATGATCCCAAGATCTGAAGGAAAGCATATGTTTGGGTAAGTCACTTTTTAAGTTTTATGAGTAATAGATGCAGGTTGTATATATCCACAAACTTAAGGCATTAATATTTAAGATTTAAAAAAATATATGTACATATGCTTTATGTGTTGTATATCTATGTAGATGGATGGTTGAGTATACACAAGCATGTGTATCCTTGCATTGACCATGGCATGCTTGTTTGTTTTTATGTTAATTATGTGGGGCTTGCTTGCTTGATTGCATGAGTCTGCAAAAAGCGCACATATAATTGTTTTCTTACTTGCATCATGGTTTCCTTTGGTGTACATGCTCTTTTACAGAATTACATGATTTCTTTCATCCACCACCCCATCGATCTATGAGCCCTTTCTCACTACATAGGAATAAACATTACTTTTTGAAATAGTCTTCATTGAATCATTAAAGTATACTAAAATGATCAGAAACAGTTCTAAATTTTATGGCACAAAATATTGATGTCTGTTATTAGTTTCTTTGCAAGATCAAATGCAAGACAACCTTTCAAGAAGATACTTTCCCACTCAACCTAGGCAAATTGTAACTTCAAACAAAATTTGGCCATGCTTGTCCAATCCAGGCTTACTTGTTTTTATAATGATGTTGCCACTTTGGCCTCCCTGTTGAAGGCCAGGCTCAAGCGCTAGTTTTCCTTGCTTCTATAGGAAAAATCTGCATCATAGTTCAGTCATACATTTCAGTTTTTTTCTTTTCCCCTTTATTATTTTTCCCGTTTAGGTGTGACATAAGATGTATCTCTACACAAAAAAGAAAAAGAAAAAAAATTATATAAAAACAATACTAGCAGTATAGAAGTGTGTGAGTGTCATTCGTCATGTAGGGACTAAGCCCAAAATGAGAGCATAGAAACATAAATGTTGAAGTCCTGCCAATCAAGAAAGTAAAAACAAGCATAATCTAATCTCCTAGAAGTACCATGAGGTTTAATAACTGTTACACTATCCTCAAAACTCTAAAAATGTGGTGTGATTGATGTTGAAAATGTTTAATATGAACTAATTTGGCCAAGGCTAGGATTGTATGATGTATCACACGTAAGCCTACATGCAAGCATTGTATAATGTTTAATGAGAATTTGTATATTTAGCCTACAAGCCCACAATTTAACCTTCTAATGGTTAACCTTACTAAACCCTTACCCTAATGTTATGTCACTAAAGGAGTATGTAATTTGTAATTAATTATTGAGGTATTTATGAACCTCATCCACCCAACCTATTGTATCGATGTAATCTCTATCATGATCATTTTGTCTGGTTGCCTAAGGACATCATCTCGTGTGTTATCATCCTTTCACTCTCTAAGTTCCATTGCTGTATAATTTGAGTGGATGAATTGCTTTTGTTTGTTCCAGCAAAGTATTGTAAAATCTAGCCTGGTATTAGAGCAGGTATAGGGCATCATCCCTTGGTCATGCACGGATTCTCTCGGATCATTTTTCATTTCTTCTGATTGCATGGTCAAATTATCTTTCAGATCTTCATGCATTTCACAATAAAGGGAAAAGGAAGAAAATTTTTAGTCCATTACCATCAAAGCCATTTTCTTGCAAAGGAAATGGAGGGAATTTTAAATATTCAAAATTTCTTTCTTTATTTGCGTTCTTGGTCTTTGAAATGAAGATATGGATGCAATCATGAGGCTTGATGATGTTCCAACCACCATTGATTTACCAAGCAAGATTGGTCTCATGGTATAGTGATTTGTGAGGACACATCCCATTCCCATTCAAGATGCATGGGTTCGAATCCCACGCATGACAGGTCATTTTTGTATGCAAGAATGCTAAAGGAGGGATTATTTGGGTATCTACAAGGAGCATTTAATGTTGTCCATACATCACGATGCATTGACATTGTAATTATTGTGTTGCTTGTAAGGTTGATGATGGTATGTCATAGGTTGGATTCCTTCTGTGGATTTTGCATCTATGTTGATGTCGTTGTCTTTTGGTCATTGACCTTATTGTTACTTGTTTGGCTCTAAAGGACACCTTTTCTTCAAAGAAGGAGGCTCTCCTTTGTTCCATTTGAATGGCTTGCTTCTTAGACTAGATGGCAATGGCTAAAGTGTTACCTTTTGCGGGGTCATCAGTTCAACTAACTCCCCTTTTCTCGAACTTTGCAGCATTTTCATGGCAGTTGTTATAGGAGGTGTCTTTTATCTAAGAAGGAGCACTCCACTTGTGTCATTGTGGCATGACAAAGCATATTGACTAGTAGAAGCATACATTGTTGTTTGGAGATCAATATTTATGCATTCGATCATCGAGGTCTTCCCACATGGCAAACCTTTTGGGCCCCCTCCCCCCCTCCCCCAACCCCCCCATGTTAGGCACCTTGGCTAGCCTTGCTAGCCTAGAGCGTCCACTACCCAAGAAACCCGGGTCCATCTCTCACCCTCTTCTATTACGCCTCCTTTGCAATTTGTGATGCATAATAAGGCCTATGTGATAGTCGACATGGAGTCCAACTAGACAAAAACTAATCTTTTTCATATACATACAAGTGGTCGGCCAATCAAACTAGCACAAGTGGCATCCAACTATTAGCAAATCTTGCACAATGATAGATAGGTGGCAATTGTATGGCAGACCCCATCTTATTTGTGTACAACAAATAACAAAATCCAGTTCGTTGTTATAGTCCTAACGTTTGAGAGGTTTAATCTTTTCCATGCTTGGAGAATTATTTAACCAAAATTTCCGAAGGCCATAACATTCACATATGGAAGCATTTTGAGCCCTTTTTTGAGACTGCACAGTTTTTCAAGCTCTTTAACATTCACATTGGTGAGATCAATGCAAGGACCTATTACAGTGCTGAGGAGAAATTTAGGCAAAATGGATCCTCTGGCCTATGTTACTCACCTAAGTGGGTGAAATTACAATATTTGGTCAACTCAAATAACCAGTCTATTTAGAAGAAATCTCGGGGAATCTTTAATAAAGAAACTATGAATTCCTTGATGGAAAATTTTTTTTTGATAAGATAAAGTAGACCCTTGGTCTATGTTTGATGTTGATTGAGCCTAACATACTTTTCAACATTAAAGATGAGAGTGATCCCACCAAGATGTAGACCAAATTGCAAGATATATTTGGAAAGGTCAATGCCACGATGACCAGTCGGTTGGAGATAGAACTTCATTCCCTCAAGATGGCAGATTTCAATTATGTTGAGGATTGTATTTCAAGATTGAAGCCTTTAAAGGTAGATATTGGATCTTCAAGAGGCTATGAGAAGGATGATGTATACTGTGTCAAGATTGTCCTTTCTCATCTTTCTTCCTCCTTTCAAATTGTTGGACTAGTGATCCATGTGGTTCCTATGTACTTAAAGGAGCACGAAAGTTAACCCTTGATCCTCTCTTTTCTCTTCTTATTCACCTCCAGCTAGCTATGCAAAATTGTGCTGCTCCTCAAGTACAGGCCCATGCATAGGATTTTAAACCAATGGAGGCTAAGGCTTACCAGCCCAAGGGTAATTCAAAATCTTCAAAGAAGTCAAAAACCTCTCACGGATAAAGCAAAAGGAAAGGGCATTCTAAGAACTGTTTAGTGCTAAGCAGCACAAAATTTGGAAATGGGTATAGATTCCAAAATGGAAACGCCTTAGGAATCACAAGTCCTGAAACCCTTTGGAAACATGGAAACAATAAGGAAACACATAATTAAAAAATAAGATAGGGATATTTTTAAAATTTATAGACAAAATTGAATTAAAGAGATCACAAATGGATGAAAAGCACATTTATTTATCAAATCTCATATAGATTACAATGCTTAATATCAGAGGCTAATGTTTACAGATAAGGCCATACATGTCGTGTGAAACCAAACTATATGGAATGCACTATAAATCTAGTCCTTAATCTTCAAAGTCATCAAAATCTGTACTAGAACTGATAAAAGAGACAACTCTTATGGGTTTAATAGTAGGTGTAAGAGAAGAATTTTCATCATCCTCAAGATTAGGTGTACGAGAAGATTGCTGCCTATCAATATTTGTTAAACATTAAACCCTAAACCCTAGTCTAGGGTTTAGGATTTTTTTTTCTTCTCTTTTTAAGTAAATATTGCTGCCTATCAATATTTGTAATTTTGTTTATGTTAAACATTAACATTTAACCCTAAACCCTAGTCTAGGGTTTAGGGTTTTTTTTGTAAGGGTTTTCCTCTTTTTAAGTACTTAGTAAATATTGTTGCCTATCAATATTTGTTAAACATTAAACCCTAAACCCTAGTCTAGGGTTTAGGGTTTTTTTTAAGGTTTAGGATTTTTTTTTCTTCTCTTTTTAAGTAAATATTGCTACCTATCAATATTTGTAATTTTGTTTATGTTAAACTTAAACATTAACATTTAACCCTAAACCCTAGTCTAGGGTTTAGGATTTTTTTCCTTCTCTTTTTAAGTAAATATTGCTGCCTAATAACTATGTATGCAAGCCTATTTTTCAGCTGTCAATGATTCAATCTTTTACTTTCAATTTTAACCCCTAAAGGGCCTAAACTCTAGCCTTTTGGTTTAGGGTTTAGGTTTTTTTTTCCCTTTTTTCAAGTGATTGTAACTTTGTTGTTACTAACTTGTTTCCATGTGCAAGCATATAAAAAATGAAACCATTGGATCCAGCATGGGCGTATGCAATGCCAAGGCCAAGAAAAGGGGATTTTAAATGCAATTTTTGTTGCGAGACTTATACTGGAGGTGTTTATTGCCTCAAATTCCATTTGGCATAGATATCTAAAAATAATGTCAAGATATGTGATAAGGTGCCAGAAGAAATTAAAAACAAAGTAAACACCATGATCATTGCGGTAGATGAAAACGCTAGTCACAAAAGAAGTCATAGCGATGCCATTTCATCCCCCCTCCCGAGTTGCTCGTACTAGTGGCAACCTTAACCGGTACTTTCAACAGAGTAGTTCGAGTCCTTCAAGTGCACAAGCAGCTAGTGGGACAGGAGAGTCCCATTTTGTAAACCGTTCTATGCTAGGGGCACAATCCACGCTTGAGGGTATGGCCGCATGGAACCAAGAGAAGCACAGTGCAACGAGCACAGCCATTGCCACTTTTTGGTACTATTATGACATTCACTTCAACGTGGCAAGGTCTCCATACTGGTGGCACATGAAAGATGTCATCGCAAGTTGCGGCGCAGGCTTTAAAGCGCCAACTTATGATGACCTTAGGGGCCCTCTCCTTCGACAATCTGTGGACAACATTCAGGTTGTGTCATTGTGCTTGATTAAATTTATATAAATATATGGCATGACTAAATTTTTTTTATATATATTAATATGATAAAATCCATATGCAGTGTGCATGACTTAATTTTTTTTTATACTTCAGGTTGTGCTTGACAACTAGTGTATGGTGTGGAGGACCAAGGGTTGCACTATAATGTCTGATGGTTGGACAAATGGGAATGGAAGAACCCTGCTTAATTTTTTGGTTGCATATGCAGAAGGAACTGCATTCCTTAGGTCAGTAGATGCATTGGCACATGTTAAGAGTGTCGAAATGCTTGCAAGGTTGTTGGAGGAGGTTGTCTTGGAGGTTGAGGAGAATGTTGTCTAAATCATCACGAACAACGCAATAACATATAAGGCAGCCGGGAGGATTTTGGAGGAGAGATTCCCCACCATTTTTTGGATCCCATGTGCAGCCCATTGTCTCGATTTGCTCCCGAGGACAATGGGAAATTACCTTGGGTGGCAGAGGTTGTAAGGAAGGCTAAGGCCATCACAAAATTCATTTACAACCATTCACGGGTCCTTAGCCTCATGAGGCGATTTACCAATGACAGGGAGCTAGTGCAAACTGGCATTACACGCTTTGCCACAAACTTTGTGACATTGCAGAGCATTTATGATGCAAGAGGGCCACTAAAGCAAATGTTTGTGAGTGATGAGTGGAATTATGAACTAGCTGCAAGATACCGAACATCACCTAAGGGGC
The DNA here is from genome assembly GCA_028583015.1 of Wollemia nobilis. Taxonomy (NCBI): domain Eukaryota; kingdom Viridiplantae; phylum Streptophyta; class Pinopsida; order Araucariales; family Araucariaceae; genus Wollemia; species Wollemia nobilis. The sequence goes on along the minus strand of JAQPPZ010001417.1, from coordinate 5,868,192 downwards.
ATAATGTTTATACTTATTTGTTTGAGGAGGACTTCTGGATGGCCATGGATGAGGCCATCAAGGTACAAGACTGCTTATTAATTTGTTTTATTTTATTTATGTTGTAAAATATTTTTCTTTAATTTTTTTTTTTTCAGGTCTCAAAGCCATTGGTGAAGATTCTTCGTCTTGTTGATAGAGAAGAATTTCCAATGGGATTTGTATATGGGGATATGGATAGGGCAAAAGAATAAATGATGCATTTTATGAACATGCCCGCGCCAAATATGATGCCATTTGGACTATCATTGATAACAGATGGACATTACAACTCCATAGCCCTCTTCATGCAGCGGGTTATTATTTGAACCCCAAATTCTTTTATACCCCTACATTCCGTGTTGATTATGAGGTCAAAATTGGCCTTCAAGATTGCATTGACCGCGTGTTCTCCGTGAGTAAACAATTGCACGTAAAACGCGTGCAGAGATACAAGATTATAAGGCATGTCGTGGTCGCCAATTCCCATTTGAGCAACGCAAAAATGCTATTGAGATATTGAGGCCAGGTAAACCTCATCGAATTATTATTTATTGTCTTCTAATTTTGTTTTAGAATTTAAACTAAGTTGTTACATGTGAAGTTTTAATTTTTTTTTTGTTGTTGTTTCTAGATTTTACACCCAATTTGCAGCACATGGCGGTTAGAATATTATCTCAACCATGTAGCTCTTCAGGTTGTGAGCGCAATTGGACCATGCTTGAGCACATACACTCCAAGAAGCGCAACATACTTACACAAGAAAAGTTAAATGATCTTGTGTTTGTGCATTACAACCTTCGTCTCCACCAAAAAGTTTTGAAAAAACAAATATTGAGCCCATTGACCTAAGTGACATTGATCCATCATCTGAATGGATCACAGAAGCAGCACAGGGGTAGCTGGAACATGTTGGTCACGAATCTGCCTAAGTACAAAATGCTTGTGCGCCCTAGACCCGGCCATTAATGAAAGGCCGAAGGAGAGAGATGTCCTTCGGGCCAATCTCTAGAGAGGGCAGGTTCCCTTACTATTCTAACTCGGTTTAAAGCTTAGGGTACCAGGAAAGAGATGGGAAATGACAGAAAGAAACGGGAAATATGGCTATGAGCCAGAAACGTTAAGCGGGGATAAACTAACAGCCAAAATCCAAATCAAGTGTTAATTAGCATACAACAGAAAGAAAGGCATAGGAACCACTCACAGTTTGTAGAGATAACCTCCAAGAAGCATTTCAGTATTCATTCCCTTATCAAAAATTAAATTCAAATGCAGAATTTAAACTTAGCTAATAATGGACATGAACGTAATCAGAAATGATAAGCAGAAAGTGATCAAACACAACACTACTCAAGGAACCAGAAGCCGAATGTCTTTCTATTAATGTAGAAAACTCAAAAGTGTTTTTCTACAGAGTTTCTATCCTCCTCATTACATCAAAATGCTTAGTATTTATAGAGGATTGCGCCTCTATATTTAAATGCACATTAAAACAAAATGTTGGCTAGTCAAAGAGCAGCAAGAGTAATTCTCTCCTCAGCAACAGCAACGCTCAAATTAGAACATTTTTTAGGAAGCAACAATCCCTCTTTCATGGAGAGCGCCTGGTAAATCAACAGAAATGGACGATGGAAATAGTTCCAGACGTCAGTGCATCGAAACTCAACAATATCGCGCGACAATCAGGAGCTTCGATATTAAATTTTGGACACCATTTCATCACTTTACACCTCGGAATCTTATCTTCGCCAGGAGAGACCCAACGCATATTAACTTTGTTTCAAAAAGGAGCGAAATCAGTGGAGGGCGCCTCGGAAATGAACGAGATCGCACCAGAATCCGAGACGTAGCATTTAATCTTGGCATCTCTTCAGCAAAAATTCTGGAAATATCAATTTCATTGCTCCAAGAATTAAATTCCATCAGTCTTCGATTTTTCCCATAAAATATCAGCAACAGTGGCGCCTTCGAAAGAAAATTTGGCTGAAAGGGGCAAGAATTGATTTTGCCCAGGCAATTTGGTGTTTTCACACATCAATATGCTTTCGCTCTTCGCCTGATTAATTTCGCCCCAAAAATAAAGAATTTTGCCAGAAAATGGAATGGAAATGACTTCTACAAGAAATTGGGTGAAAATGATTGATTTCGCCCTCAAGAAGGGCGAAAATGATTTTCGCCCCCTACCTGGGGTGACTGTGACTTTGACCAGTGTATAAAGATGCTTTTTTGGGACTTTCGCTCCAAACTGGGTGAAATCAATGTTTCTTCTCAAAATGGGGCGAAATTACATTGGCAAGCGCCTTCTTTAAATTTGCTTTGACTTTGACTGCGCAACCTTCACCCGAAGACGTCACTTCATCATTTGCGCTCTGAAAAACGTCCTCAACTTGGAAATTCGCCTTGAAAAAGGGCAAAAATGATTTTCACCTCTTACTTGAGGCGAATTTGACTTTGACTTCATGAGGCACATGTTTTGCTTTATTTTCGCTTTGAAATGTCTTTATTTAGAATTTCGCCCCGAAGGGCAAAAATGAATTTCGCCCCCTATCTAGAGCGAAATTGACTTTGACTGATGCCCACTTATTATTTTCGCCCAAAAAGTGCCTGAAAATGGATTTTTAGTGGTACAGTAACCCGGAGCCATAACTTTTGATCCGTTGACCAGATTGTCTATTGTAGTATATCGTTGGAAAGCTTGGGAAGAGATCTAAAGGTCATTGAGGTAAATTTTCATCCCTCTTCGGGGCCTCTAAGGTCTTCATATTGTATTTTTAAGCTGTGCTAGAGAAATTTCTCAAGACGAAAACTTTAAAATCCCTCAATCTGTGATATTGGGATAATTCTTTCACCATAAGTCTAATTTTTCAATTCCCCTCCTTTGGGTAAATTTTCAAGTCCATAGGTGTCCGTTTAGGCCGATTTCCCAAAAATGGCCGCTTCCCGGTTTTCGCCTTTTTTGACTTCTGACTATAGTGTGGCAAAAATGCCAACAAAACAACAAGATCCTCTATTCACAATGGAAGATTTAGAAAACAATGAGAACCTAGCGGAGGAGATGGCAGCAAGGGACCAACAAGAGGCCTTAGCATAAGAAGCAACACAGGCAACTACAAGCACACGTCAACCAAGAGAGACTAGGGCTTATGCTAGGACAAGGGGTGAAGGAAGACAATAGATAGTGGGCCTGTTGAGGCATTTTGACACATTTTTTTAATTGTATTTTGTACCTTTTCATATTATAAGCAATACAGGATGTGTTTTGTCACTTTCATGTGTACTTACAGCTTGAGCCTTGTATGATGTCTTGACTTGAATTGTTGTTTTTATTGCAATATTTGATTTGCATAATGTTAATTCATTGTAATATGCATGAAAAAAAAAAATTTAAAAATCGTTTTCTTCTGTTTTTTTTTGCCCATTTTTTCCTCAATTTTTTTGCCGATTCCGATTTTTAAAACTATCGATTCACTCCCAATTCTGTTTTTCTCAACTATGGTCTGAAATTTTGTACGGCATAAACCATCCCTAAGACTTCCCACTTTGTAGTGTTGTAGTTCTCTGCTTGTGACAACAACCGACTTGAAAAATATGTGAGCTGATCCAACCCATATTGCCCCTCCTACACAAGCTTGTATGCATCTACGTGGACATGGAACTCTTTCTCCCAATTTGGAAACACTAGAATGGGTGCGCAAACCAACTTCGCCTTTAACTCCTTGAAGGCCTTCTGGTGCTTCTCTATCCATTTGAAAGGAACATCCTTGCACGTAAACATGTCTAGAGGGTGTGAAACTTGTGCAAAGTTTTTAATGAAGTGTCGATAATACTCGACATGCCCCAAGAATGACTTCAATAAACTTACGTCGTATGGCTCTTCCATGCTCATCACAACTCGAATTTTGTCAAGATCAGTCTTCAACCCCTCTTTACATACCACGTGCCCTAGCAACTTCCCATATGACACCAACAACTTGCACTTCTTTGGGTTTAAGGACAATCGAGCATTCATGCACAACCACATGCATTCTTCCAATGCCTTCAAATGCTCATCCTTTCTCCTATACAACGACCAATCATCCAAGAACACTTTGAATTTGCCTATTGACATTTGTTCAAAAATATACAAGATAATCCTTTGAAATGTGGTAGGGGCATTGCACAAACCAAAAGGCATTCGGTTATATGCATAAATCCCATTTTCTACTACAAAAGTGGTCTTCAATCTATCTTCTTCGGCGATATTGATTTGGTTATACCTCGAGAATCCATCCAAAAATGAATAGATCTCGTGACCTACTACTTCCTCTAGGATTGAATCAGTAAAGGGTATTGGAAAGGGATCCTTGATGGTCACAACATTCAAACTCCGAAAATCCACACAGATGTGGATTTGGTTACTCTCCTTCAAACTGATGATGATAGGTGACACCCATTCGCTCACCGTCACCTTGAAGATTATTCCCACATCCAACATCTTTTCTATCTCTGCATTGACCAAGGCCGCGTACTTTGGATTCATTCAATACGACCTTCTCCTTACAGGTTGTGCACCAGGAACCAACAAAATCTTATGCATGCACAACTCAGGTGGAATCCCTTGTAAATCCTTGTATGTCCATGCGAAGACCTCTTGCTGCATAAAATTTTAAAAGTTGTTGCTTTTAAAACAGGGTCCCACTCATTCCCGCAATGGATTATCTTCTCCTCCCCATCGAGATTCACCTGCACCGTCTTCGGTCCTTCATACTTTATGGTGTTAGATTCCTATGCCACTTTTGCCACGTCGAAAGGATGTGTTGGTTTTTCATCAATTTGTGCATTGCCAACACTATACTCCGAAAAGTTCTCTGGAAAGGTCATTTTCTCTTCTGCTTTCATTATTGGCTTGGCATTTTGACTGCATTCATCGACCTCATATACGCTTTGAGGTCCATCTTGAACATCTTCCTCTATATTGATACACATGCAAGTAGGGTGGAAAACTTCATAGTCTTCCATCTACCAATGTAGAAGTCCGCTGTCTGAGTGCCCTTCATCTTCTATGAACTCTAGCTCCAACACTCCTTCATTGGGTTCTCATTCATTCACCTGATCTTTTTTTGATAATGTACTTCCCAATTCATCGGATGTCACCAATTCTTCACTAACGAATTTCTTCAAATTAATTACATACTTGTGTTGGCCTTTCTTGAAAGTCAAGCGGTCCTCCCAATTGTGGTTCACTTTTGTCGTGCGTAACCACCCACGTCCCAACAATGCATCATAGGCTGGTTTTTGCATAGCAATAACCACAAAATCCAAGATGAACATTTGGTCAACAATCTTCACTCTTTGTGCAATCAAGACTCCTCTCATTTCTATGCCATACTAATTTGCACCATACAGTCAAAAGTTGGGAGACCACAAAAATGGTGCCCCCAAGTCCTTCCACGTCTTCTTAGGCAATACATTCACACTTGAACCTCCATCAACGATCACTTGTATCAACTTGTGATTCAGCAACTCAATATGGATCAATGTTGGCTTCTTCCCGGCATCGATCATCAAGATTGTTGGGTCAATGTACTGAACCCTTGTTACTTTTCTTGTCTCCATTTGGCATCGTGACTCTTCTAATCTCCTCATCCACCCATTTCTCAAACCGATGTGTATAGCTTGACCTAGATGAAATCTGGACACCTTCACTTCAACATTTGTATCCAATACTTGCGTTGCCAATTGTTGTGTTGATGTTTCTTCATCTTCAATGGTGATGGGTTCTTTCAACTTCTTCTCCTGACTAATCTTCTCTTGATTGGTCTTTCATATTTCCTCTTGATTTGTACACATGCTTCCTGCCATTTCTCCTTCTCCTTAGCAAGGTTCGAGTATTGCTCCATCCTCTACGCTTGTGCCCGAGTCACCGCTAGCACATGCTTATCCTTCTATGTTTGTTGTTGGTCTAGTTGAGGCTCTTCTATGTCAATAAAATTGACATTTTGCAAGTTGCTCGTGCTCGCCTTTTTCGGACAATTTGCCTCCTTGTGGTTGCTAGGTCCACACCATCTACACATCATTGCATTGTTGTTCCCTGTTTCTCCTCCCGTTGGAGCATTCGTACAATTGTGTGCAAAATGTCCCCACTCTTGACATCTTTTGCACTAAATGATCAGCCTCCCATCAGAAGTCATATTGCAATCGTCCCTCACCTCCTACGGTTCGATTCCCTTGTTGCGGTTGTCTTCTCCCTTGGCGGTTGATCATTATCCGCCACTCGTTGCTCCTTGTCCGCTCTTCGAAGTGTTGGGCTTTTCATCTTTCTCCTCCTACATCGTGATTCATCATTGTCTGGTGCCTTGCACTTCTCAAATTAAATGGGCAATCCGCAATAGCATGACCTACAATCTCACAAATATTGCAATATGCTTTCTTTGGACAATTGACATTGGTGTGACCTTTTGATTTACAATCAGAACACCAAATGTCCTCCTTTTCAGCCTTCATGTCATTTATCATCCGCTCTAAGTCCTTTCGCATGGCCTGGATTGTGGCACTAAGGTCATCACGATCACTACCCAAATCGTCGTCCCACTCATGACTCATACTTCCTCCATCAGTTGTCTTCATCTCACTCTCTAGGTTCAACACTCGATCAAATGCTTCTTGGTAAGTGGTTGGAGGAACCACTTTCATCTTCTTATATCTTGGCAACACTCCATCTAGGAACCATCGCTTTTGTAGCCCATCCACCAACTTGGCCTCCATCTTGTCGATGAGTTCCTTTAGACGACGATTATATGACTTGATGTTTTCATCCTTTTTGCTTTGTTGAATAGATCTCGCCAATGATCTTCGTATCATCACAAAGCAGTCTGAACTCCTTATTGAATTCATTCTTCAACTCGACCCAATCCATGAAGGGTTCATCTCTCTTCAAGTGCCAATCAATTGCTACTCCATGCAATGTCGTTGGGAACAATCTCAGCCATGTATCTTCATCAGTAACTCCATTCGCCTTCTATATTGTTTCGCATCTTACGATATGGCATTTGGGATCCTCTCTCCCATCTCGGGTGAACTTCGAGCACTTTTGCTTGCCCGTAGCTACAATATTTGCCATTGGTGGTGGTATGCTGATTTTGTCTCCACTCAACAAACCTTCCGTTGACAACTAGTCGTCTGCAAACAATCTTCGACCGCTTCCTTGTGTGTTCACACTATGCGATCTCTTTCATGAATACACGAGCGTTGGTTTTGGTCTTTCAAGCACTCTCTCCAGCATAGTTGCCCTTGTGCTTAGCTCCCATCCTCCGCACGTCTAGGCTCTCTCCCCTGCACTTGTGTTGGAGTCACCAGTTGCTCTGCCTCGTCCTGCGCACGAACCACGTTGGCGCTTCCATCACCACTTGCATGAACGTTCTCCTTAGCCCAATCTTCAATTGGGCATGTAGCGCCTCCACTTGCGTGTCATCCTTCGTCGTCAAAAACAATGTTTGCCACCTTTCACGTCCTTCGTCCAAACTTCCCTCCTCTTGAGGGTTCCACACTCGCTCCACCTCTGGCGCTCGTATCTCCTCACCAGCAAACTTTGTTAGCACTCCACCATCAACATGCATGTCTTCCTCGCCAACATGCAGCTCCTCGCCACCAACATGCAAGTCATCCACATGCTCCATACGTCCTCGCTCTCCTCGCTCTTGGTGTTGTGCGACTCCTCAAGCTTCGTCTTGTCGATTGCTCACTCGTCCTTCTACGTCCACATCTGCCACGTCCTCACGTCAGATTATCTATCATTCACCTCTCTTGTCTCCAAGATCCATGTGGTCACTGGTTTGAACTTCAAACAACAACGATGCCAAATGTAGCACGTCAATGGTATTCCGTAGTTAAAGGAACAAAGAAGAAATGACAGAGTGAATTAGCAAAACAACTCATCAGCATATAGTCTAACTGCTCAGACGTTCTTAGGTCTTACTCTAGATGGCCTACAACACAATCAGCCTTTGTCCTTGATGGCCTTGCACCCACACAAGTCAAACGACCCTGTTTACAGTTCAAACAACTTGTCTCTTGGTTAGATGGCCTTGGCTTTGCATGGGACAGCCTGATTCAATGGTCCACACAGCCCAGTCTATTCATCTACAGCAAACAGAATAAGATGGAAACAGTTCGGACAACTATCTACAACAATGATAATCGACTACAATCACATGCACAAGGATTACATAGTCTACATAACAACAGCTTAATGGCATATTATTATTAGCAAGATTACATGTTTGGTACAATGCAGTTATCTCCTTTATCCTGTGTACTGCGTATATCTATATCTTCTCTCCATAGTTATCAAACTCAAACTCAGTGAGGTCCCCTTGGGGCTCGGACTCAGGCAAAACTTGGCAAAATGAAAAAAAAATACAATTTTTTCATCTTGATAGAATTTAAATTTTGGAAAGCATTTGATATAAAAGGAGTTGATTGTGGAAACTTAGCAGTTTGAGGAATATGGAGAATATTTTTTGATAGAAAGGCAAAGTTGGATATGCTTTAATTTCTTTTCTTTTTCTTTTTTTTTTGTATAGTGTGAGAAACCACTACGACCGACGCTTAGGGCTGAGCATTCGAATATGCTTTAATTAACTTGTTAGAAATATAACGAGAGTAATGTAATGTTTTGTTTTTTTAAAGAAGTAGCCCCCAATAAAAGCTACACATAACTTATTAAAAATAACTAAAAGTAATCATTGATGTATTAAACTATAATTTTTTAAATAAGGTTGTAACGAAGAATTAAATTATCATTATTAAGATTTTATCTTTAAATTGAAGACTACTAAACAAAAGTCTAAAATCGATTAAAGAACTATGAATTATGTTTTTAGACTAAAATATACACAAAAATAAATAATAATATAATTAAAAAGTATAAATATTTAAATTATTTTTAAAATTAATTATGTAAACACATTCACACACTACTGTGGTTTAAACTAAAATATAAAAATATTTTTGTTATACAAATTATTGTATAAACCATGGAAGAGTGGTTTGGTATAAAAACTTTTGCATGGAGTTGGCGGTCCTTCTTGTAGGATGATATTTTAAGAACGAGTTTGACATATTTTTGGATATTTTAATTATTTTATATTTTTCTTTTTAAATAAATTTATGTAAAAGTTAATTATTTTTTAAGTTTTTTAAAAGAATTTTTATAAACCTTAATCCGTTGGTAAGAAGAAGATAATGGATCCCCAACGTTAAGAATCAACTTGACCAACAAATCCGTAAACATGTAGCTATTACCACCAGGCCTATCTTTTCTGGCCTATCCCTTTCGGATATATATATATAGTCCCCGAGGGCTAGGTGGATTGGTAAGATGTTGGGCACTTACCAGGAGGAGACCTAGGTTCGAACCTCGAGGTATACCCAATCTGGGCAAAGGTAGTAGTCTGACCTGAGACCACTTAGTGTGCATCAGCTTGAAGACGACGGTACCAACCCCAAGCCACTGGGGGTCTCCCTCACTCTGAGTCGAGTTGAAGACGACGGTACCAACCTCGAGCCACTGGGGATCTCCCTCACTCTAAGTCGTGTTGAAGACGAGCAGTACCAACCCCGAGCCACCGGGGGTCTCCCTCACTCCGGGTTGTGTTTACCGAGGTGAGATAGGGGTTATAGTGGTAGCACCATGATTTGACGCTACGATCAGAGGCAATGCGACTTGACCCTGTGACCAATTGTTAAAAAAAAAAGGTAGTTACCGATTCCTCTATGTATCAAAAAATATATATATATATATATATATATATTAAAGCTTTTTTATTTTTATTTTTTAGAAGGTTTTTTATGGGTTGTGATTGGTTTAACTCTACTTCACATAAGGAAGACGAACAACCGTTAAGCTTAGAAAGGGGGATTTCAAGATTTCATTGAGAGAGCTTGACACTTGGTAAATTTTATCTGTAACAAATTATTTATTCCTTTTAACCAAACCTCCCTTGATAATCAAATGGGCTATCACCATAAACAGTTTTCGGATCCTCCAATCAAAATCTAACAGCGAATGGTAGCAGGCTCACTTTCAGGCTCACTTTTCCTGGGCTGGCCAAGTCTCGACATCAGGATTCAGGAGTCCCAATCGGACTTGGACTTGGCCCCGAACTTGGCTGGACTTGCCCAAGTCCAGAAAAAAACCAATTCAAGCGGACTTGGTGCGGCTGAATCCACTTATCAGGATTCACGAGTCCCAATCGGACTTGGACTTGGCCTCGAACTTGTCCAAGTCCAAAGAAAAACCGATCCGAGCGGAATTGGTGCGGCTGAGTCCAGTCGGACTTGGCCGAGTACTCGAGACTCGGGCCAAGTCTAACACCTATGCTTCTTTCTCATATCCCGACTTGAATGAATGAGTCCTATTTATACATTTTGAGAGATAGTTACTCCCTCAACTACCTACCCTAACATCTATGCTTATTTCTCATGTCCCCGCTTGAATGAATGAGTCCTATTTATACATTTTGAGAGATAGTTACTCCCTCAACTACCTTCCCTAACATCTATGCTTATTTCTCATGTCCCCGCTTGAATGAATGAGTCCTATTTATACATTTTGGGAGGTAGTTACTCCCTCAACTACCTACCCGACACCTCATCATCTCTTACATTACATTTGTCATGCATTTTCATTTCATTTCATTACTAACTACATGACTTATTAATTATATGTATGTTATCCATCACTTTATCATATGCATAACAAAACAACAAACACAACTACTACATTCAAAATTGCATATGCGTGTATTTGACTTTTGATGCACACACTACATTAAACACAACTACTACATTCAAAATTGCATATGCGTGTTTTTGACTTTTGACGCACACACTACATTATATACGAGGTTGGCACCATGTCAAAACTAGTGCCTACATGAACCCATATGTACTTCAATTCCTCTTTGTTGCTAAAGAGTTTGTCACTTGTTCTAGATTATTTGGTTTCATTATCTCAATCTATCATTATTTTCAAGTTATCTTTATTTGGTTCCCTTTTCCCTCATCTTAGAATTTTTCTAAAGTAAACTAATTTTAAATAAAATGGATTATGTGTCCCAAAAACCCATACAACCCCTAAAAACCTCAAACATGGACTTTTCTTTTGGTTCAAAATGGCAAGAAGCATTGGAAATGTCTATTTGAAAAGCAAGGAAATGTCAAAGTCAACATGACAGGTTTCTTGGAGTTTCCGCGTTCCCAAGTTTCCGAAACGTAGAAATGAAGGCACCTTAGGAGTTTCCTGCAACATAGGTTTAGTGATATTATAGAAGATTGAAGCCGAGTTTAAGAAGGCAGAAGGCAGCCTTCCAGATGATGAGGGAGATTCCAGTGGGTCCTCAAATACTGAAAAGGGGGAACAAAAAAGGAAACACCTAATTAAAAAATAAGAAAGGGATATCTTTAAAAATGTATAGATAAAATTAAATTAAAGAGAACATAAATGAATGAAAAACACAATTATTTATTAAACCTCATATAAAGTACAATGCTTAACAGCAAAAGTCAATGTTTATAGATAATGCTATACATGTCATGTGAAACTAAACTATACACTCTAAACCTAGTTCTCAATCTTCAAAGTCATCAAAATCTGTTCCAGAACTGATAAAACAGCCAACTTTAATGGGTGGAACAGCAGGTGTGAAAGAATTTTCATCATCCTAAAGATTAGGTGCATCCATAGAAATACCTAAGGATTTTTAGAAGCCACACCCCAAATATTTTGTTTGTTGTCTTTTGTATTGTTCTTTTTTGTGAAATACAAGCCCAACTATTAAAATGCAAGAAAAAAATCATTGCTCTCTTCTTTTTTTCTGTTTTCTTTGAGCCCAACAGTAGCACAGTGAGTGTTTCCACTTTAAACGAACAGGAAAATAAATGATACCAATTGTTAGCAGCAATAATAATTCAACATACACGTGCAAAGAAAGATTAAAGACAAGATATCAAGTGAAACTGCACATTATCATTGATATATTCAGAATATGAACAACAAGATCAACATGAACACAACAATATTCAGCAATGTCTGCATACATACATCAAGTCTTTATCATGTGTATTTCCTTGAAATGTAAAGGGTCCTATAAATAAGGAATCTGGCAAGGAAGGTAGTTGCATAACTGCGCAACTTCCTTGTACCTTTCCGCCAACTGACAATGAATGAACCATAACATGACAATTGATTATTATCTAACAACTCTAAGTGCACGCATAATGAAACACATGCCATGTAAGACAACATGGCGAACTTGTACAAACACTTTGTGCGCAAACTTCAATATTCACAAAATGACAAGAAAAACTATAAAATCAAAATTAATTTTGCGTACTCATGTCCATATGCATCCTCCTGTGCATAAGGTGGCGCTTGAGATGGCGCCACATCAGAACCGGCAAATACATTTGCCCTCCCCTCTAGATTAGTTGACCTCCTCTTTGACTCCGTCTACAACTTCTGGGAAGTCTGATGTCGTGGAGGTGGTTGAATATTGACAAGTTCAGCACACATTCCTCGAACCTATGTCTTCAATGTTTCAGTCCCAATTTTCAGCCTAGTAGCATAGGCTGAATATCGCAACCACTGATATTTGTAATGTTGTGTTTTACTCTCCAATTCAACAACTTTTTCCCTCAATTTTGCATCTTCCTTATCTTTGGTTGCAAGTTGCTAATTCTTTGCTCAATTCTCTTGTTCAAGTTGCCCAATTAGAAACTAGTCCTTGTTCTTCTTTCTAAGCACCTCCACCTCCTGTCTCTTCTTAGCCAGTTCAACTTTGGCTTCCTTCACCTGCCGAAGTTTATCTTCCAACTCTTGCATATGGATTGCTTGTTGTCCCACATTCAACTGTACATTGTTCGCCATTTCATGGAAGATTTGCAATCCTATTGTCAACCACTATATTAGTCAAGCCAAGTAGTTGCACCTGGCATAAGTGGACTCCATATTACGTGCCTGCTTGAACTTTTTCACCGTTCCAAGTGTGGAATAATAATCAAAATTATCCTCTAAAATGTAAATTGGTGGCAGATGGTGGTACAAAACCCTTGTACCCTCTAGAAGCTCTATCACCCCTGCATGCTCTGAATGCCACTGCCATTATCCAGTTCACAGGGTTGAGTTTGTGCCATCTGGGCTAACTTCTACATTTTGGCTTTATCCTACGCCTAGCTTGTCAATTTGGCCACTCTAGTCTCCACCCTTGGTGTCCAAAGCCATCACTATCCAAGTGCACTGGCATCAAATTCATTCCTTCTTCTTTCCATCACCCCTATCATCTTACCAGAGAAATTAAGAATTTGCTCATCAATGATGTCACCATGTAGTAGTGGTTGTCTCGACTTAGATAACTCGATCATCATGTGCTCCCTCAAGTTGCTCTCCAATCCAAATTCATCATCATCCACCTTATCAGATCCTTCTTTAATGGCTTTCCCCTTTGACTTATCTCAAACCAGTGGTGGTTCTAATCCTAGTATGTCTTCATCCATCACTACTTGGCTTGACTACCCAACTTCCATAATCCTCAATTCTGAAACAACACCCTTACTTTTTCCTTCTCGTGCAGTGTCTGAGGTTATTTCCATTGGCATCATCCCCAAAAGGAGGGGAAGATGTGCATGTTGCTTCTTCTCCAAATTCCCTCAAAGTTGTGGCAAAACCTTGGTCATTCAATGGAGGTAGCGTGCCTTCCATATCATCTACCACCACATCTCTGTGGAATCCGGGTGTTCCCAAATTAAATCTTGGTGGCCCCATTTCCTCTACAAGTGTTGCATTTAGTGCCTCCAAAGCAACATTTGTCCCCTTTATCTCCTCTACAACCTTATCTACTACTACCACTTCCTACTACACTACCGCCCTGATCTCCTACACAATTGCTTGTGTTGGTCCATGTTCTGGCTGTTGATCTCCTTCTACAATCCTTCGTTCTTCCAACTGTTTCGTCTTCCTAGAGGTACCCACTCACACATTCCCACAGTCAATTTGGACAAGCATAACTCCCTATGACTCCCTAGTGACCTTTTGTGCCACAACCCGCATAGACACCAACATTGGTACCGCAATGAATGTTTGGCCCTTAGGTGGATTGACCGATAAGTAAATATGTTGTCTTGACACAAGTACAACTCTCATTTGGCCTCCTTGTTTTCATTGTTGTTGATGTGCACTACCTATTATGTTGGTGGGTTCACTGTCCCACCGGTCCCACAAATGACAAAAAACATAGTCTGAGTCATTGGCTCTCTAGGAGGTATGGTCCTCCACACCTGCTTTGGCGGTTGCAACTACGGCTTTGGCTGCGACCTCTACTCTTGCTTCAATTATTCCAAAACAATTACCTCCTCCTCGCTTCTCTCAATCTTCATCCCTTCTGCTAATGTGTCTATCTCATCCTCATCATCTTTCTCCTCTGATGACAACTCAACTGATATCACCATCACTGCCTTCCTTTTCCTGGTCATCTTTGCCTTCTCCAAGATACGTATCTTTACAGTGGGTGCAACTGTCAACAACATACCCTCTACAATCTGCTTAGGAGCCTCTAACCCTAATATCTGAACGTTGTCTACTGTCACTGCATTCAATAACTATGCAATGGTATGGATTGCCATTGTGAAGTTCTTTGTGATTCTAAGCATGAAATTTTGGATGCCTTCTATCAGGTGTGTTGCCCAATCAAATTTGACATCATCCATGATCCCTTGCATGTATGGCACAAGCCAAGTCGGCATATCCGAGGCTTGTTCTCCTAACAGCCTAGACATGACGATGCACATTGTGCACTTCAATTGTTTCATGCTGAGCTGATGCATGTTCAGCCCTTTTTCCATCTTTCATCAATTGTTTTGTTTCCTCTAGTGACAAGTCTGAATACCTGTTCACAAATTCCTGCAATATACCTAGCCAATTGCTAACTCATTCATGTATTTCTGCTTGTTTATTAGGTACAACAATGCTTGATGATCAACATAGAATGCAAAGGGGGTAACAAGTAGATAGTGTATGAACTTTTGCACTGCATACACCATCCCCAATGCCTCTTTTTCTATCGTATTGTAATTATTTTCTCATTTGTCCATGTCTACGTCTGCCATGTCCACACGTCAAACTATTTGTCATTCACATTCTCTCCTCTTCAAGTGTCGCCATGGTCACAGGTCCAAACTTATCATGGCAACAATGCCAAATGTAGCCCCGTGAGTGTATTCCATTTTGAAGGAACAGGAAAACAAATGATAGCAATTTTTAACAGCAATATTAATTCAACATACATGTGCAAAGAAAGATCAAAGACAAGATATCAAGTGAAACTAGACATCATCATTGATATATTCATAATATGACCAACAAGATCACCATGCCCACAACAATATTCAGTAATGTTTGCATACATAAATCAAATCTTCATCATGTGTATTTTGCTGAATTGTTATGGTCCTATAAATAAGGAATCGAGTAGGGAAGGTAGTTGTGTAATTGTATAACTTCATTGTACTTGTTTGCCAACTGACAACTAATGACCCATTACATGACAATTGATTATTATCTGACAACTATTCTTCTAATGACAAACACTTGCCATGTAAGACAACATGGCGACTTTCTACAAACACTTTGCACGCAAACTACATTATTCACAAAATGACAAGAAAAACTATACAATCAAAATTGCATTTGTGTATTCGTGTCCATAAGCATCCTCCTATGCACGAGGTGGCGCTTGAGATGGTACCTTCAGAACTGGTTACTACACCAACCTATTTCATTTCACCTAGTGAGTGAACCCATATGTGCTCCAATTCTTCTTTGTTACTAAAGAGGCTATCACCTGTTCTAGATTCTTTGTTTTCATTGATCTCAATCTATCATTATTTTCAAGTTTCTTTATTTTGTTCCCTTGTGCCTCATTTCAGAGTTTTTCTATAATAAACTGAATTTTAATTAAAGTGAATTATGTGTCCCATTTGGGCCTCATGCAAACCCCTACAACCCCCTACAAACCTCAAAACTGGAATTTGCTTTTGGTTTGAAATGCCAAGAAACATTGGAAATGTCTCATAGAAAAGCCTGGAAAAGTGGGAAGTCAAGATGACAAGTTTCCAAGAGTTTCCAAGTTTCCTAAATGGGGAAAATAATGCACCTTAGATGTTTCCTACAACATAAGTTTAGTGATATTACAGAAGATTGAAGCCAAGTTTAAAAAGGCAAGAAGCAGCCTTCCAAATGATGAGGGATTCCGATGGGTCATCCTCATGTCGCAGTGAACCGGCCCACTAGGGCTTCCATTAAAGGGAAGGAAGATGTTATTCTCATTAACGTTTTCTCTCCTTTGTTAGGAGGTGAAGTCAATATCCAGATCTCCGATGTTCTTCAGCAGAGTGGAGCATGGTGGTGCAGCATATAGTAACCCAACCCCATGTGCTGCTCGTATGCGCCAAGCGCCCAAGCGCGGTTGCAGGAGGGAACCGGCCAAGTTCCCCTTTGCTCGAGGGTTCAGGGGCTCTGTCCCCGGCCAAAAAAATTTCGTTCGTACAACCGTACGATGAAAGTTACTAAAACACAATAAAAGCGCGTTTGTTATAAAACGCAGTAAAGCGCTTTTGTCATAAAAGCAGTAAAGCGCGTTTTTTTTTAAACGCAGTTAATAAAGCAGTTTTTTTAATAAAGCGCTTTTATCTGGAATGTGCCATGGCTTTTTTGGAATCTTGCTTTGTATTTCTATAAAAAGGGGAATGCCCCTTGCATTTGAACAATGCGAATGTATGAAAGCTAGCTGAGAATAATAAAAGAGAAAAGTTGCCTTTTGCCCCATGGTTTTTCCCTGCAAACTGTAAGGTTTTCCATGTAAAATCTCGTGTATTGTTTATTGTTGTTTAGCTTGCTTGCTTTTAATTTCCTAACATCCTTGGCCCCTCAGTTCAGATTATGTGTGTGTTGAAAATGTGTAATCTGGACCTTATTGACCAAGGCTAGTGTTGGTTACGAATCTGCCACTTAGGAAAGGATTTTAATCTATTGCGCCCTAGATTCGCCTAGCAGATTGAAAGGCCGGAAGGAAGGGATGCCTTCCGTGCCAATCTCCGGAGAAGGCCGGCTCCTATACTAATCTAGTTTTTGGGGGTTTAGATAAGAGTGCTGGAAAGGGATAAATGTGCAGAAAGAAATGGAAATATCATTTGTTTCAGGTGGGGAAGAACAAGCAGCACGATTACAAATTTGCATCCAAACCAACAACAATCAAAACAAAGCATGTAACAGAAATTGCAGCTGTTATTCTACCCTATGTATCCTTCTGTTTAGTATTCCAGATCCAAATAATCACCAATGCTCAAATCCAGAATTCAGAATTCAAACAGACAGAAATATAAATGGACATGAAGCAGAAATACTAGCAGAAGGCAGCATAAAAGACAGAGACAAGAAGCAGAGCCAAGGATGCTTTGAATTAAGTAGAAGGTGATCCGTCACAGCAGAGTTCTCTAGCAATATGTTCCCCCCCTTTTACAATCAAATGAACTGCCTTTTATAGCAGGAATTTCCCCCCAAAATACAATCATGCACGGATCCCAAGGACCGGCAAAAGCTGTAAAAGCTGTAAAAAGTTGCTTGGATGAGACCCCTGTCGGCTGTACTTGTACTTGAGATATGGCCGTTCTGAAAACTGTACATCCCCGGACAGGTCTGGTGGGCGGGAAAGCCAGGTCCGGTTGAATGCGGTAGATGAGGTACAGTTTGTTCTTCAATGTTCATCTACCCTGTACCTTGGCAGCACACAATCTGTCACTTCTTGACAGGCATAAATCTCGAAACTTGTGCGGTTTGCAAATGTATGGGGGCTGACCAAAGTCGCCTGCTGAAGAGAGCGCCTCCGGGAGTCGCTCCCAGATGGAGCGAACTTGGGAGGCACCCTGAGTTAGAAACGTTGGCAACTTGGTTCACTTTTCTTGTGCTTGCTGACTGGATGGGGGGCGGCAGCGGTCGCTAGGAAAAAGCAGCGACGATGGGCGGCGCTCAAGAATTGAGCGACGACGGGCGGCGCTCCCTTTCATGCCTTAGTCAAATTTTAGTCTCTCTGCTCGCTGTCGCTGAAAAATGATAGCGACGCCCGGCGTCGCCCGAAATCGGAGCGACAACGGGAGGCGCGGGCAATCCGGAGCGACGGCGGGAGGCTCCACACTTAGAACATTTTCCATCTCTTTTCTCTTCCGCCGATGGTCGCTCAAAAAGGGGAGCGACGACGGGCGGCGCTCCAAAATGGAGCGACGCCGGGAGTCGCTCCCAAACCAACACTTAGCCAAATTTTCATCTTTCTTCTCCCTTGCCGGGTTTCGCTTGACAAGGGGGTGCGACGACGGGCGGCGCTCCAAAATGGAGCGACGCCGGGAGTCGCTCCCTTTTTGACACTTAGTCAAATTTTGCATTTTAAACTTTCAGCTGACTTTCGCTCCAAAAACGAGCGCCGGCGGGCGTCGCCCCAAAAAGGGAGCGACAGTGGGAGGGCCCAGACTTAGCCATTTTTTGGCACTTTTTCAAAATGATGGAACACTTGAAAGCAAAGCATGAAAACAGAAAATGAAAGATACGAAACATGAAACTGCATGAGGAAAACTGAAAGAGAGAAAGGAGGGAGGCAACAGCAATTTCTTTAGATTTTCAGAAATTTTACCCCTTTACAAAATGTGACAACATTCCTGGCGGCTCGCGGGGTATCGAGCTCGCCTCGATGCAAGGACCCATGCCTTCATCCTTTGGGCGCAGAGTCATCTCCGGTCCCTGCTTCATTCTACTGCTGCTGCTGGACTTCTTGTTGTTGCTCCTTTTCTGCATCGTCCTCAACGAACTCCTCTTCAGTGGCTTCCCCCTCTGACTCTTCCTCGGACGACTCTTCTTCTTCTTCTGGGTCGTGCTCCGGGTTAATGCCTGTAGAATCGAGGCGGCCTTGGATTTGATCGAATGAGACCTGAACCTGATCCCAGGCCTTCTCGGAGAAGAGCTCCATACTGCGAATGTCGCTCACCAAATACTCGAAGGTCTCGATCTTGAGCATATCAATCTGTTCTGCCTTCTGGCTCAAGTCTAACAGGCAGGAGCGAATCATGCAAAACCTGGAGGTGAGCTGCGTTACCTGCGTTTCTTGAATTGGGTCCTCCCACCCATCGATGTCCGAAGTGTCTTCGCCAAAGGTGTCCCATGCCGGCCTCAATTCTTCCTTTGTGAGGAGGTTGCCATTGCTATCTGTAAAGCTCGGGAATCCGAGCGAGGTAAGAGTTAGGAAGATGTCCAGGCAAATATCTTTCTCCTTATCCAACATATCTAGCAATGCTCGGGCCCTCTGAATCTTCTTGAATCTTTCAAAGAATGTATGCAAGGTCGCCCTTGCAGCTGCCCAATCACAGGCAACGGAATCTGTAGGGGAAATTTGGAGGTTCCGGCGCTCAAGGGCCCCAGCCTTGACAGCCAGATCGAGCCAGCGGTTTGCTTCTCGCTCTGCCTCCTCCACCACGGGCTTACCCCGGGCGGATGCTTCTTTACTCCGGGTGGCGAACGCGAGGACCGAAAGGGACTTAATGGCCCGGGGTCTGAAGTTTTTCAACAGCCGAGAGCGGATTTCCTTGATGCGGTCTTTGGAGAATGTCTCCACCTGTACAACCCTTTCCTCCAGCTGTTGCTGAACTTGTTGAAGCTGGCCCTGGAGTGCAACTATCTGAGCCTGTGCTTCCTCTTTCTCCTTGGCCAGCTGGTCTGCGGCCGCCTTCTGATCTGCTGCTTCTTTCTGTGAGGCCGCGAGTTGCTCTTTTAATTTTTGGGCCTCGTCTTGGGCAACCTCCAACTGCGCACGCAGCTTTGCCAAATCTTCCTCTAGATTTCTCTTTGCGTCCTCGATCTCGTAGAGGCGCTGCTTCGTCTCTTGCTGCTTGATCAACAACGTGTCAGCCCTCCGACGGATCCCGCCTATCTCATATTCCTCGACGATATCATCAAAGCTCTTGTCCTTGCATTGATAGTCATAGTCATCGTCGGTCATGTCCTTGATAGGCTTCTTCACTTTGGGGACCCTTTTCTCTATATGGATCACCCTCTTATCCAGGTCGAACTTGGCTCGCTTTTCTACCACAGACGATCTCTTCTCCCCTACTCTTCTTGACTCCCTGAAGGAAAGTGAGAGAGCCTTGGGATGCCTTGGCTGCCATGGGCTGGTCGTCCGCGGTCTGCAGTTGTCTTTCTGCCAGCTCCAGTTCTTCGTACAAGGGGTACGCCAAAGATAGGTCTTGTTGCGGCATTTTTTTGGCGAACAGGGAAGTGGGGGCCGCGCTAGAAAATTCAGCCGCTTTCAAAGGCGACTGGGCTTGGGAAACGGTGGGCGCTTCTTGAGGAGGGGGAGATGGGTTTTCAGGGGCTGCAGCTGAGGGGGAAGAGTGGTGAGGAGATGAAGGGGTTTCTTCAGCGATGCTGGCCAAATGCGAATGACCTAGGGTTTGACCTAGGGTTTGAATGGCGTTAGGGTCTAGGGTAAAATGGCCAAACGTTTGCGGGCCGGGCTGCGCGGAAGCAGGGGGTTGTGTGATAGGGGATTGAGAGGAAGCGACGGCAACGGGTTCGGCGGATGGAGAGGAAGGTGCGGCGGGTAAAACCTCAGAAGACTTTTGCGAGAGGGGAGGAGACGTACCTGCGTGCTCAGAATGAGCTGGCGTCTTGATAACTTGTGTCGCCCAAGTTTCTGCCTCCTTCTCTGGGTTGTCCTCGGTAATAGTTACGACCTCCTGGGCAGCCACCCTTTTCTGCGGAGTCGGCCCGGTCTTCTGCACAGTCTCTTTTGCAGGCGTCGACCGCTTCTCCTTAGTCTTTTCAGACCTCTTCCTCTTCTTTCCTTTCGGTGCAGCCGCCTCCTGATCTGCAGTGGCAGCGGCTGAGGCTGGGGCGTCGGATGCCGCACTGGAAACCGTAAATCTGAACTTAGGATTTGTCTTTGATGGTTTCGAGCTCTCCTTTGCCCCTTGAGTGGACTTTTCAGGTTCCCGTTCGGACTGCTGCGACTTCTCAGGGGTTGAGTGCAACATGGGGCCTACTCCTTGGCTGCTTTGTACTCCAATGCTTGAAGTCTCTTGCACTTTTAATTTTTGTTGAGGTGGGGTCCCCTTTTTATGCTTGTGATGGACGCCTTGGGGCACGATGTCATGGAAGACAAGTGGCTGCCACGTGTCAACGTATTTATCATACAGGTCAGAAAACTCATGGTCACTGGCCAGCAACTTTTCTGACTTGTCTTTTCCTGTATGGCACCTCATTATCCAGCATTGCGCTATTTTGTCATCCTTCCAGCCCAGCGGTTTTACTTTTGACAGCATTTTTTTGTAGCCCGCGGAGCCTATCCTGTGGTCATTATTATGCTCGGGATCATACTCCACCTCTATGCAATAGAACTCGTGCCACGGCGGGAGCGATTGCATTCTTTCAATATGCCACTCCAGTGCTCTCCCGGTCGGGTTATCCCTTTCTTTCATTATCTCTGGTCGCGGGCAGGAGTGCGCAAATTTTTGTATCGCCTCGATCGGATCATACTTCCAGCGCTGAGGAAGCTCCACCAAGCCAAAACTCAGGAGAGTGGCTGCCAAATATTGGTGTTGCCCGCACACATGGACCTTGACGTCGCCCCAGACGAGCGGATACTTGAAAATGCGGCCTTTTCTTCGCCCCTGACCATATTCTTTTTCGACGTAGTCCATCTGCCGCGCCGCCTCCAGGGCGAACTGATATTCGGTGCAAAAGTACGGCAGGAGGAAGGGCTTGCCTGTGAATCCGAACACCCTGATGACAATGCCCTGCGTCAGCTTAAAGACGTCGCCAATTTCTCCTTCGACCAAATAATTCCTCATGTCCAGCGGAGGGCGCGTGCATACGCCATTAAGGAGAGCTAGGGCACCACCCAAGAATTTAAAATTAAATTCATAATGTGACTCCCTCCGGTACAAGATAGTTGTCCACTCGTACACCGGCAACTGGATGCCATTTTCGTCCCGTCTCTGGACTGGGACAGTGTTCATTTGGTGGTACATATGGAACAGGAACAACCATGCCAAGAATGAACAGTATCTAAATTCTGCACTTCTTCCCTCCTTCAGGTCCGCGAGGTTTGAATGAATCGCATAGGCGACCCAATCTGCCCAGTCGAAGAAGACTGGCTTCGTTCCTGATTTCGGGGCGTTGGGGTCGTAAAATTCCCCATGTAGGATGCACTCCGCGAGAGAAATTTGATACGGGTGCACCACTGCGTCAGTGCCGCAGCCCAACACCCAAGCGAGCATGGCGTAGATGTACTGGCTTTTGAAGCGCTCCTGAGGTATCGGCTGTGACGGCCACTCTCTGGGCGACAGTGGGGGGTTCAGCTGGGAGTTGAGGAATTTCCTCATTTTCTGGTTATCAATGCACCGGTTTGTCTGTTCGCCTAAGCTGATTCTTCTGACAATGCATTCTCGGTTTGGCGGGTGCCCTGGCGCGAAGGCCATCTGCACGCCCTCCTTGTAGAGGGAAAACAACACCTTTCCCTCGCAGTCGCAAACCTGTCGGGTGCTGGGTTTGTAGTGTCTAGCAATGGCTTCGACCAGCTCCGAGCAGTGGTGAACTGGCGGGCATAGGAACCAGCACAAGTTTGAGTGATATGATGCACCCAAAGGATGCCAAGCTGGGACCTTATGCCACCATTCTTTCACGGTGAGGCGCAGCTGCGTGATGCTATGTGAGTAATCGCCGTCCCGGTATGCCCCTAGGCGGTCCTCAGGCGGCGGAGGAGGACCCTTGCTCTTTTTCTTTCCTTTGCCTTTCTTCTCTTGTCGCGTTTCAATTTCAGGCGAGCCTGAAGCTGCCTGCTCCTGCGAATCATTCTGAGATGCGCTAGAGGCTGCTTGCATGAGGGCTTTACCCTTTTTTGCACCTGTCCCTTTTTCCATGGCGATGAAAAAATTCGAAATTCAATTGGCGCTGGAGTAATTCTGAAATTTTTTATCCTTGGCGCAGCTCGGAACTTGACTGGATTTTACTGAGAGTGAAATGAGCGACTGAGCTCCTTTTTATGAATACAAGTGAAAAGTTGGCATTAATGGTGAGTGGAGGAATTAAAGCCCGGGTGCGCGAAGTGGGTGGAGAGCGCCGTTATTTTTTGTGGGCCGTGCATAACTCATCTTTGATTGGCCCGACATTCGTCCTTTTTCTTTAATGAAATCTGCGTTGGAGAACGCGCAGTCACTTTTTTTCCTTTTAAAACGTGCCCCTTTTGCTGACGTCATCCGCCGCTGCTTTGGCACGCGCCCCTAGGTCTGTTATACTTGTAAATTGTGTCGAGGCCCGCTGTCGCTCAAAACTGGGGGCGCCTTCCGGCGTCGCTCAAAAAATGAGCGAAATCGAGCTTTTTGGCATCTTGGAGGGCGACCGGCGTCACCTGGGAGTTAGAAAAATTTTCAAACTTTATTTTCTCCCTTGTCTTTATCTCGCCGAGGGTCGCTCCAAAAGAGGGCGACGACGGGCGTCGCCCAAAAAAATGGGCGATGGCGGGCGGCGCTAGAGGAATGAGCGACGGTGGGCGCTTTGACACTTAGAAATTTTCCAACATTTTTCCGTCACTTTTGAAACTGTCCCGCCGAAGTTCGCTCAAGAATAAGAGCGATTCTCGGCGTCGCTCAAAAAATGAGCGACGACGGGCAGCTCCTCCATACTTAGAATTTTTTTGGGCCTTTTTCTCCCTCACTTCGCCGAAGTTCGCGTTACAAACTGAGCGATGACGGGCGTCGCCCCAAAACGGAGCGACGACGGGCGCCAACACTTAAACATTTTTCAAATCTTCTCGCCCCAGGTCCTGACGGTTGTCGCGCGGGAATGTGAGCGACTCCCGACGTCGCTCAAGAAAATGAGCGACCGTGGGCAGCGCTGCCTTTACACTTAGAAAAATTTCTCTTTTTCAAACCTCCCAAGGTCGCTGAATTTGGTGCGCGACTCCCGGCGTCGCTTGAAAAAATGAGCGACGACAGTCGCCGTCGGCTAAACTGGGCGAACTTGGGCATCTCTAGTTAGTGCAATCTTTTAGCTTCTTCTGCTTTCCTTCAGCTTCTTCTGAAAAAACTCAGCAAACCTAGCCCTTTTCTTCTGCTGCCAGGCACTATCTACGCAAAACACTTGGCTCCTTTTTTCTTGAATTAAAGCAGGAAATTAACTCTACGAAAGCAATATTTACATTCAGAACAGAATTTAAACTGCAGAAAGGGAAATATGTACAAGGGAAACCTTTGGAACTTCAATGGTGGTAGGCTTTCAAATGAAAGCCATTAACTGGAATCGGGAGAATGTGGCCCTCCATGTCTCTCAGCACGAAGGAGTTGAACTGGTTCACCCGGGCAACCTGAAAGGGGCCTTCCCAGAAGGCGTCAAATTTATCATGGTTCCCTGGTTTTGCCTTCAAGGCATCCCATTTTAACACTAGGTCGCCAATCTTGAAGACTCGGGCCGTAGTGCCTTTTGAAAACCAGTTCCGTGTGGATTCCGTGTGCTTTAGAAAAGCTTCATAAGCCTTTTCTCTTTCCTCTTCAAGCTGCAACAGCTGTGCAAATCTGGCGTCAAGAGGGTCCATGTCTCCTTTTTCGCTGTCCAGCAGCCAGAGTGCAGGCATTTCAAGATGTGTTGGCAGAACAACCTCCTTCCCATAGACCAGCGCGTAGGGTGACGTTTTGATTGACTTCTTGAAAGATATTCGGTCTGCCCATAGCGCTAGGTTTAGGTGCAGGTGCCAGGACCTCTTGTTCCTCTCCACAGTCTTTTTGATGATCTTCATGAGATTCTTATTTGTGGACTCCGCCAGGCCATTTCCTTGCGGGTAGTAGTTGGAGGACATTTTATGATAAATGCCATACTTGTTGGTGAACTCCGTGAGTATAGCTCCGGCGAAACCTGGTCCATTGTCTGTCACTATAGCCTCTGGGATCCCAAAACGGGTGATCAAGCTTTCAAGGAAGGCGATGACCGTCTCTTGGTCGGCATGCTTGGTAGGTATCGCCTCAGCCCATCGGGTGAAGTAATCGGTGGCAGTCAAGATGAACTTATGCCCTGCCGAGGAATTGGGCGATATGGTCCCGATGAAATCAAGACCCCATTGTTGGAATGGAGATTCAGCTTGGATCGGCTGGAGTGGCATTGGTGCGTTCCTATTTTTGCCGGCGAACCTCTGACATTTTTCGCACTTCTGGCAGACTGCATATGCATCTGCGAAGAGGGTGGGCCAGTAATAACCTGCCCTGATTATTTTTAAGGCCGTAGGCCTTCCTGAGAAATGTCCTCCCGACATTCCAGAGTGGAACTCGCCTAGGACTTTCTGTTTATCAGATTCTTTGACGCATCGCAAGAGGACGTCGTCTATGTTTTTGAAATACAGCCCCTCGGGGCGCAATACATACTTTAGAGCTTGGAGCCTAAACCTCCTTCTTTGTGAGGCGTTGAGTCGATCTGGACATCTCCCTGTGCTGAAGTACCACACTATATCATCGGTCCAGTCGCTCTCCTCTGATAAGGAGTTGGCAAAATTACCTTCCATCACTGGATCCTCCCATTGGCAAGCAGACACCTCCGCGACAACACTTCTGGCTAACTCCTGGCATAGAGCCCGACCTCGGATTAGCTTGGTGGGTCGCACCTCTATGTCGAATTCTTGGATTTTGGCGATCCATCCTGCCCTCTTGTGACCCGGTTCACCCTGAATGATAAAATTTCTGACATCGGGGTGTATCACAAAGACTGTAACCCGGCTCTGAGATACAAAGTGCTTAAACTTCTTCAAGGATCTCATGACCGCATGCACTTGTCGCTCAATAAAATTGTATCTTTCTTCGTGCGGCTGGATTACTTGGCTCAAGAAGGCTATTGGTCGCTCTTCGCCGTCGTCTCCCTTTTGTGTCAGGACTGCCGCATAACTTTCAGGCTCGCCTACCGCATACAGGATGAAATCCTTTGAATAGTCTGGGTTTATCAGTACGGGCGCCTGGGCAATCCTTGCCTTGATCTCTTCAAAGGCCTGCCTTCTCTCTTCAGTCCAGAGAAACTCAACATCCTTCTTCAATAGTTCGGCCATGGGCTTTATGACTTGGGCGAAATCGGGCACGAACTTCCTTACGAAGTTAATCTGGCCAAAGAAGGACTGCAGCTCTTTCTTATTGATTGGGGCCGACAAACGGAGAAGAGCCTCCGCTCTATCAGGATCAACTGCAAGGCCCTTTTCTGAAATTACATGGCCCAACAACTTCCCCTCCCTCACAGCGAAGACTGACTTTTTGGGGTTGATGGATATACCAAATTCTCGGCATCTTTCAAACACTTGCCGCAGGTGGGAGGTGTGCTCTTCCCTCTTGTGGGAAAACACGGTCATGTCATCCAAGTAAATGACAATGATTTTATTTAATAGCTCCCGAAATGCGAGGTCCATGGCCCTCTGGAATGTGGCCCCAGCGTTGGATAAGCCGAATGGCATGCGCTGATAGGCGAACGTCCCCCATTTGGTGGTGAACGTCGTCTTGTGCTGGTCCTCGTCTTTCACCCAGATTTGGTTGTAGCCAAAAAATCCGTCAAGAAGAGAGAACCGTTGGGCTCCTGCGACCACATGAAGAATTTGGTCGATCTGTGGGAGCGGATAGTGGTCCTTAAGCGAGGCCTGGTTCAAATTACGAAAATCCACGCAGAGGCGGATGTCTCCGTTCTTCTTTCTCACGGGAACCAGATTTGCGACCCAAGAAGAATGCTTGATAGGATATATGATCTTGGCTTCTAGCATCTTCAGAAGTTCTGCTTTCATCATAGCATCGATCTTCGGGTTAACCGCTCTTTGCTTCTGCCTCAAGGGTTTCACACCTTCCTCCAACTCTATGGTGTGTTGGATAATCTCTCTGTCGTACCCCTTTAAGTCCTGGTAGCACCAGGCGACAATGTCTGGGTACTCCTTGCACAGAGCCCGAATCTGCTTCAGCTCCTCTGGAGTGCAGTCTATGCCGACTTTAATCACCTTACCAGGTTCAAGCTCCAGGTCCATGTATTGTTTGGCATCTACCTTGATTCGGTGTGAGATGGCCCTGTCATTCTGGTCAAACAGGCTCTCCAAGGTAATCAGTCCTTTTGGGACATGATTATTTTTCAACTGTATTAACCCCTCATATTGCTCGTCATCAGGGTCTCTACCTTCGATTGTGCTAGCTTCGTGAATCAGAAAATTGATGATATCTTCGTCGCAATCGAACACCTGCCAGTGGGTGTCCTTATCAGGCACAGAAGGCCTGTAGATGGTACGAACCGGCTTCGGCTTCTGGACAGTGTCATCAGCCGGGACGTACCTGGCTCCAATGGACGCCAAGATGTCTGCATGTCTGTTCTTCTCCCTGGGAATAGATTTGACATTCAAGGATTCGAATGATTCCAGCAGGTCCCAGACCCGATTACGGTATGCCTTAAGATAGTGCTTCTTTGCAGTGCACTTGTCTGTGATTTGCTTGCACACTAACTCGGAATCTCCAAAGATCTGCAGTTGCTTGATTCCCGTCTCTCTCGCCTTCTTCAACCCTAAACACAAGGCTTCATACTCAGCCGCATTATTGGTGCAGCTCCACGCCAGCCTGTAGCAGTATTCCTTTTGCTCTCCCGATGGCGAGACTAGAAGGACCCCTGCCCCTGCGTCGTTCTTGCATCTGGCGCCGTCAAAGTACAACTTCCACAACTCATTTGGGGCAGGGCCTATGTCTTCTTTTACTGTCTCCTTCGGCTTCTCGGGTCGGGTGATGGAGTAACAGCCTATGTCTGATTCGATCATGGCGTTGAAGTCTTGCAAGGAGAACTCATCCTCCGTTTGTAGCTGTTGTATGGCTTTCTCCACCAAGTTCACCTCTTTGTCAAATTCAGTGACCAGATGGACAACATCATCTTGCAACCCCTCCCCTGGTATCTTTTCAACTAGGAAAGTTGAGGGTTTTCCATTGTAAATCTTGACTTTACTCCCTTTGAAGGGGATCTCCATGTGAGAGTAGTCCATCGAGAGATATCCACCCAGCTTGGCGGTAAATTCTCTCGAGAGGCACATGCCGAAGTAGGGCTCCAGGTCAACAACCACAACTTCTTGAATGACCACAACCTCAGGTGCCTTGTGCAACCGGATAGGAATGTCTTTGATGACGCCAACTGTCTTCACAGGAGTGCCATCTAGCTGCAAGACGCCTTGACTGCTTCTCGTGTACTCCATGCCGATTTCTTCACAGACCGCCCTTGGCATGACGGTGGTTGACGCGCCGGAATCAATAATGCAATTATGCACTATGTGTCCCTCCATCTGCAACGACAAGTAAAATGGCGGTGGTCTGTTCTTCCCCGTGATTGAAGTTGTCAGGGGTTGAGCTAGCACGGGCTGTGGTGGCTTTCCTCCTGTTGAGGTCTTCAGAGACTCGTGTAACAAATCTACTTGTCCAGGAAGCTGCAGAGCATCGTACATGCTGATCTTCGCCGGGGTCTTCTTGAGCTCATCAACTATGTTGTAAGCTGAAGTACTGGGCACTTCCGTTTCTTTCGTCGGCTCGTACTTGGTACGGTACTGCTGTTGCGTGGCCTCGACCCTCTGTCGCTTTGTCAACGATGGGTACTTGAGCTTTTCTCGAGCCTGCTCCTTGGTTTCCGTTGGAGGTTGAACCTCTGGGGCCTTCGCGGGTGGCGTCTTTTCTTTTGCTGGTGGAGGCAAAGGTGCTTTGTCAGGAACTTTCGCAGCAGGTGGCGCCTGTTGGTTACGAATCTGCCATGAGGAAAGGATTTCGGGTTGATGCGCCCAGATTCGCCCACCAGCATGAAAGGCCGGAAGGAAGAGATGCCTTCCGAGCCAATCTCCGGAGAAGGCCGGCTCCTTTTGGGGGGTTTTCTGAATTAAGCTAAGGGGAACGGGAAAGAATTAAATGTACAGAAAGAGATAAACGTACAGAAAGAGATTACAAATATGTCCAAAGGTTGGTGGGGGGAACTAACAGTACGGGAACACACCAATCACCGCTACTTACTGCATACAAACACAAAGTATGGCAAGGAACCGCAAAACCTAGGCGTACTGCCGATACACAAGCAATGTATGCACAGCTTCAATGGCTCCCTAGCAAACATTCCCTACAAGGAACTAACGGCGGGGGGATCGCATCAATCACCGGATACGTACAGCGACGGGGGTAGACGGTAAACCTAGATATATCAGAGCCGGGTATATGTGTTAGGTAGAGAGTTTAACCGCACAGCTTCAATGGCTCCCTAGCAAACATTCCCTACAAGGAACTAACAGCAGGGGATCGCATCAATCACCAGATACGGGCCAGCAACGTCACACATAGCTGATGGAACTGCTACCACATCTATTATACGAAAATTAAAAGTACAGAAATAATGCTAAAGGCGCACGACCATCAAATGCCGAAGTGAATCAACAAGCCATGACACAGAATCGCGTAAAGCATAAGCATAAGAAATAAAAGCGGTAGAAACCAGAACCAGGCATACAGATTGTATTTATATGCAGAAGCATGGTTACAGTAAGCACAGTAGTTCCCTAACAAACATTCCCCTTCCACACTTTACAATGAATTCAAGATGGGCTTTTATAGCCCGAGTCCCACCCGTTACATTAATGGGCACAAGTCCCCGATCAAACATAAGGTGACGAAGCGGCGAAAGAGGCTGCAAATGCTGACCTTTTGTCGGACGAGGGCTGTACCCGCGGCATGGTCATCCTGGAAGGCTGGACAGCTACGTGGCGGAGTGCTGGGCAAAACTTCAAGTCGGCAGGTTCGCTGGTAGCTGGAGCGGGTGAAACCTCAGATCAGCTTTGAATGAGGCTATTAGCGCAGGCGGTGCGGGCAGCCCATGCTTATCCCTTTTGGTCGGCAGTCCTGGTTCAAATCCCAAAGCTGGACACTTGTTGGATGATGGGTTATGCAACTGACACATGCCTGCCTTAGAGGGCAGGCTATCCATCTTTGCTTGGGATCTGGACTCCTTGGGATGCGCGGGCAGAAAACAGTGCAGTTGGGAAAATCTTCACGTCTTGGTCAAACTCCGGGTTTGTTCCCCTACCGCACACCTGTCAAGGGCGCAGATCCGCCTCTGGCGAGAAGTCGGACTGCGCACAGGTGGACACTGGTGCCTGCCGCCTTACGAACCTGCTCCGGTACTTCACCGCTCTTCTTTGTTGACCTGTCAGTCTGCCAGTGCAAGGTGCGCCCAGAAAGTGGGGCGAAGTCAGACTTCGCACCAAAACTGGGCGAAGTGCGCACTTCGCACCAAAACTGGGCGAAGTGCGAACTTCGCACCAGCACTTAGCCATTTTCAGGGTAACTTGCTGGAAAGTTGAAAAATCAACTGGGGACTCCAAGAAAGGGGGAAAGAAAAAGAATGCGGGAAAGAAAAGGAAAGGGAGAGAAGAAGGAAGGAAGATGGAGAAAGAGGAAAAAGAGGAGCAGCACTGTTACATTACTTTATTGAAGACATTGCACCCCGTGCAAAATGTGACAACATTTCTGGCGGCTCGCGGGGTGTCGAGCTCGCCTCGGCGCAAAGAATCCATGCCTTCATCCTTTGGGTGCAGAGGAACTTGCCCCCCCTGCCTTTTGCTGCTCTAACTGTTCTCCTTGCGGCAACTGTTCTTCAGATTCATCCTTGTCAGTTGCCCCATCAGAATCTCCTTCCGTAAGCTCTTCATCTCCTGCTTCTGCCTCGCACATGCGAGTGTATGCCGTTTGGGCTGAACGCCAGGTTTACGCTTCGAATGGCTTGCGGTCAGCTATATCTTCTAATGCTCCGTGAAAGCAGCGACCGCGTGCAGGTCGATGGTGAGGTATCTTTTCTCTAACTCCTGGAAATAGGAGCGGATCTTGGAATATCTGGACACCATCTGAGTGACCTGACTGTCTTGAATTGGCTCGATCCAGCTATCAATTTCAGCTGTATCTGCTTCAAAGGACTGCCAATTCTTCTTTACCCGATCTAAGGTGAGGAGCTCGCCATTCTCAACGAAACTTGGACACCCAAGTTACGAAAGAGCGTGAAAGGGGGCCAGACAGATATCTCTTTCATGTCCGAATGCATCAAGCATTCGTCTGGCCCCTCTCACCTCTTCAACTTTTCTAAAATATTTGTGCAAGGTCACCCTTGCACCTGCCCATTCTGCGGCGAATGAGGACACGGGGGAAAAATGGACGCCGTTGCGCTCGCGCTCCGAAGATTAACCGCCGAGGTCCGGCCATTGCTTCGCACGGCGCTCGGCCTCCTCTACCCACGAGGCTTTCCCCAGGCGAGAAACTTCTTGAATCCTGGATGCAAAGTCCAGGACTGCCATCGCCTTGAAGGTATGGGGCTTGCATTCCCTCAGCAAACCAGCCCTCATTTCCTTAACCTTTGTCTTTGAAAAGACAACCGCTTGAGATGTTTTCTCTGCAAGCTGCGACTGTGCCTGCTTCAAAGACTCCTGGAGCTGAGAAATCTGCTCCAAGGCTGCTTTCTTTTCGGTTGCGGCTTGTTGCCGGGAAGCGGCCAGCTGGGCTTTGAGTTCATCTGTTTCTTGCCGCGCCGCTTCCAGCTGCTCAGTGGACCTAGACAGGTCCTCTTCAAGCTGCCTTACTTTATCCTGCAACGCGAAAAGTTCTTCCTGCTCCTCCAGACTTTTGACAAAGAGATTGTCAGCTTTGCGCATGATTGTCTGAATCTCATACTGCTTGTTGATGTCGTCAAAGCTTTTCTCCTTTGTCTGGAGCACGTAGTCCGCCTTAGTCATTTCTCGGAGAGGCTTCTTCACTATTGGGATTATTTTCTCCGTTGTAATCACTCTCCTTCCGAAATCATACTTTGCGCGTTTTGCCGGGGCGGCTATCTCTTCGTGTCTCCTCCGCTTCAGGTCTTGGCGGAAAGAGACAGAATACTCTACGGCTCTCGTAGCCAGAGGCAAGTCATCTGAGTTCTGGAGGTCGTCCATAAAATCTGGTTCCCCCAGCCTAGGGATCTGCTGAGACGTCTCTCCTGCGGGAATGGGATCAGGAGGAACCGGACAGACCTTGGAAGAATCGGTCACTTGTGGGGGCGACCGGGAAATGGAAATGGGAGTAGCTGATGCTGCGAGGGTTTGAAGCGGCTGAGGCGGAGGATGTGACGGTGAATGGACAGCCTCGGCAGCGACCTCGGGCGAAGGATTTGGAGTTGTGCTCGAGAGAAAGAGAGACGTTAGGGTCTGAGCAAGCGATCGAAGGAATGGGGACCGCTAGAAGGACGCGGAGACGGGGGAGGGAGATGTGGTCATGGCTTGCTCGGATTGAGCGGGGGGCGAGTGGAGACGGGGTCGGGTGAGACTAGAGAGACAGGGGCAGCAAACGTACCTGCGGGCTCCGTCTGAGCCGATGCCGGGTGGATATCTTCGCTTCTTGTCTCAGCGGCTGGCTTGGGGCTGCCCAGAGGAACTGCCTCTGCGGCGGCAGGACGCGGCTGTGGCTCTGCTACTGGCTGCTGCACTATCAGGCTAGGTCGCCTGATTTTCTCGACTCTCCTCTGCTTCTTCTCTTACGGAATAACGGTCGGTTCGGGGGAAGGAGGCGAAGCGAGGTGCGACGGCGGCGATGCTCCCACGGTAAACTTGTGCCGGGGTTTAACTTGCGAAGGTCTGCCGCAACCGGTGCGCATTCAGCGGCGGCGGCGCTTTTCTTGCTGAGGGATTGCCTCGGGCGCTGCCTTGACTAACTCTTTCGCCTTCTCAAGCGCCGCCTTGGGAGCCACGGGCTGCATTGGATCGACACGAGTACTTGCTTGGGCTGCGGCGGCGATTGCCGAAGTGTACAAGCTGTTTGGGAGGAGACCCTCCTTTATAATCCTCAAAGGGGCCTCGGGGAACGTAACCTTGATATGCGAACGGCCGCCAGCTGTCATGATGTTGGTCATAGAGAACCGAAAAATCGTCATCTACGGCCAGGCTTCTCCTCGTGGATTTATCGTGCTGCGTGCGGCATCTCATCTTCCAGCATTCGGTAACCTTTTCTTTAGACCAATTAAGGCCTGCTATCTTGGATAGAAATTTTTTGAACCCTGGAGATGAGAAGTGATGGTCCGGGTTTCGCTTGGGGTCATATGTCACCTCCTCGCAGTAGAAATCCTGCCAGGGAGGAGAAGCTTCCATCAATTCGATCTCCCAATCAAGGTCCACATGGACCATATCGCATCTATCCTCGGTTATATCCCGGGGGCACAAATGTGTAAACCTCGCCCTTATCCCATAAGGGTCGTACTTCCAGCGCTGCGGCAGCAACACCAGGCCAATCCGGGACAGCGCTTGCTCTAGGTGGACATCTTTGTCCTACCTCAGTAATCTCAACGTTGGCCCAGGAAAGAGGGTATTGAAAAATCTGTCCTCTCTTCTTCCCTAGGCCGAATTCTTCTTCCACATAGTCCATCTGCCGGGCAATTTCCATCCCGAACAGATGCTCTGAACACCAATAGGGCAGCAAATAGGGCTTGCCCTTAAATCCGTAGATCCTGACCACAATCCCCTGCGTCAGCCTGAAAACGTCCCCGAGCTTCTGATTTATTAGTGCACTCGTCATTTCTCTCGGAGGACGGGGAATTTCACTTTCGGTGAAGACTGACATGACAAATCCCAGAAAGTTGAAGTTGAACTTGTAGTAGGACCCTTTCCGGTATAAGTCATCCGTCCAGTTATAGACGGGCTGGGGCTCTCCCCTCTCGTTAACCTTCTTCAGGTTCAGGATCGGCATTTGGGGGTGAAGATGGTACAAACAAAGCCAGGCCAGAACAGAACTAAAACGAAAATCGGTAGACTGCCTCTTTTGAATTTTCAGCAGGCTGGAATGAATGGCGTAAGCCAGCCAGTCTGCCCAGTCGAAAGAGATGGGGCGCTTTCCACTCCGCTGCGCCGCTGGTTCGTAAGATTCTCCACACAGGAGACATTACGCGGCGCCGGTGAGTACGGGTGCACCGGTTGATCGGAGTCGCGGCCGAGGATCCATGCCGGGATGGTATATAGATACTTGCTACGAAATTTCGCCAAGGGCACGGGGCCGATCGGCCATTGTCCGATTGGAGCGGGGCGTTCGGCTACGAATTGAGGAAATCCCTCATTCGCTTGGTGTGCGTGAAACGTCCCGCTTGTTCGCCCGGTTTACTTTTACGAGGATGGTGCCGGAGTCATACTCCGGCCACTGGGCGAAAGGCGGTTGCCACGGTTTCCCTGCGCGGCGCGAACAAGGGTTTACCGTTGGAGCTGCAAACTTGCCGGGAAGGCTGGTCTGTAGTGTCTGACAATTAAGTCTATCAGCTCCGGGCATTGGTGGACAGGAGGGCACATGAATCTGAAGAGATTTGATTTGTACGCCGCTCCGAAATGGTGGGAGGGCGAAACTTTGTCAGCCCAGCTCTCCACATTTGTTCGCAGCTGAGTTAGGCTCATGGAAAACGAGCCGTCCACATACCCTGCCAGGTAATTTACCGGAGGTGGTGGGGATTGCCCACGTTGTACCTTCTTCGTCCGGGCCTTTGACTTTTTCTACGGCGGGGCATCGCCTTTGAAAGCGCTCGGCCGCGGCAAATCCCCTGGTTCGTTGCTTTCAGCTGGAGCTGCGACGACACGGGCCTTTTTCCTCTGTCCATCTCTCCGAGTCAGCAATAATGGTAGGTTCAGGCTATCTGCAACAAATTTCGCTATCAGAGGAATAATTAGCACTGTCCGAGGAATAATCTCTGCATTCTGGAATGTCTGCATGTTTCTGACCCCCTTTTCTAGATAAAAACAGCGCCATAAATGCAACGCAGGAGGGGGTAGGTCGGCTGAGTTAAAATCTTTGGTGGCTGCGCAGGAGAATGTTGAGAAAAAGTGCGCCCTGGCAGACGTGCCATGCTTCTTTTGTTGCATTTTTTCTTAAAAAACCGTGCAATCATTAATTCAGCATTGGAGATTGCACCATGGCTGACGTTGCTGCCACCACTTGGGCACACCGCTCAAGACAAAAGCTTCGGTGCGGAAACCCACATTAAAACAAGTGCAAGCGCGCCTTGGGCCCAGCTTGGGGTTTTGAAATTTTTTTATTATTTTTTAAACCGCGTCCCAATACTGGCCCGGAAAACTAGGCGCAGCCGGGCCTCGCCCGAAGTTGGGCGCGGCCCGACCTCGCCGGCGAAGTCGGACTTCGCCCGAATTTCGGGCGAAGTACGAACTTCGCGCGAGGCGCGCGCTCGAACTGTTCTGCCTTCTTCACTGCGCCCAAGGCTTTGGGCGTGGTCTGGGTCTTTACCGCCTTCGGGTCTTGGACAGCACTTAACGTTTTTCTCAACCTTTGCTCTTTGGTCAAACTGCGCAATGCGATGGTGGGGCGGGCTCGGACTTCGGCCGAAGCTTGGTGCGAAGTGCGAACTTCGCGCGAAGTTCGCACTTCGCGCGAGAGTAGAGCGCAACGCGCACTTCGCGCGAGTGCTAGCCGAAGTCAGGCTTCGCTGCGAAGTTCGCACTTCGCGCAAAAGTTGCGCGCAGTGCGTACTTCGCACGAAGAGTGTGCGCAGTGCGACTTTCAATCAAAGGCTGAGGAGCTTCCTTTTTGTGTGCCTTAGCGTTTTCTTTGAACAAACTTCGCAGTTCGGCTGGGCCGAAGTCCGACTTCGCTGCGAAGTCGGGCTTCGGCCAACACTTAGTCGATTTTTGCCCCTTTTTCTCCTTTCTTTCTCTGCATAGCCGAACTTCGCCCCTCCTGAGGGGCAACGACAGACTTCGATGCGAAGCCCGTCTTTCTCTCCCATGCCGCAGTTAAGCTCAAAGAAGGAAAAATAAAATGAAAGCTAAAGCTGAAAACTGTACATGCCGGAACATAAAAAACATAAGGGAAAATTTTTACAAGGAAGGGCCACTCGGGCGCCTTCAACAACGATAAAGTTTCAAGTGGAACCCGTTGACGGGGATAGGGAGGAGCTGACCCTCCATATCCGAAAGTATGTAGGCATTGAACTGATTCACCCGGGCAATCTGATAAGGGCCCTCCCAGAGAGCATCAAACTTTCCGTGATTACCTGGTTTTGCCTTGTATGAATCCCACTTCAGCACCAGGTCCCCGACTTCGAAAACTCGGGCAGTGGTGCCTTTTGCAAACCAGCCTTGAGTGGCTGCAATGTGATCCGCGAAGGCCTGGTATGCACTTTCTCTGTCTTCTTCCAACTGCGGGGAGTTGGCACGATCTGTCGTCCACCGGGTCTCCGCTGCCTCTGTCTTCGTCAATCATCCACAGGGCGGGGATCTCGATGTGTGATGGCATAACGGCTTCCTTGCCATAGACGAGCGCGTAGGGGGACGTTCTGAGGGATTTCTTGAACGCAACTCTGTCCGCCCACAGTGCCCGGTTCAGGAGCAAGTGCCAAGTCCGCTTATTCCTTTCAATGGTCCTCCGGAGAATTTTCAGGAGGTTCTTGTTAGTAGACTCGGCGAGGCCATTCCCCTGCGGGTAGTAATTAGAAGACATCTTGTGATAGATGCCAAGTCTGCTGGTGTACTCCGTGAGTACGGCGCCTACAAATCCCGGACCGTTGGCTGTCACAATCGACTCTGGAACCCCGAAGCGGGTAATCAGGCTCTCAATGAACCCGATGACCGTTTCTTGGTCTGCGTTCTTGGTCGGGATTGCCTCCGTCCACCGTGTGAAATAGTCAGTAGCTGTGAGAATAAACTTGTGGCCGGCGGAGGAGTTAGGAGAAATCACCCCAATGAAGTCTAGACCCCATTCTTTGGAACGGAGCTTCGGCTTGAATCGGTTGAAGGGGCGGGGGTGCTTTTACGTTTACGCCGACAAACCTACGGCATTGATCACATTTGGCGCGGACCGCATGCGCGTACGCAAACGAGTGGGCCAATAGTACCCGGCCCTTATTATTTTTAAGGCCGTCGACCTTGAAGAATGGTGACCCCCAGGCATCCCGGAATGAAAATCTCCGAGGATCCTAGGCTGGTCAGATTTTGTGACGCACCGCAACAGGATGCCGTCAATGTTTTTGAAGTAAAGCCCCTCGGGGCGAAGAGTGTACCTTAGTGCACCTAGCCGAAATCTCCTTCGTTGTGAGGCGTTCAGGTGATCGGGGCATCTTCCGGTGCAGAAATATCTCACCAGTTCATCTGTCCAATCACTCCCCCTCCGATAAGGAGTCGGCTAGGTAGATGCGTGTCGTTGTGTCCTCCCACTTACGAGGCGGAGATGCCGGCTACGAGCGCTTCGGGCCAATTCACGACACAAGGCTCGGCCTACGATAAGCTTGGTGGGCCGCACTTCAATGTCGAACTCCTGGATCTTGGCAATCCATCCCGCTCTCTTGTGACCCGGTTCTCCTTGCAAGATGAAGCTGCGAACATCGGGGTGAATCACAAAGACGAGTGGTCTTGCTGCGGGAGACAAAGTGCTGAACTTTCGAAGGGACTTCATGACGGCATGGACTGCCGCTCTATAAAATTGTACTTCTCTTCGTGCGGCAAAATCACTTGGCTTAGGAACGCAATGGGGCGCTCCTCACCGTCGTCTCCCTTCTGAGTCAGGACTGCGGCGTAACTTTCGGGTTCTCCCACTGCATACAGGATGAAGTCCTTGGAGTAGTCCGGGTTTGTCAACACCGGAGCTTGCGCGATCCGAGCCTTGATTTCCTCGAAGGCTTGCTCTCTCTCATCAGTCCATTCGTAAGGTGTATCTTTCTTCAACAGTTCGGCCATAGGCTTGATCACCTGTGCGAAGTCCGGGATGAACTTCCGCACGAAGTTAATCTGACCGAAGAAGGACTGCAGCCCTTTTTTATTGGTGGGGGCCGGCAAGCGAACGAGGGCTTCTGCTCTGTCAGGGTCAATGGCGAGGCCTTCCTCGGAGATGACATGTCCCGGCGGCTTACCTTCTTTTACCGCGAAGACGGACTTCTTCGGGTTTATAGAGATGCCGAATTCTCGACAACTTTCAAATATACTGCCGCGGTGCGAAACATGATCTTCTCGTCGGTGAGAGAAAACGGTCATGTCATCGAGGTAGATGACAATAATCTTGTTGAGCGGCTCTCGGAAGGCCGGGTCCATGGCCCTTTGGAACGTGGCACCGGCATTAGATAAGCCAAACGGCATGCGGCGATAGGCGAACGTCCCCCACTTCGTGGTAAACGCCGTCTTATCCTTGGTCTTCGTCTTTGACCCAAATCTGGTTGTAGCCGGAAAATCCATCTAAAAGTGAAAATCTGCGGGCTCCGACAACGATATGTAGAATCCGATCAATTTGGGGAAGCGGATAGTGGTCCCGGAGGGAAGCCTGATTTAGGTTTACGAAGTCGACACGAGAGACGTATGTCGCCATTCTTTTTCCTCACGGGCACCAAATTCGCGACCCAGGATGAATGTTTGATGGGGTAGATGATCTTGGCCTCCAGCATCTTCAAGAGCTCGGTCTTCATCATGGCCTCAATCTTTGGATTTACGGCCCTCTGCTTCTGTCGGAATGGCTTAGCGCCATCCTCTAGCTCAATGGTATGCTGGATGACAGTTCTGTCATACCCCCTCAAATCCTCGTAGCACCAGGCCACGATGTCGGGGAACTCCTGGCACAGTGATCTAATCTGTCCCAGCTCCTCCGACGTGCAGTCTGTTCCGACCTTGATGGTTTTACCGGGTTCGAGTTCTAGGTCGGCATCTTGCCTCGGGTCTACATTGATCTGTGGGATATTGCTCTGTCATTCTGATCAAAGAGACTTTCTAATGTAATCGGTCCTTTTGGGACGTGATTATTCCGTAACTGTATCAACCCCTCATATTGCTCGTCATCAGGGTCTCTACCTTCGATTACACACACTTCGTTAACCAGGAATGTGACGATTTCCTCGTCACGGCTGAATACTCCCGAGAAGGTATCCCTATCGAGCACGAAGGCACTGTAAATGGTGCGGACCGGCTTCGGTTTACGGACGACGTCTTCGGCCGGAACGTGCACTGGCTCCAACAGACGCCAGAATATCAGCGTGCTTGTTTCTCTCACGCGATATTGCCTTAACATTCAATGAGTCAAACGATTCCATCAGGTCCCAGACCCGATTGCGGTACGCTCTAAGATAGTGATGCTTAGACGCGCATTTATTCATAACTTGATGACACACTAGCTCTGAATCTCCGAAAATTTGGAGATGCTTGATTCCGAGCCTTTCCGCCTTTCGCAAACCCAAGCACAGGGCTTCGTATTCCGTCGAGTTGTTAGTACAGCTCCAGGCCAGCCTGTAGGCATAGTCCTTCTGGATCCCGGTCGGGGAAACCAGGAGTACCCTGCACCGGCGCCATTCTTGCATCGCGCGCCGTCAAAGAAAAGCTTCCACGGCTCTTCGGGTGCTGGTCCTACTTCTTTCTGGACTGACACGTCAAGCTCCTCGGGCTGTTTAATGGAGTAACAGCCCTGCTCTGTCCCGATTACGGCATTAAAATCCCGCAACGAGAACTCGTCTTCAAGCTGTAGCACTTCGAGAGCTTGCTCGGTCAGTTCCACTGTCACCAGTTCTTCCTCTGTCAACTGGACCATACAGTCCAGTTCTCCTCCGGGTATCTTGTCCACTAGAAAGGGGAAGGCTTCTCATTAAAAATTTTCAGTCTCCTTCCTTTGAAGGGCACTTCCATGTGTGAATAGTCTAGAGGGTACCCGCCCAACCCGCGGTGAACTCCCGAGAGAGACACATGCCGAAGTAAGGCTCCAGGTCAACAATTACGACCTCTTGGATGACCACGATGTCGAGAGCTTTGTGCAGTCGGATAGGGATGTCCTTTATGACACCAGCTGTCTTGACAAGGGTGCCGTCTAGTTGCAGCACGCCTTGGCTGCTCCGTGTGTATTCCATCCCGATCTCATCGCGAGACGGCCTTCGGCATCACGGTTGAGGACGCACCGAGAATCCACCATGCGGTTGTGAACTATGTGCCCTTGCATCCGTAAAGAGAGATAAAAGGGTGGCGGTCTGTTCTTCCCGGTGGCGGAGGCTGTCAAAGGTTGAACCGGGACAGCGGGTGCATCGCTTGCCGCTCTTCATGTTCTTCAGTGATTCTTACAGCAGATCAACCTGGCCTGGAAGCCAGAAGAGCATCGTACATGCTGATTCTGGCAGGAGTCTTCTTCAACTCGTCTACAATGCTGTAGCCCGAGGTACTAGCTCCTTCTGCTGGTTTAGCCGGCTCATACTTGGTCCGGTACTGTTGGGTGGCCTCAACTCG
Organism: Wollemia nobilis; assembly: GCA_028583015.1. Lineage (NCBI taxonomy): Eukaryota > Viridiplantae > Streptophyta > Pinopsida > Araucariales > Araucariaceae > Wollemia > Wollemia nobilis. The sequence goes on along the minus strand of JAQPPZ010001417.1, from coordinate 5,827,849 downwards.
CTGTCTCTTGGTCAGAGACGGGTACTTCAGCTTCTCCTGGGCTTGTTCTTTGGTTTCAGCTGGGGGCTGAGGTACAGGAGGCTTAGCGGGAGTTGGGGCCTTTGCTGGAGGCTTAGCTGGAACAGCAGCAGCCTTTGCCGGAGAAGGTTTAGCGGGAGCTTTATCTTTGGACGCCTTCTCCTGGGCTGTGTAAGGCCACAGCCGCTTGTACGGTGGCAGCCCGTCGGGCTGCGGTTTTTCTCTTCTTGCGTAGACTTGCAAAGGCTTAGCCGCGTCGGCAGCTTTCTTTTCTTCCTTGGCGGGCGCCACTAGATTCTCTTCTGGCAGGGCAAAATTGGCCTCGCCGTCCAAGATCATGTACAGCTCATCATCTTCTATAGTGCTGCCGGCCAAGGTGCGGATGTAGTCTTTGGTGCAAAGTGCGGTCTTCCTCCGAATGCGGGTCATTGCACGTAGTGCACCGGTTGACCTGGTGCGGAGGACCAGGTGGGTCTTCTATAGCAGCATTCCTCGGAGGCGGACGCCTCTGCTGTTGATTTTCTGGGGCTTTATCTTTTGTCAGCGCCGGTGGCGCATACGGCCTTCTAGGAGCGAGGTCCATCTGGGCCTGCTTCTTCTTCATAGCGGTCATGTCATTGGACATGGCATGATATCCGGAGGCCAAAGCCCGCACTTCTTGTAGAATCGTGTTACGGATCTTTGCTTGTCGGGGAGGCGGCAATTGTGCCGGTGGAGGCAATGCGGCCAATGGCGGAGGGTTAGGATAAGGCGCGAACTGCGGGGGAGCAGGAAGCGCTGGAAAATGCGGAGCGGGTGGAGGCGGATGAGGGTAATGCAACTGCGGCGGGCCGTATTGAGTTACGACCGGCGCCGGATTCCACTGCTGCTGGGGTTGCTGCCCTGACGTGGACGGCGGACCACCAGAAGCGGAAGGATACGGGATGCAGGAAAGTCGGGATGAATCGGCTCCTGCACTACGGACGGAAGCCTTGCCAATGGAGATAATGTCGGCTTCGACTTGCTGGGCGGCTTCGTACGGTGCGGGGAACTCGTCAATTCGGGCGATCTTCGGCGGCGAGGCATATGTACGAGTTGAAAGACCTCGGATAGTAGTGAGCAGCCATGCCGGGTGAAGGCCGAAGTTCGCGAGGTACCCGTTTCCGGGATCTCGCAAACCTAATGTTAAAATCGGACACCTCCTCTTGAGGATGCCTCCGGATTGCTTGGAGCCGATGCAGTAGAGAGGTAGGATCAGCAGACTCGTTGCATCCTTTTACGAGCCTCCTGGCAAGCTGGGGCCACCCTGTGATGGATCCTTCTGGCAGCGATCTCCACCAGTAGAGAAGCTTTCCCCTCAGGGAAAGGGCCAGCAGACGGGTCTTCACACTTTCATCGGTGATGGTATGCAGCGCGGCCAGGGCGAGGATGTCCTGGATGTGCTCGTACGCCGTCTTACCGTAGCCGTCGTATGTGGGAATAGACTTTAAAGCAGCGGGGGCACGGCTTGGCGACCGATCGGGGGCCAAAGGCCCCGTAGGAGTCCACCGCCGGGAAGAGATCATCGTCATTCGGCTGTTGAGCAGCCATTTCTTCTTCTTCTCCGCCGTCGGTTGTGTACTCGGTGTCGGTACTTTCCGAGGATGCAGGATTTTCCTCTTCCTCGGCCTCTTCTACTTCGTACTCGGCTCTTCCGAGCCTCGGCTTCGGCTTCTTCTTGGATCTCGGCCTCGGCTTCGTCGAAGCGAGCTCGCGGATCAGCCGGCTGGGGATCTCGCCTCGGCGTGGATGTCTAGTTCGTAGAACTCGGGCGGGGCTTCTCGGATTTCTTGCTCGCCACCTTCTCGTGTGCATGAAGGTGACGGGACCGGTCTTCTAGACTCGAGAGGATTTGTTCGTGCGAGTCGCCGGTGCTCGGATTTGGAACAGCAATGAAGCGAACACCGGTGCTTCGATTCCGTCGGGGGTGAGAAACTTCCTTGTCTCACCGGAGCTCGGGAAGCTGTCGGCGCCGGTGGAGACGGATCGGAAAATCTCTCTTCAGATGTGGGACCCGAGTTCCGCCGAGCGTAGCAGAAAAACTGTTGCGCTAAGTGGAGACAGAACGGGTACTCTTTCTTTAAATCGTGGGACAAGCGTCCCACCGGGCGTGCCAGAGAAACTGTTGGTTACGAATCTGCCATGAGGAAAGGATTTCGGGTTGATGCGCCCAGATTCGCCCACCAGCATGAAAGGCCGGAAGGAAGAGATGCCTTCCGAGCCAATCTCCGGAGAAGGCCGGCTCCTTTTGGGGGGTTTTCTGAATTAAGCTAAGGGGAACGGGAAAGAATTAAATGTACAGAAAGAAATAAACGTACAGAAAGAGATTACAAATATGTCCAAAGGTTGGTGGGGGGAACTAACGATGCGGGAACACACCAATCACCGCTACTACTGCATACAAACACAAAGTATGGCAAGGAACCGCAAAACCTAGGCGTCCTTGCCGATACACAAGCGGTGTATGCACGGCTTCAATGGCTCCCTAGCAAACATTCCCTACAAGGAACTAACGGCGGGGGATCGCATCAATCACCGGATACGTACAGCGACGGGGGTAGACGGTAAACCTAGATATATCGAGCCGGTATATGTGTTAGGTAGAGAGTTTAACCGCACGGCTTCAATGGCTCCCTAGCAAACATTCCCTACAAGGAACTAACGGCGAGGGGATCGCATCAATCACCGGATACGGGCCAGCAACGTCACACATAGCGATGGAGCTGCTACCACATCTATTATACGAAAATTAAAAGTACAGAAATAATGCTAAAGGCGCACGACCATCAAATGCCGAAGTGAATCAACAAGCCATGACACGAGAATCGCGTAAAGCATAAGCATAAGAAATAAAAGCGATAGAAACAGAACCAGGCATACAAATTGTATTTATATGCAGAAGCATGGTTACAGTAAGCACAGTAGTTCCCTAACAAACATTCCCCTTCCACCCTTTACAATGAATTCAAGATGGGCTTTTATAGCCCGAGTCCCACCCGTTACATTAATGGGCACGAGTCCCCGATCAAACATAAGGCTGACGAAGCGGCGAAAGAGGCTGCAAATGCTGACCTTTTGTCGGACAGGGCTGTACCCGCGGCATGGTCATCCTGGAAGGCTGGAGCGCTACGTGGCGGAGTGCTTGGGCAAAACTTCAAGTCGGCGAGGTTCGTTGGTAGGCTGGAGCGGGTGAAACCTCGGATCAGCTTTGAATGAGGCCATTAGTGCAAGCAGTGCAGGCAGCCCACGCTTATCCCTTTTGGTCGGCAGTCCTGGTTCAAATCCCAAAGCTGGACACTTGTTGGATGATGGGTTATGCAACTGACACATGCATGCCTTAGAGGGCAGGCTATCCATCTTTGCTTGGGATCTGGACTCCTTGGGATGCGCGGGCAGAAAACGGTGCGATTGGGAAAATCTTCACGTCTTGGTCAAACTCCGGGTTTGTTCCCCTACCGCACACCTGTCAAGGGCGCAATCCGCCTCTGCTGAGAAGTCGGACTGCGCACAGGTGGACACTGGTGCTGCCGCCTTACGAACCTGCTCCGGTACTTCACCGCTCTTCTTTGTTGACCTGTCAGTCTGCCAGTGCAAGGTGCGCCCAGAAAGTGGGGCGAAGTCAGACTTCGCACCAAAACTGGGCGAAGTGCGCCTCGCACCAAAACTGGGCGAAGTGCGCACTTCGCACCAAAGCGGGCGAAGTGCGAACTCGCACCAGCACTTAGCCATTTTCGGGGTAACTTCCTTGGAAAGTTGAAAAATCAGCTGGGGACTCCAAGAAAGGGGGAAAGAAAAAGAATGCGGGAAAGAAAAGGAAAGGGAGAGAAGAAGGAAGGAAGATGGAGAAAGAGGAAAAAGAGGAGCAGCTCTGTTACATTACTTTATTGAAGACATTGCACCCCGTGCAAAATGTGACAACAGCGCCTTTTCTCGCCTAGTGTACACTTTCAAAGGTTGCATCTAGGTAGGTTGCATCTGGGTTGCCTCTACCTCTATCGGCTTCCTCCCGTCCCTGGTCAGGATAGACACCGGATATTCCTCGGAGACCGCAAAGTTGCTCCCCTCTTCTCTAAGCATGTTGACCTCCTCATCCGGCGGGATGCTGCATTCAAGAGTTTGAATATAATGTTTATGCAACATACAGGTAGCCTCCCCATGAGGGTCATTGCACGTAGAGCGCCAGTGCACATTGTCTGGAGTGCTCGGCTGCGCGTTGTTGGGAGCATTTCTCCCTGGACGCCTTTGAGCCGCTTGGTCTCTCGTCAGTGCGGGAGGAGGATAAGACCTCCTCGGAGCAAATTCTTGTTGGGCCTGCTTCTTCTTCATGATGGTCATATCGTTGGACAGCGTCCGGTAGCCAGAAGAAAGAGACCGCACTTCCTGCAGAATCTTAGTCTATATGTCCATATCCGGTTGTGCAGGCCGGGCTGGCGGAGGCAATGGTGCAAACGGTGGTGGTGGAGGCAATGTCGAGTACTATGGGGGAGCGGCAAGTGATGGATATTGTGGGGCAGACGGGAGTTGAGGCGTCGATGGAGTGGTAAAATGCACTTGAGGGGGAAATTGAGACACAGCTGGTGCGGGATTCCATGATGGATTTTGATATGCATTGGATGAGGAAGGCGCCCCAGCGGACGCCGGTGGATATTGTGACTACGGTAAATCCGGGTAGATCGGTGGCTGCAGCTTATGCGGAAGTCTACCTATGGCAATCATGTCTAGCTCTGCTCTCTGGGCTGCCTCATACAACTCAGGGAAAGTGTTTACACAAGCCAACTTGATGACCAAACAGATGTCTGAGTTAAACGCTTTGAGGTAGTAGTGAGCAGCTTGTCCGTCTGAGGGACGTAGTTCAATAGGTACTCTTTTCCATGATCTCGCAAATCTCACATTGCAATTCGAGATCTCCTCTTGTGGATGTTGCTGAATGGTTTGAAACTGGTGCAGCAGTGAGGAAGGATCCGCAGACTCATTGAAGCCTTTAACTAGCCGTCCGGCCAGTTGAGCCCATCCCGTAATAGTGTTTTCCGGCAAGGATCTATACCAGTATAGAAGCTTCCCTCGCAGAGAGAGAGCCAACAGCCGGGTCTTGACACTTTCATTAGTGATGGCGTGAAGCGCAGCCAAGGCCAGGATATCTTGAATATGTTCATTGGTCGTCTTCCCCGTTCCATCATACGTGGGAATAGCCTTCAATGCAGCGGGTGGAACAGCATCTTGATCAGCTAGGTTGAGGGGTCCCGTGGAGTCAACTGTCGAAAACAGGTCAGGAGCATTTGGCTGAGGATTTGCCATATTTGCGTCTTGATCGAGCTGATCAATATCGTGGTAGTCGTTCGTGCTTTCTGAAGTTGTCTCCTCAGTTTCAGTTGTATGCTCAAAAGCTTCGTCTTGATGGGCTTGATAATCGATCAGCCTCGGGTGCTCTCCAGCAGCGTTGATGTCGAGCTCGTAAAACTCAGGCTCTTGTGGTCCTGCGTTCCTAACAAGCTGAGACCTAGAGAGTGGGTTGTGAGTTGAGTCCTAGGGAAGGATTGTCAAGAGCACAAGAAGTGCATGTAGCAGCAAGGTACTTGGATGGTATGACTCAGGTTTGGTGGAGAAGCCTAGTTGATGATCTGACAGCATGCAAAACCATGAGGAATGTGGATTCTTGGAAGAAGCTTGGAAGAAAAGTTTCAACCTGGTATGTGGAGTGGCTAACAACGGTCATGGATGGAGCTCAGAAGTCACAAGTCAAAGATGTCAATGGAGTCATTGTTGTTGCAAATTCATTAACTAAGCCTGTGAGTACTGAGAAGTTTTCTTGGTGCAGGGAGACAATGGACTTAGTTGCCCCAAGTAGTTGAATTTGTGATTTGTATAGGCCCCACTGCAAAGTATTCAACAAGTGGGAGATTGTTGGGTGTGTTGTATCCTTTGCATGTAAAAAGAAAAAAAGCTAAAAAAATCTAGAAGGTAAAAAGATATATCTAAAGATAGAAAAGCATCGTCTGTAGTTAAGAAAATCTATTGTAATGATTCTATATATTGATGTATCCCTCACTAGTTGACCTATCCATCCATCCCCACTTGGGTGGATCATCCAATCTATGCATGGTCCATAGTTGGATTAGATTGGGTGTGAGGCACCAAAATATACATAAGGATATGTACCAAAATATGCACAATAATGAATAAGAACAATAAGACCAAAGCAAGAGGTGCGGCTCTTGTTTTCTGATTTTCTGGTCAAGGGTTTCTAGGATATATATTCGTGTTCATTGTGTGTGCATATTATTTTTCTTTCTATTTTATGATTATGTTTGCACTAATTTCTCAAGAATAGGTTTATCGATCTCTTCATTTTTTAGGTTCCTTAAAGCAGGATGAAGAAGTAATTGATATATTTACCTGTAGGCATAGCAACAGGCTTTATTGTATAGAGCTACTTTTGCTTCCTCTGGATTTGGGTCAAGACTAAGTGCCTTCTCAAATTGAACAAGTGCGTCTCTAACCTGTCAATTCCAAAAAACTTGTAAAGAACAAAGTACAAATGCACATGATAACAGAACCAAGTCTATTAAAACCAGTAGCTTCTAATCACTCATCAAAAGTTTCAGAAAAAATCAAAATTCAATCGGACACAGGAAGAAGAAACAGATAAAATCTACCTCTCTCCAGAAGTTATCATGGACAAACTTATGAAGTACAAACCTGATTCAAACACAAAATTGCATATGTAAAATAAATTGCAAGATCCATTTTCTTTTGCAATCCTTTCGTTAGCTTTAGTTCTACAATTTCTAGATAGATTGATCTTATCATTTTATTGCATTATTTGTAAGCATTATCATTTCTATGTGTATGTGATATTGCTGTTTGACGGGCAGCCACTTTGGAATGAGGAAGAACATCTTCTAAAGCAACAGCTATATGACTTGACTTATGAAAATTGTAAAAGGGGAGTCAAAAGAGGAAGAGGAGGAACTGAAAAACCAATTAGTTCAAATAGAATACAAGGCTCTAGGCATAAGATCCCCTAAATATATTCCCTCTTATTTTCTTTCCTCCTCTTTCCTGAATGTGAGTTCAGCTGGCATATTAAATGCAACTAAACACCCCAATTATTGAGGCCAAGGGACCGTCATAGTAATGTGGTTGAATGATGAATTAAATGCAACTAAACACCCCAATTATTGAGGCCAAGGGACCATCATAGTAATGTGGTTGAATGATGCAAACAAAATACACAGAACAATGGTTGAATGATGAATTAATATCAACAAGATATTGTATTACATCTTAGCCTATACGGATGCACTCACTCTACGTACGAATTCTCCCATGAATCTTTCCTGTGTAGCATGTATAAATTACAACCAATGCACTATCTCTCTCAACATATACAATATCTATCCTCTATCCAGAAGCTATCATGTGCGTAATGTACCCAATGTACTCTGCATGGCATGTACTGCTCAAATGAATGAGGGGGTCTATTTAAACTTAAGGGAAGGTAGTTATTGGCAACTACCAACCCCGACACATAACCACTCTCACTACATTTGTCTTGCATTTCATTTCATTTCATCTCCTAACTACATGACAACTAACCTTTGATGACTTATCCGTACATGACTATCACTTAATTCATCATTATATTATTGCATGAAACGATACAACGATATCAACTATATGAAAACTAACAAAACTTTGCCAAAACTATGTCCTGCGCGTACTTGACTTCCAATGCACTTCTTTTTTTTTGCTGAGGTGGCAAGTCAGAATGAGCGTCTACATCTTCCCTCCCCTCTAAATTGGTCAACGTCCTCATTAACAACTATTGCTACTCCTACGGACTCTGACTTTGTCGAGGATGAGGCAATGGTAAAGATACTCCCAGCTCCTGAATCTATAGCTTCAAGGCTTCATTTTCTCCCTTTAGTCTGTTCTCATAGGCTTGGTAACAAGCCCACTGGAAGCCATAATGATGCGACTTCTGCTCAACATTAGCCAGCCTAGCCTTCAATTTAGCCTCCCTCTTTGATGCTTTAACTTCCTTCCTCGCAGCTACTACCAGCTACTCATCATGTTCAACAATTAGTTGATCCTTGTGAGTAATCTCCATATTTGCTTCTACAATTTGCTCCCTCACCGCATGTTCTGACTTCAGATGTCTTACCAACTAATCTCGCTGTTCTTGTATCTGCCTTGTGCTCTCCATTTCTTTCCTCAACATTGCTAGTTCTACTTCAGCATTTTGCTGCACTTGGCAAAATTGTCCTCCTACCATTTGCAATGAGGGTCGCAAGTTCGAATTCAGAGAAGAGAATAGAGTAGAAGGTATTAATGTGGAATGAATGAACAGCATGTATAAGAACAACATTGAACAAGGAGGGTTTGCAGAACAAGGAGGGTTTGCGGCAAGGACACCTTCCAGAGCAAGGAGGGTTTGCGGCGGAGTGTTGTATTACACATCTATCTCATCGGGTAAGCACATTTTCCGTCCTCTTTCGATTTATAAAACAATTTAAGTAGATAGGAGAAATACGTGGACATATAGTTCCTTCATTCAGCACCCCAGTTGCGAGCTCCACTAGCTTTTAGCTAGAACAAAAAATTTGAAAAGGGTTTTAGTCACCCTCAAAAAAACATACGGCAAAAACAACAACGCAAAACATACGGCAAATATTTTCCCGTCACAAAACAGTGAGGGTCGAGTCAATTTCAACGGGTTTGCAGTGGAGGAGGGTTGCAGCAGAGGAGGGTTTGCACAGATATATATACACAAATTCGTTCAATGGGTTCGCAACGGAGGAGGATTTGCGGCGGAGGGTTTTATTATATATATATTTCATCGGATCAATAGTATAGGGGGTTCGGCAAGGGTTTGCAGCGGAGGAGGGTTTGCAGAGCAAGGAGGGTTTGCAGTGGAGGGTTTTATTACACATCTATTTCATCGGATCAATAGTATAAAGGGTTCGGCAATGGAAGAAGGGAAGCAACAATTGCAAGAACCGATATATGTCAATGAGAAACAATACTGGAGGATATTAAGGCGTCGACAAGCTCGAGCAAGGGCAACAACAATGAAGAGGACATATCGAAAAATAAAAATAAAAAATATTCTACCACATAAATAGGTGGAGAATAAGGAACAATCAAAGGCACTAACCATCATCAAACAAGGAGATCAATTAGCCCAACAGAGGGGACAAAAGAGAGAAGATAAAAGAAACGAAGGCAAAATGACAACACAAGAGAATACAGAAGGAAAAACAAGCGAGGAGAAAAAAATCAGAAATAACCGCAAGAAAGCATTCAGCATGGAAAATGGAGGTCACCAAAATGAGTTTTCAGACGAGGAAGAAACTTACAGTCCCACAACCACACCACTCATGTGGGCACCAAGACTTTATGTGCAAGAGCTAATGAAGATGAAAGAGAAACTTGAAAGCATGGAAAGGAGGGAGAAATTAAGAGATACTAAATCAGATGAGGTTATAAACACCATTCGGAGGCTGGAAAAGGAAAACAGCCAACTCAAGGAGCAAGTGTCAAAGCTACAAAACCTTGCAAACATGGGTCAGCGTGAATGGCATGTCCTCAAACAAGCCATCCACCCCCCAATCAATGATGCAATAGAGGTGGAAAAAACAAATGCAAATCAAATAAAAGAGGTACGGGAAACACTCCAAAACATGGAAACAAGAGAAAATGAGCTGCGAAATGAATTAGCAAAGGCAAAGACATGGTCTCAAGTAGTAAAAGAACCAATCAATCAACAAAAAGAGTTGATAGAGAAGCAAGTAAAAATTCAAATAACAAAAGAGAAAGAAAGACATGAGAAGTTATCAAATATAATCATCAAAGGGTTGAAAGATTATGGGGATAGGGAAGACACAAATCGTTTAACCAGGGACTTCTTGTCGGATCGATTACAATGGAAAGGTCAGATAAAAAAAGCAAGCAGAATTGGCAGGCTGAGAGAAGGAGGCAGAGATAGGCATATTCGGGTCACATTGATGAGCTACGAGGATAAAACAAGGTTACTAAAAAACGAGAGGCATCTTTGAGAGGGTCACAATTCTATTTAGATGACGACCTAACATTTTTACAATAGGAAGAAAGAAATAAGGAATGGGAAAAGGTGAGGGCAGCAAGGAATGAAGGGAAACGGGCATATTTAAGAAATGGAAAGGCATACATCACATCTAAACAAACCCAAAACAAATAGGGAGTATGGCCCACCCGGGAACATCTTACGATGGTAAGTTGGAACTGTAGAGGTTACCCTTGGAGAAGAGGACCCGGGTTAGGGCCCATTGCTAGAGACAAAGATATAATCATACTAACGAAAACACATGAACACGATGGATGTAGGACTCCAGAATTTGTGGGATACAAAAAAATAGCAATATGGAATAAAGCAGCGGAAAATGGCAAAGGGCATGGGGGTATTATGGTTTTAATAAAAGAGGAATGGGATAGGGTCATTAAAATTGAAAAACAAGATGAAAACAAACAGTACATCTGGATAAAGATCCTAGAAAATAAGTCAGTTATTAGCATAGCAGCATGTTATTTTGCTCCCAAGAATTCTAAATTCTATAAGAAACATGACCTTAACAAGAGAAGACCCATACTCCTCCCTAAAAAGAGACATTTCGATATACAGTAAGTTGGGGGAGATTATATTAATTGGAGATTTCAATGCAAGGACAGCAAATAAGCAAGCTAACATTCTAGAAGGTAGCGAAGATATTGAGATTAATCCTCTTTGGATGCCAGAAGAGGAAAATCAGCAATGGACCAGGACTTCAGAAGATGAGCATGGGGCTATCACGCAATATGGAGAAGAGTTGTTAGGCCTCTGCAGCATACACAACTTGATTATTTGCAATGGGATGAACAAATGGAAAAATTCAGGAAAGTATACATGCAAAACATATAAGGGACAAAGTGTAATAGACTATGTAATATGCTCACAAAATTACATACCAAAAATAGAGGAGCTAGAAGTGGAAGATTCTCCGGTGGAACTTAAGTCAGATCACAACCCAATTGTTATGAAAAACACTTGAAAGGCAATCAAAATAAATATCCTCACAAGGGAAACATTCTCTTAACAGATGAAAATCGGCAGAATTTTAGAGCAGTATTAAATAACAAGTTATAGGAAAGGGAAGAACTACCTCACGGTAGCAGAGATTACAGTAAGAGTGAATGGTTAATGCACGTTATCCAAGAAGCTCTAAACAAATGCAAGAGAGCTAAACCTAAAAAGAAAGAAAGGAATAGCTTCCCAACCAACCCATGGTTCGATGAAGATTGCAAAAAAGCGTGAAGATTACTAAAGGAACCAACGGGTAAAACAAGAGCAAACAGAAAAGCATATGAGAAACTGGTAAGGGCAAAAAAAGAAGAATACACTAGAACAAGGAGGAAAGAATTGATTTACTTAGGGAAGCATGAACCAAAGAAATTTTGGAAGGAACTAAGCGTGAAAAGGATGCAAACTGAAAATAGCATAACGATTAATCAGTGGTTGGAGTATTCAAAACAATTGTATCAGCGTAGTAACCAGTAGGAGACACCCCCTACTATCATTGTCAAGAAAGAACTTTTCACAAATGAAGACATTATTCAAGGGATAAAAAAGTTAGCAATCGGTAAAGCCCGTGACATAGACAATCTTCGAGCAGAGCATATAAAATGGGGGGTAGATATTACGGCACCGCGAGATCAAAGAAATTTTCAATGAGGTCATACAAAATGGCTTCCCTACCGAGTGGACAACTAGCTTGACCATTCCTTTGTTTAAAAGTGGAGATGTAAATAATCCCTCAAACTATCGAACTATCATGATCAACCCTCTCTTTGCAAAGTTGTTTGGGAGTATGATAGAGCGTAGGATCAGCATATGGGTAGAAGAAAAGGGAAAGAGAGCAAAGGGGCAAGCAGGTTTTAGGCCCAAGCACTCAACTATTGATCACTGTATCACACTCAGACACAGTGGAAAAAATATGGGACAAAAAAGAGGAGGCTTTTTGTTGTTTTGTAGACTTCAAAAAGGCATTTGACACAGTGCCAAGGAAAAAATTATGGAGCAGAATGGAAGAGCTAGAGGTTCCAATTCACTACAAGGCAACAGATTCACAGACTATATGAGCATGTAAAGGCTAGAATCGGAACACGGGAAGGGTTATATGAATGTTTTGGTAGTGACATAGGTGTCAAACAAGGTTGCCCTCTATCTCCGACCTTATTTGGGTTGTACATTGACAAGTTAGAAGAATGGATAAACAAATTTGGGGGAGAGGGTGTGCACTTAGCCAAATATGTGGTAAAACTCCTCATGTATACAGACGATGTAATTCTTGTGGCCAAAACAGCCAAAGATCTAGAAGATCACCTTCGAGCTCTAGAACTCTTTTGTAAGGAAGTTGGGATGCAGGTGAACACGAGCAAAACAAAAATTATGATTTTTTCAGCAAAAAAAAAGAAGCAACAGCTCGAATTTCAGTTTGCAGGAGAACCACTTGAGGTAGTAGTAGAATACAAATACCTAGGCATAGACTTTCATGACAAACTTAATTGGAATACATGTAGGATGAAAAGAACTCAAAGTGGTTGGAGAGCACTATATGCACTTCAAAACAGGTGTAGGAATGCCGAGTTGTGGGACTGGAAGACCACCAAGGTCTTATTTGGCCTACTTGTTACACCGGTTTTGTTGTATGGTTGCGAGGTGTGGGCTAGTGGCACAACAAATGCAAAATGGAGGCAAATAGAAAGGATTCAAAAATATCTAATCACAAATTTTCTCAAAATTAAGGCCACAACCCCTTATGAAATTATTCTAGCTGAAACTGGAATGTTCCCTTTAGAAGCAATTGCTATGACCAAGTTGTTATGTTACTTGAAAAAAACAGAAAACATGAAAAACGACAGATGGCCTAGGGCAGCTAGGGACGAAGAGTTGCATAGAAGGAAGAATACATGGATGAAACAAAATCAGAAATGGATGAAACGTTGGGAAATCAACATAAATGAATGCCCAAATGTCAACAAAGACATAAAAAATTATGTGAATGAAAAGTTTAGAAGTGGAATGTGGAAAAATGCAAGCAAGAAAAGACAATATTATATTGCAAAGTTTAACCCAACGTATGACCACAAGGAAAAAGCGTATATAGGCGCTGAAATCAAGTGGAAGGAAAAAATCCTCATTGCTCGAGATAAGGACTAGCTCTCATAGGCTTAGATGTGAAACGGGGAGATGGACAACGCCCAAAGAACAATGGGAAGAAAGGATATGTACTCTATGCAGCATAGGGGCAGTAGAGACAGAGGAACACTTCATCTATAAATGCCCGAGTTTTTCAGATATCCGTGGCAAATACAAAGAAACACTTGGAAACGGGTCTATGGCAGAGTTATTTGAAGACAATAAAATAAAAAAAGTTGGGGAATTGCTAACCCAAATCAATGGAGAAGGAACAACCTTCTCAAAGATATTAAAGATCATATGATATGATTTGAGTAGTTGTACTTCCATATTTGAGGTCCCATAGACCATATTTGGGTCTCGCGGACGTAATTAAAATCTTTCATTTCATTTCACTCTTTTGTCATGTAGCCCTACCATTGTTGTTGGTTGAACTGGATCTTCGGACGGCTCGGTTGGACTTGGTCTCTGATTTCTTTCTCTTGGACAGCCTTTGGCAGATCCAGATAGCCTGGTCTGAGGCTCATCCGGGTCCTCCTGAGTCCTATCAACTCCTAGACGGCCAAGGTGTGGTCCAAATGGCCCACCTTGCTGGCTGTAAGGCCTAGGGGCAATTTGAAGGTAAAGATCCTCCCCTCAGACAGTTTCAAAGGAGACCAAACGGCCTCCCCCCTTGGCATGGCTGATCATGAAGACCCTCCCAAATTGCCTAAATTGCCTAAGTCTGTAACATGCCTTGGATCATCGAGCAACCTTTGCAAACCACTTCGAATTCCCAAGGAACCGTTCAAGTTTTGCGGATCACAACTTCAACTCATTTGCCTACCTACCTCAAAGGCATGCTCTGAGTTTCTTGCTACTGCACCTTCTCATTGCCTACAAATTGGGTAGCTGCTTGTCTCCTTGGTGTTCCTCTCTTTACTCTTCTTTCGAATTCCAAGCCTGAGTTGTCACTGCTCCGGTCCTCTTCATCATTGCCAAGGTCCTCCTGAGTCCTATCAACTCCTATATGGCCAAGGTGTGGTCCAAATGGCCCACCGTACTGTCTGTAAGGCCTAGGGGCAATTTGAGGGAAAAATCCTCCCCTCATATGGTTGCAAAGGAGACCAAACGGCCTCCCCCCTTGGCTTGGCTGATCCTGACGACCCTCCCAAATTGCCTAAATTGACTAAATCTGTAACATACCTTGGATCATCAGGCAACCTTTGCAAACCACTTCGACTTCCCAAGGAACCGTTCAAGTTTGGCGGATCACAACTTCTCCAACTCATTTGCCTATCTACCTCAAAGGCATGCTCTGAGTTTCTTGCTACTGCACCCTCTCATTGCCTACAAATTGGTAGCTTGTTGTCTCTTTGGTGTTCCTCTCTTTACTCTTCTTTCGAATTCCAAACCTGAGTTGTCACTGCTCTAGTCCTCTTCATCATTGCTTGAACTCATCAAGGATACACTATAGGACTCCTATCTTGAGTTCCCAACTTCTCCTCTGCTTGGCAATGGTACTTCATGGATGTCTCTCCATTCTACTTCACTTGTTGTAGGTCTATTCGTAGTCTGTCTCCAGAAACATAACTTTTTGCAAACAACCATCAGCAACTCCCAACACTCGCTTGTTTGTTGCGCACCTCCAAGATCTCCTCTAGACTTGTCTTGTCTCCGAAAAAACTTCTACTCGTTGCTTGAATATCCTGCCACATCCTTAACAACTCTTGTGCATGTTGTCTCCTTAATTCTGCAATTTGTTTAGTTGCTCACTTTGCTCACGCAATTGTTGTGTTTCCTCCCACATTCTTTGTTGTGCATATCCAATAGTTGCAAGCAAACTCATTCCCTCAGTGTTTGCCTTCACTTCAAGGTTCTTGCTCTGGCGGTTCTCCTTGTCCAACAAACATTGTTGCCATTCACTATATGTTCTCCGCATTTAGTGATCTCAGATGTTCTTCTACATCCAAAAATCTTACATGCACTCAAATTCGTCTACGCTCCATAGATCAAGGCTGCAACTCCTCTTGATCAATCACAGGTTGTATATCCACTTCCTACCTACTTGCATTCTCCTCTTCGTATAGCCATGCTAGTTCCGCAAGTTCATTTTTTGAGTCATTGTCATCTACTGCACTGTCTTCCCTCCTTAGTACGCCTTAACTCCCCAACCTCCTGAATTGAGATTCCTTGGAAGGATCCCGAAGACTGTCTCGATGCCCCTGTCAGCCTACCTGTACTTGTTCCTTCATCTGTCGGTTCGAAATTCACCATATTTACTTGTGCTCGCATCCTATATGGCTTCAACTTCGTATCGTTAACTATCTTAGGACACAACGTCCCATCCAGTTTCTTCAACCTTAATGTGCCATTGATCATTACTTCCTCCACTTGGAAGGGTCCAAGCCATAAAGTCTTTAGCTTTCCTGGCCAGATTTCTCTCTTACCATTGTACCTCGACTAAGTCACCTACCCTTAAGTCCTTCTTCAGGTGCTTGTCATGCCACAACTTTCGACGACATTGGGCAACCTCTATGGCCCACTATGCCATCACTCTCTTCTCATCCAACTTGATGAGTGTCATTAGCCTCTCCTCTAGGCTCTCCTAGTCACCAAGATGGTTCTATAGCGCCACTTTCAAACTTGAGACGAAAAATTTCTACCAACACGACTGCTTCTTGACTATACATCAATTGGAATGAAGTGTGGTTCGTTGTTGGTTTAAACGTAGTCCTGTACGCCGACAGAACCGTTGGCAATATTTCCTCTTAATCAGCATACTCAATGCCATGTCTTATACATTATTGAGATCAAGACCTTATTTGCGACTTCCACTTGCCCATTTGCTCTAGGGTAATACGGACTAGACAACAAATGTAAGATTTTAAACTCAATGGTCAGCTTCTGAATAATTTCATTGACAAAGTGCCCTCCGCAATCACTTGTCAATTGAAGAGGTACGTTGAATCTTGCAATCACCTACTTGTACAAGAAGCGTGTAGTGCTCGTTGCAGAATTGTCAGGGAACACCCTTGCCCTGACCCATTTTGTCAAATATTCAATAGCTACCACAATATATCTACATTTGTGTCTGCTAGTTTTCAACAGCCCTACAAAATCCAAACCCCATATTTTGAACAACTCCTACGACTGTGATGGGTGTAACAGCATGAAGTCCCTCCTCAACAGCTTCCCAGCTCTTTGGTACGTATCACAAGTAATCACGAACTCCTTTGCATCACGATAGAGGGTGAGCCACCACAACCTTGCCAAAAGCACCTTCCTTGCGATCGTGTCTTGTCCTATATGCCCTCTAGCCAACCCCTCCTGAGCATTCCTTCAACGCCAAATTCACCTCATCCATTACACAACTCTACAATACCCCATCAGGTATGATTCTTGTACAATAAACCAGCTATCAACTAAAATGGTGTTGATTTTATGATCTTCTCAGTTGTCGTCAACTCCTTTGGCAGCCCGCCCATTGACAAGTATTCACCCACATACTTGTACCATGACAATAGCGCAGTAATTGAAAACAAAAGAGCGTTCAAAAATTCATCCAACACTCCTCCCTCCATAGGCTCTCCCAAGCGAATCCTCGACACTTGCTATAACGTGCTTCTTTCCAAGTTTGACTACAACTCAAAACACAACTTCCTGCAACGTGACAAGCCACCTGCTAACTCGTCCATGTATAGTCGGCTTGTTGATCAGGTATAGCAACACTTGATGATCCACATAGAAAGCAAAGGAATTGGCGAGTAGATAAAGTCTAAACTTCTAAACCGCATACACCATTTCCAAGGCTTCCCACTCCGTAGTGCTCTAATTTTTCTCCACACGAGGCAACGAACTAGAAAAATATATGGGCTTATCCAACCCATATTGCGGATCCAATTGCAAAATTGGATGCATCAACATGGACATGAACTCCTCCCAATCTAGAAACACCAAAATGGGTGCATAAACCAACTTTGCCTTCAACTTCTCAAAAGCCTTCTGATGCTTCATCCATCTGAAAGAAACATTCTTGGGCATCAACACTCCCAAAGGATGTGAAACTTGTGCAAAGTTTTTGATGATGAATCGATAGTACCCAACATGCCCCAAAAAGGACTTCAACAAACTCACATCATATGGCTCTTCCATGCTCATCATGACTCGTATCTTGTCAGGATCGGTCTTCAAACCCTCTTTACACACAACATGCTCGAGAAACTTCCTATACGGTACAAACAATTTGCATTTCTTTGGGTTCAAGGACAATCAAGCATTCATACACAACCACATGCATTCCTCCAATGTCTCCAAATGCTTGTCCTTCCTTCCGTACAATGACAATCATCCCGGAACACTTCTATTCAAAGATATACAAAATTATTCTTTGAAATGTGGCAGGGGCATTGCACAAACCGACGTGCATCCAATTATATGCATAAATGCCACTCTCCACTACGAAAGTTGTCTTTAGTCTATCCTCCTAGGTGATACTGATTTGATATTAGCCCTAGAATCCATCCAAAAATTAAAAGATCTCGTGTCCTACTACCTCCTCCAAATCAAATCAATAAACGGTATAGGGAAGGGATCATTAATGATCACTGTGTTCAAACTCTACAAATCTACGCAGATGCAGATCTGATTGCTCTCTTTTTTCAAGCTGATCATAATTGGTGACACCCACTCAATGACCATCACCATTAAAATTATCCTAGTGTCCATCTTTTCAATTTCTTCATTGACCAAGGCTATGTACTTCATGTTCATTATGTACGGCCTTCTCATCGGTTGTGCACCAGGAACCAAAGGAATCCGATGCACACACAACTCAAGTGGAATCCCTTGCAAATCCTTGTAAGTACATGTGAAGACCTCCTTATATTGCACGAATATTTTTAAAACTGCTACTTTTCAAATTGGGTCCCATTTTCCCCCCGCAATGGATCATGTTTTCTTTATCTCTCACCAAGAATTACCTACACCATCTTTGGTCCTTCATACTTTATAGTGTCAGGCTCTATCACCACTTTTGCCACATTGAAAGGGTATGTTGGCTTTTCATCAATCTGCGCATTGCCAACACTATACTCCACAAAATTGCATGGAAAGGTCCACTTCTCTTCAAGAGATTGGTTATTTAGAGCCAAGATATTGGTCATCTAAATCCAAGAGATTGGTCGTCTGAAGCCAAGAAGAAGTCGTCTAGAGCTAGAGAGAAGTTATTCGCTATGGAGGGGAAGTTGTTTACGAGGGTCGAGTAAAGGCTACCAAAATGCAAACAAGGAGAAAAATTCAGTTCAAACCACTTGACCCACAAAAAAGGTGGCAACAGGCATTGCCCGTCATGTTGGTCATGTTGGTAATACAGCCAATTGCAGGAAGTGGAGTGAGCAATCAAACAATAATGTAGTGTTGGCAGCAATTTGAAGTGATTCTAGTTGTAGAAGATGCCTAGAATAGAACAAAGCAAAAGGAGCATGGCAAGAGATTCCAGTACAGTGTTTAATGCTTCTATCCCTAGTGTTTAGCTCCTATGTCGTTGAGGATATCGACAAGTCTAGAGGAGGGGAAACATATAGGCAAGCGAATTGGCATGCCTGCATAATCAAGGAATAAGTGCATTGGAAGTCAAGTACATGCACAATAAAGTTTTGATGAAGTTTGATATAGTTTGATATACTTGATGTTATAAAGTTTAGATATTAGATTTCATGTATTAATGTAATGATGAGCTAAGTGATAAGTCATGTACAGATAAGTCAAGAAAGGTTAGTTGTCATATACTTTATCTTGTAGATAGGAAATGAAATGAAATGAAATGCAAGACAAAAATAATGAGAAGTGAAGTGTCGAGGTTGGTATTTGCCAATAACTACCTTCCCACAAGTTTAAATAGACCCTTTCATTCATTTGAGCAGGTACACACATCAAGGATATATTGAAGAAGTTGTACATGCCAGAGAGAGTACATTGTATGCACAATTGTACGTAGAAATGCTAGAGAGTGCATCCATATAGGCATAGGTTTATTGTTTGCCATAGCAAATCCGTACTGGGCCGTCAAGATCTAACTATTGTTTGCCCTCTATCTCCGACCTTATTTGGGCTGTACATTGACAAGTCAGAGGAATGGATAAACAAATTTGGGGGAGAGGGTGTGCATTTAGCCAAATATGTGGTAAAACTCCTCATGTATGCAGATGATGTAATTCTTGTGGCCAAAACAGCCAAAGATCTAGAAGATCACCTTCAAGCTCTAGAACTTTTTTGTAAAGAAGTTGGGATGCAGGTGAACACGAGCAAAACAAAAATTATGATTTTTTCAGCAAAAAAGAAGAAGCAACAACTCAAATTTCAGTTTGCAGGAGAACCGCTTGATGTAGTAGTAGAATACAAATACCTGGGCATAGACTTTCATGACAAACTTAATTGGAATACATGTAGGATGAAAAGAACTCAAAGTGGTTGGAGAGCACTATATGCACTTCAAAACAAGTGTAGAAAGGCCGAGTTGTGGGACTGGAAGACCATCAAGGTCTTATTTGGCCTACTTGTTACACCGGTTTTGTTGTATGGTTGCGAGGTGTGGGCTAGTGGCACAACAAATGCAAAATGGAGGCAAATAGAAAGGATTCAAAAATATCTAATCATAAACTTTCTCAAAATTAAGGCCACAACCCCTTATGAAATTATTCTAGCTGAAACTGGAATGTTCCCTTTAGAAGCAATTGCTATGACCAAGCTGTTATGTTACTTGAAAAAAACAGAAAACATGACAAATGATAGATGGCCTAGGGCAGCTAGGGACGAAGAGTTGCATAGGCGAAAGAATACATGGATGAAACAAAATCAGAAATGGATGAAACGTTGGGAAATCAACATAAATGAATGCCCAAATGTCAACAAAGACATAAAAAATTATGTGAATGAAAAGTTCAGAAGTGGAATGTGGAAAAATGCAAGCAGGAAAAGACAATATTATATTGCAAATTTTAACCCAACGTATGACCACAAGGAAAAAGCGTATATAGGCGCTGAAATCAAGTGGAAGGAAAAAATACTCATTGCTCAGATAAGGACTAGCTCTCATAGGCTTAGATGTGAAACAGGGAGATGGACAACGCCCAAAGAACAATGGGAAGAAAGGATATGTACTCTATGCAGCACAGGGGCAGTAGAGACAGAGGAACACTTCATCTATAAATGCCCGAGTTTTTCAGATATCCGTGACAAATACAAAGAAACACTTGGGAACGAGTTTATGGCAGATTTATTTGAAGACAGTAAAATAAAAAAAGTTGGGGAATTGCTAACACAAATCAGCAGGAGAAGGAACAACCTTCTCAAAGATATTAAAGATCATATGATATGATTTGAGTAATTGTACTTCCATATTTGAGGTCCCATAGACCATATTTGGGTCTCGCGGACGGAATTAAAATCTTTCATTTCATTTCATTTCATGCAAGATTGGGTCATCTAATTTGAAGGGCAGGCCGTTTGAACTGCTGTGCCGAGCAATCTGAATGCTGTGTGTAGTCATCTAAACTGCTGTGCTGGACAGTGTGAATTGTTGTGCTAGGCCGTCTGATATATGTTGTGTGTGCAGCGTATGCATTGCAATTGTAAGTTATTCACATTGTATATGTTGTTCATTTAAGTGGTAATGGAATTGCATTGTAGTATGTTATATTTCATTTTTACACTACACTAGAAGGAGTTGCTATGGACTGGAATTTTTCACTGCAAACTCCATTTAAATATATGGGGTGAACTCGAGCGCTTTCGAGAAGGAATTTGCACAACTGCCCCATGATATAGAAATCAATGGCGAATTTTGTTAGACTATAGTTTCAACAATAAAATTATTGCTCATTCATATTACATACTCCTATTACACTGGGTTCCATGGGGACCCGTCCCTTGCGTCCCCAGTACGGGGAGCGGCATCGAGGATGTTTCCCCACAGTCCCCCTTTGGGGGATGGCGAGGGGACCATCCTTGAGACATCACCTGTGAGGCGATGTCCTTGGGAACGCACCAAGCCGTCCCCCACGGCTGGGCATCTCAAACTAACTTTAAAAAAAAAAAAGTTTATTAAAATTTATAAAAAAAAAAAAAAAAAGTTAGTTTATTAAAATTTATAAAAACAAAAGTTAGTTTATTAAAATTTATAAAAAAAAAGGTATGGGGGTGGGACCCATGAAAGTCTCCAGTTCCCAAACCCTAAAAAGAGACTAAGACTATAAGTATAATGTAAAAAAAAAATTAAAAACTTAAAATTAAAACAAAATAATTCAAAAGCAGCAGTGAAGAAGAAGATGAGCAGCAGTGAAGAAGAAGAGCAAGCAGCAACAGCAGGGAAGAAGAGCAACAACAAAAAAACACTGAATAAGAAGAGCAGGCAGCAACAACATTGAAGACAACAGCAGGAGAGCAGCAAGAGATCCAAGTTTGTTTTCTTATTTTGAAATTTTCATATTTTTCTTTCAAGATTCAACATGAGCATCAGTGAGGGCTATGAATCAAACCCATTTGACATTCATATGGAGGAGGAAAACCAAAATGAAAATGAAAATATTCATATTGCCAGGGATTCAGCCTCTACTATTCAACCTCAAACTTCTAAAGGGGACAACACTACTTCTAGTTTTGATTGTCCCACCACTGTTAAAAGAATATGCCAAGGGTCCATTCAAATTTAAAAAACCTTTGCTGCAATTTGTAACTAATTGTGACCAAGGGAAAAAAAAAATTGGGGGCTCAAGAACATGGCTGTGCAATTTTTGTCAAACTTTGTTTATGGGCAGCTATACTAGGGTTGAATCCCATCTTACTGATAAAGCAGAAACAAGGGTTAGGGCTTGCAAAAAAAATGAACCGACTACAAGTGGCTGAAGCCAATAGGCTTGTGCAAGAGGCCAAACTTAGAGGTTTAGGCATGCCTTTCCCTAAAACCTGGTCAATCATCTAGAGGTGACTTTGGAGCCTCCTCAAAACAGACACAAGAATCAACCCAAACCTCTAGTATGCCACCACTGCCCTCAAAAAAAAAACTAAAAGGAACTGTAAATGAGATGTTCAATGTGCAAGCAAGAGAGGAAGCAGATGATGCTATAGCACAATTATGTTTTGCACATGGGCTTCCTTTCCATATCACACGTTCCCCCTATTTCAAGGAAGCATTAAAAAAATAGCCAAGGCAGGGCCTTGTTGGTTACAAATCTGCCATGAGGAAAGGATTTGGTGTTATTGCACCCTCGATTCGCCCAACAGGTTGAAAGGCCGGAAGGAAGGAATGTCTTCCGTGCCAATCTCCGAAGAAGGCTGGCTTCCTATGTAACTTTTCGGTTTTAAGATAAGAGAACTGGAAAGAAATAAAAGAGTAAGGGATAGAAACGGTGATTTATCAGCTTTGGGAAAGAACAAGCAGCACAGTCACTAACTAGCAACTAAACCAACAGCAATCAAAACAATATATGTAACAGAAACCAGTTATGAGATTTTTCCCTATGTATCCTTAAACATGCATTCCAGGCTCAGATAATTGCCAATGCTGCGATCCAGAATTCAGAATGACAGCAATCAGAAAAATAAATGAGTAAATACAGAAATGACACGGATAAGGCAGCATAAAAGAAAGAGACACAATTGGAGCCAAAGTATGGATTGTATTTGACACAAACAGTCTTAGCTACAGCAACTCTCTTTAGCAATATGTTCCCCCTTATTACAATAGAATGAACTGCTATTTATAGCAGAATTTCCCCCCAGATTACAATGTGGGCACAGATGCCCAAACCTGCAAAAGCTGCAAAAAGCGGCCAGTTTTGATCTTTGTCGGCCGTATCTGTATTTGCAACATGCTTTTCCTTGATTCCGGTATGGCTTCTGACAGGTTTGGTAGCTGGGAGGGGATGGCCCATTAATGTGGTGGATGCAGCGGTATTTTGCCTCAAATGCCCGCTACTGCTTGTCTTCAATGGTCACCCACTACGCCGCTTAAGTATGGCCCTGGCTGTACTTAAATGGGCCCTGATCCCGAAAAATCTTGACTTTTCTCCTCTGGGGAAGTTAGCTGCTTAGCTGGAAAGATTTGGGCGGGAAACAACATTAAAATGCTCAAAAAGAAACATTGTTGTCCTGGAGCTGCCTGGCTGCCAAAATCTTCAACATTTTCATAAGTGTCAAAATGTTGCCCTGAAGCGCTCCAGATAAGTGGATTTGCCCTCTAGCGCTGTCAGACAATAGCGCTTTAGGGCGCATTTCATTCCTCAACAAAGCTGACCTTTTTTCCCCTTTTTTCACTAAGTGTCCAGGAAACACCCCAAAGCGCTCTACCTTAGCCATTTTGCCCTGGAGCGCTCCAAACTGCAGCGATCTGGGGCAATTTTATACTTAGGAACTTTTGGGCTCCCTTTTCCTTCTCTTTGGCATCACCAAAACTGCCCCAAAGCGCTCCAGAGATAGAAAAATGCCCGGAAGCGCTCGAAACTGCAGCGATCTGGGGCAAGTTTCCATACTTAGCCAAAAAGAAACGTTTCTTGCACATTTTTACAATCCGGCCTAAAACCGCTCCAAAGCGCCCTGGAAAGGGAAATCTGCCCTGAAGCGCTCGAGACTGGCAAATTAGCCCTGGAGCGCTCCAAACTGCAGCGATCTGGGGCAACTTTTCATACTTGGAGTTTTTTCGGCCAATCTTCACCTTTTTGTCCCAACTGCTCGGAATTTGCCTCAAAGCGCTTTAGGCTGGCAAAATTACTCCAAAGCGCTCCAAGGAACAACGATTTGGGGAGGATTTTTATACTTAGTCAAAAAAAGCATCAATTTTTAAACTTTTTCAAATTTGCCCTAAAGCGCCCAAAATTGGCAGATTGCTTCAGATCGCTGCCTAGCTGCTGCGATTTAGGGCCGATTCCGGAAGATAACAAAATTTTCAGAATTTTCAAAATTTCACACCCCTTGCAAAATGTGGCAATAGGCCTTTGTATGCAACGCTTGGAGATACTAAGCTTCGTACCTCTCTCTTGGACAAACAATATTCCAGATACAGTTTGGTTGATGAGTGGATGTTCTATCATGGATGGGTGGATTGACATTCGTCAACATCCACTCATCAATATTATTCATTATTGTCACATATTCAGCAAGTCCTTATTTTCTTCGCGCCATTGATTGCACGGGGAAAAGAAAGGATGTTGAGCACCAATACCTCCTGTTGAAAGAGGCTATTGAGGAGGTTGGACCCTCCAATGTTGTACAAGTAATCAATTTGACATTTTCGTTTTTCTTATAAAAATCAGAATCTATATGATTGTGTAAAAGAGACTATGTTTGTTGTGTAAATTATTCTAAATATTTTTGTCGTACACTACAGTTAATTACAGATGCAACCCCTTTTTGCCAGCATGCAAGGCAAATGATTAAACAATCATATAAACATTTTTTGGACCCCGTGTTGTGTTCATGCATTGAACAAAAGCATTGAAGGACATTAGGAAGATAGATTGGGTGGGGTCTATGGTTTCAGAAGCCAGAGACTTGCAAATATTCATTTGCAACCATCACACTTCCTTAGCCCTCTTTCAGTCCTTCTCAAAGAAGGAGTTCATCAAACCAACAGATACTAGATACAACACCTACTTCATTTTATTGGAGAGGATGATCGAGGTGCAGGATGCTTTACAGTCCATGGTAGTATGCACAGAGTGGAAGAGATGGCCGGAATCAAGGACAGACGAGAGAAATAAAATCAGAGACAAAGTATTGGATAATAGATGGTGGACTCAAGCCAAGTAAAAAATGTTGAAGTTAAGATTTGGTTCATGTTTATTTTTTTTGTTTATGATTCATTGATTTATCATTTATGATTTTATGATTTTTCATTTTTAGTTTCAAATTGGATTGCTCATATAGTCTAAGTTTTTTAATTTTTTTTTTTTTTAATTTCTTATAGGTACATTGTGTCTTTTGTTGCCCCAATTGTTGTAGTCATCAAATATGCTGATATAGATGCTCCTAATCTAGGAGAGATCTATGATACTTTTGTCAGCATGCTAGGGGAGATGAAAAAAAATCATTTCTACTAGAGATCCATCATTATACAAAGGTGATGGGATAGGATGAACACCCCCCTTCATATGGCAGCATATGCAGTAAACCCAAAGTGGTATGAGCCTAGGCCTCGGAGAGTGGATCCCTATAAAGATCCACAGGTGAGACAAGGGTTTTTGAATGCCCTTTAAAAGATATATACGAGGGAGGAGACCTCAAAACTTAGAGATGAGCGGATCCAATTCGTGAATCTTAGGGGCCCTTGCTTCAGCCAACCAGAGTGTAGAGAGGATAGGGCTACCATTGCCCAATTAGATCCCCATTGGATAGTGGCAGCTATATGGGGATGATACACCTAGCTTGCAACATTTTGCAATTAGGCTTCTTCACAGGTTGCTAGTTCCTCTACTGCTAAGAGGAATCGGTCCACATATAGCTTTATCCACAATGTGAGGAGGAACAGGCTTACCTCTCGCAAAGCAGAGAAGTAGTTGCATTGCATAGCTCTCTTCGCCTTCGTGAGAGAGTTAAGCCAGAGTACAGGCAATCTCCAAGTACACGATGGGATATTGATCCAGAATTCCAGAGGATGCAGGACATATTGGTGAGGATGAGGATCAGGAGGGGTCGGTTGGAGTTCCATTGGAGACTCTTTACTCAGATGATGAGGGCAGCTCATCAGATATAGATTCTGATAGTGATAGCCCACCAGAAGTTCCAGAGAAATGAGACTATTTTTGTTGTACAATGTAAAACTTAACTCTTTTTGTTGTAATGAGAATATGTCAATATTAGTATTTTTAATTTTTGAGTCATTGACATTTGTTGTGAAATTTAAATTATTCTAATGGCTTCCAAGTTCTAAATATTTTTTTTGTAAATTATTAGTATTTAGTATTTTTCATTTTGTTATGTAAATTATTTTAAATTTCAAAAAAATTTAATACTATTATACTTGTCGTCCCCCAACCGTCCCCTAAAATCGTCTTGTCGTCCCCCACCATCCCCGAAACCTATCCCCTCGTCCCCCACACTCGTGGAACCTTGCTATTACATTATATGTCAGAAAATACTATGTAAATTAGTTACTATTTAGGTTTGCCCAATATCCTATTAATTTAACAATTTCTACGGGATTTCCTACAAGGATCTTATGTTATATTCTTGAAGATGTATTGAATTTATTGTATCAAAGTTTAATAAAATATCCTCTTTTACCAAAATGTGGTATCAGAGCGTGTATTGAGCCATGGGCGGAGAAGAAATTTGTGCTCTGATGGCAAGTTCCTGAACAAAGCACACTATGTAAAAAGGCATTGTGTAGAAGATTTATTGGAGACCCGGATAAGAGAGGCGTGTATCAAAAATAAAATCACTGGCGTCTAGAAGTTCTTTCAGAGACCTAGAGAGAAACCCCTTGTTTTTAAAAAAAAAGGTGAAGTTACTTTAATTTTATTTTTAAATGAATTCTTATGCTAAGAATGGCATGATTTGTACCGCGTTCATTTTATGAGAAATACAGCGCAATTTTTTTTGTTTAAGAATATTATTGCAAGTACTAAGATCTTGCAGAAGATATACATTTGAAAGGAAGACGTAAAAATAGCACTCCCTGCAAGGAAGGCGCTTGGTTCTCTAAGAGGAAGGCACTTGGTTCCCCAAGTGGAAGGTGCAAAACATAGCACTCCCTAAGAGAAAGGCGCTTGGTTTCTTGAGAGGAAGGCTCTCGATGTAGGCACTAGTTCTAAGAAGCAAAAATGAAGTGTTTGTGAAAATGTCTAAGTAACAAGCACCAATTTGTATTTAATGAAATGAAATAAAATGCAATGCAATGTAATGAAATGTGCCTAAATGAAATGTAATGCAGCCGTCATTTGCCAAACCTTAATATTTGATTAATTATAAGGTTGGCTAAAGTGATTAAGTAGGAAGGTATGCAGTTTTGTAACAAAGTCCTGGAAACCGTTGCTTCCAACGGCCAGGACAATGCTTTAAATAGACCCCCTACTTCATTTTGAAGATAGACACAATAGATTGCCATGAGAGGATGTGCTATGTTGTAGATGCATGTATGCTTGGCTGATAGGAGAAGCAAGATGTTTGATTGTAGTTACAGAGATATTGGAATCTTTGCATGTATGCCATGGAAGCCATTCTGATAATGAAAGACATATTCTTTTGCTCTCAATGTGTGTCCAATGGTGTGATGATACTTGTATGTTAGATTGTTAGATTCCTAGTGCAAGTGGTTGGTTGTAGGTTGACGGATTCAGATGTTGTCCAGGGTTGCAATCGTCATCAAGGTTGCAGCCGCAGTTGGAGTTGCAAACATCGTCAGACCAAGGCCGACATCAGAGGGAGCCGACAAGGAGTAGAAGCACCGTCATCCGAGACTACCGACATTGTCATGCCGTCATGCCATCATTGCTGTTAATGCCAGCAGGAACATGTCGTCATCCATGTTGCCATGTCGTCATGCCATCATTGCCACGTCATCATGTCGTCATGAGAAGCTCCGTCTGAGACTATAGCGGTCGTCTAGGACACTGTTGACTACAATGTGTGGTCAGGCTAATGTGCCGACTAAAGCGTGCCGTCTAGCCACATTGTCGTTTGAGACCAACCTGTCGACTAGAGTTATACATTGTCGTCTAGGAATGATGTCGTCAAGGACTGAATATTCTTCCCTTAACTGCATTTCCTTGGCTTAAAACCTGTCATTCCCTCATCTTTGGGAATCCTCACCATTGTGCTACATTCGGCGTCATTGCCTAATCAAGTACGGGTCGATAGAGATCGAAGCATTAGGCTTAGCAAGCGTGACGAAAAAGGAGAAATCAAGGAAGGACTTCGGAGCAACCTGTGAGAAGAAGTGCAAGACTTGCTAACCAAGGAGTGCAGCTAAGAGAAGAGCTTACGCAATCGGAAGTAGAGTGAGTTTGGAACCCTCAAGAAGATGATAGTACGAGGGAAGAAAGCGAAAGGTGGCAAACATTGTTGCTAACAACGAAGAACAAAGTGCAAGAGGAGCAACATCAAATAGTTGAAAGGAAACGTTTGCAAAGATGCCAACGTAGAAAGTGCATAAGGAAACGAAGCATGGATGGTGACACCTGAGCAAGCAAGGAGGAGTTTGCCAAGGGGTGCAGAGGATGGGAGTCAAGCACTAGAGAAACCACACGTGGATACTTGGGGAGGTAGACTAGAGCCACATATCGTTTATTTGCAAAGAAGGTCGCGAAGTGAAGACGCACGAGAGTTTGGAAGAAGACTATTTGAAGTAGGAATCGAAGGTCAAGAGACACTACAAGAAGACGAAGTGCCTAGGACCAAAGCACCGGGAGAAGAACAGCAAGTAGAACCACCAACGGTAGAAAGGGATTTGGCTGAATTCCCAAGGGAGCCATCATCAAGTGGTGAGGAAGTGGGAAACTACCAAATGGCACACGTTGCCAATAGAGCGGGCAAGCAAAAATGCCCACCCTTCACTGGAGAAGGGAAAGAAGATCCAACAAGACACATAGGCACTTGCACCACCATTTGGAGGGCAAATGGGGTAAGGCAACCCAATGAATGGTTGCAACTATTTCCTGCTACATTGAGAGGTATCGCAATAGACTGGTACTTAAAAAGAGAAGGTACACAAGCCTTTGCCGAATGGGAGACTATGATAGAGGAATTCAAAAAGGAATTCCGGCCTTAGAGAGATGACAAAGAAATCATCACAAAAATATACTCTACAAAGCAAAAGAAAGATGAGGATGTCAAAACCTACAATAGAAGATTGAAGCAACTCACTAATAAAATGGAGATGCCACCAGCCGATGGTATGGTTAAGAGATGGTTTATTGATGGATTATTGCCTAAGTATAGGAAAAAGATGAATATTGTACCCTCTTCAACATATAAAGAAGCATTGGAGAAGGCAATAAATTTTGAGAGTGAGGCAAAGCAGACAACGACTAGAATTGTAGGCCATGCTAGGAGTGAGGACTCGAATAGTGATATCGATGACAAGGTACAAACTGCTATCCAGTCCATGAGGAAGGAATTTGACAAGATGATCAAAGAAGTCAAAGGCGAAGTGAAAAAGGACTAGAAAAGACATATGGTGTTCAGATTGTAAATCTGAAGGACACACCAATATAAATTGTCCTAAGAATGCATATTGTAATATATGCGATGTATCAAGACATATGGTTACCGATTGTCCATTTAATTTCAAGGGAGCAAGGCACCAGACCATGACGGTGCAAGAGGAAGATGAAAAAACAAACACTCCAAGGAATGGACAAGGCACAACCAATGGCAGCTATAGGAATAACCATCGAGGAGGAAGACAATATCAAGGCAATCGACAAGGAGGCCAAAGTCGATTACAGTATGATTTGATGGGAGACCGATCATCCAGTGTCAAAATTGCCAAGAATGGGGACATTTCGCAAAGAATTGTCCCAAGCCATAGATGGGAGGAGGAACAAATGTAACACATGTGTAGATGGTGCGGACCTAGCAACCATAAGGAAATAAATTGTCCAAATAAAGCAAGTTCCAATGGGACGCAAAATGTCAATTTGATTGACATAGGTGAATCAATAAACCAACAGGAAGGAGAAAAGCAAGTGCTAGTAGTGACAAGAGCTCAAGCTAGGAAGATGGAGCAATACCCAAATCCTACCAAGGAGAAGGAGCAATGGCAGGATGCCCATGAAATGATAAAGGAAGAACTCGAGAAAACAAAGCAAGAAAGGCTACTCCATGAGAAACCATTGAAGAAACTTGAGGGAACATCGAGTAAACAATCATCAACAGAGCGATTGGCAACACAAGTATTGAACACAACAGTTGAAGTAAAAGTGTCCAATTTACTTAGTGCAATACCAGAATTATATGCAAAAGTAGGAGAGATGGCGAAGACCAAGAAGGTAGATGAACCAAGAGAGGTTGCCACAATGAAGCAAGATCAATTCATTGATCCTACAATATTGATGATTGAAGCAGGAAAGAAGCCAACTTTGATTCATATGGAGTTATTGGATCATAAGTTGACACAGGTGATTGTAGATGGAGGATCGAGTGTCAATGTCATGCTTGAGAAGACATGGAAAGACATTGGGGCACCATTTTTATGGTCTCCAAATTTTTGGTTGTACAGAGCGGATCAGTACGGAATAGAAACAAAAGGCGTACTGACGAATCAAAAAGTGAGAATAGCCAACCAAGATTTCATCTTGGATTTTGTAGTAATTGCAATGCAAAAACCAACCTATGATGCATTGCTAGGACATGGATGGCTGAGAATGGCAAAGGTGAATCACAATTGGGAGAAGGAACGTCTTACCTTCAAAAAGGGCCAACACAAATATATGATAAATTTGAAGACTCAGTCCGTAAGTCAAGACATAGCAACTTTGGATGAATCAGGAAGCTCGTCATCAGACAAAGAGGCAAGATACGAGCCTGACGAAGGAGTGTTGGAATTGGAGGATTGTACGGAAGATGAGGAAGACGTTGATAAGGGACTCCTCCATTGGCAGATGGAAGACTATGAAGTATTCACGCCACATTGTTTTTGCATCCACATAGAAAAGGACCAGGATGAAGAAGATAACCAAAAAGTCGACCAGAGTAATCAAAGAAAATCCGCAATAAAGAAGGATGAAGAAAGAGAAAAGTGGACATTTCCAAAGAATTTTGTGGAGTACATGATAGGTGATGTAGTCATTGAAGACAAACCAGACCACTCGATCGATGTACTCAAAGCAATGGAAGAACCGGATATGGTGAAATATGAAGGACCAAAGATGGTACAGATGAATCTTGGCGAAGAAGGAGAAAAAAAGATCATACATTGTGGAGATGAATGGGACCCTATGTTGAAAGCAACAAGTTTCAAGATCTTCTTGGAGTACAAGGATGTATTCGCATGGACCTACAAGGATTTGAAGGGAATACCACCAAAGTTGTGCGTACACCAAATTCCCTTGATCACGGGTGCACAACCGGTAAGGAGACGACCATATAGGATGAATCCAAAATATGCAGCCCTGGTGAATGCTGAAATCGAGAAGATGTTGGAAGCAGGCATTATCTTCAAAGTTATAGTAAGTGAATGGGTGTCATCGATAGTGATTACCTTGAAGAAAGAAGCTAACCGGATTCAGATTTGTGTGGATTTTCGGAGCTTGAATGCCATAACCATAAAAGATCCCTTCCCTATCCCATTCACAGACTCCATATTGGAAGAAGTAGTGGGGCACGAGATCTATTCCTTTTTGGATAGATTCTCGGGCTACAACCAAATTAGTATCGCCGAGGAGGACAAGTTGAAGACAACTTTTGTAGTGGAGAATGGCATATATGCATATAATCGGATGCCATTCAGGTTATGTAATGCACCCACCACTTTTCAAAGAATCATCTTGTACATCTTTGATCAAATGTCCACAAGGAAGTTCAAGGCTTTCCTAGATGATTGGTCCTTGTATGGAAAGACAACCGAACACTTACAAGCATTGGAAGAATGTATGGGCTTATGTCGAAAAGCTTGACTAGCATTAAACCTTAGAAAGTGCATGTTGTTGGTTCCTTATGACAAGTTGTTGGGGCACATTGTCTATAAGGAAGGATTGAAGACCAACCCGAATAAGATACAAGTCGTATTGTGCATGGAAGAGCCATACGACGTGAGTTCCATAAAGACCTTCCTAGGTACAATGGGTTACTATAGAAGGTTTATAAGAAATTACTCACAAACAACTTATCCATTGGATGCCCTTACGTGCAAGAATGTTCCTTTCAAGTGGACGGAGGAACATCAAAAGGCCTTTGAAGGGTTAAAGGCAATGTTGGTATGCGCGCCCATTCTGGTATTTCCAGATTGGAATAAGGAGTTTCATGTCCACGTTGACGCATCGAATTATGCCATTGGATGCGCATTAGCCCAGGAGGGGCAGTTTGGGCTTGATCAGCCCATCTACTTTGCAAGTCGGTTGTTGTCAAGGGCAGAGAAGAATTACAGCACAACGGAACGAGAAGCTCTGGGGATGGTCTATGCAGTACAAAAGTTTAGACATTACCTGTTGGCCAACCCATTTGCTTTCTACGTAGATCATCAAGCATTGTTGTATCTGATTAACAAACCGACTATATATGGGCGAGTGAGCAGGTGGCTTGTCACATTGCAAGAATTCGTGTTTCGAGTGGTAGTAAGACCAGGGAAGAAACACGTAATAGCGGATCAGTTGTCGAGGATTCGCTCGGGAGAACCTGCACAAGGAGGAATACCGGATGAGTTCCTTGATGCACAATTATTCATGATAAGTGCAGTACCAGCATGGTATAAACAGATAGGAGAATATTTGTCGACAGGTGAGCTGCCAAAGGAGATGCCAACAACTGAAAAACACAAGATAATTGTGAAAGCGGCACCATTTTCACTAATTGTTGGCTTGTTATACAAGTTGGGACCTGACCAAATCCTGCAAAGATGTGTTATGGAGGAGGAAATACAAATGACATTAAAGGAAGTGCATGAAGGACTGGCTAGAGGACACATGGGGCCAGATGCAACAACAAGAAAAGTGTTGTTGGCCGGATTATGGTGGCCTACTCTTTATCATGATGCCAAGGAGTATGTTAAGGCATGTGATACTTGCCAGAGAATAGGGAAGCCACTAAGAAGAGACTTCATGCCACTATACCCTTCTCAACCACAGGAACTCTTCGAAAGATGGGGTCTAGACTTTGTTGGACCTTTGAAAACAAGCAAAAGAAGAAAGTGTCGGTATATTGTAGTGGCCACTGAATATTTGACAAAATGGGTGGAAGTGAGAGCTTTACCAGATAATTCTGCGAGGAGCACAACCCGTTTCTTGTACGAGCAAGTCATTACAAGATTTGGGAT
Source organism: Wollemia nobilis (assembly GCA_028583015.1). NCBI lineage: Eukaryota > Viridiplantae > Streptophyta > Pinopsida > Araucariales > Araucariaceae > Wollemia > Wollemia nobilis. The sequence continues at coordinate 5,794,655 of JAQPPZ010001417.1, read as the reverse complement.
CCCCCTACAATTGACAAGTGATAGGGGAGGACATTTTGTCAACAAAATTATTCAGAATTTGACCACGGAATTTAGGATCTTCCATTTATTGTCTAGTCCATATTATCCTAGAGCTAACGGATAGGCAAAGGCAATGAATAAGGTCCTCATATCGATAATGTACAAAACAATAACGCAGAAACAAAACAGTAACGCAGATTTTTAAGCAGTTGTATTAAGTATTAACAGCCTCTGACCAGAACCTTTTATCCAACCTAGATGCGTTGAGCATGCTTCTTGCACATTCCATGATTGTGTGATTCATCCGCTCAGCCACACCATTTTTTTGTGGAGTATATGGTACAATCTTTTGGTGCTTAATTCCTTCCTACGTACAAAATTTATCAAATTCCTTGGAGCAATATTCACCCCCATTATTTGACCTAAGACATAAAATAGGCTTGCCCAAACTTTTCTCTATTCGTGCTTTGAACTCTTTAAACTTCTCCAAAGCTTCCGACTTCTTTTTTAGAAAATAAACCCACACTCTTCTAGAATAATCATCTATAAATGTCAAAAAATATATAGCACCATTTAAGGATTGAGTGGGGACTAGTCCAAATATATCAAAATGTATAAGTTGCAGAAAATCAGAACTCTTACTAGAGCTTGCAGTAAACCGACCCCTTTTTTTTTTACCAAAGATACAGTGCTCACACAAGTCTAAATTACAATACTTAATCCCAAAAAGCATACCTCGGTCATGCAAAACTTTCAAACCTTTTTCACTCATATGGCGTTTATGCCATAGCATTCCTCCATCCGAGTATTTCTTGAAGTTGCTGCTGCTGCATGGTTTGTCATCGTATCACCGCACAAACGATATAGGGTTCCATAAGATTCTCCTTTTGCTACTACAAGGGCTCCTCTGGTAATTTTGCAATAATTGTTACCGAAAGTGATAGAATACCCTAGCTTATCCATCATCTTGATTGAGAGCAAATTCTTCCGCAAATCAAGCACATGTCATACGTCACTTAACATCCTTTCTCTACCATCGTCCAGCCTAATCTTGATGTCCCCTCTTCCCACAACTTCTAAAGGATGATCATCACCCAAGTAGAGCATCCCACCACTATATGGCTGATATTTGACAAACCAGTCTGTTAGGAAATTAAAAGCAAGCAAGCTAAACAACAATCAACAATACACGAGATTTTATGTAGAAAACCCTGCAGTGTGCAAGGAAAAACCACGGGGCAAAAGGCAACTTTTCTCTTTTATTATTCTCAGCTAGCTTTCATACATTCGCATTGTTCAAATGCAAGGGGCATTCCCCTTTTTATAAAAATACAAAGCAAGATTCCAAAAAAGTCGTGGCACATTCCAGATAAAAGCGCTTTATTAAAAACGTTGCTTTATTAACTGTGTTTAAAACAAAAAACGCGCTATACTTCTTTTATAACAAACGCGTTTTTACTGTGTTTTAGTAACCCGCGTCGTATGGTTGTACGGACAAAAAAAATCGGGTCGGGGGCAGAGCCCCCAAACCCCCAAGCAAGGGGGAACCTGGCTGGTTCCCCCCTGCGACCCCCCTCGGTGCGCCTGGTGCATATACAAGCAACACGACGACTTGGGTTACTCTATGCTGCACCACCATGCTCCACTCTACTGAAGAACATCGGAAATATGGATATTGACTTCACCTTCGAACACTGTCTCTATGAGGAGACGTGGAAAGATGCACTCGAGTCCAAAACCCGAGTATATAGAACAGATCTGTTGTTGTTGATACAAAAAGCCTCACATGTTGTCGTTTCTCCTTAATCTACCATAATGGCCTCAGCTAATGGCTAAAACTACTTTTCACCATTCTTTTCCTTTTTCAAATGCCAATAGTCCTTCGAGTGCCCTATCTTCCCACAATGCCAACACTTCCCTTTCAACTTGCGTCCTCTAGACTTAGATTTGGACTGTGATCTACCTTGTTAACTCCTCTCGAAAGATCAACCTCTTGCAGCTAGGGCTTCATTGGTTGAGGGTTCCAAAGACATTTTCCGCCTCAACTCTTCTACCAACAAAGCGACTACCACATCATCAAAAGTTAGAGCTCCTGATGATTAATTGTTGATGGTCATCACCAAATAATCCTGTGTCCGGGAGGGAATAAAGTAGGGTGATAGCTCTGTCCTCATCCTCCATCTTCACATTAACTGCGACCAGTTTACTAATTAGGGTATTTAACTCATCCAGATGATCTACCACAAATGAACCCTCCATCCTCGGGCTATAAAGCTGTTTTTTCATAAAAAACTTATTTGCTGCTAAATTCGTCTCATACAACTTTTCAAGCTTCTTCCAAAGGGCTTTCGCGGTCTTTTCTTCAGCAACATTGAACAAAAAAAATTCTGCTAGGCAAAGACGGACTGTAGACACCGCCTTCTTGTCTAGCGTTGCCCACTCCTCATCTTTCATGCTGCTCGATTTACTCACGACCCCTTTCAAGGCCAGGACTTGGTCGTTTTGAACCAACAAATCCTCCACCTTCATCTTCCATAGGGCGAAGTTCCTACCATCAAACTTCTCAATCTCGAACTTGGTTACACCTGTCATTGTTGCAACTCCCACTCGCACAAAACTCGAAGCTCTGATACCAAATTTTAGAAAACAAATATTACAAGCAAGCAAAACAATAATGCAAAAACAAAACAGTAACACAGATTTTTACGTGGAAACCCTGTAGTGTGCAGGTAAAAACCACGAGGCAATGGCAGCTTCGTTATTTTATTGATTTTGACAAACTTTTACATTCACTAAACTATTACATGCAAGGGGTCATTCCCCTTTTATAGAAAAACAAAGGAAGACTCCAAAAACTATTTGTTTCCTCTCCCAAAGGAAGACTCCAAAAACTGTTCGTTTCCTCTCCCAAAGGAAGACTCCAAAAACTGTTTGTTTCCTCTCCCAAAGGAAGACTCCAAAAACTGTTTGTTTCCTCTCCCAAAGGAAGACTCCAAAAAACTGTTTGTTTCCTCTCCCAAAATAAGGTTGTACGAACAGCCAAAATTTCAGGTCAGGGGCTCCGTGCGTGGGGAAGGATCACTATAAATTGCACCACCATGCACCTCTCTGCTGAAGAACATTGGATATCTAGATATTCACTTCACCTCCAGACAAATTTGGTATCCCCTTACAATTGAAAAGTGATAGATTTTGTCAACAAAATTATTCAGAATCTAACCACAGAATTAGGATCTTTCATTTATTGTCTGGTCCATATTATCCTAGAGCTAACAGACAGGCAGAGGCAAGGAATAAAGTCCTCGTATCAATAATGTACAAAACATGTGGAGTGGAAGGAGCCAATTAGGAAGAAAGATTGCCAACAATCCTATGGGCTTACAAGACAACCTTCAAGCCAACAACAAACCATATGCCTTTCTAGTTGACGTACGGATAGGAGGTTGTAGCACTGATGGAGTTCCTAGTACCTAGTTTAAGGGTAGTGGTATAAAAGCAGTTGACTGATCAGGACAGCCTAGAAGAGAGGCTCACAACACTCGCACAACTTGAGGAAAAGCAAGTGATGGCTCAGTGGGCGACAGAGACAGCCCAACGACGAAGGAAATTGTGGCACGATAAGCACCTAAGAAAGTTGAACTTGAAGACGGGTGACTTAGTGCTCAAATTTAATGGCAAAAGAGAGATAAAGCCAAGGAAGTTGAAGACCCTATGGCTTGGGCCCTTCCAGGTAGTGGAAATGTTGGACAATGGAGTTGTCCGACTAAAGAAGTTGGATGGGACATTGTGTCCCAAAACGATGAATGGTTCGAAGCTGAAGCCATAGAAAGTGAAGGCACATGTGAATGTGATCAGCTTAGAATCATCAAAATCAGAAATGATGGGAAGACCAACAGATGATCTTCATCAAGTTTTGAGGGTATACGGTTCTATGAACTCTAACAAAGGGTAGACCGGAAGAGAACAACCTATAATCGAATAGAGGGAGTTGGAACCTAGACCAACTGAACGGCGAAGGCTACAAGTTTATGTGAGATTCCCAGATAACAAATAAGAGAGAAGACTCTAAACTCTAACAGATGTAGCATTGTAAGGAATGGAATTAGGTGTGAGAGAAATATTTGATGATGAATCTCTGAGTGATGAAAGTGAAGAAGAGCCACACCGGCCAATAGAATTTGAAATTCTACAGCAATGAAGAAGAGCCACACCGGACAGGAGCAAGAAAAGGAGCTTTAACAACAGGAGACGACTAACAAAAGACCACAACACAATCAAGAAGAACCTGTTGACCCAACAAGATACCGGCTAAGTAGAGAGGAAGTTGCTGAAATACTGTGGCAAGACATTAGGGAAGTACCGACACCGCCTAAAAATTGACGAAGGAACTGGGTAACAAATTCGAGCAGTGATGGTGTTCTTCCTGATCGTCAAGAAGAAAGGAACAACGTACAATTAATTCCTCGAGAAGACGGAAGGGAAAGAGCAAGGAATAATTCAAGTTCAAGTTTGGATCTCTTAAGAAGGTACAAAGAGCCACAGATTCGTTCTGAGGTACAAGAGTAACTAGATGCAAATAGACAATTGAAGAGGCAAAGGAGAGAAGTAAGAAGACTACAGAGACGCATGCAAGAAGCGTCTAGATGGCCCTTACAAAGAGAAGGTGACGAGAACAACTCAAGTATTGATTCTGACTTCTCAATGCAGTATAGAGAAGCATTAATAGATTGTGAAACACGAAGACATTTCAAGGAAGGTAGATGGACAAGACGATTGTTGCGTGGAAACCGGAGACTAAGAACCTTAACGCACGTATCGCCAGGAACTCAAAATAGAGAAGGGAGATTGACAAAATCACAACTACTAGAGAGAGAGTAGATTAGAGATAACATGGGTAATTTAGGGAGATCGTCAAGTCTTCCTGATGGTCCAAGCCTACCTAGCCAAGGGAGGAGTTCGGTTGCTTCGCCTCTCGGTGGCTCGAGGGGAAGAAATTTCCCTCTTACTTCTTGTAGGCTGTAAGATCAACAGAATAGGCTACAAGGACTATTCTGTGATCAAGCAAGAAACAACCAATGTTCATGGGATCATGGGGTTGGACCATTAGCTAGGAGTTAGGCAATCCCAAACAAGGAAGATTTTCCCGAGAACAAGGAGAAGAACTATGGAATAGTTCCGAGGGAGACGAGGATTCCAAAATAGGAGTCATGTACCACGAATGAACCTAGTCTTAAGCCCAACATGACAAGATCCTTTTAGACAAGTGCCTGAGTGCTGGTAGGATGGCAGCAGCACTACAAGAAGACGACAGAATGTCCTCAAGACAATAGAAGGCCGTCAGACTGTCCACAGGCAATCAGTCATCAGGATGATGGCAGGGAAGTCTGTCGTTAGACTGTTGGCAGGAGAGCAGTCAGCCGCTAGGACAACGGCAGTGCAGTTTACCGTCAAGATGATAGTAGAGGAGTCTACCGTCAAGAAGACGGCAGGGTAGCAGGCCGACAGGAGATCGGCAATGTGGAGGCCGTCAAGAGGTCGATGATAATGGAGGTCGTCATGATGACAGCAGAGCAGAGGGATCATCTGCATGTCAAAGGAGTGACAAGGTGTCATCAGCAAATGGACAAGATTGGAGAATGGCATATAATTAGGACGATGAGGGATGCTTCAAGAGAGGGCCAACAAGCAAATCAGCAACCAACAAAAGTAGATCGTCTAGAAAGACCCTGAACTCAAGGGAATCGTTGGAACAGGCAACAGACAAAAGAAATGTACAGTGACAGCAGAACAAGTGAAGACAATCATCATCACAGAAGGGAAGATAATTCATTGGTGGATGTGATGGAAATTCGCATTGGCATTGTCGTGCAAATCACAAGGAGAAGGTAACATGTGGTAGGGGCCACGATGTAAATAATGTAAATAGCTGAATAGTTGAAAATATTAAAAAATAAAATAGAAGTAGAAAAAGACAAAAAACAGGAAAAAGACGAAAAATAGAAAAAGATGAAAGCGGGAAAGGACGTCAATTGCATGCAAGGTGACGAGGTGGTGATCATGCAGCAATTGGAACACGAAGTGGCAATTGGCTAACTTTTTGCATGGGCAGCAATTGCATGGTGCAAACAATATAAATAGAGGCAGATAGGGAAGGCGAACACACAATGTAGGAAAGGTTGTAGAGAATAAGTGCAGAAGTCAAAGAAGCCTCAAGTGATTGCCAACATTGTAGGAGACAAAGGGACGCCATAACAAGTAAGGGTTTGTAGACATAGGAGCAGAAAGTAGTTGTGCACTAAAGTTAAAGAAGAGAAAAACCAAATGAAGGATGTTGTAGCCATATGTAGGAAAAAGACGGCTGAAACTTATAGACTTCATAAAACCTATGCACATAGAAGGGTAATTGTTGCTTCGAAAAGTCGCAATCAAAGGAGGACGAGTTGGGGATGCTACCGAAAAAAAACACCGATAGAAGGCGAGGGCTAGAGGAGCTATCATTAGAAGGTTGAAGAGTTGTAGTATGCGCAGTGCCATCTAATATCAGGGAAGCCGAAGAGCTGCTATTGGAGGAAGTCATCTGAAGACTGCGAAAGGAGTTGACCATCTGAAAATTGCATCGTCTGCAGAAGCGCCTATGTTGTCCGACTAGAGTCAAATTCAACAAGGGAGATGTCCTCATAAGATGTTGGCAAGGGAGGAGTCGTCATGGACGTCAGTAGGAGGGAGAGATGTCGTCATAAGACTTTGGCAAGGGAGCAGTCGTCATGGACGTCAGCAGGAGGAAGATTTGTCTTAGATGTCGACGGAAAGGGTGCCATCACAGTCATTGTCGTTGTAGGATGCCATCACAAGATTGTCGTCACAAGACTGCCATCACAGGACTGTCATCACAACTAGCATCGTCACAAGCAATGAAAGAATCGTCTAAAGAAAGAGGCTTACGAGAAGATTGTCGGAAGTGACGTCAAGTACAATTGTCAAAGATGAATAGTCGACCCTCGATTCACAAGAGGATCTAACAGGTGGATCAACAAATATGAGCACCGCAAGAGTCCGTATCTGAAGAATGAATAAGGCACCGGCAAGGAGAACATTCCCGAGCAAGTGGAGCAAATGAACGAGAGCACGATTCAGAGAAGGGACAAGCTCACAAAAGGCAAGCACGGTGGCAAGAAGAGAGCATTCCGAAGGAAAGAGGAAGGGATGTTAGGCAAAACGAGAAAGAGAAAATACCCCAAGATATAACATGGATACACGCCACAAGAGAATACTGTTGCACATGGAGGGAAAAAGCCCCAAAGGAGCACATATTATAGCAAAAGTTGCAAGAAGCAGGAGTAAATTTTATCCTACCAGTAACAAACTTTGATAAATATTATGTTTAAAGAGTACTTGCTATAGATGCTAGAAAGCTACAATCCGAAGAAGAATGCAAGCAAAGTGCAAGTGGGGAGTAGGCAGTTAACTGTTGTTTTTTTTGAAGAAAATTTTAGGACATTTAGACTCCCAAGAAAAGGGAGTGTAGTTGTCAAAGAAATGGTAGATTCCACAAGTAGGTAGTTAATTCAAAGTGTAACAACTTTGGATAAGGATGAGGTGCAAACATTGATGTCGCATGGAAGTAGAGGAGTTAAGCAGGACCAGTTGAAGGATGTAGGGCTGCAATGTATCATGAACGTGATTATGGCGAGGTTGTCCGGAGAACAGAGGGCTTCGAAGTTACCCATTTGGTTGATACCATATATGCAAGGAATAGAGAAGGGTCAAGCCTATGACTGGACAACTTACTTATCATCGTGCATTAAGTTTGTTTTGATGCGTACTACGAAGAACTTCTCGATAGTATTCCATGCTATTGGTCTGCTTTTGAATGTTGCATCTCAGGAGAAAGTGGATATTCTTGGACTGGATCCTTCCAGAGGATTGCCAGAGTTAGCACCGATGGTGTTGAGGCAGACGAATGCACAACCTCAGCAAAAGAACACTCTGAAGAAGAAGCCAAGGATAAAACAGATATTCAGCCTAGAGACACTCCTGGATAAACCTTTTTGAACTTCAAATGAGGAAGAATCATCATCAAGGGAAGAACCACTACAGAAGAAAGAAAAGGATAAAAGGGAAATCCAATGTTTGAACTCTTGGATGGAGGGGCATACGAATGCCAATTGTTCGAAATACTCATACTGGAAGAACGAACATTCAATACCATAATACCCATTTAACTTAAAAGATCAAAGAGCATGAAACATTGGTTATCTAGAAGGATGTTGACCAAAAGCCAAGTACTTCAAAAACAGGTGCCAGTGCATTAATGGTGGATACTAAAACAACCATCAGGGGAGACGAAATAGTGGTAAGAACCAATCATATACAAGAAATGTAGGAGATAACCACATGTACGACACGGCCAAGAGGTCGACTACGCACTGTAAAAAATCTCAAAAATAGTGATATTTTTTTGGAAAATACACACGCTGCTAGCAGTAAGCAATTAATGCGTCATTGCTGCAAACTAAAAGCCAGGGAGTAGTCAAAACGTAAATTTGTAGGACATTAAGAACTCTGTGGTAAGAAAACAGGTGTTTGCCATGACTCAGGCACAAGCCAAGAAGAAGGCAGAGTATGTGGAGCCTATTGAGAAGCGGAGAATGTTGGGACTGTAAAAGATGTATTTGATTGAGATAGAGTACATATAAATAACAAGAGGTGTTAGGGTTTGTAGAAAGGAAAACCCTAACCCTAATAGGCAAAGTACACATTAACTCTAACATCCCCCTTAATGTGCACTTTCCTAAGTAAAAAATACTCATTAATATTCTAATATCCCCCTTAATGATGAAGCTCATCTAGAAGGTGTCGGTCTCTGCCGAAAATGCACCTTTATACAATAATGTTGAGCCATCCAAAAGTTGTGCTGAAATATGCAACATCCTCATGCTCTCCTTCAACTCAACACATAAATTTGTGGAGGAGGAGAGGAGGGGAATGCAATGCTTGATGTGGATTGATGGAGTGTCGAGTTCAACCGAAAGTGCACTCCATGTTACAACAAACTTTGAGGCCCAAAAAGACATATGAAATGGCCTCAAAACTGAGAATGGACACCTCTATTGTGTCCGGATCAAAAAATTATTTCCAACAACTATATGTAAGACTATAGTCAGATACAAATCGAGCCTTTATTTGGGGGAAAACAACATGCCTCTCTTAGGCAGCAAAATAAAAGGAGGGAAACTATGTCCCTTTTAGTTTGAAAACGGAATATTCTCTATCAAATACCGATTTAAAAAAAAAAATTTTGGGCCCCAAGAAGTCAACGGTCAACCAAGGTTTACAGGTCATCAGGTCAACCGCTGCATAATTGGCCCCCATGTGGCCGAAGAGGTAGCGCACCCACAACTGGGGCTTTGACAAGCGCGTGGGCCTAGCCGTACGGCTAGGCCTCCAAATGGCGCGCAAGCCTCCCCTCGCTGGAGGCTCCCTGACCACCCACTAGTGGTCGATGTAATAGGGGGGCCTCCGCACTCTTAAAGGCCTACAGGGGCCCTCCCACAGCAAATGTGGGACTACAGGGCCTTGCAAAAAAACTTCAAGCGCGCTGCCCCTACTTTCCGCCAAAAAACGCGATAAGACTCCTACTGCCATGTGTCCAAGGACCATTTGACACTACGGAATCTCGTTGTGCGATGTTAAAGAATGCCACGTGACATGTGCCGATTGGAGGGGAGTTTTAGGGTTTGTTTCCATCTCGTCCTTCACGATGAAGATATGCGAAAACCCTGCACCAACGTCCGCAAGCCATGTCTGATCGCCTACCCAACTTCCCTGAAGCAACTAAGGACCAACAACACACAAAACCCTAGTCTCCTCATGTGTCGGGGCTGCGGATCGAACCTCGGACATGTCACCTCCAAACTCGATCCCTTTTCCTCATCTGTTGTCGAAGTATAAATTCACGAAGTCAAGAGTCCTGGTGGGACGCCTTCTTGAATTTCCTTTATGTTTCGACTCCTTCGCAGAACCTAAAGAACCATTAGCGTCTTCTTCTTTAACAGTGGACAACGCGCTCGTCCACATGTACCTGGAGGTCCTTTTTATTGTTTGAAATCCACATAATGGATGTCTATGCTGAAATCTGCCACAGAGGTGTTGTTGAATCACACGCTTTTTGGGCAAAAGGAACAGATGTCCTTGGAAAGGAGCCATTTTTGTTGGAGGATAACGCCCTACCGCCCATGCATTGCTCAGGATAACTGCAACAGAGAAGTGTACATATTGACCAACACAACTCCCACAAAAACATCTGCTTCACTATGCACGTATTAGCCTCCCATTGTTTTGCACACCAGAATGTAGAGTACCGTGGATTTTTTTTTTTGTTTGATTATAATGATTTGGCGTATCACTGTCCATGTCAATCCAGATCTGTGCGCTACAATCAGCCTGCCGCTGAGATTACTGCACTGAAGTAGACAACGTGACCCGATCTGAGGGCATTGCCCAAGGTTCCATTCCCCTCTGCCTCATCCAGCGTAATGGGCATAGCCAAATCCGCAGTTCTAACGATCCATCACCCCGACTGGATTAGCATTTTCACCAAATGCCTCCGCGTGTCTCGCCATTCGTTGACTAACTATGTCACCTCGGTGGTCATCTCCGACAAACGCCTTGGAATGGGCCTTCTCTTTCTGCCCGAATGCCAAGCTATGAAAGGGGAGATGCGGGATATTTCCTTGAGGGAAATCCCCCCACACATGCGAATCACAGGTGGATCTTCAGGCTCTGATACCACTTGTTGGGACTATAAAAGATGTATTTTATTGAGATAGAGTACATATAAATAACAAGAAATGTTAGGGTTTGTAGAAAGGAAAACCCTAACCCTAACCCTCATAGGCAAAGTGCACATTAACTCCAACAGAGAAGATGGCAGGAAACTTGAGTCCAAGTTGATGAGGAGATGGCATGAGAGCTAAGTGACTAAGGTGAGCAAATCAACACAAGTCAAATGAAGGAGATGTCAACAACAAGAAACTTGGCAACCGAGTTGATAAAGCATACCCATTAAGGTGGCAACCTTCTGCACAATTCCAGACCTACATGCAATGGTAGAGGAGTTGGTGCACAAGACAAGAAGAGAAGAACCAAGCAAAGAAATTTCACCAGAGACAATGGGCACCTAGGATCAATTCATTAACTCGATAATGCTAATGATTGATGTTGGGAAGCGGCCAACATTGTTGCACATAGAATTACTAGGTTACAAGTTGATGCATGTCATACTTGGTGGTGGTTCAAGTGTAAACATGCTCTTAAAAAAGACATGGAGAGAATTGGGTGTGCCAACTTTGTCGCCCCCAAATTTGAGATTGTTGGAAGCAAACCAAGACGGAATAAATATGGAGTGTTGACTGGACAAAAGGTCACCACTGCAAAATAGAACCTCATGTTAGACTTTGTAGTCATCACATTGCAAAAAACCACATACAACATACTATTGGGTCATGGATGGTTGCACATGGTAAACATTGACCACAACTGGGAAAAAGACCACATCACTTTCAAAAGTGACCAACACAAATACAACATCAAGTTGAGGAACTAGTCATTGGACAAGGATCTTGCATCCTCAAATGAGTCAAACATTTATAAAAAAGACAAGAGAACCAACATGGAACCAAATGATGATGGTGTGCTAGAATTGGAAGAGTGCATGGAGGATGAAGAGCACTCAAATAGCGGTTTCCTCCATTGGCAAATGGAGGACTACAAAGTTTTCCATCCAACATGCCTATGCTTGAATGTGGAAGAACAAGGTGCAATGCGAAAAGAAAAGAAAACATCACTTGATACTTATGAAGTAGGTGAATCAAGTCACCAGCAAAAGAAAGGAGGGTGACGGAACCTGTTCCTGGAGCATCACACTCAATGACAAAAGGTTTGCTGAAATTTGGAGTAGCCAAAACAGGGCTGGTACACAGTCTCCTTCAGGGCATTAAAGGCTTGGGAAGCTGCTTCTGACCAAACAAAAGCATCCTTATTAGTAAGAATGATGAGTGAGGCTGCAATCTTGCCATAGTTGTGGACAAATTTCCCGTAATACCTAGTAAGACCTAAAAATTCATGAAGTCGTTTGAAAAATTTAGGCCTAGGCCACTCCTACATGGCTTTCACCTTTTTAGGATCCACCTTAACCCCTTTTTGAGATACTATATGTCCCAAGTATTCGACCTTACATACCCCAAAATAACATTTAGACCTTTTGACAAACAAATGCTCCTTCTATAATAAGTGGAGAACATGGTCAACATGAACTAAATGAGCTTCCCAAGTCTTATTGTAAACTAAGATATCGTTAAAGAAGACACACAAATTTGCAGAGAAAACGATGAAAAACATAATTCATGAGGCTCTGGAAAGTGGAAGGAGCATTAGTAAGACCAAAGGGCATGACCAAAAACTCGTAACAATCCACATGCGTATGAAAAGTAGTTTTGAGGATATCCTCTTCTCTAACCCTAATTTGATGGAACCCATAATGCACGTCAAGCTTGGTAAAGTATTTAGCACCATGCAATTCATTCAACAAATCATCAATAACAGGGATAGGGAACTTATCTTTGATGGTGATCTTGTTGAGATGTCGTAAATCTAGACACATGAGCCAAGAATTGTCCTTATGTCGCACCATGACCACCAGAGAAGAATAAAGACTGATGCTTGGATGGATAACTCTTTGCTCCAACGTCTCTTGAACCAGCTTTTCCATCTCCAACTTCTGGGGCTAGGGATAGTGGTAAAGACGAACATTGGGAGGATGACTTCCTAAAACTAGGTGGATGGCATGATCATGTGAACGCTTAGGAGGAAGACCCACGGATTTGCTGAAAACTATCACATAGCAATCAACAATAGAATGTATGTCCGAAGGCAAAGCTAGAGAAAGCAATTCCATAAACTAGACTTCCATGCAATTGACCTAGGCGAGCAAGCTATGACCGCCTTTCTTTAGGAGCTTTTCCATTTGGTGTGAACTAACCACCCTAGAAGGAGGAAGTTTGATTCCTTGGAGACAAATTACTTTGCCATCTTCCACCCATTGGACACACAACCTTCACAAATTAATAGTAACATCTTCGAGCTATGAGAGTCATTGTGCCCCCAAGATGACATTTTCCCTATCCAGTTCCATGGCAAAGAGATGGTCAAACCAAGTATAATCTCCCATTTGGATGCTAACATTAGTCGACCCACACACTGGGTCATGCCCCCATTTGCAATCAATACTTGAAATTTGTCTTGGGTCATAGTATTGGTATAAAGTTCCAAGGATTTTCTTGTTTTGTTTTCAATAAATTATGCATGCTACCTAAATCAATCAACATATTAACTCGCTAACATTTGATCAAGCCTTGGACCTTGACAGCGTGATGGACCTAGAGCCCTAGTAGGGTAAACGTTGAGAAAGCCATGGTATTAGCATCTTGCTCGAAATTGGTTGCTTCAGTTGGTAACTCTTGCTGCAAAGGATCTTTATCTTCATCCTCTGACACTGTTGCTTACTCAGCTTCCACTAGGAAGTTACATCGTTCCTCACAAGCTCAATCTCATGGATGGCGTGAACAACATTTGTAACAGAAGAATCCTTGGGGATGCTCGTCATTGTGGTTATTGAAGTAAGGTCGTCGAGGGTTGAAATCGTGCCAAGGTTGGGGACACAACTAGAGCTTTTTTTCTGTCACAACAGCCACACATTCAACCTCCTTGAGAGTGTACAAATCATACATATCGATCCCTCGCCTAATATCATCCTTAAGGCCATGGCAAAAGTCTGAGACCACCACTATTGCATACAACTGAAAGGTATAGGTGAGAACTCCCATGAACTCCGCACAACAGCCCTCAACAGAACCTATTTGTTTGGGTTGCATCAAACAGACCACATACGAAGTAGAAAAGCCTTTGTCAAACTTATGGAGGAACATTGCTTTGAACTTTGGCCACAAAAGAGAGTGGCCACATTGATGGAGCTCCCATAACAACCACTGATGAGCATGGGTTCCCAGCTTAGTAGTAGCTAATGTGACATGACCTTCTTCAGGAACATGGTGTAGACAGATGATGCTATCAACTTAGAGACCCAACCAAATGAACCTATGCCTTCAAAGGTTAGAATGTCGAAGCGTGGAATGGGAACATCATAAGGCCAAGCAAATAAATGAGAAGCACATCCTATGGAGGGATCAAGATTAGTAGCACAACCTAAGTTAAGTGCACCTAGAAGATTTCCCTTGGAAGCATAAGGATCCATGTGACCCAAATGGGAGTCCTAGAGTCTGAGCCCATAAGGTGGCTGCTGATAGATGTCGGTGTCAGGATACTGGCAGCCCCTTGGATTTGGTTCGCAAGGTGGCTATGGAGGGTTTCAAATGATCTTGAAATTGAGCATTCCTATCCAGAGGAAGGTCATCCATCATATGTTTTGGCTCCTTCTGCTTACCCGATGGTTGTTGCCCAAAGAACTGTTGGAACTCATTGCCTACGGATCACTCAATACGGAAAGGAAATATAGAGGGTGGTTGGGCGTTCAACCAATGTCGTTTGCATCACCCAGACATACTCCTCTTCTTGTGAAGAAAGATAATTGCACATATCAAAGGAAATTGTGTTAGGAATGGGAGGACAACCGACTTGAGGACTGGGAAAGGTACTCATGGTGCCTAAAGAAGAAAAGACACGTGGATCATAACTATTGATGTTGGAAGGGATATTATGGGGCTTACCAGGATTTTTGGGTTGGCATTTCTTTCTACTCATGCAAGCATCCTTGGGCAGCCCGATGCACTATAAAAGCTCGTTAATTCATGCCCAACCAGTAGAAGCCAAACTCTAAAGATGCCCTTTGAGCACTTGTGTTACTAGAGATACCCTGTATTTTGACCGGCTCGACAAGATGATTGCAATGAGATAGGTGCCCTGCATGGCTCCTCTTTTTTAAAAATGAGGTTTGGGAAAAGCAAACAAAAGAAGCTAACCCACAATATTAGAAAAGACAAATGCATCAAAAAATGGAGCCTAAAGGAAATTGATAAATATTACCCGAATAACAAGAAGCAGATTGATGAGCCTTGAAAATGCTCATTTTTTGTAATACTTTCCCTATAAACTACGACACTTATTTCTGTAGATATATATGTTTTATGAGAATTTTATATATGTTTAACAATTTATTTTGTATGTTATTTAATATTTTTTTTTGAGTGCATTGTGTGTAGATTTCGTAGAATTTGCTGTGTTTTAGCATGTTTATGACAAGGTCCCCACCCGAACCTAGCACTTTCAAATTCATGAAGGCAAAACGTATGCAGTACACCGGTGTGAAGCGCTAAGTCAGGAGCCTGATTCCCTTTGAAGCGCACGAATCCCGTTTGGCACTTGAACTGGCGGGCACTTGATTCCCATTTAGCGCTTGACTATCGGGCGCCTGATTCCCGTTAGGTGCCTGACTCCCATCTTGGCGCCTGCTTCCCGACTTCTACAGACAAGGCGCCTGATTCCCATTGAGGCCGAATTCCAGCACGACTCTGTTGTCGGCAAAACAGAACGCGATTTCAGCAACAAGTGCAGATGGAGTCTCAGCGTTGAAACCGGACCAGGGACAATGTCAAAGATGACTAGTCATCTATTTTTCAGCTGTTATGTAAAAATCCATGTAAATCGAGTAAAGCGAATATCAGACGTATTTTGATAAAACAGAATACGCTGAAATAGTCTACAAAGTTCGATATTTTGCTCGATTCTCTTTATTCATGCATATTGTTGTAAAATAGAATAAAAACTTTGATTTGATTCCTATTTGTAACAGGGCGTGGCCGCATATCTTATAAATATGCAGACCACCCCTGAAAACGTGATCCTGGATTTTCTCCTGTATCTATTCTGCTGTCGTTTTTTAATAAAATATTTATGAGTCATTTATGGTTAAATCAACTAGCGTCCGGTGAATGATTTAACGCGGGCAAAACCTGCTGGAAGCGTGGGCCCACTCCTAACAGCGTTCTTCCCTTACCTTTCCCCTATTTTTTCTGTCTTTTCAATTTTGTTTTATATCCTGTAGCTTAAATTCAATTTCTGTTATTTCCCCTGTTTTCTATGATTTCCAGCAAGTGTGCAATTTCAGTTTCTGAATATAGTTTAGTCATGTTTTGATAGTGTAGGATAGATTAGTGGTTTGGAAATTAAATCAGAACTTCAACGAAACACCAACACCCCCCAAACCATAAATCTGAGGGACTCATCTCATTGGAGGGAATTACAAGCATATATTGTGCAAGGCTGCTCACAAGTCTACGAGCTACCCCAGGTTGACAATTTAAATGAGGCAATGAATTTGAACGTAGAAAACTAACCAATGTTTTTGCCCAACACAGATATGGCTGAATGAGGTTCTCGGATGGTTTGCATGCCCTTTTGTCATTTTTTTGCACCGCAACAGGGAGCCAAGATCGATGCTCTAATAACAATTGTAACAAAACAACTTCCAGAAATTGCAATCAGCAATAGCAAACTCAGAAATGCGCAAGAAACATTCAGCGGAACAGAAAAGCAGATTCAATAGCAAAAGATCATTTACTGCAAGTATCAGATTCCAAATTCCAAATCAATACAAATCTTGGCCACTCAAAGAGGGCAAAGTCTCATAGCCACTTAGAGAGGGCAAAGTCTAATACACGCACCAGAGGTGACTTAAAATGACAAGAAAATGAATGATGTCTCAACTACAACATAACTCCTCTATTTATAGACTAAAACAAACAATAACCCTAACCCTAATGCTCAAGGACCAACTAACCTAATCCTAGGGCACGAGCTAACAATAATAAAAATAACCGACGTGGCTATATTGGAGTCGTTACATCCTTGTAATCCGAGTTAGCCTGACATACTGTACTAGCAGGAGATACTAGAGTGTAGTAAGTCAAATTTGAAATTGGCTAGGAAACTGTAACAATGGAAATTATTTTCACAGATGGAAACATTGAATCAGTGTGACTTTCAATAATAATGACCCTCACAGCTATCTTCATATCTCCTCACAAAGGAAATAATCTATTTTTATTTCTTTCAGATTTGTTCAAGCTAAAAAGCATACAAACAGAGTTGAGCCATTTGATTGAGCTCCTCCAACACTTCGAATTGGTTTTTTGCACTAGCAGCATATAATCCCCACTGGAGTTGCAAGGCCCCATAAGGGATAATGAGCATCCTAGCTATGCTATGTGGAGGAAAACCCAATGTCATACTCGCTTCTCTGAAAAGCATGATACATGCTATGCCTAAACTAGTATGCCATATGCAAGTGAGAACAGAAGTTTTCAAACAGGGGCAGATGCTGGTCTAGTTCTATTGGATGGGGAATTATCCAAGGAGACAAAGGTGTAACGGCAGAAATCTTAGCAGAGGCAGTATAATTAGTTGGGAAGCAAGCTCACCTCTTGCTTAGACTCTGTATACATGAGCATGGTGAATAATTATGAGGTTTCCTGTCATTGCAAATTCTCCCCAAGGGCATATTTGTTGGTTGCATACGCATACACACATATATATATACCAGAAATTTTAATAAATAGTTTATATATATACCACATTTTAATAGATAGTTTTTTATATGGTTTGCATTAACGCTGCTAATAAAATCTTGGAGAATTGCAACATGCTTCTTGCTCTTTCTATTTACTTTCTTTCATATTTATACCACCGTTTTCTGGGCATCAAACTTTCTGTTATAAAAGGTTTTACTCATCTGAGTATAGAGATGACCATAAATATCACCCATCTACTTAAACTACATAATATGTAGTTGTCTCTCTTTTTTTTTTATCTAAGATTCAACTTTATGATCTGTATGCTAGCGGCTTGAGAGCTTACCACTGTACTTGTTTGATATCAAAGGAAAGGAAATGGATACTATTAAACATTAAAATATAAAAATAGACATTTTTAAGTTAGTGTGTAGCTTCAAAAGTTTTACAGCCTGTTGCACATTTAGCTGACCAATCATGTAAAACATATATATATATAAACGTATGTAACAAATAAGCTCTACCCGAGGGTTGTGCCAACGGCTTCAGTGACACTCCACCCCATTTGGGATGTGGATTTTTTTTATTAAACAAAAGAAAACAATAGAACAATATCTTCTAAAGCTAAGCTCAAACTTCAAGATCGTCGGTACTTTACTCTGAGCTTCAAAACTTATGAAAGCGGTTGTTCACATGATGAATTAAATTGTACAAATTTATTACCCGTCGTTTTTTGAAAAGGGTGAGCCCCAAATTGACAGCTTCCTTGGCAGTGGTGGCGTCCATGGATGGAATTTCAGTGTCTGTTCCTGCTCCTCCTGCTGAGGCGCCCAAAACAAGTCTACATCTTTTTCCATTAGCATTCAAAATGCACCCTCCAAACGTTAACTTCGATGCTATTGCTCTTCTTCTTCCTGCAAATTCCCAAGTCGATGGTGAACTATGGAAAATTACATTCCTCGAAATCGTGCAATTTGTAGTTGCCATCTCCTCTGCACTTGCGGCAGTGGCTTATTCTATTCTCTTTTATCCACATGTTTGTTCGTCATTGTTTAGTATTTTCGATTTAAAACCTATACAGCAAAAATTAAATGCAGTTTTGAGATGATCAAAACATAAGATATCGTTATAAATTCTTAAGGTTAGCGCCCTTCAAAATTGCGTACCTATAGGTAAGCTAAAGATCATTGGTGCTTTGATTTTGACGAACATTCAAAGTGCTTAATGGTCACTGACTTTAATATGACAGATAGTGTTCAAGACCGACTTTCGTATGATGGATAGCGTTACTTATTTATCAAGACCGGACAAGGTGTCGTAACAGCAGTAAAAAAATAATAATTTATATAACGTAAAAACAAGTAGACAGAGGTAGATTACATAGAGGGACAAAGGTAGATTCCAGTGGTGAGGCAAGTAGACAGAGGTAGATTACATAGAGGGACAAAGGTAGATTCCAGTGGTGAGGCAAAGCTTAAAAGATAGGTACAAACGTGAAACAAAGTTAAAAATATTAGGTAAATTTTAGTGTAGTTAATAGATTTAGGTGTATATACAAAAGTTTTTTCTAGCAAGATCATAGTACAAACATAAATTAGTATGCAAAAAATAAATAAAAACATAATTAAGAAAATTTTCAAACTTAAAATACTTTCTTTTTTCTTTTCCATTTATTTTTATTTTGTAGTCTAAAAGCCTAATAAAGGCATTTGGTGGGGTCAAGGTTAGGGCTTGAAAAATTAAAATTCCAAATATTTGTGTGCATGTTGTATAGGAAAGGTTGAGTCAGGTAATGGCAAACCTACAGCACAAAGGAGACAAAGTGAAAATAAGTGAGATTAACTTGAATCTATTAACGAATACCATGGTTAGCCCATCTCATGACAAACTAATAGTTTTAGAAGAATCCATAGGGTCCTTGTAACATGAGATGTTGGAATTGACCATAGTCATGAGGGAATAACAAGGCTTCATCATTGAAAAACAAAAAATGATTTTAAAACAAGTTGTTTAAATCAATTTGTTGGAGACATCACTGGTGGAATTGAAATCCTCCACTACCATTGACTTGTGTGAAAAACAAAAAATGATTTTAAAACAAGTTGTTTAAATCAATTTGTTGAAGACATCACTGGTGGAATTGAAATCCTCCACTACCATTGACTTGTGTAGTAGTCATGATTCTATAAATAGATTTTATCTTCAAACTGAGTTATAGGCCAACATAGAAAAAGAAAATGAAGACAGACTATTGCAAACAAAATAAATTCAGGTAGTAATTGCAAACATGATGACAAAATAACAAGAACTATGAAACAAATTAGAGGAGACTAGATCATGGGCACAAGTGGTAAGAGATCCAACAATCAAGCCAAAGGAACAAAGAGATTTAATAGAGAAACAAATCATAATGCAACTATTAGAAGAAAAGGAAAGACAAAATAAATCAATAAACATCATCGTCAAGGGAAAAAAAACCATGGAGAACAAGAAAACACAATCAACTTAACAAGGGGTTTTCTTTTTGATAAAATTTAGTGGAGCGGACAAATTCATCAAGCATGTAGGCTGCAAAAAGTAAGGAAATACATGAGAGTTAGATGAATTTGAGTTACAATGTTTAGTGTAGAAGATAAAAGATAGGTTATTCAAGATATAGGATTGCTACGAGGGTCACATTTTTACTTGGATGATGATCTTACTCCTATGCAACATGAAGAGAAGAGGGCATAATGGGAAAAGGTAAAGATAGCAAGGAGTGAGGGTAAAGAGACATGGTTGAAAAATGGGAAAGCATGTATTATAAATGAAACACACCAAAATAAATAAAAAATTAGAGTCTGTTAGGAACACTGAACATTGGTGAATTGGAATTGTCGTGGATATCTATGAAAAATATGTTGGAGAATATTACATTAATTGGTACATGTCAATGTACCACCTTGGTACATTATTGTAAATATTAGATTAGAGTTGTGTCCTAGATTAGAGTGTGAGTAAATATTTTATGTAATGTAATAATGTGCAAGAAATGCACAAGTGTCATGTAAATATGTGTGCAAGTGTTGTGAGTGTAAATGTGCACAAGTGTCCCATATGTAAGTGTGCACATGTATTCTTAGATTAGGAAGAGTTATATGAAGAGTCATGTCCAAGTGTGCATACAAGATAGTGTCATGTGTATGCAAGTGTCAAGTATAGAAGCCAAGAGTCATAAGGCTTGGCATATGGAAAGGAAGAGTCATGGTAACCAAAGAGTCATCATAGAAAGGCTATATATTACTCCATAGAGTGAATAAAAGATATAGCGATCTACATCATCAATATAGTGATCTACATTGTTCATAGAGTCATCTCTATGAGATATTTGTAACAAAAAGTGGAGTAATACAAGTTTGCATACATTTGAGCAACTAATATTGTAAGTCTTATTATTGTGTATGATTCAGGCTATTACATTCATATTTGAGCATATTATTGAATGTTATGGTATATTATTAAGCCTTGATAAATACATATTAGTTGTCTCATATTATCTTTGTTACAATATTATTATTTGGATTCATTATATTGCAACTTCATTATATTAGATCCTGTGATTATTTTTCTATGGTGATTTATATTAAGTATTGAAGTTTTAAAAGCTAACATAAGAGGTCTCAATTTAGGGCCCGTAGCTAAAGCAAATGATAAAATTGTACTTGATGGTTAAAAGTATGGGCTCTTAATTGATTAAAGAAAGTGGTTTTGATAAGTATTTGATTGGTTAGAAGTATGGGCTTTTAACTGATTAAATGAAATGGTTCTTATGTATTTATTTTGGTACTGATGTTATGGATACATTAGATCTTTAGAAAGATGTTATTCCTTTAAATGATTAAAAAGAAAGAAATTATCTTTAGAAGAATGAATGTGGAATTCATTTGAGGGAATTATGGGGTTTCCTCATTGACTTAATAATGTGAATTAAAGGAACGATTCATGTTTTGAGGACATAAGAATTATGGGGTTCTTATGGAATTATTTGCATTGATGTTTGGAAAAAGGAATTATAAGATTCCTTTGTATAGTTGTATTGGAGACAACTAAACTTATGAAATAAAAGGGATGTTTCAAAGTTGGGTTTTCCCATAAGGGTTTTTCCCAAGATATATGATGTGTCATGTGTGTATCGATTATTCTTGTCTTTTGATCTTGTATTTACTACTTCCTAAATTTAGTTATTGTGGTTATGTTTGCTCTTCAATAAAATAGGAAGTTTATTGTAATTCATAGATCATTGATAAGATTTGGTAAGAGTTGTGATGAATTAACTTATGATATTCTTGGTAATTGTAATTGTTAAATCAAGGAAAGAAAGAAGTTACTTAGTTATGAGGAGGTAGCAATATATGCATTTTATATTCTTACTATGATGAATCTTAGATAATTAGTAATTAACATCTATTAATGTACATGCTTATGGATTAGAAGCATGGAGAGTTGGAGAGAGAGAGAGTTGTCAAAGGGATTATCAGTCCCTTTGAGGAGGAAACATTGGGTAAACCTAGTTTCACAACTTCTCCTTAATGACCTAACCTTAGATAGTTGCGGGAAGACAACAATTAGGTTATTGTGTCAATGAATGAACTATCATGCGAAATGATAGATGCTTTGGTTGGCTCATCGTTTAGATGAGATGGACAACTAAAACTTACCTACATAGATGGACTTATGTATGGTAAAGGAAGCAAGGAAATCTTATGTCACTACACTTAGTACACCTACATAGATAAACTTATGTAAGGTGTAGGGATGGGCGTACCCTTTGACAAACAAAAGGAATAAGTTGGCTCATTGCAGAGATGAGATGAACAAATTTATCATAAAGCTTCTTGTTAATAGACACCTTCATAGAATTACTTATGTAAGGTGGGGAGATATAGATCTCTAATGAGTATAATTTTTTTTCTCTCTCTCAAGTTGGTTGGAATATTTGGGTTGTTACAAATTTATTCTACTAGAAGCAAAATAATTATGGAAATACTAACATAACAAAAAAAATTCCTCCTTATGGATACCCTATAAAGTGATATTTCCAAACAAATAAAAATTTTAATTTATAATTCATATCAAGATACTAAAACCCTAGAGTTTGGATAATCATAATTTTTATGACCGTGAGGGATACCGTAGTGGTAAGTCCTTAGGTTCTCATTCAAAAGACCCAAGTTCAAACCTTGATAAGAGGGGATTGAGACCCCTCATAAAAATCTATGTAAACTTAATAGGAATTAGAAATTAGAAAGTTATTTTATGATCAGTCATTTCACAAGTTTTTCTTACACGAGGTAGTTTATTGAATGTTTGAAAATTCCATAAGATTTTAGAATTTGATTTGGTAAAGTGTCAATAACTTTTCAAACAAATAAACAACTGAGTCAATAAGTGGTGACTCTGAAAGGTTTGAATCCAAGTCTAATTTGAAAAAATAATTCTAATCCAGATTTAAATCTATATCAACATCCACAGTTGAGTCACATGATGATGAATTTTAAGGGTTTGAAGCTAGGTTTGATTTGAAAAAAAATAATTCCAATCCATATTTGAATCTATATCAACATCCACAACTAAGACAGGCAAAAAAAACTCTAAAGGGTTTGAAGCCAAGTTTAATTTAAAAAACTAATTTCAATCTGAATTTGAATCTATATCAACATCCACAATTGAGTCTAGTGACGATGACTTTAAAGGGTTTGAAGCCAAGTTTGATTTGGAAAAAAAAATTCCAATCCAAATTTGAATTTGTATCAATATCCACAGCTGAGTTAGGTGGCAGTGGCTTTGAAGGATTTGAAATCAGGTTTGAAGATGGATAACTCAAGTCAAGAAGGCAAGGGTAGTTTGCAGGGTTTTTCTGGTGGATAGGGTGGAAGTAGTGGAGGTCAGGATACGTGGAGCTATGGAGGTTAGGATATGGATAATAGTGTGGGGAGGGTGAGGAGAGTTGTAACAATTAGAGTGCGAGGAGCATTGACGATCAAGAAGCTAGAAATATTGGGGGTAAGGGTTAATTTTGTGAAGGCGATTAGGTTGTGGGTATTGGTGTTGGTCAGGATAAAGGAAGCATTGGAGGTCCGATTGTAGTGAGCGGTGATAATCATAAAAAGATCCGAACATATTCTATTTCATCAACCTTTTATCTCAGGGGCCCAATTTGGGATTAGTCTGCTTAAGGGGAAGCAAAAAGTAGTGAGCCTATGGTTAAATATCCTTTATTTCTCAAGAAGACTTATGGTTTTAAATCCTCTTGAAAATATAGCTTCTCCCCATGGGATTTTGTACTTGTTGGAAAATTCGTTGGGGTTCATCCATATTTGGATGCTATTAGAAAGTATGCTCAACTCAAATGACATACTAAGGGTTCTAAGGAGATTGCTATATTGCCTAAGAATTTTTTCCTAGTTAGGCTCAATGGTTTGGAGGACTGCAATAGAATTCTTCAAGGTGGTTTGTGGTTCTTTGGGCATAAAGGTTTGTTCTTAAGGAAGTGGGTACTTGATTTCAACCCTAATTCTCAATGCATTGACCAAGCTTCGATGTGGGTTCACTTTCCTGGCCTTCCCTTAAATCTTTGGCATGAGGAGATCCTACCTAGAATCACAACTGAAATAGGAGAGTTGGTGGTGATAGATCCTGTTACCATTGCTAGATCTAAGTTTTTATATGCTAGATTTTGTGTTAATGTTATGCTTGATAAGGACCTCCACAAGTCAATTGAAATTGAGTCTAAGTTTGGGTTTGGACCCAACCTTTAGAATATGAGAACATAGCTAGGAAATGCTTGGTATGCAAGAATTTTGGTCATTCCAACTTCACTTGTGCTCTATCTCAGAAAGTCGATAAATAAAAAATATATAGCAAAGGAAGCAGACCCCAAATTTAGGTTTTTTGGCATCTGAGTTAGGGGTGGATAAGAAAGGTGCTCACGGCGCTCTTGAGGAGTTTAGTAAAGTTCCCCAAGAGAGCTTGGATGTTGGTGCTATTGAAGGCCTTGTTGTAGATGAAATCGATGGAAAGTGCTCAGAGGTAAATATTCCACTGGTTGTTGCCTTTGTTTTTGATGTTGGTGTTGAATGTAGGAATGCCTTTGATTATCTTCAAGTTTTAGATTGTGATAAATCTACGACAGAGCATTTTGAAGCTTCCACGCTAGTAGACATGTTTTCATTTGTTGTAGTATCTTTTTTGGATGAATCTGGATTTTCAAATCCTACTAATCGTGGCCCTAGGAAATATATGGATCTTGATTTAATTGAAAGTGAGGGACTCAATACTCCTAATCGAATCACTAGAAGTAAAAAAAAAGCAAAGGTTGATGTTGGTTCTAAGACCCAAAGGGACTGCCCATAAAAGTATGAAATGCAAAAGAAGAAAACAACCATGGAAGTGGCGAATGGATCTTAAAGAGTTTTGAATTTTTGGTGGAAAAAGCCCCTCATAAAAAATAAAATTTCTTTCCAAGAATATTAGGGGGTTGAATGCTGCTTCGAAACACTAGGCTATTTTGGCACTAAGGAAGGAAAAATAATTAGATATGGTAATTCTTAAGGAAACCAAAATGGATGTATCGAAGGCTTAAAGTGTAAAGCAATTTTTATGGAGAGAAGCAGATTGTCTAATTAGCTCATCCAATGGAGCCTGTGGAGGGCTTTTGTGTTTATGAAATAAGGAGAAGATTGAAGGCTAAATTATAGTAAATAATAGCAGTTTCATCTCTATGTTTTTTCATAGTCTGGAATATAACCAAAATTAGGTTTTGATGAATGTGTATGCCCATTACTCAGTGAGTGGAAGACGTTCTTTGTGGAGGAAAGCTTTCAAACATATTCCTTGGGTGTTGGTAGGTGACTTCAATATGTCGCTTTACTTGTACGATAAGAAGGGAGACTCTCTAATTCTATTAGAAGGAATGGAAGATTTTAGGAAGTTTTTGAGTGATAATGAGTTAATGGATATTGATATTAGGTAGTTTAAGTATACATGGAGTAATCAAAGATTAGATGACCAACTGATTTAGATAAGGCTGGACTAGTTTTTAGTTTCTCAACAAGGTCTAACGATCTTTGGAGACACTACTCTTATGGCCCTCCCTAAGATTGAATATGACCACAATCCCATTCTTTAGGAGATAGAGAGTGGGAGCAAACTGCATAAATACCCCTTTGATTTAAATTGATGTGGATGAATCATGGAAATTTAAAACCTGGTATAGAATATTGGTGTCAAAAGGTTTTTAAAGGCCCTAAAATAATTCAAATTGCTTGTAAATAAAGGTGGATTAAAGCCAATATTAAAGAATGTCATAGAAGATTCTTCAAACATCTATTTACCCAAAAGAAGGATCTAAAGATGGAGCTTGAAAATATTGAAAATGAAGTGAACCAAGTTGGTCTAGAGTATCATCGAAGAAGGACTGAATGTAATATCTTAGTTGATTATTATAATATTTTGACTTGTGAGGAAGTGTTTTGGAAACAAAAATAAAGGTTGGTTTGGTTTAAATAATGTGATAGAAACAATAGATTCTTTCATATCTATACCCTAAGACATAGAGGTAACAATAATATAAAGGTTTTGGTTAGGGATGATGGCTCAGTGGTAGTGGAACCAGAGGATGTCAGGGCAGAAGTTGTCAATTTTTTTTAGACCTCCTAGGAGAATTTGTGGTAGTGAATGGTGAAGCTAAAAGCAAACTCCTTCCTAATATTACAAAATTGGTGACTGATCAGATGAATTCCTCTCTTATGGCACCCTTTACAAATGAGGAAATAAGAATGACCATATTTAGTATAGGTGGGGAAAAGGTCCTAAGCCGAATGATGTCCTGACTATTTTTTTAAAAGTTCTAGAATATTGTAGGACCAAATGTTCCTGAGGCTATCGAGGAGATCTATAGAACCCGATACATACCTAAGGATGTTAATTCTACATTTTTTTGGCTCTGATCCTAAAAGTACAGGGAGCAAGACATCTTAAATTTTTTTGGCCTATCAAATTGTGCAACATAATCTATAAAATTTTGTCCAAGACTATTGCTAATAGTTTAAAGAGGGTTCTACCTTTTATTGTGGTAGATCAACAAGGTGGTTTTGTTAAATATCGACAAATTTTAGATAGCATAATGACCATTTATGAGGTTATTCATTCTATGGAGAATAGTAAGAGGACTGATATGCTTCTGAAGTTAGATATAAACAAAGCTTACAATCAGGTTTCTTGGGACTTCTTGACCAAAGTCCTATTGAAATTTACCTTTCAGAATAATTAGGTGGGGTTGGTTAAAAACTATTTTTTATTTGCTATGTTTTCAGTCTTAGTAAATGGAGTTCCTGCTGGCTACTTCAAAAATGGGTATGGTCTTCGTCAAGGGGATCTATTATCACCATATCCTTTTATTATTCTTGTTGAGGCACTTGGAGGATCTATTTTAGAGGTTGTATAAAGTGGGTGAGTAGATGGTTTCAAACCATCCTTGACATCGAAACCTATTTCTCATCAATAATTTATTGATGATTCTTTGTTGATCTCTTGTTGCTTTGTCCCTCAAGCTAAGGAGTTAAAAAACATTTCAGTCACATAGGGAAGATCCTCACATAGGTGTCGATAAAATAATATTTGCTTTTTAAGAAAAGGGATGGGCGTACCTTTTGATAAGCAAAAGGGATAAGTAGGCTCATTGCAAAGATGAGACAAATAAATTAATCATAAGGCTTCTTATTAATAGACACCTTCATAGAATGACTTATGTAAGGTGGGGAGATATGGATCTCTTAAATTTATTTTTTTCTCTCTCTCAAGTTGGTTGGAATCTTTGGGTTGTTACAAATTTATTCTACTAGAAGCAAAATAATTATGGAAATACTAACATAACAAAAAAATTTCCCCCTCATGGATACCCTATGAAGTGATATTTCCAAACAATTAAAATTTTTAATTCATAATTCATATCAAGATACTAAAACCCTAGAGTTTGGATAATCATAATTTTTATGATCATGAGGGATACCGTAGTGGTAAGTCCTTAGGTTCTCATTCAAAATACCCAAGTTCAAACCTCGATAAGAGGGGATTGGGACCCCTCATAAAAATCTATGTAAACTTAATAGTAATTAGAAATTAGAAAGTTCTTTTATGATCAGTCATTTGACAAGTTTTTTCTACACAAGGCAGTTTATTGAATGTTTAAAAATTCCCTAAGATTTTAGAATTTTATTTGGTAAAGTGTCAATAAATTTTCAAGCAAATAGACTGCTGAGTTAGACAATGGTGACTCTGAAAGGTTTGAATCCAAGTCTGATTTGAAAAAATAATTCTAATCCAAATTTAATTATGTATCAACATCCACAATTGATATAAACGATGATGACTTTGAAGGGTTTGAAGCCAGGTTTGATTTGAAAAAAAATAATTCCAATTCATATTTGAATCTATATCAACATCCATAATTGAGTCTCGTGACGATGACTTTGAAGGGTTCAAGACAGGTTTTATTTTGAAAATATAATTCCAATTTGAATTTGAATCTGTATCAAAATTCCATAGTTGAGGTAGGTGGTCGTGGCTTTGAAGGGCTTGAAGTCAAGTTTGAATATGGATAACTCGAGTCAGGAAGGTAAGGATAGTTTGTAGGATTCAACTGGTGGATAGGGTGGAAGTAGTGGAGGTCAGGATGAGTGGAGCTATGGAGGTTAGGGTGTGGAGATTAGCGGTGGGTAGGGTGAGGAGAGTTGTAATAATTAGAGTGCAAGGAGCATTGACGATCATGAAGCAGGAATTATTGGTGGTAAGGGTTCATTTTGTGAAGGTGATTAGGCTGTGGGGACTGGTGTTGGTCAAAATAAAGGAAGCATTGAAGGTCTAATCGTAGTGAGAGGTGATAATCAAAAAAAATATCTAAACATGTTCCATCTCATCAACCTTTTGTTTCAAGGACCCAATTTGGGATTAGTCTGCTTAAGGGAAAGTGAAACGTAGTGAGCTTAGGGTTAAATATCCTGTCTTTCTTAGGAAGACTTATGGTTTTAGATCCTCTTGAAAATATGGCTTCTCCCCATGGGGATTTTGCACTTGTTGGGAAATTCGTTGGGGTTCATCCATATTTGGATTCTATTAGAAAGTGGTCTCAACTCAAATGACATATTAAGGGTTCTATGGAGATTGCTATATTGCTTAAGGAAATTTTCCTAGTTAGGCTCAATGGTTTTTTAGGACTGCGATAGGATTCTTCAAGGTGGTTTGTGGTTTTTTGGGCGTAAATTTTTGTTCTTAATGAAGTGGGCACCTGATTTCAACCCTAATTATCAATGCATTGACCAAGTTTGGCATGGGTTCGCTTTCCTGGCCTTCCCTTATATTTTTGGCATGAGGATATCCTAGCTAGAAAAGTAACTGAAATAGGAGAGTTGGTGGTGATAGATCCTATTACCATTGCTAGATCTACGTTTTTGTATGCTATATTTTGTGTTAATGTTATGCTTGATAAGGACCTCCCAAATTAAATTGAAAATGAGTCTAAGTTTGGGTTTGGACTTGTAGACACCTAAAACGCGTCATGTCGAGGTGACTACTCATATGGGACATGCTAGAAGACCATATGGAAGACCTTTGGATAGATCCAAGGTATAGCAGTGGTTTTTACCACTCAATTGGGCACCTTTGCCTAGTCAGTGCTAGCCGCTGATGACACCCACGGTTAGCAGTTCTACCCATGCTTGTCAGCCATGGTCAGGACTGAGAGTCAGTTGGCCTTCATCCGACCCAAAGTTGGTTGCAACGACCAATTGGTTGCAGATTGGAGCGGTTTGAGCGAGGAAGGTTCTGGATTCTTCCGTTCAACAAGCTCAACCACCCAATATTGATCTTGGCTTCATGAGGAAGCCATCCCTAGCCCTAGGCCAATGCTATAAGATCCCCCTCCGAATTGGGGATAAGTCTGGAGAAACATTTATCAATTGAGCAGCGAAGCCCTGTCGAATTGCATAGCCAACTACATGCATTGAGAGGGATACTTTTGCTACCCAATTGGAGATCAAATTGCCATGGAAGCCCTAGGAGCCTAGGAGAGCCAAGAAACATCAATTCATGCAATCCGTGCACCATCAGATCAATTCAACCACCAAACCTATCAGAGGACACAGAGGCGACCCTTGGACATCAATTTGACAAGGTGGATCAGAGAGAAAGCCCTGATTTGGAGGGCAAACCTACTCAGAGCTCCGTCGTGGCTTTCAACCGCGGTGAATAGTGCCACCCACGCATCAGACCCACGGTGAGAAAATTAGGGTAGATTCCCTTTTTTTTTCCTTTTGCAGATTATTTAGCTAGGTTAGATTAGCCTTATTAGTGGTTCAATTAGCAATTTAGAGATTCTGATCGATAGATTTAGAATTTTTGATAAATGTTGTTCATTGTAGCAATTAACACTTTAATGAATCTTTTTCATGCCTCCATGCTTTCAATCTTGTAATTAGGCCATTAGATAGTTAGATGTGATTTAGCTTATATGCTTTCTGATAATATTTTCATGATTTGCATAGTTTTAGTATCTTTCTTGCATTTTCTTGATTATTATTAGTCATGACATATTTTTATGTTAATACCCTTTAAAGGCCTCATCAAGAGAGGCTATCTTTGCTTTTAACTAGTTCTTTTGTTGTTTATTGAATGCAGGATTAACATGGTCATGCCATTCAACGTAGCAAATACCTCTAATCATGGAGAAGAGGGTCATCGACACCTTAGAGCATTTCGTGTCACCCTAGAAGGCACTTGATTCACATCTACCCTTGAGAGGGATTTTCCTATTATTGTAACATGTGTATCACATTGGGTATCCCTAAGAGGGATGAATTTGTAATCTTGAATTGATTGAAATTTAATAAAAGAAACCCTTCTTTATGGTTTAATTCAATTTGTCAATTCTTGTATGCTTATTTATGTGATTCAATTGTTACTAGATTAGGGGTGTATGCTTTTTAGGATCAATCGAAGGTGATCATGGTGGAACTCCACATTTTTTGCCATAATTTTCTGATTATGTTTGGTGTTTTTATGGTAGGTGCTCCCCGTGGTTGACAGCCATGGTCAAAAAGTTGGCCCACGATTGATAGGCATGGGCTATAGTGGCAGCCATGCATCAGACCCATGGTTAGCAGCAGATATAGCAGACAATAGGAATTTAAAGCTCAATCAGATGAGGATCTGAGGTAGGCCCTTCTGACATCCTCTGTTTCTGTTTTCTATCTCTGTGTTTTTCCAGAACCTAAAAAATGAAAGTTAAATAGGATAACCATAAAATAAGGATAAAATGAATTAGGTCCTTAGGGTTGTCATTTTTTAATTTTTGCTAGGCACTGCTAGGAATAGTGGACCTTTGATTGCAGTCCACCCTAGACTCCAGCATGCTAGAATAATTTGTGTGTTGAATTTGCATGCTTGAGGCCAAATCAAAGGCCATTTACATCGTAAAGTTGCATTGTCAAAAGGTCATGTAGGATGTAGCATGCATACTTTATGAATATAAAATGTTTTTTTATGCATATCATGTAGGAAATGATCATGTGAGTGTTGTATTATGCATATTTCCTTTATGCAAATTAAAAATAACACACACACACCACGTTCCAAAGTAAACGCTAGTGAGTTGGAAGTCACATCCAACCACTAGTAGGGTTTCAATGATGGTGGAGGTGATTTCCATCCGTTGGCCCAAATCCCATGTACCCTATGTTCTAGACCAATACCGGATCCAAGAACCTTTCGTAGCCTAGAAAATTTGCATATACTCCTCTTCGGAGGGTATGACGTTGATTGGGTGAAAATGGGTGAGGATCTGGGAGGACCTGTGCTCCTTGCCCGGGTGTGGACTTTCATTGCCACACTTTGGGGGGATTATGTGACCTGGAGTTCATAGCCAGGTTGTCGAGCTATGAGCATACAGGTGAAAGCCATTAAACAATTGAGAAAATCATCAACATTTTGCAAAACATGATAAGAGTTACTTTACTGATACAACAAATTGAAAACACATCAAATAGTTTAGGGCTCATTTTAAAATTGTAAAAAGAGATAATCATCATTGTATTCTTTGCATGCTAATAAAAGTTAAATCTAGACATAGGATACATAATGGTGCAAACACGGAGAGGCCGATCCGGGCATAGACCCGAGATCGAAGCCCAAGCTCCACCTAGTGCACAACACGATGTAGAACACCCTCAATCATAGAATCCTCCTGGATGTCATTCAACGAGCATTAGAGGGGATAATTCTACATGAGGGGATTCCATCGAGAATACCCCGATTAGAGGAAGTACTAGACATCCCTCTAGACATAGATCATAGCATGTGATGTCCCTAGCATGGGGGTTTCACATATGGTAGCATTTATCATGACCACATTCCATGTGGATCCATGGGTTCTACCAAAGAATATGTCATCGAGGGATCCAGATTGGTACCCCTTCGATAGGTATCTAAGGGAGGCTCATGACCTCCACCGTTAGAGCATAGACATGTCCAAGATCCACCCATTCAGGGGTGAATAGAGAGGGCTACTTTTGAGCATAGGCCCACACAGACTCCCTATAGGGGTGAACATACTAAGTTTACCATAGATATATCCAAAGTGGGAACAAATGGTATGCCACCTCATGAGCCATGGCATAGCAAACAATTGGATGGTCTAGACAAGGTCCTAGGGCATCTAGGATATAAGCCTATGCCTACACCCTCTCGACCCATGAGCGTGTGTAGTGGAAGCACCATTAGGACCACCCGAGAACCTGGAGAGTGCTCCAAGCATTCTCGAGACATGCATGCTCTTGCATCGCATGCAGGCACTGAGTATAGGAGATAACCTGACATGAATGCCATCTTTATAGACCGAGGCAAGAGTGTGGTGAATCAGTCCATTGGAGGACATACTCATAAAGTCGCTCGAATAGAGCACACCCCTTCGAGGCCTCAGATGGTCGATCATCTTGATAGGGCTCATAGACTGATGTCGGAGTAGAGATGATAGATTCTCCAAGATCAATTGGAGGATGTTCATGTAGAGAAAGAGCACCTCAAAAATGAGAATACTCAGAGGTAGAGGTTCATCAGGCAAAAATTGTATGAATAATGCATGCATGAACAATGCATCCTTGATCAAAGGAGCATGTAGAGAGAGAGGATCGATTGGCTAGCATCGGTTTACATCCTCATAGTGAGATTAGGGAGCGTGTCGATAGATGAGTGGCTTCACAACCCGAGTTACACCTTGAGAACATAGACACCCATACTCGCCATATGACTCAACATAGAGATCGACATCCAAATTTCGAACAACATGAGCATAGGTAGTATGAGAATGAAGTGGGAGAGGAATTAGAACAAGAATATCCTAAAATATCCCAATTCGAGGAGGAGGGTGAGCCTAGTCCCCCACCTCGATCGAGGAAGAACCTACCTTCGAAGCCGCCTCCAAGGCAATCTCGAGAGGAGGAGTTTCTTTCCTCGCAAGCCTACAAGACCTTAGCAGAGAAGGTTCAAGCCATAGAGAAGCAAGGAATGGCTTATCAGAAGCCTACCTTGAACAAAATTCACAATGAACCTCTATGCACATCAGTGCCTATTCCAGCATATCTTGAGCATTTCAAGATGCCTAGGCTGGACAAGTTTCAAGGAGAGGAAGATGCACAGGAGCACGTGACTAGTTTCCTAGATATGTGCTTTCATATTGAGAGCAATGATGCTTTGCTCCTATGCACCTTCATCATGACCCTCTCAGGCCCAGCTCGAGAGTGGTTCAACCAACTAAAGAGGCACAACATCACTAGTTTCAAACAACTAGCTGATGCATTTCTTGAACGCTTCTCCTTCGACATCAAGAAGAAGGTAAACTTATCCGACCTGGCTGCTCTAACGCAACATGACGATGAGCCAGTGATGGATTATGGAAAGTGATGGAGGAAAATGATGGTAAAGCTACCATTCTCCATCCCATCCTCTGAATTAACATGAATGTTCATGAAGAATTATGCCAAACACATTTCGTTATTGCTACAGTTGCAACAATACCAGACATTCGAAGAGGCTTTGGTGCAAGCCAAGGTGATTGAGGACATCAAGTTATAGGAGGGTAACTTGAAGCTTAGGAATAAGGAGGGGCATAAGAAAAGCATTGAGAGACATCAAGCCAAGCTGGCCCATGTTAATCAGGTAGTGTTGAACCTTCAAAAGGGAGAAAAAGGGCAACAAAAGCAAAATTATCAGGCCCAACCTCTGCCTGCGTAGTATGAGCAGCACAATAACAATTATAAGGGTAAAAATAAGGAGCAACGCCCACCTCACGTATTCACTCAATTATCGAAGTCGTTGACTTCGATTTTTCATCAGTTATGCGAGGTGAAGGCTATAAACTTACCTAAAGTCAAGATGGTGGATCCAAATCAGCCTAAGCCTAAAGGCTATAAAGATGATCATTATTGCATCTTTCATCGATCGAAAGGCCACGACATCGAGGTATGTTGGTCCTTCAAACATCTTGTGCAAAATATGATCGAGAGAGGTACGCTTCTTGTCGACAACCCACAAGCACCTGATAATCAAAATATGGGGATTTACAAAAATCCTCTACCTAATCATGAGGTACCAAGGAATAATGTTGGCCAGGTCAACCAAGTGTGCATCGAACCACCAACCCATGGGTTCATTGGCATGGTCAACGTTGTCATGAGGAATGCGAGGTATGAATGATCGAATCAACCTCCAACACCTATTAGGGTCCAAGTTGCACCTCCTCCAAGGCCAGCCCAATATGTGCCCGACCCACCAACTAGACCGGTGGTGACCATCAGAAGTAGGTTGGTTCAAAACCTACAGATAACTCCAACAAAGTTGTCAATTTATGAGCTTATTCAGTAGTCTCCTAAGCATAGGGAGATGCTTATGGACATCTTAAGGTCCATAGAAGTGCAGCCTCAAGATCTCAAAGCATTTACACACTTCGTGGGGCATGTGCAATAGTGTCAAGAACTGGTCATTCAATTTCATGATCATGAAGTCAAGA
The DNA here is from genome assembly GCA_028583015.1 of Wollemia nobilis. NCBI lineage: Eukaryota > Viridiplantae > Streptophyta > Pinopsida > Araucariales > Araucariaceae > Wollemia > Wollemia nobilis. The sequence continues at coordinate 5,759,978 of JAQPPZ010001417.1, read as the reverse complement.
TGGTTTCCACTATTATAGCAGACCCACCGCTGCATATTATCGCTTGTGTGAATCACAAACCATTCAAGCGGGTTTTGATCGACACGGGGTCATCGATCAATATCATAACTACCAAGGCGTTAACTCACTTGAAGTTACCCAAGATGCATATCATTCCTTCTACCTTCACGTTGAGAGCTTTCAATGATGCATTATGCTCGATGATCGATACTATAGTTTTACCTATCCAGGTGGGACTGAAGACCATCTCGATGATGTGTCATGTAATCAAAGGTGCTATGCAGTATAATATACTTCTAGGGAGGCCTTGGATCAGATAAATGCATTGCATCCCTTCTATTCTACACCAGTGTATCAAATACATTCATGAGGGATAGGTTCATGTGGTGCCTTCGGATGAAGAACCCTTTAAATATGTGAATCTAGCAGATTTTTTAAGGGAATTTGTGCTCCCCTCAATGCACCTGGATGTGCGACCAGCATCACCAATCAAATATCTAGGAGGTATAATCAAAGAAGTGTGTGCTAGACCCACAACATCTGTATCTCAAATATCGGAGCACACAACAACTACTTCCATTAGACCGACTGCATCTACGATACAATGGGATGATAGGAAGTTGAAAGAAAAGGTGGGTAAAAATAAGATAAAGCAAAAGCCCAAGTCAGTTATCATTGAAACCCCTACTCCCATGGAAGTAGAGGAAGTTCAAGGAAGAGTCGAAGAGGCACCTCAGCCTGCTTCACTTGCATCTTCAGTAGGGTCATCTGCACCGTAGGTGACCATCCATTTGGTTAATCCCAGGTTAGGGGAATACATTGTGTAGAATGTGATGTTCACACCGATTATCAAGACTACACATGACATGGGCCGACCACGAGCCCATCACCTTCCCATAGGGATGGTGGAACCATTGGGGGTACCACCTAACCAAACCAACTTCATCTATGGAGGGCTAGACCAGATCACATCTCCCATGCCCATGGATGAGGATGATAATGAACCATTCATCATGAATGTTCATTATCTTTCTAACCTGGACTATGCCATGTGATACTTTGAGCATTACCATTGGCATGGTTATGGTCTTAGACTATTCGAGTAGGGGCGTAAGAGGCCTATAGAACCATAGTATCAGTTACCTATTGATAGGTTTGGGTTGGGATTCTATAGTGGAGGATAGGCTGAACTCCTTATGGTATCTTTAGACCACTTGTACCTCAGTCTAGGGGGTGAGGTTGACTTCAATCCGTATCACCCTAATCCTTCTGCATTCTAGAGGGATAACCGGATGGTGTCTTACATCACCATAGCACCACCCGAGACATATCATGAGGATATCTTGGTGGACATCGGTCCAGATGATTTACCAAGAGAAAAATTTGGTCAACAAATATGTGGAGCAATCGATGACATGGGCATGTAGGGTCAAGATGTTATCATAGTGATAGATCCCGAGTTGGAAGGGCATTCTAATGAGGATATAGCAGAGTCCATTTTTGAGATAGGTGGACCTAGCTATAGTGAAGGAGAGGATAGTGAGTCCTCACCCGATGATCAATCGAAGGATGAGGTTGAGTTGGTCTATTCGGTAGTATCGTATTTATGGTGCTTGTACCTGATTTTATCGGATAGTGATGATAGTGATCAGGAGATAACCTATATGGGGCCACATTTTCTAGAGCATCCCATTCCTGTGGGGGTGAATGAAGGCCTATATTATGATAGTGATGAAGAAGATGAGATAGAGAGAGCCTACTTAGGACCTCCCTACTTACGCTATCATAATGCATCTTATACGATTGAGGATATGTGTAAAGAGATCAATATCCATCCTCACCTTAGAGGGAGACCACTGAATATTAATATGATTTATCATATGGTGTTTCCTGATCCATCGACGTACATGGAGCTCCTTGAGCCCAATGATCCCATCCGATAATCTATTCATGGATCGGATCCAGAGATCCCCATACCCCTAGAACCACATCTCGAGGATGGTAGTTTTGCTAATGATGAGTCACTTGCACGTGGTCTTGGAGACATGATCCATTTCATCAACATGATCTCCATTGATTTGACCACTCCACTCCATAATCCAATTGATCCATCCAAACTATTGCATTTAAATGTAGATGCTATCGATTGGGATCATGCTGATTCACCTCTAGAGCCTAAATATTTCTTCCCTAATGAAGAAATGCTGCAACCTTTCCATTTTGTGCTAGGCTATGCACATGATGTCTATCATGCTGAGGATGCTTCCAATGAGGAACCTATAAACCTAGTAGATGACATCCACTTGATCCCTATGCCTCATCAGCTTGAGGAGGGATCCCATATGTCAATAGAGGAAACCTTCAAAGTGGATATCAGTAATGATCCCACCAATCCAAGGAAGGTTAAATTTGGAGAAATTTTGACTCTTGATGAGCATGCCAACCTCATCCCTCTACTGAGAGAGAGACCTGCTCTCTTTGCTTGGACTTACAAGGATATGTCGGGTCTAGATCTAAAATTGGTTACTCATAACCTTTCGCTAGATCTATCAAAGAAGCCAGTCAAGCAAAAACTTAGGAAGATGCATCCAATAGTAGCCTTAATGGTTAAGGATGAGTTGCAAAAGTTGTTGGATGTAGAGTTTGTTATCTCCATCGACTATCTAGAATGGGTATCCAATATGGTGCCTGTAGGAAAACTTGATGGAAGGATCCGTATTTGTACGGATTTTAGAGACCTGAATAAGGCAACACCAAAGGATTCATTTCCATTGTTGAATATTGATGCTCTTGTAGATGCAACTGTAGGTCATGAGATGCTCTCCTTAATGGATAGTTTTTTTGGTTACAATCAAATTCGGATTAAGCTCGAAGACCAACATAAAACCATGTTTATAATGCCATGGGGGACATTTTGCTATAAAGTTATGCCATTCAGCCTTAAAAATGTTGGTGCCACATATCAACGGGCTATGACATATATCTTTCATGACTATATGCATAAAATCTTAGAAGATTATATTGATGACTTGTTGGCAAAGTCATTATTGCGTTCTGAGCATGCAGAGGTCCTGAAGAAGGTCTTCGATCGCCTGATAGAGCATAATGTCAGGTTGAATCCTAAGAAGTGCGTATTTGGTATAACTTCAGGAAAGCTCTTAGGATTCATCATTTCAAAATGAGGCATCGAAGTTGACCCAACAAAGGTCAAGGCTATTTTAGAAATGCATCCCCCCATAAACATCAAAGAACTAAGAAGCCTACAGGGCAAAGTAGCATCCATAAAGTGATTTATCACTCAATTATCGGATAAATGTCGACCCATGAATCGACTTCTACACAAGGGGGTCCCATTCAATTGGGATGAGGACTATCAAGCAACCTTTGCTGAGATAAAGCAATACCTGGTGACGCCACCAGTGCTAGCTCCACCAAGGCTAGATGTGCCATTTTTGCTATATATATCGACAATCGACTTTGCACTGGGAACCATGTTAGCCCAAAAGAATGTGCAAGACAAAGAACATGCCATATATTATATTAGTCGAACCTTGGTGAGCTATGAGATCGGATATGCATATGTGGAAAAGTTATGTTTAGCAGTAGTGTTCACTACAAAGAAATTGTGACACTATATGTTGAGTCATACGACATATGTTATATCCAAACAAAATCCTTTGTAGTATATGATGAGCAAGACATATCATAATACATGTACTACAAAGTGGATCATGCTATTGATAGAATTTGATTTGGAATTCATAAGCCAAAATTCCATTAAGGGACAAGTCATAGCAGATCAACTGGTTGAGGCACCTCTCAAAAATAGTAGGCCCCTCACCATAGAGCTTCCTGATGATGCAGTATTTGCCTTATCAAAAGCACCCAAACTTAAAGAACTAGATAACAAAGTCGATATGACCTTGTTCTTCGATGGTTCAAAGTGTGAGCAAGGGGGTGGTGCAGGAATAGTGTTGTTCATGCCACAAGGAGCTCCAATGCCCTTGTCATTCAAGTTGGACTTTCCTTGCACTAATAACAATGCTGAATATGAAGCCCTAATTTTGGGTCTCCAAATAGTTATCACCATGAAGATAAAAAGGCTAAATATCTTTGGTGATTCCCTTCTCATTGTGAACCAAGTTAAGGGATTATTTCAATGCCGATGTCCGGTATTGAAAGCTTACAAGGATCTTGTTGACACATATCTAGCTCGATTGGAATGGTATGACATCGAGGCAATCCCTCATTCATCCAATAGATTTGTAGACACAATGGCATCTTTGGGATCTCTAATCCCTCAGAATCTATCTGCCGATTTCACTACCATCCATGTAAAAATGTTGTCACATTCTACTGTGCAACGTAAAGCATTGGATAACAAAGATTCAATCAACATGATTCATGTAGAACCAAACCATGAGTGGTTCTACAGAGCTAGAGACTTTCTGAAGAGAGCATCCTGGGGGTCTTTGATCTCGTAGGATCCGATGAGGAGTGGTACTACCATTCACCATAGGGTTGTTTCCCAGTCTGCATTTGCAAATGTAGAACCGTAGGGGGAGCATGTTGTCTTGTCAATCGAGGCCGAAGCTTATCATAACTGGACATCATAGATATATGACTTCCTTAAACTTGGTATAATCCCTCAGGGATTGTCGCATGTCTCAAAATGCACATTCAAATAGAAAGTGACAAAGTATGTCTTGTTAGCAGACATCCTGTACCGTAGAAGCTACGATGGAGTTCTCCTTCATTGTCTTGAGCCCCAAGAGTCATCTTGGGCAATTTTAGAAGCTCACGATGGTACGTGCGGTGGCCATTTTAGTGGCATGGCTATCATCAAGTGCATCCTTCGTATGGGTTATTATTGGCCCACTATGGAGAAGGATTACAATGTGTATGTCAAGAAATGCGTTAAATGTCAGCATCATGCTAATCTTACGCACCTGCCATCATAGGCCTTATAACCCATTCAAGGCTGGCCACTTCTAGGGGATTGATCTCATTGGTAAGATCTCTCCTCCATCATCGGGTTGACATACTTTTATTATTATGGCTACTGAGTATTTCACTAAGTGGGTGGAAGCTATTCCCTTAACAATGACAACTGGAGCATGTATTGCTGAGTTTATACTCACCAATATCATTAGTCATTTTGGGATACCATCCAAGATAGTTTCGGATAATGGAACATCATTTAAGAACAAAACTATGAGAGCTTTGACGTCTAAATATAGAATCAAACATAGTTTTGTGACTCCTTATTATCCACAAGCAAATGGGCAGGTTGAAGCTTCAAATAAGATAATGGTCTCCATATTGAAAAATATGGTACAAGAGCACCACAAATATTGGCATATCCAGCTGCCCCTTGCATTATGGGCTTACAGGACTAGCATTCGGACACCCACTAGGGCAACTCCATTTTCACTAGTATATGGCACTGAGGCCATTATGCCCCTAGAGTTGGAAATTCCAATGCTGCGCATCGCATTGAAAGAGTTCATTGATGATGACACCACGTGGCAAGCTCACCTAGATCAATTGATGCTACTTGATGAACATCACATGAATGCCCTTGAGCACCTCTGCATTTATCAAGAGCACTTAAAATGAGCTTACAATAGCAAATTCCATCTGAGAGACTTTGAGGTTGGTGATCTTGTGCTGAAAGAGAACCAACATAACTCAAATTTACCATCAAAAATGTGAGACAAATTCATGGCTAATTGGTTAGGTCCTTATATGATCTCAGAGAAGATTGGACCTGGGACATATCACTTGACATCGCTTGGAGGAGTTGAAGAGCCTGAACCTCTCAATATCCTTCATCTTAAAGTGTTCTATGCCTAAGAACCAAAAAAGGCTCCAAAGGCATCTGTAAGCCCTTTGGTCATAAAAAGGGAACCTTTGTCATAAAAAGGCTCAAGGGTTTCTAAAATTGGTCAATCCAAAAGCTCCAAGGGTTTCAAAATTGGTCATCAAAGCTCTGGGTTCTAATGAACCAAAAGGCTCCAAGGGTTTCTCAAAATTGCTTGGTCAATCCCAAAAGGCTCCAAGGGTTTCTCAAAACCGCTTGGTCAATCCCAAAAGGCTCCAAGGGTTTCTCAAAACCACTTGGTCAATCCCAAAAGGCTCCAAAGGCATCTGTAAGCTCTTTGGTCAAACCAAAATGTTAAAATCCATAAAAAAATTGGAAAAATATCAAAAATAAAAAATATTTGCATTTCATTTGCATCATTGCATTGCATTTCATTTTGCATTTCATTGCATTGCATTAGGCATATTCATCCATCACACTTGCATTGGAATAAATTGTGTTAACAATCTTACAAATGACACCATGTTTGTGTTTCAATCATGCATCTATGCACTATATTTTTCATCTATTTATCACCCTTGTGAGTAATTGTGTTTTTCAACACAACCCATCTTGTTGCTATGAAGAATATACTAGGGTTTTCTGGTCATTCAACCATACCTAGAGGTCTTCTCAAGAGTTGATAGAAAGCTTGCTTTGCTTTTGTAGTTGAGGTCTAGTTAGTATAGCCCTTAGCATATCATAATCCTATCACTAATCAACAAATTAAACAATCCTAATAAGGACTAGGGGAATATGAAAGCCATGAAGTAGGACCAAGTATCCTGAGGTGAAAATATTTATTCTTGCTTATCCCCCTATGTGAATGGTATGGGAAATGTTGGCAATTGGCAAAAGGACAAGTTTATTCCCTACCCATAATCCCTTGCTTACGTTAAAATGAGCAATATCCTAGAGTGATATCCCAGATCAATCCTCCATATTGATACCCTAGATCGATATCATAGATTGATATCCCATATTGATATCATAAGATCGATATCCTAGATCGATATCCCAAAAATAGTTTCCCAAAGTAAAATCCCCAAAGGAAGTTTCTGAAGCAAATTATCAAATGTAAATCCCAAAAATTTAGATCAAATGAAGATAAAATTGTACAAAGAAAGTAAAATCAGTATCAAATCCCTTGCTCAAAAGAAAAAAGAGAAAGTACAAAATAAATAGTGATTTTTATCACTATAGTACAAAAATAAATAGTGATTTTTATCACTTTATATGAGCAAGTATCCCAAAAAATTGAAGAAAAGAAGGGGGTGAACTTGAATCCCTAGAATTGTCAGCACTACTGTACCTTACGCATGATGATATGTCTGATGCATTAGCATCTCGCTTATGTGCAGACCAATGTTTGAATGTGGAAGAGCTAGCTTCAGGTGTCCTGTATCGCCTAGTGGTCTAGTCCAACTAAAATCTAAACCTAGGATTGGGTAAGACATTTGCGGACCCCCAATCTTAGCAATGGGCTGAAAGAATCCCACCTGACATCGGGGTATGCTTGTGCCTTATCAAATATACTCACTTGCACACATAGGGATAATGAATAGTTAGGGCCTATCCTAGCGAAAACCTTATGTTTCAGAAGTCTAGTATGGCTAGTATACAACTTTTGATCAGTCAACTAGGGTGTTTGAGTCTCATGGTAAACCTCAAAAATTCCCAAATAGCAACAATCAAATTTTCAAATGCAATCATCAAAAATCAATTTCTTTTATGAGAGTTTGTTTATTAGAATTATTTGTACTATATAATTAGATACCGGATGGATGTCAAAAATGATATTTAGATGACCACTGATTATATTATACATATTCTTTTAATTCACAAAAGCTTATGAATATAAAACAATACATCATTACATCTCACATATGGGTGTACTATCTTTCACAAAGAGATAAAGCAACTACAATCCATGATTGTTATACATTCTGTGGTGTCATCCATTAGATTGTTAAAACCTCATATCATATTGCATACATTGTGTTTTAAGTGATTAAAACATACATGTCCATTTACAATAACTCAATATCATCAAAAATACATGCAATACATACATGGCACGAATCATGTCATAAAAAACATAAAGTAAATGCATACAAGTGAAGCAGATCAAAATTGCATTAAACATCAAAAATTGCATTCGTATACATAGCATCATAAAGTAGTCCATCTACACATGTATATCACTACATCCACATCATATAGCTAGTGCATGTCATCCATACATCACATCATATAACAATAAATCAAATATCTGCATTGCATCCATGTGCATAACATAAACATAAAATACCAAAAATAAAGTACACATATAATGAGATGAACTATCATATCATATATATATATATTGTGTGTGTGTGTGTCAAGAGTACATAGTATCAGGGTATATCAAAATGCCCGTAGGCTACAACTGTGTAGGTCCTCGACCTTACACTCAAAAATGGTACAAAAATTATCTCTGAAGATCTGTACTAAATAGGGCCTACACCCCTAGTCTGTGAGGCACCTCCATCACCTCCGCCATCCCTGTGAGTCCTCTATGAGCTAGCACCATGAGTGCTCAAAGACCTATGAGTCCTCTTAGTCCTATGCATCCTATGGCTCGAGCTAGTAGAAGACTACCCTGTCTCCCTGGTCCTAGACCTGGTCCTCTGAGTCCCTGTAGTGTGGGTATCCTCTGGTACCTCCCCACCTATTAGCCTGATATGACCCTCTAGTTGGTAGATGTGAGCTACACTCATTGTATGTCTGACATTACCCTCCTCCATGAGGGAATGTAGATGCTTGATCTCTACCATGGGATCATGACCTCCTGGTAGCAAAGTAGAGGGTACTATCAGAGGTGGCATGATAGCCTATGAATATGAGGGATCTCCCCTCACCGCCTTAAGTAGGTCCCTCTTAGTAGTCATGACACTCAGTTGTGCCTATGCCAGATCTCGCTCACTTGTGAGCTGTGTGATCTGAGTGTCTACAGTGGTAGCCTATGCATGGAGAGTTGTCCTCTCCTCCTCATATCCCTACCATTACCTCTCCCCATGTGCTAGCTTCACCTCTAGAGTGGTGATAGAAGTATCCCTATGAAGTATTTGAGTCTGTAGTCTCCCAACCTAGCTCTAGAGGTCAGCAATCTAGGCTCTCAACTACCCAATATCACTGTTCGAAGGTGCCTCACCCTCCTCTAATACCTCCTCCTCTACCTCCACCTATGGGCCCTCCTCTATAGTGGCCCTTATGCCCCATGCACCCTCTATCCTCTAGCGGGTCCTGCACCCATGAGGGTCCACCTCTGCGCCCTCTGTGCCCTCTACTATGAATCCACTAGTTGGTCGGCCTAGAGGACCCTCTCCATGCCACTAGAAATCTACCCACCATCCATCATAGTCTAGAGTAGTGCCTACATCCGCTAGGCCTGACTCTTGATAGTCATCATCCTCATCCCCTAGGGGAGTCACCTAGGGCCATGTCAGGTCCCTCTCGAGGACCAGGTATCTATAGATAGTCGACATCTCTAGGACATCCTACTGGATCCCAAACTACCTCAAGATGTGAGAATAGAAGTGGTACTCATGTATGTCGACCTTTCGATCGAAGATCCATCTATCTCTGCATGCTCGATGTAGGTCCCTGTCTGCATCTGTCCATGTTGGGTAGTCCATGTATGGTCACCATCATATGTGCTTAGGGTGGAGCTATGCAAATATAGCAATGTAATGCTCTAGGTCTCCTGCATGAGACCTACTCCTGAAGCCCTCTCGCTCCTAGGGCTAGTAGGTGGTATAGCATTGACTCTCCTCATCAATGTTAGTAATCTTTAGGGGTAAGTCCATGGGGTGCTCAATCAAGATGTGCTACCAACCCCATATCTGAAAGGATGCTGTAGCTGATGCCTACTCTACTATGGTGTGTGATCTGATATAACTCATGGTAGAGCTATGCTAATAGGGTGCTCCCCCATGATAGAATGAGAGGCTATGCAGTCGAGCTCACCATAACCTCTCTGGTCTGAGCTAGGAGGTTCCAAGGGAACCTCACGCCTAAAGAATCTAGGAGGACTATCTGAATAATCAAGTGCATAAATATAGCCTCCCATTGTGAAAAGAATCTAGCCTCGAACCACTCCTCGACATGGATGCCTCCATGGGCATTACGGTCCTGGGCCTCAGTACTCCGTCTACCAAATATGGAATCAAATACGACCTTCTTGGCCATGGTAGGAGAAGACGTGATGGCCTCACCATCAATGGGTAGGTGGAAGATACGGTAGACGTCCTCCAAAGTGATAGTCATTTCACCCATCGATAGGTGAAATGTGTTGGTCCATGCATCCCAATGATGGGCCAAAGTAGTCAAGTATGCCTGGTCAATCTGGATGGTGGGGAGGTTCAAGATGTAACCAAACCCCACAGTAGTGAACCACTCTCACTCCCCGTGAGTGAGATCACTATGAAGGTTATGAAGGAGATCGGTCTCCCTCGCTCTGTTAGTCAAATTCTGAGTAACAAAAATAATAAATAGAGAAAAATAATGAAAAATAATTCTAACTATCAAAAAAAATTTGAAAATGCATAAAAACACAAAAACATGTCAACACATGATCACAAATTTCAAAAACATCAAAAAAGCACTTCAACATTGCAATAAATGGCATTAATTGCCTAGAAAAATAAAAAAAAATTAAACAAATTGAAAAATTTTCTAACTCATGTGTGCCGTGGGTCCTAGTAATGATCAACACAATGGTAAAAATTTGACCATTGGGATTTAAATCCCATTGCGATTGATAATTATGGCCCCCAATTTTCCAATTGGGAGCCATGTCTACCACCCATGGCTAAGGGGCATGACCTTTTTAGGGTCATGTGCTCCCCATAAATAACCCCAAAACCCTAAAAAAATTAATTAACCCACCCTCTAATCTAACCTATGCTAAACCTAGCTAGGGTGTGGTTCGTTACCGATAGTTTAATGAGATTCGTTAACCCATTATTTAGTGTGGTTAATTTTAAATTGGTAATGTAATTGCGAGGTCTCGGTTTGTGAGTTACCTTAGAAGCATCGACTCCTCCACTGGTCGAAGCTTTCGGCTGATCGACCATCGGTGTGGAAAATTAGAATTGTGTCGGGTTTTCGGTAGCGTTCCATGTCAGAATGTAGTTTTTACCTCCTAGAGCTCTCAGTTTTACTGTCGCTGTCAGGTGAATAATGAAAATTTACAAAGCGAAAAACCTTATATAATTTTTGATTTTGGTGCGGCCCATGGTTGACATCCATGGTCCCCGGATTAGGGTTTTTTGCCCACGGTTGCCATCCATGGTTAAGGAATTGGCCCACTTCTGACAGGTACGGTTAGAAAACCATATTAATTGCTCCAAATTCCCATCATGGAGAGCCTTAAAAGGTCAAATCAAGGATGTTAATCAGACCAGATAATTCAAAAAATTCAAAATTAACAAAAAAATCAAATAAATCAAAAGCCAAATGCACCTCGTATTCAGTTATTTACCCTATACACTTGGCGGTTGCAACGACTTGCGATCCATGCAATCCGACAAGATGAGTAAATTACCATAAGGACATTTGGGGCAAATTCATCATTTTTGAATTGTTATGTTTCATTTCAATCCCTAAGAAGGCCTTCACAATTGGACTGCTCCACGGGAATGAGATATTCATCACAATTCTCCTATGACACTTTTTAGCATATCATCGACATTATGATTCACTACAAGCCTAATGGACATTGCTATCATTTCGATTCCCTAAGAAGGCCTTCATGGCTGGACCGCTCCATGGGATAGGAATATGCAATTATTCTAAATGGTGTAATCATAGTTGATTAGGCCTTGCCAAGTATTCAAATGCTAAATCTTAATTTGTGCAAAGATCATTCATAGTGGTCAAGCGACCTCGTCACTTCATTTAATTGTCATTACCCTCATCGACTCATCGCTTGAGGGGGTAGTCATAATATCAAATCATAATCAAATTCAATAGTAGATCCCTTGATCTTGTCAAAATTGCATTCGTCCTTGCGAATCATTGCTAAAGACTATCATAAGCTTACCCCTTTGCTTGGGGAAAATAGCAAATATGATAGTTAGTTTGTAACTCTCTTCCTTTCGGATTGACAGGTGTGAAAGCCTACTTGGCATTGATGCTATCCGAATGTCTGATGACGAGTGCAAACTTTTTTCAAATTTAAGCCTTCTATCGAGTTAGAAGCAATGATTCGAGGATGCACATCCTTTTGCTGGACTCGGGGCATCTAATGGGCATCTAATGTTGATCAGATCAATGATCATCATCCAACCTACGACATCATTTTAGGAGGTCTAGTTTTGCTCAGCGTTGTTCAATATCATAATGCATCTCAAAAGGGGCATCTGTAGACACCTAAAATGCATCATGTCGAGGTGACTACTCATATGGGACATGCTAGAAGACCATATGGAAGACCTTTGGATAGATCCAAGGTATAGCAGTGGTTTTTACCACTCAATTGGGCACCTTTGCCTAGTCAGTGCTAGCCACTGCTGACACCCATGGTTAGTAGTTCTACCCATGCTTGTCAGTCATGGTTAGGACTGAGAGTCAGTTGGCCTTCATCCGACCCAAAGTTGGTTGCAATGGCCAATTGGTTGCAGATTGGAGTGGTTTGAGCGAGGAAGGTTCTGGATCCTTCCATCCAACAAGCTCAACCACCCAATATTGATCTTGGCTTCATGAGGAAGCCATCCCTAGCCCTGGGCCAATGCTATAAGATCCCCCTCTAAATTGGGGATAAGTCTGGAGAAACATTTATCAATTGAGTAGTGAAGCCCTATCGAATTGCATAGCCAACTACATGCATTGAGAGGGATACTTTTGCTACCCAATTGGAGATCAAATTGCCATGGAAGCCCTAGGAGCCTAGGAGAGCCAAGAAATGTCAATTCATGCAATCCGTGCACCATCAGATCAATTCAACCACCAAACCTATCAGAGGACACAGAGGCGACCCTTGGACATCAATTTGACAAGGTGGATCGGAGAGAAAGCCCTGATTTGGAGGGCAAACCTACTCAGAGCTCCACCATGGCTTTCAGCCATGGTGAATAGTGCCACCCATGCATCAGACCCACGGTGAGCAAATCAGGGCAGATTCCCTTGTTTTTCCTTTTGCAGATTATTTAGCTAGGTTAGATTAGCCTTATTAGTGGTTCAATTAGCAATTTAGAGATTCTGACCGATAGATTTAGAATGTTTGATAAATGTTGTTCATTGTAGCAATTAACACTTTAATGAATCTTTTTCATGCCTCCATGCTTTCAATCTTGTAATTAGGCCACTAGATAGTTAGATGTGATTTAGCTTACAGGATTTCTAACAATATTTTCATGTTTTGCATAGTTTTAGCATCTTTCTTGCATTTTCTTGATTATTATTAGTCATGACATATTTTTATGTTAATACCCTTTAAAGGCCTCATCAAGAGAGGCTATCTTTGCTTTTAACAAGTTCTTGTTGTTTCTTGAATGCAGGATTAACAGGGTCATGCCATTCAATGCAGCAAATACCTCTAATCATGGAGAAGAGGGTCATCGACACCTTAGAGCAGTTCGTGTCACCCTAGAAGGCCTATGGATTACACCTACCCTTGCGAGGGGTTTTCCTATTATTGTAACATTGTATCACATGGGTATCCCTAAGAGGGATGAATTTGTAATCTTGAATTGATGGAAATTTAATAAAAGAAACCCTTATTTATGGTTTAATTCAATTTTTCAATTCTTGTATGCTTCTTTATGTGATTCAATTGTTACTAGATTAGGGGTGTATGCTTTTTAGGATTGACCAGGACCCAACCTTTGAAATATGAGAACATAGCTAGGAAATGCTTGGTATGCAAGAAGTTTGGTCATTCCAACTTCACTTGTGCTCTGTCTCAGAAAGCCGATAAAGAAACAAAAAAGTATAGCAAAGGAAGCAAACCCCAAATTTAGGTTTTTTTTTTGCATCTGAGTCAAGGGTGGATTGGAAATGTGCTCATGGTGCTCTTGAGGAGTTTAGTAAATTTCTCCTAGAGAGCTTGGATGTTGGTGCAGTTGAAGGCCTTGTCATAGATGAAATTGATGGAAAGTGCTTAGAAGTAAATATTCCACTAGTTGTTGCCTTTGTTAGTGATGTTGGTGATGAATGTAGGAATACCTTTGATTATCTTCAAGTTTTAGATTGTGATAAATCTAAGACACAATATTTTCAAGCTTCTAAGCTACTAGATATATTTTCATTTGTTGTAGTATATTTTTTGGATGAATCTAGATTTTCTAATCTTATTGATCGTGGCCTAGGTAAGATGTGGATCTTATTTTAATTCAAAGTGAGAGACTCAATACTCCTAATCAAATCACTAGAATTCAAAAAAAATGGAAAGGTTGATGTTGGTTCTAAGACCCAAAGGGACTGCCCATCAAAGTTTGAAATGCGAAAGAAGAAAACAACCATGGAAGTGGTGAATGGATCTTAAAGAGTTTTGAACTTTTTGGGGGGAAAAGCCCCTCATAAAAAAATAAAATTTCTTTCCTAGAATATTAGGGGGTTGAACGCTACTTTGAAAAACTAGGAGATTTTGGCACTAAGGAAAGAAAAATAATTAGATATGGTAATGCTTCAGGAAACCAAAATGGATGTATCGAAGGCTCAAAGTGTAAAGTAGTTTTTGTGGAGAGGAGCATATTGTCTAATTAGTCCATCCAATGGAGCTTGTGGAGGGCTTATGTGTTTATTAAATAAGGAGAAGATTGAAGGCTGACTTATAGTAAATAATAGCAGTTTCATCTCTATGTTTTGTCATAGTCTGGAATAAACCAAAATTGGGTTTTGATGAATGTGTATACCCCTAACTCAGTGAGTGGAAGACGTTCTTTATGGAGGAAAAATTTCAATGATATTCCTTGGGTGTTTGTAGGTGACTTCAATATGTCACTTTACTTGTCTGATAAGAAGGGAGACTCTCTAATTCTATTAGAAGGAATGGAATATTTTAGGAAGTTTTTGAGTGATAATGAGTTAATGGATATTGGTCTTAGGTAGTTTAAGTATACCTGGAGTAATCAAAGATTGGGTGACCAACTGATTCAGATAAGGCTGGACCAGTTTTTTGTTTCTCAAGAAGGTCTAATGATCTTTGGAGACACTACTCTTATGGCCATCCCTAAGATTGAATCTGACCGCAATCCTATTCTTTAGGAGATAGAGAGTGGGAGAAAATTGCATAAAATCCCCTTTTGATTAGAGTTGATGTGGATGAATCATTAAAATTTAAAACCTAGTATAGAATATTGGTGGCAAAATGTTTTTAAAGGCCCTAAAATAATTCAAATTGCTTGTAAATTAAGGTGGATTAAAGCCAATCTGAAAGAATG
Source organism: Wollemia nobilis (assembly GCA_028583015.1). Classification (NCBI taxonomy): domain Eukaryota; kingdom Viridiplantae; phylum Streptophyta; class Pinopsida; order Araucariales; family Araucariaceae; genus Wollemia; species Wollemia nobilis. The sequence goes on along the minus strand of JAQPPZ010001417.1, from coordinate 5,744,690 downwards.
GAGTAGAAGAGTCTTCAAAAATCTATTTACCCAAAAGAAGGATCTAAAGCTGAAGCTTGAAAATATTGAAAAGGAAGTGAACCAAGTTGGTCTAGATTATCATCGAAGAAGCACTGAATGTAATATCTTAGTTGATTATTATAATATTTTGACTTGTGAGGAAGTGTTTTGGAAACAAAAACAAGGCTGGTTTGGTTTAAAGAAAGTGATAGAAACACTAGATTCTTTCATATGTATACCCTAAGATATAGAAGTGACAATAATATAAAGGTTTTGGTTAGGGATGATGGCTCAATGGTAGTGGAACCAGAGGATGTCAGGGCATAAGTTGTCAGTTATTTTTTATAACTCCGAGGAGAATTTGTGGTAGTGAATGGTGAAGATAAAATCAAACTCCTTCGTAATATTTCAAAATTGGTGATTGATCAGATGAATTCCTCTCTTATGGCACCCTTTACAAATGAGGAAATAAGAATGTCCACATTTAGTCTAGGTAGGGAAACGGTCCTAGCCAGACGGTTTCCTGACTATTTTTTTAAAAGTTCTAGAATATTGTAGGATCAAATGTTACTGAGGCTATCAATGAGATCTAGAGAACCCGATACCTACCTAAGGATGTCAATTCTACATTTTTGGCTCTGATCCTAAAAGTGCAGGGAGCAAGAAATCTTAAATTTTTTAGGCCTATCAATTTGAGCAACATAATATATAAAATTTTGTCCAAGACTTTTGCTAATAGGTTAAAGAGGGTTCTACATTTTACTGTGGCAGATCAACAAGGTGGTTTTGTTAGAGATCAAATTTTTTTGGAAAACATAATTACCATTTATGAGGTTATTCATTCTATGGATAATAGTAAGAGGACTAGTATGCTTCTGAAGTTAGATATGAACAAAGCTTACAATCAGGTTTCTTGGGACTTCTTGACCAAAGTCCTATTGAAATTTAGCTTTTAGCATAAATAAGTGGGGTTGGTTAAAAACTAATTTTTATTTGCTATATTTTCAGTCTTGGTAAATGGAGTTTGTTGGCTACTTCAAAAGTGGGTATGGTATTCATCAAGGGTATCTATTATCACCATATCCTTTTGTTATTCTTGTTGAGGCACTGGGAGGATCTATTTTAGAGGCTGTAGAAAGTGGGTGAGTAGATGGTTTCAAACCATCCTCAACATCGGATCCTATTTCTCATCAACAATTTATTGATGATTCTTTGTTGATTTCTTGCTCTTTTGTCCCTCAAGCTAAGGATTTAAAAAACATTTCAGTCACATAGGGAAGATGCTCACATAGGTGTTGATAAAATAAACTTTACTTTTTAAGAAAAGGGATGGGCATACCCTTTGACAAACAAAAGGGATAAGTAGGTTCATTGTAGAGATGAGACGAACAAATTTATCACAAGGCTTCTTGTTAATAGACACCTTCATAGAATGAATTATGTAAGGTGGGGAGATATAGATCTCTAATGAGTATAATTTTTTTTTCTCTCTCTCGAGTTGGTTGGAATCTTTGGATTGTTAAATTTATTCTACTAGAAGCAAAATAATTATGGGAATACTAACATATCAAAAAAATTCCTCTTCATGGATACCCTATGAAGTGATATTTCAAAACAATTAAAAATTTTAATTTATAATTCATATCAAGATACTAAAACCCTAGAGTTTGGATAATCATAATTTTTATGACCGTGAGGGATACCGTAGTGGTAAGTCCTTAGGTTCTCATTCAAAAGACCCAAGTTCAAACCTCGATAAGAGGGGACTGGGACCCCTCATAAAAATATGTGTAAACTTAATAGGAATTATAAATTAGAAATTTCTTTTATGATCAGTCATTTGACAAGTTTTTCCTACACGAGGCAATTTATTGAATGTTTAAAAATTCCATAATATTTTAGAATTTGATTTGGTAAAGTGTCAATAAATTTTCAAGCAAATAGACAACTGAGTCAGGTAGCGATGACTTCGAAAGGTTTTAATCCAAGTCTAATTTGAAAAAATAATTCTAATCTAGATTTAAATCTGTATCAACATCCATAGTTTAGTCAGACGATGATGAATTTGAAGGTTTTGAAGCTAGGTTTGATTTAAAAAATAATAATTCCAATCCATATTTGAATCTATATCAACATTCACAACTAAGTAAGGTAACAACAACTCTAAAGGGTTTGAAGCCAGGTTTGATTTAAAAAATTAATTTCAATCTGAATTTGAATCTATATCAACATCCATAGTTGTGTCTGGTGACGATGACTTTGAAGGGTTTGAAGCCAGGTTTGATTTGAAAAAAATAATTTCAATCTGAATTTGAATTTGTATCAACATCCACAACTGAGTTAGGTGGTGGTGGCTTTGAAGGGTTTGAAGTTAGGTTTGAATATGGAGAATTCCAGTCAGGAAGGCAAGGGTAGTTTGTAGGGTTTGACTGGTGGACAGGGTGGAAGTAGTGGAGGTCAGGATGCGTGGAGTTGTGGAGGTTAGGGTGTGGAGATTGGTGGTGGGGAGGGTGAGGAGAGTTGTAATAATTAGAGTGCGAGGAGCATTGACGGTCATGAAGCAGACAATATTAGGGGTAAGGTTTCATTTTGTGAAGGTGATTAGGTTGTGGGGATTGGTGTCAGTCAAGATAAAGGAAGCATTAGAGGTCTGATCATAGTGAGAAGTGATAATTAAAAAATGGATCTGAACATGTTCTATTTCCTCAACCTTTTGTCTCAAGGACCCAATTTGGGATTAGTCTGCTTAAGGGAAAGTAAAAAGTAGTGAGCCTAGGGTTAAATATCCTTTATTTCTTAGGAAGACTTATTGTTTTAGATCCTCTTGAAAATATGGCTTCTCACCATGGGAATTTTGCACTTGTTGGAAAATTCATTGGGCTTCATCCATATTTGGATGCTATTAGAAAGTGGGCTCAACTCATATGACATACTAAGGGTTCTATGGGGATTGATATATTGCCTAAGGAATTTTTCCTCTTTAGGCTCAACGATTTTTTAGGACTGCGATAGGATTCTTCAAGGTGGTTTGTGGTTCTTTGGGCATAAAGGGTTGTTCTTAAGGAAGTGGGCACCTAATTTTAACCCTAATTCTCAATGCATTGGCCAAGCTTCAGTGTGGGTTTGCTTTTATAGCCTTCCCTTATATATTTGGCATGAGGAGATCCTACCTAGAAACACAACTGAAATAGGAGAATTGGTTGTGATAGATCCTGTTACCATTGCTAAATCTAGGTTTTTGTATGCGAGATTCTGTGTTAAGGTTATGCTTGATAAGGACCTCCCAAAGTCAATTGAAATTGAGTCTAAGTTTGAGTTTGGACCCAACCTTTGGAATATGAGAACATAGCTAGGAAATGCTTGGTATGCAAGAATTTTGGTCTTCCAACTTCACTTGTGCTCTATCTCAGAAAGCTGATAAAGAAAAAAAAGTATAGCAAAGGAAGCAGACTTCAAATTTAGGTTTTTTGAAATCTGAGTCAAGGGTGGATAGGAAAGGTGCTCATGGTGCTCTTGAGGAGTTTAGTAAAGTTCCCCTAGAGATATTGGTTGTTGGTGTAGTTTAAGGCCTTATAGTAGATGAAATCAATGGAAAGTGCTTAGAGGTAAATATTCCACTAGTTTTTGCCTTTATTTTTGATGTTGGTGTTGAATGTAGGAATACCTTTGATTATATTTAAGTTTTAGATTGTGATAAATCTACAATAGAGGATTTTGATGCTTCCAAGCTAGTAGACATCTCTTCATTTGTTGTAGTATCTTTTATGGATGAATTTGGATTTTCTAATCCTACTGATCGTGGCCCTAGGAAATATGTCGATATTATTTTAATTCAAAGTGAGGGACTCAATACTCCTAATCGAATCACTAGAAGTAAAAAAAAGAAAGGCTGATGTTGGTTCTAAGACCCAAAGGGATCACCCATCAAAGTATGAAATACAAAAGAAGAAAAAAACTATGGAAGTGGCGAATGGATCTCAAAGAGTTTTGAAATTTTGGGGGGGAAAAGCCCCTCATAAAAAAAAAATTTCTTTCCTGGAATATCAAGGGGTTGAATGTTGCTTCGAAAAACTAGGAGATTTTGGCACTAAGGAAGGAAAAACAATTAGATATGGTAATGCTTTAGGAAACCAAAATGGATGTATAGAAGGCTCAAAGTGTAAAGAAATTTTTATGGAGAGAAGAAAATTATCTAATTAGCCCATCCAATGGAGCCTGTGGAGGGCTTATGTGTTTATTAAATAAGGAGAAGATTGAAGGTTGACTTAGAGTAAATAATAGCAGTTTCATCTCTATGTTTTTTCATAGTCTAGAATATAACCAAAATTGGGTGTTGACGAATGTGTATGCCCCTAACTCAGTGAGTGGAAGACGTTGTTTGTGGAGGAAATATTTTAAAGATATTTCTTGGGTGTTGATAGGTGACTTCAATATGTCACTTTACTTGTCTGATAAGAAGGGAGACTCTCTAATTCTATTAGAATGAATGGAAGATTTTAGGAAGTTTTTGAGTGATAATGAGTTAATGGTTGTTGATATTAGGTAGTTTAAGTATACCTAGAGTAATCAAAGATTGGGTGACCAAATGATTCAAATAAGGTTGGACCAATTTTTGGTTTCTCAAGAATGTCTAACAATATTTGGAGACACTACTCTTATGGACCTCCCTAAGATTGAATCTGATCACAATATTATTCTTTAGGAGATAGAGAGGGAGAAAACTACATAAAAGCACCTTTTGATTTGAGTTGATGTGGATGAATCATGAAAATTTAAAACCTAGTATAGAAGATTGGTGGCAAAATGTTTTTAAAGGCCTTAAAAATAATTCAAATTGCTTGTAAATTAAGGTGGATTAAAGCCAATATTAAATAATGGAATAGAAGAGTCTTCAAACATCTATTTACCCAAAAGAAGAATCTAAAGCTGAAGCTTGAAAATATTAAAAAGGAAGTGAACCAAGTTGGTCTAGATTATCATCGAAGAAGGACTGAATGCCATATCTTAGCTTATTATTATAATATTCTGACTTGTGAGGAAGTGTTTTGGAAATAAAAATCAAGGTTGGTTTGGTTTAAAGAAGGTGATAGAAACACTAGATTTTTTCATGTGTCTACCCTAAGACATAGAGGTAACAATAATATAAAGGATTTGGTTAGGGATGATGGCTCAGTGGTAGTGGAACCATAGGATGTCAAGGTAGAAGTTGTCAATTATTTTTTAGACCTCCTAGGAGAATTTGTGGTAGTGAATGGTGAAGCTAAAAGCAAACTCCTTCCTAATATTCTAAAATTGGTGATTGATCAAATGAATTCCCCTCTTATGGCACCCTTTATGAATGAAGAAATAAGAATGGCCACATTTAGTCTGGATGGGGAAAAGGTCCTAGGACAGATAATTTCCTGACTATTTTTTTAAAAAGTTCTAGAATATTATAGGATCAAATGTTACTGAGGCTATCAAGGAGATCTAGATAACCCGATACCTACCTAAGGATGTCAATTCTACATTTTTGTCTCTGATCCTAAAAGTGCAGGGAGAAAGAATCTTAAATTTTTTAGGCCTATCAATTTGTGCAACATAATCTATAAAATTTTGTCCAAGACTATTGCTAATAGGTTAAAGAGGGTTCTACCTTTTATTATGGCAGCTGAACAAGGTGGTTTTGTTAAAGATTGAAAAATTTTGGATAACATAATTACCATTTATGAGGTTATTCATTCTATGGACAATAGTAAGAGGACTGGTATGCTTTAGAAGTTAGATATGAACAAAGCTTACAATCAGGTTTCTTGGGACTTCTTGGAAAAAGTCTATTGAAATTTAGCTTTCATAATAAATAGGTGGGGTTGGTTAAAAACTATTTTTTATTTGCTATGTTTTTAGTCTTGGTAAATGGAGTTCCTTCTGGCTACTTCAAAAGTGGACATGGTCTTCGTCAAGGGGATCTATTATCACCATATCGTTTTGTTATTCTTGTTGAGGCACTGGGAGGATCTGTTTTAGAGGCTGTAGAAAGTGGGTGAGTAGATGATTTTAAACCATCCTCGACATCGGACCCTATTTCTCATCAACAATTTATTGATGATTCTTTGTTGATCTCTTGCTCCTTTGTCCCTCAAGCTAAGGATTTAAAAAATATTTTAGTCACATAGGGAAGATCCTCACATAGGTGTTGACAAAATAAAATTTACTTTTTAAGAAAAGGGATGGGCATACCCTTTGAAAAATAAAAGGGATAAGTAGGCTTATTGCATATATGAGACGAACAAATTAATCATAAGGTTTCTTGTTAATAGACACCTTCATAGAATGACTTATGTAAGGTGGGGAGATATAGATCTCTAATGAGTATAATTTTTTTTTGTCTCTCGAGTTGGTTGGAATCTTTGGGTTGTTATAAATTTTTTCTACTAGAATCAAGTTAATTATGGAAATACTAACATAACAAAAAAAATTCCTCCTCATGGATACTCTATGAAGTGATATTTCAAAATAATTAAAAATTTTAATTTATAATTCATATCAAGATACTAAGACCCTAGAGTTTGGATAATCATAATTTTTATGACCGTGAGGGATATCGTAGTGGTAAGTCCTTAGGTTTTCATTCAAAAGACCCAAGTTCAAACCTCGATAAGAGGGGACTAGGACCCCTCATACAAATTTGTGTAAACTTAATAGGAATTAGAAATTAAAAAGTTACTTTTATGATCAGTCATTTGACAAATTTTTCCTAGATGAGGCAGTTTATTGAATGTTTAAAAATTTCATAAGATTTTAGAATTTGATTTGGTAAAGTATCAATACATTTTCAAGAAAATAAACAACTGAATCAAGTAGTGGCGACTCTGAAAGGTTTGAATCCAAGTCTGATTTGAAAAAATAATTCTAATCCAGATTTAAATCTGTATCAACATCCACAATTGAGTCAGACGATGATGACTTTGAAGGGTTTGAAGCTAGGTTTTATTTAAAAAAAATTATTCCAATCCATATTTGAACCTATATCAACATCCACAACTAAGTCAAGCAACAACAACTCTAAAGGGTTTGAATCCAGGTTTTATTTAAAAAACTAATTTCAATCTAAATTTGAATCTATATAAACATCCACAATTGAGTCCGATGACGATGAATTTGAAGGGTTTGAACGTAGGTTTGATTTGAAAAAAATAATTCCAATTCAAATTTGAATCTATATAAACATCCACAGTTGAGTTATGTGGCAGTGGCTTTGAAGGGTTTGAAGTCAGGTTTGAAGATGGAGAACTCGAGTCAGGAAGGCAACTGTAGTTTGTAGGGTTTAACTGGTGGATAGGGTGGAAGTAGTAGAGATTAGGATGCATGGAGCTGTGGAGGTTAGGGTGTGGAGATTGGTGGTGGGGAGGGTGAGGAGAGTTGTAACAATTAGAGCATGAGGAGCATTGACGATCATGAAGCAGGTAATATTGGGGGTAAGGGTTCATTTTGTGAATGTGATTAGGTTGTGGGGAGTGGTGTTGGTCAGGATAAAGGAATCATTGGGGGTCTGGTCGTAGTGAGCGGTGATAGTCAAAAAAAGTATCCAAACATGTGCCATTTCATCAACCTTTTTTCTCAAGGGCCCAATCTTGGGTTAGTCTTCTTAAGGGGAAGTAAAAAGCAGTGAGCCTAGGGTTAAATATCCTTTCTTTCTCAGGAAGACTTATGGTTTTAGACCCTCTTGTAGATATGGATGCTTCCCATGGGGATTTTACACTTGTTGGGAAATTTGTTGGGGTTCATCCAGATTTGGATGCTATTAGAAAGTGGGCTCAACTCAAATGACATCCTAAGGGTTCTATGGAGATTGTTGCATTGCCTAAGGAATTTTTCCTAGTTAGGCTCAATGGTTTGGAGGACTGCGATAGGATTCTTCAAGGTGGTCCATGGTTCTTTGGGCGTAGAGGTTTGTTCCTAAGGAAGTGGGCACCCAATTTCAACCCTAATTCTCAATGCATTGACCAAGCTCTCGTGTGGGTTCACCTTCCTGGCCTTCCCTTATATCTTTGGCATGAGGAGATCCTAGCTAGAATTGCAAGTGAAATAGGAGAGCTGGTGGTGATAGATCTTGTTACCATTGCTAGATCTAGGTTTTTGTATGCTATATTCTGTGTTAATGTTATGCTTGATAAGGACCTCCCAAAGTCAATTGAAATTAGTTCTAAGTTTGGGTTTGGACCCATCCTTTGGAATATGAGAACATAGCTAGGAAATGCTTGGTATGCAAGAAGTTTGGTCATCCCAACTTCACTTGTGCTCTATCTCAAAAAGCTGATAAAGGAAAAAAGGTATGGCAAAGGAAGCAAACCCCAAATCCAAGTTTTTTGGCATCTGAGTCAGGGGTGGATAGGAAAGGTGCTCATGGTGCTCCTAAGGAGTTTAGTAAAGTTCCCCTAGAGAGCTTGGATGTTGGTGTAGTTGAAGGCCTTGTCATAGATGAAATTGATGGAAAGTGCTTAGAGGTAAATATTCCATTGGTTGTTGCCTTTGTTTGTGATGTTGGTGTTGAATGTAGGAATGCCTTTGATTATCTTCAAGTTTTAGATTGTGATAAATCTATGATAGAGGATTTTGAAGCTTCCAAGCTAGTAGACATGTTTTCATCTGTTGTAGTATCTTTTTTGGATGAATCTAGATTTTTTGATCCTATTGATTATGGCCCTAGGAAAGATGTGGATCTTGCTTTAATTCAGAGTGAGGGACTCAATACTCCTAATCGAATCACTAGAAGTAAAAAAAATGAAAGGTTGATGTTGGTTCTAAGACCCAAAGGGGCCACCCATCAAAGTCTAAAATGTGAAAGAAGGAAACAACCATGGAAGTGGTGAATGGATCTCAAAGAGTTTTGAAATTTTGGGGGGAAAATGCCCCCATAAAAATATAAAAATGAAATTTCTTTCCTGGAATATTAGGGGGTTGAATGCCCCTTCAAAACATCGAGAGATTTTGGTACTAAGGAAGGAAAAATAATTAGATATGGTAATGCTTCAGGAAACCAAAATGGATGTACAGAAGGCTCAAAGTGTAAAGCAGTTTTTATGGAGAGAAGTAGATTGTCTAATTAGCCCATCCAATGGAGCCTCTGGAGGGCTTATGTGTTTATGGAATAAGGAGAATATTGAAGGTTGACTTATAGTAAATAATAGTAGTTTCATCTCTATGTTTTGTCATAGTCTAGAATATAACCAAAATTAGATTTTGATGAATGTGTATGCCCCTAACTCGGTGAGTGGAAGACATTCTTTGTGGAAAGATCTGAGTTATCTTAGGGAAGTATTCAAAGATATTCCTTGGGTGTTGGTGGGTGACTTCAATATGTCGCTTTACCCATCTGATAAGAAGGGAGGCTCTCCAATTCTATCAGAGGGAATGGAAGATTTTAGGAAGTTTTTGAGTGATAATGAGTTAATGGATATCGATCTTAGGTAGTTTAAGTATACCTAGAGTAATCAAATATTGGGTGACCAACTGATTCAGATAAGGCTGGACCAATTTTTGGTTTCTCAAGAAGGTCTAACGATATTTGGAGACACTACTCTTATGGCCCTCCCCAAGATTGGATCTAACCATAATCCTATTCTTTGGGAGATAGAGAGTGGAAGAAAACTGCATAAGAGTCCCCTTTCGATTTGAGTTGATGTGGATGAATCATGAAAATTTAAAACCTAGTATAGAAGATTGGTGGCAAAAGGTTTTTAAGGGCCCTAAAATAATTCAAATTGCTTGTAAATTGAGGTGGATTAAAGCCAATATTAAAGAATGGAATAGAAGAGTCTTCGGGCATCTATTTACCCAAAAGAAGGATCTAAAGTTGAAGCTTGAAAATATTGAAAAGGAAGTGAACCAAGTTGGTCTAGATGATCATCGAAGAAGGACTGAATGCTAGATCTTAGCTGATTATCATAATATTCTGGCTTGTGAGGAAGTGTTTTGGAAACAAAAATCAAGGCTAGTTTGGCTTAAATAAGGTGATAGAAACACTAGATTATTTCATGTGTCTACCCTAAGACATAGAGGTAACAATAAGATAAAGGAGTTGGTTAGGGATGATGGCTCAGTGGTAGTGGAACTAGAGGATGTCAGGGCAGAAGTTGTCAATTATTTTTTAGACCTCCTAGGAGAATTTATGGTAGTGAATGGTGAAGTTGAAAGTAAACTCCTTCCTAATATTCTAAAATTGGTGATTGATTAGATGAATTCCTCTCTTATGGCCCCCTTTATAGATGAGGAAATTAGAATGGCCATATTTAGTCTGGGTGGGGAAAAGGCCCCAGGACTGGATGGTTTCTAGCTACTTTCTTTCAAAAGTTCTAGAATATTGTAGGATCAGATGTTATTGAGGCTATCAAGGAGATTTAGAGAACCCAATACCTGCCTAAGGATGTCAATTCTACTTTTTTGGCTTTGATCCCAAAAGTATAGGGAGCAAGACATCTTAAAATTTTTAGGCCTATCAATTTGTGCAACACAATCTATAAAATTTTATCCAAGACTATTGCCAATAGGTTAAAGAGGGTTCTACCTTTTATTATGGTAGATCAACAAGGTGGTTTTGTTAAAGATCGACAAATTTTGGATAGCATAATTACCATTCATGAGGTTATTCATTCTATGGAGAATAGTAAGAGGGTTGGTATGCTTCTAAAGTTAGATATGAACAAAGCTTACGATCGGGTTTCTTGGGACTTCTTGACCAAAGTCCTATTGAAATTTGGCTTTCAGAATAAATGGGTGGGGTTGGTTAAAATTTGTTTTTCATCTGCTATGTTTTTAGTCTTGGTAAATGGAGTCCTTGTTGGCTACTTCAAAAGTGGGCATGGTCTTTATCAAGGGGATCTATTATCACCATATCTTTTTATTATTCTTGTTGAGGCACTAGGAAGATCTATTTTAGAGGTTATAGAAAGTGGGTGAGTAGATGGTTTCAAACCAACCTTGACATCAGACCCTATTTCTCATCAATAATTTATTGATGATACTTTGTTGATCTCTTGCTCCTCTATCCCTCAAGCTAAGAGGTTAATTTTTTTTTTATGAAGTCTTCTTTATAGAGTATTCCCATTTATTTTATGTCCCTTTTCAATATTCTAGCTAAAATAAGGATTAAAATGGAGCAAATTCAAATATCCTTCCTCTAGTCTAGATCAGAAGATAGAAGGCACTTTGCCCTGGTTGCTTGGGATCAAATATGTTCTGCTAAAGATGTAGGAGGGTTGGGCTTTAGAAGGGTAAAATAGATGAATGAAGCCTTGATGGGAAAGATAGGATGGAAATTATTGAAAAATGATCAGCTTGAGTGGGTTAAGATCCTCAAAGCCAAGTATTTACAAAATGGGAAAAATATTATACTCCAATGACTTGCTAGTCGGATCTTCCTTTTGGAATAGTCTTGTGGACATTAGACATTTGTTATGTAAAGGGCTTCACTGGCATATTGGAGATGGAAATCAGGTGAAATTTTGGAAATATTGTTGGCTGAAGGACATTCCTCTTGTAGAGGACCTAGAGGTAAGTGCCTTGGAACCTGCTCTATCCCTCCATTTTGGTATCAAAGTTGTTGATTATATAACAACTAAAAATAGTGAAAAAATCTGGAAAGATTTATCTGCTCTAGATTTAGACCCAAACTTGGCTGGCCATATTAACAATCTAAAAATATGGCTTCATTTGTATCCTCTACTATCCTCCCATTTCAGTGATTTGGTCATTTGGAAGGAGGAAAATAATGGAAAATACTTTGTTAAGTCTGGATACCATTTGCTTGAGATAGAAGGTAGAAGCTGGTTTCTAGTGAGGAAAATTTGGATTAAAGGGCTCATCCCTAAAATAGCTTTCTTCTTATGGTTGGTGGCTCAAAATAGAATATTAACTATTGATAACTTACACAAAAGAGGCATCCCTATTGTAAATAGATGTTATTTATGTGAACAGAATTTGGAATCGGTTCATCATATTTTTCTCGAATGTTCCTTTGCTAGACAGATTTTAGAGAAGGTTTTGGAACCCTTTGATGTTCCTTGGGTCTTCCCAACCACTATAGGAGATTTATGTGTGCAGTGGGATCCTCCTTTCAATAGTGGTAGATTGAAAGCTCTCTAGAGGTTTTGTCTCCCCCATTTTCTTTGGGGAATTTGGAAGGAGCGAAATAACAGGGCTTTTGAAAATAGGAAAAGAGAGGCTTCTATGGTTGCTTTTCGTATTCTCAATGTTGTTGTGGAGAACTCTCAGACCTTATCCTTTCTTGAGGTAGCTGAAAGTAGACTCAAGGAAGCCATTATTGTTCACTATAATTTGAAGCCTTTAATCTGTGTGAATCTGTTGAGGTCTTTAAGGTTGGAAGTTAATTGGGAACCCCCTCCAGATGGGTGGATCAAATTGAATGTGGATGGTGCTATGAAAGGGAACCCAGGGCATGTTGGTGTAGGTGGAGTTTTTAGGGATTCTAGGGGGATGGTTGTGCAAGCCTTTGCTGAACCTCTATCCATCCAGTCCAACCATTTCGTTGAGGCTCGAGCCTTTTTCATAGGGGCTAAGTTAATCAAATAAGGGTGTTATAGAAATATTATTGTGGAAGGGGACTCCCTAAACCTTATAAATATTTTGAAAGGAAGACAGGAAGCTGGTTGGAGCATTGCAGATATGGTTGTGGGGATGAAAGAGATCCTGCAATCTTGTCACAACCTTCAGTTGAAGCATGTTTATCGAGAGGGGAATGGAGTTGTAGATTTATTGGCAAACATGGGGGTGGAGGCTTAGGATATTATTATATGGGAAGATAATTTCCCACTTCAACTTATTGAATTTGTGGCTAAGGAGAAGCCAAAGTAGCCCAATGATGTTCACTTTCCAGTTGGAAGAAGCTAAATTTTGGGGATCAACTCTTGGGGCAGATTGTTATGGGTGACCCAGTCTATATGTGGTAGACTATTATGTATGTAAATTCAATTGTTGTCTGGTTATTCTTGTTATTGGTAGTGTAGTTTGTATGTTTCTTTATCAGGTGCTTTAGGTTGGTTCTTTATGATTGTTAATAGTTTAGATGGACTTGGCACCCTGTTTTCTTCATATTTTATGATCTGCTTGTAAGGAATTTTATGTAAAAGGGATGGGACCCTTTCAATCCCCTTCTTAACCTATTAATAAAAATAATATATATTTAATTTCTACATAATCATAACAAAATTTTGAACTATATATATTATATTGTTGATACATGAATTTTTATGATATATTAAACTTATTAAGTAGCTTGTGAATTATCTTTAGTATACCACAATATGGTTTTATTTTTACTTGATCATGAGAATTATTTATCCAATTCACATCTTCCACTTATTTATGAAGTTCATTTTATTAAAACACTTGTTAGTTCTTACATTCTAATGTTTAATTTATTATTATTATTAGTAATTTTCTAAGTATGACATTTATTTGATAGTTTTAAAAGCCCAAAAAGAATCATGCTTTCCATTTGAAATGAAGCACTATTGAATGTTTGTGATGCCATGTTAAATTTGAAATTTTCAATTAAATTGACTTAAGTCTAGATCTACAACTATAGGCAAGATGTGTTTGCCCTAAATGATACTCAAGGCATGTGAAGCTTGAAATAGAAAACTACCGTCATGGTAATAGAAGATTACTGTCATGGTAGTTCGAGGGTAGAAAAGAAGAGTCAAATGATGGTTTGTATTGGTCTCTTATATTCTATAAATACTTCCATTAACAAAATTACATAGAGGATAACTTTAACTTGTATCTGACTATAATATAAGGGAAATATTTATCTTGTATCCAACTATAACATAAGGGAAATAATAGAGCAAAACATGTTTTTTTACTCATGATTTCTCAACAAGTAATTACACACCAAGTACTTGTAATGACATGGCTTAAGAGAATTACTTGTCATCCTATCTAAGAAAGGTGATTTTTTTTTTGGTAATTATTATAGTAGATTAAAAAAGGGTTTTTATAGAGGATCCCAAAACCTTATGTACAAAATCAGCCTTGCATCATGCCTCCTGGCTTTATGTATAAGCCTATTACATAAAACGTAACCCCTAAAAAAACACATGATTACATAAGCAATGGGCCTAGGGCATCAATCCCTTGAAACCGAACACCAAAATAGAAATCCCGCCCAGCGGTAACAGTAAGCATGAAACAATCCCTGTCAGCGGGAAACAGACAAATAAGAAAGGAAGTAGTTTTGGAGATCCCGCCCGATGGGAGTATCCAAAAACCACCATCGAGAAGATCCCGCCCGACGAGAAGCAAATAAAAACCGTTACAATAAAATCCCGCCTCGCGGGAAGCAGTCAAAACCACCACAAATAGTCCCGCCTAGCGGGAAGCAACAGGGAAATCCCGCCACCCGAGAAACCAGCAGAAAAGAAAGGATCCCGTCTCACGGGAAAACTGGCGGATTTGGCAGATCTCGCCCTGTGGAGAAACCATTCCGCCCACCGGGAAAACATTCCGTTCAGCGAGAGCCATCCTGCAGGAAGCCGACATCCAGCACAGAGAGGATCCAGCCCATCGGAAGTGACCAAAGAGTTGCACCACAAAGAACCCGCCTCGGGAAAACAGAAGAGGATCCCAACAGCAGGGACCAAGAATCCCGTCCAAGCACAGAGCCCGTCGAGGATTCACAAGAAAAAGGGGAAGTCGTCCAAACCCTAAACCATCACCTCCATCGCATCGAGAAACGCAGGGGACCGGATCCATGCGAATAACTCTGCAAAAACCCCGTGGGGAAGCCCGAGGGAAAAAGGGAAGGGATCCCCAACCAAACAGGGATCCCCCGGGAAGCACCGATCCGAAAAAACAACCAAGGAAACCCTAGCCGGCCGGGAGGGGCACAAATAGTGGAGAAGGATCTCCCCCGGAGATCATCCGCAAACAACCACTCCCCGGGAGGGATGACCTGGGTTGAGCCAGGAACTGGGCAGGAACCCGGAGCCATGGGAGGGGGAGCAGGGGAGGGACCAGAGCCCTCCCCTCTCTACTTTCTTTGGTTTAATTCAAAGAAAGGTGATTTTATCTTAGGCACCATTGATGCTTTTAGAGAGGTATCTCAGTTGATTTTATATTCATTATGTTTACATACTTGTGAGACTAGACATACATACCAGATTATGCATCATTCAAAGAAAAATATACTAAAGTTAGCTTTGAGGTCATATTATATTCCACATTTGTTTATTTTTTAATACATAGAAAAATTGGGAACACCATTAGGTGCTGCCATTATATATCCTAGCCTGCTGAGTTAGATGAAGTCAATGGGACCTGTTGTGGAGATTTCCTTCTTACCCTTCTAATATTTGTCACGTCATACGAAACTCAAAAATCACAATGAGTATTTTGGAATCTGGTGGATCCATCTCTTTGACCTAGGAATAGATTATCTAGAGGGCTCTAAACAGACCAGGTCGGGTAAGGAAACCCCAGACAATGGGCTCGTATATTTGTTGTTATGGTGCAATCACCCATTCACTACCATATAGAATGATATTCTTTTGTTTTAATTATTTGTGACCAAACCTAACGTTAATAGAGCATATCAAGACCAAACCGGTGCCATGTCCATTGGGTAGTCGTAGTAGATTGATATTAAATGATTTAGAAAAGAAAGAGAAGGAAGAACTAGTTTGTTTTTATTCATTCAAATAATGTAATGCATAAAAATGATTTAACTAGTGAAAGAAAGCGTTATCCACATATTTTGATTGCAGTAATACATAAATAAGTAGACACAGATCATCAACATAGGAGATGCCAAGGATAGAGTTGGAATTTTCATTAATATAATTTTTTTTTACATATGGAGAGACCAGCAAGGTGCTTGGCTCTTATATGATGTTTCATTACAATAAACCCCAGTTTGAATTAACATAATAAGGGGTTGTTCCTCTCCCATCTTGATTGTAGTGATGTAAGAGTCTCCAACTCTGGTGCGTTCCACAGGAAATAATCTCAACGAACAATGCTCCTTGGGCAGTCCTTGGTAAATGACAGGAGAAAGGACAATAAGAAAAACAAACAAACATACATAGGGAAAATACGACTAACACTTAGACAAAGCTTATATATAGACTTTTCTCTCTAGCAATCTCCCTTTTATAGTGTAGGCTCGTCCAAGTGAGACTCTAACCACTTGCTACAGTTGGACCAATATCATTGCCTTTAAAAAATAATATGGAATTAAAAATGAGCATGTAGCCCATGCCTTCTATCTATGTAGGTGGTGGCTACAACTGTGCATCATCTTCCCCACTACCCTGGGTCAGTGGCTGAGCTGCAGCTGGCTTGTGCGCTCTTGGTGAACCGGGTCCCACTCCTCCTTCGAGGTTTTGTAAGCTTTGATCGATAAAACCCCATGCTTCCTCATGGAAGGTCAATGAAAATAATAATAGATTAAGATCCTGCATGGCTTTATTTACTCTTTGTCTCATCCATTCCACGTTGTTCTCAGTGAAGACACATAGGTGATCCACACCAAAGCTGTAAGCTATTTTGATAATTTCTCGTTGGGGTCAAAGTCAAAATTTTAAATCTTTTGGAACATGAATTCCTTGATGTCAGAGGCCTGAATAAAGTCATCCAATTTGAAGCCACAATCCTACAACTCATCTTCGATCTCTTGTTCAACATCCACCACTTCTTGGTTCCATAGGAGCCAATTTTTCCTATTCTGCAAGAAGACGAACACTTTGGCATATTCCTCAACAAAGAAACAGTGAGAACCATCTGCTAATCTAGCTATCAACCCTATGATTGGCATGTAGTTATCCCTAAACCTCTTATACATAGGAAATATGGCATTTAATTTCTGATCTCCTTATTTCAATTGATCTCGCAAGAGGCCAACAATGTGCCTGGTGGCATAGATGTCAATAAAAATGGACTCAAGGTCCTCCATTTTCTCCATTATCTTTTCTTTCATTTCTTGTTTAAATTCTTCCATAGACCCAAACTGATCATTGGCCTATGCAACATTAGTCTGGGAAGAAGCTGGCATATTTAATCGATCAACCTCAGTTTGGAGCTGTTGTACTTTGAGCTGGAGTTGCCCCATATATATAGCCTTGGATTTTAAATCTTCTATCTCTTTCTCTAATGCTACTGCCACCTACGCTTGGGTGGCCACTTGGGATTTCATCATTTTGACGGGTGCAACCTCTGTCCATATAACACCTTTAATCACATCAATGGTGGCCTCCTTTAGACTCAGTAGCAAAGGGATAGTAAATGTGGCAATGGAAACTTCACCTGCCTCTTATCCCACTATTATTTGAGGCCTGCTTATTCCTTTTCTTGAGGACCTTTGTTCCTCCATATCCTGTATCTGGTCCTCTTCATCAGTGGTAAACTAGAAGGTGTCTCTTACCCTTTCCAGTGTAAGACTCTCAGTGTCCTCAGTAGAAGATTATGTTCTAGCCCTTTTACTGGCAGGAGACTGCAAGGGACTTCTTTCCTGCACCTCATATTCTCTAAGTATATTAGATAACCCCCTAGATTCTATTATTTTATTTAAAAATTTGGGGGGAATGAGATGTTTTTCTTTATTTACAACTAAGATGGCAGAAAATAAGGAAGGTTGACCTACTGCCACATCGGTCCTCTCTGAAGGACACATCAGCGTGATGAGGCCCAAAAATACCTCATTGTTGCACTATGTTTGACATATAAAAAACTGCCATATTACCAAACATGACAAAGTTAATTGCCAAATAGTTGATTAGAATATATTATTTGTTAATTGTTTGCATGATTTTATGATAGGAACATTATACCCCTGTTTTGACTATTTTAAGCATTTTATGCACTGTTTCAGTTGATTAAGTAGCAAATAAAACATGCATTTCAATTAGCCAAATGTTGTATGCTGATGTCCATTAACTTCACAATGGTTTTTGAATGTTTTCCCACCCTTCAACTTGTTTGAAATCCACATTGGAGCCAAATTCTCAGGACTATCATAAATCTGGAAATCTGCAGAAAACAACCATACAAAAACCAACAAGTTGTCACTTTATAGGAGCACCTTGAAGTTGTCAAGAAAAGCATGAGGAAATGGATGGAATGAGTTCAGAAGGACTAAAGAAGATATCTGACCTATTTTTAGAAGCATTTCTACATGGTGTAAATGGATAGCAACTGAGTATAACAGAGCAGGGACAATTGTGCAGCATTGTTGCACTATTTCAACATGGTTACTTGGTGAATGAAGTGTATAATTTTAGTAGCAACTTGATGTACTCCTTCATATTGATATGTGAATATTTTTCCATGTGCTAATTAGTTTAAATTTGCAAGGAGCACCAATTTATTTACAACTATGCAACAGAGCTGGAAAATGCAATAATTTATCATATAAATTCCAGCCAACAACCAATGAATGGCAGGGTAGGGAATTAGTCAACTAAGGCATGTGAAAATGATTGGGATCATATTTTGAAATATGGGATAGACATCCTATCCAATCATACCTACCAAATTGACCGTTTTTAGTGCATCTGGGCATAACAACAAATACACAGCCGATTATTCCAAAGATTCTTCGAAATAATAGGGGAAGATGTCGATTTTAGACAAACGGGAAACTTTAGCATTTAAAGTGGTCAGAGAATGATTAAGAAACATAAATATAGGCATTCACAATTATTTCCACCATTTCCAACTCACCCTTACTACCAGGAGACACAGCTCATGAACCAACACCCACTGATGCAGCTTGCACTATCCTAGAATAGACCAAGTCAGTTACAGAATATTGGGTAAATCAATGTAAAATAGCAAATAAGATATTTTGGGCACATAGAGTAGGAATAAGACAATATAAATAGTGTAGCTCCCATATTGGTTGAGCTAAGTAGCATATAGGAAATAGATGCAGTGGATAATTATAGTGAACAGTGTGCAGCAGGATTGTCCTGTAGAGTATGTAATGTTATTTTCTAGATAAATAAAGTGCAATTTTCCATCATCTGTTGTTATGTATGAGTGTGTTAGTATTTAGTAAGTAGAATATCTCTTATACCTTCTTCTAGAAAAGGAAGCAAGGGCCACTTCCAGACCTAGGATAAGGACTGATGAGGTTTTCCCTTGAACTTTGCTGCAACAAAATTTAGGTGGATATTTGTCAAATTCTTTAATTGTTTCACACTAACCATTGTTGTAGCTTTAATATTTATTTTCCATGTTTAAGAGTGAGCTTTCAGATTGCATAGATGTGTGATAGTTGATAGATTAGTTAATTTGTGATTTCTTGATTCATGTTTCAACAATTAAAGTAATCTACAACATTGTATTTGTTTCTTCATTTCCAACAACTTTTCAAGTTTTCTTGCATTTTCCTTTTTGTTGTCAGCTACTATGATAGAATATTGACAACCTTCTGTAACATAACACTGATAGGTGTTTAAATTGTGTTTACTTCAAGCAACTTCCATTATGCAAAAGTAATTAGGTTTAATTTTCTATCATCTCAATTATTGCAATTGTAATTAGTTTTCAATTCCTGCAAGTTAATTTAGTTTCCATTCTACAGACTAGGTTTAGTGTGACACCAAAAGGCTAAACCAACATCTGTTTCACCAAAGTAATGCTTGTAGTCTGAATGTCTAAATTGTAATCTGCCCTAACCTTCTATCGTAGACAGCCTTGGACACCACCCCGGATTTGACAAATCATAAGATTAAATGATGCTATTAATGACACGCATCATTTTTGGCATCGTTTCTAGGGAACACGATGTTGTTAGAAGGTAAAAGCAGCCCAATAATGGTTAATTATGCTAAGTTGTGAATTTTAGAGTGAAATCTGGATAAATGACTGGTATAAGTAACAATTTTTGGTAAATTGCATTTCAGTCCATTTAGAAAATAAGCAAGAAACCACAGGAAGAAAAATTTCACAAGAGGTTGAAATTATGTCAAAGTTGTCTAAATTTTTTATTTCCAAAAATGTTGGAATTTTCAAAGAATCACAATCATCCACTTCAAGCACTGCAAGATCCTTTGAGAAATCATTACAAGGAGGAAAAATCAGTAGTTCAACACCACTTTCTCTTGACAAATCCATACAATCAGGACAATTTGACAAGATTTATAATTGTTTTTGGGAACCTATAATGGAAGGTTCACTAGAGAATCCAAGGAGAGCCAACAATGTGCTCCACCCTAGTGCAACTAGTGCACCTACCAGAACTTTTCAAAACCCAATTCAATTAGATCCTAATCAAAATGCTCCCATGAAGGTCATTTCACCTTCAGTGTTACCAACTTTCAAGGGAGTTACATCTGAAGACCCCTGATATGTTTTTATTTGAGTTTAAAATTGTATGTCAAGCTCATGATTACACTAATGACAATCAAAAGCTCAAATTATTTCCTTCCACTCTTAAAGAGTTAGCTCTACGATGGTTTATTACCTTAGAACCCGATTCAATTAGAACTTGGGATGAGATGGAAAACATATTCTTGGAGAGATACCAAGAATATTGTCAAGTCAAGAATCAAAATGATGAATTTCTTACAATGAAACAAGAGGAAAATGAAATCTTAGAAGACTATCTAGACAGATTTTCTTTTGTTCATAAGAGATGTGGAAGTGTTGAACCTAAAATTTGCAAAGTCATATTCTTAAGGGAATTGCAAGATGAATCTAGGGATGCATTGGATATCTTGGGAAGAGGAGATGCAAATGCACTTGAATTTTAGGAAATCCTTAAACTCTATAAAAATTACTCTCATTCAAGGCATAGAAAACATAGAATTGGTAATGATAAACATGATTTGAAAGAATGCATGAAAGAGGCTGATATTTTAGTACATCTTGATAAAATATTAGATGAAAAGAATGAATCTGCTGAACCTTCAGTCATCTATTGTTCAAAATGTAGTGAGAAGCAACACTCTCTTCATGACTGTCCTTTGAACAAAATATTTATACCTGCTACATGTAGCATTTGTCAAAAAGGACACCCCATAGATCAATGTAGTTTATTGCCAAAACTCAAAAGTGTCTTTGAAAAATAGTCTCAACCTATGAAAAAACTCAATTTTGTAGGACAAGGACAAGGGAATAATTTTCATAAATTTCCATATCATAATGCTTCTCAATTTCCTGCACATTGGGGAAATAATCCTTGGTATATGCCATGGTCTGCTTCAGGTCCACTTCAACAATGTTGGAGTCAACCACCATGGGCATATTCCCAAGAATGGTCTCAACATGGTTGGGTGCAACAACAATGGAATCAACATCATCCACCATGGTTGCAGCCAAAACTACAAGGATATCAATGGGTACAATAACAAAAATTGTACAAAGGACAACAACATTATCAAAAATAGAAATCAAACTTGTTGCCTACTCATACCTATAATTTCTCTCAGGGACAACAACAAAAAAAAGCAAAACAACCTTTATTTTCAGCTCAACCTGTGGCCAATCCCAACATGGTTAAATAGGCAACCCCTGTCTCTATGGCTGAATCAAAAAATGCAGCCATAATGAATGCTAGTGACTATGATAAAACTTAGTTGTGTTCAGGTAAACCACTGCTTGAACCTATTCCACTTATTAGTGTAGAAAGGGGAGTTAAAAAGAATGAACATGAAAACAAATCTACACTGAAATATCAAAAAGAAAAAGAAGACCTCCCACAGGATAACTCATCAAAGAAAGTACCATATTTTGAACAATTTGAGATATCAAAAATAACATCTTCACAATCAGATTTGATAAAGGAATTAGAACATTTAACTATTAAAATCCCTTTACTTCAAGCTATTAAAGATGTACCAATCATTAATAAGATTGTTCAAGAAATGTGTTTTAGGAAACCAAGAAAAAAGAAGAAAGTATATCCTGAAACCATACAAAAAGGTGGAAAATTAGTTGACTTGCTTGCCGGAAAACTTACTCCACCTAAGTATGATTGTCTAGGAAGCCCACAGTTTCTTAGAACATATAAGGAAAATGAAAAGAACATTTCAACTTTGGCCTCCATAGTTGTAAAGGATAATGAAGAAGAGTTGGATTCATCCAAAAAGTTTGTTTTTGCTGAAAATGTTCATATTTCAGATTTTAAAGATGAACCAACTACTGTTCAACAATTATTATGGAATGATGAAAAGCAAAATTTTGAAAATTTGTCACCCATTCCAATACAAAATAGTTTTCTTCATTTACCACATGGATGTCATCATTTTTTCTCATCTTTTCATTATCATTTATCAAAGTTAATTCTTTCAAGAATTGTTTTTGGTAAACATACACATATTTTCCATTCTTTTCCACCATATCATTGCTCTCTTAATTCATTAATGCATCATTCTCCAAGAACCAATTCAAAACATCCTGGTACAAAACAAACTGAAATGCAGCCAAAACAACCTTTGAACAACAATAGTTGGTTGACTAAAAACCAGGAAGCAAATTTGTTTGATGTATTGATCCAACATCCTAATGCTTTACTAACACTTTATGCATCTTTAGCAGTTGGCATTGAGTTGTTGCAGGTACAAAAAAAATAGATTTTGCAGTTGAATGCATTTGATGAACTTTGGTTGGAAGCACTTCACCAAATAGAGTTCACTCAACAAAAATGGAAAATGTGGCATGATGATCACATTAAGAGCAGCAAGGATGAACCAGAGGAGTTTGAGAATGAAGTTGTTCAACTTTCTTCAGTTGATGATTCAAGGAGGACATTAGTGGTAAATGGACATCTTTTACAGTTGTACCATAAACCACTAACAAAGGTGGAATTTGCTCGATATTTCACATAGTTACATTTGCATAAGATAGAAGAGGCTTCCTCTTCTGACAAAGATTCCAAATGATCATATATTTGAATCTTGAAAAAAAAAGAAAAGAAAAAGAGAGAAAAGAGAAAAAAGAGAAAAAAGAGAGAAAAAGAGAGAAAAAGAGAAAAAAATGAAAGAAAAAAAAAAAAAAGGAAAAGAGAAAAATTGCAGCATAAGGCATGTCCCACAAAATGAAGATACATGAGGATATGCATCAATTTCAGCAGAGAGAAGAACTAATGAGGTCAATACTTCATTTCTAGCAATACAGAGGTAATGATGACATCATAAGATTCTTACTACTCATATGGAAGGAAGGTTGCATCATTGTTGCAGCTTTCAGCAGAAAAAGATGTTGTTTTCATACAAAAAATTGATGTGCTTTTTGCAGAATAAGGATTGTTCTTATCCAAATAAGAATGAGAGAAATTATCTCTCATTGTAGCCTCATGAGATACATTCTATCTCATTGAAGCCCTTGAAAAAGATAGAAGTTGGTTGAAAACCAGAAATGGCAGCCTCTTCTGATGAAAAATATGAAAAAAAAAAGATGAAAGAAAGATGAAAGAAAAAATGAATGAAAAAAATGAATAATTCAGTAGTGAAAACCTCCTTGGAGGCACTACTGAGTTGGCTTGCATGAAAACCAATTTTTTGGCATGCATTGCCTTGATTTGATCCACCCATCATTGTTCCACCATTGTACAAATCTCACATTGCACATGTGTTATGTTTATGTTTTTAGATAGCTTGCTAACAATCATCGGAAGCAACTTGTAAGGTGCATGATAAATTTTCAGGACAATAAGGTATGTGTTTCTTGCATTTAGTCATAGTAAGCATTTAGAATTTAGTGTATGATAATCAGTATTTGGCATAAACTATTCATACAATATTGGCAAGTTAGAAAAAATTGGAACATGTTGTTCAAAATGTCAAGAAACACCCCCTTCTACCCTTAGTTGCATGGAAACTTCAAAACTATGAAAAAAAACCTGATTTTGGGATAGACATGGCAACAATTCTATTTGAATTAGTAGGGTAGATTTCAGAAGGAGAATTACAAGTTGATACCCCACAAATGCTTCATAAATCTGAAGAGGATAATCTAGAAAATGCACCTGAAGATTCTGTTTTACTACTGTTGCAATAAAATAAACATACAAAATGAAGAATAACATATAAATAAAAGGATAGAGAAGGGATTTTTGATGTTATGGAAGGCTTACACACCCTAGATATGGGCCCACACTAGAATTTGCAGCTAAATTTTGCATAGGAGGCCATTTCGGCATGTTTTTGACACATCTTCGAAATGACAATCTCATTCTGAAGCATCTTCGAAATGAACAGGGACATCTTCAAAATGAAAGAAAGTGTGCCAAAATTCTTGAAAATGTTGTAGAATAGCAAAAATAGTAGGGCATATTAGATATTGAGTTTCCTAAAGCTCTACCACAAGTAAGTACATCCCTCAAAAAGGTTTAAAATTAAATTTTTGTCAATTTTGTTTCAAAGGTGCAAAACAATAGAAATAGGTATTTAGGCTGAAATGTTGTCAAGATAGAAAATTCCACTAGTAGTAGTGCATATGCCAAATATGGTTCCATTAGAAAAATACAATAAGGCTATTGCAATATGAATCACATGATACCAAGCCTTTAAGAGGTACCTTGCAACACTAAAACTTGTAGAAAGGTAGAAAAAGAGTCAAAACTACAGGAATTGCATAAATTGCAATATTGAAGGATGAAAGTGTAGAAATCAAAGAATTGCAAGTTGAAAATGAAAAAAAAAATTGAAAAAATGCAAGAAAAAAAGGACAAAGAGCAGAATAAAAAAAAAGAGAGAAGAAAAGAAAAATTGCAGGAACTAAAGAAATTGACAAAATTGCAAGGTTGTAGAAAAGTAAAATACATGTGCTTAATTGCAAAATGCTTGGTGGAGTGCAGCAAGGAGAAATTTCTTGGGTGGCAAGTGGCAAAGGATGTTGTTCAAAAGGATAAAACCTGCATATTACTATGGCCTACTAGGATGCATGAGGGCATGCATCAGTTCAAGTTGGGGGGATGATGAGGCCTAGAAATACCTCATTGTTGCACTATGTTTGACATATAAAAATTGCCATATTACCAAACATGACAAAGTTAATTGCCAAATAGTTGATTAGAATATATTATTTGTTAATTGTTTGCATGATTTTATGTTAGGAACATTATACCCTTGTTTTGACTATTTTAAGCATTTTATGCACTATTTCAATTGATTAAGTAGCAAATAAAACATGCATTTCAATTAGCCAAATGTTGTATGTTGATGTCCATTAACTTCACAATGGTTTTTGAATGTTTTTCTGCCCTTCAAATTGTTTGAAATCCACATTGGAGCCAAATTCTCAGGACTGTCATAAATTTGGAAATCTGCAGAAAACAGCCATACAAAAACCAACAAGTTGTCACTTTATAGGAGCACCTTGAAGTTGTCAAGCAAAGCATGAGGAAATGGATGGAATGAGTTCAGAAGGACTAAAGAAGATATCTGACCTATTTTTAGAAGCATTTCTACATGGTGTAAATGGATAGCAACTGAGTATAACAGAGCAAGGACAATTGTGCAACATTGTTGCACTATTTCAGCATGGTTACTTGGTGAATGAAGTGTATAATTTCAGTAGCAACTTGATGTACTCCTTCATATTGATATGTGAATATTTTTCCATGTGCTAATTAGTTTAAATTTGCAAGGAGCACCAATTTGTTTACAATTATGCAACAGAGCTAGAAAATGCAATAATTTATCATATAAATTCCAGCTAGCAGCCAATGAATGGTAGGGTAGGAAATTAGTCAACTAAGGCATGTGAAAATGATTGGGATCATATTTTGAAATATGGGATAGACATCCTATCCAATCATACCTACCAAATTGACCATTTTTAGTGCATCTGGGCATAACAACAAATACACAACCGATTATTCCGAAGATTCTTCGAAATAATAGGGGAAGATGTCAGTTTTAGACAAACGGGAAACTTTAGCGTTTAAAGTGGTCAAATAATGATTAAGCAACATAAATATAGGAATTCACAATTATTTCCACCATTTCCAACTCACCCTTACTACCATGAGACACATCTCATGAACCAACACCCATTGATGCAACTTGCACTATCCTGGAATAGACCAAGTCAGTTGTAGAATATTGGGTAAATCAATGTAAAATAGCAAATAAGATATTTTGGGCATGTAGAGTAGGAATAAGACAATATAAATAGTGTAGCTCCCATATTGGTTGAGCTAAGTAGCATATAGGAAATAGATGCAGTGGATAATTATAGTGAACAGTGTGCAGTAGGATTGTCCTATAGAGTATGTAATGTTATTTTCCAGATAAATAAAGTGCAGTTTTCCATCATTTGTTGTTATGTATGAGTGTGTTAGTATTTAGTAAGTAGAAGAGCTCTTATACCTTCTTCTGGAAAAGGAAGCAAGGGCCACTTCCAGGCCTAGGAGAAGGACTGACTGACAGGTTTTCCCCTGAACTTTGCTGCAACAAAATTTAGGTGAATATTTGTCAAATTCTTTAATTGTTTCACACTAACCATTGTTGTAGCTTTAAGATTTATTTTCCATGTTTAAGAGTGAGCTTTCAGATTGCATAGATGTGTGACAGTTGATAGATTAGTTAATCTGTGATTTCTTGATTCATGTTTCAACAATTAAAGTAATCTGCAACATTGTATTTGTTTCTTCATTTCCAGCAACTTTTCAAGTTTTCTTGCATTTCCCTTTTTGTTGTCAGCTACTGTGATAGAAGATTGACAACCTTCTGTAATAGAACACTGATAGGTGTTTAAATTGTGTTTACTTCAAGCAACTTCCATTATGCAAAAGTAATTAGGTTTAATTTTCTATCATCTCAATTATTGCAATTGTACTTAGGTTCCAATTTCTGCAATTTAGAATTAGTTTTCAATTCCTACAAGTTAATTTAGTTTCCATTCTATAGACTAGGTTTAGTGTGACACCAAAAGGCTAAACCAACATCTGTTTCACCAAAGCACTGCTTGTAGTCTGAATGTCTGAACTGTAATCTGCCCTAACCTTCTATCATAGACAACCTTGGACACCACCCCAGATTTGACAAATCATAAGATTAAATGATGCTATTAATGACACGCATCACAATGTTAAATATGATGAGGTGTTACTTTGTGGTTGTTGAGAGAGAGAGGAGACCAATTCTTTTCCTTTTGAGGTGGTAGTAGGAGAACTAGAGGAGGAGGGGAGCTTAGCCTATTCTTGTTGTGCCTTGTCCACTATCTTCATCATGACCTCAAAAATATTAGTATCTTGTTGGACAACTTGGAAGGTAGGGTCCTGAAATTCCTTCGGAGGGGTAGCTAGGACCAGTGGGACCACCTTATCTACTAATAATTCCTTGTGCAATCTCAAATTGAAAGGATAATCACCAACTGCCTCCAACTTGCTATAAAGCCTATTGCTCATCTTCCATACCAAGTCCAACGATTGATTTGCCTAGAAGGCCTTTTGCATCGCATCTTCAAAATCATCTTTCTTGTGGGTAACTTGCAGAAGGGTAAGCTTGTTGGCAACGTTATACCTGTGTTGACCCTCAAGATCATAGGGCCTCCAAGTGACCTCTAGGAAGCAATAGGTGTCCATGTTCCATATGGCCTGCAACACTACAAAGTGGCCTAGATAGGTGTAGGGGCCCATTGAGCATGGGATGGGTAGCCACGACACACTTCCTTTCTTCCTGAGATATCTAATTTTGACTTCCTTGAAAATCTATCACGTTATCTCTAGGATGGTAATAGAGGTGGGGTAGTGTCTTGGTAATGCCTTTGGTGGCAATTTAGAACCATATATTCTAATGTAGGAAATATATTTTGCATATAAGAAGTCTCCTACCTTTGCCTCGCATAGGAAGTTTCTCATCCCAACTCCAAACCTGTCAGGATCCTTCCTACACAATCGAGTGTGTACTACTGGTAGGACCCTCTCGAAGAAGCTCTTGTAACTGGAGCATCCCTACTGGATGCACAAAAACTGATCTTGAATGGTAGTGGTGGTCACCCCCTATCTGAGACACCGATGACTTATCCAATTGTGCCACAAACAAATGAATTAAAAATAAATAATAAGAAAAAGGAGGAAGTTCCTCCTTGTCAACCAATATGGCCTTCTATAATTTTGTTAGCTCTTGGTCCATGTTATCACTGATTACATCCTTCCATCGGTAGAGAGACGTCTTATCTGTCCTATTACACTGAATAATAAAAAATATGACCTTTGTAATCAATTCTAAGTCTTTGACACCTAGAGCCAGGTTAATCATATCTGCATAGTCCTGAGCCCATGGACGTAGTAGGAACTTCTAAACATGAAAACTTGAAGGCTTGCGTTTCCCCCTCTTTAGAAGCATCTTTGAGAATGTAGTATTAAGCATAAAATTAGCCTAGAGGGTCAACATCTTGAATTCCATAACCTGTGAAGTTGTGGCGAGCCCGAATACCTACCTTATCCGATCTTTCGTCAACCTGGCCACCACCTGATTTTTATAATCATGAATGGTACGATTCTTATGGTCATAGGATACTACTAGACAGACCAGGAGATCTGAAGAGGGTTAAACTCTTGGGTAGGTCAACCAGCCCAAATTGGTGCCCCATTTATTGTATACGGGGGTTGGCTCAGAGTTATCTCATTGCGCACTCATGAACAAGCTTCTCAATAGTGTTGGGTGACACTGATTATCTTCCTCCATGGGGTCAAAATTGTATATTGTGATGCCTTGTACTTCTTTCTGCTACTTTGCTGTAATATATCTACTAGTATTTTTTGGGTTTGCTAGAGCTTTCGGGTCCTTGGCTCTTCCTGTCCTTCTGATAATCGACCATGTACCAGTAATTATGTTAATTCGAGTCTTAACATCAGGCACCCTCATCATGGTCGCACTTGTGGAAGCCATTGAAACACACTGTTGGAGACAAGGAGGGCTTCTTTTCTCTTTTTTGTACTCGATCTAATCGAGAGATTTTTTGCATGCAATAATGGCATGGGAGGAGGTTTATCACCTTTTAAAGCGTATGCATTTAATTAGGGTAGGTGATGTTTGTACACTTTTTCATTTGATAGGGCTTGTTGATTGGCTAGGCACACCACATCATCTACGCTTTTAGCTATGCATTACACCAGCTTGATTGAGTTGCAGCTTGGGAAGATTCTTAGGATGCGTGGTGATTTCTAGTTGGCCAGTGTAGGGTGCACTCAAGCGAAGCGTGCGTGTGAGGTCTGTGCCATATTAACATCTTATGTTCCTCAGGAGGATTGGGTGCATAGGTTCATGCATTGAGAAAAATTTACGTGCTCCATTGGGGACATGGAGCATGTAGACCCTGAAGTGGATGCATAAACTTGTGCACTCACTTAAACTTCATGTGCTCGAAGGGGGTGGAGCATGCAAGACTCAATGAGGCACACAAACTTGTGCACCCTTATGACCTTCGTGCGCTTCACAAAGGAGCGCACAAACACAAAGGCGGGTTCATAACTTTGTGCACTCGACCAGACCCTTGTGCACTCCATTGGAATGAAGCACGTGGATGCTATTCGGGGTGCATGAGCTTGTGTATCCCTTAGGACTTTGTAAACTCCACTACAAAGTGGAGCATACGGACTCGGGGTGGTTGCACGGGTTCATGCATCCTTTGGGGGTCTTGCACACTCCACACTCCCGTGGAGTGCACATAATTTACATGGGGTGCACCAAGTTGTGCACCCCTTAATAAATCTTGTGCATTCCATTCCCCAATGGGATGCATGGGCTTAGGTCGAGCGCATCACTTGTACACCCTTAAGGGTTCTCATGCACTCCACAAGTGGAACGCATGAACTTGGCTTGGGGTACACGACTTGTACACCCTTGGGTTTTTGTGTACCAACTCTCTAGTGGGGTGCATAGGGGTGGACTCGGGTGCACCACCTTGTGTGCCCTTAGGGAAAATGACAAAAGGGACCAAAAAAGGGACTGCCATTTTTGGGGTTAATAGGACCCTCGATCCTCAAGGGTATTGAAATGGAGCAACCAATTGGTAAACACTTGCTTGCTACCATCCAACCTATCCTCATTTGGGTACACTATGGTTTGAGCCTTGGACCTCCTCAAAGATAGGTCAAAGCCATAACCACTGCGTTGTCCTTGTCAGATAATATTCTATTTTACATAGTCCTTTCTAGGATAAAAAATCCAAGCTTAGAACATGCAAAGTAAAATTCTTTTATATACTTTAATTTATTTTATAATATATATTTAACTTTAAAATCTTCATCGAGTCAATGTGTTTCATTGTAGACGATAACTTAATAGATACTATTTATATAGTGTTATGCTATCCAAGCCAATTATCTATCTATCTATCTATCTATCTATATATATATATTGTTAGAGATATATCATATCCTAAGTTGTTACTAGGATAATTTGTGTGACTGAGATCAACTCAGTTTGTTATGATCAGATGGATCAGACTGTACACCTTTGCTATTTAAGCAAATTTCCTTCAATAAGAATAACAAGAAAGTTTTATTTCTCCAACATGGTATCAGATCAGGCTTTCCCTGCCCTATAAGTTTGAGAGGGGATTTTTCTCATGGGGGGATTTCCCTCATGGAAATACCCTCCTCATTTTTTCTCCCTCCCCATTCTCTTAGTGATGTCTTTCCTATTTGTTTCTTTCCTTTTCTGTTTGGAAGAGATTATCCTCTTTTCCCAGGCCATTTCTAGTTTAGATGGAAAATGAAAAATCTTCCAATGATAGGATGTGTTATTTTTTGTTTTTAAAAGATCAGATATGGACAAGCAGTTCCAGATAATCTAATATGTTTTTTTAAGAAATATATCCTATTTTCTATTGAGATATTTGGTTTTTACCCCTTCTATTTTTTCTCGAGCATTTGCTAAATAATTCCCCTCTTCACTTTACCAGTCTTCATGTGATGTGGAACTTCATAAAATTGCAATGTTTGAGGAGTTGTTAGTCAAATTGGAGAACAAGTTCTCCATAGATATGTTTATAGACTCGGACAACTCTTTGATTTCTTTAGGATGTTATCATTCTTTATAACTACAGTTGGTTTTTACTTCTGCACAATGATGATAATTTTTATTGTGTATATTTTTCTTTATGATAGAGTATATTTGGTTTCATCTGGTGTGGGTGGATCTATCACTAAGCAAAGTGTAGGTAATGATGCATTGGAAGCTGCACCCAACACAAAGTTTTTATTTCAAAATCCAGTGATCTATTTTATTGCCTCTACAAACTTGTTTGCATGCAGGTCCATGCAATGCTTTCGAATCCTAATTACGCAAAGCACCCTCCATCTGTGCGACACCGATGATCATGTTTTTGATGTAGTCGACGTGGTTGGGGTAGTCCATGTGGGTGAAGTGGTGATTCATGATGTTTATGGTGTGATCTCATAATCCTTCTTAGGGGTGATACCACCCTTAAAGATGAGCACCATCATAAGTGCCATCGTTAGTGTGGTCTTTTCATGGTCGTCATGCTCGATTGTACCGATGTTCACATGGTTCTTCTTCTACTCGATCTTCCTTCGTGCAACCCGAACTGTTAGTCAGGATGATCACCTCCTCTCTCTAATAACCAATGCTATTTGCGTATAATGTATTGTGTGAAAATATTATACTAGAGGATACTGTGGAGATTTTGATCTTCATTTGTTTGTTCTCGCTTCTGATTGCTTGTGATGGCCAAAATTTTGCCCGTGTTATATCCTATTTTTTTGTGAGATCCGTAAGTTTTGATGGCAGTCATGGATTAAGGAGGAGATCGTGTGTGCCAAGTGACCAAAAAATCAACACTACATTTGAGCAATCCACATTTTTTTAATGTGTGATTTCTGCTTCAATGGGTAAAAATTTGCTCCCCTTGCCCTGATTTTTTGCGTGGCATTGATGTCTTGTCCTCATGGGATTAATTTGACTAAATAATGTGATGGAAAAGAGATGGCGTGATCTGGTTTAAAATATTTATTGACAAAAATTGTAGAGAAATCTGAGAAAAGAGATGAAGACACCGAGAGTTCGAATCCCAACCCCATCAAACATGCTTTCTTTGTAGAGAAGAGTGAAATAGCTGTAGAAGAATCATGGATCGACGTGATCATGCTGCACCACTTCATGAAACTACTATCGTAGGACCTGGTTTTCACTTGACAATGTGACTATATTATTTTTAGATTGCATATGATCCGGCCCCGATGGCCCCTTGTCATATCGACCGTAGAGGCCACTTTGTTGTCAAGTTCATGTCTGTAGTTTGATTCACAGTTCCAAATCACAACAAAGTCATTGGCATGCAATCCCTATACGGTTTGACGATCCCCTGTGATGTGGAGACATTTGAATACTTATTGTATGTGTTCTAGATAATGTCCATTTTATAGACCCTAGCTGTAGATTAAAGGATTCATCATTGAACGATAGTGATTTTTGATGGCCTGCCAAGCGTAGTATATTTTTTCAATATCAACAGTGGATTTCATCCTCGGTGGCTCATTGGTTTGGCCAGGATTATGGAATTTTTCATTGATCACATTGTGCCTGTGAAGCAAAATATTACTCCAGGATGAAATGAAAAGGAGAAGGGAGGAAGAGTAAGCGTTGAAGGAGAAGGTGCCTATAAGCCAGTGCCTGTACTTGGGGACTCCAGTGCACAACCTATTTTCATGGGGATCAATGCTTATTTTTTGAATGATCACCATGAGCTAAAAGGGTATGAGAGATCGAGAACCCATCACTATCACCAGTATTTGGATTAGATAATCAATATCGCTATTCTTTTTTTTGGCCTATAAAACTACGATATCATGGAGATTGATGGTGCGGCGAAGATATTTAAGGTAGTGCCTTCCTTCCACATCATCGAGGTGAAGAAGGCCGAAGACAACTCGATGCAATATAACAATTTTTGGAACCAAGAGCTAAAGCTCAGACTAAAAGATATCTGTAGGAGGTGGTTTTTGCATCTACACAGCCCAGTGGAAGAGCATCGATCAACTACAAATTTTTTGGATATGTTCATGGTTGGGGATATGTTTGGTGTCCGATATTCAAATCTGGAACTACAGAAGATCCACATTTTTGGACCTATTAATTCTATTTGAGGGAATTTCCTTAAAAATAAAGGGGGAAACTTTTTTAAGAGGGAGGTTTTGGGCCATAAAACATTTTTACAATATGTTTGTGGCACATGATTTTTTTAAATTTTTCCATTTAAAAAAATGTAAAAATGATAGTGGCCCATTTTTTTTTCCTGGGAGGGAATTTTTTTTAAACCATGCTTTATTCCAATATATCCCCTTATGAAGGAAAAAGAAGAAGACTATTGTTTTTTCCTACAGATGAAGGCAAAATTGACATTCGATTATAGGGATGTTTATAGTCATCGAAAAGGTTTTTTTGATCCGAACACAATGGTGGTATCCTTTTTCAAATTTGAAACAATTTTCCATATTTTTTTGTAGCTCAAAGATTATTTTATAATGGAGTGCAATCTCGGTTGAACCCGACACTCCCAAGGCATTTGTATGTGATCCTAGTATCTAGTCATATTTTCTATAGTACTTGGCGGATGCAGCGACTGGTTATCCATGCATTTCGGTAGGATGAGTGTTGGAATATGAGCAAGATTTGTTGTCATTGATGTCAGGAGTCAGTTTTAGTGAGCAGTGCAAA
This sequence comes from Wollemia nobilis, assembly GCA_028583015.1. Classification (NCBI taxonomy): domain Eukaryota; kingdom Viridiplantae; phylum Streptophyta; class Pinopsida; order Araucariales; family Araucariaceae; genus Wollemia; species Wollemia nobilis. Next base: position 5,711,058 of record JAQPPZ010001417.1, on the reverse strand, counting down.
AGGAAGGATGTCAAGAGTCAGTTTCAGTAAGCAGTGCAAGAGAAAGATTGCTTCTAGGCCTAAGGGAAATAATATTATAATATTCCTTATTATAATATTCAAGGTGGACAGATAAGGTCTAAAGGAGCAATAGGAAAGCCCAAGAAAAATAATATTATAATATTTTATTATAATATTAAAGGTCTAATGTCAAGACCTAAATTTGTTAAATTAATTTTAAATTAATTATAATAATTTCATTATAAATTAATTTATAATTTAATTTAATTAACCTTAAAGTTATTAAATTAATTATAATAATTTTATTATAAATTAATTTATAACTTAATTTAATTAACCCTAAGGTTAGGGTTATAAGGGCAAAGGTTTAATTATGAGCGTCGATGTCATATGTTTTTCCCCTCCACCGACGTCCAAAGGGAGATGGCACAATGGTATAAATACCACGTGCATTGGTGGACTAAAATATTACCTTCGTTTGAATATAATAGCGAATTCCTGTGAATTTTTTGTGATCTATGTGCAAAGAAAAATGTTAAATTTTGTTTTATTTAGTGCCAACGAAGGGATAAAGGAAGGGAGGCTTAAAGCCTCACTACCAACCAAGGTGGTTGGGCTAGCGGTAAGAGGCTGTGTGTTTGAGGCATTACAATACGGGAGGTCCCACGATCGAACCCCGATGGCAGACCTAGGGAGTTTTTTGGTTGGCATTATTTTTGGTCTATGCATCCAACATAGGCAATAAAGTGCACAAGCTGCTTTTGCCTACCAAGGTGAGCACCTAGCTCACGCGGTAGTTGAGCCATGGCTAGGACACTAGTGGCAGTGCAACGGGAGATCAAATCTTGTTGAGGGCAAAAGAGGTATTTAATTTTTAATTAAATTTTGTCCTAAGGTTTTATGTGGCATGATTTTTGTTAGGAGGGAGATATAAGGTTTATAAAAATTAAATTTTATATTGTGATTTTGATGATTAGAATTTGGAAGGAGTAATAAGGTGGATTAAGAAAATTAGTTGTTGAAGTGAGTTGTTTAATTTTTACTAATCATTTTTAAGTGTGGAGATTATAAGGTGTAAATGAGATTTAATGTTTTGTATGGTGAAATATTTTGAGGGGATATTTGAATGAAATTTTGAGTAGGTTTTTGCTACCCAACCTTTGAGATTGGCAAAGAGGGTGATTGTGATTGAGACGGGTTTTGAGGTCAATACTTCATCAAAAAAAAGGTATGGGCACATCTTCCTTGTGAATGAAATATTGTTGGATGTTGTGAATGCTAAGTTGGAGTGAAAATGATTGTTTGATAAGCATTGTTGAGTTTGGTTTTGAGATATCCAATGTTGATTGATGAGGGTTTTCTGGAATGAAAGTTGATGCTATAAACTTTGTTTGATAAGCATTGTTGGAAATATTGAGTAAGCCTTCATGTGCATGATTAGGATTTATGAAAGATCATGAGTATAATTGTTATGTGAAGTTGAGAACTATCTTGAACTAGAGTTTTGTGGAAAGACCATGAGTATCATTGTTATGTAAATTTGGAATCATCTTGAGTCAGGTTTGAGTTCCATAGTGTGAGTTGTTGAAATCATTATGAAACACTTTTTTAGGGTTTGTAAGAGAGTTGTGTTTCATTGAGTGATTGGTTGAGTGGATTTTATTGAGCATAATTGATTGGAAGTGTTGGAGTGATAGTTCAAGTTCTATGAAACAAATTGTTCTTTATTCTTAATTGATTTGAAGAGAATTTGGAAGTGATTGAGTGTTGTGTAAGAGTGAAACATATTGAGTCTCTAACAATTATCTATATGTTTCTATGGTTAAACAATAGAGTTTTAAAGTGATTAAGTATTGTTGTGAGTGTGAAACATATTGAGTCTCTAACCATTCTCTGTATGTTTCTGTGAGATTAAAAGAAGATTTTGTGTGAAACTTGTTTGTGTGAATGAAGAGGTTTTCTATGATAGAATGAGTTGAGTTGAATAAGATTTTGTGAAATATTGTGAGATGATTTTGAGTAAGTCCTAGAGTGGACTTAAGGACTAATTTGAGTAAGATTTTGTGGAAGCTTACAATGTAGATTTGAGCTAAGTCTTGGTGAAGACTTGTTGAGCAGATTGGACAAGTTCTAGTGAGGACTTGTTGAGCAGATATGAGGTAAGTCTTGATGAAGAATTGTTGAGCATAGGACAAGTTCTAGTGAGGACTTGTTGAGTAGATTTGAGATAAGTCTTAGTGAAGACTTGTTGAGCATATTGGACAAGTTCTAGTGAAAACTTGGCAGATTTGAGGATAGAGATTGAGCAGATTTGTGCTAGACCGAAGGAATGTGTTTAGTACATATTTGAGATAGATATTGAGCAGATTTGTGCTAGACTGAAGGACTGTGTTTAGTGCAAATCAGAGATAGAGATTGAGAAAATTTGTGCTAGACTAAAGGAATGCATTTAGTGTAGATTTGAGATAGAGTTGAGAGCAAGCTTTGGAGGTGACAAAGTAGAGGATAGTAGTCTCTAGTGGATATAGATCCATTAGCTAGGGTAGTGAGGATAGAGGTATTCTAAGTGAGGATAAGAGTCTTCAGTGGAGAGAGATCCACAAGCCAGTGTAGTGGAGACAATAGTATTATAGAGGTTCACCAGCTAGAGCACAGGAGGAGTTATACTGTGGATAGAGATCCACAAAAAAAATAAGGGGATTGGTGTTTCCTATGGATAGAGATCCATGAACTTGATTATGGGATTGGTGTCTCCTTTGTATAGAGTTCCATAAACATTGTAATAGGGAAGGATTCCCAAGATATTTGTTGAGAAAATATTAGTGAAATATTTTCTCCATGGAGTAGCCCACATTGGGTGAACCACGTTAAATTGGTGTCTTTATTGTGTGTGGTGATTTGTGCATTGATTTGATTACTATTGTTGATATTGCCATTGATATATTGGATAATATTATTTGGGAAAGAAAAGTAAAAAGTGGTCTTATATTGTTCACCCCCCTCTCGATATAAGCTTGTGTTCTTCAATAAGGAGGTCACCATAAGGACACATTCGAGAGCTACATTGGTGATCTTTAATTTTTTCCCTTTTTTTAGCTGTTTGTCCACTTAGTTTTATCAACCTATTATGTTCGTATAGGTGGACACCACATAAATGTTCTTGTGGGGTCAATTTTGGACTACCCTTGCCATTGTGGTGCTTATTTTTCCACACTATCTTCACACTCTCCTTTTGTGAGACACTTTGGTTTCAAGGGATTTTCTTTAGTGACTTTTTCATGGTTCACAACCTTGTTCATTGTCACAAGCACCAATCTTGGAGTGGGAGACATTCAATTCAATGATAAAGCTTCTCTATATTTTTTGAGACATCTCATGGATCCTTTGCAAGATTCTTGATGGAAGTTGTCCTAGGGGGGTTGAAGAGGACATCTTACTCTCCATCCTCCTTCCACATACTCCATATTCTTTTCTGGCAGATGGTTTTATCCCTTGTGGTTTATCATAATATCTCCAATAGAGTTTCTTGTGGATATATTGTACATGAGTACCTTATCAGACCTTGTTTTCGAGACTCATATCTGTGGATATGCCACTTGTTTGGTTTTGTTATTTTTTCACTACCTCCTAGTACCACTTAAGGGGAGGGTGTTCCTAGTACCACTTAAGGGGGGTGTTAGAGATATATCATATCCTAAGTTGTTACTAGGATAATTTGTGTGGCTGAGATCAACTCAGTTTGTTATGATCCAATGGATCAGACTGTACACCTTTCCTATTTAAGTAAAGTTCCTTCAATAAGAATAATAAGAAAGTTTTACTTATCCAATACACACACACAAACACACACACATATATATTTGATTTGGTTAGTGTGAAAAACCCTTATGATCAATGCTTAGGGCTAAGAATTCTCATCCCAGCCATGACTCCTTATAAGGTTGAGAGCTAAACTTATAAATAGAGGATTAACACACAACCACACACACACATCATAGTTTGAACCTTCGACATCCCAAAGAAGAGCCAAACCCTAAACCATTGCATTTTTTTCCTCGGGATACAATTATCTATATATTATAACATTGATAGATTTCAATAGTTACTATCATCTTTAATGTTTAAAATTACTATTTTAACAAATAATATTTTCATATTGTAGCTCAAAATGTGTCTTTATATCCAATTTGATTGTAATTAGAAAACTCATAATAATATTTCTTGGTCATGCATCCAATGAGGAAATGATTTTATTCCTTGTTACCCATAGAATGCTTGGAGAAGTCTTTCATGTTTAATTTTAATCAATTTTGTTTAAAAATTTGAATATGGTTACATGCAATTCATTAAACTAATGCATTCATGAGAGTGATATTATTATCACTATTTCATTTTAGTTTATTATTACACAATCCTTCATTTTATATTTTATTTTAGTTTGCTATTACATAATCCTCCATTCGTATTGCTCACAGGGTTATGCATAAGGGGTTGGAATCAAAATGTATTTGTCAAAAAATGGTGAATCCTAATTGATATCAAGGTGAATCATAAGTAAATCAAATCAATCATATTCACATAAAAAGTTAGGACATTTGAAGCCCTAAAAAGTAAGGTCATATTTGGAAAAAAATTTGACCTATTAAATCACCTTATAACTTTATAAAAACACCACCATTAGATCAAGATCAAAAAGAGCTTTCCAATGAGTACAAATATGCCTATGTTTGGATATATATTGTGGTGAATTGAACCTAAGAAAATATTGGTCCTAAAAATTTTAGGCGAATGGGCCGACGTCAAGGGTCCTCATATTCACCAATTTCCAATTTTGAAAACCCAATTTGTGAATATTTTCCACTATGCATAATCCTTATTGCTCATTAATGCTTAATTTATAATCCATTTATATTGAATTGCCAATATTGAATTTATATATTTTTTTATTAATTGATAGAAGGGGTTTTGAAAGGGTCCTTGAACCTTAACAAAATGAGAAGATCTTTGGAGAGGGTCTTACAAAGAAAGCTCCTAGAAACTAAGGGGATAAGAGCATAAAATAGAATTAAACAGAGGACATCATTGAAACAACACAAAACAGAGAGGTCCCTAAAACTAGAACTAAACCTATATAGAGGACATCTTGGAAATAAAATAAAATAGGGAGGTCCCTGAAACTAGAAATGAGCATAATCAACAACAAAAAGAGAAAGAGTCAAAGATGATCAGGCACTTGAGTTAGCCAACATATCCAAAAATAGGGAATAAATTAGCTCCTCAAGGACATCTTTGCCAAATTTCTTTTTGAATTCATCAATGAGGGTGGTGGCTTGTTGCGTGAGCCCAATGCTCATATTTGCCGCTCTGGTTAGGGCTCCCAACATATCATCCAACCCTTGAATTCAGCCCTCAATACTACTAAAAGGAATATATGAATCATGAAGAAAACATTTGAAGGCATGGGAGAACAACTCTGAGAGGCCACCTTTCGAGAAAAAATTTGAAGGCACTATTGAATTTATATGTAACAATATCTACTACTTTTCATTTACTATGTAAAATTTTAGAATTTAGAACAAAATATAGCATTTAAAAATAAGTTCTACTATAACATAATAATAGTTTTCTAACTCAATAATTTTAATGCAAATGATAGAACTAAATTATTTTATTAATTTAGAAATTGTCAACTACATACAATAATTTCATAAGAAAATCTGGTAAAATACATCTCCTGACAATATGCATAAGCATGTCTCTTATAGAAAATAGAATATAATAATGAATTCCTCTATTTTTTTTTCTTTTTCTTTTTGAATAAAATACATGACTAAAAAATTCTTATACAAGTTCTTGAAGTTGAAAGTGTAATCTATTTAATGATTAGAGTTGATATTGTATGATGTAATATTCGATAGGCCTAAGGGCACTCATTGTATAATGCATTGAATTTATTATAATATTTTATTAAGTAAGCCCTATGGGATGAGTCTAACCTTGTTATGACTAAACCCACGTTAGAAAATTTTAATTAACCTTAAAGCCTTTCTTATTATGTCAACTCAAGATTAAGTTCATTCATGTATTTGGGGTTTTGATATTGGTATAAATACTCCCATCACTTCTCATTTCATTATAAAAGTGTTGTGATTCTCATCCATAAGTAATATAGTAATTATTTATGGTGCCTATGGGGCCCCAATATTTGCATATCTTTTTCTTTCTTTTATCCTTTTATATTTTCTGAATGAGACTTGAGTGAGTGGATTGCTTCTATTCCTTTTTGTAAAATATTGTAAATTTTGACATGCTATTAGGGCAAGTGTGGAGCAATATTGCTTTGTTATGCAAAAATTCATTTTAGATCCTTTGATCCTTCTTCCAAATTCTAGGGCTAGTTCAAAAAGAGATTTTTATCTATCAAATTTTTCAAAAATTCTAAATTATTTTTTCTAGAGTTTCTTTCTACTTTGTTGTTGTAGAGACTCTTCTAATTCCCCATCCAAAATATAAAATTTGTATCTAGATTATAATTATTTCTTCATTTCCCTTGGCCATGTCAGAATTAAAAAAGAAAAGGCAAAAATTTAAATGTAAATTTGAAATCTTTTGGTGTCGTTTGATTTTCATGTGTAGGCAAGCACATGAAACAATCAACATTATGTTTTTTTGTGTGGCTTGGTAGAGTTATTAAGGAAGCGATTGCCTTTTTTGATAGAATTGGAGCTATGGGAATTTGGTTTTGCCATGGAATATTAAGGCACTAGGGAGTCTACAGTTCAAATACACATGAAATTATTTTGAAAAAGCTTTTACAATGGAAAAAAAGACAAAAGACATTTTAATTCTCTTGATCACCAATTGAATACATGACACAATGGTTTGCATGGTAAGCCTTAAGAGTGAAGGGGGGATTTGTGTTCAAACCTCAGTGGTAACCTTTGTTATTTGGAGGAGATTATATATACTACTTTTTCTATGGGATTGTAGCTCAAATTGTGTTAGCAAGGATACATAAATAGTTGATTATGTAGAGGTTTTTGGAGGCTATAGATTAAAGGGTTGAATCATGCCCTATTTTTTTCCTATATTTATCACTCTAGGGCTCAAGCTATCAAATGTTTAGTGGTTTCAATACCCAAAGGAGTACATTAGTACTTTGGCTAGGCAAAGGGACTTAGATGAACAATGGTTTAGGTTCAAATTTCCTGAAGGATTGTTTTGGCACTTTCAAAATTATGAGAAAATTGGGTTGGCTAGGTGATTGACATAGCCATCATCCACAATAACCATTTTACATAAATTCCTTTGACCAATGATGACAATCAAGTGGGGATGATGCAAATATTGAGAGCAACTAAATTAGCAAAAAATAAGTGAATTAGACACTGGCATGTCATAATTCGAGATTTGCTTCTTCTTCCCTAATGTTTGGGTATTTCATTTTTATTTTAAAGGGTCCAATAGTGAAAAATTTCTAGAGGCCATAAATTTTGTATGCAAAGATATTTGAAGCCCATTTTTTCAAATCACATGTTTTTTTTTAGCTCTATGCATTGGTGGAATTAGTTCATAGATGTTTTGTAGTGTTAGCAGTTAAATTGTGCAAGATGGATCATAAATCTCACATCAATGAAAACATTATAGTATTTGGCCAACCCAAATGATTGGCCTATTATGGAGTAAGAACATGTGGTGCATATTTCAATAAAAAGTAGCAACTCTTGATGAAGTAACCCACCACCTGTTAGCTTTTTAATCAATTTTTAATCATAGCTCCCACTATCTAGGATATTAAGTAGACTCAAATATTAGAGCAATTAATATAAATGGCCAATATAAATGAACATAATATTAATGAAAATAACAATAATATGGATTAAATTGCCAATATCAATAACAATATGCATAAGCAAATTGACAATATAATTGCTCAAAATATTGCATACAACCTTCGATGTTCTCCAATGAATCTTCTATTACAATGAAATTTGTTCAATACAATACATGGAGCTTTGTCTTCATAATATAACCTTAGAAAGGTGACTCTTGAATACTTTGACTCTTACTCTCCTCACATATATGGATATGCATCCTTTCCTATTACACACATAAGACAAACCTCTCATGCCTCTTAGCTTTATATCTTGACACATATATACATGAATTTTGACATTCTGTTTACTTGCACACATTGCACACTATTAAATCTACACACTTGCACACATTGTTACATGACACTTGGACACTCTCACACTCTACACACTTGCACACTTTCTCATTCATGATACTTGTACACATCCTACACATAGACACATACTTTAGGTAAATATAAATCACACACCCTAAACTATAAACTCAAACACTAATCTAATATTTGTACATTTACAATTGTATCAAATGTACCATGGGGGTACATTAGCATGTACCAAATAATGTAATATTCTCCAAAACTCCCCTGTATTACATTTTTTGGTTATCAAAAACTTTAGTCTTCAATATATTATTCTTGCATTTGTTCTTCTACTCTAACTTTGGTATTGCTTGCAATTTTGGTGTTGCTCTACTAACCTATTTTCTGTAGTATTTATTAGAATTTATTTGTAACCATAATTTTTTTTTAAAATATCCATTATCTTATTCCAATATAATTTATTGATCCACCCACAAGTGAACCTCAATTTTCTTTTCATGATATATCATTGGTTTGGTCTTCTCATAAGGTCTACAATTCTAATATGATCTAGATTTCACCTTGAACCTTTCATCTATTTTTATAATATTATCTCATACTACTTTTATTTTGAGTTCCATTAAGAAGTTTTGAAAGAGCTTTCTTTTTATCTTCTTCATAATTATCTTGATTTTGGTCTTCAACTATAATCCTTGTTTTAAGGGCTCTTATTTTATTTATTTCTTGAGCTTCCTCTAACTCTTGAATCTCTTGAATTTCTTAAACCAAGTTACCCTTTTGATTATTTTCTCTTGGTTGTACTTGTTGTTGTTATCCAATTGGTATTGAGATTGATACTGCCTTGGTTGAAAATTTTGATAATATTTATTCACTTTTTTTCAATTAGTTATATGGGATTGAGACTAGCCCTACCCATACTACATCATCACCACATAATGGTATTACAATAAAACTTGGATATTATTTATGTATCATTTGGCAAGATTTGAACCTTGGTCTCCTCAAACATTGAGGAATATAACTGGTTGAGCTAATACCACTTGATGGTAATGTCTAGTCATTTTATTTCCTTGATTCAAAGAATTATATCTACAAAAAATTGTAGTATGACCATTTTTTTTGCATATGTGACACCATTTATATTTCCATCTAGGCTGAGACTGTGATGATGTTGCAATGTTACTTGGTATATTTTCCTTATATATCAAAGCATTTATAGTCATTTCACCTTTGAATAAAATTTCCACCTCATACTCTTGAATAACATTAACTAATTCATCGAAGGTTGTTTCCATATTTAGCACTTGAAGTGAAGTGACTAAATTTTTGTAACTCTCTGGAAGTGCTCTTAATGTAACTTGGACAAGAAGCTTATCTTCTACTTTTTCTCCCAAAGTCAATAATTTAGCCTTTATATCTACTATTCTATGAAGAAAGAGTTTTATACTCTCCACTATTAACCTTTAATGAATATAATTGTGATTGCAAATTCAAGATGGTTTCTTTGTTCTTTCCTTCAAATATTATACATAATTTATCCCAAGCAATTTTTGAAGTCTCTACTTCACTTATGTATGGCTATATTTCATCAATTATCCCAAATATAATCAACATAAGGGCTTTTGCATTGCTTTCTTCAAATTTTTGTTTTTCTTTTTCATATTTAATAGTTTTTTTCTTTATTCCATTCACTATTTAGTAAATTTTTTCAATAATGAGAATTTATTTCATTTTGTTTTTCCATGATGCAAAATTAGGTCCTTTTAAAAGTTATTTAAAAAGGAAAAAAATTGCTATTTGACATATTGGAACTCATTTAAATATCAAAGTTACCAATTTCTTTAAATCCTTCAAATTTATTCCTTTGGAGTAGAAAACCTTATTTCTCCAAAATTTAACTCAAGCAATCAATCAACAAATTTCTTCAAATCAATTTTCAAATTTTCAAAAATCAAGTATTTGAAATCAATTTCACTTCTAAATATCAAATTAATTCCTTTGAAGTTGAATACCTTATATCTCCCAAATTTAATTTCAAAAATTATTTTCAATTTGTAAAGAATTAATTTTCACTCAATCTTCAAATTTCAAATCAATTTAATCTTATTTTTCAATCTCAAAATTTTCTTTCAAAAATCCAATAAGTAATAATATTTTAAAACCTTGTTACTCCCCCTTATTAAAAAATTCAATGCACCCTAAGTTTAATCTTGACTTAGGCACACAATCAAATTGGAAATATTTCAAATCATATCTTACAAAACATAACGCCTTATTCACCAGACATCGTCAAATGCATCAAGTTATTCAGATTTGTTAGGGCATTGATGAATCATAGTAGCCTGACCAATTTCTCTAGACCAAATTCTCCTTTGTGCCTTCACATGAATCTCCTAACCTTTGGAATTTTGGTTTCTTCCAAGACATTACCAAAATTTCATTCCTTCTACCTCAAATTTATTTTGTGCTAAGGTAGGCTAAGGTGCTTAGGTTTTTTTCTAAGAAAACTCTCAAAAACTTCTTTGCTATGGTGCTCAAAATTGCTAATATGCTCAAGCACTTAGGCAATACATTTTGGCTTGTTATTGCTTCGTTGGCATTGATGGGAATCTCTCAAATAGAATGACTCCTTTTTAATATTGCTCTGTTTCTTGACTCAAGCAACTCTCTTTTAGCTCTGCTCTTTAGATAGACTTGGGCAACTTCAATGGATCCCTTTTTTTATCCTCACTCTTTTGCTAGATCTCTCTTTGATTTAGGTAGCTTGATGGTTCCTATTTTATCTCTATCCTTCCAGAGGACTTCTCTGTTGGATGTCACTTATCAAGGTAGTTACAATGGCTCCTTATTATCTCTATATTTCAAGAGGACTTTTGGACTTCTCTTACCATAGGTGACTATGATGGCCTTTTCTATCTAGACTTCACTTATATTTACCAACGTTATTCTTTTGGACCAAGTTATTTTGAATGCTTCAATTGGAAAAGATATTGTTTGCCTTCATATATCAATCTTCACAATATATTTAATTATGTTAGAGTAATCAATAACCCAAAAAAAATCTATTTTGGCCTATGTTTTCTTCATGCGAATCTTCCTCCAAATTTTTCTTTCAAATTCACACTAGAGTTCTTCTCTAATGCTAGCTTTTCAATATGAAGCTTATCACTCCAATATTATTTAAATATTTACACTAGAGTTTTTTGATGCTACCTATAGTCTATTGGAGGTAGTTATGATACCACATTAGATTTTTAGCCAAATTCAATCATAGGTCCCAATATCTAGGATCTTGAGTAGACTCAAATATTAGAGCAATTAATATAAATGGCCAATATCAATGAATATAATATTCATGAAAATAACAATAATATGGATTAAATGGCCAATATCAATAACAATATGCATAAGCAAACTTACAATATAATTGCTCAAAATATTGCATACAAGCTTCAATATTCTCTAATGAATATTTTGTTACAATGAACTTTGTTCGATATAATACATGGATCTTTGTCTCCATAATATAACCTTAAAAAGGTGACTCTTGAATACTTTGATTATTGCTCTCCTCACATATCTGAGAGATGCATCCTTTCCTATTCCACACATAAGACAAACCTCTCATGCCTCTTGGCTTTACATATTGACACTTGTATACATGACTCTTGAAATTCTATTTACTTGTAAACATTGCACACATTGTTAAATGACACTTGGACACTCTCACACTCTATACAGTTGCACACTTTCTCACTCATGATACTTGTACACATCCTACACATAAACACATACTTTAGGGAAATATAAATCACACACTCTAAACTATAGACTCACACACTATTCTAATATTTACATATTTACAATTGTACCAAAGGTATCATGGGGGTACATTAGCATGTACCAAATAATGTAATATTATCCAACACCACAAAATAGAAGAAGAGAATTTTGGCCGATTTTCTCTGTTGATTGATCCATAGTTACTTTTCTACGTCAAAGAGAAGAGTGAACCTATCAAGATATGGTCAAAATTGTTGAGGAATATTACATTATTTGGTACATGTAAATTTACCCCCACAATACCTTCATGGTACACATGTAAATATGTAATAGATCAGGGTCGAGTCTATAGTTTAGATGAGTGACTTATATTTCCCCTTTTATGTAAGTGTCAATGTGCAGGAAATACATGTGTTATGTAAGAGTGAAATATGAAGGAAATGCACAAGTGTCATGTAAGTTAGAGTTCAAGAGTGTATTGAGAGAATGTGCACAAGTGTCATGTATATAAGTGTACAAATATGTAATGTGAGGATGTACACAAGTGTCTTGTATTAGGAGCACAAGTAGGAAAGTAAGAGTCATGTAGAAGTGTGCAAGTGTCATAGAGTCAAGAATGCATGAAAGAAGAAAGTGAAGAGTCTAGTATGCAAGCGGCAAGATGATAAGCCAAATATCATGGGAGCTATCATATGGAGATCAATAGTCAAGTATGTGAAGAGTCACATTACTATGTCTATATTATGGAGATAAAGATCCATACAATGTAATTGTTAGATTTTGAAGTTTTTATACTAATGTAGATCTTACAGGAAAAATAATAATATAATAAAGTTGCAATATAATGAATCAAATATAATAACTCATAATATAATATCAAATAGAATAACTCATAAAAATACTCATAGAATAATCACATAAACAATGCTCACAATATTACACACAAAATACTAAAAAATACTATTGAATAAAGGTCTACTAATGCAAGCATAAAGCTATGCACATTTGATGGATATTACAATACTTTATCACAAATATATAATTGTATATGACTCCTCATATGTTACACTCTTGACCTTCATTCTTATTTACACAACTCTTCACTTTCCTATTCTAAAGACACATGTGCACACTTACATAATGGACACTTGTGCATTTCTTGCACATTATTACATACAATATTTACTCACTAATCTAAGACACACCTCTATTCTAATATTTATAATAATGTATAAAGGTGGTACATTGGCATGTACAAAATAATGTAATATTCTCCAACACCTCCTGTATTACATTATTTGGTTATTGAAGACTTTAGTCTTCAATATGGTCTTCATCTTCATATGATCTTGGACCCTATGCTTTCTTCAATTTTATGCCCTTATATATTTTGATCAAATGAATGATTAGTGTACTTTAGTCTTAGTGGCTTCAAGATTACAAGTCTCTTGAACTCTTTCATAGTCATTATATTCTTGCATAAGAATATTTAATTTTTCTTTGTTCTTAGAATCATATGACCCTTTCTTTTTATGTATGGAGACTTCCGCTCTGAGTTCATCATGTCCATTCTTTGGTTCTTCATTTTGTGGTTCACAAACTGCTTGAGCTTCTTATTTGATTTTTGGTTCATGATTACTTTGGAAGATATATTTGGATCACAATTGATCCATTTTTCTTTTCCTTGTTTTCCAAACATTTTATTATAAAATGTTTTCCCTTCATGTATTTCAAAAATTGAACACTTTACTCTATCATTAGAATATGTTGTTATAGAATTCATTCTTGAGTTCTCAAATGTATCTCTAAGCCATTTTGGTTTTTTCTTCTCTTCATCTATTAAGTTTTGAGAATCAACTTTTAACTTATTCTCAAATGTATCTCTAAACCATTTTGGTTTCTTAAGTACATGAAATAATTCTTCACTATTTTCATTGAATGTATTCTTAATAATTTCATCCATTTTTCTCAATCAATTTCCTTTGAAGTTGCTTACCTTATATCTCCCTAGGTTTTGAATAATAATTTTCAAGTTTCTAAATTTTACAAACCTATGAAGTTGAATTCCTTATGTCTCCCTAATTGATTAGAAACTAGAAAATAAGAACTTTTCAAATTTAATATTCCTAAATTTGAAGTAGACTTCCTTATCTCTCCAAAATTAAATAATTTGCAAATATTCTATGAGATTTGAAATTTAAAAACATAAATAAAATAACAAAGCTTTCAAATATAAAATATTTTAAATAATTTTTATTATAAGATAAAATAAGGGGTTGTGAAAGGAACCCTAAAACTTTTGCAAAAGTAGAGCAAAGGATAATAAAGGCAAAATCCTACAATTACCCTAAAGATAAAACAAAGGCACTAATCCTGCCAGAAACAACCTACAGACCAACATCCCAACTAATAGGAGATACCAGGAAAATGTAAAGACTTGGGCCCCAAAGACAAAAAAAAAACAAAGAAAGGGACATCTCCCTGTAAAAGACAAAAAGGGAACATAAACCATCACGAAATCATTTCAAAGGAAAAGCCTCTCCCATATCCCATAGATCCAACTTGGAAGCCCTCGAATCATCTTGATGATAATGTATCATGACTTGGATCTCTTTCGCATATGCAATTGCCACCTTAAGGGTCCCAACAAGGGCCTTCTACTTATCTTCAATTATATTAAGGAAGGAATTTTGCAGACTAGGAGCATCCAATGAAGTAAGAGGATTCCCATGACAGAAAACAGAATCCTCATAAACTTTCTCCTTCTTTTTTGCTGGAGCTTGACCTTTCAAATCTAACTTATCTATAAGAATAGGGGATTTTTTGATTTTAACCAATTTTGCAAATAAATGTTTGGACCACCTCACTCTCCCACCTCTGATTCCCCTGGGTGATATTGAAACCCCACTCGAAGTCTTCAGGGCTTTCTCCACCATCCTATAAAAAATAATAGGACTCTTTAGGTCCTCTAAATTTGAAGAGCCACTAGAATTGAAATGGGAAGCCACAGGAGGAGGATCAATAATTGAAATCACTTTTTGAAGGTCCACTTGCTAAGAATTGCTTCTATAGACAGTCCCTTAGCCATTATGACATGCTAAAAAATCGAAAGGTCTAACACCTGATTAATAGGGTCTGAAACTTTTCCCCTCTTGACATCAGATATTGATTTATCCATAGAGCTAAATAAAAAGGAAGGAATATTCATCTATCTCTTATGACACAGGTGGTTGAGAAACATGACATGGTAGCTATGAAAAACATCTCTGTTTGCATCCAACAAAAAGTAATCCATAACCATCATAAGAACCCTATCCCACAAGGCCTTAAGCACCTTTGGTTGATAACCATTTTGAATTACTTCAAATAACTTTATTACTACCACTTCCTATCACTACTTATCTCTCCAAAATTTTTAAGAATACTAAAAAAATTAATTAAACTAATAATAAAACTTATCATTCCAAAAGCCTTAAAAATAATCAAAACTTTAATTAAGTTATTAATAACCTTATCACTCTGGATTAATTTCAACCTTAAAAATAATAAAAAATAAGTAATCCTTAATTAATTAATCCCTATCCCTCCATTTAATTTTACACCAAAAATCAAATTTTAAAAATCAATAAGCTTGTAAACTCTAAATATACCTTCTACTGTGCAACTCCCTAAAAATTGAATTTGAAATTTGTGCTCGGACATTTCACTGTTACACTTTTTCAACTTTGAGAACATTACCTCTGATATTCCTTGAGAATTATCACTGATTATTGTCTACCTTCCGATGATTTGTTGTACATGCATGGGCTTATTTAAAAAGCATTTCACTATTTCACCTTTCCAACTTCGTGGGCATAATCCTTGAGTGTTTCTTTGATTAGTGCCTACTTTGGAATATGAGTTGTACTTCATGCAAGTGCTTTATTTGAGCACTTTGGTGAGCATTTCACTTTAGCCTATCTAAAACATTTTAGCTCCTCAAGTTGCACTTGAAACTTTGTCCAACTTAGTTGTTACATACAACATCCCCTGACAAGGTGTCCTGTCAATTGGCATTTAGATTACATGCACTTGACACATCGCTCATTTGAATGTTTCATTGTTGCTTAATGTATCTCCTCCTTAATTAAATGCTTCAACCTTAGAGTAATATTTTTGTGTTACTTGCTAGATGCTTGGATCTTCGCTTTCTTGGCCCTTGGTATTCTATGCTTGATGCTTAATCCTTGGAATTCTACATACCTTAGCTTTACACTTGGCCCTTGATATCCGATGAATCTTGATATTTTCTTGTGTAACTCAACTTGACCCTGTGTAAACCAGCTTGACCTTGCGTAACTTGACTCGACGCTTGTCTCTTAGACTTTTATGGCCCCTAGATTATTGTGTAGCTCAATTTGATGCTTTATATTTGATCTCTTGCTTCCCTTGATCTTATATGCACCTTGGTTGACTCTCAAACCCCTACATACATTGGCTAGTAGTCAAATCTAAGCTTCTACTGTGTCACTTGGACTTCTATATGCCTTGGTTGGCACTCGACCTTTGATCTCCTCCTATGCTTGGTTGGATCTTGTCCTTTGGTCCTTTTCTTGGCTCTTGAACTTCCACTTAGTGCTTGGCCTTTGATATTTTATGAAATATAGTATTCTATGTAACCTAGCTTAACACTTGGTCTCTTGTGGCCTCTAGTATTATGTGTAACCTAGATTGGTACTCCAACTCCCTATTTTGGTGGTGTTATTGTTTTCTAGATTGGTGGCTCCCAAGTGGCGCTAACCCTTGCTAGTGTCTCCTGATTTTTCTTGGCTTGTGACCCATTTACACTTTGATTACTCCTCCCTTTGCTCAGTTCAATTCTAAGTGTTGATCTGCCTGACTAATGTTTGTTCTTCCTTCTTTCCTATGTAGGTTTAGTTGCACTATTTTGCATGGTTACAAAAATTGCTAAAAAATCATCGAAATCGTGAGTCAATTGGGAGTCATTCACAAAATTATTCAATTGGAAAACTATCGGGAGTCCGACAATTCATTCCCTATTTTTTCAAAAATTCGGCAAAAAATCTGTAATTATTATTTTTAATAATTATTTTTTTCCCTTTTTTTCAAGCTTTGGCCGATTTAGGATTTTTTTATGCAAGCCCATTTTTTAGCTGTTAATGTTTGAACTTTGAAGTTTAAAGTTTAAATCCTAAATCTGAAACCCTAGTTTAGGATTTTGGGTTTTTTTAAAAGTAAATATTGTTGCCTAATAACTATGTATGCAAGCCCATTTCTCAGCTATTAATGTTTGAAACTTTGAAGTTTAAACCCTAAACCGTAGGCTAGGTCCTAGGGTTTGGGTTTAGGATTTTTTTTTCCTCTTTTTAAGTAATAAGTAAATATTGTTGTGAGGTAACTATGTATGCAAGCCCATTTTTTAGCTTTTAGTGATTGAATTTGAAACTTTGAACTTGAAGTTTAAACCCTAAACTCTAGTTTAGGCCCTAGGGTTTTGGGTTTAGGGTTTTTTCCTTCCTCTTTTTAAGTAAATATTGATGCTTGATAACTATGTATGCAAGCCCATTTTTTAGCTATCAATGTTTCAACTTTAAACCCTAAACCCTAGCCTTTTGGTTTAGGATTTAGTTTTTTTCTTTTCTTTTCAAGTGATTGTAACTTTGTTGTTACTTGTTTCCATGTGGAGGCATATAAAAATAAAATCTTGTTTTCCTTCTTGTTAGTTTTAACTTTGTACCTTTTCATATTATAAGCAATACATGATGTGTTTTATCACTTCCATGTATACTTAAATCTTGAGCCTTATATGATGTATTGACTTGAATTTTTGCTTTTATTGCAATGTTCATTGTAATATGCATGAAAAACAATTAAAAAAAATTATTTTCTTCATTTTTTTTTGTCAATTCATTGTCGATATTTTCCTCAATTTTTTTCGATTCTGATTCTTTACCAATTTTTAAACTAGTCGATTTACTACCTAATTCTGATTTTCTCTACTATGCTATTTTGACATTCAAGACATTTAATATTTCAAACCTAACAAAGAATAATGCTCTCTGTGCTTTCAATCTTATTTTTTCCTTACTACGTCTACAATTTTCTTGTAGTAGTATGCTAGCTCATGGCTTTCAATATTAAAATACAAGATTACTCCTTTTTAATTATCGTCTTGCACTCTATCTTTCACACTATCCTACCTTACACTCTGTCTTTAACGATGTCTTGCCTTGTTTCCTATCTTCAATATTATTTTACCTTGAAATAGATAAAGCAAGTTGTTCTTCATATGTTGTCTTTGTCTTTGAAACCTCTTTATCTCGCTAAGTTGTTACCTCTATAGTACACTTTCTCTAACATCAAATTGAAGAACACAAGCTTATACTGAGAGGGGGGGTGAACAGTATAAGACCTCTTTTTACTTTTCTTTTATACTTCAAAACAATAAAGCAATATATCCAAAGCAATATCAAAACAATGCACAAGATCATCCACAAAGTGACACCAATTTTAACGTGGTTCATCCACAAAACTTTTCTCTAAAAGTTATCTCAAAGTTCTTTGGGAAACATTCCTAATTACAATGTTTATGAGCCTCGGCTCAAAGGAGATACCTTCCCCCAATATGAATTTATGAGCCTCTGCTCAAAGGAGATACCTTCCCCTACCTCTGCTCTGGCTGGTGATCCTCTAGAAGACCTCTGCCTCCACTGCCCTTAGCAAATGGAACTCTATCCATAGAAGACACCTGTCTTCCCTGCTCTGGCTGGAGACCTCTATCCTCAACTCCATCACCTCAAAGCTGGTCCTCGAATCTGCACTAAACACAGTCCTTCGATCTAGCACAAATGTCCTCGGGTTCTTCTCATAGAACCAATGCACCTTTGTCCTCAAGTTCTCTGATAGAACTATCAAACTCAGCTTCACAAGTCCTCTGCTAGGACCTGTCCAAATCTGCTCACAAGTCCCCAACGAAACCTGTCCAAAACCTGCTCATAAGTCCCCAACGAAACCTGTCCAAAACCTGCTCTCAAGTTCATCAAGAAAAACTTGCTTGGCATGAACCCACAAAGAGAATGGTTAGAGACCCAATGTGATTCATCAACCTCATAGAAGCATAAAGAGAATTGTTAGAGACTCAATATGTTCTATACTTAACTCCCAATCTCAATCTCAACTCAATCTCAAATCTCATAAGAATAAGATAGATGTAATATGCTTTTCTCAAGAACATGAAACACAACCCAACAATTGCCAACCAAGCAATATCTCATATAACAATGATACACATGTTCTTTCCAACAACCAATATCTTTTCTCAACCAATTAGGGCTTCAACAACAATGCTCAAAGACAAGGTTTAACCAAAATCATTCAACTCAACATTAACCTTGAAGCATTCAACCAATCATCACAAGAAAAGGAAACAAGTAGAAATCCTTTTCCCTCCAAAGATATTTGAACAAAACAACCACCCACACAATATCACCAAATGCAAAGAATAACTTGTTCAAATCAACTCAATGGAGTAAGCCTATCATGAATCAAGTAAAAGCAATAACTTGATCAAACAACCTCTATGGAACCAACTCAACCATTAACCTCAAAACACCCAACCAAGGGTTTCACCAACTCAAAGCAAGTAGCAAGACTCACAAACATAAACCCTAGTGCACAATGCTTCCACTACCTCAAACCAGAATTATGCATTCACCAAAACTCTCATCAATGATAACAATGCACAAGTAGTCTTCAACAAATCAGAAAATAGGATTACACCCAACCAATGGAAACCTTGTTGTATACCTTTTCACTCCAATCTTATTTCAGGAATAACATACACCAATCATACTCATAAGAAGAAAGTGCCCATACCTTATTGAAGATGAAGAAGATCTCACAAATTTGTCATAACCATAACCACCTTTTGCCAAACTCAAGAAGGTTAGTAGACAACATATTTCTTTAATATTTCCTCAAGAATATTCCTTGGTCCAAATATAATCAAGGTTCTATGTCTTCTTCTTCCAACCTCATTCAACAAATCAAACATAACATATTTCTCATATTCACCTTATCTACTCCATTACACTTAATAAAAACTATATAAAAAATATTAATTTTGCTAACCTTATACCTCCCAAACAAACTTTGGAAATATCATCAACATTGCATAATTAATATATTTTATTCACTGCCCTTTTGCAACCCCGACTACTTTTTCAATGCAATATTCAACCCATTAAAATAATGAACTTTAACCTTATGACTCCCATGGCAAAAATACTATGCAAAAGAATTGTGCCCTTACCACATTAGCTGCCAAGGAGTTTCGCGTGGATACCTCTTACATCCCTCAAAAAGGGATTCGACGCGATTTGACCCGCCGTCTTCTCTAGCCAAGGCGCTTGGCTAAACCGCGTGGGCTATCCATGCCCACGTGAGGAAGGGAGAGGGACCTCCCTCTAATCTTCGAAACAAAATCTTCCTTGGCACAAAAATCGAGACCTACGTCCTGATTACCGTGTAACCTTGGTAATTACTGCACTCCCCTTCTTGGTTGTCGAAATGCGTGCGCCCTCATCAAAACTTGCTCTCCTTCGTTTTTCTTTGTTACTGAACAATTCACGCACAACGCTGTCTAAATTTGACCAAGGTGTATTATGTTCGAGCACACTCTAATGCGAAGGATGATTTGTCCTTTTATTTGAACGCAATTTCTCCGAGATCTTCTTAAAACATCGCAACCCCCTTTTTAAATCATGAACACCTTTGACCACATAATCACTTGACTTCCTCCTTCGCTGGCACAGGGGTTTCGACGAAATCGAAATTGCACGAGGATTAATATCAAATTCTTCACTTCCCTTTAATGAATTTATTTGCCTCGTTTTATATGCACTATGATGCATAACCAAACACGTCGGCTCTTTTAATTTAATTTTAAAATTTTAATTTAAATTTTAAATAAATAAAATTTAAACTAAATATTTAAAATTAAATATCTTCATCATCGGGGCACCTTTTTCAACGAAACGAAGAGCCAACTTGGGTTTTAAGAAAAACCCATTTCAAATATGTTGTCCATGGTTTTAAATAAAACCTTTTATTTTGTCTGCCTTGGTTTTCACAAAAACCCTTCCGCTTCTTGACATCAATGACAACATCAATACTTGAGCAAAGGCAATGTACCCAAAATTGCCAACACAAATTTGTTTCAAAATCCATTCCTTCAATATCTTGGTTTAACCTTCTTGTACCAAGAGTATGCTACCCTCTAATTCTATTTACCTTTCTGAGCACTTCTCTAAGTGCTTATTCAATGCTAGATGTGGGCTTCTATGGAAACCCTATATTGGACTCTTACTTAGTCCTTACACTTGTTGTATCTTTATATATACTCCTTTTTTAGAGGAGTTTATCAAAGCCAATTGCTCTTATATTTAACTCTGAGGCTTCAACCTTCCTTTCCTTATGCTAATGGCTATGAGTTTATGCTAATAACTTACTAAATGCATTTATCTATTCACTAGACAATTATATAGCTTTCTGCATGATTGAAAAGAGATGGTTATTTTGCTTTTCCAATCACTTTTTCTTGTAGCAGCTTTGACTAAACTTTCTTCCTATGCAGTCTTCTTATCACCTTATGCCTCAAATCGTCAAGCCTTGCTAGTTCTTTTAACCTCTTCTTCTAAATTTTTTCTCCTTATAACTCCTTCCTTAATCAAATATGGTCTCTTCTCTTATTAAATACCACTATATCTCTTATGATGGACCTCTTTTAGATGGGTCTCATTCACTATCTTCAATATTCAATGGGACCTCTTTCTTGGGTCTCCTATATATTTCTTCTATGGGATATATTTTTCTTGGGTCTCCTATATATCTGTCTTCTATATGACCTATTTTCTTAGGTCTCCTATATCTATCTTTTATAGGACCTATTTTCTCGGGTCTCCAATCTCTAAATTCTATGAGACCTTTTTTCTCAAGTATCCTATCTTTACCTTCAATGGGACCTCTTCTAATGGGTCTTCTTTTTCTACATCTTTCAATAGCTATATCAAAGCCTATCTTCAAGACCTGATCAATCTTATAGATTTCATTCTATTCTAAATAGCTTCTTGGAATAGGTAAACTCAATCTATCTGAAAGGTACAAAAGAAATGCATTTGATCTAATAATTTGTTAAAACACAGATTATACAGAATTGCTGATTTTATTCATGATTGAATTGCTTTTGTGTTACAAATTGGGGGAATTCCCCTTTCTTTATTTCATGAATTTACAATAAATTTGATGCTTTCTCTTGGGCTCCTCAATGTAGGTGGGCTTCATGCATAATGTGTGCCACCACTGGTTGTATTTGCTATTGTTTTTCTCTTTGCATCTGTGCTAGACCTACAAAATGGAGTTAGTATGTTTGGGGGCTTGCCTTAGTCAGGCCCCATGGTAAAAAGGATAAATCGACTCAAAATATATAATGAAAACTAAAATAAATTGCATAGAACCTCATAAAAACACCAAATGGAGCTTACTTGATAGATTTGGAGTGAAATGAGTCTTGTAGACCCAATTCGTAGGTCGAGGGGCAAATTGGTGATAAATTCATAGGTCGGGGGACAAATTGCACTGTAAGCACTTTCTACTGAAAATCCTTGCACGGATGGGCTCGTCAGGTGCTGTAATGTTGCTGGTAAGAATTATATATCCTTGCTTGCACTTCTGGTTGCATTTTGATAGAGTTTTTGTACTTCAACTAAAAGGGGAGAGAGAGGTAGAACTAGGGATTAGGTCCAATATTTATAGATAAACCCAAGGTGTAGGGAGTGTGGTTAGGGGAACTAAACCCTAAGGTCAAGTTATATAGTGGTTAGGTTAGGTTTTGTGAGGTGTCATCCCCACATTCCCTAAGGAAATATCTCATCCTCACACATGTGTGAGGAGAGATTAGGGTTTACTAGGGTTAGGTGGTCCCTAGGTTAGGTGAGGGTTAGGTTAGGGTTTCCTAGGAAATATCCTAACTAACTTGGTGCACATACATGTGGGAGGGAATAATTAGGAATAATTAGGGTTTAGGAACTTAATTAACCTTTTTAATCCAAAAAGTGCACTTTAAGTGAAGTCACTTGAAAATTAGAATTGGAATTAACTTTAATTAAGACTTTTTAGGAAGGGATCCTAATTAGGTCTAGGAAAGGCTTAGGCTACCTTAAGTGATTTATAATTGGTATTTTGATGGATGAAATGTGGTTATGATGTGGATTGTATAGTTTAATAGGGTTTTATACCTATAAACTAGTGGGATGGCCTATGCAAGTCTACGATATGCTATGCTAATCTAGAGTGATCTACACTAGTCTACACATGTCTACAATAGTCTATGCATGTCTACAATAGTATACAATAGTCTACATAGATCTAGAGAAATCTACAATAGTCTATGCTGGTCTACAATAGCCTAGAGGTGTCTAGGATAGCCTATGTAAACCTACAAGTGTTCAAAAGGATCTACAAGTACGTAGAGGTAGACATGTGCAACTTTTAGGTGTCTATATTTTACCTCTTTTTGTACTATGTTGTATGGAACACAGTTTAATACACAAATGTGATGGGAGAAAGTAGAAGATGAAGAAGGGGAAATAATGGGATCTAATCAAAGATATGTAGCTGCTCGAAGTGTGACCATACAACATTGATCGATAACCAAGATAAGAAGGGAGAATAATGGGGTGGGATAAAATAAAAGGTATGTAGCCACTCAGAGCGTGATCATACAACATTGACTAGGAATCTAGGGAGAATAAAGGAATGGAATCCAATAAAAGGTATGTAGCCGCTTGAAGCGTGACCATACAATATTGACTGGGAATCCAGGTAGAATAAGGGAATGGAATCCAATCAAAGGTATGTAGCCACTCAAAGCGTGACCATAAAATATTGATTGGGAATCTAGGGAGAAGAAGGGAATGGAATCCAATCAAAGGTATGTAGCCGCTCGAAGCATGACCATACAACATTGACTAGGAATCTTGGGAGAAGGGAATGAAATACGATCAAAGGTATATAGCCACTCAAATCATGACCATACAACATTGTCTAGGAATCCAAGGAGAAGAAGAGAAGAAAAAAAAGCAAATAAGAGAAAAAGAAAAAAAGAAAATGAAAAAGAATGCCAGTGAATGAAAATGGATGATTGCGGATGCAACGTGATGATTTTTCTGAGTCTGTATGAAATTTCTTGATGTCATACTGGTTGTTTGTGGGGGAAAATTTTAACTACTTTGCTTTTGTGATCAATGCAAGATGGTCAAAAGTACGAATAAAACAAATGCTTATTAAATTTTTTACTATTAATTGATTGATGAGTACATGGTGATAAGTGTCAAAACATTTGAGCTAGTTAACATATGGATTATTCAAATGTGTCATTCATTATGTATCATGAATGCCAGAGTGACATCTCCAATGTTGTACATGGGTTATTCAAATGTGTCATTCATTATGTATCATGAATGCCAGAGTGACATCTCCATTGTTGCACATAACTCTCGTGATCTAACAAATATCTGGTTGGGATTTAAGATTATTATCATAAGATAATCTTTAGAAAAAAATTTTGTAGATAGATGCAATATATGTGATTTGGATGTTTGGTTGCATGCAAAGATGACTTTTGGATATGAATACCCCCTCAAAAAAGGAATAAAAAATGAGGCGAATGAAATGTGGTGATGTGATGATGGATTGGTCGATAGAAGAAAAAAATGCATAATGAAATTGATGAAAAATTAAATGGACAGGAAGAGGGGCAGGTTTCCTAGGGTTTCAAATCAAATTTGGGTTATTTTGGGGCTTCTAGACCCAATTCGTAGGCCGGGGGGAAAATTGGTCTAATTCATAGGCTAGGGGGTGAATTTGGTCTAATTCGTAGGTCGGGGGGGTGAATGTGACCTAATTAGGGTTTTTAGGTATATTTAAACCTTTTTGGAAGCATGGGGAGTCATTTTGATGATGAAAAAGTTGGAGAGTGAGTAGTGAGCGATGGTTGGTGACACGGAGCACTTGTAGTTGACCGATTTGAGCAGCAGGATGGCGAGAGGATGCACTAGTGCTGGCACCTAACATAGAGACCCATCGGTAAGTGCTCTTTATTTTATTTGTTTTCCAATTTTGTTTTTGGAAAAGCATGAAATAGGGGGGAGGTTTTCATGTCATTTTTAAAATTTAGGTAAATTTTAATTGAAATTGGAACACAAAGTGTTAAACAGGCTAAATGGGTATCCAAAAATGTGATCGCTTTTTAGGTTTAACCAGTTTTTGTTGTAATTTGACTACGTGAAGGGTAGGATAGTCTCATAGTTTGACTTTCCATTTTTGGAGTGATGGTGCACTATTTTTGAAATGTGGTTGAATTTTATTCGTAAAAGTAGGAAATGAGTATTTTATTGTGTGACTGTGTTTTTGTTTTATCCTCATTTGGCGTGTTATCTGAATGTGAGTCGTTAATATGTAACTTAGAAAATTTTGATAGTGAAATATTCCATTATGGGTGTTTGGCTTTTGAAATTTGTTGACACTTTGACCATAGAAGGGCAAAATGGGTTTTCAAAAATGTGATTTGTTTTGGTGTGTGATTGCATTTTGTGGATGTTTGAATTACGTGCCATGATGTAGATAGGGTGGAATTGAAAAATTGGCTATTGGGAGTCTGATATGTACTATTTTTTATTTATGTTTGAACTTTCACCATGAAGTGGCCAAATGGGTGTCCAAAAATATGACTGTGTTTTTGATGTGGTGTGTTTTGGCATTTGCACTATTTTGATGAGGTTATGTTGACTTTGATCTTGGATTCGTGCGTATTTGCAAACTATTTTTGAAATTTGTTGACAATTTCACCATAAAGGGTCAAAATGGGTGTTCAAAAATGTATTTTGTTTTTGTATATCTTGTGGATTGATGTGGTTTTGAATTTCGTGCCACAATGGGTATGTGGATAATTTTAAATTTGACTATTGGAAGCTGTAGCACCCTAAAATTGGTGCAGTAAACCTTAGCAATAATTAAAATTACCTTAGTAATAATTCAAATTCAAATTTTCAACCCCGAACCACCTTTTAACCGCTTTCCTCATTTTTCGTGCCATTTTTAGGATTTGTTGTGACCGTTGGACGATATCGTCGCCGATCAGACGATATCGCCTCAGATCGGACGATTTCGTCTGGACTAGGACGTCCAGACGATTTCGTCCCAAAACCAATTTTTCATAATTAGCTTCTGTTTCAACGGCGTCTCTAACCTGGGCAAAAGCGTGTCTACGTGATTAGAGACCTCCCCCGTTGGAGATCTCCCAAATTGGGATGATCTCCAACCTCCCAACCTCCTTCCTATGCCTATTTAATCTTAGGCCCTCCCCTTGACATTCCCCTGGCTGAATTTTTTTGTACTTCAAGTTTTACATGCATTAGAATGTCTTAGACTACCATTTGCCTTCGTATTTTTCCAATTTTATTTGCAGGAACTTTGTTATTCTTCAGTCGGAGCAAGCTCAGATCGTCGCAGATGATCTTGTACAATCTCGGACGATCTCGCACCAATTCGAGATGATTTCGACTGCAGTCAACATTGGGGGCAATCAGTGCCCTGAGTTTGCATTCTTTCTCCACTATCTATTGTTTTGCTTTGCATTAGTCAGATTTATTACTATTTTGCATCCTAGAGTTCACCCATATAGCTTAAATGCATAATAAAATCATAATTTGTCATTAAATCATTGTAATGCACTCATGTTCTTGTTTATAATTATCAGTTTACTATTATTATTGTCATTTCACATCATTTTCCTCTGTTAGCATTGCTGCATTTTTTGTGTTTTGTATCTATTTCTCTGATTGTAGGTCTCTGACGAATTCGTCAGATCTCAGATGATCTTGTCTGATCGCAGACGATCCTGTCAGATCAGAGGTGATCTTGACTGCTTCAAAAATCAGAACCTCCATCAGACATCCGGATCAGATATGGCTTTTTAATCTAGCTTATTCTCTGTGTTTTCTATTCAAATCTGCATTTTCTGTATTCATTTAAATCTGCATTTCATATAGAAAAGTTTAGATTCATTTGGCCAAACCTAGGATTTGAATGATTAAAGATAAAATTGAACACATCAAACACATTCCCAACCTAGGCGTGGAAACTGCCATTCAAAAGTTTCCTGGTGAACCCACCATCCGTCGAAAAATCACCTTAATACACCTCCCCCGAGAGGCGGGACCTTCCAAAGGCCTCTCAGTCTGAGGTATTGTCCCATCCTTCCCGCATCCCCCTTTCGGGCGCGGATCCTTTAGCCTGAAGGTAAGGGTGCGAAAAATTTAAAACGATACATTTTGGTGAACCCGACATGAAATTAAAACCTTTTGAAAACCAAAAGAAAAAAAAAATAGATGCATTTAAAATCATTAGAAAACTACTAAGTTGCATATCATGTTTAGATGGTAGCTCCTAAGAAAAGATGAGCAGTTACTATAAATGTTAAAAATCAATTAATAGCCATAGAGGTTGATTCTTTGTCTAGAACATCTCAAACATACAGAGTCCTGCCTTTGTGGGACGAACTTAATAGGAGACTAGGTATCATTTCATCTAAATAGAGCTTAAACAAATCAAGAGGCTTGCCCTAGATAGAATCCTGGATCCTCATCAAATCATTTTTTATCATGAACTTCAGAGAGCTTGCCATAGGTGGTTAGCTTATAGGAGAGCTCTTGTGTCTTCAGAATTTTTCACCTTCGAGGAATACCTCGAGAACGCAACCACTATACACCAATTCCTAGGTCGTGTAGAAGATCAAGAGGTCATTCTTACGGATAGGGAAATATGGAGGAGAGTTCCTAGAGCTGTGTTATATCGAGAGTATTGCCACGAGATTTACTTTTACAAAATAGAATCTAAAACAGATAATATCACTATAGCACTTTTTGTCAAATTCTTGAAAGAAAATTTTCAATTTGAAGAAGAACATTTCATGACTCCTAAAGAACTTGAGCCCATTAATGATATTTATAAATTGTTTATAGAAAACTAGATCATTGCTTTCATTATTATTATTTCTTGCATTTTGTGTGTTGTTTGTTATCTTTATAATATTGTTATAAAAAAAACAAGAAAAACCAAAAAACATAACAAAAATCAAAACATTTTATTTTAAATACTATAGTAGGTATATAATTAAAATATATACCTCTTAAGCTTGTTGCATATATATATATATATATATATTGCTGAAATCTAAGTTTAAGCACAATGACTAAACTTAGGAATGGTAAACAAACTGAAGAAGAAGAAGAAGAAGATTGGTTAGGCAAGAAAAACAAAAAATTAAATGCCCTTCCTGAGGATCCAATTCCAGAAGGAGAAACTCTAGAACAGCCAGAAGATGACCTGGTTGAAGAAAATGAACAACAAGAAAATGTTAGAGAGGAAGGATCCTCATCCCCTAGAATGGCTCCAGATGGAACTGTTACTTTTGATAACATAGATCATTTCTGGAAATTCTTCAATAATAATATTGGTGCTCTTAATATGGTAGTTCGTATTGATAGGGGACAAATTAGTGACACTCAAGCAGCCATGGAACATATGTTTGACATACACACTAATCCCTTGTCTTTCGTTGATCAAGAAAGTGATAAAGTTGGACCATCCAATATGGATATGGCCACTATAATTCAGAATATGCAAAAACAATAGGTTACCCAACCTCCTAAGGAACCTGTTATTGAGCCTAAAATCATTCCCACACAAAAGAGACCTTCATTCACTGCTTTATTTTGCCAAACTATTGATCAATATGCTTCAAATCGACAAAAACCTAAAAACAAGCCAAACACCAATTTTCAACAATCTAGGATACAACATAATACAACTTCAAAACTTCTTCATAACACCCTTCCTACCAAAAATTTACACAATAGCAATATAACATCTAATCTTCATGTCCCTCCATCATATGCTCACCAATCCCATATTAATGCCCTACCGAATCAATATGGTGGGCAAACCAGTAATCTGGAAGCCATGGTGAAACAGTTAGCTTCCCACATGGACCAGATGGATCCCTACCATCCCTCGTACAATTATCGAGAGATGTGTAGTCAACCTCTAGATCCTATAGTTGTAGCACAACAATACCCTAAACATTTTCCCATGCCCGTCCTGCCTATATATAAAGGAACTGAAGATCCCATAGAGCATCTTCGCATGTTTAGGATATCATGTCATGATATATCACATGATGACTTGTTATTACTAAAAATGTTCTTGAAAAGTTTAGGAGGAATGGCATTAGAGTGGTACTATCAATTGCCCACTCATTCTTTGAGAAATTTTGAAGAGACCGCTGAATCTTTTGTGCATCAATTTAGTGCCTATATCGAAAGGCATGTAACCATTAAAGATTTGTACAACTTAAAACAAGACAAAGATGAATGTTTTGCTGATTTCTTAGCTAGATGGAGGCAGTTGACAGGAAAACTACACTTTGTGCTACCTTATAGGGAAATGTTGGACATTTTTATTAATAATTTGCAAGAACAAATATCTTATGAGTTATCAATCGCTACCTTAACTACCTTCGATCAGGCTATAGACTTAGCTCGAAGAGTAGAAGATGCTCTCATTAGGAGAGGCCAACTTAGGAAGAAAGATGATGAGAAAACATCCAGAAATCAATATAAAAACAAACAAGTTGTAGGTGACGGAGTCACTGACAGCAAAAATGTTGCTAATATCAATACAACAAAGACAACAGAAAAATTTATATTGAAACCTCCTGATAAACCTCCTCGAGAGTTTACTAGATTGAATCAACCATTATCAACTATTCTACCCCAATTACTCGAAAGAGGTTTGATTCAATTACCGGCTATCCGGGAACCTGATCCAACCATACCCGGATACAGAGCCGATTTACACTGTGATTTCCATAGAGGGCCTAGACATTCTACCAACTCTTGTAAAAGGTTAAAACATAAAATACAAGATCTGATTGATAATAATGAGATATTATTTCCTAATAATTTTCAAAAGAACATTCCCCAAAATCAAAATCAAAATGCTAATCAATCATTAGATATATTTCAACATCCTTTACCAAAACATGGTAAAGAGGTGGCCAATCAAATTGAGCATCATAATGTCCCTCCTCCTACCCAATATGTAGGAACTATTAGTAGATATTTACCTAATCATGATTTACAACAATTTGACACAACTTTATCCATGGTCACGACCAGGCCCCTACATAATATTCAAACACCAGATCTCAGTGATGTAGAATCGAATACTGAAAGTGACATAGAAATCTTTTCAAATCAATCGAATAGTTCTGAAGATGAATCAGATCCTATTCAACCAATCACAGATTCTATGATTCCAGAAGAACCATTTCCTAGAAGAGTTACTACTCGACCCTCTTCTAATCAGTTCCTTTCTAATGAACAAGCCATAAATGCTAGACCAAGACCTATTCAACACCCTCAATATAACATTGTAGGTACCATCGGAGCCATTACCAGACAACAAGCTCAAAATTCTCAACAAGATCAAATTCAAAACGATGGATCAGCCCCATTTGTTTTGAAAAATCCCAATAAAGGGAATCATGCTCCTAATGTTCAACCTAAACCTCCTTATAATATTAATGATCAATTATCCAATACTACAACCAAAATTTCCCTTTTGGACTTATTAAGATCTTCTCCTACCCATAGAGATGAATTGATGCTCACATTAAGCCAAATGATGGTACCACAAAACATTCAACCTGAAGCCATGACCAATACTATCATCACTAGAGAAGTTGATTGTATTGACTTCTAAGATAAAGATATCCCGCAACATAGTTTACATAAGGATAACCCCTTATATATTACTGCCCAAATAGGAGATGTAGCAGTCAAAAGGGTTTTGATTGATAATGGTTCATCTCTAAATATTTGCACTTTTGACTTCTACCAAAGATTTGGGTTTAGAAGTGATGAAATGAAGAAAACTGACATGATCATAAAAGATTTCAATGACAAATCACAAGAAACGTGTGGAGTTATCACCATCCCATTGCAAGTTGGTCCGAGAACCTTAGATACAACCGTGTTTATTGTACATTGCCCCGCATCATACAATATACTCTTGGGTCATCCTTGGATCAATGCAATGCGGGTTGTCCCATCAACTTTACACCAATGTGTTAAATTCAAATTTAAAAATCAGTTGGTCACTATCCATGGTGATCCTAGACCCTTTGATATGTGTGCTTTGGCAGAACCTGTGTTAGCATATGACAT
This sequence comes from Wollemia nobilis, assembly GCA_028583015.1. Taxonomy (NCBI): domain Eukaryota; kingdom Viridiplantae; phylum Streptophyta; class Pinopsida; order Araucariales; family Araucariaceae; genus Wollemia; species Wollemia nobilis. The sequence continues at coordinate 5,679,735 of JAQPPZ010001417.1, read as the reverse complement.
ATATTATGCATATGACATGGCGTTGTATTTCATTATTGTAAAAATATTGCTCGTAGGCAATCTCCAAATTACGTTGATTAACCAACTCATCGGTTAATCAACTGCTTCAACTGTTTTGTAAATCCTTATATTGAAATCAATGAGAATGAATCGAATGCTTCGTAAAGTTCTATATGGCATCAGAGCCACGGACGCACTGGCGGACTGGCGGACCGAAGACAAGACTGGACGACGCAGACAGGACCTGACCTGACAATAGACAGCCACGAATGAACGACAGAGATTTGGAACGGATCGGACAATGACGAGATCGGCGGATGGATTGGACGAGAAGATGGGGAGATGACGGACAAGAGAGAGGATAGAGAGGAGATCGGGACGGACTGACAGACCTGATAGCCACAGACGGACGACATAGAAAATCGGACGACAAAAATGCGTAGACCGAGGATGGCGGATCGGGGTGGTTCACGGATCGGAGTGTTTCGACGACGGCTGTGGAGGCAAAAGGGAGGGGGTGGTTGCCCGAAGGCAACCGAAAGGTTGTTCGCTTTCAACGGGTTTTAAACCCTCCCACAGTGGCCGCATAGGCCATGTGGGATTAAGTTTTTTTTTTAACTTCTCCGCCCTCCCAGCGTATAAAACCGGCGTGCTCCTGGTTTATTTCATCGGGGTCTCCGGCTCCCGTGGTTGGTATGGTCCTTGCTTGGCGGCAGGTTATGGTTTCGAAACCTGTCGGGGAAATTTTGGCGGATGATTTTTCTTTCGTGACGCTTATGCCTTGTTGACGCCCGAATGGTCGAGTTGACGCCCGAATGGTCGAGTTGACGCCCGACACGGTCGTTTGACGATCGGCCTCTATTTTTTGACGCCCGAAAGGGGCAAATGATGGCAGTGACACAGAATTGACGGCGGTGACGCACCGTTGACGCCAAAAAGGTGTCATTCAAACACAATGATGCCTTGAAGACTCCCATTTTCTATTCTTTTGGGGTTTTCAGGTATTTTTTTTACCCATTCTTATCTATTTTGCAATTTGAAGGGGGGACTTCACTTGATTTCACTTGCAAAATTGTCAGATAAAGGGGGGAATGTGTAATAGGAGTTATAATTTGTGGGCATTTATGATTGTTTTTTTTTGCATTTAAATACACTATTTTCTTGCATTCACAATCATAAATTAAACAAAATATAAGACCCCAAATTTATACCCTATTTGTGCAATTTATTGCACAACAGCGTTCGGTATTTGAGATACCTCTGGTCCACACTTACAGGTAATGTTGTCGTGCTTTGGACTACTGTATTCGCCGCCTAATATAGCCGCAACAACGACGTCCGAGCTTGTTCTCTATAAATCGTCTGGGAGAAATAAGGCAAACTTGTTTTTTGTTTTTTCCACTTCATACCCACATCGTGATTGTTGTTAGGCGTAAATCCTGACGAAAGTTTTTTTCCAAAGTGTTTAGGGGAAGTTACGCCCCACGCATGCGGAATAAAACTTTCTATGGTAGGTGTCATTAACAACACGATGCCCTTTCAGCATCGCCTATGTTCAATATATTGTGCTTCTCATATGTACTTATAGTCTCCCTCACGTAAGGGCGAGTACATATTGAGTAGTATACTGTTCATATATACCTATAGTTTCCCTCATGTAAGGGCGGGTATATGTTGAATGGTTACAATATAAAGATCTGGCAGGTATAAAGAAAGGGAGACCAATTGGTGATATAAGGAACCTTCATAATGGCCACAATTCATAAGTATCTCTCAGACTCACAATTGTTGAAAGGTCCTAACTTTGTTCCATGGAAGACAAAGATGAAAGCCATACTTCAGTTGGAAGATTTATGGGATGTAGTGACTGGCACTGAAACACGTCCTACATCACCAAGAACAGATCAAGATGCTTGGGATAAAAAAGACAAGAAGAGTCTTGTATTTATCTTGCTTGCTACTACAGATGAGGTGCAACCTCATATTTGTGATGCAAAAACTAGTAAGATAGCCTGGGATGCCCTGATCACAGTTTATGAAGGCAAAAATCAATCCTCTATTCTTCATCTTCAAACTCAACTACATAATCTCAATATGAGTTCTGGAGAAACAGTTGACATATTCCTTTGCAGAGTGGCAGACTTGAAAGCAAAATTGAATGCTATGGGAAAACCTGTGGATGATGATGTCTTGAATTCTGTTATCTTGAGAGCATTACCAAGTTCCTACAAGATGTTGATCACTTCTCTCAATGTCTCTGGTAGACAAGTCTCATTTGTGGAACCGGTAAACTTGCTTCAAACTGAAGAGGCAACTCAGGTCCAGAAAGATGATATGCCTGATAATGCTCTCTCCACACAACAAAGTGGTAAAAAGCAAGGTCAGTTTCAAAAAGGAGGTGCTTCTTCCAAAGGAAAAGGGAAGCAATCTCAACAACAAGATACAAAATATTGCAAAATTTGTGACATGAATAACCATGACACCAACAGGTGTTGGTTCAAAAACAAGCAACCAAATGACAAAGGTCCACACAAGAAGGGCAAGCACAAGAAAAAATACAATAAGCATAAGCAATCTAAAGGCCATGTTGCTTATGCTGAATCCAACTCAGACTCAAATTCTCCTGAGTCCGATTCAGATTCTGACTCTGAAAGAGCACACAAGGTGCTCATGACTCATACTTTATCTTCCCGTATAGATGTTGTATGGTATATTGATTCAGGAGCTAGCAAACACATGACTCGGGGATAAATCCCGGTTTGATACTTTTGTGGCGAAAGAGGGCAAGCCACCACAATTGCCGACAATCGTGTATATCAAGTAAAAGGAGAAGGGGATATTTCTGTGTCTCTTCCTAATGGTAATTGTCAGATTGAAAAGGTTCTCTATGTTCCTGGCTTAGCCAATAATTTGCTATCAGTCACACAAATGTTGGATAGAAACATGGAAGTCGTGTTTCGCATTGTCAATGGCAAGAAGAGATGTTTTATCACACACAGTGGTAAACATGTTGCAACCGGCTCTTACAAACATGGCTTGTTTATTCTCGATGCTATTTCCACTCCCCATATTGCTTTGGCTGCAACTACAAAGGAGGCCACCTCTCTTTGGCATCGACGTTATGGTCATCTCAGTTCTGGATATTTGCTTGAATTACACAAATATGGGTTGGTGAAAGGTCTTCCACCCCTCTCATCTACCTTACCAGTTTGCTCGGATTGCTTAGCAGGGAAGCAACATCGAGTGCCTTTTGAAGCCAGCTCCTCTCGAGCTGCAAAACCTTTAGAGCTTGTACATACCGATCTGTGTGGTCCTATGCCAACCAGCTATGGTGGGAAAAAGTATTTTCAACTATTCGTTGATGATTACTCACGAAAGATGTGGGTTTTCTTTCTTCAGTTGAAATCAGAAGCGTTTCTCTACTTTCAACAGTTCAAGAAACTTGTTGAGAAGGAGTCGGGATGTTTGATCAAGACCCTCCGCTCAGATCGAGGGGGGGAATACACCTCTAAAGAGTTTTCAAAGTTTCTTAAGGAACATGGGATCAAAAGACAATTGACTACAGCCTATACACCTCAACAGAATGGAGTTGCAGAAAGAAGAAATCGTTCCATTATGGAAATGGTTCGATGTATGCTAAAAGGAGCACATCTTGAGGATCAATATTGGGCACATCATACCTTCTAAATAGAGCACCCACTAGAGCTCTACAAGGGAAGACTCCACAAGGAGCATGGAGTGATAAGAAACCTTCCATTGCTCATCTCAAGGTGTTTGGATGTAAAGCATTCATGCACATTCCAAAACAGAAAAGGAGGAAGTCGGATGAGAAAACCCTGCAGTGTATCTTTCTTGGCTATGATGAGTACTCAAAAGGTTATCGATTGATTGATCCTAAGACCAAGAAGACACATGTAAGTAGAGATGTTATATTTGATGAAGCTCTCACATCAAAAGACACATCCACAACTGTATACCTAGATGAAGACGAGCTTAAGAAGGAGGTTCAACTTCCACAAAAAAAACAAAAAATTCCAAAATGGTATACTAGCACTTTGAGAGATGCTAAGTTGAAATCCCTTCCAGATCTATCTCTTGATAGGCCATGTACTCGCAGTATGACTCAAAAGATGAGAGCAGAAGAATCTACTTCAGAGGTTGACGAACTTTGTCAACACTTTGATGATTTGTCAGTGGGTACAAAAAATGATAGAGAGGAAGATAAGGATGGAGAAAAAATTTATATGTCTACATTGAATACAAACGAACCCACAACGGTTCAATCTGCACTTGATGAACCACAGTGGAAAGAGGCCATGGATGTAGAACATCAATCTCTCCTTAAAAATAATACTTGGAAGTTAGTCGATCTGCCAAAAGGGAAGAAACCCATAGGCTACAAATGGGTGTTCAAAGTGAAGTATAAGGCAGATGGGTCTATTGATAAGCATAAAGCCCGGCTTGTTGCAAAGGGATATGCTCATAAAGAAGGCATAGATTATGAAGAGACTTTTGCACCTACCGCAAAAAATGACTACCATTCGTGTACTTTGTGCCATGGCAGCTCAGTTTGGGTGGAAATTACATCAGATGGATGTTAAAAGTGCCTTCTTGAATGGTGACTTACAAGAAGAAGTATACATGACTCAACCATAAGGATTTGTGGTCAAGGGGAAAGAACAAAAAGTATGCAAATTGATTAAATCCTTGTATGGGCTAAAACAAGCTCCTCGAGCTTGGTACATCAAGATAGACAGTCACCTTGTGCAGCATGGATTCGAAAGAAGTCCTTCAGATGCAAATCTCTATATCAAGAAAAATGGTTCTGATATAGTGATTCTTGTACTTTACGTAGATGATCTGATCATTACAGGAAGCTCAGAAAGTATGATTGGCTTAGTGAAAAATGACTTGAAGCAATCATTTGAAATGACAGATCTAGGACTTCTGCACTATTGTCTTGGTTTAGAATTTACTCAAGAACAATTTCATATTCGAGTAACACAAAAAAAATATGCCAAGACTTTAGTAGAAAAATATCGGATGACTAATTGTAAGTCCAAAGCAACTCCAATGGAGCAAGGACTTAAGTTATCTCGATATGATGAGTCACCTCGGTAGATGGAACTCTCTATCGTCGCTGATTGGGAGTCTCCTATATCCGACAAATACCAGAGCCAGATCTCGCTTTTGTCGTGGGATATCTTTCAAGATTCATGCAAGAGCCTAAGATGAGTCACTGGAAAGCAGCAAAAAGAGTTCTTCACTATGTTCGTGGTAGTACAAATTATGGCCTGGAATATAGAAAGAATAATAATTTTTTCTTACTTGGATACACAGACTCAGATTATGCTGGATCTCTTGATGATCGTAAATCCACTTCTGGATATGTTTTTCATCTCGGGTCTGGACCAATCTCATGGCACAGTAAGAAACAGCATGTGGTTGCTCTATCTTCAACAGAAGCAGAATATCGTGCAGCCAGTGAAGCAGTCTGCGAGATAATGTGGTTAAGTCGCATTCTTACAAACATGGGCCTTCCAAAGAATCTTCCACTTCATTTGTTTTGCGACAATCAAGGTGTTTTGAATCTTGTCAAAAATCCAATTTTTCATGAACGTACCAAACATGTTGATACCAGATGTCATTTTATTCGAGATGAAGTTCCAAAGCACCATATACAACTTCAATACATTCCTACTGATGAGCAAGTTGCAGATATCTTTACCAAAGCACTTGGACGTATCAAATATGAAAAATTTCGAGAAACTATTGGAATTTGCCAATAATGTAATAAGGGGGGATGTTAGCATATGACATATATTGTATGCATTAATATTTCATTATTCGCAAAATTATCGCTCGTAGGCGATCTCTGATTTCGTTGATTAACCAACTAGTTGGTTAATCAACCGCTCATGCTTTGTAATTCTTTATATTGAAATCAATGAGAATGAATCAAGTGCTTTGCCAAATTCTTCAAGACCCATCTATTAATACTTCCACATTATCTACATCTATCATACCTTCCACATCTAAAGATATAGGGAATGATCCTTCTACATCTTATGCTCTTTCTGATGAAATCTTACCTGATTTATCTAAAATTCTTATATCAGAAAAAACAAATGCTTCTATGCAAAATTCCATTATCTTAAGTACTTTGCCGCCATCTCCTCGTACTTTGGGCCTCCCACAACCTATGGGAAGTACTTACCAAGTCGGGAGTTGTGCCTTCATTTATAAAGGATATGACTGGGGAAGAATACCCAGGAACATCAAAACTCATCATGAGGGATATGCTCGATGTTATTTTACTAATGAGTATATTAAAACTAAACCTATAATGCTTAAAATGGGATATAAATGGAAAGGCTTGGGACCTTTCCAAGATGGTATGAAAGAACCTTTCGAGGTAGAACCGTGGCCTGCCCGATGTGGTGTTGGCCTATTTCCTAGTAAGGGTCAACCCTTCCCTTTTGAAGATGATGATCAACTCATATGTTATCACAATTATTTAGATGGGCGTGATGATTTGCCTCTAAAAAATCAGCCATTTACATGCAATATGTTGTCCATAGCTTATCCCGAAATGATTGCTGAATCCGATGATGAGTTGGAAGGAGATATTTTCCATGATGTCTCCGTTGAAGAGATGTTACACAATGGTTTTTATTTTTATGGTTCTATACCTACTATAGCCCAACTTGAGGCCACGACTCCTCAAGATGAATTATCCAAGTTAACCTTAAAAGAATTACAAGAATTAGGTGTTTCACCCGCCCCACCTAATTTTGAAAGAGATCTACACATGGAAGTAGAAAACGTCATTAAAATCAACATTGGAACTGAGGATAGTCCCCACATAATCAATATTGGATCAGAATTAAGTCAAGAAAAACAAGAGCAATACATTGCATTCCTTAAAGAATATGAAGATGTCTTCACTTGGACATATGAAGATATGCCAGGTTTAGACCCTTCTGTAGTCATGCATCACCTAGTAGTCCATCCGGATGCTAAACCTGTTAAACAAAAACTTAGAAAAATGCATCCCAAAGTGGCCTTTACTAGTCAAAGGGGAGTTAGAAAAACTCTTGAATGTTGTTTTTATACAAGCTATTGATTATGTTGAATGGATTTTGAATGTAGTTCTAGTCACCAAGAAAGAAGCTACCAAAGTTAGGGTTTGCACAGATTTTAGAGATATTAATGCTGCATGCCCTAAAGATGATTTTCCTCTTCCAAACATGGATCAAATCATTGATTTTACTGTTGGGAGTGGGATGACGTCCCTAATGGATGGATTCTCCAGTTATAATCAGATCAGGATAGCTCCTGAAGATCAGGCTAAAACAACCTTTATTACCCCCTGGGGCACCTTTTGTTGGAAAGTGATGCCATTCGGCCTAAAGAATGCAGGTGCAACTTATCAACGAGCTATGACTTATATTTTTCATGATATGATGCATGATATCCTACATGATTATGTAGATGATATTATAGCTCGCTCTATTAATGAAGATGATCATTTAGATGATTTGAGAAAAGTTTTTAATCGGTTAAGAGAATATCTTATTCGATTAAATCCATCCAAATGCATATTTGGAGTTAAGTCCGGTAAACTATTAGGGGTTATAGTTTCTTTACGTGGCATCGAAATTGACCCTCTTAAGATTGTGGCTATCACTGATATGCCCACACCTACCAATATATCTAAATTATGAAGTTTACAAGGTAAACTTCAAGCTATCCGTCGCTTCATCGATAAGTTGGCGGACAAAACCGGTCCCTTTCTTAAGCTCCTTAAGAAGGATGTCCCTTTTAATTGGGATGACGAATGTAAGGAAGCTTTTGAACTTCTCAAACAATACCTCCTTAACCCACCTATGCTTTCACCGCCTAGACTTGATCGCCCGTTTATCCTGTATATTTCAGCTTCGATTTTGCTTTAGGAGCTATGTTAGCTCAACTTGATGATGAGAAAAGAGAACGTGCTAATTATTATATTAGCCGAACTTTAATTAGTTATGAAACCCGCTACACAACATTAGAAAAACTATGTCTAACGGTCGTATTTTCTACGCAGAAATTATGCCATTATATGCTTATCCAGAAAACGTATGTCATTGCTAAATATGATCTCTTGCGGTATCTTATGAGTCGACCTTATTTATCGGGTCGCACAGCCAAGTGGGTTCTTGCTCTAAGTGAGTTTGAACTCACGTTTATAGGACAGAAGTTTGTTAAGGGTCAAATCATAGCAGATCAATTAGCTGCTGCACCCTTAGAGTCTACCCATCCCCTCATCATTGAGTTTCCTGATGAATGCCTTCAATTAGAGGCAGACCATGTTGAACAATGGTCCTTATACTTTGATGGAGCCCGATGCATGAGTGGGGCTAGTGCAGGTATTATTTTAATATCTCCACAAAAGCACATTATACCTTTGTCCTTTAAATTAACATTTGCTTGCACTAATAATATTGCTGAGTATGAAGCTCTAATCCTTGGATTACGAGCCGCCTTGGCTCTAAAAATTAAACATCTGTTAGTTTTTGGTGATTCTCAACTTGTTATAAACCAAATTAATGAAGTTTATCGGACCAGAGATGATAAAATGCATCCATATAAAGCCTATGTTTTACAATTAATATCTCTATTTGATCAAGTTACCTTGGAAGCTATTCCTCGAACTAGCAATAGTGCGACTGACGCTATGGTTGCAGCTGCATCTCTTCTGCCCTTGGAGTTAGATGACGAATATGCCACCATCATTATTCGTTGACTCTAGGAACCCGCTTCACATAAGTCATGCTTAGAACCTTTGGATGTGTTTCTAATCAATGAAACTACCCATGAACCTTGGTATACGGATATATTTGATTTTATTCAAAATGGGACTTTCCCTGCCAATTCTAATAGAAACCAGCGTCGGTTATTATGTAGACGAGCAAGTCGATTTGTAATAATTGGCAATACTTTATATAGGAGATATTTTGAAGGTATCCTATTGAGATGTTTGAATTTAGAAGAATCCATATCAGCTTTGAGTGAAGCCCACGATGGATCTTGTGGAGGACACTTCAGTGGTAGTGTCATTGCTAAAAAGCTCCTTAGGATAGGATACTTTTGGCCTACCATGGAGAATGATGCACATGATTATGTGCACCATTGTGACAAGTGCCAAAAACATGCTGACCTTGTCCATGCCCCTGCACAAGAACTGTAGGCTATTTCATCTCCTTGGCCCTTTTCAAAATGGGGCTTAGACATTATTGGCAAAATTAATCCTGTGTCATCTGATGGACACAAATTCATCATAACTCGCCATTGAGTATTTCACGAAGTGGGTTGAAGCTATGCCTTTAGCTTCCTGCACTGGAACACAAGTCTCTAAATTTATTTTTAATCAAATCATTTGTAGGTTCGGAATTCCTACAAATCTCATCTCAGACAATGGAACTTGTTTCAAAAATAAAGATGTCAAAAAATTATGTCAAAAATATAAAATTCAACATCGTTGGTCCACTCCCTATTATCCTCAGGGTAATGGCCAAGCAGAAGCATATAACAAAACCTTAATCAAAATCCTTAAAATATTGGTCAATAAATCTGGTCGCGACTGACACATTCAATTATATCCATCTTTGTGGGCTTATCGAACTAGTGTTCGAACCCCCACTGGAACTTCACCTTTTGTTTTGGTTTATGGCATTGAAGCTGTTTTTCCTTTCGAATTAGAAGTTCCTTCTTTGGCTCTACTACTTCAAGATACCGAAGTAGGAGATGAATATCGAGCTGGCAGACTCAGTCAGCTGGAACTCCTAGATGAAAAGCACATCAATGCTTTGGAGCATCTTCGTGCCTACCAAAACAAGCTTAAAAGATCATATGCTAAGAAAGTTCATCATCGATCCTTTGAGGTCGGCGATCTTGTTTTAAAAGAAAATCAAAATAATACTAATGCAACTAAAGACCTTAAAGGTAAATTTGAGCCCAACTGGCTTGGACCATATATTATCACTGCTAAATTTGAATCGGGAGCATACAAATTATCTACCTTAGATGGTAAAGAACTTAAAGAACCCATGAATATTTTGCATCTTAAATGTTACTATGCATAAAAATTGGTCATTTAATCATTGTATATATTTGTTTAAAATATTTTCAAAACTACTATCTTGTATTTCTTTCAATTTATAAACTTAAAAATCTAAAAAACACCAAAAACATTCAAAATCATAAAAATATTCAAAACCATATTTTATTTTTGTACTTCTCAAATTGTGACATATTTGCGATTATATTTTCAAATTATTTTGGATAAATTAGCATTTATTTGGAATCCCGCACCTTTCACATTCACATGAATAAATATCTTGATTTTATTTGGTATGATTACTAATCTCTCTTATATCAAAGTCCACAAAATTCAATTAAATAAAGTTTGAGCATAGAGAATTGATCTTGTTATTTAATTAAACCAAGCATATCCTTTCACAATAAAATGATTATATTTGTAATGTCCATGCTATCCTACATAGTAGAAGTGGTTTCTTGAGCGAAAAGTTTCCCCTACTATCCTATCATGCACATGGTCTAGAATCTTTGAGAATTGGCAAAAGGACAAGCTCACCCCTACCCGGAATAAAAATCCCTTGCTCTACAGACTAATCCGAGCAAGTATCCCTAGAATAGGAAGCAAAAGAAAAAGTAAAAAACAAGCAAAAGGATCTAGCACTATTTCAGCATTATCTCAAATATCAAAGCAAAAGATACAAACAAAAGAAAAAAAAAAGAAAGCAAAATGAGCAAAAGCAAAAGCAATAAAATCCCTTTCCCTACCCCTTGAAAAGAAAATAAGGGTTGATGAGCTTGAATCCCTAGAATTCTCAATTATTCAAAAACTGTGAGGTAAGTCCCATAACAGGTGGTTTGTGCCCAACCCGCTTGGCCTTGGGTAACTCCTAGCATGGTGATATGTCTATCACATTAGCGACCTTCTTTTGTACTGGACCTATGTCCGCTTATGGATCAGCTAGCTCTTGATAACCCGACTTACATAGTAGTTTGGTATGGTTATATGCATCTAAATCATGGTTAATGAACACTTATTTGGTTAATTCAAATCACTTGTATCATAGTATCTTGCTCAAACCTGGTAAATGAACAATACAATCGCACACACATTTGTATTCGAGAGATTTTATGTATCATTATGATAAATCAAGATTGGAAATGAAATCACATACGCACATGGGATTCCTTATAAATCTAACTTATATCTTTAAGATACTTTGAAATATTTTTGCAAATTGTCTGGAATAATTTTATTTTATTTATTTATTTATTTTTTCTCTTTCTCCTCTGAGAACATTGTTTAGTATAAATACAACCACATGTATTTACCAACAAATCAAAATCATTTTCAAAAACATGCAATATAATTACATAAAACCTTTTGACTTTTGCAACGATGGTATAGTTCCAAAACCAAAAGTGGAATTTTATGCCTAGCACAAGTCCTCATCTTCATATTTTTTGTTTATTTTCAAAAATTAAAAATCAACCATGCAATAAAGCTATTTATTTTCTTCTTTCGGATTTTGCGATGATGGTATAAGTCTATACCTAAATATTCTATGCCTAGCGCAAACAATTGTTCTAATTTTATTTTCCATTTTAAAACAAAAAAAAACAAATTCATCAAAACATATGACTTGCATCATTATGTTACACAATTATGCTTTACAAACAAATGAACACCCATTTTTTTATTTATTATTATTTTATGTCATTATGCTCAAATTCAATATTGCAACCATGGTATAAATTCTAAGGAATTATTCAAAATTTTATCACACTTAGGAATTTATGCCTACCAAAAATCATTTCAAAATATGCATAATATTTTTATGGAAATCTGAAAACAAATCACCATCATCATCATCATTTGCATCATCACAACAAAGTCTTAAGACAGTATCTTAAGCACTCTTTTACTTTTTAACAATATTTCTATATTGGGATTAGCTTGACGATCGAGTGAGCGGTGACTCCATGAAATGGTCTATAATAGCGACTCCGGCTGAAGAATAACAAAGTTCCTGCAAACAAACTTGGAAAAATACAAAGGCAAATGGTAGTCTAAGACATTCTAATGCATGTAAAACTCGAAGTACAAAAAAATTCAGCCAGGGGAATGTCAAGGGGAGGGCCTAAGATTAAATAAGCATAGGAAGGAGGTTGGGAGGTTGGAGATCATCTCAATTTGGGAGATCTCCAACGGGGGAGGTCTCTAACCGCGCAGACACGATTTTGCCCAGGTTAGAGATGCCGTTGAAACAGAAGCTAATTATGAAAAATTGATTTTGGGATGAAATCGTCTGGACGTCCTAGTCCAGACGAAATCGTCCGATCTGAGGCGATATCGTCTAATCGGTGATGATATCGTCCAACGGTCACAAAAAATCCTAAAAATGGCACAAAAAATGAGGAAAGCAGTTAAAAGGCGGTTTGGGGTTGAAAATTTGAATTTGAATTATTACTAAGGTAATTTTAATTATTGCTAAGGTTTACTGTGCCAATTTTAGGGTGCTACATTTTGCCCCCTCTTTAGCAAATTTTTTGAAGAAAATGCGTTAAATATGAGTTCTTCTCGATCTACGAGAAAGCAAAAAATTATTCCCATTTTTAGGTGACGATTCTAGGTCGAATCGTACGACAGATTACTATGGTGCCCCCTTTGTGTTTTTACCCAAATCGAACATTTGAGGTAAAAACGTGGAAAAGAAAAATTTTAAAAATGTTTTAATTGTTTTTGAATAAAATTAAGAAAAATAGGGTAAAACCCTAATTCATTGTTACTGTTCATTTTTATTGATTTCTAGAGCTCTGCAGACAAGATGGTTGAGACAGCGCACAGATCGACAGAGGTCCAGCGCGAGCTACGGGTAAGGGTCTAAACTTAGTTTAGAATGCTTTAATTTAGAATTTCATGCTTTTTAGATCAATTTTGACTGATTTTTGAGCATCGCGGCCGTTTTTGGGCCATCGACGTCATCGGGACGAAATCGTCTCGATTTTGTCGAAATCGTCTCGATATCGTCGATTTTTTCCAAGGGCAAAATCGGCAATATGGGGACGATTTCATCCAATAAGGGACGATTCCCTCATTCAAAATAGGAAACGAATTTGCTCAAATTTGGGACAATATCGTCCAATAGTGGACGATATCATCATTTGTATGAAAGTGAACTTGTTTTACTTGAATTTTTAATTAATGTTTTATTAATGATTTTTATTGTTTTGTTGTTTATGTTGCAGAGAGGATTACTAAAGAGCCAAGAATGAAAATACGGGGGTCTAAAGGAAGACTTGGCCGCTCTATCTCAGGTAGAGTGAGATCAGTTGGCGCAGGTTGGCTTGCAGCACGTGGCAGAAATGCCACAAGTTTCGACAGATATGGGGCTATTGACAGCCCTAGCAGAGAGGTGGTATCCGGGTTATTCTTGTTTCCGATTACTGACAGGAGAGATGAATCCCACACTAGAGGATGTATGGAGGATTTTGAGGATCCCCATACAAGGATGGATAATCACTCCTGCAGCCAATCAGGGCCACGCGATGATGCGATTGTGTGGAGATTCGAGCTTCGCCCTGGAGAAGGACGGAGTGAACATCGAGTCACTACGCCAGATGCCTGGGGCATCTAGACTGACACAAGTTTTGGCTGGGGTGGTAGATGGTCTGCTGCTATACCATCAAAGTGGATGTAGACTACCATGGCTACTGACAAATGTGGTCTGCGACATGAGAGACCACAGATACAGGTTTGCTTGGGGGAGCTTTATACTATGCCAATTGTATAGGATCCTACATGGGGTCGTATACAAGGGTGGCCGATGTCTAGTTATGACATCACTACTACAGGTTTGGATCTAGGAGCACATCATGGTGCGAAGGCCGGTAGGGCTTCCACTAATAGGGATTGATGGGGAGAGGCCCCGAGTTTTCTACTGGTGGCTCCGAAGAGGGTCACAGCGGTGGATAGATCTACCAGTGTCCTGGAGACTACTTGATGACCTTGTATCTGACCAGATCACCTAGAGGCCTTGGAGAGATCATCCAGGGTGGGATGAGGATGGACAGGAGCTGGCTCGTGTCAGGAAAACTTGCTGGCTGAGGATGGAGAGGGGAGAGGTGGAGCTCCACCGCTACGACCAAGTTTTGAGGTAGTTCAGTCTATAGCAAGGGATCCCATCTCTCAGGGATTATGAGTTTTCCCAGATCGTTTGAGATAACACTACAGTTAGTGGGGCTCCAGATATGCAGCGATTCTAGAGTCAAGATGCGGACGATGCCCCCATCAAGCTAGTGGATGGTGACGATGCTGGGGTTACAGACGGCTACGATGCCTGGTATGCAGGCATCTGCCCTCCTCGAATGACAAGGGCTCAGGGTCTGATTCATGCAGTTATGCGTCGGATGGGGAGGTAGTGCCAAGCAGCCATTGAGGCGGCACATGGTCACGGTGGGAGAGAGTAGAGGAGACCTGTTGGCATTTTTGCCACATTATGTTCATCATTGATTATTCATGCATAAGATGTTAAAATTCTAACTCCTCTACAGGTTTTGATGCAAAAAATGCCTAAAAGTTGTTGCGAATTCGCGAAAAAAAAATAGCATGGAGATCCAAAGTTGAAAACCGTCACGATATCGTGACATGTCACGTTATCGCGGGTCGGATGAGGAGAGAGAAAACAAACGCAAAGTCGTAGCGATTTTGCGACGTGTCAAAAAATCATGGTCAGTGCAGTCAACGGCAGCAGGGTGGCAAAACCGTCGCGATATCATGACGTGTTAGATTTTCACGGTCAAAATGGTCAACAGAGGCTGAGCAACAAAGTTGTCATGAAATCACAACAAAACCAAGCCAAGGATGATGATAATCAAATTCGTCGTGATTTCACGATAGAATAACGAGCAAGGCACATAAGGCAAAAGACGTAGCGAAATCGCGACGCGTCGCGTTTCACAGCGTGGGTGGACAGAAAATCTTAAGGCATAAATACGTCAAGATTTCGTGACACTTGTGGGATGAAGCCAAACCAAGCGAAGGACATAGTGAAATTGCTACGTGTTGCGTGGTCGCGGTTCAGGTGGATGAAAAGGTTGAAGGCATGAAGATGTCGTGAAATCGCGACAGAAAGTGGGACCAGTGGAGAATGCAAGCAGACATCGCGAAATCACGACACAGTGAGCAAGAAATGCTTAAGGCAGAAAATGGTAGCGATTTCATGACACATTGTTGAAGAAAGACTAAGTGCAGAGAGATGTAGCGAAATTGCGCAGTGTTCCATTTTCACGGTTGGCGAATAGCAAGGTCCAAGGAAACAGAACTTGTAGCGAAATCACGACATGGTGGAAGTTGAAGAAACACAAAGGCAAAGCATCGCATTTTCATGGCTTAGAAGCAGGACCGTACAATGTGCATAAAAGTGGTAGCGAAATCGTGACATGTCGGATTTTTGTGACGTAGAAGGGAAGATAAAGCCAAAGATAGAAAACGTAGCGAAATCGCGCAGCGTCGCGTTTTCGCGGTTCAGGGTAGCGAAGGAGATATGGAAGCCGAATATGTAGCGATTTCATGACATGTTTGTTTTTCATGGGTTTGAAGCGACAGAAGCGTACGGAGCAGAAAGACATCACGATTTCGTGACCTGTCGCGTTTTTGCGACCTGTTACAGTTTCACGCTAGAAAGCGGTTCAAACGGCCCGATGCAGTTTTGTGAGTTTCGATGATTCAAAGCGCTCCAGAATTAAATGTGTTGCTGCTTTCCGATGCGGTCAAGGTAGAAGAATGCACCCAAGCTACCAGAATTGAAGATTTCCATTATTCGAAGCTGCTGTTCACGATTTTTCTAACGGTTTCAAGCATGTTTCCAAGAACAACAATTTAATGAAGACGACCGACTCCTCCTTATGGCATTTAATTTTTGGTTTCTTCGAGGCTGTTTAAGGATATCATCTCCTTGTTTTCGTTGCATAATTTGTAGATCTCGAGGAGGTCCGTTTCATATTTTAAATGCTGCAAAGAGGCAAGACCTCTATATAAATCAATGTAAATCTCAAGAACAAGTATCGGGAGTTTGAGAGATACTTTTGCTGAAAGCTTTTCAAGTACTTTGCATGAATATAAGACATTCGGCTCTCTGGTTTCGCAAGCAATTTTCTATGTATTTTCCCTTCTGTATTCTGCATTCCTAATTTGTGCTCGCATTTCTTATTTGCTGCTTAGTTTTAATTCTGTATTGAGTTTTAACATTTGCTAGTAAGGGAGTGAGTTATGGAATGTTATTTTGGAGGTCATCCGTGCAAGGTTGTGAGTGAATCACGTCACTGTCTTCTGTTATTTGCTATTTGCGTACTTAGAGTTATCTGCTATTGTTCTTTCTTGATCTGATAAATTTGGCCTATGGCCATATTTCTCGTTTCTTTCTGCATCTTTACAATTCCTTTCCTGTAACTTTGATCTAAAAACAAGCTTAGAAATAGTAAGGGAACCAGCCCACTCTGGAGATTGGTCTGGGAGACATTTCTTTCTCCCAGCCTTTCAATGTTGGCCGGGTCTAGGGTGCATTTTTTTGTAAAATCCTTTCCTGTGGTAGATTCGTGACCAACAGTTTTTGGCACGCCCGGTGGGACAGACTTCTTCTGTCTCAAAAGATCCATAATCGGTGAGATTGTAGGTTTCATTGTTTAACACCCGGAGGTCTCAAGATTTCGATGAGCTATCTTGACCTCATAGCGGAGATTTGTAAGTTCATCTGGCGACTTTGCTGAGTTGAAGATCCAAATTTCTTGATCGTGGATGCCTGCCTTTTTCAAGCTAAAAGAAGATACCCCGGAGGAATCAAGGTTTGGTGAGCAGCCTTGACCTTACAAGCGGAGAAAAGAATGTTCACTTGGTGACTCTGACTTAATGGCGATAGCCATGATCTCGTAGACCACTACTATAATGGTGAGGGTTTGTCCTAGATGGGATGATCCTGGCCCTCTGAATCTCCAAATCCGGCATGAGATTCCCAAAAGTGCCCTGAAGGCCCTAACAAAATATGATGGCACCGAGGGCATGGCTCTAGAGCATGTTGAAGATGTTGCTGCTTTGTCAACCATCCATGGCATAAATCACGAGGATGTCATGATCAGACTTCTGGTTCTGTCTTTGGAAGGAAGGGCATTGCAGTGGTACATACTGCTCGGACGTCAAAGCATCAGCTCATGGGATGATCTAGTGGGAGCACTAATCAGAAGATTTGATGAAGATCCCTTTAATG
Source organism: Wollemia nobilis (assembly GCA_028583015.1). NCBI lineage: Eukaryota > Viridiplantae > Streptophyta > Pinopsida > Araucariales > Araucariaceae > Wollemia > Wollemia nobilis. Next base: position 5,662,393 of record JAQPPZ010001417.1, on the reverse strand, counting down.
GCTCTCAGGATCCCTTTCAATTTTTAATGTACATCACAAGAGCACCTCTAGAGAGCATCACAGACTTCAATGTCCAATTCTTGAGAAGCTGGAAGAGAATTCCAGAGAAGATCCGACCGACACCCACCCAAGCCCACCTCTTCTATGTTCGAGCTTTCCATTCTGACATAGGCCTCCTCTTGCTGCAATCAGGTGAACGAAGGTTCCCTCAAATATTTGAGGAAGCAGTGCGAGCGAAACAACTTTTGCTCCTATCAAGAAAATTACCGTGGGAAGAAACTCCATCACCTTATCCGGTAGTTGTTGTTCCTGTTTATCCAACATAGTATTCATCATGGCAGATCCCACATACTATGCAGAGACCTGAGATGCAGCTATGTGGAGCTCAAGAGCTAGATTTCATCCAAAGCCAACGATGGGAACATGCAAGTACTTTCCCAGCAATGAACCATATGGTTGCTTGCAATTTCTATCAGGAGATGGGCCAAGGAGAGGAACAGATTCAAGTTCCAGGACCTGAGCACCAAGAGGGCACTGTGCACAACATGCAAGTATTTAGCCGGAACCTATTGAGCATGCCGGATCAAGAGGAAGAGTCTGAAGAGATCCTGGAGAAAGGACTGTTGCTGGACAATTTTTGTGATCGGATCCGAGAGGTAGAGGAACATGTGTTCAGTTCACAATCAGGGAACCCTTCAAGATGGTGGCATTGGCTTCAGGCATTACTACAACTGGTACCTACAGGAGTCCGTCATATGGTAAATTGTTTTGCTACATTATTTGTCAATTGTGTGGGTACTGGCATGCAGGATAACTTGCCCCTGTCTGCAACATGGAGAACTTTAGGAAGAGGTCATCCTAATTTTAAGGATCGACTCAAGTATGATAAGATCTGGTCAGGACACTGTCGATTTACCGGATAACCCTCTAAGACTGGGTTTGTGGTGGCGACATGCCAATCATGTCGTAAACCTTGTATATAGCAAAAAAAAAAAAAAAGGAAAAACAGAAAAAAAGAAAAAAAAAGTATTGTTTTCATTTGTCCACTTCGGCTCTTTTTGCATGCGAGCCCGCAGGTACGTGTTTTTCTTTCTTTTTCTTCTTCCATCCCAGCAGTTAGTGGCTTCCTATCAATTTCTTCCTTCCCTTTCTTCACTATTTCTTCCCTTCCCCTCTTCATTTCCCTCCTTCTTCTACTCCTTTTTCTTCTACAGTAATCAAGCCACTGCTGTTGTTTCTTTTCCCCTTTTCTCATATTCCCGGTTCTTCTTTTCCTTTTCTTCTAACTTCATTGTTGTTTTAAGCATTTAACTATAGTTCATTTCCCCATTCCATTCTCATTCCACAACCTACACATTCACTGATCATCATTCTGTTTTGTCCATTCACCTCCATTTCCCTTTCATAGCAGTTGGTAGCACAGAAGCACTCTGTTACTGTCTACCACATCACTCTTCCCCATTCCATTATTCCATCATTCATCATTTCCATTCCATGATCAGTTCAGCCAAATACAGAATTCCTTGAAGTTTCAGTCATTCAGCAAAAGTTGTTGCAGTAGTCCATCGAGATGAACCCCATCAGCTAGCTTTCTGTTCTAAGTTTTCATGACTCTGTTGCCCAATGGATTCAGGCCTGGGATTCGTGCATACAGCAGAACTGTATACCCCACGAGCCGCCAAGAATGTTGGCATTTTTGCCACATTTATGTTGATTATTGATTATTCATGCATAAGCTATTGAAATTCTAACTCCTCTATAGGTTTTGATGCAAAAAATGCCTAAGTCCGAAAGTTGTTGCGAAATCATGACAAAAAAACAGCATGGAGAGCCAAAGTTGAAAACCGTCGTGATATCGCGACATGTCACGTTATCACGGGTCGGATGAGGAGAGAGAAAACAAATGCAAAGTCGTAGCGATTTCGTGACGTGTCAAAAAATCACGGTCAACATAGTCAATGGCAGCAGGGGGCAAAACCGTCGCGATATCGCGACGTGTTAGATTTTCATGGTCAAAATGGTCAACGGAGGCTGAGCGACAAAGTTGTCATGAAATCGCGACAAAACCAAGCCAAGGACGATGATAATCAAATTCGTCACAATTTCATGATGGAATAACGAGCAAGGCACATAAGGCAAAAGACATAGCGAAATCGTGACGCGTCGCATTTTTGCGGCGTGGGTGGATAGAAAAGCTTAAGGCGTAAATACATCGCGATTTCGTGACACTTGTGGGATGAAGCCAAACCAAGCGAAGGATGAAGCAAAATTGCTACGTGTTGCATGGTCGCAGTTCAGGTGGATGAAAAGGTTGAAGGCACGAAGACGTCGTGAAATCACGACAGAAAGTGGGACCAGTGGAGAATGCAAGCAGACATCGCGAAATCATGACACAGTGAGCAAGAAAGGCTTAAGGCAAAAAATGGTAGCGATTTCGTGACACATTGTTGAAGAAAGACTAAGTGCGGAGAGATGTAGCGAAATCATGCAGTGTTCCATTTTCACGGTTGGCGAACAGCAAGGTCCAAGGAAACAGAACTTGTAGCGAAATCGTGACATGGTGGAAGTTGAAGAAACACAGAGGCAAAAGCGTCACATTTTTGTGGCTTAGAAGCAGGACCGTATAGCATGCATAAAAGTGGTAGCGAAATCGTGACATGTCGGATTTTCATGACGCAAAAGGGAAGATAAATCCAAAGACAGAAAACGTAGCGAAATCGCGACGCATCGCGTTTTCGCGGTTCAGGGTAGCGAAGGAGATATGGAAGCCGAATATGTAGCGATTTTGCAACATGTTTGTTTTTCGTGGGTTCGAAGCGGCAGAAGCGTACAGAGTAGAAAGACGTCATGATTTTGCGACCTGTCGCGTTTTCATGACCTATTACAGTTTTGCGCCAGAAAGCGGTTCAAACGGCCCGATGCAGTTTTGTGAGTTTCGATGATTCAAAGCGCTCCAAAATTAAATGTGTTGCTGCTTTCTGATGCGGTCAAGGTAGAAGAACGTGCCCAAGCTACCAGAATTGAAGATTTCCATTATTCGAAGCTGCTGTTCATGATTTTTCTAACGATTTCAAGCATGTTTCCAAGAACAACAATTTAATGAAGACGACCGACTCCTCCTTATGGCATTTAATTTCTGGTTTCTCCGAGGCTGTTTAAGGATATTATCTCCTTGTTTTTGTTGCATAATTTTTAGATCTCGAGGAGGTCCGTTTCATATTTTAAATGCTACAAAGAGGCAAGACCTCTATATAAATCAATGTAAATCTCAAGAACAGGTATCGAGAGTTTGAGAGATACTTTTGCTGAAAGCTTTCCAAGTACTTTGCATGAATATAAGACATTTGGCTCTCTGGTTTCGCAAGCAATTTTTTGTGTATTTTCCCTTCTGTATTCTGCATTCCTAATTTGTGCTCGCATTTCTTATTTGCTGCTTAGTTTTAATTCTATATTGAGTTTTAACATTTTCTAGTAAGGGAGTGAGTTCTGGAATGTTATTTTGGAGGTCATCCGCACAAGGTTGTGAGTGAATCACGTCACTGTCTTCTATTATTTGCTGTTTGCATACTTAGAGTTATCTGCTGTTGTTCTTTCCCGATCTGATAAATTCGGCCTACGACCATATTTCTCGTTTCTTTCTGCATCTTTACAATTCCTTTCCTGTAACTTTGATCTAAAAACAAGCTTAGAAATAGTAAGGGAACCAGCCCACTTTGGAGATTGGTCTGGGAGACATTTCTTTCTCTCAGCATTTCAATGTTGGCCAGGTCTAGGGTGTATTTTTTTGTAAAATCATTTCCTGTGGCAGATTCATGACCAACAAGACCACAGGCTCAGCAGAGGCCACGACAACGGGAGAGGAGGGAGGAGAGACCCCCTTCTCCACAGAGAGAGAGGCCACCATCGCTTGATAAGGGCAAGGGTATTGACACAGGGGAGAGCAACGAGACAGCGGCTCTTCGAGCTAAGGTTGCTCGCCTTTAGGCTCAGGTGCAGACATTGCAGGATGAGGCTACACGGCTTAGATCTCGGGGTAGAGGAGCGAGCACTCAAGATTTAGCATGGGCTATTGCCCAGGTTACATTCTATCAGGCTCTATATTACCAAGCGATGCCAACAGAGCAGAGGGTGCCATTACCAGCTCATATTGCAAAGCCTATCGTGATGGGGTCATCTAGGACATCATCACGATCGGCATCTAGGACTCATGGCACCACACGGACTATGATGGGGCCACCTCCTCCACCTCAGGGCGAGAGAGGAGATGAGGCTGAGAGCTTGAGGGGTTATCGAGGCTAGCTGCTACAGACTACACTACACAGATTGATACAATGTTTATTATATTATTGATGGAGGATTGAGGATGTTGAGGTACATATTGTGGCATACCGATCCAGTTTTGAGATGTTGTATAGATTTTTGATATATATATAGATGATATATTTTTGATAATATGACTTGTCTTATGTGTTTGTATGATGCTTTAATGTTTTGGTGTGATTGATTTGATGATTCATGTAATTATGACATTTGGAAATATTATGGTTTGAATGTCATGCTTTTAAAATTTAAATGAAATAATCTGATGTAAACAAATTGGTTGTTGTGATGTTATTTGATAAAAAATAAAAAGGGACTTTTAACAATAATTTCAAAGGACATTGTCGCTATTATAGACCATTTCATGGAGTTGCCGCTCACTCGGTCGTCAAGCTAATCCCAGTATAGAAATATTGTTAAAAGTAAAAAGAGTGCTTAAGAGACTGTCTTAAGACTTTGTTGATAGAAATGATGATGGTTTGATGATTTGTTTTTAGATTTTCATAAAAATAGTATGCATGAAATATTTTAAAATGATTTTTGCTAGGCATAAATTCCTAAGTGTGATAATTTTGAACAATTCCTTAGAATTTATACCATGGTTGCAATATTGAATTTGAACATAATGTCATGAAATAGAATAAGTGTTCATTTGTTTGTAAAGCATAATTGTGTAACACAATGATTTAAGTCATATGGTTTTTATGATTTGGAATAAATGGGAAAATAAAATTAAAACAATGATTTGCGCTAGGCATAGAATATTTAGGTATAGACTTATACCATCATCGCGAAATTCGAAAGAAGAAAAGAATAGTTTTATTGCATGGTTGATTTTTAATTTTTGAAAATAAACAAAAAATATGAAGATGAGGACTTGCGCTAGGCAAAAATTCCAATTTTGGTTTTGGAACTATACCATCGTCGCAAAAGTCAAAAGTTATATATAAATGTAACTTTATTGCATGTTTTTGAAAATGATTTTGATTTTTTTGGTAATGCATGTGGTTGTCTTCATACTAAACAATTGTTCTCAGAGAAGAAAATGAAATTATTCCAGACAATTTGCAAAAATATTTCAAGGTATCTTAAAGACAAAAGTTAGATTTATAAGGAATCCCATGTGCGTATGTGAGTTCATTTCCGATCTTGATTTATAATAATGATACACAAAATCTCTCAAACACAAATGTGTGTGCGATTGTATTGTTCATTTACCAGGTTTGAGCAAGATACTTTGATACAAGTGATTTGAATTAACCAAATAAGTGTTCATTAACCATGATTTAGATGCATATAACCATACTAGACTACTATGTAAGTCGGGTTATCAAGAGCTAGCTGATCCATAAGCAGACATAGGTTTGTACAAAAGAAGGTCGCTAATGTGACAGACATATCACCATGCTAGGAGTTACCCAAGGCCAAGCGGGTTGGGCACAAACCACTTGTTATGGGGCTTACCTCACAGTTTTTGAATAATTGAGAATTCCAGGGGTTCAAGCTCATCAACCCTTCTTTTCTTTTCAAGGGGTAGGGAAAGGAATTTTATTGCCTTTGCTTTTGCTCATTTTGCTTTCTTTGCTTCTTCTGTATTTTTCTTTTTTTGTATCTTGTGCTTTGATATTTGAGATAATTCTGAAATAATATTTTTCTTTTTCTTCTTTTCTTGAACTTTTCTTTTTCTTCCTATTCTAGGGATACTTGCTAGGATTAGCTGTAGAGCAAGGGATTTTTATTCCGGGTAGGGGTGAGCTTGTCCTTTTGTCAATTCTCAAAGATTCTAGACCATGTGCATGATAGGATAGCAGGGGAAACTTTTCTCTCAAGAAACCACTTCTACTATGTAGCATAGCATGGAAATTACAAATATAATCATTTTATTGTGAAAAGATATGCTTGGTTTAAGTAAATAACAAGATCAATTCTTTGTGCTCAAACTTTATTTAATTGAATTTTGTGGACTTTGATATAAGAGAGATTAGTAATCATACCAAATAAATCAAGATATTTATTCATGTGAATGTGAAAGGTGCGGGATTCCAAATAAATGCTAATTTATCCAAAATAATTTGAAAATATAACTGCAATACTGCACAAATTGAGAGGTACAAAAATAAAAGATGTTTTTGAAGATTTTGATGATTTTGAATGTTTTTGGTGTTTTTTATGTTTTTAAGTTTATAAATTGAAAGAAATACAAGATAGTGGTTTTGTGAAATATGTTAAACAAATATATACAAGGATGAAATGACCAAATTTATGCATAGTAACGTTTAAGATGCATAATATTCATAGGTTCTTTAAGTTCTTTACCATCTAAGGTAGATAATTTGTATGCTCCCGATTCAAATTTAGCAGTGATAATATATGGTCCAAGCCAATTGGGCTCAAATTTACCTTTAAGGTCTTTAGTTGCATTAGTATTTTTTTGATTTTCTTTTAAAACAAGGTCGTCGACCTCAAAGGATCGATGATGAACTTTCTTAGCATATGATCTTTAAAGCTTGTTTTGTAGGCACGAAGATGCTCCAAAGCATTGATGCGCTTTTCATCGAGGAGTTCCAGCTGACTGAGTCTTCCAGCTCGATATTCATCTCCTACTTTGGTATCTTGAAGTAGTAGAGCCAAAGAAGGAACTTCTAATTCAAAGGGAAAAATGGCTTCAACACCATAAACCAAAACAAAAGGTGAAGTACCTGTGGGAGTACGAATGCTAGTGCGATATGCCCACAAAGCTGGATATAATTGAATGTGCCAGTCGTGGCCAGATTTATTGACCAATTTTTTGAGAATTTTGATTAAGGTTTTGTTGGATGCTTCTGCTTGGCCATTACCCTGAGGATAATAGGGAGTGGACCAACGATTTTGAATCTTATATTTTTGACATAGTTTCTTAACATATTTATTTTTGAAACAAGTTCCATTGTCTGAGATGAGATTTGCAAGAATTTCAAACCTACAAATGATTTGATTAAAAATAAATTTAGAGACTTGTGTTCCAGTGCAGGAAGCTAAAGGTATAGCTTCAACCCACTTCGTGAAATACTCAGTGGCGATTATGATGAATTTGTGTCCATCAGATGACATAGGATTAATTTTGCCAATAATGTCTAAGCCCCATTTTGAAAAGGGCTAAGGAGAGGAAATAGCCTGCAGTTCTTGTGCAGGGGCATGGAAAAGGTCAGCATGTTTTTGGCGCTTGTCACAATGGTGCACATAATCATGTGCATCATTCTCCATGGTAGGCCAAAAGTATCCTATCCTAAGGAGATTTTTAGCAATGACACTACCACTGAAGTGTCCTCCACAAGATCCATCGTGGGATTCACTCAAAGCTGATCTGGATTCTTCTAAATTCAAATATCTCAATAGGATACCTTCAAAAGATCTCCTATATAAAGTATTGCCAATTATTACAAATTGACTTGCTCGTCTACGTAAAAACCGATGCTAGTTTCTATTAGAACTGGCAGGAAAAGTCCCATTGTGAAGAAAATCAAATATATTCGTATACCAAGGTTCGAGAGTAGTTTCATTGATTAGAAACACATCCAAAGCTTCTAAGCATGACTTATTTGAAGTGGGTTCCTGGAGTCGATGAATAATGATGGTGGCATATTCGTCATCTAACTCCAAGGGTAGAAGAGATGCAGCTATGGCCATAGCATCAGCCGCACGGTTGCTAGTTCGAGGAATAGCTTCCAAGGTAACTTGATAAAATAGAGATATTAATTGTAAAACATATGCTTTATATGGATGCAATTTATCATCTCTAGTTTGATAAACTTCATTAATTTGGTTTATAACAAGTTGAGTATCACCAAAAACTAGCAGATGTTTAATTTTTAGAGCCAAGGTAGCTCGTAATCCAAGGATTAGAGCTTCATATTCAATAGTATTATTGGTGCAAGCAAATGTTAATTTAAAGGACAAAGGTATAATATGTTTTTGTGGAGATATTAAAATAATACCTACACCAGCCCCACTCATGCATCGGGCTCCATCAAAGTATAAGGACCATTGTTCAACATGGTCTGCATCTACTTGAAGGCATTCATCAAGAAACTCAATGATGAGGGGATGGGTAGACTCTAAGGGTGTAGCAGCTAATTGATCTGCTATGATTTGACCCTTAAAAAACTTCTATCCTATAAACATGAGTTCAAACTCGCTCAAAGCAAGAACCCACTTGGCTGTGCGACCTGATAAATAAGGTCGACTCATGAGATACCGCGAGGGATCATATTTAGCAATGAAATAAGTTTTTTGACTGAGCATATAATGGCGTAATTTCTATGTAGAAAATACGACTGCTAGACATAGTTTTTCTAATGCTGTGTAGCAGGTTTCATAACTAATTAAAGTTTGGCTAGTATAATAATTAGCACGTTCTCTTTTCGCATCATCAAGTTGAGCTAACATAGGTCCTAAAGCAAAATCTGAAGCTGAAATATACAGGATAAATGGGCGATCAGGTCTAGGCGGTGAAAGCACAAGTGGGTTAAGGAGGTATTATTTGAGAAGTTCAAAAGCTTCCTTACATTCATCGTCCCAATTAAAAGGGACATCCTTCTTAAGGAGCTTAAGAAAGGGACCGGTTTTGTCCGCCAGATTATCAATGAAGCGACGGATAGCTTGAAGCTTACCTTGTAAACTTCATTACTCAGAGATATTGGTAGGTGTGGGCATATAAGTGATAGCCACAATCTTGATGGGGTCAATTTCAATGCCACGTAAAGAAACTATAACCCCTAATAGTTTACTAGACTTAACTCTGAATATGCATTTAGCAGGATTTAGTCGGATAAGATATTCCCTTAACCGATCAAACACTATCCTTAAGTCATTTAAATGATCATCTTCTTTGATGGAATGAGCTATGATATCAAATACGTAATCATGTAGGATATCATGCATCATGTCATGAAAAATATAAGTCAGCTCGTTGATAGGTTGCACCGACGTTCTTTAGGCCGAATGGCATCACTTTCCAACAAAAGGTTCCCCAAGGGGTAATAAAGGCTATTTTAGCCTGATCTTCAGGAGCTATCCTGATCTGATTATAACCAAAAAATCCATCCATTAAGGACATCATTCCACTCCCAGTAGTAAAATCAATGATTTGGTCCATGTTTGGAAGATGAAAATCATCTTTAGGGCATGCAGCGTTAATATCTCTAAAGTCTATGCAAACCCTAAATTTGGTAGCTTCTTTCTTTGTGACTGGAACTACATTCGAGATCCATTCAGCATAATCAATAGATTGTATAAAAACAACATTTAGGAGTTTTTCTAACTCCCATTTGACTAGCAAGGCCACTTTGGGATGCATTTTTCTAAGTTTCTGTTTAACAGGTTTAGCATCCGGATGGACTACTAGGTGATGCATGACTACAGAAGGGTCTAAACTTGGAATATCTTCATATGTCCAAGCGAAGACATCTTCATATTCTTTAAGGAATGCAATGTATTGCTCTTCATATTCATATTGAGGAGTCGTGGCCTCAAGCTGGGCTATAGTAGGTATAGAACCATCAAAATAAAAACCATTGTGTAGCATCTCTTCAACGGAGACATCATGGAAAATATCTCCTTCCAACTCATCATCGGATTCAACAATCATTTCGGGATAAGCTATGGATAGCATATTGCATGTAAATGGCTGATTTTTTAGAGGCAAATCATCACGCCCATCCAAATAATCTTGATAACATATGAGTTGATCATCATCTTCAAAAGGGAAGGGTTGACCCTTACTAGGAAATAGGCCCACACCACATCGGGCGGGCCATGGTTCTACCTCAAAGGGTTCTTTCATACCCTCTTGGAAAGGTCCCAAGCCTTTCCCTTTATATCCCATTTTAAGCATTATAGGTTTAGCTTTAATATACTCATTAATAAAATAACATCGAGCATATCCCTCATGATGAGTTTTGATATTCCTAGGTATTCTTCCCCAGTCATATCCCTTATAAATGAAGGCACAACTCCCGACTTGGTAAGTACTTCCCATAGGTTATGGGAGGCCCAAAGTACGAGGAGATGGCGGCAAATTACTTAAGATAATGGAATTTTGCATAGAAGCATTTGTTTTTTATGATATAAGAATGTTAGATAAATCGGGTAAGAGTTCATCAAAAAGAGCATAAGATGTAGAAGGATCATTCCCTATATCTTTAGATGTGGAAGGTATGATAGATGTAGATAATGTAGAGGTGTTAATAGATGGGTCTATAGGTTTTGAAATGATAGGGACAAAACATGAAGGATTGGTTGTGGATTTAAGATCTTTTTGAGGTTCTAGTGTGGTTTGTTTAGAAGATTGTTTAGATGAAAAATAAGAATTAGGATGTGTGGATGACAGAGCAAGGCAAAATTGGACTCCAACAGGTTCTGCCAAAGAACACATTTCAAAAGGTCTAGGATCACCATGGATAGTGACCAACTGATTTTTAAATTTGAATTTAACACATTGGTGTAAAGTTTATGGGACAACCCGCATTGCATTGATCCAAGGACGACCCAAGAGTATATTGTATGATGCGGGGAAATGTACAATAAACACGGTCGTATCTAAGGTTCTCGGACCAACTTGCAATGGGATAGTGATAAATCCACATGTTTCTTGTGTTTCGTCATTGAAAGATTTTATGATCATGTCAGTTTTCTTCATTTCATCACTTCTAAACCCAAATCTTTGGTAGAAGTCAAAAGTGCAAATATTTAGAGATGAACCATTATCAATCAAAACCCTTTTGATTGCTACATCTCCTATTAGGGCAGTAATATATAAGGGGTTATCCTTATGTAAACTATGTTGCGGGATATCTTTATCCCAAAATTAGTACAATCAACTTCTCTAGTGATGATAGTATTGGCAATGGCTTCAGGTTGAATGTTTTGTGGTACCATCATTTTGCTTAATGTAAGCATCAATTCATCTCTATGGGTAGGAGAAGATCTTAATAGGTCCAAAAGGGAAATTCTGCTGTAGTATTGGATAATTGCTCATTAATATTATAAGGAGGTTTAGATTGAACATTAGGAGCATGATTCCCTTTATTGGGATTTTTCAAAACAAATGGGGCTGATCCATCGTTCTGATTTGGTTTTTGTTGAAAATTTTGAGCTTGTTTTCTGGTAACGACTCCGATGGTACCTACAATGTTATATTGAGGACGTTGAATAGGTCTTGGTCTAGCATTTATGGCTTGTTCATTAGAAAGGAACTGATTAGAAGAGGGTCGAGTAGTAACTCTTCTAGGAAATGGTTCTTCTAGAACCATAGAATCTGTGATAGGTTGAATAGGATCTAATTTGTCTTCAGAACTATTCGATTGATTTGAAGTGATTTCCATGTCACTTTTAGTATCCGATTCTACATCACTGAGATCCGATGTTTGAATATTATGGAGGGGCCTAGTCATGACCATGGATAAAGTTGTGTCAAATTTTTGTAAATCATGATTAGGTAAATGTCTACTAATAGTTCCTACATATCGGGTAGGAGGAGGGACATTATGATGCTCAATTTGATTGGCCACATATTTACCATGTTTTGGTAAAGGATGTTGAAGTATATCTAATGATTGATTAGCATTTTGATTTTGATTTTGGGGAATGTTCTTTTGAGAATTATTAGGAGCAGTTTGTTTAGGTTGGAAGGCTTGCACCTCCATCTCATTATTATCAATCAGATCTTGTATTTTATGTTTTAACCTTTTACAAGAGTTGGTAGAATGTCCAGGCCCTCTATGGAAATCACAGTGTAAATCGGCTCTGTATCCAGGTATGGTTGGATCAAGTTCCCAGATAGCCAATAATTGAATCAAACCTCTTTTGAGTAATTGGGGTAGAATAGTTGATAATGGTTGATTCAATCTAGTAAACTCTCGAGGAGGTTTATCAAGAGGTTTCAATATAAATTTTTTTGTTGTCTTCGTTGTATTGATATTAGCAACATTTTTGTTGTTAGTGACTCCGTCACCTACAACTTGTTTGTTTTTATATTGATTTATGGATGTTTTCTCATCATATTTCTTCCTAAGTTGGCCTCTCCTAATGAGAGCATCTTCTACTCTTTGAGCTAAGTCTATAGCCTGATCGAAGGTAGTTAAGGTAGCAGTTGATAACTCATAAGATATTTGTTCTTGCAAATTATTAATAAAAATGCCCAACATTTCCTTATAAGGTAGCACAAAGTGCAGTTTTCCTATCAACTGCCTCCATCTAGCTAAGAAATCAACAAAACATTCATATTTGTCTTGTTTTAAGTTGTACAAATATTTAATGGTTACATGCCTTTCGATATAGGCACTAAATTGATGCACAAAAGATTCAGCGGTCTCTTCAAAATTTCTCAAAGAATGAGTGTGCAATTGGTAGTACCACTCTAATGCCATTCCCCCTAAAAGTTTTAGGAACATTTTTAGTAATAACAAGTCATCATGTGATATATCATGACAAGCTATCCTAAACATGCGAAGATGCTCTATGGGATCTTCAATTCCTTTATATATAGGCAATACGAGCATGGGAAAATGTTTAGGGTACGGTTTTGCTACAACTATAGGATCCAAAGGCTGACTACACATCTCTCGATAATTGTACGAGGGACGGTAGGGATCCATCTGGTCCATGCGGGAAGCTAACTGTTTCACCATGGCTTCCAGATTACTGGTTTGCCCACCATGTTGATTCGGTGGAGCATGAATATGGTATTGGTGAGCATATGATGGAGGTACATGAAGATTAGATGCTATATTGCTATTTTGTAAATTTTTGGTAGGAAGGGTGTTATGAAGAAGTTTTGAAGTTGTATTATGTTGTATCCCAGATTGTTGAAAATTGGTGTTTGGCTTGTTTTTAGGTTTTTGTGGATTTGAAGCATATTGATCAATAGTTTGGCGAAATAAAGTAGTGAATGAAGGTCTCTTTTGTGTGGGAATGATTTTAGGCTCAATAACAGGTTCCTTAGGAGATTGTGTAACCTGTTGTTTTTGTATGTTCTAAATTAGAGCGGCCATATCCATATTGGATGGTCCAACTTTATCACTTTCTTGATCAACGAAAGACAAGGGATTAGTGTGTATGTCAAACATATGTTCCATGGCTGCTTGAGTGTCACTAATTTGTCCTCTATCAATACGAACTGCCATATTAAGAGCACCAATATTATTGTTGAAGAATTTCCAAAAATGATCTATGTTATCAAAAGTAACAGTTCCATATGGAGCCATTCTAGGGGATGAGCATCCTTCCTCTCTAACATTTTCTTGTTGTTCATTTTCTTCAACCAGATCATCTTCTGGCTATTCTAGAGTTTCTCCTTCTGGAATTGGATCCTCAGGAAGGGCATTTAATTTTTTGTTTTTCTTGCCTAACCAATATTCTTCTTCTTCTTCAATTTGTTTACCATTCCTAAGTTTAGTCATTGTGCTTAAACTTAGATTTCAACAAATATATATATATATATATATATATATATATATGCAACAAGCTTAAGAGGTATATATTTTAATTATATACCTACTATAGTATTTAAAATAAAATGTTTTGATTTTGTTATGTTTTTTTTTTTTTTTTTGGTTTTAATAACAATATTATAAAGATAACAAACAACACACAAAACACAAGAAATAATAATAATGAAATCAATGATCTAGTTTTCTATAAACAATTTATAAATATCATTAATGGGCTCGAGTTCTTCAGGAGTCATGAAATGTTCTTCTTCAAATTGAAAATTTTCTTTCAAAAATTTGACAAAAAGTGCTATAGTGATATTGTCTATTTCAGATTCTGTTTTGTAGAAGTAAAGTTCGTGGCAATACTCTCAATATAACACAGCTCTAGGAACTCTCCTCCCCTATCCGTAAGAACGACCTCTTGATCTTCTACATGACCTAGGAATTGGTGTATAACAGTTGTGTTCTCGAGGTATTCCTCGAAGGTGAACAATTCTGAAGACACAAGAGCTCTCCTATAAGCTAACCACCTATGGCAAGCTCTCTGAAGTTCATGATAAAAAATGAGTTGATGAGGATCCAAGATTCTATCTAAGGCAAGCCTCTTGATTTGTTTAAGTTTCATTGACCTAGATGAAATGATACCTAGTCTCCTATTAAGTTCGTCCCACAAAGGCGGGACTCTGTATGTTTGAGATGTTCTAGACAAAGAATCAACCTCTATGGCTATTAATTGATTTTTAACATTTATAACAACTGCTTGTCTTTTCTTAGGAGCTACCATCTAAACATGATATGCAACTTAGTAGTTTTCTAATGATTTTAAATGCATCTATTTTTTTTTTGTTTTTGTTTTGGTTTTCAAAAGGTTTTAGGTTTTTGGCAAAATCGAGATGATTTTGTCCCGATGATGTCGACGGCCCAAAAACGGCCGCGATGCTCAAAAATCAATCAAAATTGATCTAAAAAGCATGAAATTCTAAATTAAAGCATTCTAAACTATGTTTAGACCCTTACCCGTAGCCCGCGCCGAACCTCTGTCGATCTGTGCGCTGTCTCAACCATCTTGTCTGCAAAGCTCTAGAAATCAGTAAAAATGAACAGTAACAATGAATTAGGGTTTTACCCTATTTTTCTTATTTTTATTCAAAAACACTTAAACAACATTTTAAAATTTTGCTTTTCCGTGTTTTTACCTCAAACATTCGATTTGGGTAAAAACACGGAGGGGGCACCATAGTAAGCTGTCGTACGATTCGACCTAGAATCATCGCCTAAAAATGGGAATAATTTTTTGCTTTCTCATAGATCGAGAAGAACTCATATTTAACGCATTTTCTTCAAAAATTCGCTAAAGAGGGGGCAAAATGTAGCACCCTAAAATTGGCGCAGTAAACCTTAGCAATAATTAAAATTACCTTAGTAATAATTCAAATTCAAATTTTCAACCCCGAACCGCCTTTTAACCACTTTCCTCATTTTTTGTGCCATTTTTAGGATTTGTTGTGACCGTTGGACGATATCATCGCTGATCAGATGATATCGCCTTAGATCGGACAATTTTGTTAGGACTAGGACGTCCAGATGATTTAGGCCCTCCCCTTGACATTCCTATTCAAATTCATTTTTACTGGTTGGAGATCATCCCAATTTGGGAGATCTCCAACAGGGGAGGTCTCTAACCTTGCTCCTATGCCTATTTAATCTTAGGCCCTCCCCTTGACATTCCCTTGGCTGAATTTTTTTGTACTTCGAGTTTTACATGCATTAGAATGTCTTAGACTATCATTTGGCTTTGTATTTTTCCAAGTTTGTTTGCAGGAACTTTGTTATTCTTCAACTGAAGCATGCTCAGATCTTCGCAAATGATCTTGTACAATCTCGGACGATCTCGCACCAATTTGAGACGATTTCGACTGCAGTCAATATTGGGGGCAATCAGTGCCCTGAGTTTGCATTCTTTCTCCATTATCTATTGTTTTGCTTTGCATTAGTTAGACTTATTACTATTTTGCATCCCAGAGTTCACCCATATAGCTTAAATGCATGATAAATCATAATTTGACATTAAATCATTGTAATGCATTCATGTTTTTGTTTATAATTATCAGTTTGATATTATTATTGTCATTTTACACCATTTTCCTCTGTTAGCATTGTTGCATTTTCTATGTTTTGTATCTATTTCTCCCGATTGCGGGTCTCGACTGAATTCGTCTGACAAATTCGTTAGATCTCAGATGATCATGTCTGATCACAGACGATCCTGTCATATCAAAGGCGATCTTGACTGCTTCAAAAATTAGAACCTCCATTAGACATCTGGATCAGGTATGACTTTTAAATCTAGCTTATTCTCTGTGTTTTCTGTTTAAATCTATTTTTTGTATGCATTTAAATCTGCAGATCATATAGAACAGTTTAGATTAATTTGGCAAAACTTAGGAGTTGAATGATTAAAGATAAAATTGAACACATCAAACACATTCCCAACCTAGGCGTGGAAACTGCCATTCAAAAGTTTCCTGGTGAACCCACCATCCGTCAAAAAATCACCTTAATACACCTCCCCCAAGAGGCGGGACCTTCCAAAGGCCTCTCAGTCCGAGGTATTGTCCCATCCTTCCCGCATCCCCCTTCCGGGCACGGATCCTTTAGCCTGAAGGTAAGGGTGCAAAAAATTTGGAACGATACATTTTGGTGAACCCGATGTGAAACTAAAACCTTTTGAAAACCAAAAAAAATAAAAAATAGATGCATTTAAAATCATTAGAAAACTACTAAGTTGCATATCATGTTTAGATGGTAGCTCCTAAGAAAAGACAAGCAGTTGCTATAGAGTTGATTCTTTGTCTAGAACATCTCAAACATACAGAGTCCCGCCTTTGTGGGACGAACTTAATAGGAGACTAGGTATCATTTCATCTAGGTCAACAAAGCTTAAACAAATCAAGAGGCTTGCCCTAGATAGAATCCTGGATCCTCATCAACTCATTTTTTATCATGAACTTCAGAGAGCTTGCCATAGGTGGTTAGCTTATAAGAGGGCTCTTATGTCTTCAGAATTTTTCACCTTCGAGGAATACCTCGAGAACGTAGCCACTATACACCAATTACTAGGTCATGTAGAAGATCAAGAGGTCATTCTTACGGATAGGGAAAGATTGAGGAGAGTTCCTAGAGCTGTGTTATATCGAGAGTATTGCCACGAGATTTACTTTTACAAAATAGAATCTGAAACAGACAATATCACTATAGCACTTTTTGTCAAATTTTTGAAAGAAAATTTTCAATTTGAAGAAGAACATTTCATGACTCCTGAAGAACTCGAGCCCATTAATGATATTTATAAATTGTTTATAGAAAACTAGATCATTGATTTCATTATTATTATTTCTTGCATTTTGTGTGCTGTTTGTTATCTTTATAATATTGTTATAAAAAAAAAACAAGAAAAACCAAAAAACATAACAAAAATCAAAACATTTCATTTTAAATATTATAGTAGGTATCTAATTAAAATATATACCTCTTAAGCTTGTTGCATATATATATATATAAATATATATTTGCCGAAATCTAAGTTTAAGCACAATGACTAAACTTAGGAATGGTAAACAAACTGAAGAAGAAGAAGAAGATTGGTTAGGCAAGAAAAACAAAAAATTAAATGCCCTTTCTGAGGACCCAATTCCAGAAGAAGAAACTCTAGAACAACCGGAAGATGACCTGGTTGAAGAAAATGAACAACAAGAAAATGTTAGAGAAGAAGGATCCTCATACCCTAGAATGGCTCCAGACGGAATTGTTACTTTTGATAACATAGATCATTTTTGGAAATTCTTCAATAATAATATTGGTGCTCTTAATATGGCAGTTCGTATTGATAGGGGACAAATTAGTGACACTCAAGCAGCCCTGGAACATATGTTTGACATACACACTAATCCCTTATCTTTCGTTGATCAAAAAAGTGATAAAGCTGGACCATCCAATATGGATATGGCCGCTCTAATTCAGAACATGCAAAAACAACAGGTTACCCAACCTCCTAAGGAACCTATTATTGAGCCTAAAATCATTCCCACACAAAAGAGACCTTCATTCATTGCTTTATTTCGCCAAACTATTGATCAATATGCTTCAAATCCACAAAAACCTAAAAATAAGCCAAACACCAATTTTCAACAATCTGGGATACAACATAATACAACTTCAAAACTTCTTCATAACACCCTTCCTACCAAAAATTTACAAAATAGCAATATAGCATCTAATCTTCATGTACCTCCATCATATGCTCACCAATACCATATTCATGCTCCACCGAATCAACATGGTGGGCAAACTAGTAATCTGGAAGCCATGGTGAAACAGTTAGCTTCCCGCATGGACCAGATGGATCCCTACCGTCCCTCGTACAATTATTGAGAGATGTGTAGTCAGCCTTTGGATCCTATAGTTGTAGCACAACCATACCCTAAACATTTTCCCATGCCCGTCTTGCCTATATATAAAGGAACTGAAGATCCCATAGAGCATCTTCGCATGTTTAGGATATCATGTCATGATATATCACATGATGACTTGTTACTAAAAATGTTCCCGAAAAGTTTAGGAGGAATGGCATTAGAGTGGTACTACCAATTGCCCACTCATTCTTTGAGAAATTTTGAAGATACCGTTGAATCTTTTGTGCATCAATTTAGTGCCTATATCGAAAGGCATGTAACCATTAAAGATTTGTACAACTTAAAACAAGACAAAGATGAATGTTTTGCTGATTTCTTAGCTATATGGAGGCAGTTGACAAGAAAACTGCACTTTGTGCTACCTTATAGGGAAATGTTGGACATTTTTATTAATAATTTGCAAGAACAAATATCTTATGAGTTATCAACTGCTACCTTAACTACCTTCGATTAGGCTATAGACTTAACTTGAAGAGTAGAAGATGCTCTCATTAGGAGAGGCCGACTTAGGAAGAAAGATGATGAGAAAACATCCAAAAATCAATATAAAAACAAACAAGTTGTAGGTGACGGAGTCACTGACAGTAGAAATGTTGCTAATATCAATACAACAAAGACAACCGAAAAATTTATATTAAAACCTCCTGATAAACCTCCTCAAGAGTTTACTAGATTGAATCAACCATTATCAACTATTCTACCCCAATTATTCAAAAGAGGTTTGATTCAATTACTGGCTATCCAGGAACCTGATCCAACCATACCCGAATACAGAGCCGATTTACACTGTGATTTCCATAGAGGGCCTGGACATTCTACCAACTCTTGTGAAAGGTTAAAACATAAAATACAAGATCTGATTGATAATAATGAGATGGAGGTGCAAGCCTTACAACCTAAACAAAATGCTCCTAATAATGCTCAAAAGAACATTCC
This sequence comes from Wollemia nobilis, assembly GCA_028583015.1. Lineage (NCBI taxonomy): Eukaryota > Viridiplantae > Streptophyta > Pinopsida > Araucariales > Araucariaceae > Wollemia > Wollemia nobilis. The sequence goes on along the minus strand of JAQPPZ010001417.1, from coordinate 5,643,195 downwards.
CCAAAATCAGAATCAAAATGCTAATCAATCATTAGATATATTTCAACATCCTTTACCAAAACATGGTAAAGAGGTGGCCAATAAAATTGAGCATCATAATGTCCCTCCTCCTACCCGATATGTAGGAACTATTAGAGGACATTTACCTAATCACGATTTACAAAAAATTGACACAACTTTATCCATGGTCACGACCAGGCCCCTACATAATATTCAAACACCGAATCTTAGTGATGTAGAATCAGATACTGAAAGTGACATGGAAATCACTTCAAATCAATCGAATAGTTCTAAAGACGAATCAGATCCTATTCAACCTATCACAGATTCTATGATTTCGGAAGAACCATTTCCTAGAAGAGTTACTACTCGACCCTCTTCTAATCAGTTCCTTTATAATGAACAAGCTATAAATGCTAGACCAAGACCTATTCAACGTCCTCAATATAACATTGTAGGTACCATCGAAGCCATTACCAGACAACAAGCTCAAAATTTTCAACAAGAACCAAATCAGAACGATGGATCAGCCCCATTTGTTTTGAAAAATCCCAATAAAGGGAATCATGCTCCTAATGTTCAACCTAAACCTCCTTATAATATTAATGAGCAATTATCCAATACTACAGCCAAAATTTCCCTTTTGGACCTATTAAGATCTTCTCCTACCCATAGAGATGAATTGATGCTCACATTAAGCCAAATGATGGTACCGCAAAACATTCAACCTGAAGCCATGACCAATACTATCATCACTAGAGAAGTTGATTGTATTGACTTTCGAGATAAAGATATACCACAACATAGTTTACATAAGGATAACCCCTTATATATTACTGCCCTAATAGGAGATGTAGCAGTCAAAAGAGTTTTGATTGATAATGGTTCATCTCTAAATATTTGCACTTTTGACTTCTACCAAATATTTGGGTTTAGAAGTGATGAAATGAAGAAAACTGACATGATCATAAAAGCTTTCAATGATGAAACACAAGAAACATGTGGAGTTATCACCATCCCATTGAAAGTTGGTCCGAGAACCTTAGATATGACCGTGTTTATTGTACACTTCCCTACATCATACAATATACTCTTGGGTCATCCTTGGATCAATGCAATGCGGGCTGTCCCATAAACTTTACACCAATGTGTTAAATTCAAATTTAAAAATCAGTTGGTCACTATCCATGGTGATCCTAGACCTTTTGATATGTGTGCTTTGGAAGAACCTGTTGGAGTTCAATTTTGCCCTGCTCTATCATCCACACATCCTAATTCTTATTTTTCATCTAAACAATCTTCTAAACAAACCACACTAGAACCTCAAAAAGATCTTAAATCCACAACCAATCCTTCATGTTTCATCCCTCTAATTTCAAAACCTATAGACCCATCTATTAACACCTCTACATTATCTACATCTATCATACCTTCCACATCTAAAGATATAGGGAATGATCCTTCTACATCTTATGCTCTTTCTGATGAACTCTTACTTGATTTATCTAAAATTCTTATATCAGAAAAAACAAATGCTTCTATGCAAAATTCCATTATCTTAAGTAATTTGCCGCCATCTCCTCGTACTTTGGGCCTCCCACAACCTATGGGAAGTACTTACCAAGTTGGGAGTTGTGCCTTCATTTATAAGGGATATGACTGGGGAAGAATACCTAGGAATATCAAAACTCATCATGAGGGATATGCTCGATGTTATTTTACTAATGAGTATATTAAAGCTAAACCTATAATGCTTAAAATGGGATATAAAGGGAAAGGCTTGGGACCTTTCCAAGATGGTATGAAAGAACCCTTTGAGGTAGAACCATGGCCCGCCCGATGTGGTGTGGGCCTATTTCCTAGTAAGGGTCAATCCTTCCCTTTTGAAGATGATGATCAACTCATATGTTATCAAGATTATTTGGATGGGCGTGATGATTTGCCTCTAAAAAATCAACCATTTACATGCAATATGCTATCCATAGTTTATCTTGAAATGATTGCTAAATTCGATGATTAGTTGGAAGGAGATATTTTCCATGATGTCTCCATTGAAGAGATGTTACACAATGGTTTTTATTTTGATGGTTCTATACCTACTATAGCCCAGCTTGAGGCCATGACTCCTCAAGATGAATTATCCAAGTTAACCTTAAAAGAATTACAAGAATTGGGCGTTTCACCTGCCCCACCTAATTTTGAAAGAGATTTACACATGGAAGTAGAAAACGTCATTAAAGTTAACATTGGAACTGAGGATAATCCCCACATAATCAATATTGGATCAGAATTAAGTCAAGAAAAACAAGAGCAATTCATTGCATTCCTTAAGAATATGAAGATGTCTTCGCTTGGACATATGAAGATATGCCAGGTTTAGACCCTTCTATAGTCATGCATCACCTAGTAGTCCATCCGAATGCTAAACTTGTTAAACAAAAACTTAGAAAAATGCATCCCAAAGTGGCCTTGCTTGTCAAAGGGGAGTTAGAAAATCGCCTGAATGTTGTTTTTATACAAGCTATTGATTATGCTAAATGGATCTCGAATGTAGTTCTAGTCACCAAGAAAGAAGCTACCAAAGTTAGGGTTTGCACAGAATTTAGAGATATTAACGCTGCATGCCCTAAAGATGATTTTCCTCTTCCAAATATGGATCAAATCATTGATTTTACTACTGGGAGTGGAATGATGTCCTTAATGGATGGATTTTATCGTAATAATTAGATCAGTATAGTTCCTGAAGATCAGGCTAAAATAGCCTTTATTACCCCTTGGGGAACCTTTTGTTGGAAAGTGATGCCATTCAGCTTAAAGAACGCAGGTGCAACCTATCAACGAGCTATGACTTATATTTTTCATGACATGATGCATGATATCCTACATGATTATGTAGATGATATCATAGCTCGTTCCATCAAAGAAGATGATCACTTAAATGATTTAAGGACAGTGTTTGATCGGTTAAGGGAATATCTTATCCGACTAAATCTTGCTAAATGCATATTCAGAGTTAAGTCCGATAAACTATTAGGGGTTATAGTTTCTTTACGTGGCATTGAAATTGACCCTCTCAAGATTGCGACTATCACTGATATGCCCACACCTACCAATATCTCTGAGTTATGAAGTTTACAAGGTAAGATTCAAGCTATCCGTCGCTTCATCGATAAGCTGGCGGATAAAACCGGTCCCTTTCTTAAGCTCCTTAAGAAGGATGTCCCTTTTAATTGGGATGACAAATGTAAGGAAGCTTTTGAACTTCTCAAACAATAACTCCTTAACCCACCTGTGCTTTCACCACCTAGACCTGATCGCCCATTTATCCTGTATATTTTAGCTTCAGATTTTTCTTTAGGAGCTATTTTAGCTCAACTTGATGAAGCGAAAAGAGAACGTGCTAATTATTATATTAGCCAAACTTTAATTAGTTATGAAACTTGCTACACAGCATTAGAAAAACTATGTCTAGCAGTCGTATTTTCTACACAAAAATTAAGCCATTATATGCTCAGTCAAAAAACTTATGTCATTGCTAAATATGATCCCTCGCGATATCTCATGAGTCGACCTTATTTATCGGGTCGCACAACTAAGTGGGTTCTTGCTTTGAGCGAGTTTGAACTCACGTTTATAGGACATAAGTCTATTAAGGGTAAAATCATAGCATATCAGTTAGCTGCTGCATCCTTAGAGTCTACCCATCCCCTCATCATTGAGTTTCCTGATGAATGCCTTCAAGTAGAGGCAGACCATGTTGAACAATGGTCCTTATACTTTGATGGAGCCCGATGCATGAGTGGGGTTGGTGCAGGTATTATTTTAATATCTCCACAAAAACACATTATACCTTTGTCCTTTAAATTAACATTTGCTTACACCAATAATACTACTAAATATGAAGCTCTAATCCTTGGATTACGAGCTGCCTTGGCGCTAAAAATTAAACATCTGCTAGTTTTTGGTGATTCTCAACTTGTTATAAACCAAATTAATGAAGTTTATCAGACTAGAGATGATAAATTGCGTCCATATAAAGCATATGTTTTACAATTAATATCTCTATTTGATCAAGTTACCTTGGAAGCTATTCCTCGAACTAGCAACCGTGCGGCTGACTCTATGGCCGTAGCTGCATCTCTTCTGCCCTTGGAGTTAGATGACGAATATGCCACCATAATTATTCGTTGAATCTAGGAAACCGCTTCAAATAAGTCATGCTTAGAACCTTTGGATGTGTTTCTAATCAATGAAACTACTCCTGAACCTTGGTATACAGATATATTTGATTTTATTCACAATGGGACTTTCCCTACCAGTTATAATAGAAACCAGTGTAGGTTATTACGTAGACGAGCAAGTCAATTTGTAATAATTGGAAATACTTTATATAGGAGATCTTTTGAAGGTATCCTATTGAGATGTTTGAATTTAGAAGAATCTAGATTAGCTTTAATTGAAGCCCACGATGGATCTTGTGGAGGACACTTCAGTGGTAGTGTCATTGCTAAAAATCTCCTTAGGATAGGATACTTTTGGCCTACCATGGAGAATTATGCACATGATTATGTGTGCCATTGCAACAAGTTCCAGAAACATGCTGACCTTGTCCATGCCCCTACACAATAACTACAGGCTATTTCATCTCTTTGGCCCTTTTCAAAATGGGGCTTAGACATTATTGGCAAAATTAATCCTATGTCATCTGTTGGACACAAATTCATCATAACTGCCACTGAGTATTTCATGAAGTGGGTTGAAGCTATGCCTTTAGCTTCCTGCACTGGAACACAAGTCTCTAAATTTATTTTTAATCAAATCATTTATAGGTTCGGAATTCCTGCAAATCTCATCTCAAACAATGGAACTTGTTTCAAAAATAAAGATGTTAAGAAACTATGTCAAAAATATAAGATTCAACATCGCTGGTCCACTCCCTATTATCCTTAGGGTAATGGCCAAGCAGAAGCATCCAACAAAACCTTAATCAAAATTCTCAAAAAATTGGTCAATAAATCTGGTCGCGACTGGCACATTCAATTATATCCAGCTTTGTGGGCCTATCGAACTAGTGTTCGTACTCCCATAGGTACTTCATCTTTTGTTTTGGTTTATGGCACTGAAGCCATTTTTCCCTTTGAATTATAAGTTCCTTCTTTGGATCTACTACTTCAAGATACCGAAGTAGGAGATGAATATCGAGCTGGTAGACTCAGTCAACCGAAACTCCTCGATGAAAAGCACATCAATGCTTTGGAGCATCTTCGTGCCTACCAAAACAAGCTTAAAAGATCATATGCTAAGAAAGTTCGTCATCGATCCTTTGAGGTCGGCGACCTTGTTTTAAAAGAAAATAAAAAAAATACTAATGCAAATAAAGACCTTAAAGGTAAATTTGAGCCCAACTGGCTTGGACCATATATTATCACTGCTAAATTTGAATCGGGAGCATACAAATTATCTACCTTAGATGGTAAAGAACTTAAAGAACCCATGAACATTTTGCATCTTAAACGTTACTACGCATAAAAATTGGTCATTTCATCATTGTATATATTTGTTTAAAATATTTCAAAAAACCACTATCTTGTATTTCTTTCAATTTATAAACTTAAAAATCTAAAAAACACCAAAAACATTCAAAATCATCAAAATCTTCAAAAACATCTTTTATTTTTGTACTTCTCAAATTGTGACATATTGCAGTTATATTTCCAGTTATTTTGGATAAATTAGCATTTATTTGGAATCCCGCACCTTTCACATTCACATGAATAAATATCTTGATTTATTTGGTATGATTACTAATCTCTCTTATATCAAAGTCCACAAAATTCAATTAAATAAAGTTTGAGCACAGAGAATTGATCTTGTTATTTACTTAAACCAAGCATATATTTTCACAATAAAATGATTATATTTGTAATGTCCATGCTATGCTACATAGTAGAAGTGGTTTCTTGAGCGAAAAGTTTCCCCTGCTATCCTATCATGCACATGGTCTAGAATATTTGAGAATTGACAAAAGGACAAGCTCACCCCTACCCGGAATAAAAATCCCTTGCTCTACAGCTAATCCGAGCAAGTATCCCTAGAATAGGAAGAAAATAAAAGTTCAAGAAAAAGAGAAAAAGAAAAAGCGTTCTTTCAGCATTATCTCAAATATCAAAGCAAAAATACAAAAAAAGAAGAAGAAGAGAACAAAGAAAGCAAAATGAGCAAAAGCAAATGCAATAAAATCCTTTCCCTACCCCTTGAAAAGAAAAGAAGGGTTGATGAGCTTGAATCCCTAGAATTCTCAATTATTCAAAAACTGTGAGGTAAGCCCCATAACAGGTGGTTTGTGCCCAACCCGCTTGGCCTTGGGTAACTCCTAGCGTGGTGATATGTCTGTCACATTAGGGACCTTCTTTTGTATAGACCTATGTCTGCTTATGGATCAACTAGCTCTTGATAACCCGACTTACATAGTAGTCTGGTATGGTTATATGCATCTAAATCATGGTTAATGAACACTTATTTGGTTAATTCAAATCACTTGTATCAAAGTATCTTGCTCAAAACTGGTAAATGAACAATACAATTGCACACACATTTGTATTTGAGAGATTTTGTGTATCATTATGATAAATCAAGATCAGAAATGAACTCACATACACACATGGGATTCCTTATAAATCTAACTTTTGTCTTTAAGATACCTTGAAATATTTTTGCAAATTGTCTGGAATAATTTCATTTTCTTCTCTGAGAACAATTGTTTAGTATAAAGACAACCACATGCATTACCAAAAAAATCAAAATCATTTTCAAAAACATGCAATAAAGTTACATTTATATATAACTTTTGAATTTCGTGACGATGGTATAGTTCCAAAACCAAAATTGGAATTTTTGCCTAGCGCAAGTCCTCATCTTCATATTTTTTGTTTATTTTCAAAAATTAAAAATCAACCATGCAATAAAACTATTCTTTTCTTCTTTCGGATTTCGCGATGATGGTATAAGTCTATACCTAAATATTCTATGCCTAGCGCAAATCATTGTTTTACTTTTATTTTCCCTTTTATTCCAAATCATAAAAACCATATGACTTAAATCATTATGTTACACAATTATGCTTTACAAACAAACGAACACTTATTCTATTTTATGACATTATGTTCAAATTCAATATTGCAACCATGGTATAAATTCTAAGGAATTGTTCAAAATTTTATCACACTTAGGAATTTATGCCTAGCAAAAATCATTTTAAAATATTTCATGCATACTATTTTATGAAAATTCTAAAAACAAATCACCATCATCATCATCATTTGCATCATCACAACAAAGTCTTAAGATAGTCTCTTAAGCACTCTTTTACTTTTAACAATATTTCTATACTGGGATTAGCTTGACGACCGAGTGAGCGGCGACTCCATGAAATGGTCTATAACAACAACAATGTCCTTTGAAATTATTGTTAGAAGTCCCCTTTTATTTTTTATCAAATCACATCACAACAACCAATTTGTTTACATCAGATTATTTAATTTAAGTTTTAAAAGCATGACATTCAAACCATCATATTTCCAAGCGACATAATTACATGAATCATCAAATCCATCACACCAACATTAAAGCATCATACAAACACATAAGACAAGTCATATGATCAAAAATATCTCATCTATATATATATCAACAATATATACATTATCTCAAAATTGGATCGGTATGCCATAATCTGTACCTTGGCATACTCGATCCTCTATCACAAATAATAAACACTATATCAATCTGTGTAGTGTAGTCTGTAGTAGCTAGCATCGAGAACCCCTCGAGCTCTCAGACTCATCTCCTCTCCCGCCTTGAGGTGGAGGAGGTGGCCCAATCGCAGTCTGTGTGGTGCCATGAGTCTTGGACACCGATTGTGTTGATGTCCTAGATGACCCCATCACGACAGGCTCTGCAATATGATCTGGTAATGGCACCCTTTTCTCTGCTAGCATCGCTTGGTAATATAGATCCTGATAGAATGTAACCTAGGCAATAGCCTGTGCTAAATCCTGAGTGCTCGATCCTCTGCCCTGAGCTCTAAGCCGTGTACCCTCATCCTGGAATGTTTGCACCTGAGCCCAAATGCGGGCAACCTCAGCTTGGAGAGCCACTATCTCGTTGCTCTCCCCTATGTCAACACCCTTGCCCTTATCGAGCGATGGTGGCCTCTCTCTCTGTGGAGAAGGGGGTCTCTCCTCCCTCCTCTCTCGCTATTGCAAACTCTATTGAGCCAGTGGTCTCCTTTGCTCTCTCCCATCGTGACCTTGTGCTACCTCAATGGTCGCTTGGAACCGCCTCCCCATTCGATGCATAACTACATGAATCGGACCCTGAGCCCTCATCATCCAAGGAGGGTGGATGCCTGCGTACCAGGCATCGTAGCCATCTACAACCCCAATGTTGTCACCATCCACTGGCTAGATGGGGGCATCGTCCGCGTCTTGAATCTAGAAGCGCTACATATCTAGAGCCCCGATAACTATAGTGTTATCTCGGATAGTCTAGGAAAACTCGTAATCCCTGAGAGATGGGATCCCCTGCTGTAGACCGAACTGCCTCAAAACTCGGTCATAACGATGGAGCTCCACCTCTCCCCTCTCCATCCTTAGCCAGCAGGTTCGCCTGACACGAGCCAGATCCTATCTGTCCTTGGCCCACCCTGGATGATCTTTCCAAGGCCTCTAGGTGATCTGGTCGGAGATAAGGTCATCAAGTAGTCTTCAGGATAATAGCAGATCTATCCATCGCTGTGACCCTCTTCGGAGCCACTAGTAGAAAACTCAAGGCCTCTCCCTATCAATCCCTATCAATGGGAGCCCTACCGGCCTTCACACCGCGATGTGCTCCTAGCACCAAACCTGCAGTAGTGATGTCATAACTAGACATCGACCGCCCTTGTATACGACCCCATGCAGGATTCTATACAATCGGCATAGTACAAAGCTCCCCTAAGAAAACCTGTATCCATGGTCTATCATGTCACAAACCACATTTTTCAGTAGCCATGGTAGTCTTCATCCACTCTGATGGCATAGCAGTAGACCACCTACCACCCCAGCCAAAACCTGTGTCAGTCTAGATGCCCCAGGCATCTAGTGCAGTGACTCAATGTTCACTTCGCCCTTCTCTAGGGCAAAGCTCGGATCTCCGCACAGTCACATCATCACGTGGCCCTGATTGGCTGTAGGAGTGATTAGCCATCCTTGTATGGGGATCCTAAAAATCCTCCATACATCCTCCAGTGTGGGAGTCATCTCCCCTATCGATAATCAAAAACAAGAAGAACCCGGATACCACCTCTATGCTAGGGCTATCAATAGCCCCATATCTGTAGAAACCTATGGCATATCTGCCACGTGCTGCAAGCTGACTTGAGCCAGCTGATCTTGCTCTGCTTGAGATAGAGTGGCCAAGTCATCCCTCAGTCCACCGTATTTCCATTCCCAACTCTTTAGTAATCCTCTCTGCAACATAAACAACAAAACAATAAAAATCATTAATACAACAGTGATTAAAAATGCAAGTAAAATAAGTTCACTTTCACACAAATGATGATATCGTCCACTATTGGACGATATCGTCCCAAATTTGAGCAAATTCATTTTCAATTTTGCATGAGGGAATTGTCCCTTATTGGACGAAATCGTCCCCATATTGCTGATTTTGCCCTTGGATGAAATCGGTGATATCGAGACGATTTTGGTGAAATCGAGACGATTTTGTCTCGACGATGTCGATGGCCCAAAAACGGTCGCGATGCTAAAAAATTAGTCAAAATTGATCTAAAAAGCATGAAATTCTAAATTAAAGCATTCTAAACTAAGTTTAGACCCTTACCCGTAGCCCGCGCCGGACCTCCATTGATCTGTGCGCCGTCTCAACCATCTTGTCTACAGAGCTCTAGAAAACAGTAAAAATGAATAGTAACAATGAATTAGGGTTTTACCCTATTTTTCTTAATTTTATTCAAAAATAATTAAAAACATTTTTAAAATTTTGCTTTTCCACGTTTTTACCTCAAACGTTCGATTTGGGTAAAAACACGGATGGGGCACCATAGTAAGCTGTCGTACAATTCGACCTAGAATCGTCGCCTAAAAATGGGAATAATTTTTTGCTTTCTCGTAGATCAAGAAGAACTCATATTTAACACATTTTCTTCAAAAAATTTGCTAAAGAGGGGGCAAAATGTAGCACCCTAAAATTGGCGCAGTAAACCTTAGCAATAATTAAAATTACCTTAGTAATAATTCAAATTCAAATTTTCAACCCCAAACCGCCTTTTAACCGCTTTCCTCATTTTCCATGTCATTTTTAGGATTTTTTGTGACTGTTGGACAATATCGTCGCCGATCAGACTATATCGCCTCAGATTGGATGATTTCGTCTGGACTAGGACGTCCAGACGATTTCGTCCCAAAATCGATTTTTCATAATTAGCTTATGTTTCAACGACGTCTCTAACCTGAGCAAAAACGTGTCTGCGCGGTTAAAGACCTCCCCCGTTGGAGATCTCCCAAATTTGGATGATCTCCAACCTCCCAACCTCCTTCCTATGCCTATTTAATCTTAGGCCCTCCCCTTGACATTCCCCTGGCTGAATTTTTCTATACTTCAAGTTTTACATGCATTAGAATGTCTTAGACTACCATTTGCCTTTGTATTTTTACAAGTTTGTTTGTAGGAACTTTGTTATTCTTCAACCGGAGCAAGCTCAAATCGTCGTAGATGATATTGTACAATCTCGGACAATCTCGCACCAATTCGAGATGATTTCGACTGCAGTCAACATTGGGGGCAATCAGTGCCCTGAGTTTGCATTCTTTTTCTACTATTTACTATTTTGCTTTGCATTAGTCAGATTTATTACTATTTTGCATCCTGGAGTTCACCCATATAGCTTAAATGCATAATAAAATCATAATTTATCATTAAATCATTGTAATGCACTCATGTTCTTGTTTATAATTATCATTTTACTATTATTATTGTCATTTCACACCGTTTTCCTCTATTAGCATTGCTGCATTTTCTGTGTTTTGTATCTATTTCTCTGATTGCAGGTCTCTGACGAATTCGTCAGATCTCAGATGATCTTGTCAGATCTCAGACGATCCTGTCTGATCATAGACGATCTTTTCAGATCAGAGGCGATCTTCACTGCTTCAAAAATCAGAACCTCCATCAGACATCCGGATCAGATATGGCTTTTTAATCTAGCTTATTCTCTGTGTTTTTTGTTCAAATCTACATTTTCTATATTCATTTAAATCTGCATTTCATATAGAACAATTTAGATTCATTTGGCAAAACCTAGGATTTGAATGATTAAATATAAAATTGAACACATCAAACACATTCCCAACCTAGGTATGGAAACTGCCATTCAAAAGTTTCCTGGTGAACCCACCATCCGTCGAAAAATCACCTTAATACACCTCCCCCGAGAGGCGGGACCTTCCAAAGGCCTCTCAGTCCGAGGTATTGTCCCATCCTTCCTGCATCCCCCTTCTAGGCACGGATCCTTTAGCCTGAAGGTAAGGGTGCAGAAAATTTTGAACGATACAGAAGCCAAATATGTACTATTTTTCACATTGTTTGAACTTTTACCATGAAATGGCAAAATGGGTATCCAAATATGTGATTGTATTTTTGATTTGTTGTGATATGTGGATTGTGCATGTTTTATGTCTCGAAGTGCATGACAAATTAAAATAAATTAATTTGTGTGTGAAATGTGTTTAAGAAAATTGAATTTTATTTAATTGGAGGATTGTGTATTGAACTAATGTGAATTTTTTTGTTGTTGTTTGTGTATGAACAGGTGAAGAAGATCGAGCCACGTCATCGTGTTCGTACGATGAAGGGTGAGTTGGATGAGCTGATGAGGAATGAGGATGATGAGGCATGGTTGGATGCAGTGTGGTTTAGAGGGGTGTGGGAATGCAAGAGCATTCATGCCAATAGGGCATATATATCTACTTTGTGTGAGCGATGGGATGCAGATCGTAACACTTTTCATTTTCTGATGGGTGAGATGACTATCACCCTGGAGGATGTATATAGGATATACAAATTGCCTATCGAGGGTGTGCCAGTGAGGGCAGCACCAGATGATAGTAAGGAAGCTATGATGGAGTGATTCTTTGGAGATAAGTGGGAGAGAGGTGGATATAAAGAAGATGGATTATGAGCTTCTGTGGAACAATGAGATGATATCTAAGCGCTAGTGTGTAGCGATGATGATGATCTCCACATATGCTTTGCCTGACACTTTTGAGGTATTGTTTACCTAGAATATGTTGGATGTGGTGAGTGATATGGTGGAGCGCAATATTGTGTTTGCATGGGCACCTACATTGTTGGCCCAGGTGTACAGGGAGTTGCACGATGTGGTGCATGTTGGGCGAAAGGGGTTGAGTTGGACTCCTTTGTTACAGGTATGGGCATGGGAGCATATAGCCATTGAGAGGCCATCATTGTTGCCTTATAAGGCGCATGTTGAGGGATAGACACATTTACCTTATGCTCTAAGATGGAGGACCGATGAGGAGAAGGGCATTAAGAGGCCACATGAGGGTGATCCTCTATTTTGGAGGGTGGAGTTTGGGAAGTTGGTATCTGATGTGATTATGTGGAGGCCTTGGAGGGGTGGGGTGGTATGGGAGAATGATGATGAGTAGTTGGGTGCCATTCATTAGGGGAGGTGGTTGGTGGGATGATATACTTGATAGGTTAAGTTATTTTAGTTTAGTCGAGTTATGCGATAGTTTGGGTTATGATAGGATATTCTAGAGGTGCTTATTGTATACTATAGGTGATGGGGTGATAGGGGATAGCCACCTATAGTTTTACCATGGATTGGTGAGAGGGACCCATCGATGGTGATCCTAGATGTGGATAATGTTGGGATGACACTAGAGTTTGATGCCTGGTGGGTGATGTAGAGTTGGGAGCTAGGTGTTGGTGTAGTTGATCGATGGGTACCACCTGGTGGTGGGGTACCTATAGTAGGGGGAGGGTAGCGAGAGGTACTCGGGCTAGGTTATAGGATAGATCTAGTAGTGAGATAGAGGTACCTCTTTGATGATCTAGGTGATGATTGGGTGGTGCCTCAAGTTCATTTATAGAGAGAGTGGAGGAGGTTCCTATGAGTAGTGAGGCATAGCCTATGGAGGAGAGCGATCATGGAGGAGGTAGGTGGGGGTATGGCTATGGGTGGCTTTGATGACACCATGGAGATGGGTTTCTTTTATGGGATGGAGGAGATTCCCATTGAGTAGTAGGAGATGTAAGAGGTAGAGGAGGAGGTATTATTATTACGTGATCGAGTATGATAGTTAGAGGGAGAGCTCCATGAGAGATGATAGGGGGAAGTGATAGATTTAGAGGAGAGGTTGATAGCTTTGGAGACTATTGGTGATATTTATTAGAAGGCATTTGAGGATAGATGTGCTAAGATGGTAGAGGAGATGGAGTAGTTGAGGGTAGAGGTATAGAGGGATTGATCTATAGTGGAGGCTTATGATGTAGATATTGTGGAGCTATGTACAGAGATGATGAGGTAGCAATAGGATTAAGAGGAGGTTGAGGGAGCCTAGGTAGTAGGGGAGGTTCTAGTTGATGTGGCTGCTCTGAGAGTAGAGTTAGAGTAGTTATAGAGGGGTATTGAGTTTGACATAAGGGTTATTGGCTATGGAGGTAGTAAAGTGGGCAACTTGTGAGTATTCTTTGGGGATGCATGGGATCCCACTCCTTGATTATGACTAGGTGGTGTCATAGTCTAGGACATAGTCACATGTATAGATATAGTCTTAGTGGAGTCATCAGAGTGTAGCTTTAGTGGGTCGAAGAGGCATGAGAGCTGAGGTGCAAGATGTGGTACAGGGTAGAGATGTGGTTGCTAGGTTTAGGGATGGTGTTGTCTCCTATAGGGGCTCAGGGATCAGGAGAGAGGGTAGAGTCTAGTAGGGCTATAGTGGCATGTGGGATAGCGTAGGGAGGGCGAGCTATGAGGGGAGTGGAGAGGCTCCTAGTGGTAGTTAGGTTGATTATCATTGTAGCCTATGGGTAGTTTTGGATTATGTATGGTGGGCATGGTCCTAGGTTGTAGCCTATGGGTATTTTTTATGGACTACATATATATATATTTTTTTTTTTACTATTATATATACATGTGTTATGATGTTGATTTGAATGTGTTTGAATTGTGTTTGCATAGATAGCATAGTATAATTTGTGAGTATGTATAATGAATGGATATACATATGTGGTAGGGTGTAGATATATGATCATATTGTAGTGTAGATATATTGTAGAATGAAATGATTAGATTGTGAATGAAATTTGTAGTAGATGCATGTAACATAGATGTGATGATGCAATGTGAGAGAATGCATGTAAGATAAATGTATTGATGTAATGTTTGATGACTCTATGTAACATAGATGCATAGATGCATGTATGAGGGGACTAAAATGCGCAAAGGAAGCACTTGTATCATTGCATGTACCTATGTGAATGTGATCCATTCCATAATCTCAGGGATGTAGGATGGTATAAGGTATATGTAATGGCTTTGACCAACATAGTTTTGGTAATCAAATCTCAGACCAAAACTATGCAAGTGTTTGTGACAACTCATAACTAATCTGACTGGTTCAAAGTCTATCATGGACTTGTGTGTGTAAATGAGTGAGGTTCATTTATCCATTTTGAGGGAGGTAGGATTAACCCATTGTAGACATGGCTAAACTAGCTAGCTCATCCATAAGTGAATAATGATCTATACAAAAGAAGGTCGCTAATGTGATAGATATGTCACCACTTGTAAGACTATTCCACTGGTAGGCAGGCTCTTGGAGCCTATTGCTAGTGATGGAAATCATCCCATGATGTTATGTTGAACCTAAGGACCAAAGGTGATGAAGCATAACAATGGTGATATCTAGAGGCTTTTCCTTTTGTTTTCTACCCCTCGTTTATTGCTTGTATTTGTTTTGTGGTGCTCTTTTTCTTTCTTTTCTCTTTTTTTTTTTTTTGTATGGGCATTGGCTTTTGTTTTCTGCCCATTTTTCTTATTTTTTCTTATGCTTATCCCTTTTTTTATCCCTAGGTCGTATGTTGACCATGCAAGTGATAGGATGAGTAGGGGAAACCATTTTCTAGATGGTGATATCTACGCAAGGTGTTATCTTCCCTAGACTCAAAACTTGTTTAATGTGTAACTTGTGTGAATGGTCCATGAGAGAAGTTGAACCAGCCTAAAGAACTATAAGGAGTGTGTAAAACCTATCAGCTAGAGGTGACATTTGATTGACTGAACTAGTGAGTGGTCAAAGCTTAACATGACACCTATGTATACCCTAATCCTAAAAAGGGGGAATGGACATCCAGGTGGTGATGCTAACAAGTGCATATGTTACTCCTATTGAAGGCATATTTTTTGGGGAAGAATATACAAACTTGAAATGAAATTATAATGAAAAACATATGGATATATGCAATGGGTGTAATGTAAATGATGCAAGTGGGGAATGCAATATCTACAAGAGGAAGCTCATGAAGTGTAGAGGGAGAAGTTTGGAAAACTTATCTATATATGAGTATGGTGTATCATCATGACAAAAGTGAGATGATGTGATAATGGTTGCCCCAACATGTGGGGTGTGTGTGTAATAGGTAAATAAACTATGACCTATGGGAATGCATGTGGTAATGACAAAAAGAGGAAGGATGTGAAGGTGGGATTTATAGATGGAATAAATGAGAAGAAATAGGTATTGGTAACCAACAAGATGAGGGGATTACCAAAGACAAATGAATATAGAAGAAAGAAAGTAGATCAATGTAGTTGTATGTCAGAAGCATGACCATACAACTATGCGAGGAAGTAAGAAGAAGAAGTAGAAGAATAGAGAAGAGGTAAGGAGGAATATGAAGAGAAACTACTGATGGGTGAAGTGATGTGGGTCAGGGTGTGAGTGAGGAGGTGAAGCGATGATGCTGCTTGGGCTTTGATGGTTTGTGTAGTTGGACATATGGTGAATGTAGTGGGATGGCACTATCAAGGATTCACGTGATGGCAAAGTTTGAGGGATAATGTGATGTGGGGGACTTTGAAGTTGGGTGGATGAATGGGAATGCTCAGATGATGGGATATGATCACCAATCAACATGTTGTCTACCAGGGTTTCAAATGTATGGTAGGTTTCAATGTCATGACCTGGATGGCGATGGTATATATAGAACTGATGTTCATGGTAATTTTATGGTTTGGGATGTGATGGGTCAATAGGCCTAATTTTAGGTAATACCAGGAGGCCTTGGTGAAGGAGATGGTGAAACATTTTGGATAATGGTGTAGATGGGATAGGCATGGGGTAGATGTAGGGATCTACAAGAGGTGTGTAGGAAGTGGATGGAGTGAGGTCAAATGGTGGAGGAGTGGGTCAAGATTTGGATGTGGGTGAAACTTTAGGATGAGGAATGGACCTAGGTGGAGGTGAAGATGTATGAGGTATGGTGGATTGGTGAGTAGATGTGAGGCAATGACAATGGCTCAAATGTAACTCGAGAGCATCGAGTTGAGCTAAGATGTGTTGGATATTAGGATGTGGAGGTGATAGGATTGGAGAAGGTGGAGAGTGAGACTCCAATGTATAAGGGGTGAAGTATGGGTGTGAAGTGGAGTTTGCATGAGGTGATAATGGGGGTGAGTGGAATAAATTTATAGATTGTGAGGTTGGCTAGAATGGTAGGCCATAAAGTGGTGAAGGTGGCATCTAGAGGATGGTTGGCATAGGAGATGGTTATGGATAATGACATGTGTGGGATGGAGGTATATGCATGTAGAAGTGGCTTGGGAAGCATGTGACTGAAGGGCTTGAGCATATGGAGACATCCCACTCGGAAGTGGGGGAGGTAGGCATGAAGGACATGTAGGATGAGGTGTGTATCCTCGATTGGGAGGGTGGTAGGTTCCTAAAGGATGGTGAGGGGAAGAGGATGGTGAGTAGGGGTTCCTTGCATCCTCAGGTGGAGGTGGAGGAGACCCTTGGGTGTGGATATGGGAGCTTTCCTCCTTTTTTTCAAAGGAGGATAGGGAGACCTGACTATCTCTTGAATGAGGTGAGTAGGATGACCCTCTACGGTGAGGTGAAAGGTATCGGGGTGGAGTGTGATGGTCTAAATGGGAGGAAGGTGAAGACTATCTAGTATGTAGAATGGTAGGTGGTCTAGCCAGATTAGTCAATGTAATCGGTACTAGGGGTGGTGGATGGTCCTGCATGGTGGGATGTTGGGATGCTGGTAGCAAGTGTGTATGGTCATGTATCTCTATTGATGGTGTAGCGGTAGATGATGTGAATCTTACAAAAAGAAATAGATACCAACAACATATAAATGATATAAAAAGAAAAGTACATGTATAATGCAATTATAAAATAAAATGTATGCATGTATCATGATGTGCATAGTGGGTGATGTGTTTGTGAATAGCAATGTGTACTATTTGTGATAGTGAATGCCTATGTGGGCTAGGCATTGAATGCATAAAGGTGAAGGATATTAATAGGTTCAGGTTCAGTGAGACCTTCGAGATTAGCCAAGTGGTAGGCACCTAAACTAAATTTGTGTGTGATTATGAAGGGGCCCAACTAGTTTGGGGTAAACTTGTCTCATTGTTGGTGAGGTTGACTTGTGATTTGTTGGTTCTCTTTGAGAACTAGATCACCAATTTGGAATTCATGTTGATGTACCTTACTATTGTAGGCATGATGAAGGTGATCTTGGTAGACATGTGTGCTCGATGGCATGGATACGATGCTCATCGAGGAGTGTTAGTTGATCGAGGTGGGCTTGATGAGCGGTGTCATCATCAATGAATTCTTTCATAGATACCCATAAGGAAGGTATCTCGAGTTCAAGGGGCATGATGGCTTCGGCGCCATAGACCAGTGAGAAAGGGGTTGCCCTAGTGGGAGTACGTATGCTCATATGGTAAGCCCACAAAGCTAAGGGTATTTGGTTATGCCAGTCATGATGAGATTCTGCTACTATTTTGTGAAGTATGGAATAGATTGTTTTGTTTGTAGCTTCTGCCTGGCCATTACCTTGTGGGTAGTATGGGGTAGAGAAACTATGATGGATGTTAAATTTGGCATAGAGGGCATGAATAATTTTGTTCTTGAAGGATTTCCCATTATCAGAGATGATTTGGGAAGGAATTCTAAAGTGACATATGATATGGTCTATGATAAATATCATGATCTTAGCTCCTATGGTTTGGATAAGTGGGATGGCTTCGACCCACTTTGTAAAATATTTTATGGTTGTAATGATGAATTTGTGATTGCTTGATGAAGTGGGTGTGATTTTTCCAATAAGGTCGAGGCCCCATTGAGAGAAAGGCCACATGGATTGGATAGGTTGGAGCGCTTGATATGGAAGGTGTGTGAGGTTTGCATGTTGTTGGCACTTGACACAATACCTCACGTATTCACAATAATCATGTTCCATATTTGGCTAGTAATATCCCATGCGAAGGATGCATTTTGTGATTGCCATGCCACTAAAGTGGCCATCACAAGTACCATCATGGGTTTCTTGTACAACCCATTGAGATTCATGGGGTTCTAGGCAATGCAAGAGGATGCCATCATAGCTATGATGATAGAGGATGTCCCCAACAATGTATAGTGAATCACTCTTTGTTTGAATGCTCGATGATGAGCATGTGGTAGGTCACATGGTAGGAATCCTAACTTGATATAATATTTTATCTATGCAAACCAAGGGTCATGTGGTTCGGTATCGACCACATGAATGCCACCATCATCTATAGGAGATGTAGGTGATATGGCAGATTGGGTGAGTGTGTGAATGGATACAGATGTAGTGTCTGATGATGGGTTTTATAGTATTAATGATCCTAAGGAGGCCATTGTATCTACAAAATGGTTTGATGATCATGGAGTGGCTTTGATATCATACCACTTAAATTGTGAAAGAAGTTATTGTGCAATATATTTGTATTGTTGGAGAACTGGACAATGACATTGCTAGATCTCTTGCACTTGGTTCACTATCAAGAGGGAATCACCTATGATGTGGAGGCATTTGATATGCATGGCATGGGCCTATTTTAATCCTAGGATCAAGGCTTCATATTCTGCATTGTTGTTTGTACAAGGGAAGTCCAATTTAAATGAGAAGGGGAGTGGTTCCCCTTTGGGTGTGAAGAAAATAATGCCTGCACCCCCAGTATGAGTGCATCGAGAGCCATCAAAGTATAGGGTTAGGTCAGTTAGTGTCTCTGGCTCGACATACTCTTCAGCTTCTATTATGTGGAATATGGAATCATCAGGAAGCTGAATGAGGAGAGGTTGGTCATCAAGCAAGGGAGCTTCTGCAAGTTGGTCTGCGATGACCTATCCTTTAATGGATTTTTGTGAAATGAATTCTAGGTCAAATTTAGTTAGGAGCATGATCCATTTTGTTGTTCGAGAGTTGTGATAACTTTTGTTCATCATGTATCGAAGGGGATTGTCTCGGGTGATGACAAAGGTTGTGTGATTTAACATATAATGGTAAAGTTTTTGGGTGGCAAAGACTATAGCTAGGCATAGCTTTTCCATGTACCTATATCTAACTTTGTAGTTGACTAGCGTATGACTTATGTAATATATGGCTTGCTCTTTTTTGAGCATATTATTTTGAGCTAGCAATGTACCTAGCACAAAATTTATGGTTGAGATGTACAAAATTAGTGGTAGTTATGGGTGTGGGGGAGACATAATTGGTGGGGAAGTGAGGTAAGTTTTGATAGCATCAAAGGCTTATTGGTAGTTATCATCCCATTTAAAATTGACTCCCTTTTGTAAGATATGGTTGAATGGTTTGCACTTGTCTGATAGTTGTGCTATGAAGCGATGAATGGAGGTTATCTTGCCCTGGAGGTATGCATAGTTGTTTTAAGGTAGTAGGTGGGGGCATCTCGATGATGGCCTTTACTTTGTTAGGGTCTACCTCAATGCCATGTTGGGTGATAATGAACCCTAATATCTTTCCGAAGGTAACTCCAAAGACACACTTCTTTGGGTTAAGGTAGACATTATGCTCTAATAAATGGTCAAAGATCTTTCGGAGATCGTCTAGGTGTTGCGAGCATTTCTTAGACTTTATGATGAGGTCATCTACATAATATTCCATACTTTTGTGCATGTAATCATGAAAGATATAAGTCATGGCATGTTGGTAGGTTGCCCTAACATTTTTAAGGCCAAAATGCATGACCTTGTAGCAAAATGTCCCCTAAGGGGTTGTGAATGATGTCTTGTGTTGATCAGCGGGGTTGATCTTGATTTGGTTGTAACCAGAGAATCCATCCATGAGGGAGATCATCTCATGGCCTATGATAGAATCGATGAGTGAGTCGATGTTAGGTAGTGGGAAGTTGTCTTTGGGATAAGATTTGTTTAAATCATGAAATTCAGTGCAGACATGAACTTCATCGGATGGTTTTGGTACTGGAACCATGTTGGAGACCCATTCAGGATAATCTATGGGTACTATAAAATCTATGTCTAGGAGCTTTTGTAGCTTAGTTTTGATGAGTAATGCAACTATTGGGTGCATGCATCATAGTTTTTGTCTTATAGGTTTAGCATCTTTGTCTAGCATGAGGTTGTGGACTACAAGGGTGGGATCGAGGCCTAGCATATCTTTGTAGGACCATGCAAAGACTCTGATATACTTTCATAGGAAAGTAGTGAACAAAATGCACTCTTCGGGTGAAAGGCTTGTGGCTAGTTTAATGATGTGGGGATTTTTGGGGTCATCATCGATATCTACATCGATGGTTTCTTCTATGAGCATGTGAGAACCATCACATAGTTGTTCTAGAACTGGAATGAGGTGGAGGTCATCGATGGCCTCGGGAATGTCATACTCATCATCTAGATAGATGTCTGTGTGGTGCACCTATGGTATGTGAGGTGGTGTAGAGGGTGAAGGAGCATTTGTAGCATGCAAGACATGAGGTGAAAGTAGGAAATATTGGGGTATCGGTATGGGTGAGATGTGTATGAGATCAATGAAATTGGGGTTTGGTGTGTCATCATGGGTTGGCTGGTGTGTGTATCAAAGTGGGGAGAAGAGATCCACCTCGACCATATTAATTGATGTTATGGGGGATGTGGGTGGTGAAGAGTCTGATGATGATGACTCAATAATCTATGAGCATCCTAAGAGGCTTAATGGAGGGTGCAAGATAACCGGTGGAGAATATGGTCGAGTAGCAGATCGATGGAGTTGTCGATGTATAGGTGGGAATATGGCTAAATATGTTGGTGATGGTGGTGGAGATGTCATGTCATGCTCTAGGTGATGAGCATTTAAGGATAGGGTCACAAATTGGCTTATCAATTCATCGACACAACATGATGATGTGGTGTCGGAAAGAGGGGTTTCTTGGAAGAAATCACATGGAACTATGATGGTAGAGTGAGGTGATGGGTTGTCCTCTAGGATGTCCATGTCAATGTATTCTTCCAAGGTGTGTGTTGGAAGAGGGGAAGGATGTAGGGAGAGATCATGTAACTCATCCTCAAGTGTGTGGATGGTAGTGGGATGGTAACCTAATCCAAATTTATCCGTAGGTAATTGTACATGAGGGTTAATGGGTGTATGCAACCCTTGTTCATAGTGGCCTAATCCAAATCTATGCCAATGGAAGCATTGAAGGTAGTGTAAGGTGAAATAGGGGTTAGCCATGTGATCAAGTGTACCACAAAAGCTAGATTGTGGTGGTGGAGGGACTATAGGTGGGAGTGAGGAATCAACTCCTGCATAGACAAAGTTGGTATGATTTTCAGGGGATCCTAATTGTATAATGGTTTTGATGGTCAAAATTAAGGTTGAGGGATGGTCAAAGTCTTGTGTGGACTGGATGATAGGTGGACGTATGTGGGCATCACACATTGTAATCCCTTGGGCCTAAATTTGTCATGAATATGGAAATACATGGTGATGTACGTGATGGTGAATGAGGTGGTGAATCTAAATCAGAATATGATGGTGCAATATGAGATTCTCTTATAGTGGTAGTGGAAGGGTGTAATAATTGGTCATCAAGGTGAGAAGCTCATTGTTCCCACTCATGGCATTCAGCTGTGGTAGCTGGGATAGGGTGGTTTGCTTATGGGAATTATGAAGGAGGAGGAGAGGGTGTCGGTGTTGGACTATGCAGGGAGGTGAATGACCTAGGTCATGGGTGAAAGGGAAGGGGAGGTGTTTGTGGTGTAGGGAGGATAGGGGTTTCCATAGGGGAATATGGGTGAGGTGGAGCGGTAGGGTGCAAGGGAGATGGTGATGATGGTTGTGGTATCATGGGTGGAATTGTGGATGATGATGGCTACGATGGTGGTGGTGGCCATAAGGATGGTGGTGAGAAAGGTATGGTAGTAGGGTTAGGTGCTATAGAAGGTGGTGCTAATGGTGCTGACATCGAGGTGTGTGTCCTTGATGAGGATTGTGGTAGTGAAGTGGATGTTGGGGAAGATGTCGATGCTCCAATAGATTGATGGGAAGAGATAGGAAAGAGTTGCATGGAAGAAGAGGAAGGTGTAGGTGGGAGGTCTATGATGTTGCAGAATTTGAAGGGATCCCCATCGGTAGGAATGCAATGGACAAGTCCATCATGGACATATTTAATGTAATGATGTAGTGTGGAAGGGATACACTACATGTCCCTAATCCATGGGTGACCAAGGAGGATGTTATATTGCATCTCACCTTGGATGATGTGGAAAAGGATGGAGATGGTATGGATACCTACTCGGATGGGTAAGATGATGGATCCTACTATGGGTCTCATGGAACCATCAAATGCATGAAGGTCGAGAGATGGAGTGGCAAAATGGGCTGGTGGGATATGCAAGTGATGCAATGCCACTATGGAGATAATACTAATGGAGGAACCAGTATCAATGAGGACACACTTGTAGGTGATGTCATTGATGGTTGCTTGGATATGGAGAGGAGGATCTACTCCTTCTCCTACTAATTCTGTAATCTCATGATCATGGAAACTAATGGAGGGTTGAAGGCATCATGGGATGTTCCCTACAAATTTTATGAAGGCATTCATGTCATGTGTCTCTAGATCGATGGAGCGTAGGATGTCATTCAATGCCTCATGATGGGGTTGAGATTGTTGTAGGAGGTCAAAAATGGATAGTTAAGTGGGGGTATTATATAATTGGTGGGTAAGGCTACCATGGATTGTAATGATATTTTGTGGTGGAGGTGGTATGGTGCTAGGAGTCATGGAGGACTATGATGATGTGAATTGGACTGATGGGGAAATAATAGGTGTTGTTTGGTATGATGGGTATCATTGGTTATGCGTAGTAAGGTTGATCATACCCACTACATCATGTGATGGGGGATCACGTTGGACATTGTTTACTTGCCTAGGTGGCCTTGGAGGATTGAATGGTGGTCTTTGGGGGTTAGTTCCCCTATGGTCAGGTAAGGGGTTCTAGAAGATCCCTAGGTTTTGATTTTGTGGGGCAAGAGGGTTTGAAACCTGGATGGTACCCCTATCAATTAGGTCTTGGACTTGACCATGGAAAGAGTGACAAGAATCGATATCATGGCCACGCTATCGGTGGTATTGGTAGAAGGCTTGCTCATTGTATCCATGAGGCTTAGGTAGGTTTGGATCCAATGGTTGGATCTCAGGAAGTAGGATGTGACCTCCCTCATATAACCTCTAGAAGAGGGTTAGTAATGGTTTGAAAAGTGGTGTGAGATTGCATTGTTGGGCCTATGGGTGCATGCCATGAGGTTGCTAAGGCCTAGGAGGGGAGGTGCATTGGTTTGAAATATTTTTCATTGAGGAAGAGGGGGTTGTGGAATTAGTGTGGGTGCTAAGGTAGTAGCTACCACTTGATTGGCTTGTGGTGGTCGAGGGAAGGGTTGGTTGGGAGTATTTCTATTAAAATGGAAGTTAGAATTGTAGTTGGGCTTCTATCTTAACTTGATTTTGCTTGATTGGACCTTGATGTCCTCAATTACTTTGGCTTGGGCAATGGCTTCTTCAAAGGTATGACTTTGATGAAGTTGTAGGGAGGTGGAAATGTGTTTGTGGCAACTCTTGGAGAAGAGTGTCACTAGCTCAGTGGTAGGGAGGCTATGGGTGAGGTCATGGATGATCGATCTCCATCTCGACACAAATTTGGTGATGGGTTCATCGTCAGCCTATCGTAAGGCATAGATATCTGAGAAGTTAGTCTTCTTTTTAATATTTATGGAGAAGTGTTCTAGGAAGGAGTTGGCCAATTGTTCGAAGGTATATAGGCTATGGTATGGAAGCATGTTATACCAGTCTAAGGCTTGTCCTACAAGTGAGAGGGAGAAGGTATGTAACATAAGGGGGTTGCTACTATGAAGCTGGTAGCAAGCTGAGTGATAGTTACTAATGTGTTCTCTAGGATATTCCTTACCTTTGTACTTATCAAAATTTGGGATCTCAAAGTGATAGGGGTAAGGTGGGATAGGAACTGATGGATGAACTGGCTCACTGTAGAGTTCATCATATGTTGGTTTTTGTGGTCCATAATTGGTCGTGCGTAGGTTTAACATCTTGAATTCATCTCGTAGGAGCTGAAGCTCAGGTGTTAAGGGCATGGAGGATTGTGCTAAGGTGGGTTGAGCTTGGGAATGTGGTGGGTATTGGAGTTGTTGTTCTTCCTAGTATTGAGGGGGAAATTGTTGCAACTAGTCCTGGTAGGATGGTTGTTGAGTGACGTATGATGTCATGGCTAGTGGGACACTAGGCTGTGGAATAGATGTTTGTTGGGGATAGTAGTATTGTGATTGTGGGATGTGTTGTTGTGGCATGGGTACCTATTAGGTAGGAGCCTACTATAATGGTTGGGTTATAGGTGGTGATGACCATAAAGGGGGAGGCATAAAGAATGTAGATCTAGTAGGTAATGGTGGAGGTATCAAGGCTACCGGTGCTAGGGGTGGTCAAGATAAGGTGTCAAAGGATGGGACCTATCTCTATCCTAAAGGATGGGAGGTGGCAAAACTAAACTATGTAGAGTAGCCTAGAGAGGTAGGAGTGTAGGTTGTGGGTCTTGATCCATAGGTGGGAAGAAGACTAGTAGTTGGGGCCTAAAAAGGAGGAGGAGGAGGTAACCTAAATGTCGATGTAGATGAAGGTTGAGCAAAGGATTGGGTAGGGTACATTCCAGACACCTAAGATGGAGGTGGGAATGATGAGGAGGAAGGAGGGTAAGCTTCTAGGGTAGGAGCTTGGGAAGCTGGAGTGAGGAATGTGTCCACTCTCGATTGGGTGTGAGTTGTGGTTGTTGTTGTTGGTATTGCATGGTTTGGGTTTGGAGATGTGGCTATGATAGGTCCTCAAAAATTGTGAAGAATGGTTGTTGGGATGATGATGGTTGGGACTCTTGAGAAGAGTATGGATGTGGTGTTTGAGGGGTGCTTGTTGCTCCTGCAAGGAGGGTGTTGTTGTGTGGTTTGGAATGATGGCATCTGGGTACCTATGGTAGAGGAGGAAGGGTCTGAGATCATCCCTATAGTAGGGGTAAATGATGCAACCTTGGGGTGAGTGTGGTTCAATAGGGAGGAGTCATTCTCAAAGAGGGATTGAGATAAACTCTGGAAGAAAGGGTGTGCAAAGGTGGGGGATGTAGGTGGAGTCTCCTCATCTATGGTGAAGAATGGATTAGGTTGTCCTAGAGTAGTGTAGATCACATGATCATAGAATATGGTGGGTGGATTAGGTGATGATATAGGGAAAAGGAGTGGATAATATTCTATGAGTGAAGTGGTGAGGGCTTCACTCGAAGTGGATGTCTCACCATGAGTCATTGTGTGTGTATAGCATGGATCAAACTCTATGAGTGGATCATGTGTGTATGTGGACTTCCCCTTCATGATCAAAGGAGGAGGGATGGCCTGACTAGAAGGGGTGCTAGGTGCCTCCTCTATAGGGTGCACTTGCTTGCACGCATGACTATGGGTAACAATAGGCATGATGATGTGTGTCATGTCATGAAGTTTTAGAATCACATAGAAACTGGAATTTGTGGTTCTGTATGTGATGTGTAAAGGGGGTTGGGAGAAACCCTATGAAGTGTGGACTCAAACTAAGGTGACAAGCTATGTGGAGCTGAAAAATAAAGTGTTGTGTGGTGTGATGTGCTGAAACCAGTTTGTGATCATGCAAACAATGCGAAACTGGAATCAGTTCTAAATGCAAGAAATAAAGTGTTTTGTTCATTTTAGTGTGTTTTGATGTTGATACTTCCTAGGTAGAATCATAGGTAGTGGAGTGAATACTCTAGAATATCAGGAGTGTCATCGGTATCGAACCTCCTACAACACCCAAATATGCACATAATAGAACAATATCATGATGTGCGAATGGTGACCTGTATGGAAGGTATAGTAAAATGATAACCTAAAGGGGGAGAACTCAATATGCTAGAATGAGCTCACTATATCCTCTCATGAGAAGAGGTGGCACTATCTAAGACCTGCTAGGCATGGTCAACAACCCCATGCTTTCGCTTCACCCTCGGGTGGGCTTAGTCAAGAATGATAGTTACCATGTCCATGAATTATGTGAGCCTTGTGGACAAAGGTATCTAATCCTATCCCACTTCGAAGGTAACTTTTGGTGATGAAATCTAGAAGCCCAATCTCAAAAGTGGGGGTTTTCTGGTGATGAAGTCTAGAAAACCACTCCTGTGGGGCTACTAGGTGTCTAAGGAGGTGAGATGGTGGAGGGTACTACTCCTACCACACCAGTCTCGAGTGATGGATTGGGGATGAAGTCCAATCTCACCACTTGTTTTGAACCACGTGTGTGTGTGGGTTTGAGTTTTCTAACGATGATGTATAAAGCAAGAAATCTAACTAAATGCTCTTTTGAAATGAAATTATAGCCCTAGATGCACTTTTTGGAAGCAAAAGGCTAAAGTAAGATGCATTTTGTAAAATAAATCTAGTCCTATGTGCCTTTTTGGAAAGGAAACTAAGACCTATTCTATGAAAGCATGTAAACAAGCAATGTAACACATGTGAGAAGAGGGGTTTATGGAACCCTAATTTTGGAACATGAAAGAAATGTAAGAAGTATTTATACAAAGATAAATAGACAATATTAAACTAAATATGTAGAAAGAAATATGACAATTGTGATTTACCTGAGGGATTTGTGAAAGAAATGGGAAATCCTAATTTAATGACAATAGAAGGAATCTAAAATTTGTATTTACAAAAAGGAATATGAAATATGCAAAAAGAAATTTGAAAAATCCTAATTCTTAAATGCATGAAAGAAATTTGACTTTGATTTTTGTACAACAAAGAAATTCGAAATTTCTTCAAGAGAAATGTGCAAAAGGGATTTGCAAAACTCTAATTCTAAATCTGACTATTAGAACTAAAATCTGAAATGCTTTTGAAGGGGAATTGATGTGAATGGAACAAGAAATAAATGCAAAACTTATGCAACATGCGATTTGCAAAAAGAAATTAAAAATTTCTCAAAAATAAATGAAATCGAACTTTCTGGTTTTGTGCAGGTTTCTGCAACTAAAGTAAACATTTCTAGCATGATGGATGCGTAAGAAAAAGAAAATTTACCAAATGTATCGATGCATTTACTAGTAAATATTTCTTCGCACATAAATGTCAGAACAGAGAAATTTTTGGGGAATACCTGGTTTTTGATGCTACAGGTGGTCTTCTTTGCTTCTCTATTGCTCACCCCTACAAGTTTGAGGGTTTTTGAGGCTTGTAGGACCAATTCGTAGGTCGGGGTGAATTGGATCTGGATTCATAGGTCAGGGGGAATCAGATCTAGAGGCCTAAAATCCCTATTCTGAGGGTTTGAGGGGGTTGTCAGGGCTTCAAGGGTCTCTGAGATGTCTAGATTGGTACCTACAACAAAATAAAAATAGTATATTGAGTTAGATTTATGATAAAATTATTCTAACACAATCCTTTGTGGGGGTCCCATCGGGCGTGCCAGAATGAAACGTACAAAATAAATGCATTTGATCTAAGAATTTTCTAAAACACATATTATACAAAATTTCTAATTTTATTCATGATTGAATTGGAATTATAGTGTTACAATATGGGGGAATTCCTTTCTTTCTTTCATAAATGTACATCAAATAATGATGCTTTCTCTTGGGTTCCTCAATGTAGGTGGGCTTCCTGTATAATGTGGGCCACCACTGGTTGTATTTGTTGATTTTTTCCCTCTTTGTCATCTGTGCTTATGACCTAAAAAATGGAGTTAGTATGTTTGGGGGCTTGCCTTAGTCAGGCCCCATGGTAAAAAGGACAAATCAACTAAAAATATGTAATGAAAATTGAAATAAATTGCATAGAACCTCATAAAAACATCAAATGGAGCTTACCTGATAAATTTGGAGTGATTTGAGTCCTGTAGACCCAACTCACAGGTCAAGGGGTGAATTGGTGTCGGATTCATAGGTCGGGGGGTGAATTGAACTGTAAGTACTTTCTGCTAGAGATCCTTGCATGGATGGGCTCCTCAGGTGTTGTAATGTTGTTGGTATGGATCAGATGTCCTTGTTTGCACTTCTGGTTGCATTTTGATAGAGTTTCTGTACTTCAACTAAAAGGGAGAGAGAGGTAGAATGAGGGATTAGGTCCACTATTTATAGATAAACCTAAGGTGTAGGGGGTGTGGTTAGGGGAACTAAACCCTAAGGTCAGGTTCTATGGTGGTTAGGTTAGGGTTTGTGAGGTGTCATCCCCACATTCCCTAAGGAAATATCTCATCCTCACACATGTGTGAGGAGAGATTAGGGTTAACTAGGATTAGTCAACTCTAAGGTTAGATTAGGGTTAGGTTAGGGTTTCCTAAGAAATATCCTAACCAACTTGGTGCACACACATGTGGGAGGGAATAATTAGGACTAATTAGGGTTTAGGAACCTAATTAACCTTTTTAATCCAAAAAGTGCACTTTAAGTGAAGTCACTTTAAAATTAGAATTTGAATTAACTTTAATTAAGACTTTTTGGGAACTAATAGTCCCGTGGGGTCCTAATTAAGTCTAGGAAGGGCTTAAGTGGCCTTAGGTGATTGATGAGTGGTCCTTTGATGGATGCAAGGTGGTTATGATGTGGATTGAGTAGTTTAATAGGGTTTTGTACCTATAAACTAGTGAAGTGGTCTATGTAAGTCTACGATATGCTACGCTAATCTAGAGTGATCTACGCTAGTCTACGCATGTCTACAGTAGTCTACGCATGTCTACGATAGTCTACGTAGGTCTAGAGGGATCTACAATAGTCTACGCTGGTCTACAATAGCCTAGAGGTGTCTAGGATGGCCTATGTAAACCTACAAGTGTCCAAAAGGATCTACAAGTACGTAGAGGTAGCTATGTGCGACTTTTAGGTGTCTACACTATATTATCAAGGTTAATATGTTAATGACTTGCAAATTTTATCAAGGCCTATCTTTGAGATGTAAAATTATACTAGACTGCAACTTGAATCAATCCCTACTTGAGGAAAGCTTTCTGCCTTCTAGCTCTCAAAGATGAAAGTATTCTCTATCTGTTGTAGGAATATTCTCACTTCTAAATATCAATATTCACTACAATAATATCTCAGGTTGAGGTAACGTGCATCTTCTTCTTTGTCAATGTGAAAATAAACTTCCCTGATGTTCCAAAAAAGATAGCTTGATTATACTAGTTTCTTCAACTCTTTTGATAGAAACTAGTTGCTAAGAATTTTTTTGTCCCTAAAATATCTATTAATTTTAAGATGGCTATTTCCTAAATGAAAAAAATTCTCCTAAGTTGGTTCTATCTCAATCTTCAAATAAATAATAGGGTTAGCTATTTCCTTGAATGACCAAATTTCTTTCTGAGTTGGTTTTCCAAAATATGAATCATATTCTTCACTGGTTATTCTTCAACCTAGTGGAAATATTCTATATTCTTCATTGGTTATTCTTCAACCTAGTGGAAAAAATCTAGTTGAGTCCTAGTCTTCACTAGCTATTCCTACAACTATGGAAAGACTCTAGCCTTACTAATTTCTGTAACTTAACAAATCTTGTGCAAGCAATCTTGTTGTGGCTCTGATACCACTATTAGCTTTTGAAGCTTTAATACTAATGTAAATATCACAGTAAAATAATCATAGGATATAATATAATGAAGTTGCAATATAATGAATCAAATATAATAACTCATAATATAATATCAAATAGAATAAATCATAAGAATACTCACAGAATAATCACATAAACAATGCTCACAATATTGCACACAAAATACTAAAAATATTATTGAATAAAGGTCTACTAATGCAAGCATAAAACTATGCACTTTTGATGGATATTACAATACTTTATCAAAAATATATAATTGTATGTGACTCCTCATATGTTGCACTCTTGACCTTCACTCTTCTTTACAACTCTTCACTTTCCTATTCTAAGGATACATGTGCACACTTACATAATGGAAATTTGTGCACATTTACACTCAACACTTGAACACATATTTACATGACATTTGTGCATTTCCTGCACATTATTACATTACATAAAATATTTACTCACTCACTAACCTAAGTTTAGACACCAAAACAACACCAATCCGATTATGTGACGACAAGCACTGATCGAATTGACATACATAGCCCCTAGGGCAGCCCCCAGAGGTTAAACAGTGGTCCTAACCACTCCCACAACAGTTTTGGAAGGTCAGAGGTCAATTTGGCACCTTTTTAGCACTTTTCTCCCTACTCGTCCCACCCTGGGATGATTACAAACTGGTATTCATCCCACCCCGGGATGATTAGCAGCATTCGCTCCAGGGTGGGGCGAATAGCAGGTTTGACTGGCAAAAAGTCAAACCTCGATAGGTCCGCCACTTAACTGCGCCTTCAGGGCATGCAATTGCGAGGAACGACTTCAAATCAGAGAGAGGGACTTCAGTCAAGCATGCCTTGATCATGGAGGCCTCATGCAAGGAGACTCTAAATCAGGGAAGAATATTTTCTCCCAAAATAGGGCAAGCAAGTCAAGTGGCGCCCTCGCATGCGCATTCAAAGAGAGAGACCCTAGGTCTATAAATTGGTGAGTCTTCTCACCCCAAAAAAGGATAGAGTAGGAGCATTTGGAGCAATGGAGTGCTGCCGAATTATACCCTCACCCTCATTGTGCTTCTTACATCCTTGATCTCTCTTTTGGAAGGGAGGTTATTGGGTGAACATTGGAAGCGCAATTCGGACCCAAAACCCAAACATTTGGCCACAATACCCCACCAAATTTGCTGACACAACCCCATAAGAGGTTTTGGACCCATCCCAAGTGGATTGGTGCCAAAACCAAGCCCCAAACGATGGGCGTCCTGCCCTCGGGTGCCCCTCGCACTACTGCAGTTCTAATCGCCCCACCCCGGAGCGATTAGAAATATATGGTATATTTCCTTGATTTTTCTTTTGCATTTTATTCTAGGTCATTTACATATGCTTCCATTCAAGTTTCATGTGATTCTGATAAGTTTTGGCTATGATTTTATTATTTCTCGCTTTCGCTAACATACAGGGAGCATCATCGGATACAGGGCAATCGAGGCCGAATTTGCAAAATCCGACCTTCTGGGTCATCCCAAAATGCCCCGTTTTGCCTAACCCCAACTTTGTAGGTGTTTTGGAGGCCTCTGGACTGGACATTTAGGAGGTCACCTTCTGACAACTTATGACAGTCCTAATCGTCCCACCCCGGAGCGATTAGAAATATGTGGTAGATTTCTTGACTGTTCCTTTTGCAGTGGGTTCCTGGTAATGTTTTATTGCTTCTATCAAATTTTTAGCTCATTCTGATATGTTTTAGTTATCATTTTAATCATTTTATGTATGCACTGACCGTAGGCCTTGGGGATCGCATGTTTCTCTCCATCCGTAGGTGCTACTAACCATTTACTATTTCTCTGAATGTAGGATCTCGACACCGGAGGGGCAGCAAGGAACTATAGACACATTCATGCAAGCGGCGGTGACGTTTGGTCCACCCATTTTCAACGTGGGCACGCGAAAGATCCTCAAGGGGAATGTATCATTCATGGTGTAACCAAACTATGTCCGACGCTCCTAGCCCCTGAAAATGGAGGAGACGTATTGTAACCCGATTTCGAGAAAATTAATAAAATAAAGGGCCGCACTTTTACACTTGCTTTAAATCTCATTTCAGTTCATTTGTTTTCCTTCTTTTCATGCATTCTCGTTCGTAGGACTTAGCGTTACATTTCCCTTCTGTTTTGCTTTCGTATCCTCGTGCTTTCAGTGGTGATCATGGTGGGACCTTGTCCCTTGATTTTGAGATCAAATTTTTGATTAAAATTGTGTGTTTTTGCTTTCAAGGGGTTAATATTTCATGCACTGGACTGCTGCTCGTTCCACCCTATGATGAATACAGAGCTGGAATTCGTGTCACCCTGGGATGAATAGGAATTCGTCTCACCCTATGATGAATATAGATCTGTTATTCATCCCACCCTGGGATGATTAGCTCTCTATGTAGTTTCAGAGTAGAAACTCAGAGGCATCCGGTTTGGGCAGAGAAGAGGTAGGGGTTCTGAGCATCCTCTGTCATTTTCTATTTTTTGTCTCTGTCATTTTCTGTTTCTTTGCTTGCATAGGAAAGTTTACTGCATGATTTCTTTCTTTTTGCAAGTAAAAATAACCCCACACACCATGAGATAATCTAAACATCAAGGCATTGGTCGTAAAACCCCAACACTTGATCAAGACCAACGGTGGATTTCATCACCACCTTGGCTTGAATTTTGCATACATAACCCTGATCGCTATTGTTGCTAGACGTAAATCCTGATGAAAGCTGACCAAGTGTAGTTGGGGTGATTCCCAGTGCATGAGGATAAGTCTTCTATGGTAGGTGTCAAAATAGAGTGATTCCCCTTTCGTACCGCCTATGTTCCACGTACTGTTCTGCTCTCACGTACCAATAGTCTCCCTCACGTAAGGGCGGGTATATAGAGAGGTTCGGTATAATGGCCTGGCAGTGGTATATTGAAGGGGCGACCATTTTGGGAGATATAAGAGCCCTCATATTGCATATACAACAAAAATTTCTTTACAAGGTTTTCAAAACAAAAATCAAAACACACTGAACCAGATTTAGGGCACACTTTTAATCCATAAACAAGATAATCATTGCTTTGATTGTGTGTTTCCCTTTTGTTTAGTGTAGCATAAAAAATCATAAAGAAGATAAAAATGTACACATATTTAGATAAACACCACCATGGTGTACACCCGTAGTCGAGCCCAATCACGGGCAGAAGCTACAAAAAGTGTACAAAGGGGCACAAGTCACCTCCGATATAGCCCCGAGGACTTGGTCATACCACCTTGGTGGCCTGACCCACAAGATAGTCCACATCATGCCATTACAGAATGGGACTATAGAGGCACCCCTTTGAGGGGCACTCCCACTCAACATAGACCCTTTCAAGAGGAGGCCATACATGTGGCACTCAACATAGATGGGAGGGCTCCCTTAGACACTCGTTATGAGTGGCCACCATGCGATGAAGTGCTAGAACAACATAGGGTCCATAAGGAGGGGCCACATGATTACGTCATCCCTCCTCTACCCCTTATTACTGTAAAAAACAATAGGCCAAATCCAGAGCACAAGGCTCTTCAGACAGGGCAAGCCAATTATGCCTGCCCCTTTCACATATATGAAAGGGAGCATGAGGAAGACCACTACATTCCTCAAGAGCAATACATAGTGCATGGGAGCAATGCACCTCCACACCTGCTATGTATCAGGATCACCCACTAAGGCCAGAGCCTCGGGTGAATGCCGCTAACCTCGATAGAGGAAAGTGACTCATAGAGATCTCGGATCACCATGACCGAGATAGACATGTAGGAGAGGCATCTAGGCTTCCTAAACACAAGATGATGAAACAAATTGACTTGGCATTTGCCAAACATGCCACCCACCAAGCGCAAATCATGCAGCTCAGGCAAGACCAACAATAGTTAGAGCACCTGTATCACCTTAGCAAAGAGCGCATTCGACGTCAGACAGATGAATTGCTCCAGAACACTATGCCTGAGAGGGTCCCAACCCCTCGCATGCATAAGATAGAGTTGTATGAGAGGCACAACCCCTTGGTGCGAGATAGGTCTCCGTGACCTTATCAAATATTGCCTCCAAGACCTCCTAGACCTGAGCGGGAGGCCACTCCTAGAAACAATGATGGGCACCCTCTACGGGCACCCACCCATGTTTATAGGTCTCACCCAGGAACTCCTCAAGAAGCCTATGAGGAGTATGAGCAAGAAGAAGAGCGGGCTGAAATGCCCTACCAAGGCAGGGGGGATGTTGTCCGGCTACCCCTCCATAGGCCTCAAGTTCCCCGCAACCCACAATGGGAACAAACCAAGGAGGAAGAAATCAAATCTTTCGATGCATACAAAGCATTGCTAGAGCGCTTAGAGTCTATGGAGACCAAGACTTCTGGGCCCCAAAAGCCCACTTTATGCCAGCTCCGTAGTCACCCTGTGCATCCATCAGTGTCGACACCCCCATACCCCGAACACTTTAAACTGCCCTAGTTGGCAATATTTAGAGGGGAGGAGGATGCCCAAGAGCACGTGACTAGATTCCTGAGCCAATGCTTTGGCATTCAGGACAATGATGCTTTGCTGCTAAGAACATTTATAACCATGTTCGTAGGCCCTACCTCGGATTGGTTCACTCAGTTGCCAAAGCATAGCATCAGTAACTTGGATCAGCTAGTGGACACGTTCCTCGAATGCTTCACCTTCAACACCAAGAAGAAGGCATCACTAAGTGACCTAGCTAGCCTCAGGTAGTATGAGGAAGAAACCATGGTGGCCTATGGAAATCGGTGGAGGACATTGCTTTCAAAGCTGCCCTACCTCCCTCCTATGGCCGACCTAACCCAAATGTTCTCAAAAAGTTGTTTGAGATCGATCTCCATGCTATTGCAGCTACAACAATATGCCACTCTTGAGGAAGCCCTGGTGCAAGCCAGAATCATTGAGGAGATCAAGATACAGGATGGCGAGATTGCCAAACCATGGAAGAAAGAGTGGCCTAAAAATGCCAAAATAGGGACCACGCAACCGAAACCCACTGCGGTCAATCAGGTTGCTATAAACATGCCTAAGCCTACACAAGCAACACAACCCTCATAGGCTAACTATCAGGCAGTTCCTCTTGATAGCTATGAGAAGGAGAATCATCGACAAGAGCAAAATCAGTAGCGTCACCCTAGGCGACAATTCACACCCTTCACAGAGTCCAAAGACTCCTTGTTTGACCGTTTTTCCATGGCAAACTTGATACACCTACCAGAAAGTCGACCCATAGACCCCAACGCACCAAAACCTAAGGGCTATAGGGAAGACTTGTACTATAGATTTCATAGGTAGAAAGGACATGACCTTTACGCATGTTGGAAGTTCAAGAGCTTCGTGCAAGACCTAATAGACAACAAGACGTTGGCGGTGGACAACCCCATAGCGCCAAACAACCAATAGATGGGAGTCTTCAAAGACCCCCTGCCTGCCCATGATGCACAGGCAAAAACCCTTCAAGTCAATGAGGTGACACAGAACTGCCCCATGCAGGGGTATGTAGGGATGATAAGCATAGTGACTCGAAACAAGAGGTACCCAAGCACAGCTGCCCCTGTGGTAGCTACAGGAGAGGTTCCATCAACGTCACAACCTCAACAACACCCTACACAACCTCCCCCACCTAGACCAGTGGCCACGATTCGGACTAGACTTACCCAAAGTTTAAGGACCACGTCGGCTAGGCTCTCCATCTATGAGCTCATTCAACAATCATCGCCCCATCGGGAGGCTCTAATGGAGATATTAAAAGCCATCGAGCTGCAGCCCCATGAAGCAAACTCTTTCAACAACTTTGTGGGACATGTAAAATAATGTACAGAACCAGTCATCACCTTTAGAGAAGATGAACTAAAATCGATGACTGGTGATATGGCGGATCCACCCCTGCACGTCATTGCATGGGTCAACGGGATTCCGTATAAGAGGGTGTTGGTGGACACTGGCTCGTCCAGTAATATAATTACAACAACGGCATTGAAACACCTCAAGTTGCCAGCATCTCACATCGTGGCCTCCACCTATACTCTTCGAGCATTCAATGATGCGATATGCTCGATGGTTGGCACAATTGTCCTGCCCATCCAAGTGGGACAAAAGACTATTCCTACGTTGTGCCACATCTTGGAAGGTGAGATGGCCTATAATATCTTGTTGGGCCGGCCTTGGATCGGGGACATGAAGTGTGTCCCTTCGATAGCTCATCAGTGCCTAAAGTACACATTCGAAGGGCAGGTGCATGTAGTCCCGATAGACTTAGAGCCCTTCAAGTATTGCAATACGGTGCAACTGATGCCGCAATCGACCCTTCCATCGACACATTTGGACTTTCAGTTGAATCCATCCAAACAGGGTCCGATTCCGCATGCATCCCCACTGTTAAGTCCATCAAATCACCAGTCGGGTCCATCTTCATCATCTGGTCCTTCACCAACAATGCCACCTACGGTGGCCATACCGAAGGATAAGGGGAAGAAACCCCTAGAAGAGGCACCGCCACTAGTCTCAACCATCTCTACCGAAGAGATGCCTAGCCGAATGGAAGTCGAGATGCCTAGTTCACCCTACATGGAGTGGACCCAGGAAGAACTCCCATTCCCTCCCCCTCCACCACCAACGATCACCGTTGAGATGGCCAATACGGGCCTGGGGGAGTATCTAGTGTGGAACATTGTAGCAACACCCGCACTTGAGTCCATGCAGGACATGGGGAGACCTCGCCTCCCCATCGACACTATTGTTCCTCTAGGCTACCCACCAAATCAGACAAACTTTGTATATGGGGGCCTCGATAATGGCATTGAACCTTACATGCAAGAAGAAGAAGATGAAGAGCCCTTTGTTGAGGACGTCAACTATTTGTCCAACCCAGACTTTGCTTTGAGATATCTTGGCCAATGCAATTGGCATGGATATGGGTTGGGCAGATATGAGCAAGGAGTGCACGTTCTTTGCCAACCAAGATATCAGATGCCATACGACAAGTCAGGAGTAGGGTTCAACCACCCCCTGCCCCTTGACATCTTGGTAGAGAACATGCAAGGCCTAGGGATAGGCAACAAGGATGGGTTGGCATTAGATCCATATGCCAATCCTAACACCACATATACATTGGGGGATTATCTCCCATTGCTAACAACCAACCTTGTTGACCTTAACAACCCTTTCCCTTCGATCGAGAAAGGAGAAAGTTTGAGGACTCACCTACAAGAGGGATATAGACAAGGCCAAGAAGGGTCTTCAGAAGATGAGTCAGAGTATGAGGTAGCACCTTGGGACCCTTTCGAATCTGATAGCAATCATTCGCAAGTGACCCCCATAGATGATTATCAGGAGAGCTTCATGACAATGTTCCCCTTGAATGCTCCAATCGAGCATATGCCACCTCAAGAGAATCAGGTCCTCCCGTAGAGAGCGGAACAACCTCGATGGGACCAGATCAATTTGCTCGAGCAAGACGAGCCTCACATGTCACAAATAGTTGTCGAAGCCAATGAAGGCCTCTGGATCTCTGATAGCGATTATGAAGATGAGACTGAGATGGCATATCTCAATCATATGCGATAGCAACAATACCCCATGGACATTGATGACATGTTTGAACAGCTACACATGGGGCCAAGGCATAGGTGGCACCTAAACCAGGCATAGTTGGACCAACTACTGCACCCACCACTTTAGGCATACAGAGAGCACCTTCCACCCAAAGACCCTATAGAGCCATCAGTGCCAAGGGCAGACCCTATCCTTTTATCCGCACATAGGGCCGATCCATTTGTGCCAGTACCCACAGAGCCAGATCCAGAGCACAAAGATCACCAAGGATGTCCGAGTCACCACACCCATGGTAATGGAGACCAAAATCATTTCATCAACATGATCTCCATTGACTTAACCGCCCCCATCCATAACCCAACCGACCCAACATGGTCATTGTATCTAGACTTAGATGCTATAGACTGGGATCACGTTGACACACCACCATCCCCATCAGAGTACTGGCCTT
This sequence comes from Wollemia nobilis, assembly GCA_028583015.1. NCBI lineage: Eukaryota > Viridiplantae > Streptophyta > Pinopsida > Araucariales > Araucariaceae > Wollemia > Wollemia nobilis. The sequence goes on along the minus strand of JAQPPZ010001417.1, from coordinate 5,604,897 downwards.
GCGGTGGGATGTTCCATTTCACCCCAGGACAGACTCAGGATGTCTTCCATGCTGAAGAGGAACCCGACGTTCCCAACATAGATCTAAATTCAGCAAATGATATCCACCTGATCCCAACTCCACACCAGTTGGAGGATGGGTCCCACATGTCAATTGAAGAGACGACTGACGTAGACATCGGCTCTGATCCAATGAATTCACAAATCATCAAGCTAGGGGTAAGTCTATCCCTCGAAGAGCAAGCCGATTACATTGCCCTTCTCAAAGAGAAGAAGGAGGTTTTTGCATGGTCCTACAAAGACATGCTAGGGCTAGACCCATAGCTAGTCATGCATAATCTAACGCTTGATCCGACAGTCAAGCCAGTCAAGCAAAAACTACGTAAGATGCACCCAACAGTAGCCTTAATGGTCAAAGATGAGCTACAAAAGTTGTTGGATGCACAGTTTGTCATCTGCATGGATTACCCACCATGGTTGTCCAACATGGTACCCATCAAGAAGCCTGATGGGAGGATTCGCATATGCACTAATTTTTGAGATCTAAACAAAGCGAGTCCTAAGGATGATTTCCCCTTGCCTAGCATCGATGCATTGGTAGATGCTACAGTGGGCCATGAAATGCTTTCCCTCATGGATGGTTTCTCGGGATACAATCAGATTCATATCAATCTCGAGGACCAACTAAAAATGGCGTTCACAATGCCTTGGGGGACATTTTGTTATAAGGTCATGCCCTTTGGCCTTAAAAATGCTGGCGCCACCTACCAACGTGCTATGACATACATCTTCCATGATCACATGCATAAAACTTTGGAAGATTACATGGATGATTTGTTGGCCAAATCTCTTTTGCGCCTAGATCATCTCGATGACTTAAGCAAGATCCTCGATCGCCTCATCGAACATAAAGTCAGACTAAACCCCAAGAAGTGCGTATTTGGCATCACATCTGGAAAACTCTTGGGTTTCATAGTCTCAAAATGAGGAATCGAGGTAGATCCACACAAAGTCAAGGCAATCCTTGAAATGCTTCCCCCAACCACCATCAAGCAGCTCAAAGCCTGTAGGGAAAGGTCACGTCAATCAAGCGCTTCATAGCACAGCTATCTGACAAGTGCCGACCCATGAATAAATTATTGCACAAGGGGGTAGCATTTCACTGGGATGACGAGTGCCAGTCAGCCTTCGATGACATCAAACAATACTTGGCTTCACCGCTAGTATTGGCACCACCTAGACCAGGAGTGTCATTCTACTTATACATCTCAGCTATTGAGGTGGCACTGGGCGCCATGCTAGCCTAAAAAAATGAACTACACAAAGAACAGGCTAATTACTATCTTAGCCACACCCTGGTCAGTTATGAACTTAACTATGCATACGTCGAGAAGCTATGCTTGGCAGTGGTATTTGCTACCAAAAAGCTGTGCCACTACATGCTGAGCAATACGACGTATGTTGTGTCTAAGGAGAATCCATTGCGGTACATGATGAGTCATACTTATCATAGTAGCCGCATGATGAAATGGATCATGTTGTTGACGGAGTTTGACATCGAATTCATTGGATAGAAGTCCATCAAAGGTCAAGTCATCATCGATCAACTAGCAGAGGCTCCTCTTGAAGATGATCAGCCTCTGACCATAGAGCTACTTGATGATGGGGTCTTCCATGTCTCAGAATCGCTAGATTCTAATGAGCTTGAGTCACAGGCCGACATGACCTTATTCTTTGATGGTTCTAAATGTGAGCAAGGGGGTGGCATGGGAATTGTATTCTTCACACCACAAGGGGCTCCAATGCCTCTATCATTTAAACTTAATTTCTCATGCACCAACAACAATGCCGAATATGAAGCCTTGCTCATAGGTCTTCAAACAACAATCACCATGAACATCAAATGCTTGAACATCTTTGGTGATTCATTGTTAATTGTCAACCAAGTAAAAGGGGTATTCCAATGTAAATGCCCAGTTCTGTAGGCCTACAAAGCCCTTGTGGACAAATTCTTGGCAAATCTTGAATGGTATGACATCGAGGCACTCCCTCGATCATCAAATCATTTTGCGGACACTATGGCCTCCTTGGGGTCACTAATCTCGCAAGACCCTTCTGGTGAAATGACAACCATTCAAGTTAAAACATTATCGCAATCCATGATGGAGCGTGCAAGCTCTAACCTAATGCCAGGAATCCACCTGATCCAGATTGAACCATCTCAGGATAAGTTCTCTCGAATCCATGATAGTCTGAATCACGCCAACTAGGGGTCCTTGTTCTCCCCGACCCCTCTTAATAGCAACACAACGCTATTCTTACAAGTTCTTTCCCGCTCAACTTTTTCTAGGGATGAACTTCAAGAGGGATTGGTCGTTCATACCATCGAGGTTTCTGATCAGCAGGATTGGTACACACCCATAAGAGACTACCTCAAGCTAGGTAACCTCCCACTTGGATTGATGCATGCCATAAAAAGATCATTTAAATAGAAAGTGACAAAACATGTCTTGCTAGGAGACATTTTGTATCGTCGAAGCTATGAAGGGATCCTCCTCCGTTGCTTGGACCAGCAGGAGTCCGCTTGGGCGATCACCCAAGCGCACGATGGTACATGCGGTGGCCACTTCAACGGTATGGCCATCGCAAAGCGCATTCTCCGCATGGGCTATTATTGGCCATCTTTAGAGCGAGATTGTTGCGCATATGTAAAGAAGTGCATGAAGTGTCAACACCATGCCAATTTGACACACGTACCTTCTCAGGCCTTGCAACCGATCCAATCGGCTTGGCCATTTTCGTAGTGGGGCTTAGATCTAATCGAAAAGATCTCCCCTACGTCGTCAAGTCATCACACGTTTATCATAACGGCCACAGAGTACTTCACCAAGTGGGTGGAAGCAATTCCGCTTACCTCTACGACTGGGACCCGCATTGCGGAGTTTATTTTACATAACATCATATGTCATTTTGGTATTCCATCCAAGATCATCTCGGATAATGGGACATCATTCAAGAATAAAGATGTGCGTGCTTTGACAACAAAGTACAAAATTTAGCATAGTTTTTCAACACCTTATTATCCACAGGAAAATGGGCAAGCAGAGGCATCAAACAAAATGCTAGTTGCCATCCTCAAAAATATGGTCATAGATAGTCATAAGGATTGGCACATTCAAATCCCGCTTGCCCTATGGGCTTATCACACTAGCATTCGGATGCCCACTAGGGCAACTCCATTTTCGTTGGTGTATGGCTCCGAGGCAGTCATGCCTCTCGAGTTGGAAATACCTTCCCTATGCATATCAATGCAAGAGTTCATCGATGATGACACTACATGGTAGGCCCGGTTAGACCAACTTACGTTGCTCGATGAATGATGCATCAATGCTCTCGAGCATTTACGTATCTATCAAGAGCGACTTAAGAAAGCATACAACATGAAAGTTCACCTGAGGGACTTTCGAGGTTGGTGACTTGGTCTTAAAAGAGAACCAACAAAATTCTAACTTGCCGCCCCATCTAAGGGACAAGTTCATGGCAAATTGGTTAGGTCCCTATGTAATTGATAGTAAAATAGGACCTGGAACATACCGGCTCACCTCTCTTGAAGGAATCAAGGAACTAGAACCCTTGAACATCAGTCATTTGAGGCCATTCCACATTTAGAGAGCCATAGCCCACCCCAAAAAGCTCCAAGGATTCCCACAATCGCTTGGTCAACCTAAAATGCCCCAAAGGTATCAATAATCCCTTTGGTCAAACCAAAAAGCTCCAAGGATTCCCATAATCGCTTGGTCCCAACATACCCACCAAAGGTATCAAATCCCTTTGGTAAACAAAAAGCTCCAAGGATTCCCAAATTAAAACCCATGACCCCCCCCCCCCCCCCCGCTCTCAAGGATTCCCCAATTATGGCAACCCCCTAAAATGCCCCAAAGGTATCAATAATCCCTTTGGTCAAACCAAAAGCTCCAAGGATTCCCACAATCGCTTGGTCAACCTAAAATGCCCCCAAAGGTATCCATAAACCCTTTGGTCAAACCAAAAGCTCCAAGGGTTCCCACAATCGCTTGGTCAAAAACAAATATTCAAAAACAAACAAAAACACAAGATAAAAAAAAAAAAAATGCATCTCAATTCCATGCATACTCTTAAAAATCAAAATACAAAAACATAATAAACTGCATTAGGCATCGCATACATACATTGCATATTTGTTGGTCATACATGTCACAAGCACCATAGACTGTAATTGCTAGGCAATTCCATCATTTTCCACCTTCAATCCATTTTATAAACACATCCATCCAGAATAACACCATCCACATTTTTAGCATAGTCAGTTGTCTCCTAATGTATTTAGGGTTTTCGTCATTCAACTGTCTTTAAATTTCTAGCCAAAAACTGTACAAAGTCAGACAGATTTTACAAAGGGAGAGTTTTACTTGGATCACACCTCGTTACGTAACATCCCTACACAAGTTAAAACACATAAAAAAATTCCCAAGTTGTGTGAACGCAAGAGAAACCTACAAAGCAATCTAGGGTACCATAGGTGAAAGGTTAGCCTGTTCATCCCCCTGTGCGAATGGTTCAAGAATGCTGAGAATTGACAAAAGGACAAGCTCTTCCCCATCCAATTTCACATAATAAATAGTGGTCTTCACCACTAACAAAAATCCCAATCACCGTTGGTCCCCAAAGTCATAAGGATTCGTACTACATGCCCCTGACAAGGATGGGTAGTCATCCCCAAGGCCTAAGAGATCAATGCCATTACATAATCATATCCCCAAACACCTTTGGTCCCCAAAGTCATAAGGATTCGTACTACACGCCCCTAACAAGGATGGGTAGTCATCCCCAAGGCCTAAAATATCAATGCCCTTACATAATAACATCCCCAATCACCTTTGGTTCCCAAAGTCATAAGGATTCATACTACACGTCCCTGAATAGGATGGGTAGTCATCCCCAAGACCAAAAGGATCAATGCCATTCACAAGCCAAAAACCTACGAGCTCAACTTTGCAACCTAAAATGCAAAATCAAATAACAGTGGTTATCACCACTATTCAAAGTCCTTGCTCAAAAAGAAAAACAAAAGAGAAAAATAAATAGTGATTTTCATCACTATGTATGCGAGCAAGTATCCCAACAAGTTGAGCAACCAAAAGATGCCTGAACTTGAATCCCTGGAATTCTCAGCATTCAAAAACCCATCTAGGTGATCCTCATTACGGGTTTGGTGGACAACCTACCTGACAATGGCGGTATCCTAAATGCATGACGATATGTCTATCACATTAGCTTTGCATGTGAGCAGACCAATGTTTGCATGTGGATGAGCTAGCTTATGGTACCTTAGATTGTCCCATGGATTAATCTTACTAAATACAACAATGGAGTTAGTGGAGCTAATTAGGTGATCCTCAATACGAGGTTTGGTTGACAACCTATCTGGCACTGGCGGTATCCTGACAAATACCACATAAACGAACTCAATTGCACACACAAGGATGTGAAATAACTTGGTCAAACTCAAGTCTGATTCGTACCTTGTTCAAAAGTCTTGTGAGATAAATGTACAGTCTTGGCTAGTTAGTTAAAATATCTGAATCTCAGAAAACCTTAACTACATTTTAAAACAACTGGTACATTTCATTACTTACATCACCATCAAAAAATATGAAAAATACCAAAACAAAATTACCATATGCAAAGTCATTCCACAAAGCAATCACATAGTACAAAAAGCTAGTAAATCCTGTACAGTCTATGGTGCCATCGACAAGTTATCAACAAATCATTTCATTCATTCCATATGCATACATCATATAATTAGAAACATCGCATTCATAATAACACATGCATACATCAAAGTAAATAAATGTGCATAAAACCTAAACAAAAAAATCATGACAAGTGTATAACCAAAAAGAACGTCATGTATATATATCATCAAAATGCCCATAGGCTACAATAAGTCGGTCCTCTGACCTCACAAAAAAAAAACAAAGCAAAAACTCAAAAACCCCCAAGCCTAGGGCATCGGCCACCATGATCACGTAGGATCGGTGCGACGAGAACTACCCCTAGTGGTGTGGGTCCTATGGGACCTCTCAGGGTGGCTGCTGCTAGCCCCTACATCACGCCCACTAGCGCCCCCTCATCCAGCCACTGTGATGAGAGGAAGCACTTCAGTCTCACTATCTCTCATTCTGCATGAAGATCCACCTCCAGGGAGCTCAGGTAACCGCCCATCGAGGTGGATAATCTCTGCCTCCAACTCCATCCGATGTCGGACCAAATCCATCTCCCATCGATGGTACGTAGCCAATGCATCATCGCGCTGTGCCAACTACATCCATAGGAGATCCCTCTCTCATGATGCATCGGTGTCCCCATCCCATCGATGGTACGTAGCCAATGCATTCTCCTACTCCACCAACTGAGTCCATAGGAGATCCCTCTCCCATAGAGCATCCTCGAGCTCCTCATCCCATCTTTAAAGTAGATCCTCCAATCGTGCTATCTCAGCATGATACCTAGCCTCCATATCCCCCAAACTGCTTGAGGCATAGGCATCTCCGGGACGACGGGCTACTCGACACCCACTACTCCGGGATGTCCTACGTGTTCGGCTGCTCCGAAACTCCAAAATCATCCCCCATAAAATCATCAACCTCCACCATGTCCTCATCCTCCAGTGGAGCCCCCCAACCCTCCCTTGATGCCTCTACATCCTCCCCACCTACTACTACTGCATCAGGACCTCCTAGAGGCCCCTCACCTCGCCACCGCCGCAACGTCCACCACTGGTCATACTCAGCGGTCACCCCGACGTTGTCCATGTCAGGGACATCGATCACTACATCCGACTCCTCACCAAGCGGCTCGATGATCGACCAGGCCAGAGTCCTCTCGTCACCTCGACGTCGATAGATCAAGGGCTCACCAGGCAACCCCTGGTGCACCCCAAACTATCACGTCACTCGGACGTATGAGAAATACTCCTACTCGGTCTCGTGTCGCCCGATCAGCCATCTCCCCCTGCGCACCCATCGGAGCCACTCTCCAGCCTCAGGCTAGGTGTAGACAGTCCTCGGATATGGGTGCCAGAACACCTCCCTTGGAGCAAGCCGAGTGAAGGCATCGACATAGTGCCCTATGACACCTGCCCACGACTCTACCCCTGCTCCTCTGACCTCCACCATAGAGCCACATACCCTATCTCCCTATCAACCATCTCTCCCGAGTGGTCCATGACAAACCCTGTGGCTGCTCCATAGCTATGTGCTGCCACCCCCAGCACTACAATAGGTAGCTGCACCCAATCCCCTTCCACCTCTGGTAGGGACCTCGTACAACTCATCATAAAGTTATGCCAGTAGCGTCTGTCCCCACCTCATAATCAAGGGTGCCTCCGTCGGACACTCGACCAGTCTGAAAACTACCTCCAGCAGGTTCCAAGGGAACCTCGCACCTGATGAGTCGGGCAGCAACATGTTGGAAATGAGGGTCATCAGTAATGCATGCCTCACCCCCAACACGCCCTTCTCTAGCCACCATCACACCAAAATACCACCAATCAAGCAATCCCCCTCTGCCCTCTCCACCGGACTATCCACCCCCATCTCCACCCCATGCTCGAAGCACCGTGTCAGCACTATCGTCCGTTGATCACGTGGAGTAGTCCGAATAGGAAGCCCATCTATCGAAATCCATAGAATCCGATAGACATCCTCAAGAGTCACTGTCATCTCCCTTGTTGGGAGATGAAAGGTATTAGTCTGGGGATCCCACAAGTTGATCAGGGCCATCAGATAGGCCTGATCCCCCACCACAGGCTCTAGCCGAGTCACCTGCTTGAGCCCAAGGGCATCAAGCCACTCCTAGTCCACCATAGTCAGTGCCTCCCATGCTTCAGAGAACACCGTCGGCACACGGTACCGGCTCTTCACAACCTACAAAAGAAAAGAAAACAAAAACATTAAAACATGATAAAACAAAAAAAAAATTGTACAACACTAAAACAAACATACACAATGTTTACAAATTAAACACAAAAACATTTAATAAATGTACAATACACACATTAACAAAAATAAATTAAAACACAATTTTGTTAGTTACCTAGGGTTTTTAACTCTAGTTCAAACTGATAAATAAAAACAAAAAAATTTAAAAACAAATTTGTTCCTAGGGTTTTTAACTCTAGTTCAAACTGATAAATAAAAACAAAAAATTCAAAAACAAATTTGTCAGTTAGGGTTTTTAACTCTAGTTCAAATTGATAAATAAAAAACAAAAAATTCAAAAATAAATTTGTTAGTTCCTAGGGTTTTTAACTCTAGTTTAAAAATGACCAATAAAAAAAAAAAAATTCAAAAACAAATTTGTTTCCTAGGGTTTTTAACTTTAGTTCAAACTGATAAATAAAAAAAAAAATAAAACAAATTTGTCAGTCCTAGGGTTTTTAACTCTAGTTCAAATGATAAATAAAAAAAAAAAAATTAAAAACAAATTGTCAGTACCTAGGGTTTTTAACTTTAGTTAAAGATAAATAAAAAACAATAACTAGGGTTTTAACCTAGTTTAAATAAAAAAAATAAAAAAAATAAAATCTTAGGGTTTAACCTTAGTCTAAAAAAAAAAAAAAAACAACATAACAGTCTACCCTAGGGTTCGACCTTAGTCTAAACTGATAAAAAACAGACAAATAAAAATATTTTTTTAAGCTAAGTTTTCGATCTTAGTTTAAACTAGGGTTTTCTTTTTAGTTTACAACAAAAACAAAATAAACATGGTTTCAACTAGGGTTTTGATCATAGTTCTAACAAAGCAATACAAAGCACAAATTCAAACAAACAACAAACATTTAACTAGGGTTTTCATTTTTAAATCGAAAAACAAAATACAAAAGAAAACAAGTTGCGGTTTTAAACTGTAAACTAAAACAAGCACAAAATAAAGAGAAGGAGCACTTACCGGTCTCGCTTCGGCTCTACCACTTGATGATCCGGTCCGTGAACTCATGGTGTCCGAGAAATTTGACAGCGCTCCGCTACGCGAACTCGACCTCCTCCTCCTCACAGCTCCAAAATGCTAGGAAAAACAAATGCAAATGAGCCCAAAACCTAGTTTTGGCCCTTAAATAGGCTTTTAGGCCTGTAATCGTTCCACCCTGGGATGAGCGCTCTAGTTAGCACTCGTCCCACCTTGGGATGATTACTAAACTGGTATTCGTCCCACCCAGGGACGATTACAGAGCAAGAAATTCAAAAACAACAAAAACTGCACCAAAATGCACAAAAAAATAGCAATAAACTTGCCGAACAAAGGGCCTTTGCGCCTAGATTCTTGGCATGCAAAATTAATGTTGGGGTCACAAATCCTCACTATCCTACTCCCTAAGAAGGCTACCATAGCTGGACCGCTCCATGGGAGGATGGATTTTTGAGAATTTCATCCCCAAATGCGTCACAAAAAGGGTCCAAACCCACCCAAAAATAGCAATAACATTGCGAACGAAGGTGCCTTTGTGCTGACATTCTTGGCATCCAAAATAGATGTTGGGGTCACAAATTGTCACTATCCTACTCCCTAAGAAGGCTACCATAGCTGGACCGCTCCATGGGAGGACGGATTTTTGACAATTTTAGCTCCAAAATGCGTCACAAAAAGGGTTCAAACCCACCAAAAATAGGTCAGAATGTTCGAAAACTGCATAAGCATTCAATGGAAAACAACTGAAGGCACCCTTACAAAAGTCATCTTGGGTCAAGTGACTCATCGCTTTTCTCATGTCGGTCATTCCCTCATCGATTCGTCGCTTGAGGGGGTAGTCACACTTAGTCACCAATCAACAAATACACACCCAATCAAGGAAATGGCACGCATTCAAAGGATCATTGACAAAGATAATCATGCCCCTACTTGGGGCAGCAAACAAGCAATAATCACAAGCTGATCAAACACTTGGCATTCTAGAATCATGAACTCAAGGTTCCCATAGACAAAAGGTTGCGCCCTTTGCCTATTCATGACTGAACAATGTCCAAGATCAAGTAACACCTCACCAAAAAAGGTTAACACTTGAATTAAGCTCCTTAGCTCGTCAAAAGCAAGGATTCAAGAATGCGTGCCCTTTCCATACTTGGGGCATCAAAATTTGGTTAGGTTATTGAGAAACCCTAATCATTAGTGCTTTGGTTATCTATTTTTGCTCAGCATCGTGCCATGCACAGCGCATCCCAAAAAGGGGCATCTGTAGACACCAAAACAACACCAATCCGATTATGTGATGACAAGCACTGATCGAATTGACATACATAGCCCCTAGGGCAGCCCCCAGAGGTTAAACAATGGTCCTAACCACTCCCATAGTAGTTTTGGAAGGTCAGAGGTCAATTTGGCACCTTTTTAGCACTTTGCTCCCTACTCGTCCCACCCTGGGATGATTACAAACTGGTATTCGTCCCACCCTGGGACGATTAGCAGCATTCGCTCCAGGGTGGGACGATTAGCAGGTTTGACTGGAAAAAAGTCAAACCTCGATAGGTCCGCCACTTAACTGCGCCTTCAGGGCATGCAATTGCGAGGAACGACTTCAAATCGAGAGAGAGGGACTTCAGTCAAGCATGCCTTGATCATGGAGGCCTCATGCAAGGAGACTCTAAATCAGGGAAGAATATTTTCTCCCAAAATAGGGCAAGCAAGTCAAGTGGCGCCCTCGCATGCGCATTCAAAGAGAGAGACCCTAGGTCTATAAATTGGTGAGTCTTCTCACCCCAAAAAAAGATAGAGCAGGAGCATTTGGAGCAATGGAGTGCTGCCGAATTACACCCTCACCCTCATTGTGCTTCTTACATCCTTGATCTCTCTTTTGGAAGGGAGGTTATTGGGTGATTATTGGAAGCACAATCCGGACCCAAAACCTAAACATTTGGCCACAATACCCCACAAAATTTTTTGACACAACCCCATAAGAGGTTTTGGACCCATCCCAAGTGGATTGGTGCTAAAACCGAGCCCCAAACGATGGGCGTCCTACCCCTGGGTGCCCCTCACTGCTACTGAGTTCTAATCGCCCCACCCCGGAGCGATTAGAAATCTATGGTATATTTCCTTGCTTTTTCTTTTGCATTTGATTTTAGGTCATTTACATATGCTTCCATTCAAGTTTCATGTGATTCTGATAAGTTTTGGCTATGATTTTATTATTTCTCGCTTTCGCTAACATATAGGGAGCATCATCGGATATAGGGAAATCAAGGCTAAATTTGTAGAATCTGACCTTCTGGGTCATCCCAAAATGCCCCGTTTTTCCTAACCCTAACTTTGTAGGTGTTTTGGAGGCCTCTGGATGGGACATTTAGGAGGTCACCTTCTGACAGCTTATGACAGTCCTAATCGTCCCACCCTGGAGCGATTAGAAATATGTGGTAGATTTCTCGATTGTTCCTTTTGCAGTGGGTTCCTGGTAATGTTTTATTGCTTCTATCAAATTTTTAGCTCATTCTGATATGTTTTAGTTATCATTTTAATTATTTTATGCATGCATTGACCGTAGGCCTTGGGGATCGCATGTTTCTCTCCATCCGCAGGTGCTACTAACCGTTTACTATTTCTCTGAACGTAGGATCTCGACACCGGAGGGGCAGCAAGGAACTATAGACACATTCACGCAAGCGGCGATGACGTTTGGTCCACCCATTTTCAACGTGGGCACGCGGAAGATCCCCAAGGGGAATGTATCATTCATGGTGTAACCAAACTATGTCCGACGCTCCTAGCCCCTGAAAAGGGAGGAGACGTATTGTAACCCGATTTTGAGAAAATTAATAAAATAAAGGGCCGCACTTTTACACTTGCTTTAAATCTCGTTTCAGTTCGTTTGTTTTCCTTCTTTTCATGCATTCTCGTTCGTAGGACTTAGCGTTACATTTCCCTTCTGTTTTGCTTTCGTATCCTCGTGCTTTCACTAAGACACAACCCTATTCTAATATTTACAATAATGGACCAAGGTGGTACATTGACATGTACCAAATAATGTATTATTTTCAAATAATACCATGAACAAACATCACAAGGAAAAGAAGAAATAATTGATAATAAAGTTTGTATACAGATTTTGAGCAATTAATATTGTAAGTATTCTTCATGCTTGTACATGAATTATTATTGGCCATTTTACATTCATATTTGATATTATAAGTGAATGCTATTTTATCATTATATTGGCCTAGATATATAATTGATTGCTCATAAATATAACTCTACTCTTGATATTAATATTTTGACCTTTAATATTGTGGCTTATTTACTTTTGGACCTATGATATTTTTGAGATAGTAAGGCTTAAAAGCCAACAAAATTTACATGAGTTATTTGGAAATTCTAACACTACTAAAGTAAGTCACTTGTAATTAAGATCTCCTCTCTTAGATTGATTGAGTTTGATAAGATTGAGGACTATACTATAAGATTCAAAGAATTAAGAGTAGATATTGCATCTTCTGGAGGCAAAAAGAAAGATGATTTAGAATATTTGAATATTATCCTTGCTAATATCTCCTCTTATTTTTAAGTATTAAACCTCATGGTTCATATGATTCTATTGAATGGTTTTTTGTATAGGCAACAACCAAGGGGTTTACAACCCTCCAATTTAAAGCATTGTTGCTTTTATTTTCCTATTCAATAATAAAATATTTATTTCTTTAAAACTCAACTAACTATGTGCATATTAGTTAATAAAATCACTTAAAACAATAGGTATTTGGACAAATAGCAATTAGAAATCTATATACCTAGGTTCATCCATTGATGATTCACTATCATAGTTAGGAAATATGACCAACAACAATTAGAAATCCATATACCACAATTCATTCATTAAATACTTGAATCACATAAAGCATATATATTTTTTAAATATTTTATGGCACAATGTGAATAGTTACAAAACATAAAAGGAATGTAAAAATCAAATTGGAGCCAACAAATCTAATTTTATTGCCATTACATTTGATTGAGATCTAGTGGTCCTATTGAAACTATAGGTCTCCTCCATTGTCATTCAGGTTCAACAAGGTTTTGCCAAATATACCACATTCCAAGAGTCAACTTCACTCCAACATTAACCATATTATCTGCTTCCCTGTTATATTTTATATAGATATGATGTAATTCTAACTTGGAGAATTACTTCAATAGAATTTTGATAATATATATCACATACAAGATGTTGATGAACTTACAATGACCAAATTTGATGGTATTTATAATGAGTTTCAAATCACCAAATATCTAAATCGAGTCACATCCCTTTTATTTTGTCAAAATCAATCCCAATTTTAGAGGATTAGTCTCAGACCTATTGTTTGAAGATAGGCCCAACCCAACAACAAAATTCACACTAATTTTACCATTAAGAAGTAAGATACCTCTACCTCTAGCAGATCATAGGTTTCCTTTTGAGGTCCCATCAAATAAGAGGGAGTAGCCATAATAGATCAAGGGGGAAAGATCAAAATTTATTATTTTCTTCTTGAAATGATTTCTTGGGGTAGCCTCATTGAAGAGGGAAACAATATTTGAGGCCATATCCCACGGAGAAGAGAATTGGTTCTTGTATTTGACATCATTTCTTGCTTTCTAGACACTCTAGAAAAGATATCTAGGCATTATTTACTTCACCTGCATGGGCCATAGAGTGGAATTAGTCAAAACCAAAATAAGAGAGTACCTATTCATAGCTTCTTCAAAGGAATTAGGTGTAGGAACATAAGGAGTAGTATTAGAGATAATTAATCTCTAGACTTCCTTAACATAGGAACAATGCACAAGAAAATGGTCTTTACTTTCTTCATCTACATGGCATAAATAACATCAAATTGGACCCTCCAAATTTATTTTTCGAATGTTATCCCAGGTTAATTACTTATTCAAAGACAAGATCCAAAGAAAAAAATTATTTTAGGAATAGCACCTTTGTGCCAAATGTGTCTCCATTTGGGCATTGAAGGGGAGGAACCTCAGAGCAGTTTATAACCTTTATTAACAAAATAAATACCAGAACGTTTCATGCTCCCCCAAATTAACTTATCTTTAGCAAAAGGATTGAGAGGAGTTCTACCCTCCATTAACGTAATAAAACAATTCCAGTCCTTACTTAAATTATGAGGTATTCTAGATCATGGTAAGTCTTGATTCTTGGGGAGGAAATCAAATTTACCACCTAAGAAAGGAACTACAAGTTAGAAGAATTTAACCAATCTTGTAATCTGTATGAAATGGAAGGTTTAAAATTTTCCATGATTTAGCCTTCAAGAATTTTTATCTTTTTTTCATTTCTAGGCATCCAATATAAATGCTTAGATATAATTTCCATGAATATTTCAATATTTCTTCAAATTAGAGATTTCCTCCTAGTGTAAATGCTGAGAATTTTACTATTTTTAGATTTCATAGTTATACTTATGAATCAAAAGGTTGGACCACCAACAATATTTGGTTGTAATCATATTCCAAACAAGTTTTTTTGCTAGATCCTTTTGATGATCAAAGATGCATCTAATACCAAGTCCTCCTTCCATATTACTTTTGATAATACAATCCCACTTGACTAAGTGATACTTCCTTTTACTATCTTGTTTGCCACCATCCCACATGAATTTTTTGAGAAGTTGTTCCATTTTTTCATTATGCCAATAGGAGAACATATAATACTAATTTTATAAATAGGAAGGGTAGCCAACACAAATTTTATGAGAAGAATCCTTGTTATAGGGTTAACCAACAATTCGCCCAATCATTGAGCCTATTTTTATTTTTTCAATTATTATTTTTCAATATTATAAAACTAGGTTTGGTGAAAGAAATTGGAATGCCTAGATAGGTAAAAGTAGAGTCCATACTCACTTTGAAGCCAAAATTCTAGAAATCCCAACAATGTCCTTTTGAGAGTGGTTGGAGAGGTAGATAATCGAATTAGAGTTATTAATTTTGTTTCCAGTGGCATTCGAGAAAACCTTTATATATTTTACAAATTTATGAGAAATTTGAGAGGCACACTTGAGCAACAATGTATCATTCACAAATTGAGAATTGATGAGATATTTACCACCATTATAAGTGAGTATACCTAAAAACAATCTTTGCATTTTCAGCCGTTTAAGATTCCTACCAAGAAGTTCAACAGTTAAAATATACAAAAGGGGGAAAGAGGGCAACCTTGCCTCTGATCACGATAGTGCTTGAAGAAAGGTGTGGGGATTCCATTAAAAATGGGGCAATCAATGTGTTGTAAAAATTTAATCCATTCAACCATATCCTCATTGAATCTCATTTTGTACAAAGTTTCAAATATTACCTGGTGATTGAGTCTGTCAAATGCATTTTCCATATCTAGTTTTATGGCCATAATATATTTTTTTTCTTGCTTACAAGAGTGGATGGCTTCTTGTGTGAGGAAAATTCCTTTATAAATATGATGGTGAGGAACAAAGCTCGTTTGTTATTCTAAGATCAAAAGTGGGATAATTTTTCCCATTCTCCTTGCTATTAGATTTGTAATAATTTTGTAATAAATATTACAAAGAGAAATTGGTCTAAATATTTCCAATATTTTAGCTGAAACTTCCTTGGGAACTAAGGCTAAGAAGGAATAATTGATCCCACCATGAAGTTTCTACTTATTTTGGAGTATTCAATCATAAGAAGAAGGTCATCCTTTATTAATTCCCAAAATTCTTGGTAGAAGTTAGCATTGTGTAGACACCAAAACAGCACCAATCCGATTAAGTGACTACAAACACTAATCGCATTGACATACACAGCTTTCAGGGCAGCCCTCAGAGGTCAAACAGTGGTCCTAGCCACTCACACAGTAGTTTAGAAGGTCAAAAAATAAGCAGAGCAAAGTTGGTCGTTTTAAAGCCTTTAATCTAAAGCGAGCCTTTAACAAACGTTAAACTTCAAATGCAAGAAAGCCTCAATCAAGAGCAAAACTTCAAATGCAGGCAAGCCTTAATCAAAGGGGAACCTTGGCCTTAGACGTCGTGAAATCGTGACGTCACGATTTTGCGACACCTAAGGCCCAAAGGGGAACCTTGGCCTTAGACGTCGTGAAATCGCGACGTCGAAGATAAATCGTGACAGAAATCGTGACACCTAAGGCAAGGAGCCTTGAGATGTCGCGATTTCGTGACATCACGAAATCGTGACACCTAAGGTCCCAAGGGAGCCTTGGCCTTAGATGTCACGATTTCGTGCATCGTGAAATCATGACACCTAAGGTCCCAAGGGGAGCCTTGGCCTTAGGTGTCACGATTTTGCGCATCGTGAAATCATGACACCTAAGGTCCCAAGGGGAGCCTTGGCCTTAGATGTCATGATTTCGCGCGTCATGAAATCATGACACCTAAGGTCCCAAGGGGAGCCTTGGCCTTAGATGTCACGATTTCGCACGTCGCAAAATCGTGACACCTAAGGTCCCAAGGGGAGCCTTGGCCTTAGATGTCATGATTTCGCGTGTCGCGAAATCGTGACACCTAAGGTCCCAAGGGGAGCCTTGGCCTTAGATGTCACGATTTCGTGCGTCGCGAAATCGTGACACCTAAGGTCCAAAGGGTAGCCTTGGCCTTAGATGTCGCGATTTCGTGCATCACAAAATCGTGACACCTAAGGCCCGAAGGAAGCTTCGGCCGAGGGTGTCGCGATATCGCGACGTCACGATATCACGACACCTAAGGCCCAAAGGGAAGGCTCGGCCGAAGTGTCACGATATCGCGACGTCGCGATATCGTGACACTTTGGCATTTTGCGCTTTAAACAGACTTGCGACTAGTCAAGGCGGATTCGACCAATTAAAAGCAGACACGTGGCATCATTGCATACTTCAAAGCAATAAGGTATGGCCGCCACGTGGCGTCACTGCATACCCCTTTTTGAAGAGACCCCGTGGGTCTGAAGAACGGCGGACTTCACCGACTGCATTAATGAGACGAGCAGTTTCAACAATAAGTCCGGTCCGAGGCCATGCCTCATAACTACTGATGTGATTTCCTAGCGATAATCTCTGTGCGAGCCATGTCTCATAATCATCTGACAACGGTCAAACCTCAGCGGCCCCTGCGGACTTAGGGTTTTGACGTTAATGTTTCAGAGGTGAAATCCTCTATAAAAACTAGCTCAATGCAATGTAAAGAACACCAGGAAGCATCTTCGAAACACAACGAAGTGCTGTTGAACTCGATACCCGACTGCATCAGTTTGGATTTCTCCTTCTTCACATCCAGAATCTCTTGCAAAGAGAGGTTGGTGGGTGGTTTTCCAGAAGGTGAATCTGAACTTTCATATCCAATATTGGACACAGTAAACTACTAATTTGCCGACAGTACATTATCTTATATTTTGAGCCCATCCCTAGTGGATCGGCGTCGAAATTAAGTTCAACGGGGTGGCCCATTTGGGCACCCTACGCACGTTCTTAGTTTTAGTTTAGATTATGCTGTTTAAATAAGTTTACACTTTCTGTTGGAATACATCTTGCACTACGTTGTATGTTTTAATATATCTAGAATTACTTTTATTGAATATTATCATATTCTCACAGTTTCTATTATCTCACTAACTTGTAGGTTGCGACATATAGTTTGATAGAAGATTGGCCGACGGTTTTAATGATAGTGGACGTCGGGTGATGTTTTTGGACCTGCACACATTTAATCAACCTTTTATATGCTTTTCATTGCAGCACTACGTCCTACGTTCTGTCATTTTTAGTGCTTAGTCTGATCAAACGTGCATGTCATTTACGTTCGTTCTGTGCACTATTTTTAATGATCTTAGACATACATCTTTCACTTGTTTTGAGAAGTAAATGTTTCATGTTAACACAGGTGCTACTAAACGGTTTTGCTATTTATGTGAACGTAGGATAAGCAGCAGCGAACAAGACTCATTAACATCAGCGGCGGCAGTACGTTTTGCCCGCCCACTTTGCATGTGGGCATGCGGATAGAAGAAGATTATTAACCATGACTGTAACCGAGAATATGTCACTGAGGAGACTTATTGTAACCAAGTCAGAATCTTATTAATAAAAAGGGTTGTGCTCCTGCTTTTTAATTTGATTATATCGGTGTCATTTCATGCATCCATTTGGTTCTGCTTTCATTGCATCTTAGTATTTATTCTTTCCGGAATCTCATGCTTTCAGTGGCGATCACGGTGGGACCGTTCCCTAATTTTTTTAAAATCATAGAAACTAATCAGATTTGCTGTGTTTTGTGCTTAACAGGTACCTTTCTTAAGCCGGAGGTCAGAAACAGCAAGTCCGGGCAGAGAAGAGGTAACGGTTTCTAACTGTTTATGTCATTTTCTGCTGTAATATTTCTGTTTATTTTATTTGTTTATATTTTTTTAGTTGTAATATTTCTGTAATATTTCTATTTAAAAAAAAAAAAAAAAAAAAAATTTAAATTTCTACTTGCTGTTTTCGGTTTGTAGTGTTTGTATGGCATAGGGAAAGGTTTCTTTTTCTTTGCTTGTTTCATTTTTAAAAATAAAATGAACTCCACACACTTCACGTGGTAAATTTGAACCAAGGAGCTGGTCGTAAAACCCCAGCCCTTGAGCAAGACCAACGGTGGGTTCATCACCACCTTGGCTTAGCTTTGCATCCATTTCCCCGATTGTCACTGTTGTTAGGCGTAAATCCTGATGAAAGCTGACCGAGTGTTCTTGGGGTGATTCCCATGCACGCGAGGATAAGTCTTCTATGGTAGGTGTCATTAACAGGACAATCCCCCTTCCGTACCGCCTATGTTCCACGTACCATCTGCTCTCACGTACCTATAGTTTCCCTCTCGTAAGGGCGGGTATATAGAGAGGTTGGTATATCGGTCCGACAATGGTATATTGAAGGGGCGACCATTTATGGGAGTCATATGAGCCAACATTATGCATTTAAACGTTCTTCAAAACTTGCAAAAACAAAACAAAATATCAAAATGCACTAAACCAGTTTAGGACACACTATTAATCCTTAAAAGAGATAATCACGGTTTTGTGTATGAGTGTGTTCATTTCTGCTTAGTGTAGACAAAAAGACAAATCACCATAAACGAGATAAAATCTGCTTAGATAGTAGAGAAGCACCACAATGGTGTACACCCGTAGCCAAGCCCAATCAAGGGCGGATGCTACGGAAGGTGCACAAAGAGAGGGCGCTAGTCGCCTTCGTTTTAGCCCTAAGGACTTGGCCATACCGCCTTGGCGGTCCAGCCTACAAGAGAGTCCATATCAGGCCCCATCAAAAAGAACTTATTGGGAACCCCCTCTGTGGGGTATGCCCATTCAAAACAGCCCCTTTCGGGAAGATGCTTTACATGTAGGCCTTGACGTAAATAGAGAATCACCTCTTGAGGTTAGATATGAGTGGCCACGAACGATGAAGCGCTAGAGAGGCACACTGTCCATTTGGAGAGACAACGTGGATATGGCGTCTCTTCTTTACCTCCCATTAGAATAGAAAGACAAAATCCAGAGCGCAGGGCTCTTCACACAGGGCAAGCTCACTCCGCCCGCCCCTTTCACACCCAGGAAAGGGAATACGAGGAAGATCATTTCATTCCTCGGGAACAACATACAGCGTGGGAACCTTGCGTTTCCACACCAGCTAGGTATCATGATCACACATCGAAGCCAGAGCCTCAAGTACATGCCGCCTACCTCGACAGAGGGAAGCAACCCATCAAAATTTTAGATCACCAAGATCGAGGCAAACACATAGAAAAAACATTCAAGCCTCCTCAGCAAAAGCGGGCAGACCAAGTTGACCCGGCTGTTGCCAGACATGCCGCCCGCCAAGCCCGAATCACGCGGCTTGAGCAAGGTCATCAGGAGTTAGAGTACTTATACCGCTTGAATAAAGAGCGCATGCAGCGCGAAGCGGATGAACTGCGCTATAAACTACCTAAGAGGGTGCCAACCCCTCGCACCCACAGAGAAGAACAATATGAGAGGCACAATCCTTTGGTGCAGGACAGGTCTCCGCGACCTCGTCAAGCTTTGCCTCCGAGACCTTATAGACCCGAGAGGGAGGCCACTCCCCGAAACAATGATGGGTACCCTCAGCGGGGACTCAATCAAGGTCATAGGTCTCGCCCAGAGACTCCTCAAGAAGTTTATGAGGAGTACGAACCAAGAAATAGAACGGGCCGAAACGCCCCATCAAGGCGGGAGGGCTGCCACTCGGCCACCCCCCCATAGGCCTCCAGTCTCCCATAACTCACAACGGGAGCAAACAAAAGAGGAAGAAATAAAATCTTCCGATGCATACAAAGCGCTATTAGAGCGTTTGGAGTCTATGGAGACAAAAGCTTACGGGCATCAAAAACCCACATTACGTCAACTCTGCAGTCATCCAGTGCATCCCTCAGTGCCTACACCTCTTTACCCCGAACACTTCAAGTTGCCTCAATTGGCAGTCTTTAAAGGTGAAGAGGATGCACAAGAACATGTCACAAGGTTCCTAAGTCAATGCTTCGGCATCCAAGATAATGATGCATTGTTGCTTCGAACTTTCATAACCACATTCGCAGGCCCTACCTCGGATTGGTTCACACAATTACCCAAACACAACATAAACAACCTAGATCAATTAGTAGATGCGTTTCTTGAACGCTTTGCCTTCAACACAAAGAAGAAGGCATCACTGAGTGATCTGGCCAGCCTCAGGCAATATGAGGAAGAAACAATGACAGCATACGAGAATCGATGGAGGGCTTTGCTTTCTAAGCTACCCTACCGTCCCCCAATGTCTGATCTTACATAGATGTTTGCACGGAGTTGCTTAAAATCAATCTCTGGTCTATTACTGCTGCAACAATACGACAGCTTAGAAGAAGCTTTGGCGCAAGCCAGAGTTATAGAAGAGATTAAGATAGGCGAAGGCGCAATCGCCAAGCCTAAAAAGAAAGAGTGGAATAAAACCACTAATACTGGGACAACGCAATCACAACCCGCTGCGGTTAACCAAGTTGCGATAAATGTTCCCAAGCTTGTGCAAGAAATGCAGCCCCAAAAGGCTAATTACCAGGCGGTGCCTCCTAGTTATGAAAAAGATAATAAGAAACAGGAGCAGAATCAGCAGCGTCGCCCTAGGCGACAATTCACCCCTTACACGGAGTCCAGGGACTCCCTATTTGACCGCTTGTCAGCGGAAAATTTAGTCACCCTTCCAGAGATCCAAACTATAGACCCTAACGCTCCCAAGCCTAAGGGATACAGAGAGGAATTGTATTGTAGATTCCATAGGCGAAGGGGACATGACTTAAATGGATGCTAGAAATTCAAAGGATTAATCCAAGATTTAATCGACAATAAAACATTGGCCGTGGACAACCCCATAGCGCCAAATAATCAACAAATGGGGGTATTCAAGGACCCTTTGCCTGCCCACGAGGCACAGGCAAAACCTCTCCAGATTAACGAGGTGCGACAGAATCTTCCCATGCAAGGATTTGTGGGAATGATCAGCATAGTGACAAGGAACAAAAAGTACCCAGCGAGTTGCCCCCGAGGTAGCTACGAGGGAAGTTCCGACAACATCACGGCCTCAGCAACGCCCAACGCGAGTTGCCTCCGCCTAGACCCGAGGTCACGATACGGACCAAACTCACGCAGAGTTTGCGGACCACATCGGCTAGGCTTTCCATTTATGAGCTTATTCAACAATCAACACCTCATAGAGAAGCTCTTATGGAAATATTAAAAGCCATCGAATTACAGCCTCACGAAGCAAATTCTTTCAACAACTTCGTGGGACATGTGAAGCGATGTACGGAGCCGGTCATCACCTTCAGAGAGGATGAAGTCAAAGCAATATCGAATGACATGGCAGATCCACCCCTGCACGTTGTTGCGCGGGTCAACGGGATCCCGTACAAGAGAGTGTTGGTAGATACTGGTTCGTCCAGTAACATCATCACCACTCGTAGCCTTAAAACATTTAAAGCTACCGACCTCTCATATCACAGCCTCCACGTACACATTGCGAGCTTTCAATGATGCAATATGCTCGACGAGTCGGCACGGTTGTTCTACCTGTCCGGGTAGGACAAAAGACAATACCAACATTGTGCCATGTGTTGGAAGGCGAGATGGCTTACAATATACTGCTAGGGCGGCCTTGGATCAGGGACATGAAGTGTGTCCCTTCCATCGCTCACCAGTGCTTAAAGTATGCTTTTGAAGGAGAAATACATGTAGTCCCGATGGACTTGGAACCCTTCAAGTATTGCAATGCGGTACAATTAATGCCTCAGTCGACCCTCCCTTCAACGCATTTGGATTTCCAGTTAAATCCATCTAAACAGGGTCCAATACCGTGAGGCACCACTAGTGACCAAATCACCAAAATCCCGACCGGGTGAATCCTCATCATCTGCTCCTTCATTACCAATGCCGCCTGTCATGGCTAAACAGAAGGACAAGGGAAAACAGATCATGGAAGAGGCTCGAGCCCCTAGAAGAGGGTTTGCCCACAATATCAACGGTATCAACGGAGGAAACACCTAGCACTACGGAAGTTGAGATTCCTAAAACACCAAACATGGAATGGACTCAGGAAGGACTCCCGTTCCCTCCCTCCCAAGCATCAACAATCACTATTGAAATGGCCAGCACGGGCCTGGGGGAGTATTTAGTGCAGAATGTTGTGGCAACGCCCGCATTAGAATCGGTACGAGGATATGGGGAGACCTCGCCTTCCCATAGGAACAGTTGTTCCTCTAGGTCACCCACCCAACCGAGACAAATTTTGTGTATGGGGGCCTTGATCATGGTCTTGAACCATGCAAGCAAAAGGAAGCAGACGAAGAGCCTTTTGTTGAAAATATCAACTATCTGTCAAACCCGGACTTCGCTCTAAGATATCTCGGCCAATGCAATTGGCATGGATACGAGCTAGGCAGATATGAGCAAGGGATGCGTGTCCTTTGCCAACCAAGATATCAGATGCCATATGATAAGTCAGGAGTAGGGTTCCACCACCCCCTGCCCTTAGACATCTTGGTAGAAAATATGCAAGGCCTAGAAATAGGCAACAAGGGGGGATTGGCACCGAGATCTTTATGTCAACCCAAATACAGAATATACATTGGGAGACTACCTCCCATGGTCAACAAACACCCTTGGCAACAACAGTAATCCCTCTCCTTTGCTAGAGAGAGGTGACAGTTCGGACATTAATCCTCAAAGAGAACATCAACGGTGTTCGGACATCTTTTTGAAGCTATTCCCCTTAGAAATTCCAGTTGAATCAATACAGTGTCAAGTGAATTAGGTCCCTCCACCACAAGTGGAACAACCGCCATGGGACCAGATTAACTTATTGGAACAAGGAGAACCCTCAATGTCGCAAGTAACAGTTGCTGAAGAGAATGAACATTTTTGGATCTCCGAAAGTGATTCAGAAGATGAGACTGAGATGATCTATCTCAGACATGCGCGACGGAATAATATCGCCCTTTAACTCATGAAGATCTAATGGGACAAATGGGCATAAGGTTAGGGCATGAATGGTGGGTAGACCCAGCGAGGTGGGACCAAGTGTTGGATCCATGGCTCCAAATTCATGATGAACACCGTCCACCCCGAGACCCTATCATGACAACAGTGCCGAGGGAAGACCCTGTCCTCCTTTTAGCACATAGGGCCGATCCGTTCGTGCCCGTTCCCCTAGAGCCAGATCCAGAGTATAGGGAGCATCTAGAAGATTCAAGTTATCACACCCACGGTAATGGAGACCAAATTCATTCCATCCACATGATCTCCATTGATTTGACCGCACCCATCCGCAATCCGGCCGATCCAGCACGGTCATTGCATCTAGACATAGATGCCATCGACTGGGATCGCGTCAATTCACCTTTATCACCATCAGAGTACTGGCCTTTCGGTGAAATGCATCATTTTACCCCAAGGACAACTCAGGATATTTTTCAGGCTGAAGAGGAACCCGAGGTTCCCAATGCAGATCTAAATTCAGCTAATGATATCCATTTGATCCCGACTCCACATCAGTTGGAGGACGGATCCCACATGTCGATCGAGGAAACGACTGATGTAGATATCGACACGAGATCCAATGAATCCATAGATTCTCAAGGCGGGGGTAAGTCTTTCCCCCGAAGAGCAAGCCGACTACATTGCCCTTCTCAAAGAGAAGAAGGAGGTTTTTGCATGGTCGTACAAAGATATGCCAGGACTAGACCCGCAGCTAGTCACGCATAATTTAACGCTTGATCCGACAATCAAACCTGTAAAGCAAAAACTACGTAAGATGCATCCAACAGTGGCCTTAATGGTCAAAGACGAATTGCAAAAGCTGTTGGATGCACAGTTTGTCATCTGCGTGGATTATCCGCCATGGCTGTCCAACATGGTTCCCATCAAGAAGCCCGACGGGAGGATTCGCATATGCACCGATTTTTGAGATCTAAACAAAGCGAGTCCTAAGGATGATTTCCCCTTGCCGAGCATCGACGCATTGGTAGACGCTACAGCAGGTCACGAAATGCTCTCCCTAATGGATGGTTTCTCGGGATATAATCAAATTCGTATCAATCCTGAAGACCAACTAAAAATGGCGTTCACAACACCTTGGGGGACATTTTGTTATAAGGTCATGCCTTTTGGCCTTAAAAATGTTGGCGCTACCTACCAACGTGCCATGACATATATCTTCCATGATTACATGCACAAAACTTTGGAAGATTACATGGATGATTTGTTAGCCAAGTCTCTCTTGCGCTCAAATCATATCGATGACTTAAGCAAGATCCTCGATCGCCTCATGGAGCATAAAGTTAGACTAAACCCCAAGAAGTGCGTCTTTGGCGTCACATCCGGAAAACTCTTGGGTTTCATAGTCTCAAAGCGAGGAATCGAGGTGGACCCAAAGAAAGTCAAGGCAATCCTTGAAATGGTTCCCCCAACTACAATCAAGCGGCTCGAAAGTCTGTAGGGCAAGGTCGCATCGATTAAACGCTTCATAGCGTAATTA
Organism: Wollemia nobilis; assembly: GCA_028583015.1. Lineage (NCBI taxonomy): Eukaryota > Viridiplantae > Streptophyta > Pinopsida > Araucariales > Araucariaceae > Wollemia > Wollemia nobilis. Next base: position 5,579,814 of record JAQPPZ010001417.1, on the reverse strand, counting down.
TCCGACAAGTGCCGACCCATGAACAAATTATTGCACAAGGGGGTTACATTTCATTGGGATGACGAGTGCCGATCGACCTTTGACGAGATCAAACAATACCTGGTTTCGCCACCGGTATTGGCACCACCTAGACCAGGAGTGCCGTTCTACTTATACATCTCGGCTACGAGGTGGCATTGGGCGCCATGCTAGCCCGGAAGAATGAACTTCACAAGGAACAGGCTACTTACTATCTTAGCCGCACCACTGGTCTAGTTATGAACTTAACTATGCATACGTTGAGAAACTCTGCTTGGCAGTGGTGTTTGCTACCAAAAAGCTATGCCACTACATGTTGAGCAACACTACGTATGTTGTGTCTAAGGAGAATCCATTGCGATACATGATGAGTCGTACTTATCATAGTAGTCGCACGGCGAAATGGATCATGTTGTTGATCAGAATTTGACATAGAGTTTATTGGACAAAAATCTATCAAAGGACAAGTCATAGCCGATCAACTAGCAGAGGCTCCTCTTGAAGACGATCAGCCTCTGGTCATAGAACTACCCGATGATGGGGTCTTCCATGTCTCAGAATCGCCAGATTCCGATGAGCTCGAGTCACGAGGCCGACATAACCCTATTCTTCGATGGTTCTAAATGTGAGCAAGGTGGTGGCACGGGAATTGTATTCTTCACACCGCGAGGGTGCTCCAATGCCCCTGTCATTTAAATTAAACTTCCCGTGCACCAACAATAATGCAGAGTATGAAGCCTTGCTCCTAGGTCTTGGGACAACAATCGCCATGAACATCAAATGACTGAATATCTTTGGTGATTCGATGTTAATAGTCAATCAATTCAAGGGGGTATATCAATGCAAATGCCCAGTCTTGCAGGCTTATAAAGCCCTCGTGGACAAATTCTTGGCAAAACTTGAGTGGTATGACATCGAGGCACTCCCTCGATCATCGAATCATTTTGCGGACACAATGGCCTCCTTGGGGTCACTAATTCCGCAAGACCTTTCCGGTGATATGACAACCATTCAAGTCAAAACCTTATCGCAATCCGCGATGGAGCGTGCAAGCTCAGACTTGACGCCAGGAATCCACATGATCCAGATTGAACCATCCTCGGATAAGTTCTCTCGAATCCGAGATCATCTGAAACGTGCCAATTGGGGGTCCTTGTTCTCCCCTACTCCCATTAATAGCAACACAACGCTATTCTTACGGGTTCTATCCCATTCAGCGTTTGCTAGGGATGAACTTCAAGAGAGATTGGCTGTTCATACTGTCGAGGTTTTCGATCAACAGGATCGGTATTTACCCATCGAGAGACTACCTCAAGTTAGGTAATCTCCCACTTGGATTGACTCATGCCGCAAAATGAGCACTCAAGCGAGAAAGCGGCTAAGTATGTCTTGATAGGAGACATTTTGTATCGTCGTAGCTATGAAGGAATCCTCCTTCGTTGCTTGGACCAGCAAGAGTCCACTTGGGCAGTCGCCCAAGCGCACGATGGTACATGTGGTGGCCACTTTAGTGGTATGGCCATTGCAAAGCGCATTCTTCGCATGGGCTATTATTGGCCATCTTTAGAGCGAGATTGTTGCACCTATGTCAAGAAGTGCGTGAAGTGTCAACATCATGCCAATTTGATGCACGTACCTTCTCAGGCCTTGCAGACAGTCCAGTCTACTTGGCCGTTCTCGCAGTGGGGCTTCGATCTAATTGGAAAGATCTCCCCTGCATCGTCAGGCCATCACACGTTTATCATAATGGCCACAGAGTATTTTACCAAGTGGGTGGAAGCAATTCCGCTTACCTCTACGACAGGACCCCGCATTGTGGAGTTCATTTTGCATAACATCATATGTCATTTTGGTATTCCATCCAAAATAGTCTCGGATAATGGGACGCCTTTCAAGAACAAAGACGTGCGTGCTTTGACCACAAAGTACAAGATTCAGCACAACTTTTCGACACCCTATTATCCGCAGGCGAATGGGCAAGCGAAGCGTCAAACAAAATGCTAGTTGCCATCCTTAAAAAGACCGTCACGGACAGTCATAAGGATTGGCACATTCAAATCCCACTTGCCCTATGGGCCTATCGCACTAGCATTCGGACACCCACTGGGCCACTCCATTTTGCTTGTGTATGGCTCCGAGGCAGTCATGCCTCTAGAGTTGGAGATTCCTTCCCTGCGCATATCAATGCAGGAGTTCATCGACGATGACTCTGCGTGGCAGGCCCGGTTAGACCAGCTTACGTTGCTTGACGAACGACGCGTTAATGCTCTCGAGCATTTACGTATTTATCAAGAGCGACTTAAGAAAGCTTACAACATGAAAGTTCACCTGAGGGACTTTCGGGTTGGTGATTTGGTTTTGAAGGAAAACCAGCAAAATTCTAGTTTGCCATCCCACCTAAGGGACAAGTTTGCGGCAAATTGGTTAGGTCCATATGTCATTGATAGCAAAATAGGACCTGGGACATACCGGCTAGCTTCTCTTGATGGTATCAAGGAAACAGAACCCTTGAATATCAGTCATTTGTGACCATTTCATATCTAAGAGAGCCAAATCCCAAAAAGGCTCCAAGGATTCTTGAAATCGCTTGGTCAATCCAAAAATGCTCCAAGGATTCTTGAAATCGCTTGGTCAATCCCAAAAGGCTCCAAGGATTCTTGCAAATCGCTTGGTCAATCCCAAAATGCTCCAAGGATTCTTGCAATCGCTTGGTCAATCCCAAAAGGCTCCAAGGATTCTTGCAATCGCTTGGTCAATCCCAAAAGGCTCCAAGGATTCTTGCAATCGCTTGGTCAATCCCAAAAGGCTCCAAGGATTCTTGCAATCGCTTGGTCAATCCCAAAATGCTCCAAGGATTTCCACAATCGCTTGGTCAAAAATCAAGAAAATTCAAAAACAACAAAAATCATCAAAAACAACAAAAATTTGCATCTCATTTCTAGGCATACTCAAATTCATCAATAAGAGAGTTCTTCTCGCACTTCATCTTCATATTCACAAAAATCAATCCATCAAAAATACAAAAATACATAGTATGCATTAAAGCATTGCATCCATACATTGCATATTTGTGGTCGTATAGGTCAAAGGCACCATAGGCTGTAATTGCTCTGCTAGTCCATCTTGTTCCACATTGTTCCATTTTACAAAAACAACAAAAACACCATGCATTGCTTTTACCACACTAGAGTCAGTGGTCTTTTAATGTATCAAGGGTTTTCGTGATTCAGTTATCATTTTGCTCTTTAGCCATGTAATGTATCAAGTCAGACAGATTTTATGGAGGTAGAGTTACACTTGAAATACACCTTGTTACGTAACATCCCAACACAAATTAAAACACATAAAGATTCCCAAGTTGTGTGAATGAAAGATGAAACCTGCACAGTAATCCAGGTCACCATAAGCGAAACGGTTATCTTGCTCATCCCCCCATGCGAATGGTTCTAGAATGCTGAGAATTGACAAAAGGACAAGCTCTTTCCTATCCATTCACCTCCATATACAGTGGTTTTCACCACTACCAAATCCCAATCATAGTTGGTTCCCAAAGTTGTAAGGATTTGTACTACCCGTCCCTGACCAAGGATGGGTAGTCATCCCCAAAACCTAAAGGGATCAACACCATTCACAAACAAAATTCCAACAAATCATCATCCTAACACTTTCCATTCACCTTTGGTCTCCAAGTTGTAAGGATTCGTACTATCCGCCCCTAACCGGGATGGGTAGTCATCCCCAAGGCCTAACGAGATCAATGCCCTTACTCCATAACCTCCATCATCCCCTTGGTCCCCAACGTCGTAAGGATTCGTACTATCCACCCCTAACCAGGATGGGTAGTCATCCCCAAGGCCACAAGGATCAAAGCCATTCACAAACCCAAATTCACAAATACCCAAAACACAAAATCAAATAACAGTGGTTATCACCACTATTCAAAATCCTTGCTCAAAAAGAATTAATAGAAAATAAACAGTGATTTTCATCACTATATAGACGAGCAACTCTCTAAATCATTCAGCCAACAAACATCCTGAACTTGAATCCCTGGAATTCTCAGCATTCGAAAAACCATCTAGGTGATCCTCATTACAAGTTTGGTTGATAGCCTATCTAGCAATGGTGGTATCCTACCCGCATGACGATATGTCTGTCACATTCGCTTTGCGTGTGTGCAGACCAATGTTTGCATAAGGATGAGCTAGCTTATGGTATCTTGGATAACATCGCAGATTAATCTAACTAAATACAACAAAGGAGTTAGTGGAGCTAATTAGGTGATCCTCAGTACAGGTTCGGTTGAAAGCCCATCTGCACTGGCGGTATCCTGACAAATACCACATAAATGAACTCAATTGCACACACAGGGATGTGAAATAACTTGGTCAAAAACAAGTACGATTCATACCTTGTTCAAAAGTCTTGTAAGATAAAGTACAAGTCATGGCTAGTAAGTTAAAACCGTCTGAGTCTCAGAAAACCTTAGCTACATTTCTAAACCAACTGCGCTACTTTTCATCCTTACAATACCATCAAAAAATACAAAAAAAAGAAAAACCACATGTATACATACAAAGTCATGCATCACAGCAATCGCCTAAAAACAAAATAATAGAGTTCTAAACAGTCTATGGTGCCATAGCCAAACACCACAAAGTCCATCCATCCATTTCATTTCTGCATATCACATACATTTGCATTCATCACAACATATGCATCCATCAATATAAAGTAGCATGCATCCATCAACATCAATCATTGTGCATACCATAATCTCATGACATATACACAAAGAAAGAAAATCAAAACAACAAAAACATCACAAAAATGCAACACAAAAACATAAGCAATAAAGCATTGCCGGACACAAGTGCTCTTGCACTTAACATCTTGGCATAAGAAAATCGATGTCGGGGCTCAAATTGTCACTTTCCCACTTCCCCAAGAAGGCTACCATAGCCGGACCGCTCCACGGGAAGACGGGTTTTTGATGATTTCACCCCATTATGGCATCACCAAAAGGGTTAGCACCCACCAAAAATAGGTCCAAATGTCGGGAAATTGCACGTGCTTAAACGGTAAAAACATCTAAAGGCACCCTAACCTAAGTCATCTTGGGTCAAGCGACTCGTCGCTTTTCTCACGAAGGTCATTCCCTCATCGATTCGTCGCTTGAGGGGGTAGTCACACTTAGTCACCAATCAACAAGCACACACCCAATCAAGGCAATGACATGCATTCAAAGAATCATTGACAAAGACAATCACGCTCCTGCTTGGGGCGAGTAAACAAGCAATCATTAAATTGATCAAACACTTGGCATTCCCGAAGCATGAACACAAGGTTTCCCCTGTGGACAAAAGGTTACGCCCTTTGCCTAATCATGGCTGATCAATGTCCAAGCTCAAGTCACACCTCACCAAAATAGGTTAACACTTGAAATCAAATTCCTTAGCTCGTCAGAAGCAAGGATTCAAGAATGCATGCCCTTTCCATACTTGGGGCATCAAAAGTTGGTTAGGTTACCAAGAAACCCTAATCATTAGTGCTTTGGTCATCTATTTTTGCTCAGGACTGCGTCACCCGTAGCGCTTCCCAAAAAGGGGCATCTGTAGACACCAAAACAGCACCAATCCGATTAAGTGACTACAAACACTGATCGCATTGACATACACAGCTTTCAGGGCAGCCCTCAGAGGTCAAACAGTGGTCCTAGCCACTCACACAGCAGTTTAGAAGGTCAAAAAATAAGCAGAGCAAAGTTGGTCATTTTAAAGCCTTTAATCTAAAGCGAGCCTTTAACAAACGTTAAGCCTTAAACAAGAAAGCCTCAATCAAGAGCAAAACTTCAAATGCAAGCAAGCCTTAATCAAAGGGGAACCTTGGCCTTAGATGTCACGAAATCGCGACGTCGGAGCGAAAAGCGATCGCGACTGACACCTAAGGCCCAAAGGGGAACCTTGGCCTTAGACGTCGCGAAATCGTGACGTCACGATTTCGCGACATCGTGAAATCATGACACCTGAGCCTTGGCCTTAGATGTCACGATTTTGCGCGTCACGAAATCGTGACACCTAAGGTCCCAAGGGGAGCCTTGGCCTTAGATGTCGCGATTTTGCGCGTCGCGAAATCGCGACACCTAAGGTCCCAAGGGGAGCCTTGGCCTTAGATGTCACGATTTTGCACGTCGCGAAATCGTGACACCTAAGGTCCCAAGGGGAGCCTTGGCCTTAGATGTCACGATTTTGCGCGTCACGGAATCGTGACACCTAAGGTCCCAAGGGGAGCCTTGGCCTTAGATGTCGCGATTTCGCGCGTCACGAAATCGTGACACCTAAGGTCCAAAGGGTAGCCTTGGCCTTAGATGTCACGATTTCGCGTGTCATGAAATCATGACACCTAAGGCCCGAAGGAAGCTTCGGCCGAGGGTGTCGCGATATCGTGACGTCGCGATATCGTGACACCTAAGGCCCAAAGGGAAGGCTCGGCCGAAGTGTCGCGATATCGCGACACTTCGGCATAAGGCTAAGAAGGAAGAATTGATCCCACCATGAAGTTTCTACTTATTTTGGAGTCTTCAATCATAAGAAGAAGGTCATCCTTTATTAATTCCCAAAATTCTTGGTAGAAGTTAGCATTGAAACCATTTGGCCCTAAAGCTTTGTTACACTTCATGCTAAAAAACCACTTGCCAAAGTTTCTCCATCGTAACACATAAAGTATATTAATAAATAAGTTTTAAACTATAAAACATTAAAACTCTTTTAATGAGAGTTATAATTTCATGCAAATGGAAAACATTCACATTCATGAAATAAAAAACCACCTCACAAGCAATGTTAAAATCGATCCTTATTGAGTTTGAATTAGATTTAAATCTATGAACATGTAAGAAAACTTAGATATTTCAAGTCTTTGATTTTTAAATTCCAAATAAAGTAAATAAGTCTTAACTAAAAATAACTAACCAAAACCATTAAGTCTTGCTTCCCAAATAGAGATTCTAAAAGGTAATTAACAACTACCAAAAGCAAATAAATTAAGTCACCTCCATCTAATGCAGACACTTTAAAAAAATTTCATGATCATAAATAGAAATACATTGGAAATCAAAGGCAACAATTAAGAATTTCTCCTTGAGTGATGGCTTGATAGAGAAAAATTCCCTTAGATAGCCATGCATCTTCTTGTTGTTGAGTGTTGGATCCATGAACCACCTTCAAAAATATTCCATAGAGAAATTTTCTATAGATTTGATCATTTCAATCATTTTGTCTAATGTGCTCTAGACGTTCTCTTTGTACCACACTTCCTCAAGTAGGGTCCCATGGCTATCAGATAGCTCCACAATATTTATTTCTACCTAGGTTGTTCATCTCTCTAGTAGCCCTGTTGATGATGAACTCAATCTCTAGCAACACTCCATGAGCATGGTTGATTATGTCTTGTGTGAATGTGATCTAGACAAAGAATTTGTACATCTTGACAACAAGCAAAGGGGAGTTGTTTCCAAGAATTACGCTTTGTTATCTAATTTTTAGGAGACCATTTTATGTGCATAATGTTGTTTATTGTAGTGCATAAGATTTCTATCATTCTTGGCCAATATTTTTCTTTTGATACTTGCAAAAACATAATTTTAGAAAAAAATTAATATTTAAGTAAAAATTTATCTTTATGGCTTCAATGGTTACACTTATAATGAGGTCCTTGTGGTGCCCAGTAGTGACTGCAATGTAGACTTGTTTATTTAAGTCATTAATTGAAGAGGTAATGGATTGCATTAGGGAGAGGTATTGTGTTTCCTTATCTGCTATTATTTACTCTAATTGAGAGAATCTCTCCTCAAGTATTTTAGCATGAGCCTTCTCAAAGGTTCTTTTAGATTCTAAGACCTGAATGTTTGGAAAAAATTAGTTATCCTCTTCTCCAAGTCTTAAAATTTATCCCATTCTAGTTTTTACCACCTCTATATGTATCTAACTTATATCCTCTACTTGGATTCAACTTGTTGAGGTGATGGCCATTTCTTATACCCCTTTGAACATGGTATCATCCTTAGACCCATTTCTCTTTTTGGAGTATTTTTCTTTTAGATATTTAGACCTTTTATCATAAAAATATCTAATTGAGATGTCCTCAATATTAAGGTCTAGGATGTTTATCTCCATGAATAGACCAATGGACCCATAAATGTTAGGAACCTACTATTAAACTAAAGCTCAATCACACAAAATATTGAAAAATAATTGAAATACATCAAATAACAAAATTAAACTATGCAAAAATTAATTGCAGAATTAAAAAAATCTCACAAATAACTTAGAATCGCAGGCCTCTTCAAGGAGGCAACATCCTTCAATATTTCATTAACTTGAAAAAGATAGATTCATATATGGTTCCATGTCATTTAAAGATAAAGCTTCATGCAACCCTACCTAAAGGCTCAAGAGTTGGATTACATGCAAAATACCACTCGAGCTAGAATATTCTACCAAACATTAATTATAATATTGATAATGGTTACATGAGATGAAACCACTTGGCTAAGTGCCTTAATTGCCAAATACATTATAAAATATTATAAAATAACATTATAATGGGATCCCCCACATTGGAAGTGGGTCATTACATAAGAAAATGAGAATTACAAAATAACATTAGGATGGGATCCTAACATGTCATTCCCCTTCAAAAAGCTTTGTCCTTATAGCTGAAGATGGGGAAACTAGTGCTAGAGCTGGTGGAGAGACTCCAAGGTAGCATATTTTAGCTGAAGTCCATACCACTAAACAAGGACCTTAGTAATGGTATGGTTGCGGAGAGTGCAAGTCTTATAATCCAAAATCTATTCGGGCTTGAGTAAGATAAAACTTTCTTCATCCAATTTTTGGAGTGTAGATTGAACCTATACTTGAGTGCCCACTATATTTTTGAGAGAGATAACATAAAAAATAGGATGGATCTTGGAAGTAGGTGGAAGGACCAATTTGTAAGTTGTGGTACCAGTCTGCTATAAAATCTAGTAGGGCCCATAGTATTTTACAACAAGTTTCTAGCACCTGCAAATCTAGAAGGATGACTATTTGTATGACTACAAGTGAAGGAAAACCATATCACCCACATCAAAGATATGCTCAAAATGGTTTTGATTATATTTTTGGTGCATTTGATTCTAGGTCGCATCCAAATTGATCTTTAGTTGGTGTAGGATATCGATGCGTTGATTGAGAATAGTATCAACTGCATGGACCTTGGAGCTATTAGTAATGTAAGAGAAAGGTGTGAGTGGAGGACATCCATAAACTGCCTCAAAATGGATAACCTTGGTTTCTATGTAATAGGAAGTGTTGTACTACCATTCGGCCAAAGGAAGCCATTTCACCCATTGAGTAGGATGATCAAATGTAAATCAGTGAAGGTAGATATCCAAACATTTGATGATAATATCAGCCTAGCCATTGTTTACAAATGATATGCTTAACTTATTTTGATCTAAGTTCCTTGAATCTTAGACAATTATTACCAAAAATGACTAGTAAAGGTTGGATCACGATCGAACATGATGGAGGTAGGCATACCATGAAGGTAAAAGATAGAATCAAGGAAAATTTGGGTAATGGTGGAGGTTGTGTAAGGATGGAAGAGGGAACAAAAGTGAGCATACTTCAAAAGATGATCCATTACCACAAATATAATAGCTTTGCATTTAGAATTAGATAAAACTTCAATAAAATCCATGGAAATATCAGTCCAAACTTGGTCAAGAAAGGGCAAGGGTTGAAGGGTGCCTAGAGAACACATCATTTCACCTTTCATCTGTTGATAAGTCTCACAAGCTACCACAAAATGTTGAATGTTCTTTTTCATACCCTTCCAAAAAAAGTACACTTAAGATGTTCGTAGGTTTTAAGAAATCCTAAATGGCCTACAGACGGGGTGACATGCAATTATTTCATGAGAATTTTCCAAAGTAGAGAAGTGTGGGGAACAACAAGGCATTGGTGGTAATAAAAATCATGGCCATCCCAAGTGTATATTGGGAATGAAGTAGGCTCAGTGTGTAGGGAGGCAACCAAAGTTTGCAACTTAGACTCTTGAAGTGTCTCTTGGTGTAAGGAATAGATCCATTGGGGAATAGGTGATGAAATGACACACAACATACTGAGAGCCTCAAATTGGTGAGAGAGGGCATCAACCATGATATTCTCCTTACCCTTCTTATAAGTGATATCATAATCATAGCCCATAAGTTTAGAGACCAATTTTTGTTGTTTGAAGGTGGCAACTCGTTGCTCCAAAAAGTATTTGAGACTCTAATGGTCAGTTTTATTGGAAAAATGATGCCCAATGAGATACAATTTCCAATGGTTTACTGCGTGTAGAATTTCTGTCATCTCCTTGGCATAAGTGGATTTTCCCAAATTACAGTTGGAGAGAGATTTACTAGTGAAATCCAATGATTGCCATTCTTGCATCAACACCACACCAATACCATGACCATAAGTATCTCTTTCAATGAAAAAAGATTTGGAAAAATCTGGCATGGCTAGGACTAGAGTGATGGTCATATCATACTTCAATTCTAGGAAAGTCTATTCAGCAGGTCTCAACCAAGTAAAAGAGTTCTTTAAAATGGAATTAAGGGGAGCTACAATTTTACCATAATTACAAATAAATTTATGGTAGTATCCTGTAAGCCCTAAATATCCTTGAAGTCCTTTGAGAGTGTAGGGTTTCGACCAGTCTTGGACCCTCTGGATATTCTTGGGGTTAAATTTGATGTCATATTTGGTGATAATATGTCCTAAATACTCCACTTTCATCAAACCAAAGGAACACCTAGACCACTTAGAAAAAAGTTGATGTTGTGCCAACAACTGTAATGTTTGATCCACATGATCAAGGTGCTCTTTTATTGAATGACTATAAACCATAATGTTATCAAAGAAAACCAAGATGAATTATTGGAGAAATGAGTGAAAGTTGTTAATAAGGATTTGAAATGTGGATAAAGTATTAGTCAAGCCAAATGGTGTCACAAAAAACTCATAGTGACCTTCATGAGTACGAAAAGTAGTCTTGGAAATATCTTCATCCTTGAGCTTGATTTGATGATACCCAGAGTGAAGGTCTAATTTGGAGAAGTACATAGTTCCATGTAGCTCATCTAGTAATTCATCCACCATAGAAATAAGAAACTTATCCTTGATGGTGAGCTTATTGAGCTCTTGATAGTCGATACACAATCACCAAGAACCATATTTCTTTTGTACTAGTAAAATTGGAGAATAGTAAGGTGTCATGACCCTCCCAGATGGAAATTTCGACATGGAAAAAATGTATTAACTGATGGTGCTTTAATACTTGATTTTGTGCAATTAATAAGCTATACAATATTAGTAGATATTGAAGAACATGATACTGCTAACAAATTACCAATGTGTAGGATCATGCACACTTGTAAGTGGAAGAAGTTGAGTCATCCACCGAAGGCGAGGGTACTTGAGTTTGGGGAAATGATAAAAAGGCAACTCGAAGGTAACAAGGATGGATAATTTCATATGGGCATGCATTCAGTTAAGGTATAATCATCAATAACTGGCCACCTTGAGCCCCAAATTAATAGCCTAGTAGCTACCATAAGTTCTATAGGCTGAGACATGTGACTAAATTGATGGAAAGACTCCTTTATATGTTGCATATGCTTGATTATATTTTACTTTAGCACTATTACCTCAATAATTTGGGATGTGTGAATGTATAGGTTAGCTTCATAACGCCTTATGTGGTTCGGAAAATAAAGTGATAAAGTAAATACTTTGTTAAATGATAGTAAGTTCATTTAAAATTTATAAATGTTTATTTTAAATGATGGTAAGTTTCATTTAAAGATTTATAAATACTTGATTTTAAATGATAGTGTGTTCCATTTAAAATCTATAAATGTTTTATTTAAAATTTAAAAATGTTTCATTTTAAATGAAAAAAAAGGGTTTCATTTAAAAGTAAGTAAATATTTTATTTTAAATAAATAAAGGAGAATTTCATTTAAAATAGCATTTAAAAATGTGTTAATGAAATTAGCCTTACCATTATATATATATAATAAAAGATGGTATTAATGAATATTCATCTCGAAACCCCTTAAGACCACTAAATATTTGAATAATATGGTGGATAAGACCCACCATAAGATCGAACATTGGGAAATATACATTCGATATGGGAGTGCCTGTGAAACTTGACAAAGTAGAGCTCCATTTATGAAATTTGAGCAAAGGGATGGGGCAGGTGACTTGATACCGACTTACCATTGACAAGAATGAATGGGTAGTAATGGCAAACGGTGAGCATGATAGTCGAGGAGATAAGAGGGATGCCATGGTATAAAGGTGGAGAAAGAGGAGAGACATCAAGAGAGAGATGTCAGTTTGGAAGAGGAGAAGACAGAGTGAGGAGATCTTTAGAGAAACATTGAAGCAACACCATTTGAACCACCACCAGTGAAACAACAAGGATCCAAGTAGGATTTAAATCTATTGCTTGTATTTTTAATTAGATCTTATTGTATGGTTTTTTGCTACCATGGTTTAGCTTCAACTACCATCAAGCTATTGTGTATCCTTGCTATGTAAGCACTGTGAAAGTTGTGTATCCTTACTATGTAAGCGTTGTGAAAGCTGCTATGTATCCTTACTATGTAAGCACTGTGAAAGTTGTTGTGTATCATTGCTATGTAAGCATTGTGAAAGTTGTGTATCCTTGCTATATAAGTGCTATGAAAGCTGTTGTGTATCCTTGCTATGTAAGTGTTGTGAAAGCTGTTATGTATCCTTACTATGTAAGCAATATGAAAGCTACTATGTATCCTTACTACACATGCAGTGTTGGAAGACTTACCATTTTTTTTGTCATGTGTAAGCTCGCTATCATGCTTACTATTGGAAGGTTTGCCATCATGGCTACCATGTGTAAGATCACTATTGTGCTTGTTGTTGGAAGGCTTACCATCGTGGTTGTCATGTGTAAGTACTGTCATGCTTGTTGCTAGAAGGTTTACCATCATGGCTACCATGTGTAAGCTCACTATCATACTTGGTTTTGGAAGGCTTGCCATCATGGCTACCATGTGTAAGATTGCTATCATGATTACTATTGGAAGGCTTGCCATCATGGCTACCATGTGTAAGTGTTTTCATGCTTGTTGTTCAAAGTTTGCCATCATGGCTACCATGTGTAGCTACCATTTTTTGACTGAGCAATAGGTTTACCCTCATGGTTGCCTCGTGGTTATGGCCTATCGTGTTTGGTGACTTGCATGATAGGGTACCCATTTAAAGGTAGCTCATACATTGGGGAAGAACTTTTCATTCCCACTATCCCCATTTCCTCAGACATATGACCAAAATACATCGCTACCTTGGTGAAGGAGATGACATTCACCATTGTAGGCAATCATTCTCTTCATGTTGTAGCTTGGATTGTGGAGGCACGACTATTCATATATTGTAGAGGATGTTCATCACTGTGACAAACTACTCGCCCGTGAAGAGTGTCATGCTTGACGTCGAGTTGCCAAAGTGTCTCAGGTTCTGAGTCCTTGGAGACTTTATTTGAACATGCCATCTCTAATAATCTAAGGCTTGGTTGTTTATTAAAATACTGGTTAAAGAGTAGAGTTAGAGAACTTTTTGTATATATTAAACTGGTTCATGAATTGTTATTAAGTAGAGTTATTTGTGAATTAAAGTAGTTGACTTTAATTTAATGAATAAATATGAAAAATGGTTTGTTTTGTAAATTAAGGGTATGGGACTTTAATTTATGAAATGAAAGGAAAAAGGGTTTATTTGTGAATTAAAGTAGTTGAATTTAATTTAATGAATAAATATGGAAAATGGTTTGTTTTGTAAATTAAGGGTATGGGACTTTAATTTATGAAATGAAAGGAAAAAGGGTTTATTTGTGAATTAAAGTAGTTGACTTTAATTTAATGAATAAATATGAAAAATGGTTTGTTTTGTAAATTAAGGGTATGGGACTTTAATTTATGAAATGAAAGGAAAAAATGATTTATTTGTGAATTAAAGTAGTTGACTTTAATTTAACGAATAAATATTTTTGATCGTTTAAATTTAAAGTGGGTTTTTATCAAGGGACCCAAAACCTGATTACAACAAGTCAAAAGACTTTTTAAACAAGGCCACAAGAAGGCCGCAGGAAAGGAAAATAGAAAATACAAAGGAAAGAAAAAATGATTGCCTTTCAGGATAGACTTAAGGATAGCCTTCCAGGATAGGCTAAAGGATAGCCTTACAGGATAGCCTTCATAAAGGATGCCCAAAGCGAGAAAAAAGGAAAGTCCCACCCTGATTCAAATTTGAAAAGCCTACCCAGTGGAAGGGGGAGAAAGAAGGAAAAAACATTTTAAACTCTCGCCTAGCCTCTCTTTTGAACCACCCAAAATGTTGGAAAACAAAAACCCACCAAAATTTGAAATGAAGAATCCCGCACAGGGGAAAATACAAAAACTGGGCAGAAAACACTGAAATACTAGAAAACAAAACCAAAAATCCCCTTGATCAATAGGAAGGGGCCTAGAAACCACCCCAAAAATACAAGGATGCAAAGGAATAACATCCCGCATAGGCATGAAAAAAGGTATAATAATCAGGGGGACTCCACAGGCCACAAAGTCCCATTGTAGTAAGGATATCTACTCAAAAGCTGAAGGAGATAGAGAAAACATCAGTGGAGAACTACAAGCCATGATAAAGAGAAGGGGAGGTCCTAGGGAACCTCAAAATGAGGAGCCATGAAGCATGAGATAACAACGATAAGCACAGGTGCCCCTCAAGACCAAAAATATAGTAAGAACACCAAAGCACCAACACCATCAATGAACAACTTTAGAGATACAGAAGAGGATGACCAGTAGGAACAGAACAAAAATCAACATAGAGGCCCATACCCAAGACACAAAAATTTTTAATATCCTACCAACAATCCCACATCTGGAAACCCAAAGAGTAGCACCACAAGAATAAGCAAAGACCCCTTCCCAAGCTAAAAATAAACTATGAAGAATTGCTCATGAAGCCAAAATCCCAAGCCACAATGCACTGCACCAGAAGAACCACTGATCCTAAGCTTCAAATAAGATCCTACAAGAAAATAGAATAGAGTAGCAAGCTCCAAGGAAAGGGATTCCTAAAGGAACTCAGGAATCCTAGGGAAGATCCTAAGGAAAACCCAAGGATATCCTAGAAAATCCCAGGGATATCTCATATCACAGGCACAAAAAATAAAACCCACTAGAAGGCATGGAAAGGGATAGAAAAATGGATAAGTGACCTCCCACCCCAAGGAGATCATCTACAACACAAAATAGCCAAGGAATAAGGGCAAAGGGAGTTCCAAGGAACTAGGACAGGACCCAGGGATGTCCCAAAAAAACCCTAGGGATGTACCAGATCACATGCACCAGAAAGAACCCCACCAAAAGGTATGGAAAGGGCTAGACAAATGGATAAGTTACCTCCCACCCCAAGGAGATAATATGTAGCACCATCCATCCAAGGAGGAAGGGCAAAGGAAGTGTCAGGGAACTGGTATAGGACCAAGGATCTAGGATAGGACCAGGGATGGGCTATACGGAAGTGGAGAAGGACTTCCTAGATTTAATGAATAAATATGGAAAATGGTTTGTTTTGTAAATTAAGGGTATGGGAATTTAATTTATGAAATGAAAGGAAAAAGGGATTTATTTGTGAATTAAAGTAGTTGAATTTAATTTAATGAATAAATATGGAAAATGGTTTGTTTTGTAAATTAAAGGTATGGGACTTTAGTTTATGAAATGAAAGAGAAGGAATTTATTTATGGATTAAAGTAGTTGACTTTATTGATAAATAAATATGAACCTAGATTGTTTGGAAATTAAGGGTATGGGACTTTAATTGTTGAATAAGGGTTGAATCATTTATTACAAGTATAGCCCATGATCTAGATGCATTGTTGAAAGAATCTCATAGGAGGATGAGAGGAAAGGTGTAGAAAGAGTAGTTTCTATGATATCAACTATGCATTAGATAGTTGAATTTCTTGGGTTATTTGTATAGTTGCAATTTGGAAATAAAATGAGTAAATGCATTTAGAAGCATGTCTATCCTGAACTATGAGTGTCCTGATCCCCTACTATCCTCACTTGATTGATGGAAGAGTGGGAGGACCAAAGTTATAGATGGACCAATGCACAAGTTTGCTCTCTACTTTACATCTTGTTTATTTATGCAAATAGATTAGATTTGTGGGGATATTTCCTTGATGAGATTGATGTAATGTATTGTTTAAAGGTATGGAGGTTATACCATACATGCTTATGTAATAAATGAACAATATGGTTGATGCACCTTTGTATTCTAGTTGATTTAATATGAATGTATTTAATCCTTTCTTATGCATGTTTATTCTTTAATTATTGTTCCTTTGCTTGTTTAATGAGTTATGTTTTGTTAGATTTAGTATCTAGAATTATCTTTATTTTCTTGTTGAATAAATTTCATAAAAACTCAGTAGTAAGTTCTAGGGTGAACTTAGAGGTAACCTAAGGGCTTGAGACCCCCTTAGGGAGAATGGTAACTAGGTTTATAGAATATCATACCTGAGTTAAGATAGCTTGTCAGAGGACAAGATTGATAGCTTAACTCATAGTACACGTAGCATACCTATGCATAATGGCTTACGTAGAATATGGAGATGTGTGTACACCTTCTAATGATTGAAGGTGATAAGTCTAGCTCATCAAGGATGATGAGATGGATGGACTTGTGTGCATAACATGAGATATGCCTATGTAGAAGGGACTTGCGTGAGGGGAATATTGTGTGGTATAGTTCTTGAGAAAATTAGGGTTTGATAAACATTAAGTCGGTCTAAGGTTGGGTAGGGATTTATGAATCCCTCTCCTTAGTAAAAAAAATTCTTTCTATTTCTATGTGTTTTCTTATTTCTTGATTTTAGGGTCATTACATTTGGTATCAGAGCTCTAGGTACAAGGGTATAGAGCTTCTTATGTGCTAAAAGATATTTGGAAGTCTCCAATGAAGGCTTGCTTAAGGTTAAGCTAAAAGCTAGGATGACCTAGAGTCTCTGCTTATTAGAATCTAATGGAGTTGATCCCAAGGGTAGATGAATGTTATGATACCTCAATATGGGCTTTGGTATTGATGATACATCATAATATTGGAATATTATCCTAGTTATATTTCTAATGTTTTGGCAAGAAGAACTCTGTAATGTGGTTTGAATAAGTGGTTCAGTTTAAGATGAAGTTGTAACCTAATTATTTTCTTGGTTGAAACCAGGTCAAGATGCCACCTAAGGCTAGAAAGGAGAGGCCTACACCTAGATAGACTCAAAAAAGTAATGTATAAGAAGATATCCAGAATGAGGATCCAAAAACTCCCAATAGGGGAATGGAAGATCTCACTACCACAGTTGCCACCATGCAAGATCAGTTAAGACAAGTGTTAGAAACCATTGCAAACCAAAATTTGCAAGCTAGAGGTTCAAAAGTTAACCAAGCGAAGGGGCTGACTACAGAGTAGATACAAGCTAGAACCCTCTTAGAAAAGGAAACAATAAGAGACTTAAATAATGTCTACATATCCAAGTTTTATGGAGAAGGAGAGGGAGATGCAGTTGAGGCTTGGTTAAGGGAACTGGAAGTTTTCTTCATAGTAAAGGGATACTCTTTAGGAACCTGAACTATTTGGGCTACTATCTACCTTGAAGGAGCCACCCTAGACTGGTGGGAGACTTATTATGAGGAAACCAAGATTGAACCAGTAGACATTCCATGGAAGGAATTTATAGTCATATTCAAAAAGAGGTTCCTCATAGAATATTTCTATGCCCTAAAATTTGAGGAGTTTTCTAGTTTAAGGCAAGGAACCAACTTAGTGGAGATATACTACAAGAAGTTGGTAAAATTGTTGAAGTATGTACCCACCTATAATGAGAAAATGTGGATTCATAAGTTTACTCATGGGTTGCAATATAGGATAAAGTATGATGTAGAGATGCATGAGCCTAGGTCATTGCAAAAGGCATATGACTTGGCAAAGAAAGCAGAGTCGCATTTTTGTTATAAATATGAAACCTTGTTCGAGCAATACCAATAGGAACTAAAGGAAGAGGAATAGCAATGGGATTATAAAATGGGAGGCTAAACAAGATCGGAAGGCTAAAAACCCCAAAAACTTGAGAAGAAAAATAATGGAAGCCAAAAGAAGTTCAAGAAGAACTTTTATAAGAAAGGCAACAACTCCAATAATGCTAAACCTCAACCATAGAAACCATAAGTTTTAGTTCTAGCAATCAAGGGCGAGGAGCAGAAATAAAAAAGTGACAAGGGCCCAAGGATGGGTGTTACCATTGTAGAGGGCCACATTTTTCTAATTAGTGCCCACACCGACCAGGGCCAAGCACATCTAGTATTAAAGAAAAAGAACCTACACACTAGATCTACACTGCAATTGGGAGTCAGAAATCTTGAGGGGCAAGCCACCCCATTGATTATAAAAGGTAAGATTTTTGATAAGCAAGTAAATATCTTAATTGATAGTGGAGCCACTAATAGCTTTATTTCTTGTAATTTAGCCAAATATATGCCAGAAAGGCTAGGATATTTGGCTCATGGATGGAAGGTCGAGTATGGTTCTAGATAGACCTACTCCGTAAACCAATGTTTTCCTATGATGGAAATTGCTTTAGCTAGTGGAACCATGAAAGGTTGCTTATATGTAGCTCCACTTCATGCCTTCGATGTGATCCTAGGGATGGATTGGTTATAGGACCATAAATCCATGATCAATTTCCAAGATAGATGGATCAAATATTTTAAAGAAGACAAGGAAAGACTACGAATTCATAGTGAACAGAGGGCATTAAAACCCCATATATTGTTAGCTATGTAGTTGAAGAAAGCCCTCAAGAAAGGAGGGATAGTCTATGTAATAAAACTAAATGAATTTGGAGAAGACCAAAAGAAAGAGGTGTTGGAAACCCACCCAATTTTACAAGAATTCAAGGATGTATTTCCTGAGGATTTACTTGGACTCCCTCCTATGCAGGAATTTGATTTCACTATTGATATTATACTAGGAGTAGAACCAATTCACAGATCTCCATATAGGATGACACCTATCAAGATGCAAGAATTAAAGGTACAATTGCAAGGGTTATTAGAAAATGGGTTGATAAAACCAAGTGTGTCACCTTGGGGTGCACCTATTTTATTTGTGAAAAATAAAGATGACTCTTTAAGATTGTGTATTGACTACAGGATGTTGAATAAAGCTACAATCAAGAACCGGTATCCCCTACCTAGAATAAAATATTTATTTGATCAATTAAGAGATGCCATGATGTTTACTAAGATAGATTTGAAGTCAAGGTATCACCAATTAAGAATATATGAGGAGGATACTCACAATATGACATTTAAGACTAGGTATGGACACTATGAGTTTATAGTCCTACCCTTTGGATTGACTAATACCCCAACCACCTTCATGAATTTAATGAATAGTGTGTTCAAAAGGCACCTGGACCAGTTTGTCCTTGTATTTCTTGATGATATCCTAATATACTCTCGAAACAAGGAAGAACATGATAAGCATCTCAAGATCGTGTTGGAGTTACTAAGAGAAAATCAACTCTATAGAAATCTAGCCAAGAGCGATTTCTATGTTTTTGAGGTATGATATTTAGGGCATATCATATCAGTAGAAGGAATTGTTGTGGATCTAGAGAAGATCAAAGCCATATTAAATTGGCCACCCCCTACTAATATTACTGAAGTAAGAAGCTTCATGGGGTTAATGGGCTATTATAGATGTTATATAAAGGATTTCTCAAAGATTGCTTTGACAATAACTAACCTTCAAAAGAAAGGGAAGGAATTCAAATGGATGGAAAAGTGTGAAACTGCCTTTGCTTTATTAAAGTAGAAACTCACTACCACACCAATATTGAAGATTCTAGATCCTCAAGGAGATTTTTTAGTATGCATTGATGCATCACTAGAAGGGTTAGGAGGAGTACTCATGCAGGAAGAGTCAGTGGTATCTTATACTTCAAGAAAGCTTAAAAAGCATGAAGTTAATTATGCTACTCATGATTTAGAGCTAGCCACTATAGTGCATGCTCTAAAGGTCTGGCGCCACTATCTGGTGGGGAGACCTTTTGAATTGAAATCTGACCATCAAAGTCTAAGGTACATATTTACCCAATCAATACTCAATGCGAGACAAAGAAGGTGGATCGAGTTTCTCACTGAGTATGACTTTGAAATAGAGTACATAAAAGGAAAGGAGAATAAGGTTGTTGATGCCTTGAGTAGAAGGAAACACATAGCAACCATAACCAAGAGTCACATAAATCTCATGGATCAAGTGAGGCAGGAGCAATATCAGGATGAATATTGCCAAGAAATTTAGGCTAGAATAGATAGAGACCCCAAGGGCAATAAGGAGTTTAGGGTGATAGATAACCTTTTGTGTTACAAAGGTAGAATCATCATACCAAAATTAGGTGATTTAAGAAAGCTAATAATGCAAGAAGCCCATAGATCTCCTTATTCAGCTCACCCCAAAGGGGTAAATATGAGGGAAAACATGAAAAGAACCTTCTTCTGGGTAGGAATGAAGAAGGATATTATCGATTTTATCACTTGGTGCCTTGAATGTCAGAAGGTTAAGGTAGAATACAAGCATCCCGTAGGATAGTTGTATCCACATAGTATACCTACTCAAAAATGGTAGGTCATATCTATGGATTTTATAGTAGGTTTACCTAAGACCAGGTACCAACATGATGCAATCCTTGTAAATGACAAATTGACTAAGGTTGCATATTTTATACCTGGGAGCACCAAGGATGATGCTCAGGTGGTGGCTAATAGATTTGCCAAGGAAGTGTTTCAATTGCATGGATTTCCTAAGGTAATTATCTCAGATAGGGATTCCAAGTTCACTTTTGAGTTTTGGAAATCCCTTCATTAGGCAATAGGTACAAAAATGAACATGATTTTAGCATACCACCCTGAGACAAATGATCAAATAGAGTGGGTAAACCAAGTACTAGAGGATATGCTCCACATGTACTGCATGGATCACAAGTCTCACTGGGAAGACTACCTACCTTTGGTAGAGTTCACCTATAATAATGGGTATCACTCATCTTTGGGAATGGCACCTTTCGATGCCTTGTATGGATGAAAGTGTAGAACACCACTATCATGGGATAACCTAGAATATAGGGTTGTGATTGGACCAAAAATGGTTAGGGAAATGGAAGACCAATTGAAGGTAATCAGACAAAGACTCAAGGAAGCTACTGATAGGTAGAAGAGTTATGTTGATTTAAAGAGAACTCCAAGAGAGTACTCGATAGGAGACAAAGTGTTCCTAAGGATCAAACCAATGAAAAGTGTGATCAAGTCCACAAAATTGGATCCATGATTTTTAGGGTCCTTTGAGATCACTAAAAATATTAGTCTGGTTGCATACCGACTTGCTCTACCTCCTAATCTATCAAAAATCCATGACACCTTCCACATATATTTGCTTAGAAAATATATTGTTGACCCTAAACATGTGTGGGATGTTTCTAATTTGTAGATGGCAAATCCAAAGGTAATTGAAGTAATGCCAGTAAATATTCTCGAATTCCATTCTAAGACTATGCGAAATTGGACTCTTGAGGAATGTAAGGTCCAATGGGACCATTTCTATGAAAGGAATACCACTTGGGAGAAGGTGGCAGATATGCAAAAATATTTTCCCTTTTTGTTTGAAGATCTTTAAAATGTAATAATTTACTTTTTGCTTGTGATTGTGTAAAACTAGAAAACACTAGGATGGTATTTAGTCCTAGTGGGGGAGGATGTCATGACCCTCCTAGATGGACCTTTCGACATGGAAAACAATGTATTAACTGATGGTGCTTTAATACTTGATTTTGTGTAATTAAGCAACTATGCAATATTAGTAGATATTGAAGAACATGATATTGCTAACAAATTACCAATGTGTAGGATCAGGTACACTCGTAAGTGGAAGAAGTTGAGTCATCCACCAAAGGTGAGGGTACTTGAGGTTGGGGAAATGATGATAAGGCAACTTGAAGGTAACAAGGATGGATACCTTCATATAGGCATGCATTCGGTTAAGGGATAATCATCAATAGCTAGCCACCTTGAGCCCTAGACTGATAGCCTAGTAGCTATCGTAAGTTCTAGAGGCTGAGATAGGTGACTAGATTGATGGAAAGACTCCCTCTTTGTTTGTTGCACATGCTTGATTATCTTTTACTTTAGCACTATTGCCTCAATAACTTGGGAAGTGTGAATGGATAGGTTATCTTCATAACTCCTTGTGTGTTTAGGCAGATAAAGTGATAAAGTAAATACTTTGTTAAATGATAGTAAGTTCATTTAAAATTTATAAAAATGTTTATTTTAAATGATAGCAAGTTTCATTTAAAGATTTATAAATACTTAATTTTAAATGATAGTGTGTTTCATTTAAAATCTATAAATGTTTTATTTAAAATTAAAAAATGTTTCATTTTAAATGATGAAAAAGGGTTTCATTTAAAAGTAAGTAAATATTTTATTTTAAATAAATAAGGAAGAATTTCATTTCAAGTTAGCATTTAAAAAAAATGTATTAATGAATTTCTACTAAGATTAGCCTTACCATTAAACAATAGAAAGAAAATATGGTATTAATGAACTTCCATCTCGAAAACCCCCCTTAAGACCACTAAATATTTGAATATTAAGGTGGATAAGACCCACCATAAGTTTAAACATTGGGAAATATATGTTTGATATGGGAGTGCCTGCAAACCTTGACAAAGTGGAGCTCCATTTATGATACTTGAGCAAAGGGATGGGGTGGGCAACTTGCTACTGAATTTTTGCCAACGAGAATGGATGGGTAGTGATGGCAGATGGTGAGTGCGGTAGTCAAGGAGATAAGAGGGATGCCACAATATGAAGGAATATAAAGAGGACAAACATCAAGAGAGAGAGATGTCAATTTGGAAGAGGAGAAGGTAGAAGGAGGATATGGAGACAAGGAGAGCTCCGAGGAAACACTAAAGCAACACCGTCCAAACCATAACCTGAGAAACAACAAGGATATAGGTAGGATTCAAATCTATTGCTTGTGTTGTTAATTAGCTTTTGTTGTGTGGTTGTTCACTACCATGGTTTAGCTTCGGCTACCATAAAGCTACTATGTAATCACTGTGAAAGTTGTTATGTATCATTGCTATGTAAGCATTGTAAAAGTTGTTGTGTATCCTTGTTATGTAAGTGCTATGAAAGTTATGTATCCTTGCTATGTAAGCACTGTGAAATTTGCTATGTATCCTTACTATGTAAGCACTATGAAAGTTGTTGTGTATCCTTGCTATGTAAGCACTTTGAAAGTTTTTGTGTATCATTGCTATGTAAGTGTTGTGAAATATGCTATGTATCCTTACTACATATGCGTTGTTGGAAGGCTTACCATCATGGCTATCATGTGTAAGCTCACTGTCATGCTTACTATTGGAAGGTTTGTCATTATGGCTATTGTGTGTAAGCTCATTGTCATGCTTATTATCATGGCTATCATGTGTAAGTACTATCATGCTTGATGTTATAAGGCTTTCCATCATGGATTTCATGTGTAAGCTCTCTATCATGCTTGATATTGAAAGGCTTGCCATTGTGGCTACCATGTGCAAGCTCACTATCATGCTTGATATTGGAAGGCTTTCCATCATGGCTGTCATGTGTAAGTATTGTCATGCTTGTTGTACGAAGTCTGCCATCATGGTTGCCATGTGTAGCTATCATCGTCTGATTGAGTAAGAGGTTTACCCTCATGGTTGCCTCATGGTTATGGCCTACTAAATTTGGTGACTTACATGGCTGGGTACCTCTTTAAAGGTAGCCCATACATTAGGGAAGAAATTTTCATTCCCATTATCCCCATTTCCTCAAACTTGTGACCAGAAGACACCGGTACCTTGGTGAAGGATATGACGTTCACCATTGTAGGTAACCATAATCCTCTTGCCATAGCTTAGATTGTGGAGGTGTGGCTATTCATGGATTGTAGAGTATGTTCATCACTATGATGAACTACTCACCTACAAAGAGTGTCATGCTTGATGTCGAGCTACCCAAATGTCTCAAGGTTGGAGTCTTCAGAGACTTTATATGAACAAACCATCTCTAATAATATAATACTTGGATATTTATTAAAATGATCTATGAACTGGTTAATGAGTAGAGTTAGAGAAATTTATATATATATTAACTGGTTCATGAATTGTTATTAAGTAGAGTTTTTTTGTGAATTAAAGTAGTTGATTTTAATTTAATGAATAAATATGAAAAGTGTTTTGTTTTGTAAATTAAGGGTGCGAGACTTTAATTTAAGAAATGAAAGGAAAATGGGTTTATTTGTGAATTAAAGTAGTTGACTTTAATTTAATGAATAAATATGAAAAATGGCTTGTTTTGTAAATTAAGGGTATGAGACTTTAATTTTTTTTTTTAAAGTGAAAAATCCCTTGCGGGGCCACCTTGGTCTGAGAGACCACGAACAGGGGGTTCTACACCGTCAAAGTCACTCGGGAGTCGCACCTAACCCTTCCCGCACCAACATTATCAATTGGATTTTGGATACCCAATTCAGATTTTTGGTAGGGTGGAGATTTGAACCTGGGACCTCCCTTGGAGGATTTCCCTCTCCTCTCCAACTCACCTACAACACCTGGGTGACTTTAATTTATGAAATGAAAGGAAAAAGGGTTTATTTGTGAATTAAAGTAGTTGACTTTAATTTAATGAATAAATATGGAAAATGGTTTGTTTTGTAAATTAAGGGTATGGGACTTTAATTTATGAAATGAAAGGAAAAATGATTTATTTGTGAATTAAAGTAGTTGACTATGATTTAACAAATAAATATGGAAATTTGTTTGTTTTTTAAATTAAGTGTATGAGACTTTAATTTATGAAATGAAAGGAAAAATGATTTATTTGTGAATTAAAGTAGTTGACTTTGATTTAACGAATAAATATGGAAATGGTTATTTTGTAAATTAAAGGTATGGACTTTAGTTTATGAAATGAAAGAGAAGGAATCTATTTATGAATTAAAGTAGTTGACTTTATTGATAAATAAATATGAACTTGGATTATTTGGAAATTAAGGGTATGGGACTTTAATAGTTGAATAAGGGTTAATTCATTTATTACAAGTATAGCCCATGATCTAGATCCATTTTTGAAAGACTCTCATAGAGGATGAGAGGAAAAGTGTAGAAAGAGTAGTTTCTATGATATCAACAATGCATTAGATAGTTGAATTGCTTGGGTTATTTTTATAGTTACCATTTGGAAATGAATTGAGTAAATGCATTTAAAAGCATGTCTATCCTGAACTATGAGTGTTCTGATCCCCTACTTGAAGAACACAAGCTTATACCAAGAGGGGGGGATGAACAGTATAAGACCAATTTTTACTTTTCTTTCAAAATATATTTTATGCAATTTATAAATAGCAATATCAACAATAGTAATCAAATTAATGCACAACTCACCACACACAATAGAGAAACCAATTTAATGTGGTTCACCTAATGTGGGCTACTCAGAAAAATCTTTCACTAAAATTTTCTCAACAAATATCTTGGGAATTCTTTCCCTATTACAATGTTTATGGACCTCTATCCAAAGGAGACACCAATCCCCTAATCAAGTTCATGGATCTCTATCCATAGGATAATCCCTTCTCCTCTGCTCTAGATGGTGATCTTCTAGAAGAACTATTGCCTCCACTACATTGGCTTAATGGATCTCTATCCACTGAAGACTCATGTACTCACTCAGAAGACCTATCCTCACTGCCCTTGCTAATGGATCTCTATCCATTAGAGACTATCGTCCTCTATACTCTATCACCTCCAAATATTTCTCTTAGCTTTGTCTCAAATTTATATTAAAATTAGTCCTTCGGTCTAGCACAAATCTACTTAATCTCTATCTCTGGTCTGGCACAAACCTGTCCTCAAATCTACACCAAAATCTGTCCTCAAATCTACACTAAACATAGTCCTTCGGTCTAGCACAAATCTATCCTCAATATCTGTCCTCAAGCCTTAACATAAAGCTTGAATTAATCATAAATCATCTCTGCTAGATCTACCCCAAACCTAACCCAAGGTTTGAATAAATCAATCAATTTTGCTCTCAAGTCTTCTCAAAGACTTACCTCTACTCTGTCCACAAGTCCTCTCAAGGAATTTATTCAATATGATCTCAATATCTATCTTCAAATCTATATTGTAAGCTTCCACAAAAGCTCACATGAATCTATCCACAAGTCTTCTCAAAGACTTTTCTCAAATATTCTCAACGGTTCTCACTAGAACTTGTCCAATCTACTCAAGAAGTCTTCACAAATACTTACCACAAATTTATTCAACAAGTCCTCACTAGAACTTTCCCAATCTCATAGAAATATATAGAGAATTGTTAGAGACTCAATATTATTCACACTCACCACAATGCTCAATAAATTTCAATCTCTCTTGTTATCATAGAAACATATAGAGAATCGTTAGAGACTCAATATGTTTCACACTCATAAACACTCAATTTATTTATCAAATCAATTTAGAATATGGAACAATCTGTCTCACAGAACTAGAACTATCACTTCAACACTTCCACTTGACTAGGCTTAATAAAATCTACTCAACCAATCACTCAATGAAACAATCCTTTCTCACAAAACCTAGTCCAAGCATATGAATATTCACTCAATTATTTTCAACAATGCTTATCAACCAATCTTACATAATAATGATACTCATGTTCTTTCACAAACCCTAGTTCAAGATAGTTCACAACTTCACATAACAATGATACTCATGTTCTTTCACAAAACCTAGTTCAAGATAGTTCACAATTTCACATAACAATTATACTCATGTTCTTTGCACAAACCCTAATAATTCAATGTTTCCAAAAATGCTTATCAAATAAGGTTTTTATCATCAACTCTCACTCATAAAATCTTCAACAATCAAAATCAACAATGCTTATCAAACAACCCTTTTCACTCCAACTTAGCATTCACAACATCCAATAATCACTCTCAAGGAAGATGTGGCCATACCTTTTTTTTGATGAAGAAATGCTCTTAAAAAACCTATCTTAAACACAATTTTATTCTTTACCAATTTAAATGGTTAGATGACAAAATATCACACTAACACTCTCTCAGAAATATTTCTCAATTACAAAAATAATCAAACTTAAATACATCTTATTACTTCTTTGAAATTAGCAATCATCAAAGTTTATATAAAAAAATAATTACTTAATTACTCCTTATAATCTCCAATATTTAATTAACAACCTCCAAAAATCAAACTCTCAAAATAATGGAGCCTGTCCTTTTATCTCCCTCAAATTCTCAAAAACACCAATTTAATAATGCAAACATTTATTTTATAAAGCTCCAAAAAAATTATTTAAATCCATCCTTAGAAAATTCTAGTTATCACATGCAACCTTGGAAAATCGAGTGCATACCTCATAAATTCCATGCAAAAAGGACCTCGACAGGTGTCAACCTCGAGACCACTCCCTAGACGAGCACCTTAGTGAGGTGCTAGCCCACCACGTGGTCTATTTGCCTCAATAAAAAGGAAAAGGCTTACACCTTTCCTTTGTATTGCTCCCAAAGTGTGACGCTTCAAGAATGAAACACATCCTACCTTGCAAAAATGCAACCCACAGGACATGATCCCTACACCTCACGCGAGCAACGACTTGGCACCTCCCTCATTGCCAGCTATGCTACTGAGCACTTCGGGGTAGAAAGAAACACCCCCTTTCCTTTGTATTCTTCCTTGCACACCTTTTGAAAAGCACACGATCTCACTTTATACCATGCGCACAAAAATCTCAACAAAAGCATAGATCACAAATGATTTTTTAAAGCCTTGGGACTTCCCTCCTTTATATGCATTGGAAATTTTTTCAACAACATCGACGAGAATAATTCAAAATTTTGAATTATTAATTTTATAACCTTTATAACCCTAGATTTAGGGTTAGGTTAATTAAATTATAAATTAACTTATAATTAAATCATAATTAATTTATAATTAATTTAATAACTTAAAAAGTTAATTAAATTAATTTATAAATTAAATTATAATAAACCTAATATAATTAATTTATAATAAATTAACTCTTTGCACTTTTAATATTATAATAAAATATTATAATATTATTTTTCTTGGGCCTCCTTATAGCTCTTTAGACCTCATCTGACCACATGTAATCAAATTTTCTTTTGCACTGATTGTGGAACTTGAAATAGATGCTGCCTACTAAAACTGCCATTGACTTGTGTTGAAAGCTTGACATCAATGACAACAAAACTTGCTCAAATTTCCAACACTACTATCCTCACTTGATCGATGGAAGAGGGTCAGGACCAAAGTTACAGATGGACCAATGCAAAAGTTTGCTCTCTACTTTACATATTGTTTATTTATACAAAGAGATTAGATCTATGGGAGATTTCCTTGATGATATTGATGTAATATATTGTTTAAAGGTATGGAGTTTATACCATACATGCTTATGTAATAAATGAAAAACATGGCTAATGCACCTTTGTATTCTAGTTGATTTATTATGAATGTATTTAATATTTTCCTATGCATGATTATTCTTTAATTAATGTTCCTTTGCTTGTTTAATTGAGTTATGTTTTGTTAGGTATCTAGAATTATCTTGTTTTATTGTTAAATAAATTTTATAAAAAAACCCAATAGTAAGTTCTGGTGTGAACATAGAGGTAACCTAAGGGATTGAGACCCCCTTAGGGAGATTTGGTAACTAGGTTTATAGAATATTGTACCTAAGTTAAGATAGCTTTTCAGAGGACAATATTGATAGCTTAACTCATAGTATATGTAGCATACCTACCCATAATGGCTTGCGTAAAATATGGAGATGTGTGTACACCTTCTAACTATTGAAGGTGATAAGTCTAGCTCATCAAGGATGATGAGATGGATTGACTTGTGTGCATAACATGAGATATATCTATGCAGAAGGGAATTTCATGAGGTAAATCTTGTGTGGTACTGTTCTTGAGAAATTTAGGGTTTGATAAACATTAAGTTGGTCTAAGGTTGGGTAGGGATTTATGAATATCTCTCTCCTTAGTCAAAAATAATTCTCAAGAACTGTACATAAGTTGTTACATAAGGACTGTTACTTGGTTGAATGACATCAGATTTCAAATATTCCTGTACTAAATTCTTGATTTCTAACTTAAGAGCTTGAGGATATCGATATGGTATGATGTTTGGCAGTGCACTGCTAGGTAACAATGGAATAACATGGTCATGTGAGCGACAAGGTGACAATTCTGAAGGTTCGACAAAAATAGAATCATGGTTGACCAAAATAAGCTACAAATTAGTGGGAACAGACTCCACCTCGAAAGTGTGAGGTTGGATCACAAATATTTGAGCTATGACACCCTGAGATAATTTTTTTAACTTTATCTGACTGGAATTGAATAATCTATGGGGGCCTTGCATTTGAGCCATGGAGAGTGTGGGACTGTCCATTCTATGAAATTTTCGTCCATAGTTTGGTAAAGTTCTAGAAGATGGTTCTCAATGTGCCCAACCATTGAGATCCCAACACGATGTCACATTCCCCTAGTTAAAGCACAAACATGTCTTGTTTGAGCTCAAAGTCCCCAATTTTTCTCTTAACTTTTATAATATTTACCTTTGCAAGATAAGGTCCCACCATTGGCTACCATAACCTCAAAGGAATTACATGTATGTATGTAATAGTTTGCATGCTTGGTAATGCAGGTATCAATAAAGTTATGTGTACTACCAAAATCAATCAGGATGGTAAAACATAGGCCTTTGAAATAACCCTTAAATTTTATGGTTTGGGGAGTAGTAATGCTAACAAGAGCATGAATAGAAATATTAGCCTGTGGTTTGTCTTGGTGTTCTCCCTTTGGTGTGGGTGGTTCCTCTACTGATTATGTGTCATCATCACTGTAGTCACTGGTGTTAGGCTCATCAACATTTATGAGGAACAACTTATTTCAAGTGCACATATACCTGCAATTTTTTTTTTATCACAATTATAGCACAACCCTTGGGTGCATCATGCATCCATTTCTATAGTGGTTAGACGTTTGGGTGAAACAGTGGGTGCAGTGGTTTTTTGTTCCTTTTGATTTTAGAATCTAGGAGGAAAAGAGGGTCTAGCCTATGGAAATTTAGATATCCACCTCTAAACTAAAAATTTGTATTCGGCCAAATGAACCAACTTCATAGCATACATCATGGATTATGGTTTAAACATCGTGACCTCATATTGGAGATCTTCCCTCAAACTGCTAACAAAATAACTCATAAAGAACCCTTCATTCAGTCCTTTAGTTTTGTTGGTCAATTTCTCAAATTATATTTGGTAATATTGAACTATTAAAGTTTGTTTAAACTTTGTCAATTGTCTAGTAAAATAACCATACTCACTAGAGCCAAATAAAGTGAGTAATTGAGATTCAAAGTCTTCCAAAAAAGGATTAGGGATAGTGTTCTACAACCATTGGTACAAATGTAAAGCTTCAGATTCCAAGTTGAAGGAAGCCATTTGAACTTGTTAATATATAGGGACATCGTGGAGGTTAAAAATTAAGAAATATGACATAACCACCCATCCACATTCTTCCCATTGAACTTAGGAAATTCTAATTTTGGCATCTTAAAGGTAGGATCATGAACATAGCAAGGATGAGAGTCATTTGTTCCCCTTCCTTTACATTAATCAAAATGTGAGTGTTCAGTACAATACTTAGACATGCTTGGACTACCTTGCAATTTGGACTCAACTTCGACAAGTTATTCTTCTAGGCGGGTTCTGGAGATATTGTAATAGTTCTAAAATTTTAAAATTTGACCATCAAGTTTTAATTTGTGCTTTGCAAGCTAGTAACAATGCTTAGTAGGGATTCCAAAAATGTGGTTTGATCTACCTCTTTTTGATGTCCACGAGTGCCACCAACCATTTGGAAGAGTCTTGAACCTCTTTTACTAAATTACTAAAAATAGAAGTGTGGTTTTTAGGAGTTACTATTTTTAGCTAGGAGTCCAAAAAAGTGCTTGGGTGTTATATATCAAAATGATCAACTCAGAAATACGGTCACAATCAGATATATCCCACAACATGGATTTTAGATACCCCATAATTTTTTTCCTCTATTTTGATGAGTCTACTGGTGTGGTAGGTTTTTGATTCAGAGATACGATTCAAAAGTTGGGTTTTGGATCAACTATATCTTACCTATGCATTCTATAGATTGACCACCCTATCATTGTCCCTATCACCTGTACTATAGCTACTAACACTATTCACGTATTTGATCCTAGGATCCTTTGTACTATGTAATTACTAACATTGATAGTCCTATTTTTGACCTTGACTACCTATATTTTATGATTATTATGGATGATTATTACTATCACTATCGACTTGACTATTACTGTTACTGACCCGGCTGCTACTATCATTGAATTGACTATTACTGCCACTATTTTGGATGATACTCGAATATTTTATACTATTATAGAAACTTGCAAACTCTATCCTAACTATTGGTGCATGCAAATTTTGTTCTTCTATGGTAGGGAAGTCCTTCTATGTATGCTCACGTTTAGGGGTCATTAATGCAGGTTCAAAAAAATAGGGAGATGTATTTATAGGTTGAATTTTGTTACAGAACTAGGGTACGCTAGGCAAAGGAGTATGTAATACCCATAGACCCTCTGTTATACCACAGTGACAAATAATAGTGCTCGGACCAATATTTCAGGCCACTACCCAAGGAGGATTCCATGCATACCCTTGAGCACACTATCTACCTCTTTGATAGTAAAATATCATAATTGTTTGGGTTGTTGTGTCCTATGGACTATGGATGATACAAGGCCTAAAAGTTTTCTAATGGATAAAATTATGTTTAAGCCTAAAATGGTCTCCTAATACACCCAAAGATGCATGAGAGCTCAATTCTATGCACGAGTGTTGTCTAATGCCTAGGTATTAGAGCCTGATTACCTCTCACTTCAATAGATGCTTTATGTGTTGTCTAACTTATCCAATAACGATGAATTATTCATGATATTTTAAAAACCTCGATATAGGGTTTCTAGCCTACTCAACTACTGAAAAAAATACCATATTTTTTTAGCTTTTTTATTTTTTTGCTAATTTTTTGGGTTTTTTAAATAAATGAAAACATAATGAAAAAACACACAGGAAAATTATACCTAACAAGGAAAAATAGTTGAGCAAGAATTATCGTAGTCATAATAGAACTCGACCCTAGAAAGTGCTCTGATACCACTTGTTAGGAACCTACTATTAAAATAAAGCTCACTCACACAAAATACTAAAAAATAATTGAAGTAAATAAAATAACATAATAACACTATATAGGGGTTCGAGGGCTTGGTTTAACAGTCAAAAATGCTTTTGTAGAAGCATGAAGACCAGGGTTACAATCCCTCGAGCCCCGTAGTACCGATGGACATGTCACGTCAGCATAGCCGACTACATAAAATGTTTACCCGATGCAACTAGAGGTTATAGTGGTGACAAGGAGTGATATTCGAACCCACGAAGAGGTGTAGAAAATTGTAACGAGTGACCGATTCCTTTAGTATAATAATAATATAAAAAAATAGCATTATGCAAAAAGTAATTGCAGAATTGAAACAATCTCAAAAATAACTCAAAATCATAGGCCTCTTCGAGGGGGCAACCTCCTTAAATATTTCATTAACTTGAAAAAGATACATTTGTATATGGATCCATGTATTTTAAAGATAAAGCTTCATGCAATCCTACCTAAAGGTTTAAGAGTTGGCTTACATGTAAAATGCCACTCGAGCTAGAATCTTCTACCAAACATCGGTTATAATCTTGATAATGGTTACATGAGATGACACCACTTGTCTAGGTTCCTTCCTTACCACATGCATTAAAAAATATTATAAAATAACATTATAATGGAATCCCCCATGTTGGAAGTGGCCCATTACATAAGTAAATGAGAATTATAAAATAACGTTATGATGGTATCCTAAGAATCAACTTCTGCTTCATGTTATTGATTACTGTTTTCAATGTGCTTTGGTGTGATTATTAGTGTCAAATCTATAGCCTTTGCAGCTACCTCCTCTTGTTCCACAACTTCCATGATTTTAGTCTCTACTCTCTTGATGTATGCTTTCCAAATCTCTACTTGGGCCTCCTTCAGGGAGACTTCCTCCATCAAAATGCTAGTTCCTATCAAAAGAGCTTCTTTCGATGGAAGTTTTATTTATGAAGATGATGTCTTTCCCTTAGGATCCTTTTGGCCCATCACATCGAGTATTTCCACTATATAGAATCTTGTTGACGAAATGCCCAAGCTTTGGTAAACACATTCTCCCATAAGATCACTACTACCTACACTTAATAAATTTTAAAAATTATAATACTCCTTTTTCAAGGCTTTTTCTTTTATTTGAATAGGAGGGCCTTCCACTATAATAATATTTGTCAATACTTTAATCTTTAATTTTAATATTATAGTTCTTCTCCTAGGAGGAGTAGAAATACCTAGTTGGGATGGGGCTTGGTTTGAGCACCAAGTCATGCCTTGAGGTACCTTTTTTCTCCTTATTTATATTAATTCTTCCCAATAATGCATGTACTTTAAGAGGTCTTCTTTAAGTTTTCTAGGTGTGCATTCAAAATACGAGGCCTTTTGAATTGACCTTAAATGCCACTTCAAATTTTTATCATGGTCATAAAGTATGATATGTAGATCCTCTAAATGAATCTTATCAAATAATAAGGTCAATTGTGCATAATGCCCCAAATTTCCTATGGTAAAATATCCAATAGAAAAAGGAATGGGTGGAAAACACATAGATGTGGGCCAATGAATTTCTTTGATGTAGCCATTAAGGTTGCCCATCATATGATAAGCTACTTCCTTTAGTAGCATTTTATTGGCCACACATTTTGGTAACAAATGAGACTTCCTTTTGAAGTGTAAGAGTCTAATGTATGTACAATGAGCTTGAATTAATAGGCCAGCATATGGCTATAAATATTTTCTGGTTTCCTTAGTAAAGAAAGGGACATAAGAATTGTCCAATAAAGAATAAATACATGGGAAGACAAAAAAATTAATATAATAAAAAATTCCTTTTCTTGGCATTTTATTTCTAGAGATTTCTAAGAAATATATATATATATATATATATATATATATATATATATATATATATATAGGTGGCCTCTATAGAAAGTTAAAATGGAAACTTTCCTAATTTTAAGCATTGAGATTGTACACACAATGCCAATAAAAAGTAGTCATATGGGACCTAGGACTATTTGGAACTCAAGTGTTTTTGAAATCTTTGATTTTTCTAACTAAATTACCAAAATGAAAACAAGCTAAGTCAAATTTGACTCCTTCAAGGATTTATCAAGACATAGTGTATAAAGAAATGGAATGTGTTAGGCTCACCTAAAATCCTATAGAGCATGGCCATGGTATATCTTACTTCAAAAATATAATTTAATATTGCATACCTTTCATTTTTAGTTGCAGGATCTTATTCTCATTCGCTTCGTAACCCTCCAAAATCTCATTGATGCTTTCATACTTCTTCACAAATGCCTAGCCATACTAATTGTCATAAATGATAGACTTATTAGGAGAAATTCTATAGATGGTGCACAAGGAATTACTATCAAAGTGAACAACCAAATTATTTCTTCAATGAGTTTACATATGTTTTTATGAGGGGTCCCGATCCCATCATACTAAGTGGGGTTTTAACCTTGGACCTCTCAAAGAGAGGCCAAAGTCATTACCACTGCAGTAAGCTTGTAGCTTAAGTGAGTAGCCAAATTATTATTTGAGTCTCTTATCTATACTTTTGACAAATATATTCTATGGAGTATCCAATGTACTACATATGCACACTTTGGTAGCTTGGGTCAAGCACCAACCTTGGGTAGCCTTGACTCCACAATATTCTCCATAGCATCTAGGTAGCCTAGGTCACCTCGGTAACTACTTCTATTGTGGAAAATAATTTTATATTGGTAGAGATCTAAGGAATATTTTATATCATCATCTAGGTTTGTAACTACCATATCATTGATAATGGGTATGGTTCTAACAATTTGGCTTTTACCCATTTTAGCAGTTGTGAATCAAATGCAATAGCTAGAAGTCTTTAGAGCATAAGGTACCAAACAAGAAATTTGAACACTTAATAAATTTAAAATAAAATATCAATCCAATATATAAAGCCTTTAGGGTACAAAAATTAAATGCATGGCCATGTCAACTTGAATTCACATGGCTTGAAGCAACATTAATTTATTAAGAGGCTAGTTAATAATGGTAATAAATCATGCATAATATCCATACTAAATCTTATCGTGACTCGATCATTAAATGTAAAGCAAAGTAGTTATTAAGAGTAGTTAAGGCATGTAAATAACACATCATTAAGGTGCCCAGATGGACAACTAGGATTTGTCACAACTTCCTATGCATTTATGAGGTAAAGATAGTGAATGAATAAGGTTTAATCACTTGAAAGCTTTCACTTCTTTTGCCTCTGTTGTAAATGGAGGATGATATTAAAATAAAAATTTTGGGCTCCACAAGTGTGAAAGGTGGGTGATTTAAAGTTTTAAGATGGATGGAACAGTCCTATTTTTTTTGCATCCATGTGTACAAAGTTAGCCTTTACAAATTTCAAAACGACTTAGGGTCTATATTAAAACACAAAAAAGAGTTATGAAATCATGTTTAGTAGAAAATACTAACAACAAAGTGGAGCCCATTATAATTTTTTATAATGGGTTTAATGTGGTAACATATTCCTATGTTTTTGGAATCTTAGAAGACTTACTTTTGATTAGCTCTTTTTTCTCCTCGTTCATTTTTAGGTGGCAATGAGGAATTCTGGTGGTACTTCATAAATTTAGGCTCATACAAATCAAATATAAGGAGACTAAGACCTAGGGGCCTAAGGTCTAGATTGTCCTCAAAGAAATTGAAGACCATTTATAGTTATTGTAAGAGAGGAGGACATCCAATGAATAATTGCTTACTGAAACTACAAGGATTAAAGCTAAATTCTTGAAAATAGGTCAACATATTCTAGATGATGTAGGAGATTTGAAGGATGTACCTCAACTATAGAGACCCACTAGAGCATCCATTATGGGTGAGAAGATATTATTGTCACTAATCTCTTATCTTTTTGGTTCTTCTATTCAGATTATGGGAGTGTTGAAAGTGTAATTTGACTCAATACCAAGGCCAATATTGTATGATGTTATATTGGATAGGCCTAAGTGAAATGATTATACAATGCATTGAATCTATTGTAATATTATATTATATGAAGCCCTATGGGCCATGATTGACCTTGTTATGGTTAAGTCCACTTTATAAAATTGTAATTAACCTTAAAGTTTTTCTTGTTATGCTCAATTAAGGCTAAGTTCATATATATTTGGGGTTTTGGTATTCGTATAAGTAACCCCATCACTCCTCATTTCATTTTTGGAGTGTTGTGATTCTTTTTTTTGTTTGTGGAAAACACCCCAATTGGGATGCCACTTTTGGTAAGTCCTAAGGAGGTAAGGGTATCTATTCCATCAAAAATTCCTAGGGCTTGCACCTAGCCTGCCCCCTTTGGCATAGTCAAAGAGCATACCTAAAAAACAAAAATAAAAATAAACAAACAAAAAAACACAAACGAACACAAAAAATACAACAAAAAAAACACAAAAACAACATAAGATAACAAAAAACACAAAACAAACGCAAAAACAACAAAAAATATAAAAACAACAAATAACAAAAAAAACATAAAACATACACAAAAACAACAAAATAAAACACAAACACACAAAAAGAACAAACAAAAAAATTTAAAAAACACAAAAAAAATAAAAACACACAAAAAAACAAAAACACAAAAATATAAAAACACAAAAAATACAAAAATATAAAAAAAACCAAAAACAACACAAAAGATACAAAAATAAAATAGAACGAAAACAATACAAAACAACACACACCAAAAAAACTAAAAATAAGGAAAAATAGAAAATTTCTATGGCCTTTCTAGGCTAAAAGACAATTCAAGCAAGATTAACAGAGGAAATATAAGAATGATCAGTCTGACCAAGGGAACTAAAATACCCTGATCAAACAAAAGAGAAGCAAAAACAAAGAAAAAAAATAAACTAGGTACCTCTAGTACCGGATCCATCCAAAGAAATGATAGAAATAAGAGATTCCCTTATTTGTGAATCCCACCATCTAGGAGGCTGGCCATAGTAAGTACGATCACCTTTGTCTAATGTCCAATTACCTAAAGCATCAACACTCCTGTTCTATTCTCTAACCACATGATTGTATTCAAATTTCAAAAATCCCATCTGGATTAAATGAATCTTATCAATAATTCTTTTTTTCTCTGATCAACCTTATGATTATTAGAAGAATTCTTCAACAAATTAATCATGATTTAAGAGTGAGATTCAACCAACACCTTTTTCCATCTAACATTAGTAGCCTCTTGAAGGCTTCTAAGGATACCATACCCCTCAACAAGGTTATTGGAAAGGATAACTAAATTCTTAGCAAACGTGAAAACTAGTGAACCATGTAAAAGCCTACCAATTCATCCCTCACTAGCATTTCCAAGGTTCCCCCTAGAGGCTCCATTGGTATTGACTTTTCTAAAATTCTTAGGAGGAGATTTCCAATTCCTTGTTCTATCCAT
The DNA here is from genome assembly GCA_028583015.1 of Wollemia nobilis. Taxonomy (NCBI): domain Eukaryota; kingdom Viridiplantae; phylum Streptophyta; class Pinopsida; order Araucariales; family Araucariaceae; genus Wollemia; species Wollemia nobilis. Next base: position 5,541,774 of record JAQPPZ010001417.1, on the reverse strand, counting down.
ATTTTGATTAATCATATTCCCTTAGAAGAGTTAATATTCAATGTTTCCATCACTTGATCCCATCTTTGGTGGGAGTTTTGGGGGTGTTTAAGGATTCTGTTGGACTAATTCAACTAAGTTGACAATGATATTTTACCAGATATAGTGAATATTCTTCCTTTCTTGATTGAAAATCTGGTTGTTTCTTTCCTTTCAGATATTCCAAGGTAGAATGGTAGAACCCATCCAAAATAGCTACCTAATAAAATGATCAACATCATCCTAATTAGGCCAATCCCTCCAAAGCTATTCAAAAATAAAAATTTAGACCACTGTAAGCCAAGTAAGATGGCCATTCTCCTCCATAGCTCAGAGGCTAAGGTACACTGAATAAAAATATGTATAATATTTTCCACATTCTCTCCACACATTTTGTATCTAAATGGGCCATGAAAACCACATTTCATAAGTTGCTCACTAGTAAGCACCCTGCGATGCAATAAAATCCATGTAAAGAACCTCACCTTAGGCAAATATTTTGAGTCCACAACTGAGTAAAAATATCATATGATTGGTTGGGATTATTATAGCATAATGCCAAATAACCTTGAGAAATTTAATACTCACCCTTAGAGTGTTGTTCCATTCAAAATAATCCTTATCATGGGACCAAGAGAGAGATCTCATATGAAGGATGCTTTGGATGTCTTTTATTTACCTTTCTAGCATTTGTATAGGCTAGTTCTCAATAGAAATTCAATATCTAGTTAGCAATATTAATCTAGTTAGCTCTATGGAGCTCCCTCATCTAAGGCATCCAATCAGGAAATTGAGTTACTAAAGGCTAGTGACCATCCCAAGAATCTATCAAAAAATTTACTTGTTGACCATTATGAATAATCCAAAATAACTTTTGCTTAATCAAATCCTTACTAGTCTTAAGAACCACTAAAATGGGAGAATATTCGGTAGGCAATTGATAGCGAATAATGTCTTTAGGACTTTTGTTCTCAATATATTTAGCATGAAGATTCTTGGCCCAAAGAGCATTGGGGTTATGCAAAATCCTCCAATATATTTTAGCAACTAAAGCCTTATTTTTATTAATAGCAGTCTTGAATCCTAACCCCCCCTTCATTCTTGGAAAGATATAAAGTATCCCATTTCACCAAAGTCCATTTTATTTTCTCCTTAGTACCACTCTAGAGGAATCGGTGATTTATTTGATCCAATTATTGAAGAACTAACTTTGGGATATTTAACACAAAAAAACATAAATAGGTATAGCTTTAAGGACTAATTTTACCAAGGTAATTCTACCCCCAAATCAAATCCACCTATTGGTCCACTTTCTAATTTTCTTCTTCGCTCTATCCAAAAATTAGTTCTGATATTTTTTTTGTCTTTGAATATTGATAGGAATGCCTAAATAAGTGATCAAAAGGGAGGTCTTCTTATTGAAGAACACAAGCTTACACTGAGAGGGAGGGTGAACAGTATAAAACCATTTTCTACCTTTCTCAAATAATATTATGAAATATATCAATGGTAATATCAACAATAGTAATAAAATAAATGCACAAATCACCACACATAATAGAGACACCAATTTAACATGGTCCACCCAATGTGGGCTACTCCATAGATAAAATATTTCACTAAAATTTTCTCAAAATATCTTTAAGGAATCCTTTCCCTATTACAATGTTTATGGACCTCTATCCAAAGGAGACACCAATCCCCTAATCAAGTTTATGGATATCTATCCATAGGAGACACCAATCCCCTTAGCTGGTTCATGGATATCTATCCATAGGAGAATTCCTTCTCCTCTGCTCTGGTTGGTGATCCTCTAGAAGACTATTGCCTCCATTGCACTGGCTTATGGATCTCTCTCCATTGAAGACTCTTGTCCTCACTTAGAAGACCTCTATCCTCACTGCATTGGCTAATGGATCTCTATACACTGGAGACTACTATCCTCTACTCTACCACCTCCAAAGCTTACTCTCAGATTTGTCTCAAATCTACACTAAACACAGTCCTTTGGTCTAGTACAAATCTAGTCAATTTTTATCTCTGATATGCACTAATCACAATACTTTGATCTAGCACAAATTTGCTCAATATTTGTCTCTAATATGTACTAAACATAATCCTTCATTCTAGCACAAATATACTCAATATTTGTCTCAAATCTGCAATAAACATAGTCCTTCGATCTAGCACAAATCTGCTCAACCTCTATCTTTGATCTGCACTAAACACAATCCTTTGGTCTAGCACAAATTTGCTCAATATCTGTCTCTGGTTCAACACAAATCTATCCTCAAATCTACACCAAAATCTATCCTCAAATCTATCTTCAAGCCAAAACATAAAGCTTTATCCAATCACAAATCAACTCTACTAGATCTGCCCCAAACCTTAACTCAAGGTTTGAACAAATAAATCAATCAACTCTACTCACAAGTCTTCTCAAAGACTTACCTCAAATCTATCCACAAGTCCTCTCTAGAACTTGCTCAATATGCTTAACAAGTCTTCACCAAGACTTACCTAAAATATGCTCAACAAGTCCTCACTAGAACTTGTCCAATCTACTCAACAAGTCTTCACCAAGACTTGCCTAAAATATGCTCAACAAGTCCTCACTAGAACTTGTCCAATCTACTCAAAAAGTCTTCACCAAGACTTACCTCAAATCTACTCAACAAGTCCTCACTAGAACTTATCCAATCTGCTCTCAAGTCTTCTCTAAGACTTGCCTCAAATATCCTCAACAAGTC